>OZ030012.1:5105000-6505000 GCA_964023405.1 Apodemus agrarius | reverse complement strand
TGAAGGCTCTTGAGAAATCACAAGTGTGATGAGGAAGAGTCTGTCTCTGAATACTCCTCACTG
Source organism: Apodemus agrarius (assembly GCA_964023405.1). Lineage (NCBI taxonomy): Eukaryota > Metazoa > Chordata > Mammalia > Rodentia > Muridae > Apodemus > Apodemus agrarius. The sequence continues at coordinate 6,504,937 of OZ030012.1, read as the reverse complement.
AAAGATGGATTCTCAAGAAGGAAATCCTAACATCAACCAGAAAAACATCAGCCCATATCTATCGCAAAAACTAGAACAATTTTTTCATAGCTATAGAGTCTCCCATCTGTTGCTCTAAGGAACATTCATTTCTCCCAGGAACAATCATTCCCCACTAAGTGAGCACATGCCTTTTCCATCATTCTTTCTCTTACTGAGATAAGGCATAAGGTCTGAGGTGGTCAGGACACAATACAACCTTAAAATATGATACACTGACATTTGATGAACCAATTCTGGAAGATCACATTCTCTTCCCACCTTCTTCCCCCAAAGTAGACCATAAAACCCAGATGACATTCCATGACATGGGGCATTTGACACCTTCCAGAGATACCCATATGTTGGAAAGGGGAAAACCATGCCCTCACCTAGGAAGAAAAAATGTGGAGAATATCTCTGTGTTGAGCACACAGTCTCGCTAAATTCCCCCTAGTTTACTGTTCAGAGGTCTTTTGACTACCCAGCTCTAATTCACATTTAAAATAACAATACACAGAGGTTTTCCTGTTTCTTGGAGTTTCCCTTTTTGGAAGCATAGTTGCCATTTATAAGCATACATTAAATGTGTGTGTGTTTACCCTCTTGTTAATCCTCCTTTAATGATGCCTTGCAATAGATGAGAAAGGGTAGTACTTTTTCTTACCTACAATTCTCAGATCACCAGATCAGATTCTGGGTGCTTGTTCTTTATATGTGTGCCTGTGTGTGAGTGGGTGCATGTGTGGGTGCATGGACAAGAGTGTGTGGGTCTGTGTGTGTGTCTGTGTATGTATGTCTGTGTGTGTATGCCTGTGGGGGGTCTGTGTAGTCAAGAGGACAACCTTAGATGTCATTGCTCAATACAGGAAGGCCATTCACTTATTTTTGAGGCAAAGTCTTTTAATGGCCTTGAATTCATGCATTAGGCCAAGATGATTGACCCATGAGCCCCAGCTCTCTGCCTGTCTCTGCCTCCCCAGCTGCGGGTTCACAAGCACACACCACCAAGGTCAGCTCCTTACATGGGTTCTGGAGATTGAACTTGGGTCTTCATTGTAAAAAGCCTTTCCTCTCCAGTCTTCACTTCCTTTCTATGACATCCCAGGCATGCCACCGGAAAGCAATAAAACCATATGCTCCAGGCCCTGTTACTCCACCTATTACTTGGCTATGTCTTAGACAAGCTGTTTAAGTAGGTTAGAGGGAAAGGCCTTCCTTTCATGGAGTTAGAATAAAAAAATATAAGAAGGAGAATGAACTAACCCTATAATCTAGGATGCAAGTGCTTTAGCTGGCAAGGCGAGGACGTCTTTTCAGAAAAGGGAAGAACAAAAACAGGCAATGCATAGGAGTACAGTGATCTTTAAAGACAGTGTGCAACTCAAGGAAGTGTTTGTGTATTCTTCCCTACCAGCTCTAAGTTTAAAGATTCGTCCAGTGTTCTACTGACCTCCAGAGAGAGCGCAGCTTTTGATTTGACTCCATTTGCTAATCCTTTCTTGTAAATAGCTATCTTTCTCTGAAGAGTGGTGGACTCCAGCAGGTTTCAGATTAAGATGCACCAGTGCAGAGGAGCTTCTGTCTTTGCTGCTTTTCTAGCTCATGCATGGCATGGTGGAACCCTGCTTCTTTCTAGAGAATTCTCAATGCTCCTGTCCATGCTTCACCTTTTCCATGTTTCTGCAACTCAAACTCTGCACCTAGGCTGGAGGTATCTGGGCCACATCCACAGGGTGTCTCTTCTTCTCCTGAGTGACACATAAATAATTTGAGAGCTTTTTGTTACTCCATTCCACTCTCTGGCACACATGCCATAGCTTTCTGAGACACATGGGAACCGCCCACATCGAGTTAGTTCTTTTCACTAGAAAATCAGTTTTTCTTATGGTTGATAAATAATAGGGAGTTCTGTCCAAAAGTGGGCCTACACTCTATACTAAGTTGGGTTAAAAAATGTATTCATTTGTGTTCTTGCATGCCTTGAATCCCAGAACTTGGGAGGCATAGGCAAGTGGATCTCTGTGAGTTTGAGGCCAGCCTGGCCTATGGAGAGAGTTACAGGACAGCCAAGACTACATAGAGAAATCCTGTTTCAGAATTTCCAAATCTTGAAAATGAGTATTTATGTATATGTTAAATGTGATAATATAAGTGGAATTGTCAACAGAGAAGAGAGGCTAATAGAAGGGGAAGAAAGGACTTGACCAAGGAATGGATGGGAGGAAGAAGAATATGCTAAACTAAATATGTATCTAAGAGCTTTGAGAAAGACAGGAAGGAAGGAAAAAGGGAGGAAGGAAAGAAGGAAGGAAGGAAGGAAGGAAGGAAGGGAGGGAGGGAGGGAGAAAGGAAGGAAGGAAGGAAGGAAGGAAGGAAAAAAGACAAAGAAAGGAAGGAAGGAAGGAAGGAAGAAAGAAAGAGAAAGAAAGAAAGAAAGAAAGAAAGAAAGAAAGAAAGAAAGAGGAAGAAAGAAAAAAGAAGAAAAGAAAGAAAATTAATTTAAATCACTCTGTGGCTATCTTTAACCCTTTTAAAAATGAGACTGTCTCAAAGCAGATGAATCTTGAAATCCCCTTGAGTGCTGGTGAGATGGCTCAGTGACTAGAGGAGATTATAGCCAAGCCCAACAACTTTAGTTCAGCCTCATGGTCTGCATAGTGAAAGGGGACAACTGACTTCTTCAAGATGCCTCTGGCTTCCACATGGAACACTGTGCCATGTACACATCTGCACATACCCATATACACAATATTCACATACACAACGGCGAGAGGGGGGGGATGGAAGGAACGAGTAAGGGAGGGAGGGAATTTTTAGAAAAGAAACCATTCTGAAAAGGAATAATACAAGTGATATTTTGCAGAGGGAATGAATCCCTCTGCAGCCATTGGTGTCTGGGACTTCCAGTGTGTTCTGGTCTACTTTCTTTATTTTATACCCACAAAGACAAGTCCACGGAGGTAACAAAATGTGTGCTGCCATGACAGGGATTCCTTGTATTTTGGTGCAATGCTTTCTCTGTTATTTAATCAGAACTAAAGATTTATTGACCCATTTCATCTGTTGATTATAAAGAGACTCCAAAATGTCCCCCATTGACCCTATCTCATGTCCCATAATCCCTTCCCCTTGAGTGGGTCTGTACCTGGTAGCAAATTAGACATGGTCAGGCTTAGAGGACATTAGCTGGACTGATATCCTCATAATCCATAACTCTAAAACACATGCTAGAGACAGCAGGAGTTTAATTGCTACTCAGAAAGATGATATGAGTCTCCCTCTCTGCTCATGGAAGGAGACCTGACACCCTGAACTGATGAGAAGGCCATTACTGGCTCCAGGGACCCTAAACCTTAATATTTCTCTATGTAACAGGAGGCTTTGAGGAAGAACAAAGATGTACTCTTGTAAGGGGAAGTCCAAGCTGGCCAGTCAACAACCTGGACAGGGCAAAGTCCGGCAGGAAAAAGTGTTTGTTCTAGAAATTTCAGAAGATGGTATATTAACCTAGAATGTGGACCTGTACAGGAGTCCTCTGTCCTGATCTCCCCTTCTGTGTAGCAGGCCCCCTGTCCTCTGCACTCTCTCCTCTGAATTCTTCCAGTAGACACTAGATGGGGTGTCTTGCTGAGATATGAATGACATTGATCTGTTCCTATTACTAAAATAGGACAAAGATTATAACTGTAACTTTACCATTTCATGATGTGGGATTCTAACTTCTGAAATAGCATAGTTCACAGCGACTTTACTATATTTTCATATCAATTACCTATAGCTTTCTGTATGAAGTTGGTAGCTACTATACCAGGACAAGTTAGTCTATTGAAATATGTACATGATCATCATGCTGTTTTGCTCACAATTTTAAAATGACTTTGTAAGTGAGAACAGACATACCAAATACAGAAATGTTACCTACCAGGCTGATACCTACCTAATAGGAAATTTTAAATATATAAATATATAGTTTTCTGAGTCTTCTTTAAAATCATTTTATTTGTTTACATTTTAAATGATAGCCCACTTTCCTGTTTCCCCTCCACAACCCCCATCCCATCCCTCTCCCCTTTGCCTCTATAAGGGTGCTCCCCTACCCACTCAGCCACTCCCACCTTATCACTCTAGCATCTCCCTACTCTGTGGCATCGAGCCTCCACAAGACCAAGGACCTCCCCTCCCATTGATGCCAGATAAGGCCATCCTCTGCTCCATATAGCAGATCTGTAGCTAGAGCCACAGATCCCTCCATGTACACTCTCTGGTTGGTGGTTTAGTCCCTGGGAGCTCTACGTAGTCCAGTTAGTTAGTTGATATTGTTCTATGGGGTTGCAGTCCCCTTCAGCTCTTTCATTCCTTCCCCACTCTCTTCCATTGGGGTCCCATCCGATGGTTGGCTCTGTGTATCTGCATCTGTATTGGTCAGGTGCTAGCAGAACCACTCAGGGAACAACCACAACAGACCCTTGTCAGCAAACAATTCTTGGCATCAGCACTTTTTTTTGTCCCTGTCTTTCTGTTGGATCCAATTCTGGGTTAAAATTTTTGAGATGAGTGGGTGGCCCATCGCTCAACTGGGGGCTGTGCCTATCACTAGAGGTGGTCTCTACAGGTTCTATCTCCCCTTTGTTGGGTGTTTCGACTAAAGTTGTCCCTGTTGGATCCTGGGAGCCGCTCATTTCCTTGGCATCTGGGACTTTCTAGTGGCTACCCCCTGCTCCCCATCCCCCATTGCTATATATTTCTATTGCATTTCTTGGCCCTCCTTACCTCACTCCTGTCCCCTCCCATGTCAGATACTGTCCCCCTTATTTCATCTCCTCCTTTCTCCCTCCAAGTTTCCCCTCCCTCCAACACACTCGATCATCCTCTTCTCCCTCCCCCCCCAATGTAGGACTGAAGCTTCCACACCCTGGTCTTCCTTCTTCTTAAGTTCCATGTGGTTTGTCGATTGTATCCTGGGTATTCTGAGCTTTTGGACTAATATCCACTTATCAGTGAGTACATACAAGATGTGTTCTTTAGTGTCTGGGTTACCTCACTCAGGATGATATTTTCTGATTCCATCCACTTGCCTAAAAATGTCATGAAGTCATTGTTAATGGCTGAGTAGTACTCCATGGAGTAAATAAATATGTCAGATTTTCTGTATTAATTCTTCTGTTGAGGGACATCTGGGTTCTTTCCAGCTTCTGAATATTATAAATAAGGCTGCTATAAACATAGTGGAGCATGTGACTTTGTTATATGTTAGAGCATCTTCTGGGTATATGCCCAGTAGTGGTATAGCTGGCTCTTCAGGTAGAACTATTTGTAGTTTTCTAAGGAACTGTCAGATTTCCAAAGTGGTTGTAGCAGTTTGCAATCCCATCAGCAATGGAAGAGTGTACCTCTTTCTCCACATCTTCACCAGCGTCTGCTGTCACCTGAGTTTTTGATCTTAGCCATTCTGATTGGTGTGAGGTCAGGGTCATTTTGATTTGCATTTCCCTGATAACTAAGGATATTGAACATTTCTTTAGGTGCTTCTCAGCCATTCGAGATTTCTCAGCTGAGAACTCATTGTTTAACTCTGCACCCCATTTTTAATAGGATTATTTGGTTCTCTGGAGTCTAACTTATTTAGTTCTTTGTATATTTGAATCTACAAAGTCCTCAATTTGATGTAGGGTTGGTAAATATCTTTTCCCAATCTGTAGATTGCCATTTTGTCCTATTGACAGTCTACTTTGCCTTACAGAAGCTTAAATATATAAATATTTTGTATTAATATATTAATTAAAATGTATCAGTTTTTAAGCTTACAAATGTGATAGCAATTGTTACTTTTAGATTTTTATAGATGAGATGAGAATTTTTTAATTTGTATACATTTATTTGTGTGTGTGTGAGAGAGAGAGAGGGGGGAGAGAACAAATGCCACAGCATATATATAACTAGTTTCTCTCCTTCTGCAATGAGGGTTCTGGGGATGGAGCTCAGATCACCAGTTTGGTTGCAAGTGCCTTTACTCATAGAGACTTCTCTACAGCACCTATAAATGGGAATTTTGGCATTATTTTTATGAGCCCAAAGGGAAAAGGGAGGATAATCTCTTGCTTACAAGTCTCCTCTGTGAGATTAAAGCTGCTGAGGAATGCACGTGAAAGGCACACATGTGAGTTTCTTCTGCATTGTTTCCCTCAGTGAACTAGGACACAAATCTTGGCAACTCTTTGGCACTTGAAAGTTGTCTTGGTGTTAGGTGAAACCTCAGGGTTGTTTTGATTTGCATTTCTGTAATGACTAAAGATGTTGAACATTTTTTAAGGTATTTCCCAGCCATCCGAGTTTCTTCAGGCAAAAAGTCTTTGTTTACCTCTGTACCCCATTTTTGAATAGGGTTATTTGGTTTTCTGGGGTCTAACTTCTTGAGTTATTTGTATACATTGGATATTACCCTCTGTCGGATGTGGGGTTGGTGAAGATCTTTTCCCAATTTGTTGGTTGCTGATTTGTCCTTTTGACAGTGTCTTTTGCCTTGCAGAAACTTTGTAATTTTATGAGGTCCCATTTGTCTATTCTTGATCTTAGAGCATGAGCAATTGGTGCTCTGTTCAGGAATTTTTCCCCTGGAGACATCAGGTGTTGGCAAAGATGTGGAGAAAGAGGAACACTACTCCACTGCTGGTGGGACTGCAAGCTGGTACAACCACTCTGGAAATCAGTCTGGCGGTTCCTGAGGAAACTGGGCGTGATACTTCCGGAGGACCCAGCCATACCACTCCTGGGCATATACCCAGAAGATTCCCCAGCATGCAATAAGGATACATGCTCCACTATGTTCATAGCAGCCTTATATGTAATAGCCAGAAGCTGAAAAGAACCCAGGTGTCCCTCAACGGAGGAATGGATACAAAAAATGTAGTGTATATACACAATGGAGTACTATTCAGCCATTAGAAACAATGAATTCATGAAATTCTTAGAGAAATGGATGGAGCTGGAGAACATCATACTAAGTGAGGTAACCAAGTCTCAAAAGAATACCCATAGTATGCAGTCACTGATAAGTGGATATTAGCCTAGAATCTTGGGACACCAAAGACACAATTCACATACCAAATGATATCCGACAAGAAGGAAGGAGTGGACACTGGTGCTGGAAAGGATCAAAACATCAGTGTAGGGGAATACCAGAACAGGGAAGTGGGAAGGGGTAGATGGAAGAACAGGGGGGAGGGAAAAGGGCATGTGGGATCTTTGGGGGATGGGGAACCAGAAAAGGGGAAATGAAATGTAAATATAGAATATATCCAATAAAAAATTTAAAAAAATAAATAAAAATGAAAAAATAAATTGTATGTATTTTAAATATAAAAATTAATTTTAAAAAATGAAAGTTGTCTTGATTTTAAACTTGGCCAAAAGACCACTAGACTGTTACCTCCTTAGTCACTCAGGCAGCCAGGAAGAGACTGTCCTTTGCAGTCTGGCCGAAGGTAGCTCTGGATCACACTGGCCAGACTTAAGCATATATATGAGTCCTCAAAAAGCTGCCTCTCCATGGTGACACACTTCCTTTAACAAGGCTGCATCTCCTCAAATAAAGCCATGCCTCCTTATAGTACCATTTCCCATGAACCAAGCATATCCAAACCACCACACTCAGTACACTCAGTAATAGGCTGGGAGGATACTGTGCTTCAGATATCTGATTGTAAAGTTAACTAGGAGTAAGAAATATTTAAGTGTCGGGTGAGAAGGTTTAAAATTGAGGATGACCTTGCACGTGAGTCAATTAGATTTCCACACTTCAAAAAGGAGCATGCTAAAGAAGGTCATTGTCATAAAGGATGCCATTTATTCCATCTTAATAAAATCATGTCCAGAGAGGTCAAGTAGGCTGCTTGAGTTGCAAAGCCAGTTGAATGTAAAGTCAATTGGTTGCAGCTTAAATCTATCTCTGAAGTTCAGTTCTCTGCCATGACACAATTCTTCCTTCCAAGGGGAACTATCAGATATAAGCTTACACAAGGGTCCACAACCAAAGTGCTCTGTCAAGCATAGACCAAGGAAAGCCAGAAGTAGTACAAGACGTGCTTTCCTAGAGCAGCTGATAAAGACTTTGTCCAAATGAGTGTCCCACGATGTTCAAAATACCTTGTTCAGATATTTGGATTTCTTCTAAATTTCTATCAATTATGGAACAATTCTATATGTAAAGTTATGTTTTTTTTTATCTGAATTAAAACTATTTTTGATGCAATTACAGATTGAATACCTCTGATAGCTAACCACACAGAGGCTGGAGTTGATTTTCTTAGCTGAGGTACTCACTAGGGTGGTGTAATGGTTTGTTTCCATTGTCAATCTGATTGTCTTTCCAAATGCTTATGGCATCTGAGAAAAACACTTTGCACATGTTTCAAAGGATATTTCCAGAGGATTAATAGAAAAGGAAAGCCTGCCTCCAATGAGGACATCGCCATCTCTGGAATGGAAATCATTGGATGGATGAAGGGGTGGGCAGATGGTAGAAAGCCAAGACAGCACTGGCATGTTCTTTTCTGTTCTTCTGGTTTGCAGGGGTGTGAGCCAGCAGCCTTACATCATGCTGCTGTGGTGTTCACACTATGAAGGGCTGCTTCTTCAAACCATGAGCAAAAGTAAGCACCCCTAAGTTGGTACTCAGCAGTCATTTGGTCACAGGAATGAGTAAAGTACCTAACAAAAAAGAGACATGAGTGGAACTGTGCTGCCTCTCTCTATGATGGCCTGCTGGAAGAACTCATGCATGACCATGAATCTAAGAAAGGAACTGAAAAGTGGGGCACAGATGACTAAGCCTCCCCTGGGTATTTTCAAAGAGGAATTCTTGGATGGACCAATGGAAGATACAGAAGGCTATCCCATGCGTAGTGTGTAGTTCCATTTTTCTGAGATGGAATCTGCCTGCAGTCATTTTGCCTTTTTATGCTTGATATAATCACCATAGCACAGGTTTTTTTTTAAGGCAAAAAAAGGCCATGGCATCAAGAACCAAGAAATATGGACTTGGGACAAGGAAACTTTTGGTGACCATATTAAAAATGACAATGTAAGTATGCTTTACAAATGAAGTCTTGCATATGTGGTCATGTTCTGGCATTTTCATATTAGTGGTTAAGACATCATTTTTCTGGCATCAAAACTGAACTGTACTCCAAGAATGAAGCTGGTGGTTGCTTGTTCTGTACCCAATATTACCCACTGTAAAACTGTCTTTTCCTGATGAAACAGTCATTATTGTGTTTCCTCTTCAATGAAAGGAAATGACACACATTGTTTTTAAGATGCAATAATACACTGCTAGGGAAAATGTGATCCCCTGGAAATGAGTTTTGGTTAAAAGTGCATATAAAGAGGATCAAGAAAATGGGGCACCCAGAGCAAAAAGAGGCAGTTTGTCATGTAGGAAAGAGGCAGAGAAAACAATGGCCTTCCTTAGGGAGCAGTCAGTGGTCTTAACCACTGAGCTGTCTCTCCAGCCCTAAAACTGTATTCTTTAAACAATGGCCTTCCTACCCACACTCACATGGTGTGTTCATGCACTTATGTATACATGTACGTGTGTGTGCATGTGTGTGTGTGTGCGTGCGTGCGTGCGTGCATGTGTGTGTTTCAAATTCTAGATAACATAAGGCTGCAGAGATAGCACATTGCAAAAGAACACTGTAAAGAATATTCCCTTTCTGTCTAGAATATGGGGCCAGAGATTAAGACTCATTTATCAATGGTTATGACGAACAATTCATTCAAATATGCCATTTATTTATAACCCCACAGTAGGAATATGCTTTATTTTAGAACTCTAAGGTCACACAAGTGATGCCTAGTAATGAGAGCACAGGAAAAGGTGGTGGAGGCAGTCATTAGTCCGCTGCTCACTCTCAGAAACAAGCTTCCTCTTTCCTCTGTGCACTTCTCCATCTGTCACCTGGTCTCACCTCGTGACTGTTTTCTCCAGCTGTGTTGCAGCTCATCTTCTGTTTGACCCCAAGAGTAATGATTGAGAGGAGGACTGTGAGCTGGGTCCCCAGCTACCCATATTTCCCAAATGGTCTATCCAGCTTCTTGATTCTATAGAGAACCCTATACTCTTTTTGTATAGTCTTTCCTCAGATAAACTGTGAAGTCACATTTTGGTAACTGATACCAAGTAAACCTCAAGCAACACTGTGAAATCTGACATCCAGGTCCAGCAGAAGAGGAAAGGAAAAAATCATTTTCTTGCTCCACTTTCATCTTGCTTCTCACCTCAAAATCAGCCTTTACCTTTGACTGTCTCTGAGGTTTTCTTATTTTTTTAACCTATGGTTCTGCTGGATCTCCTGATTGTTTTGCCTTAAATAGTTTAAAATCAGGAGGTTTAAAACACTGGAAATTCAGATGACTCATGGGCTCAGAATGGAACACTCTATGGGACAGCAAAATCCACAACATCATGACTATGATTGTGCACAAAGTAGAGTCAGTTTTGTTTTGTTTTATTTTGCTTTCTTTTGTTTTGTTTTCTGCTCTGTCTTCTGGCTCTGTGGGGAGCTCTGTCTGGAATAGCCTCTTGTCTCTAGATTTATGGGCAGTCCTCCCTGTTCCTTTTCCTGCCTGATATCCCTGTACCCTAGCGTCAAAGGACTCCTGTGGCCACTCATCTCTCTTCATCTTATTTGGAAGGTATTGTGCTCCAAGGAATTGACTAGGTCTATTATTGTCATTTTGTTTTTATCATGTATGTTTTATTTTATTTGGTCAGGATTTCTAGCCCATCCTGACCATAAACTCCCTATATATGCAAAGATGATACTGAACTTCTTTTGACTTCACCTCCACAGTGGCCCAGGCTTGTGTGATGCTGAGGATAAAAAGGCCTGACACGTTCTAGGCAAACACTTTAGCAGCTGAGCTTCAACTCCAGCTCATCGTTCTAATTTTCTTCTGTTTTAGAGAGGAACAAAAGTGGAACTCCATGGACATCTGTCCATATTCTAAAACAAACCTGATTTTTCATAGCACTGCTAGAGTAAATCCCAGGTTTTTTTTATTGGATATATTCTATATTTACAATTCATTTCCCTTTTTCTGGTTCCCCACCCCCCAAAAGTCTCACATGCCCTTTTCCCTCCCCCTGCTCCCTCTTCCATCCCTTCCCTCTTCCCTGTTCTTGTATTCCCCTACACTGATGCTTTGATCCTTTCCAGCCCCAGTGTCCACTCCTTTCTTCTTGTCAGACATCATTTGGTATGTGAATTGTGTCTTTGGTGTTCCAAGATTCTAGGCTAATATCCACTTATCAGTGACTGCATACCATGGGTATTCTTTTGAGACTGGATTACCTCACTTAGTATGACATTCTCCAGCTCCAGTTTTGATAATGACTGCAAAACAGGCTGACAGTCTGAAGTTTCTGTTAGCTTTGGTAGACTGCACACTCTCTGAGGATACTGTGTTGTAATGAATACCTGATTCTAAATGTACCAAGCACATGGCAGAGAAGTCTGGAGGACTTAGAGAACAGAATGGATCAACATCCATTTGCTCTTCAGTGAACTATGGTCATCGATTAGAAATGAATGCAGCATCAAACACAGAATCTAAATAGACTAGAACACAGGCCAACCATACGCAGTCACAAGAAGGTCCAATCCATGAAGAGCAGGAATAGAGACAACAGCAGGCTGAGTGGGAGGGCAGGATTTTGTAGGGGGTTTGGAATGTGTGCAATGAGCTAGTGAAAAAGTACCAACAGGGCAAGGGCCAATTCCCAGCTCTGGGCCAGGCCTGGTGTTTTTCTGCTGGCCTATTACCCTTTTCTATTCTTCCTTTTTTAAAAATCTACTATTAGTAACCCATTCTGGGGTCAGAAAAAAGGGCTATGTTATTGTTAGATTGCTCCTTGATGTTTGGGAGTATTAAAGTCCTCAGGAAAACTTGATCTTCACCACCAGGTCATAATCTTGGTGGTGAAGGTATCATAGAAAGAGGCTGATTCTTCTGCAATAACAACTAATTAAAGGTTTGGTTAGAAATCTTTTGAATTTGTTGTTGAAGAAATCTAGACAAGAAGACTGTAAGACAGAAAACAATTGGTAGGATTAGCAAAAGGAGAAGGCATATTAAGAAAGGCAGTCTTCGGGTTGGAGAGATGGCTCCGTGGTTAAGAGCACCGACTGCTCTTCCAAAGGTCCTGAGTTCAAATCCCAACAACTACATGGTGGCTCACAACCATCCTCAACAAGATCTGACACCCTCTTCTGGAGTGTCTAAAGTCAGCTACAGTGTACTTACATATAATAAAAAATAAATCTTTAAAAAAAAAAGGAGTCTTCCATTCCATATTTGACCATCAGTAATCCACTGGCCAGGTGCATAGAGCTGTTCCTTATGCTTTTGGAGATCTGTTTGGAGTTGTCTTTTTCTATTCCCAGTTAGTTGATATAGGAACAACATTCCTCCCTGAGAAAGAGGCAAAGGCCTTCTCCTCTGTTATTAGATCGAATCCTCACCAATTTTGTAGCACTACATTAGCCAATGAGTCTTTTTGGTCCTGGAGGATGAGGACAGTCTGAGCCACTCATTGGACGTCCTGTATCAACTGAGAGAAAAATTAAGAGTAGATAGTCAGGCAAGCAGTCAGAGTCACCATTCCTGTGGCAAAGGCAGTGATCAGATTCAGGACTTTGAGAAGGGGTAGGATTTGAACTGCTTGCTAATCATAAGGAGTAGGATTTGAACCCCTTGTTTATCATGCAGTCCTACTATAAACCCATTAGTGGGAAATGTGAACGATTCTTCATGGGGTGTCACATCTAGTTTGGAAATAGGAATACTAGGGCAGAAGTCCTAACCACCTGACTGGCATACAAGCATAAATCTGAGTGCTACAGAAGACGGAGGCAGTATGAACATTTGAGAATAACAGCTGGGTGGGAGTGCTGAGTCTTAGGGTATTATTACAGTCTAAAGAATCCAGTGTGCCTAGTATGCCCCTGAGATGTTAAAGCAGTCTATCACACCAAGATAAGAGGTAGCAGTGATATTTGACTCAGAAAAGTTGACAAGGAGTCACAAGAAGAAAGGTGATGAGTGAAGCTATGAGTGGCAGGTGTGAGCTTAATGAGGGTTGTGGGGAGGAAAATACAACCAGCATCCTCCAAAGCAGCCAGGCAGTCATATTTAGTAGCCAATCTGAAGAGGTTAAGGTCTGAAGCAAGAGATAAAGTTACCATGAGAACAGAGAGGTGAGAACAATCAATGTCCTTCAAGAGGGGAGATATTAAGGTGAAAGCCTTCAATGAATGCCAGATCACTTAAATTTTTCAATAGCTAGATATTAGGAGAGTAGAATGTATATTCTTTGAATTTTGATCATACCCTCAGCAACCTGCAGAGTAGATCATAAGACAGTTTCCCAGTGACACCCTCCCCCCATCTGCTGTCACACGGCTCTTAAATATAAAGGTGGAAGGTTCCTCCTGGATTAGAAAATAAAAGGGGGATTAGCATAGCCCAGATCTGTCTCATGGTATATGCAGAACCAATATGGGAAGCCTTCATAAGTTTCTGACCACTTCTTTCAGTACTGACTGTTGGTCACAGAGAAAACATGCACAAGGTAAAGCCTGGAGAAGGAAAGATGGATAAGGGAGTTAGAGGGAACTGGATCAGCCTCTGACAAGCTGCTATAGAGCAGCCTCCCAGCTCGATTAGGCGGGGTTGTTGGTTAGAGGTAGGAATCTCTTAGACAGTAAACATCTGTGTGTAAGAGCTACCCAAGATACAATGGAGATTCAGACTTTGAAGCAACGAATGATCTCTTAGAGAAGACCTAGGACTGTATAGATAGGAAGAAATGGAGAAGGAAGGATCATGGCCCAATCCAATGGAATCAAGCATGATCAACTGCATGAGCCCTCATTTATCTGAGATGGAAGGCAGTCTCCATGCCTTCTGGAGCTTAAGGGAGCCTGTGGGGGGTTGAAATGTAAAATGAAGACTTATATCATTGTTTCATATCTTTGAGGGAAGAGTTTAAGATTTGAAAAGTGCGTCCAGCAAGGGAAGTCCTCCAGTTTAGTAGCAGTGGGAGTAACAAGTATGACTCAGAAAGAATTTTCCATCTTGGGGAGAGAGACGGGAGTCACAGGTCCAGGAGAGAGACCTTCCAGATATCCAGTATTAAAATATGATGGGTTGGAATGGACAGAGCAGAGAAGACAGGTATGTGAGCGGGGGCCACTAAGCAGGTGAGTGGAGAGAGGTAAAGGCCAATGCAAGAGGCAAGGAGTTAAGATTGGTCTCCTACATATAAGCTCAAATGGAGAAATGGAAAGAGTCTGGCTCTAGTGTTTTATAAAAAGATAAGAATGGAAGAGTGTTTGCTGAATGTGTTGTCAGGTGTGGGGGAAGGGGGTGCCTCTGCAGACTCATGCTGAGCCATTCCTTCCCCCTGAGGGACCAACCACATGACACATGACAGTATTGCATAGAATAGTTTATTCAGGACATGGGGAAAGGGAAGGGAGAGGAATGGGGAGAGCAGGGGCTCAGGAGCAGGGGGACAGAGCAAGAGAAAGAAGGCAGGAGAGAGGAGGGGACAAACATCCCCTTTTATAGTGAGTTGGGCAAACCTCACTGTTGCCAGATAACTGTGGAACAGAACCTAGACAAAATGCTATTTCCCCATTTTGATTTAATTAAAAAAGAAAATTAGAAAGAGGTGATGGTGGAGCAGGAATAGGGTCCTCATGATCGTCAGCTACTTCCTGCTGACTTTTGGGTGACATGTCTCTAGGAAACCTAGGAAAATGGGTCTGGGGATGTTGGTCCAGTCTTAGGAGAGTTGGCTGTTTCCTTGTTGTCCAAGGTCTGTGTAACTATCTATGGATGGGTCAGAAGGAAAAGGTCCAGTGGAAGCATCCGTGTCTGTGAGAGATTAGAACAACTGGGAGTTGCTTCTGTGGAGTTTTCCTGGGTGTAGCAAATGCCTGGACTTGACAAGTTGCTGAACCGCACACACATGCATACACACACACACACAACACACACATAGAAAATAAGGCTAAGTACGTTTGGGAGAAAAAAATTTTTAGGTGTACATTTGAATATACATTTGAAATTCTTAGGTCTTGGTGTCTGGGGTGAGGGAGTCCCAATCCCAGGAACAGGGGAAAAGTCCCACCTTCTAGAATATGTAGGTATACTTATCTGAACGGAGTCTATTTAGTCCATGAGATGTAAATCTGAGTGGGTTTCCTGTAGCTTATAAGTTTACAAAAGATAT
The DNA here is from genome assembly GCA_964023405.1 of Apodemus agrarius. Lineage (NCBI taxonomy): Eukaryota > Metazoa > Chordata > Mammalia > Rodentia > Muridae > Apodemus > Apodemus agrarius. Next base: position 6,489,615 of record OZ030012.1, on the reverse strand, counting down.
AAGACAACCAAGGGGAACATAAGTGTGGGCATGACATCTTATAGTATAGATTGAAGATGAGAAACACTATAAATTTAGTTAAAATACAATCAAAGGAAACTTAAAATCTGAATGTGATTATACAGTTGGATCATATAGTGGAATGTCTTATTAGGGTTAGGCAAATTTATAAGAACTCAAATAATATTAGGACAGTTACATAGCAAGAAGAGGAAATGTGAAGCATTTAGTTGCTGGAAACTGTAGATAAGGAGGTAACAGATTACATCTGTGAAAGCTTATATCTGAACTTGTGTATCATTTATCATAAAGTCTATAAGAAATCTGGCAGCCTTAGCTAGTTAACAAATTTATTAATGAGCATATGAGTCAGGTCTGTTTTCTAGCTGTCAGGCTACAGTTACCATAGCTGTCAGGAATCTGGGGAAGAGTAAATTATAATTTACTCCTTTATATATCTAGGAGTCGAGGATTAATTAAAAATGATAGAGTTCATCTATATTCCACTACCGACACAGTTCCCAGGTCCCTGTGGTCTCCATGGAAACTTCAGTGGAGTCAGTCTTGCTTTCAAGCCCAGAAGACAAAGAGCTTTTTTGCTGTGGAATAGATATGTGTGAAATGAGAAGTGACCCACACCTTGACTTAGGCAATATGAGACATTTGACTCTCAGGGTATTCTGTTTTGTCCACAGTGTAGACCAAGCCTGGGCAGTGTTTTCAGTGGTGATCATACTGCAATCCAGGCAGTCTCTTGTAGTTGCGTCCATTATCATCTCAGACCTTAGGCGTAACTGTCAGGCTTTGGGAGTCTGCCTGTCATAAAGTTTGAGTATTAATATATTAGCTGACTTCTGACAAAATTGAGAGCAGTATCTATTAAGCATAATCTGAGTTAGACAATAGAGCACACTATAACTTAGTGACAGTAGTAAAAATCATTATCAAGGCAGGATAGAACAAAAACTTTAAATGTTAAGTAACTTTGACAGGTTTCATTAGCAGAGAAAAACACATGAGGAGACATATATAAAGACAGATTGTCTAGTGTATACTTGGCTTACAGTTAATGTGAACCAGCGTAGAACAGTGAAAGGCAGTCTATGTTCTGGTTGAGCGAAGCTTAACTTCTGGAGACGCCGCAAATTAATTCTGCAAAGGACAAACCCATTGGCCATGCTCCCATATACTAGGCTTCTGACTCAAGGCCCTCATTTCCATAATCCTGTGGCCATCAGTCACTGTAGGGCAATGCCCCAAGCCCCTGGTATTCTGGCTGTACTCCACCCCCACAGTCACCTGACAACATCCAGGTAGGCCCCGCCCACTCTATGTTTGCCCCTCCCCTTTTGCTTACTCCCTTCTCTCTTCTTGCTCTCTTGTTTCTCTTGTCTCTTGCCCCCTTACTCCCCCTCTCTCCCCATTCCCCTCCCTCTCTCTCTCCACGTGGCCATGGCTGGCTTCTACTTCTATGCTTTCTCCCTATCTCTACTTCTCTACAATAAACACCAAAAACTACGGGCTGCCCCTTCTCATCTGGACTCACTGTGCTGGAACAGCAGGACAGCTCTTCACCTAAAGAGCCCTGCTACTGTCTCCTGCTAGAAGGCTTCCCAGCATCCTCAGTCTTGGCGCCCACCAACCCAAGCCATCCGCAGACCAAGCCACGGACACGCTCACCCCTGCTGGACCCAGCTGGCGCTCCCCTGTCCCCTTGCCTTCTGGCCCGGCCCCCGCAGAAGGGGACAGCTCTGCCCGCAGCTCTCTGCGACACCCAGCTTCACCCGCTGTATCTAAGACTGCCAACTTGTTGCCTGCAAGCTCTATCCTGCTGGGTCCCTCGACTCGCCTAGGACTGCCCCTTCCCCACGCCCAGTGCCAGGTCTCGAGGCCCACCACAGCCTGATGCTCCGTGGGCTCGCACTGCAGACTAGAATGGACACCAACCAGAAAGCTGACAGCGGTGGTGTGAGACCACACCAACATAAAGTGAATGTATCCAGGCTCCACAGACTGAGCTGGGAGCGGTGTAGGCCGTGGGAATGGGCTGGGGGCATGGGAGTACAGAGCTGCCTCAGCTCTGGGCTGTGAACTATGAGCAAGCAGCACTGACTCCCAGGAAAGAGCTGAGAATGTCCCATTTCTGACCTGGGATGGTTTGCCCCTCCTTAGGCAAGCAGGGCACACTCAGAAAGGGGAGCGGAAGGCAGGCACTTGCACAGAGAGGTGCGTGCAGGCCGCGCAGAGCCACAGTAGCCTGGGAGGACTTTAGCCTGACCCTAATTTTATCTGAGTTAGTTATTGATCTTCGCTTTGTTAGAAATCTTCACTCCTTCCAGATGACTGCATTTAAGAGGAGGGTATGAAAAGCATGCTTGGATTCTGTGCAGAGATTTAAGAATTGCACCTTTTCTCGTTTAAAGACTAACCTCTGTAAGAGAACAAAATGGGGTTCAAGGGCTGCCTCATAGAGGGGGTGACCAAGAAGGAAGAAAGAAATCCAAGAAACTATGAAAGCAGCCACCCCTAGAAAAGGCAGAACCTCATCATTGGCGATGGGAACAGTGAGTGAGTGAGTGGGTTAAGTGTTTTTTTTGTTGTTGTTGTTGTTTTGTGTCGTGTTGTGTTGTGTTTCTATTGTTATGTCTCCCTTTTCATTTCTTTTTTATTAGATATTTTATTTATTTATTTATTTATTTATTTATTTATCAAATGTTATCCCCTTTCCTCATTTCCCCTCCAAAAACCTCCTATCCCCTTCCCCTCCCCGCCCCTTCACTATCCCACCCACTCCCACTTCCCTGTCCTGGCATTCCCCTACACTGGGACACTGAGCCTTCACAGGACCAAGGGCCTCTCCTCTCATTAATGTCTGACAAGACCGTCCTCTGCTACATATGAGGCTGGAGCTACGGGTCCCTCCATGTCTACTCTTTGGTTGGTGGTTTAGTCCCTGGGAGCTCTGGGGATACTGGTTGGTTCATATTGTTGTTCCTCCTATGGGGTTGCAAATACCTTCAGGTCCTTGGGTCCTTTCTCCAGCCCCTCCATTAGGGACCCTGTGCTCAGTCCAATGGATGGCTGTGAGAATCCACTTCTGTGTTTGTCAGGCCCTGGCAGAGCCTCTCAGGAGACAGCTATATCAGGCTCCTGTCAGCAAGCACTTTTTGGCATCCACAATAGTGTCTGGGTTTGGTGACTATATGGGATGAGTCCCCAGGTGGGGCAGTCTCTGGATGGCTTTTCCTTCTGTCTGCTCCAAACTTTGTCTCTGTATTTCCTCCCATGGGAATTTTGATCCCCCTTCTAATAAGGACCAGAGTATCCACCCTTTAATATTCCTTCTTCTTGAGCTTCATGTGGTCTGTGACTTGAATCTTGGATATTCTGAGCTTCTGGGCTAATATCCACTTATCAGTGAGTGCATACCGTGTGTGTTCTTTTGTGACTGGGTTTTCTCACTCAGGATGTTATTTTCTAGTTCCATCAATTTATCTAAGAATTTCATGAAGTCATTGTTTTTAATAGCTAAGTAGTACTCCGTTGTATAAATGGACCACATTTTCTGTATCTATTCCTCTGTTGAGAGAAATCTGGGTTCTTTCCAGCTTCTGGCTATTATAAATAGTGCTGCTATGAACATAGTGGAGCATGTATCCTCATTACATGCTGAAGCATCTTCTGGGTATATACCCAGATGTAGTATAGCTGGGTCCTCTGGTAGTACTATGTCCAGTTTTCTGAGGAACTGCCAAACTGATTTGCAGAGTGATTGTACGAGTTTACAATCCCACAAGCAGTGGAGGAGAGTTCCTCTTTCTCTACATCCTTACCAGCACTTGCTGTCCCCTGAGTTTCTGATCTTAGCCATTCTGACTGGTGTGAGGTGGAATCTCAGGATCGTTTTGAATTAATTTCCCTGATGACTAAAGGTGCTGAATTCTTCTTTAGGTGCTTCTCAGCCATTTGGTATTCCTCAGTTGAGAATTCTTTGTTTAGCTCTGTACCCGATTTTTAATAATTTGTTTCTCTGGAGTCTACCTTCTTGATAGACTTTGTATATATTGGATATTAGCCCTCTATTGGATGTAGGATTGGTAAAGATCTTTTCCCTACGGTAATAGCCTTGTTGATTGGAATAATAGTTCCAGATAAGTAATTGAGGGGTAGTCAGCTGGACTTTGGAGAGTGAGAGCCTACATCCCTAGCCAGGCTGGAAGTTTAGTAGAGTAGAAGTGTCAGCTTGGCTCGTTTGTAAGGATGGATTACAGTGAAGGCAAAGATATTTTGTGACTGGGGGTTGAGAAGAATGGAAAAGAGGTGTCATTGAGGTCTAGGACACAGAAATGAGATGTCTCTGAGGTTTGGGGAGAGGAGAGGAGGGTGGGGTACTACAGGATGGAGAGGAACCACCAGGGAGTTGATGAGTCAGATCCTGAACCAAGTGCTACGTTGCATTGGGTTTTATTTTTACCACCCCCTTTGCCAGTATGGGGGTGTTAATAAGGGAATGACTGGGACATAAAAGGGTTTTCCAGAAGACGTTAGAGATAAGAGATTTTAGTCCTCTAAGAATTTGGAGAGAGATTGGGTACTGGGCCTGGGTGATGTAATTATTAAGGCATTGTAATCAGACATTGAGAGAGGGGCTTGGGTGTCCCGTACTCAGGGTAAGGGTATGTTAGCTTGTGCAGATGGGGGAGAAGGAGGAGAAGGCCAGGAAGCCTGGGGTGGAGCAGATGGGAGAGTGAAGGAAACAGAGGCGCCGACTTTGGCTTGGAGGTCCCTTCCCAGCAAGCAGATGAGACACTTCGGTACTACTAAGGAGTAGGTAGAGGGAATACCCCTAAAGATACAACAGTGGGATTTGTTGAGCTTGAAAAGGCTTTCTACCTACCCTGACAATAAAGGAATGAGAAGGAGAAGTGGGTCCCCAAAATTTTATCAGGGTCAAGTAAATGACCCACGTGTCCAAAAGGAAGGAGAGATTCACCTTGATACCTGATATTATGAATACTACCCAGGATTCCCTCTCAGAGATGACAGTGGTGAAGCTGAGGGACTCTGGTTCCCCTCAGTCATTCATGGCCAGATATAGGAGGTTTACTGAATGGTGATCTGGATCAGATATCCCGTGCTGAGAAGGATATGGTGACAGTCAAAAGTCCTTTGACAGCATCCTTGTCATGGTCAGGGTAATTTGTGAGGGTTTGAGCAGGCCCAGGCCCAGTGACCCCTCTTGACTGCGTTTGAAGCAGGGACACAGAGGTTCTTGGCCTTTGAAAGGCAAAGGAGCCTGGGCAGTTGCTATGGCTTCCTTGAAGTACCTAGCCAGCTTTTGGTATTTTTATTGTGGAGTTCATTCATCTCTCTCAGGTATATCTTGAAATTTAAGTCTTCTGCCTATAGAGCCAGGGGTTCTCTCGCTAGGTGTTTACGTTTGGCACAAATGTGTGGAAAACTCTGGGAGAAGTAGGCCATGAGGAGTTGTTTCTATCTATGGTATTGGAATCCATATTGGTATATTGTAAGAGGGCTTTTGTATGATAGTCTCAGAACTGAGACTGTTTTCTGTGTTTGTCCTGGGTGACCTCTTGAATTTTTTTCATAAGGTACTACTTTAAGGATGACCTTATAGAGAAGCCAGAAGTAAGTTATAAATTGATCTCTAGCTAAAAGGCCCATATAAGTATTGTAGTTCCATCTGGAATTCCTCCTGGGCCTGCCTCAGGCAGATGGGCAGCATTGGTTTGGTGTGTTTTCTCTGCATGCCCCCTAGCCTGATCCCAGCTTCTCCTGTGCTCTTCACGCACAGGAGGCTGTAAATGAGAATCATGTGAATGTCATAGTAGGTGAGGTTGTAAGATTGGGCGCTATATTGTGACTCTTTCATGAAGGTGGAGGAATTAAAGGTATAAAACCCCCGGTCTCTTTTCTATTTGAGTGTCCACTTACGAGAAAGCAACATGCACCCTGACCAAGTCATCCACACTGACAACCTCCTGCCAAGGGAGATCAAGGGCCAGAGTAGGCTGGCTAGAGGGAAGTGAAGGGAATCATATGGCTGGAGCTGGAACCAGTGTGAGAGGGTGCCCATGGGCTGAAAGCGAGCCCCAGAGAGGCATGATAAAAGCGGTCTGTTCCTAGAAGGGAGGGGAGACCAGAGGCACTTTAGGAAGAGGAGGCGTGCCCTGAGGCCAACAAGAGGAGGTTTGTTAGAGGGATCAAAAGTAATGGAGAAATTGCATGGTTTGGGCTTCATAGCTATGAGTGGGGCAACAGGGGAGCAGAGAAAGATTGGAGTGAAGATAAGAGAATGCTTGTATGAAGGGAATCTCTTTCCGTTTCTTCATTGTTCACAGTGACGGTAAAGGGTCAGAGTAATGTTGGGATTCGAGCTGCCGTTAAGGGTCCACTTGGACTGGTGATGGAAGGGATATGGAGGCCAGATTCTAGTGCAAAAGCAAATGAGTTTTGAGCGCTTTAGCTCAGGTGCCAGCTGGAAGGGTGTGGTTTTCTTAAAGGCATCTGCAGAGGTAATGAAAGGGTGTGGATGACACCATCCCCAAGGATGAGACAGAGATAACAGCTTGCCATTGAGGCCATCCAAGACTCAAAGAGGACCAAGAGATGACTGGGAAACTTTTCCTTAACCACTTGCACAGTGGAACATATTACTCAGAGGGAGGTGAATCCATCTATGGTCCGGTGCTATGGTCACTCATATTCAACTCAGAATAAACTACTGTTTTCAAATGAGGCACCTTGTGTTGACAAATGTGAATTTTAAGCAGGGAGACTTCAGAAATGAAGACTTGAAGGATTTAGTAAATGTGCTGCGTATCCTATGGAGAGTCTTGAAGAAGCTTGGTTGTGGCAAAGGAGTATGCGGAAATGGTAATAAACCAGGGGATATTTGAAGATCCTGTTTACTGAATGTGTCCTGGATGTTTCTGAAGAACATTCTATCCCTGTAGGCAAAATCCAACACACACCCTCTCTCCCTTTTTACTGTATAATTTATTTACATTTCAAATGTTTTCCTCTTTCCAGTTCTCCCCTTCAGAAACCCCCTATCCTATCTCCCCCTGCCTCTATGAGGGTGCTCCTCGATCCACATACCCACTCTCATCCCCTTCAGAAACCCCCATCCCATCTCCCCCTGCCTCTATGAGGTTGCTCCCCGATCCACATACCCACTCCCATCTTCCTGACCTGGCTATTATATCAGGAAGCTCCTGGCATGCAAGGCTCCTCAGTGGGTTCTGAGGAAGTTAGTAGTGACAGTGCAATCACCAGCATTTGCTATTTAGATTCTAGGTTCTAGATGAATCCATAAAGTCTATATTCTAGAATATCTTGTTTGAAAATATATTGTTGCTTAGCATGTGCAAAGCATGTGCCCGGTACCACAGGAAAAAATAGATGAGAGGTGGATAAATAAATAGAGAAACAATGATGATAATAACTATAGATAAGAGATCAGAGATAGATTAGATAATAGATGTAAAGGTACGTTAGGTGAAAAAAAGGAAGAGATAATATATAGATACATAGACTAACACACAAGTAACCACTGTTTGTGCACTTATCAACCATTTGATTAAAATTTACATAGAAAAACTTAATTTCTCTTTTTCTTTAACTTTCAATTCATTTATTTTTTTGAGACAGCCTCAGTATGTAGCCTAGGTTGGCATGAAACTCTCAATTCTCCTATCCAGGTTACTGAGTGTTAAGAGATAGCATATTGTATTGCAACAAACTTTTCTTTCGAAGTAGAAGGCAAATGCAATGATTTAACAAATAATATAATAAGTATATAAAACACTGGCTTAGTAATTCATTTCCTGCTATACATTGATGCTTTGTTTTGCTTTCATAGACTGTCAGCACAGTAGCTTTATTCAAACGGTGCTGCTAGAAACATGAGGTTTTGTTATGACACCACCAAAGATAATCTTAAGTGATAGGATTTTTGTTTTGTTTTACTTACTTGTATTTTTTCCATTAATTTATGTATTCATTTTACATCCTGATCACTAACCCCATCCCAGTCGACCCCCAAACAGTTCCCCCATCCCCTCTTTCCTCCTTTCCCTTCTCCTCTAAGAGTGTGGTGCCCCCCCCACAAGTATCCCCTTACTGGGTGCATCAACTCTCTGTAGGGCTAGATGCGTCCTCTCCCACAGAGACCAAATAAGGCAGCCAGGTTAGGGGAACAGATTCCACAGACAGGCTTCGGCTTTAGGGCTAGCACCTGCTCCAGTTGTTGGAGGACCCTCATGAAGACTGAGCTGCACATCTGTTACATATGTGCCAGGGCCCTTGGTCCAACCCATGTACACTCTTTTGTTGGTGACTCAGTCTTCAGAACCCCAAGGGTTCAGAATAGTTGGTCTGTTGGTCTTCCTGTGGTGTTCCTATCCTTTCTGATCCTTCCTTCAGCTCTTCCATAAGAATCTCTGGCCTCTGCCCAATGTTTGGCTCTGGGTATCTGCATCTGTTTCAGTCAGCTGCTGGTTGGTAGCTCTCAGAGGACAGTTATACTAGGCTCCTGTCTGCAAGCCTAACAGAGTGTATCATTAATAGTCTCAGGGATTGTTACGATCGGGGATTGGCCATGTAATGGGTCTCAAGTTGAATCGATTATTGGTTGGCCACTCTCTCAGTCTCTATTCTAACTTTGTCCCTGCATTTCTTGTAGACAGACTTTGGGTCAAAACTTTTGTAGATAGGTTGGTGTCCTTATTCTTCCACTGAGAGTCCAGGAAGTGGCCTCTTCCGGTTCCATATTCCCACTGCTATGTGTCTCAGCTAAAGTCATACACATTGACTCCTGGGAGCCTTGCCCATTCCAAGTCTCTGGCACATCCTAGAGATACCTCCCACACCTCCACCATAAATAATATATTTATTATATTATTAATTACATAATTAACATAATTATAATTATATAATAAATAAGTGCACAGACAAATATATAAATAATCAGCTACTTATATTAATATACATTTATATTTGTGTATATTAATATACAATATATTTAATATTTAATATGTTGTTTATATTAACATAATACATAAATATCTATTTTCTAAACTTACATATATTATTCATGCAAATTATATATTATATAATAACTAGATACATAAGCAAATACACAAATAACCACTGTGTATGTGCATTAATTAATCATTCTACTAAAATTTACATAGAAAAACTTGATTTCTCTTTCATGACCATCTGTGTTTTCTAATTTTCTCAGATCGACCCCTATTCCTCTACAGCTTTTAAGACTTTAAAGGAGAGAACTCTTTCTGCCATTTGCACCCTGGTTTCTGAATAAGAAGAAGAGGATGCTCGCATGTCCTACTGGATGCCTCGTCTTCCTTACTCGAGGATTGCTGCTCAGTAGAGGGCACAGAGCCCTACAGAGCGGAGAAGATGGTGGACCTCCTGCCCAGCCTTTCCTCGTGCCTGGCTGCAACATGGGGCTGCAGCTCATTCCCCTCAATGCTGGAAAAGCCAAATTCTTGCCAAGTCACGGTCCTTCCCCAAGCAAATTAAAATCACCACTTACCCTAAGGAGTGAGTGTTGCTTTACACATTTTTAAAGATAGTTCACCTTTATCTGTACACAAAGAAGTCTCAGTCTCAAAAAAAATTATCAGAAAACGTGCTGCAATTTCCCATCCATGCATCTTTGTGTAAAGGGGTATTCCAACCCATCAAACTCTCCAAGAAAACTAACCTAGATGTTGGTAATGGACATGTTGCCACACATGTGATAGCATCTTGATTCAGACTAGTCAAAACTAGAGTCCGCTGTCATGTCCATCACCTCATGAACTGAGAGGCAAACGTGAGGCTGAGCACACCAGTCCCCATACACGGAAGCGAAGCTGAGTGGGAGTAGTTTGTCACAAAGGGCCACACACGGAGCCAGTCATTTACACGATGTGCTCAGAGCAGGCGAATCGATAGCTGAGTGGCTGTCAGCACTGGGCCAGAGGAGGATGAGGTGATTCTGTCAGGAAAGAGACTCCATTCTGTAGGGATGAAATGTTCTGTAGTTAGCTAGCTACGATGAGGGCACAACTTACTGAATATATTAAAAGCTGCTGAAGTCCCCCTCTGGAAAAATCCCTTTTTTAATGTGTTGAAATAAAGTATCACACCCATGAGGAGTCATCCTTTCTGGAGGGAAGGGAGCAATCACAGTCCTCGCCTAGGTATCCATCCAGGGGAGGAGCTCCAACATCAGCTTTACTGTCTCTCCATGCCCAGCCATGTGCACGGCAAACCTGTTTCTGGGTTAATACATTTAAACTGACAGGATTCTGATTCGGAGTGGCACCAGGGCCATCCATGGTCACAAATTCTTGAAAGGCAAATAATCCTTTTGAATGAATGGAGCTGTTAGAAATGTCTCCCATATCTTCCCAGTCCAGAAAGTTCACTGTTCAACAGACCACAGCACCTAGATGCTCTGTGTCTGCTCTTAATGCTTGGGTGGGAAAGAGGAGAGAGGAGCCGGACAGCTGGACTGGCACTTCTCAACATGGCATTCACTTTCTGCTGAAGTTTAGCTTGCCCTGCAGACTTCGATAGACTTTGAAGTACTCTAACGGGGTATTTTAAGTGTTCCCTTTCTGGATAAACCTGCAATGAAGCAATTCCCTCTAAATTGACAGAGGCTCATAATGACCAAAGTAGAAGACAGCTCCCAAGTCTCTGAAAATCCCTAAAACTTATAGTATTCACAAAACCATTCTCTCTTCAACATTACATAAGCAGTAAGAATTGCCAAAAGGAGCGAAGACTCTGCAACCTGTCAAGCTACCAATAAGTCACAGAGAGCTCCAGCATTTTGGCTTTAATGGGTAGTTATCTGGGCTGAGGTAAGCTCTTGATGATGCAACTGTCTTTGAAATTGTTCATGTTTCTGGAAATAACTACTGACTCAAATTTCTATTAGTACACCAATAAGTTTCTTGGTGTACCAAGTTGGACTTTAGTGTTATTATTACTTTGGTCTGTGGTTGCTTCCCTAACTGTGGTAAGTAGATGTTAATAACTAAGACTCCCCAGGAATGATGTCACCCAACAGAAGCCATTCTTTTCTGTGTCTTTTGAAGAACTGACATTGCTTGCTGCACTCTAGAGAAATAATAAACAAAAATTACTTGTTGCAAGCAGGTAGGCAACTGCCCATTATTATAAATTATTTTAAATAATTGAAAATATTAAATAAAATTATTATTATTATTATTATTTTATTATTATTAAATCATTTTAAATCTTAGTGAACCACTGGACAGAGGGTTCAGCAGTTAAGAGCATTGACTGCTCTTCCAGAGGTCCTGAATCCAATTCCCAGCAACCACATGGTGGCACACAACCATCTGTAATGGGATCTGGTGCCCTCTTCTGGTATGTCTAAAGACAGCTATAGTGTACTCTTATAAACAAAAAATAAAAAGTCTTTTTTAAAAAAACATATTGAAGGGTATAAAAATAATCCAATAACAGGCTAAGTCTACAATTGCATGATAAGAAAGATAGCAATGATTTGTTATAAAAGAGACAGAATACAAACAGTGTGTGCCCTATGGTCTTGGTTTTACCAACAGTGGAATCTGTCTCTACCATCACTGCGCTGAGTATTCTCTTCAGTTTGTCTGTTTTATATGCAGCACTAGTTTAAATTAATTATGTCTCCCATAGGCTCATGTGTTTTAACATCTGATCCTCAATTAAGAAAGCCATTTGGAAAGGTAATGGAACCTTTACCAGGTGGAATTTTGCTGGAGGTGGTACATCACTTGGGGTGAACCCCAAGTTTGTATGGCCTCACCTCAATTCCTGTTCTCTGTGCTTTCTTAGTGCAATGAAATCAACCAGTTTCTAACTCTTACAAATATACCTTTCCTGCCAGGAGAGAGTCTTTCCCTCTAGAACTACAAACAAAAGCAGCAACAGCAAAATAAAATAAAGGAAAACAAAATAAAGTAAAATAAAGTAGAGTAAAGTAAAATAAAAACAAGCAGCTAAGCAAGCAAACAAACAAACAAAAACCACTTTCTTTTCTAAGTTGCTTTTTGAAAGGCTATCCTAACAAACAAAAGTAACCGACTCTAATCTAATGATCCTAGACAATTATTATCTAGTCTTAGTAGAGGCATACAATCTTCTAAGGTACCTGTGGGCATACAGAATCAGAAGAAGAGATGGGCTAGGACTCAGTCCCCACAAGAAATGATAGTCTAAGAATTGTGCTGCACACCCAGCTCTAACTGCTATCTTATCAGGCTGAGTATTTTGTGCCTTTTGATTCTGTCATTCTGTGTGTTTGCTGCTGGGGATTTGAACCCAAGGTGTGCTTACTAGGTGTTCTCCCCTTGAGCTACATCCCTTGCGAGGACAGAGCTTCATGTAGCCCAGGTTGGTGATGAACTTCCCATGAAAATGAGAGTGAATTTGAACTCTTCATGCCCACGCTTTCTCTTCCCAGTGCTAGGCCTAAGCCCCCACATCCAGCTAGTAATTCATGAATAAGCAGCATATATTAGATAATTATAGGCATGGTAATCCAAATAAGACATTGTGGAGACATCTTGAGCAGTAAAAATGCTCACAAAAGAATCATGAGGACCCTGGATCCAGATCCTTAAAAATCAAAAACAAAATCCAGGCACAGTGCTTGTCCCAGTCTCCTTCCACTGCTGTGGTAAGACACTCGGTTCCAGAGGGTAGACGCCACTGTGGTGGGGAAGGCACAGCAACAGTTGGGAAGAGAGCATGGGGCAGGGGCAGAAAGAGAGCTCATCACATTTTCACCCACCGCAGACAGGATGCAGAAAAAGAAGAGGGAGAGGAAGTGAGGTGAGGTTGTAAACCTTCCAAACAGGCCCCATATGACGGACTTCCGCCAGCAAGGCTCTACATCCTGAAAGTTCCATAACTTTCCTAAATCACACCACAAACCCGGAAGCAGTTATTCAAACACATGACCCTATGAGGGTATTTTCCACTCAAACCTCAGCAATGGCACAAACATATAATGCCATGACGGGAGAAGTAGAAACAGGTAGACAGCTACCTAACCTACCTGCTGATGGTCCCCGGCCGGTGAGGCGCCGCGTCTCAAAATAAGGTTGCCAGCACCCAAGAAACAGTGCCTGAAGCTGATGCCTAGGGTGCCAGGGTGCACGGACACAAAAGCCACGTACTGTCTGTGCCTTCAACAGGTGGCTTTTGACTCACGTCTGCTGCCTTCTCATCAACTGCCCCCCTAGCTTCTGGTGCCAATTCTCAAAGATAAGGTGAGGATACTCTTCGTGTAAAGCAGGTCTGCTAACATTCTTCCCTTCCCGGGGGCCCCCACAGTCAGTATGACTCCAGAGGTAACTAAATAATACTGTGTGCACCACGAGTCCCCTCAGAGGAAACACTGGGCTGGTGAAAATGTGTTATTTGGACCAATTTTGTGTAAATGTATTCTTTTAAAAAACCACACTGCCGACAGTTTAATAGTAGAGGAAATTCCTGATGATTGTCTGTAAGAGGAAGAGTTATTCCCTGCCTGACAAATGTAAAAATTTTCTCAAGCTGAACAAACTAGGTTTATTCAAAGTGTGGCTTACCCAGGGCTAAGCCTACAAGAGAGCCATTACAGAGAGTCCTGTAACCCCACCTGGTAATGTCATAGCGCCACACCAAGGCATGCTTAGGGGAGAGACATCACAACTGATTTGGGCAATGCTCTTCAACGTGTGTGCCCATTGTAATATAACCCACATCTTCCAAAGGCAGCTTGAGTGAGTGCTTTTAATATTTATGTTTTTTATTTACTAGCAAGAGAAAGCAAGGAAAACAGAAAATGTCCAGGGTCAATTATTCATTTCTCTTCCACCATTTTTCCAGAATATAAAAATGTAGTCCCCAAATGACATTTCCCCATATAGATTTATCTCTCAGACATACAGCAAGATACACATACATACAAAACCTCCAGCTAAATTGTCTCTGCGGTTGTGACATTTCATTTCCTTATTCCTCTAGGAAACACTATGGCTGTTTTTCCTTTGGAAAAAAAAAATGAACACTTCTAACCTAAAGGTTTAAATCTCTGAAACCATTCAAGTGCTTTAACATAAAAATGCATTTCAGGACGGGGAGAGGAAGCTCTAGTCCCTCACATGACTAAGAAATATAAAACTGTGAGAGGATGTCTGGTTTCTCTGTTCAAAGGCTGAACATCTGTACACATTTTAGGAAGAAATGAACTCCCACTCACAACACCTGAAGGTCCAGCCTTCTCAAGGCTCCTGTGAGAAAGTGAGAAAACACGTCTGCTACTTCCTGATGGCACCTCCAAGATGTCACACAACTCCAGGGACATCTGGATCTTTCCTGAGATCCGGCCCCCGACTTAGGAACCTCTCACAAATAACCAAGGCTTTAATTTTCACTTGAATCTAACAAACTGACTCAGTGAGACTGAATCTAACTTTGAGCTTGGAGAGAGTGACAGTACCACCTTGCTGGAAGGGAGGGGAGTTTTCAGTGCTGTTCACTCAGCCCTCACCTCAAGAATGGACCTTCCCCAGCTGTGTCAGGATGACCGTTTCCTCTGTGTATTCCTGTAATCCCCAGTTGTCCTTCCGCAGCTCCTTGTGCTCCAGGGATCAGCCCCCTCCTACCCTCAGTCACCTCTGCACACAAGCTATGGCCCTCGGGGTCTGGCTCTGTGTGTCTGATAAATAATTCTTTTGGTGCCTTCCTATCCCCTTCTTTGGAGATGGAAGGTAGACCAGAACTCTTTGCCGTGAATTTCTCTTTTGTCAACTGGTTGCCCTGGAGAAGCTTTGCCCTGGAGTGTTTCTTCACTGCCACCTGCAGTAAGGACCAGCTTCTCTTCAGTGTTCATTTCCCATCAACAGCCCTTCGTCATTGTCTTGCTTTTAGGTGGTGTTGATTTTGCTTCTCCTTTCCTCATTACAGGAGCGCATCCTTTCCACCACCTAGCCAGATGGAAATGCCATCTTCTCCTCCCCACACATTGCTTTATCTAGTGGTTAAGTCTTACTTGTTGCAAGCTATAAATACCTCCTTAGTGTTTTCAAAAACATGATTATGTTAGTAGATTGCAGAGTAGTCCATAGAATTGAAAACAAAATGAGCAGCTGAGACTTAGGAAAGGAGAGCGTAAGATGCCCTGACATATCAAGTGTGTACTCATCATGTCTCCCAGGCTCCACACAGCACTCACTTGGCTTTGAGGCTGTGCAAAGAATCCATCACAAGAATATCTACAATGGGATGGGGACTAAAATTTGCAAATTAATTCCTGCTTTTTAAATTCATCATTATCAAGATATACAAATATTTCTGGCTACTTATAAAAACTCTTTTAAAAAATGTTGAAAGTTTGGGGTAAAATTTAAAAGCAAAAGAGCAGTTTCCAAGATGTAGCATAGTTGTGGACCTTTTAATAGCTGCATAAACATAAATATAGGTGTGAAACTGGATTTAAATGGAGAAATTATACATATTCATACTTATAGGAATGTGCATTAAACCTCTCTGGAAAGTTATAGAGAAAAAATAGTAAGTGGGCTTGAAAATACCACTGCAGACATGGTGTCAAGACAATCCAGGTGCTCTGAACATTCCTCTCTTTTTGTTTACCCAGTGGATATATTAGTTATTAAATGGGTGTGTGTGTACATGCATAACCGAAATGCATTAGATAGACCAAAGTGGTAAAATTGCTATTGACTGATATTTTCCTTTTGTTAAACGCATTCTTCATTTTTTTTACCAATAGATATATTCCTAAATTAAAAATAATAACTAATTTTTCAAATGAAGTTATTGTCAAACAAATGCTAGCCAACACTCGTCAAGGAAGACATAGGAATCTGTGCCGCGTGGAGCTCCAGGTGAATTTTGGGAAACGGACCGTGGCTATGCATCAGGAGAGGGCATCGCATGTCCTGCTTGCAGAAGGCTCTTTGCCTTGAAGCCACAGAAGGTGTTCATCAGTGCTAAGGAGCAGAGTCAGTGGAAACTCAGAAGTGGAGCATTTGCCTAACAGGTGCAAGGCCCCAGGTTTGACCCCCACACAACGAGGGGGAAACTGTTCCTCAAACTTCAGGGTCCCTTTGCAAGAGTGTCATGAGACTCTTGTTATAATGGGGATGGCAGCTGAAGACGTCTGGAGAGTAAAGACTTAGGATTCTGCATTTCAAGCCAGATCCTCAGTGAGACAGGTGCTACCTAACTGCAAAGCATACCCTGGAGTTTTAAGAGTCTAGTGCATCATGTCTTTACAGCTCCACATTTGCTGGGAGAATGGAAGCCTCACATTGGCCCGTGGCCCATGAGCCATGTAAAAATTATTAGCAATATTGGACTCGTTTATTATACTCAACCATCATATTTTTAAAAGTCTAGAGAAGCGCATCATGACACTGCATGCCCACAATTCCAGAACTGTTCATCAGTGCTAAGGAGCAGAGTCAGAACTCAGGAGTCAGAGGCAGGCAGATCGAGGTAAAGTCAAGGCCAGGCTGGTAACATAGTGATTTCCCGGCTTCTGAGCTACAGCCTAAAATCCTGTTGACAAAGAGTTAAAGGTGGTGGTAATTAAAAGGTGAAAAGTATTAAACAAAAAAATAAAGATTTCTTTACCCTTATGAGATCTTTGTATAGACACACCTTAGATGCTCTGGGTGCTGGGAGACGGGAGTGCTCTGATGGAGCCTGTCCTTTGGCTTTAAGAGTATTTGAATGCAAAGAAATAGTCCAGAGTCCTCTTGACAGGGAACAAAGATGCTTGGATTGTGGTCCTGGTTCAGTACCTCAGGAGAAGTACTGCATTGGGCAAGCTCATTCAGGCTCTGGGACTCAGATCCTCCTTTTGTGACATGTGGTTGATGAGCTGTTTCGAGGACATCCTGGCTTTGACATCTGAGGCTGATTCGACTAACCAGGCAAGCTGCAGATGTCCGCCATGTTGTCAGTTTAACTTAAGAATCTTGGGGAACTGGTGGAGGCTTAAAAATAGGAGCCATGTGCAAGGCAGTGTGGCCAGACAAGAAGAAAGCCCACAGTTTGACTAACAATTGGCTAAATGCTGTTTAACTAAGTGCAGCTGCCAGATGTAAGGACTTTTGGTTCCAATCTCCAGCTGAGGAGAATTCAGACAAAAGCAGGGCCAGATCTGTTTATTCTTCAAATAAGTAGCTGAGTTCAACAAACAAAATCTTGATTAAAGGCCATTTCATTTCAGATAACCAGTTATTCCAAATGCTTAAATCATTTTACCTATGTTTAAGTGTTTGAATAGGAATTCTTTATCTGTGAAGCCAACTCAAGCCTTAGCAAACATTATGGCTATGCTCAACTCATTAATGGGATTCATATTAACATTCTCCTCTTCGAATTAATAAGTAGCATCCATGGTTGCTAAATGTTTCCTTTCTTCTTTTTATTATTTTTCATGTAGATGCTTTCCTGCATGTATGTCCATTAACCACATGCATGCAGTGCCAGAAGAGACCAGAAAAGGGCATCTGTGCCTTGGGACTGGAATTAGACTTCTGTGACCAGCCATGTGGGTGCAGAGATTCAAACCTGAGTCCTCTGGAAGAGCAGCAAGTTCTCTTTAACCATGGAGCCATCACTCGAGCCTCAATCTCCCCCTTCTAGATGCTTTACATATGTGGTCATGGTCTTAGTTTATTCCAGCAGAAACCATGAGAGATTACCACCACCACGTACAAATTAGAAAGATGACTCACGCTGCTTAATTCATCTGCCAGATAATACCCCTGGCTGAGGCGGATTTTGGACTCTGATCTCCCTGACATCTTCAGACCCTTCACAAAAGATGGGCTGGAGGCCACTGGATCTCATTGTCTCTCTTCCAAACATGGCAACATTAAATAAATCTTCATTTTCTCAGTGGCATATAAAGGATGGGTGACGAAGCCTGGTTTGTTAGATCCACTAAGTCCACATATGCCCTCAACCTGAGCATCACACATACCCAGTGAGATGATCGAGCTTCTGCCACCCTCAGAAAATGTGTCTAGTAACTCATCTCAACTATAGCCTTCTGTGTATTTTCATATAACCAGTTTTATATTTCCCTTTGGATGCATCTAATTAAGGTGTGCTTGCCTGCAAACAGGTATAGGAGCTATTGAGTATCTATAAATCTAATCAATTCATAGATGTCCTTAGGTCCAAGACCATATCGTCTGTATGAATATTTTTGAATCAATTTTTAAATATAAGGTCACAGACAGATACAATTGTGACTTCATTTCCTTGGTACCACAGTGACATCTTGTGGGAAAAACTTACTTGCATCTACATGGTTGTGAGTACTTCAAAGTAGCTTTTCTCTTTACAAAGTGAGAACTGGGCTGGATTTGAAATTCTAATTTGAATTCGAGACCATTGACATACAGATCACCCTCTACAACTTTAGTGTCACACATCAGCTTTTAATAAAATAGCAAATGTTTCAGAATTGTGCATAAGCTTATGTTGAAGGGAGAGAGATCTTTCCTGCAGCTGTTTAAGTCAGTGAAGTCTGAGAAAAGCATTGTCTCTGGTTTTAGAGGGGAAGGGGGCGGTTCTGTCTGGGAGTGCTTTGTGATAATTTACTTTGAAAGCTCATGGGAAACATTTGTCTTGTACATACACAGCTCACATCCCCCAGGATATCTTTGTAAAGGTTGAAATGGCTAAGACCCATTGGATAGTTAGTAACTGGACCATAAGTACTTAAACTGAGCATGCAGTTTGGACAGAGATTCGTGAAAGCTGTACTGCTTTGCTTCAGTTGGGACTGCTAGCCTGCCTAGCTGGCAGGCTGATTAGGAGGCTGAGGGCTGATTTCACTCACATGATGCTGATGTTTCTTCCTCTGACTTTTGAGGAGTAAGTTTGCCATTGTGACAGTCAGACAGAAGCCTGGCTTTCTTTGCTTTTCTTCTGTCTCCACATCCTTATTTTCTTTTATGTTGTGTTTTTTTTAGTGTTTGTGTATATTTTTTAATTATGGGGACATCAGTTATATGCACATGAATGTGGAGTCCTTTGAGGCCTGAAGAAGGCATCTGTTCACCTAGAATAGTAATTGCAGGCAGTTGTAAGACACCCAACGTGAGTGTTGGGATCTGGCCCTGGTCCTCTGCAATAACAACCACTGCTTTCCATATCTTGAGGGACATTCTGAGTATACAATGTTTAATTAATCCATCTGATACAACAAATACACATTTGTATGCTCTATGTTCATCATATTTGCCATCTGACTCTTAACTGTAATACTATAATGACATCTTCCAGTTTTGCTGTCCCTGACCGCCAACACTCAGAAAACAGGAAGTAGGTGGATCTCTGTGAGTCTGAGTCCAGTCTCATCTACATAGAGAGTTCCAGGCCAGCCAAGAGACTATAGAGTGAGACCCTTCATAAATAAATAAATAAATAAATAAATAAATAAATAAGCAAATAAATGTTATGTATGTGTGCCCATATACTATATGGCATATTATATGGTTATTGCATTCAGGTGCTAAGAGAAGAAAGCATTCTACGCTTTTGTCACTGTATCTCTGCTAAACCAGAGCAAATTTAAAACCCAATTTGCTTTCACCTACTTTACTAGTTACTACTTATGTCCACTAGAGGGCACACAAGGACTGAGTGGAGAAGGTTTGCTGTGACTCAAGCGTTTCTATTAAAATAAGACTATAGCGTCTTCCATCAAAAAAATCTCATTGTGTTTCATAGATAGTCAAAAATTGCTTGATGATAGTTTTATAATGAAGTTAGTAAATATGCATATATTTCCTATTAAAATGTTAAATTAAAACACTTTCTTTTCTTTCTGATACAAGACAGCAGCTAATTCTGTAATTAGAATTAAATTTGCAAATGCCAAGCATAATAATGGCAATTATGCATCAAATTGTATTTGCAACTGCACCTGCCTACATTTTAAAAGTTGGAGAGCAATTAGAAACCAACAACTGAGCACTGGAGAAGGAAGAAGAATTCAGCTGGGGAGTGTGTGCTGGGCTTAGTTATGATAACGCTCTGCCTTCTTCCTCCTCCTTCTCTCCCTGGTCTTCTTTCCACTCTCTCTGTCCCCTTCCCCTCTGTCCCTTTCCCTGCCTCCTTCTTGGTCTCCTCTTCTCCCCCTCTGTCCCTCTCTCCTCTCTCCTTTCCTCTCTCTCTCTTCCCCTTCGTTTCTTTCTCCCGGTCTCCCTTCCCTCCTTTCCCTCGCCTTCTCTCTCTCTCTCCTCCCACCTCTTGCTCCTTCCCTAGCCTTCCCCAACTCTCCATCTCTCTCTCTTCCCCTCCTGCCCTCCCTCCTCTCCATCTATGTCTCCTAGCCTCTCTTCCTCCACCCTTCCCCACTCTGACCCTTTCTCCCTCCCCTTTCCTCCTAGTGGTCACAGGGTATGGGGGGGGGGGATAGAGCACCCTTTGTTCTCTACTGACATACATTCAGGAATGGGAGTTGTTCATCTTGTGTCAGTATACTAATTTGAACATTTAATTTTTTTCTGGCATAATGTATTTTAATCTTGATTTCTTTTGTGTGTGTTTTTTTTTCTTTCCACCTTACATTTTGGTTGATTCTCTGGAGGTTTACATCTTGCACCCTGATCACCATCCCTTCCCAGTCCTTCTATGCCTACCGCTCCACTTTGTGGCCCCTACCTCCCCTCCAAAATAAAAGAAAAAAATAAAAAAGGAAAAAAGAAAGTCCACTTTGTGTTGTCTATACACTCGCTGGAGCATGATCAAACTCTCAGAGACCTGCCCCTTAAGTAGAACAAGTCCTTCCCCTCCCGCTCCTCCACCAGAAGCCACCAATTGTGGAGAGGTACTCTTTCTCATTTCCATCATACTTTTGATGAGCTCTCTTTGGTGGCTTTCTACCTAGGCTTTTACTCAAGCAGTGGGGTTGGGGATCGAGGGAGTAAGGTTGTCACAGAAACCTGCCATGCCTCTCCCCTTCATCTGTGTGCCTGCATCATCAAAATTATAGCCAAAGTAGCCTTCTTACTCTTTGCAGTCAGCAGGAGCACAGATGACAGTCCTCTACTTGGCTTCTGGTAGGAGCACAGACCACAAACATGGCCTCCTGCTGCAGGGTCACAGGCCCAGGCAAGGCCTTCGGAGGCTGCCTGAGCACTGACATCAGCAGGGCCTTCTGTGCAGGCCACCCACATCAATATGGCCCCTAACAGCAGCTTCACCTTTGGGCAACCATGTGCCTTTGGCACACACCACTGACAGCCACGTGGCCTTCAGTGGTAACATGGTCCACAAACATCAACACAGACCCAGACACAGTCCTCAGTAGCAGCATAGGCTGGACATCATCATGACCTCAGATAGCAGGGCAAGCCACGCAGATCAGTATGGCCTCCTGCAGCAGCACAACCCACAGACATGGACATGGTCTCAGGCATACTATTGATTTCTTTAATATATATATTTACAGAATTGGGATAGATGGAATTCTCAAATCATATTTTATTTTTATTTTCTTAATCTTTCACTTTTTTGCAATCACTCAGAGCTAGAAACAAAGCCACAAAGCCTAAACCATATGGAGAAAAACTAAGCCAAAGGCCAACAAAATCCTGATTACCAGTAACGATTTAGACCAGCTTTTATCGATCACTCACTCAGTAACAATGAGCACACATTTTCAGTAAACCTAACATCACAGACACCTACAGCGCAGTAGAGTCTGACCATTCCAGCAAACCCAGGTAGAAAGGAGTTTGCAGCTCTTCTTCCAGCACTGGCTGGTTTAGTTGACCATATATCTCTACCAACCTGGAGAACCACAAAATAGAAAGAACCCTAGGAAGGACTCTCTTCTTTGATCTCAATGAGCACAACAAGATTGTGTTCAAAAAGCCAGTTAAATGTGTAATGAGGGACTGACCCGATTTCAAAGGGAAGCCCAAATGAATGCCTTAAAATGATGGCACTCAAAATGATGACATCATCTCTCTGTCTCCATAGTGGATGTGTTCTGGCCTTCTCAGTTTCAGAGAAAAAGGGACAAACACTCCAGCTTCAATAGTATTTATTTGCTCTCAACTCCAAGCTTATCCAACAGATCCCAGGATAAAATTAACTACTTACAAGGAGATCATGGGGTTGAGCATCAAGGACATGGAAAGCTGGGTAGGGAAGAAAGCAGCCGACAGTGTTGTTTGATGAGTTGTTCTGTCGTTTATCTTCTCCCTGTAAATAGAGTTGCTACTTGGACTGTTTGGAAGTTTGATTTCAATCATACACATCAGCTATTTGTGTCTGGCCAGAGTTGAACTCACCAGCTCCAATCAGAGACAGGCTGAAGAGAAACCAGGACAGGGATTCCCATAACAGTGACTAAATGGAAACACTGTAGGATAAATGACACAAGAGGCAGGAGAATAACTTCTGATCCCCTGAGAAACACAGGAGATTGTCCTGGAGTAATCCACACAGTGCCCAGGCCCAGGAACACTCCCTGTGTCTGAAAAGCACTGTCCTAAAGGCTGTGGCTGTTTCTAGAAAAAAATGAGGTGGCCCTCCACACCTGGATAATATCACCCTGATATTCTGTGGCTTGTTGTAGATCCTAAAACTCCTCTTCTTTTACCCATACCATTCATTTGATTATCCTTTGGCTCCTGAGACTATACAATATGGTCCTATGGTAGGCATTGTAGTAATCAAATTATATAACCAGAACCAAGCACTGATTTTTTCTTCAACTTTTTTGTCACTGGAGCAAATACCTGAGAAAGATTATTTAAAGGCAGGGAAAATCATTTCAGCTCATACCTTTATTAGTTTAGGCCAGAGATGTGACCAGGCATGACACACAGAACATAATATAGCAAAGATACTCCTATTATTGTACCAGAGAAACAGAGCATGTAATACCAAGAGGATGGCCAAGACATACTCTTCCATGGCACATCCTCAGTAACTCCTTTCATTCAAGTAAGCCACCCTCTACAGCTCTACCACCGACTAATAGTCCAGTCATGTTGGAGTCTATCAGAGGATTAAATTGTTGTGTGAGAGTCTTATTATCTGAACAACTAGAAATGCCCTCAATTGTTGTCACAGACATATTGAGATCTACTTAACTGTCACCCAGACTGTTCTCAGTCCAATAAAGATGACAGTCAAGAATAATAATCACAAGACCTAGGATGGCATTTAAGACAGCACTTTCCTTGCACAAACAGACATACAAAGCTTTGTAGTCAATCATTAAAAAAAATTAACCATCATTCAACAGAGCTTAGTGCTGCACATCTTTAATCCCAGCACTCAAGAATCAGACATAGGCATACATCTAAGTCTGAGGCCATCCTGGTCTACAGAATTTATAGAACAAGTTCCAGAACAACCAGGAAAATACCCCCCACACCAAAAAAAAAAAAGATAGAAAGGAAGGAAGGAAGGAAGGAAGGAAGGAAGGAAGAAAGAAAGAAAGAAAGAAAGAAAGAAAGAAAGAGACTCCCTACAGCCTCCACCATCTTCGCAGTTGTTTGGACCTAGCAGGCTGAACCAGGTACCCAAGATATCCTGAGTTTAAGACCTCTGGGGACTCAGGCTGCCAGACAGCAATCTGTGAGCAGGATCCACACAGAGCAGTGGTTCAGGTGCACCAGCCAGGCATGGGCTCTGTGCCCTGGGCAGGGACCCTACACTCCCTGCAGTCTCCGCCATCTTAGCGGCTGTTTGGACCTAGCAGGCTGAACCAGGTACCCGAGATATCCCAAGTTTAAGACCTCTGGGGACTCAGGCCACCAGACAGCGATCTATGAGCAGGAGCCCCCCAGAGCAGCCGTTCAGGTGTCCCAGTCTTGGGGAAATAGCCTTAAGAGCCCACAGGAGGTTCAAGCACCAGCTAGTAACTACAGGACCAACTAACACCAGAGATAACAAGATGGCAAAAGGCAAACGTAAGATCATTACTAACAGAAATGAAGGCAATATGGCAGCATCTGAACCCAGTTCCCTGACAGCAATAAGTCTCAGATACACCAACACACCAGAAAAACAAGATTCAGATCTAAAATCACTGGTAGGATGCTGATAGAGGAACACATAGATAAATCTCTTAAAGTAATACAGGAGAAAATGGATCAAAAGATAGAAGCCCTTACAAGGCAAACACAAAAATCACTTAAAGAAATTCAGAAGATTGTGGATCAAAACAGAGAAGCCAATAAGGAGGAAATACAAAAATCACTTAAAGAAATACAGGAGTATGTGGGTCAACAAGTAGAAGTCATGAAAGAGGAAACACAAAAATCTCTTAAAGAATTACATGAAAACACAAACGAGCAAGGAAAGATCTGAGAAAAACCATCCAGAAACTAAAAACAGAAGTAGAAACAACCAAGAAATCACAAAGGGAGACAACGTTGGAGAAAGAAAACCTTGGGAAGAAATCAGGGGTCATAGATGCAAACATCAACAATAGAATACAAGAGAAAGAAGAAAGAAGCTCAGATGCTGAAGATTCCATAGGAACCGTGGACTCAACAATTAAAGAAAATGTAAAATGCAAAAATCTGGTAACTGAAAATATTCAGGAAATGTAGGACACAATGAGAAGACCAAACCTAAGGATTATAAGTATAGATGAGAGTGAAGATCTATAACTTAAAGGGCCATCAAATATCTTCTACAAAATTATGGAAGAAAACTTCCCCAACCTAAAGAGAGAGATACTCATGAATATACAAGAAGCCTACAGAACTACAAACAGACTAAACCAGAACAGAAATACCACCCGTCACATAATAATCAAACCCCCAATTGTAATAAACAAAGAAAGAATATTAAAGGGAGTAAGAAAAAAGGGCCAAGTAACATATAAAGGAAGACCTATCAGATTTACCCCAGACTTCTCACCTGAGACCATGAAAGCTAGAAGATCCTGGGCAGATCTCATGCAGACTCTAAGAAAACACAAATTTCAGCCAAAACTACTATACCCAGCAAAACTCTCAATCACCATAGATGGGAAACCAAGGTATTCCATGACAAAACCAAATTTGCACGATATCTATCCACAAACCCAGCCCTACAAAGGATAATAGGGGAAAAACACCAACACAAGGAGGGAAACAACACCCCAGAAGAAGCAAGATAGAAACCTCTTCTCATCAAACCCAAAAGAAGATAACCACTCAAATATAAAAAATGACTTCAAAAATGTCAGGAAGTAATAATTACTATTCCTTAATATCTCTTAACATCAATGGACTCAATTCCCAAATAAAAAGACATAGACTAACAGACTGAATATGGAAACAGGACCCTACATTTTGCTGTATACAGGAAACACATCTCAGTGTCAAAGACAAACATTACCTTAGAGTAAAAGGCTGGAAGACAATTTTACAAGCAAATGGTCTCAGGAAACAAGCTGGAATAGCCATTCTAATATCAGATAAAATTGACTTTCAACCTAAAGTCATCAAGAGACATAGAAGGTCACTTCTTGCTGGTCAAAGGGAAAATCCACCAAGAAGAATTCTCAATACTGAACATCTATGCTCCAAATGCAAGGGCACCCTCATTCATAAAAGAAACATTACTAAAGCTTAAAGCACACATTGCACCTAACACAATAATTGTAGGTGACTTCAACACTCCACTCTCCTCAATGGACCGATCAGGAAACCAGAAACTAAACAGGGACACAGTGAAACTAATTGAAGCTTTGGACCAATTGGATTTAACGGATATATATAGAACATTTCATCCTAAAGAAAAGAATATACCTTTTTCTCAGCACCGCATGGTTCCTTCTCCAAAATTGATCATATAATTGGTCACAAGACAGACCTCAACAAATACAAGAAGACCAAACTAATCCCATGCCTCCTATCAGATCAATATGGAGTAAAAGTGGTCTTCAATAGCAAGAAAAACAAAAGAAAGCCCACATACACATAGAAACTGAACAATACTCAATGACACCTTGGTCAAGGAAGAAATGAAGAAAGAAATCAAAGACTTTTTAGAATTCAATGAAAATGAAGGTTTGACCTACCCAAATCTATGAGACACAATGAAAGCAGTACTAAGAGGAAAACTCAGTCCTGAGTGCCTCCAAAATGAAACTGGAGAGAGCATACACTAGCACCTAGCAGCACACCTGAAAGCCCAGGAACAAAAAGAAGCTAATTCACCCAGGAGGAGTAGAAGACAGGAAATCATCAAACTAATGGCTGAAATCAATCAAGTAGAAACAAAGAGAACCATACAAAGAATCAACAAAACCAATAGCTGGTTCTTTGAGAAAATCAACAAGATAGATAAACCCTTAGACAGACTAACCAAAGAACACAGAGACAGTATCCAAATTAACAAAATTAGAAATGAAAGGGGGATATAACAACAGAAACAGAGGAAATTGAAGAAGACCTCAGAAAATGGAAAAATATTTCATGCTCTTGGATTGGCAGGATCAACATAGTAAAAATGGCCATCTTGCCAAAAGCAATCTACAGATTCAATGCAATCCCCATCAAAATCCCAAATCAATTCTTCATAGATCTAGAAAGAGCAATTCTCAAATTCATCTGGAATAACAAAAAACCCAGGATAGCTAAAACTATTCTCAACGATAAAAGGGGAATTAATATCCCTGACCTCAAGCAGTACTACAGAGCAATTGTGTTAAAAACTGCATGGTATTGGTACAGTGACAGGCAAGTAGATCAATGGAATAGAATTGAAGACCCAGACATTAACCCACAGACTTATGGTCCCTTGATATTTGATAAAGGAGCTACAACCATCCAGTGGAAAAAAGATAGCCCTTTCAACAAGTAGTGTTGGTTCAACTGGAGGTCAACATGCAGAAGAATGCGAATTGACCCACTCTTATCTCCTTGTACTAAGATCAACTCCAAGAGGATCAAGGACCTCCACAGAAAACCAGACACACTGAAACTAATAGAAAAGAAACTGGGGAAGACCCTAGAGGACATGGGCACAGGGGGAAAGTTCCTGAACAGAACACCAATAGCTTATGCTCTAAGATCAAGAATTTACAAATGGGACCTCATAAAATTACAAAGTTTCTGTAAGGCAAAGAACACTATCAGAAGGAAAAAACTGCAACCAACAAATTGGGAAAAGATCTTCACCAACTCCACACCCGACAGAGGGCTAATATCCAATATATACAAAGAACTCAAGAAGTTAGACCCCAAAGAACCAAATAACCCTATTAAAAATGGGGTACAGAGCTAACAAAGACTTTTCAGTGAAGAAATTTGGATGGCCGAGAAACACCTTAAGAGATGTTCAACATCATTAGTCATAAAGAAATTGCAAATCAAAACAACCCTGAGATTCCACCTCACACCAGCCAGAATGGCTAAGATTAAAAACTCAAGGGACAACAGGTGCTAGCGAGGATGTGGAGAAAAAGGAACACTCCTACACTGTTGGTGGGATTGCAAGATAGTACAACAGCTCTGGAAATCAGTCTGGCGGTTCCTCAGAAAATTGGGCATGACTCTTCCAGAGGACCCTGTCATACCACTCCTGGGCATATACCCAGAGGATTCCTCTGCATACAATAAAGACACATGCAACACTATATTCATAGCAGCCTTATTTATAATAGCCAGAAGTTGGAAGGAGCCCAGACTTCCCTCAAAGGAGGAATGGATACAGAAAATGTGATATATTTATACAATGGAATACTACTCAGCAATTAAAAATAATGAATTCATGCAATTTGTAGTCAAATGGTTGGATCTGGAAAATATCATCCTAAGTGAGTTAACCCAATCACAATAGAATACACATGAAATGCAATCGCTGATAAGTGGATATTAATGGGCCCAGAAGCTCTGAATACTCAAGGCACAATTAGCAAATCAAGATTCCCAAGAAGAAGGAAGGAGTGGACCCTGGTTCTGAAAAGACTGGATCCAGTTTTATAGGAGAGTACCAGAACAGAGAAATGGTGTGTGTGTGTGGGGGTGATTGGGGAATGTGGGGGGAGAGGAATTATGGGACATTTGTTGAGGGGAGAACTGGGAAAGAAGAAAGCCTTTGGAATGTAAACAAAGAATACAGAAAATTTTTTAAAAAATTCCAAATGCAACAAAAAAGAAAGAGAGAGAGAGAGAGAGAGAGAGAGAGAGAGAGAGAGAGAAGGAAGGAAGGAAGGAAGGAAGGAAGGAAGGAAGGAAGGAAGGAAGAAGGAAAGGAAGGAAGGAAGGAAGGAAGGAAGGAAGGAAGAAAGAGAGAGAGAAAGAAAGAGAGAGAGAGAGAGAGAGAGAGAGAGAGAGAGAAGGAAAGAAAGAAAAAGAAAGTTAATCATTCATACAAATATAGATGATATACAGACAGACAGACACCTGGTATGAAAATTTCATCTTAGTCCACAAGGTCTGAGAACTGTATATGGACACTAGGGACATGAATGAGCCTATGGACTAACAATGGAACATCTGGTAAAAGCACCTGCCGCCATGTTCGATCCCAAGATCCCCAGATCTGCACACACACACACACACACACACACACACACAATTAAATTTAAAAATAAATCTAAAGGTTAACTGTTTAGGGTCCCATAAGAGCAGAGGATAGGTGTCTCAGTCCCACATATGACAAGACTTTGTCCTTCCTCTCCTTTTTTTTTTCTGTCTGTAAACTCAACAGATGAGATGATGCCCATCATAATAGTAATAACAGAGCATTTCTTATCCTTGTGTTTTAAATGCTAGGCTATTAAAGATGGACTGGCAGATAGACAGTACTATGGGTTGTGAGATGATAAAATTTATGGCACCCAGAGATGGAAGAATACAAAACTCATACCATGTGCTTGCCCTCTGCCATGTAAAGAGGAGAGCTAAGCTGTCATGAGCAGAAATGGAATAGAGTCAAGAAGGTGGAGTCTATCAGACTGTAACATATGACAACTAGTGGTAAATTCATTCCTTTCTCCTTTGCTCCCATTACTTCTTACTGTTGTCTGCTATAAATTCTAAAGAAGTCATTTGACTGGGACATTTGTACAACATCCCTTTCCAAGGCCTAGAGATCTTTGAAGAAGAGCCAGAGGTCAGGAATTCAGGAGCCAACGAGCATCTTTGGACATCACAAACTGCTGGACTCATAGCAGTTGTGATTAGCCACAAAAAACCAAGCCAATCAAGATTGTGAACCGGAGGAGGTGGGGTTTGTGAGATACCACCCCTTACTGAGGATCTATTGACAGTTGTAGGCTTCCTGGGGAGTGAGAGTCATTTTCCTTTAAGATTACAGTTCCTGGTAAGCCGCCATGCTCTAGAGGGTGGCTGCACACCCATGAGTGTAGTATATGGGCCTCAGAAACTAGATTATTTTCTTTCTTAGAAAGAAGAAACATTTTTGGTGGAGGTGAGTAGGAGGGAACAGTTCTGGGAATCATGAAAGTGAGGAATTAAAGTCTCTACTAAGCCATTATACCACCACATGCCTTCCTCCAGAAAGAAGATGTCTATGATAATGTAAGTGACAATCTCTTCTTAGTTAAGGATCCTCAAACATGTAAGGAGTGCATTCTTCACCATGTGTTTATATCTGGGTCTTTTCCTTAGGAGGCACAAGAGAACAAAACCATCTAAGATTAAGCTTAGCAAGTTCACTAAGACTGAAATCTCCAGAAGCACCATCCCTGGCTCTATACATTTTTAAAGTTGGTTTTATTATATTTATTGATGGGTATGTGTGTCTCTCTATGTGAGTGAATTCATACATGTTTGAGTGCCCACAGAGGCTAGAAAAGGATGATGGATACCTAGAACTGGAGTTATGGGTAGTCATGAACTGTCCAACATGGATGCTGGTTCTCTGCAAGAACAGCAAGTACTCTTAAGTGTTACTCCAACTCTCCAGCCCCAGGTACAGGAATAAGAGTGATTCTTGGGCCCTCCATGTCACTATCCATCAAGCCTTGTCCACTTTGTTCTCAAGTTTTTCACTTCCTGTACTTCAGGTCTTCACAACACCTTTCGTGGTTATCTGAAACAGACATGAAACTGATACCATTTGCTGCAGACTGTCCTATGACCTCTTGGAAAGCACACCGTCTCAGTTGTTTGAAATGAAAATATAATCATAGATTTCTCAACTTGGATTCTCTAAAAAGTCCCATGTCTTCCAAGATACAAACCCAATGTGAGGTTGTTGCATGTAGTTTTATTACTACTGCCTTTATTCCAAGAGGTTGTCGCAATACCAGCTTCCAACCAAAACCCCTGAATCCTTGGATCACACACACATACACACACACACACACACACACACACATACACACAGTTTGTGCTTTTACAATTTGTCTTCTTGGTACAATTGCTTGGCACTACTATCTCACGCCTGGAAAAGCATGCCTTTATCAATTTAGTAACTCAGTCCCTTCTGCCCTAAACTTAGTGGCCAATCCCATCTTGCCCCTGCCAAACATCCATGACTACCTGCCTGTAGTAGTGTTCCCATGACCTCTCCTTCCAAGGCAACGCTCAAAAATTCCTCTCTCCTTCCTTGCATCTGCCTTTTTCCTCCTGGGACCCAGAAGTCCAACCTATAACTTTTTCCAACAACTGGCCTCAGGCTTTCTTTACTGACAAATCAAGAACAAATTGGGGAACACGACCTTAGCATCAGAACCAACCCTTACATGAGGTAGTCTTCAAACTGCCTCTTCAGTCTCATCATTCACTGTTCCTTACCCTCTTTCAGTGATGAATCCTTTCTTGTGAGCAAGTTCTGCCTTCTTGTCTCCATGCCCTGACCTACCTGTCTGAAATGTTTTTTCTGCTTTAACCTCATTTTCTGTGATAACTGCTAGATGTTTGTGCAGACTCTGGAAACATACCCTGGTCACTGTCTCCCTTGCTGCCTTTATATTACAAGTACCCATTCACCATGCTGATGTTTGCATCATGTTTTCCATTACAGTATCTGTCTTCCCAATTTGTTTAAACTATAAAGAAACACACAACTGTCACATAATCTTTAGTCTCATAACAGTATGTGTAATGTTTGATGTCATTGTCAGTTGGATTGGATTGAGAAGCATCTTGGGCATTAAAAAGGCACACCACTAAGTGTGTCTGTGAGAGATGTCCAGAGATGTTTAACTATTTGACTAGATTGTACTATCCCAAGGGCTAGGGTCCCAGGCTGAATAGAAAGAGGAAGTGAGGAAGGGAGCTAAGTACCAAAATATTCCTTTCTGTTTCACAGTCCACCCTAATGTAAGCAAGGAGCCCCAGGGCTAGCTGGGAGATCTTCCCACCACTACTCTTCCCAATCATGATGAACTCTGTCCTGAAACCATTAGCCAAAACTTCCTTTCTCTCCTTTAAGCCACTTCTGGTTTAGTATTTGGTTCTAGCAACAGGAAAAATAATTAAAGTAACATGTGACCCAGATGTCTAAGTACAGTATGGAGCCGCAGGAGTTCTTACATTCAGGCATGAGGACAGATTTCTTTCAGCACTGCATGGTTCAAGACCAGTGCTGGACACTTGACTTCACCGCTAAAGCTGTCTCTTCTACAAAGAAAAGTAGCACTTTCCCATGAGGCTCTTCCTCCCTTGTATGCTCTCCCACCCCTGCCTGTGACAGCTCCTAACTTGGCTCTGTCTCCACACTAGTGGCACTCTACAACTCTCTAAGATAATACTTCTCCAAAAGTAAATGCAGTTCACAGTGTGTGTGTGTGTGTGTGTGTGTGTGTGTGTGTAGTATCATAAGCCAAGGAGTTTATTATCCCCATGAGCCTCTGCACCAGTCAGTTAAAGGCAGAAATTAGTCTTATTCTGATATAGCTATAAGTACAAAAGTAATCCTCAAAAATGCACTCTATGGAAAGCTGGTCTTATTCAGGTTACTTACCCATATGGTCCCATAGATAATGACATCTTCATTTCCATGAACATTAACTAAAATTTGAGAAAAAAAACATATCCAAGCAATAGGGAAGAGTGTGTCTGTGTGTGCTGATACAGACTGTAACTGCACAAAAAAAAGTAGACAAAGGAATCGTACAATTAAAAACAAAAAATGCTGACAGAAACCAAGGAGCAGCATGGCACAGTATCCTTCCAAATTCCATCTGCGCCCAGAGCTGACAATGTCCCACAGCACTCCATACTCAAATCTCATGGGGGGAGAGCTGGTCTCCTTACAATATTAACACACCTGAAAGCACAGATGCGACCACCACTTCTGCTCAAATTCCTGGCCCAAGAGGGGCCCACCCAGACCCATCAGGACACAGGAACTAAGAAATACAAGAGACAGAAGAAAGAATCTCAGGTGCTGAAGATACCATAGAAAACATTGACTCAACAGTCAAAGAAAATGCAAAATGCAAAATGCAAAATGCTTGTAACCTAAAACATCCAGGAAATCCAGGACAAACTAAGAAAACCAAACCTAAGGATTATAGGTATAGAAAAGAGCAAAAATTTACAACGTATAGGGCCAATAAATTTCTTCAGCAAAATTATAGAAGAAAACTTCCCTAATTTAAAGAAAGAGATGCACATGAACATACAAGATGCTCAGAGAACTCCAAACAGACTGGACCAGAACAGAAATTCCTCCCATCACATAATAATCAAAACACCAAATGCAATAAACAAAGAAAGAATATTAAAAACAGAAAGGGGAAAAGATCGAGTAACATATAAAGGAATTATATCAGAATTGCACCAGACTTCTCACTGGTGATTATGAAAGCCAGCAGATTGTGGGCAGATGTCGTACAGACACTAAGAGAACATAAATGTCAACCCAGGCTACCATACCCAGCAAAACTCTCAATCGCCATAGATGGAGAAATCAAGATATTCCATGATAAAACCAAATTTACCCAATATCTCTCCACAAATCCAGCCCTTCAATGGATAATGAATGGAAAACACCAACAAAAGGAAGGAAACTACATACTAGAAAAAGCAAGAAATTAATCTTCTTTTAGCAAACCAAAAAGAAGAGAGACACAAGAACATAACTCAACCTCTAATAACAAAAAATAGCATGAAGCAATAATCACTTCTCCTTAATATTATTAATATCAATGGACTCAATTCTCAAAAAAAAGACATAGACTATCAGACTGAATATATAACAGGACCCAACATTTTGCTGCATACAGGAAACACACCTCAGTGATAAAGATAGATACTACCTCACAGTAAAAGGCTGGAAAAAAATTGCCAAGCAAATGGTTCCAGGAAACAAGCCGGAGTAGCCATTCTTTTGTTTTGTTTTGTTTTGTTTTGTTTTGTTTTGTTTTGTTTTGTTTTCATTTCTGTGTGGCCCTACCTGTCCTAGAATTCACTCTGTAGACCAGGCTGGCCTTGAACTCAGAGATCTCACTGCATCTGTCTCCCAAGTGCTGGGATGAAAATAATGCACTACCACCACCTGTCTGCCCTTTTAAACCCTGAAGTAGCCATTCTAATATCGAATGAAAGCATCTCTCAACCAAAAGTTAGGCAAAGAGTATGAAATACCCATAATACAACTCATGGCCCACATGAAGCTCAAGAGGAAGGAAGACCAAAAAGTACATACTTCAGTCCTACTTAGAAGGAGGAACAATATAATTAAGGGAAGTAGAGCGTGGGTGGGGGAGGAGGACACGGAAGGAAAGAAGGAGGGGGAGGAGAAAAAGAGGGGCGGAATCAGGTATGGGAGGAGATGGAGGAGATGAACAGGAAATTGAACAGCAATTCAATGTGTGTGTAGCACACATTGGTATGTAGCAATAGAGGGTGGGGAACTGGAGGTAGCAACTATAAGGTCTCAGATGCCAGACAAACAAGACCCTCCCAGGACCCCACAGTGATGATTTTAGCTGACATACCCCACAAAGGTGAGGGAGAACCTGTCAAGACCAGATCCGGAGGCTAGGCATGGCCACCCACCCATAGACAAAAATCCTAACTCAGAATTGCTCCTGTCTAAAGGAAATGCAGGGACAAAAAGTGGAAGAGACTGAAGGAAAGTCTATGAAGAGACTGCTCTACCTGGGGATCCATCCCACATGCAGACACCAAATCCAGACACTGTCAAGGATGCCAAGTGCTTGCTGACAGGAGCCTGAAACTTTTGTCTCCTGAGAGGCTCTGCCAGATCTTGACCAATACACATGCGGATGTTTGCAGCCAACCATCAGACTGAGAATGGAGGAGTTAGGGAAAGGACTGGAGGAGCTGAAGGGGGTCTTATCTATCATCAATGGGAGAGGAGGCTCTTAGTTCTGTGAAGGCTTGATATCCCAGTGTAGAGGAATGCTAAGGTGGTTAGGTAAGAGTTGGTAGGTAGGTAGGGGAACACCCTCATAGAACCATGGTAAGGAGGGATGGGATGGGGGTTTGCAGAGGGGAAACCGGGAAAGGTGATTGCAGTTGAAATGAAAACAAAATACCCAATCTAAAGAAAAGAAAAATATAAAAAATAAATTTAAAAAAAAAAGCTGAGCACAAAACCATATCCTATGATCACTTCAGGCAGTAACAATATACAGCATTTTGCCTAATCTCAGGACTCTTGCTCAGTCACAGGATTCTTCATAGGAAACAATCAGCAAACCTGCCAAAACTTTGGCTTGGTTTAAATTGCAGCCAAATGGTGTTTCCTTTGGGACAGAGGAATGAAAATGGAGTGCAAGGAAAACCTCATAGAGATTCATTAAATGATCCAGAAGATTAAAATTGTTTGATTAATCAACTGCTGAGCATTAAGCAATTGTTTTAGGATAACCGCTTCATGACTTAAGAACAGACTAGTCAAAGGCATGGGGGATTAAAATATTTCTTGGAGTACTCTAAGGCACATTCAAGTCCCATGGAATCAGAAAATTTATCTGATGATGTGTTTGAGAAACAGTCTAAGAGCTTTTACCAAACTTTGAACACCCTCTGTGTACTTCAGTCACACCCAGACCTCCAGAAGTGCAAGGCTACAAAATCATCAGAAGCACGAGGTTACACAGTCCAGTTGTCATCCCAAGAATCAGGGCATCTTGGCAGGGCAGGGACAGAGCTGCCTCATTGAGACTTCAGAAACAAATCTTTTGAATGAGCCTTCACAATCTCTGCATGGAACTCAACCTTCTCAGAACTTGAAAACATGAACAAGAGCTGCAAAGATTACAGGGATCTTATGAGAGCTTGCTGCTTTTACAACAGACCCAGATTCGGTTCTCAGCACCCACATGAAGCAGCTCACAACTGCCTATAACTCCAGGGCCAGGAGATCCAACACCCTCTTCAGCTCTTCCAGAAAACCTGAATATATGTGCACACAGTCATACACGCACACACACACACACACACACACACACACACACAGTCATACACACACACAGAGTCATACACACACACACACACACACACACACACACACAGTCATACACACACCACACAGAGTGAGAGAGAGAGAGAGAGAGAGAGAGAGAGAGAGAGAGAGAGAGAATAGTGACTATGGAAATGGCTCAGTGGCTCACTTCTGCTCTAGCTACTACCCTGGCTTTAATTCCCAGCACATATATCAGGTGGTTCAGACCTGTCTACCATTCCAGTTCCATGGAGTCCAAAGCCCCCTGGCCTCCTAGGCACCAGATCTCATGTAGTGGACATGTATTCACTCAGGCCCACACATATACACATAAAATAAAGGATCAAATATGTATAAAAATAAAAACTAAAAACTAATGGGTGTAATGAGAAAATATTTTGTATATAAAAAGATGTTTAGCACAGAAAATATAATTTTAAGTAAACTTTGCCAAAAAATGTAGAAATGCCTTCCTGATGAATACTTGACCACTGTGTGTGTTCTATGTGTGTGACTCTCTTCCACATGTTTTCATAGGACCGATTACCTAAGTTTTTATTAAAATCATCTCAGAACTAAAATTAAATTCACAAATTAAGCTGGCAAGGCATAAACCCAGAGGCTCAAATCAGGTCATGACTGAACCAGAGAGTAAAACACTGAAGATTCCAATGATATCATTGAACCATAAGCATTGACCTTCTCCTACCAGTGACTGGTGTGGAACAGTAACCTCAACAATGCTGAGGTGCATGTGAGCTGCTCTTCCCTGGAAGACTGCCTGTCTGAGGCTCTCAGACACATCCCCTCAGGTCTCAGTCAGGAAGAAAGTTGTGGCCTGGCTCCCTCAGCAGCTTACAGGGTTACTTGAAACAGTCTAGATTCCACCCCCCCCAGGTCCCCCCTCCACTCTCTTGTTCTTGCATTTCTCTTACTTTTAATTGAAGATTGAGTGCTCACACTGTTTTAAGGCACTTCAAATGATACTATACACAATTTTCCCATTTATTTCTTTACTTGCTCGCTTATTTAGTTATTTAGTTATTTATTGACTTATTTGAGATAAAGTCTTACCAAGTAGCCCTGGCTGACCTGGAACTCCCTGTGTAGACCAGGCTAGCCTCAAACTCATAGAGATCTACCTGCCTCTGCCTCCCAAGTTCTGGAGTTAAAGACATTCATCATATTCTCAGCCAAATCTATCTGAAATAGTTATGACTTATGAATGTAATGAGAAATCAGAGATGTTCTAAATAACCTGAACTATATTACACTACCTTTTAATTGTTTGGTGCTGAAGAATTATTTCCTCAGGACAAGGTTATTTAAGAAATGTTTTACTCAAGCTGTGACAGATCACCAGCTGCATCCCACAAATCCTATAGATCCCACACACCATCCCCTACTAATATCTTTCTCTCCATGTGTTACTGTATCCCAAGCCCCACCTCCAAAAGACTCCTTCCACTCAACCACAGGCCATGCCAGCTAGAAAAATAGTCTGCCCACAGATCTTCCCCTAATACATACCTCTCTTTGTTCCCCTAGACGAGTGTATCTAAACCTGGTAGATCAGAATTCCTTTGGAGGGTTGAATAACACTTTCAAAGCAGTCACATATCACACATCCCACATATCAGATATTCGCACTGAATCATAACAGTAGCAAAATTACAGCTATGATGCAGCAATGGAATAATTTTATAGATAGAGATCATCAAAACATGAGGAATGGTATTAAAGGTTAGCACCATTAGGAAGGCTGAGAACCACGGCCCTAGACCCAACCCCTTGATCCTGACCCTAGCATTGCAACAGATCACCAGGTGCACCTGCCTACATCTCCTGTGGATCCCATAGACCATGCCCTTCTAAGCTCTCTCTCTCTCTCTCTCTCTCTCTCTCTCTCTCCCTATCCATCACTGCATATCATCCTCCAACACCCACAGACATTATCTATGAACATACCAACTGAGCAGGCCAATAAAATGGGCAACACTTGGCCATTACACTCTCTGAAACTCCAGATAGAAAACAGAAACCTACAAACAAAACACTCACCCACAACAAACCCAAAAATCAGCACCAAGATCTATAATCATCCCAAACCCAGATGCCTAGAAGCCAGCATTTCCACCAGAGCCCAGCTATTACACTTCAACAGATCCTGAATATTCCACTTCAGCTGAAGCACAAGATCTTAAAACCTATACAACGAAGATAGAGGTCCTTAAAGAGAAAATGCATAAATCCCTTTTTTAAAAAATCCAAGAAAATGCTAACAGTCAGAGGAAATCAGCAAATCCCTTAAAGAAAGTCAAGAAAATATAAGCAGGTAAAGGAAACAAATAAAACTTTTCTAGGCCTGAAAATGGAAACAGAAGCAATAAAGAAAACACAGACTAAGTGAAGTCTGGAAATGAAAGATTAAGGAATCTGGACAGGAACTGCAGAAGTAAGTGTCACCAACAGAATGCAAGAAATGGAAGGGAGAATCTCAGACATTAAAAAAATACAATAGGAGAAATTAATACATTGGTCAAAGATAATCTTAAATCTAGAAAATTTCTGGCCCTAGATATCTAGGACCTGTGGGACACTATGAAAAGATGAAACCTAAGAAAAAATAGAAATAGAAGGAGAAGAATCCCAGCTCAAAGGCTCAGAAAATATTTTCAACAAAATCATGACAGAAATTTTTCCTAAACTAAAAAAATAAAATGCCAATAAAAGTAGAAGCGTATGGACTACCAAATAGATTGGACCAAAAAAGAATTCCTTTTGGCCCTGGTGTTATTTGCATTTTGATGTTAATTCTGCTTTCCCAGGAGGGTCTGTCTGGGATGAGAAATGAGCAATGAGGAATGAATCATGTACTCAGGTGACTTCTTGTGAACCACTCCCTATGAATAAAGGAGCCAATCACTGGGCAAGTAGAAGGGACTTCCAGGTTGGACAGAGAAGAGAGTAGGCAGGAGAGAGATAGGGGCTTTTGGATGGAAATAGCAAGAGGTCAAGATGTATTTACCAGTGTCTCCCAGCTTATATGGGGATTCACCATTGAAGGATTTAGATTTAATATGGCTTACAAGATTAGGATTCTAGTTGATGTACCCAGCGGTTGAGTTACATTGATTCTGAAATAAGTTTATGTGGTGTTTTCCATACTGGCGATTTGACGGGATTCCAGACAGAAAGGCACAGCAGCAAAGTCTGGTTTTGCCTGATGTGCACCACAAAAGGCCATGGTGGTTTTGAAGCATTGGGCTAGCATAGTAGCAACCCACCAGTGGGAACTTTGGGTAGAGAGATTTTGGAGCCCTGAGTCAGAAAGTCTCTACAAGATAAGAACAGGCGCCAGTGGCTGGCAGGCCAGCCTGATGGGGCAGAGAGTAGCTGGGTTTAGCACAGGATGGTTCATTTTTTTAATATTTCCTACAACATCTGCTCACCACATAACTGAAACAATAAATATACAGAATAAACAAAGAATATTAAAAGCTGCAAGGTAAACAGACCAAATAACATATAAAAGCAGACCTGTTAATATTACATTCAGCTTCTCAATGGAGACTCTAAAAGCCAGAAGGACCTAGACAGATGTGCTATAGCCTCCAAGAAATCTCAGATGCTAGCAAGGAATACTACACACAGCAAAACTTTCAATCACCATAGATGGAAAAAATAAAAGATATTCCATGATAAAGTGAAATTTAAACAAATACTTATCTACCAATCCATTCTTACAGTGGGTACTCCAAGAAAACTACAACCAAAGGAGGCTACCTACACCATGAAAAGACAGGAATTAAACAATCTCACACCAGCAAGGACAAAGGAGGGAAACACACACAAACACACGCATACACACACACACACACACACACACAAACACACACACACACACACACACACACACACACAATCTCACACCAGCAAGGACAAAGGAGGGAAACACACACAAACACATGCATACACACACACACACACACACACACACACATACACACACACACACGACCACCACCACCACCACCACCATCAATAGCAAAAAAGATGACAGGTATCAATAATCATTGGATATTAATATCTTTCAATATGAATGGTCACAATTTCCCAATAAAAAGAAAAGGACACGTGAAATGGACATGAAAACAGGATCCATCCTTATGCTGCATCCAACCTTAAGAATAGACATTAGAAGCAAGTTGGTGTAGCCATAATATCTAACAAAATAGGCTTGGAACCAAAACTAATCAAAAGGGATGAGGAAGGACTCTACATACTCATCAAAGAAAATTCCGCTAAGATGACATTTCAATTAAAGTTAGTTTGATTTGCTGCTCTAGTTCCTTTGGGATATACTTTTACAGGAGATGGTGTCTAACGGTGGTCAAAAACCTCATGGAAAGTTGTAAAAAGATACATTTCTTCTCTGGTCCCTTGTGTTGAATGAAGAGAGAAAAACCATCAGCTTCCCAGCTGAAGACATGTCATCTAGTGAGGGATCATTTGCATTTTCAGAGCAGTTAGTATAATGTATCTATGCTTTGCTTTATGAGTGACCACTTGTGCTAGATCCTGCATAGATGCCTCTATTAAACTGATGGAAAAAATTAAATGTAGACTTTGCTCTTTGCCAAGGAAGATTGATAAAGGCTGGACCCAATTATCTTGCAAATGATTAATGGCATTTGCCTTTTTACCACGCCCCTGATTTCCTCCCCTCACTCCTTATGGTAGCTCCAGTCATGTCAACAAACCTTCATTAGAAACCCAGAAAACAAACAAACAAGAAAAAGGAGCTAGTGATATTACAAAAGACACACAATTTAGTAGGGGTCCAGTTTCATTTAGAAATGTATCTAAAGGAATGCAATTTTGCACCACGTAAGACATAGGCTATTCTGATTCCCCGAGAGCCTTTCCTATCTAAAATGTGTAATTAGATGTTTATGCATTGTTTGGAGGAAGTGATCCCTCTTACTAATTGTTTTGTTTTCTCTGCCATTCAGAGTC
This sequence comes from Apodemus agrarius, assembly GCA_964023405.1. Lineage (NCBI taxonomy): Eukaryota > Metazoa > Chordata > Mammalia > Rodentia > Muridae > Apodemus > Apodemus agrarius. Next base: position 6,449,148 of record OZ030012.1, on the reverse strand, counting down.
TGGTGCTGCTTGTATTTAAATGCTTAATACTGGCTCCCAAGATCTGGTCCTGCCCCACCCCCAGCACTGCACTCCCCCAACATTCCCCCACCAAGTGATACTCTGTAAACCCTACTCTCCAAATTAAAATGATTGGTTAAATAAAACTGGTAACAGCCAATTACTTTGGGGAAATTCAGACATGTAGAGTTTGATTTACAAGGCTAGGGGTCTCAAGTAGATACCATAAGGAGGAGAAGGCGCAGGGTAGAGGGAGCAGGAGAACAGAGGAAAAGACTGGAGAACAGCAGGTCTCCATGAGTCCTGATGGACCAACAGCACATGCCAGAATGATATGTCTCCCCTGAACACCAGACTGCAGGACAGAAATAGCTCAGAGAATTTCAAGCAGCAAGTATTTGGGGAGCACAGCTGAGCCAGTAGCTAAACTAGCATTAGGAGATTTGGATTATGGTAATCCCCCAATAATTTCACAGAACCTATTAAATAAATATCATAGCTTGAGTTTCCTTTGTTTAAAGTCAGACGGGGATAAGTTTAGTAAATATTATTTTACAAATCACATTTGCTTTTTATATTCAGTATTTTAAGTATAGTTTGTATTAAAGGATTTTAAAGTAGTAAAACTGTACCTCAGTACAACGGATTGCTGTGATGGTGCTAATACTATGCAATGAAAGTATATAAAGGTCTGTCATTTTGATTATTGACAAAAGAACATGGAACAGACTGAACAGAAAAAGTGACTCAGGGGTTAAGAGTGCTTCCTACACTCAGTCGGCAGAAGCAGGTGCACCTCTGATGGCAAGGCCAGTCTGGTCTACTGATAAAGTTCAAGGACAATTCCAGGGGCTACACAGAGAAACCCTGTCTTGACAAAACAAGATACTGATTCCTCCAACAGTTATTTTACTATTGGGAATAGTTTTAACTATCCTGGGTTTTTTGTTATTCCAGATGAATTTGAGAATTGCTCTTTCTAACTCTATGAAGAATTGAGTTGGAATTTTGATGGGATTGCATTGAATCTGTAGATTGCTTTTGGCAAGATGGGCATTTTTACTATATTGATCCTGTCAATCCATGAGCATGGGAGATCTTTCCATCTTCTGAGGTCTTCTTTGATTTCTTTCTTCAGAAACTTGAAGTTCTTGTCATATAGATCTTTCACTTGTTTGGTTAGAGTCACAGCAAGATCCTTTATATTGTTTGTGACTATTGTGAAGTGTGTTGTTTCCCTAATTTCTTTCTCAGCCTATTTATCCTTTGAGTATAGGAAGGGTACAACCACTCTGGAAATCAGTTTGGTGGCTTCTCAGAAAATTGGGCATAATACTACCGGAAGACCATGCTATACCACTCCTGGGCATATATCCAGTGTATTCTCCAGCATGTAATAAGGACACATGTTCCACTATGTTCATAGCAGCCTTATTTATAATAGGCAGAAGGTGGAAAGAAGCCAGATGTCCCTCAACAGAGGAATGGATACAGAAAATGTGATATATTTACACAATGGAATACTACTCAGCTATTAAAAACAGTGAATTCATGAAATTCCTAGGCAAATGGGTGGAACTGGAAAATATCATCCTGAGTAAGGTAACCCAATCACAAAAGAACACACATGGTATGCACTCACTGATAAGTGGATATTAGCCCAGAAGCTTGGAATACCCAAGACGGATCAAATGAAACACAAGAAGAAGGAAGAACAAAATATGGAAACTCTGGATCTTCTTAGAAGGGGGAACAAAATACCCATAGAAGGAGATACAGAGACAAAGTGAGGAGCAGAGCCTGAGGGAAATAACATCCAGAAACTACCCCACCTAGGGATCGATCCCATATACAGTTACAATACCCTGCCACTATTGTGAATGCCCACAAGTGATTGCTGGCCCAAGACTGATATAGCTGTCACCTAGGAGGCTCTGCTAGTGCATGAAAAATACAGAAATGGATACTCTCAGGCAGCCATTGAATTGAGCACAGGGTCCCCAATGCAGGAGCTAGAGAAAGTATCCAAGGAGCTGAAGGGGTTTGCAGCACCATAGGAGGAACAACAAGATGAACCACACAGTACCCCCAGAGCTCTCAGGGGCTAAAACATCAATCAAAGAGTACACATGGAGTTACCGGTGACTCCAGAAGCATAGGCAGCAGAGGATTGCCTTATTGTACATCAAAGGGAGGAGAGGCCCTTGGTCCTGGGGAAGGCTTGATGCTGCAGTATAGGGGAATACCAGGACAGGGAAGTGGGAGCGGGTTCATTAGGGAACAGGGGGAGGGGAGATGGGTTATGGATTTGGGGGGCAGGAAAAGGGACAATATTTGAAATGTAAATTAAGAATATATCTAATTATAAGAGCAAGAATAGACAAATGGGACCTCATAAAACTACAAAGTTTCTGTGAGGCAAAAGACACTGTCAAAAGGATAAATCGGCAACCAACAAATTGGGAAAAAATCTTCACCAACCCCACATCCGACAGAGGGCTAATCTCCAATGTATACAAAGAACTCAAGAGGTTAGACCCCAGAAAACCAAATAACCCTATCCAAAAATGGGGTACAGAGCTAAACAGAGACTTTTCACCTGAAGAAATTCGGATGGCTGAGAAACACCTTAAAAAATGTTCAACATCACTAGTCATTAGTGAAATGCAAATTAAAACAACCCTGAGATTTCACCTCACACCAGTCAGAATGGCTAAGATTAAAAACTCAGAAGACATCAGGTGTTGGCGAGGATGTGGAGAAAGAGGAACACTCCTCCACTGCTGGTGGGAATGCAAGCTGGTACAACCACTCTGGAAATCAGTATGGCGGTTCCTCAGAAAACTGGGCATGATACTTCCGGAGGACCCAGCCATACCACTCCTGGGAATATACCCAGAAGATTCACCAGCATGCAATAAGGATACATGCTCCACTATGTTCATAGCAGCTTTATATATAATAGCCAGAAGCTGGAAAGAACCCAGATGTCCCTCAACAGAAGAATGGATACAAAAAATGTGGTATATATACACAATGGAGTACTATACAGCCATTAGAAACAATGAATTCATGAAATTCTTAGAGAAATGGATGGAGCTGGAGAATGTCATACTAAGTGAGGTGACCCAGTCTCAAAAGAATACCCATGGTATACAGTCACTGATAAGTGGATATTAGCCTAGAAGCTTAGAACACCAAAGACACAAATCACATATCAAGTGATGTCTCACAAGAAGAAAGGAGTGGACACTGGTGCTAGAATGGACCAAAACATCATTGTGGGAGAGTACAAGAACAGTAAAGTGGGAGGGGGTGGATGCGGGAGCAGGGGGAGGGAAAAGGACATGTGGGACCTTTGGGGGTGGGGAACCAGAAAAAGGGAAATGAATTGTAAATATAGAATATATACAATAAAAAAAATCAAAAAAAAGAATATATCTAATTAAAAAAGAAAACATATGAACAAACTAAAAACTGTCGTAGCATTTTACTTTTGTGAACTGATGCTATGACCAAGGGAAGTCTTATAAGGACATTTAATTGGGGCTGACTTACAGACTCAGAGGCTCAGTCCATTATCGGTCATCCATTATCCATTATCCATTATCCATTATCCATTATCCATTTTCCATTATCCATTGTACATTATACATTATACATTATATGTTGTACATTATACATTAGTCAAGGCAGGAACATGGCAGCATTCAAGCAGGCATAGTGCAGGAGGAGCTGAGAATTGTTCATTTTCATCTGAAGTGTGCTAGGCAAAGACTGGCTTTCAGGCAGCTATGATAAGTGTCTTAAAGCCCATGCCCACAGTGACACATTTCTTCCAACAAGGCCACAACTGCTAATAGTGCCATTCCTTGAGCCAAGCATATTCAAGCCATCACACAGAGAGAGAGAGAGAGAGAGAGAGAGAGAGAGAGAGAGAGAGAGAGAGAGAGAATGCTTGCTACTATTTTAAAGACCAGAGTTTGGTTCCCAGCCAAGTGTACAGTGGCTCACAATTGCCTATAACTAAGTCCAGGCATTAAGTACCATCTTCTGGCTTCCAGATACATCTACACATATATACATTCATGTATATATGCATATATATATATATGATGCATCCATGATGTACACACTGATGCACATATGAACATGAATAAAAATAAAATACATCTTTATAGGACTGTATTTCCATTTTCTTTTTAAAAAATGTTTATAGTGTGTATATTCTGTATGATCATGTGCACATGTTTATGTGGAAGACTGACAAGTTTGGCTGTTTCTCCTTAGAACTGCATATTTGTTTGATTGCTTGTTTGTTTGTTTGTTTTTTGTTTGTTTGTTTTTATTTTTTATTTTCTATATTCTTTGTTTACATTCCAAAGGCTTTCCCCTTTCCCAGTTACCCCCCACCATATGTCCCATAATTCCTCTCCCCACCCCATGCTATTCCCCACTCTTTCCCCCACACACACACGATTTCTCTGTTCTGGGTCTACAATATTGGATCCAATCTTTACAGGCCCAGGGTCCTCTCCTTTTTTTTCTTCTTGAGAGTCATTTGACTTGCTAATTGTACCTTGAGTATTTAAGGCTTCTGGGCTCATTAATATCCACTTATCAGTGATTGCATTTCGTGTGTATTCTTTTGTGATTGGGTTAGCTCACTTAGGATGATAGTTTCCAGATCTAACCATTTACCTACAAATTGCATGAATTCATTATTTTTAATTGCTGAGTAGTACTCCATTGTATAAATATACCACATTTTCTGTATCCATTCCTCTTTTGAGGGATATCTGGGCTCCTTCCAATTTCTGGTTATTATAAACAAGGCTGCTATAAACATAGTGGAGCATGTGTCTTTGTTGTATGCAGAGGAATCCTCTGGGTATATGCCCAGGAGTGGTATGCAAGGGTCCTCTGGGAGTGGCATGCCCAATTTTCTGAGGAACCGCCACACTGATTTCCAGAGCGGTTTTACCATTTTGTAATCCCACCAACAGTGGAGGAGTGTTCCTCTTTCTCCACATCCTCGCCAGCACTTGTTGTCTCTCGAGTTTTTAATCTTAGCCATTCTGACTGGAGTGAGGTGAAATCTCAGGGTTGTTTTGATTTGCATTTCCCTGATGACTAATGATGTTGAACAATCTCTTAAGGTGTTTCTCGGCCATCCAAATTTCTTCTGGTGAAAATTCTTTGTTTAGCTCTGTACCCCATTTTTTGATAGGGTTATTTGGTTCTTTGGGGTCTAACTTCTTGAGTTCTTTGTATATATTGGATATTAGCCCTCTGTCGGATGTGGGGTTGGTGAAGATCTTTTCCCACGTTGTTGGTTGCCATTTTGTCCTTCTGACAGTGTCCTTTGCCTTACAGAAACTTTGTAATGTTATGAGGTCCCATTTGTCAATTCTTGATCTTAGAGCATAAGCTATTGGTGTTCTGTTCAGGAACTTTACCCCTGTGCCCATGTCCTCCAGGGTCTTTTCCAAGTTTCTTTTCTAATAGTTTCAGTGTGTCTGGTTTTATGTGGAGGTCCTTGATCCACTTGGAGTTGATCTTAGTGCAAGGAGATAAGAGTGGGTAAATTCGCATTCTTCTGCATGTTGACCTCCAGTTGAACCAGCACCATTTGTTGAAAAGGCTATCTTTTTTCCACTGGATGGTTGTGGCTCCTTTATCAAAGATCAAGTGACCATAAGTCTGTGGGTTCATTTCTGGGTCTTCAATCCTATTCCATTGATCTACCTGCCTGTTGCTGTACCAATACCATGCAGTTTTTAACACAATTGCTTTGTAGTACTGCTTGAGGTCAGGGATATTGATTCCCCTGAAGTCCTTTTATTGTTGAGAATAGTTTTAGCTATCCTGGGTTTTTTGTTGCTCCAGATGAATTTGAGAATTGCTCTTTCTAGATCTATGAAGAATTGATTTGGGATTTTGATGGGGATTGCATTGAATCTGTAGATTGCTTTTGGCAAGATGGCCATTTTTACTATATTGATCCTGCCAATCCAGGAGCAAGAAATATTTTTCCATCTTCTGAGGTCTTCTTCGATTTCTTTCTTCAAGGACTTGAAGTTCCTGTCATACAGATCTTTTGCTTGTTTGGTTAGAGTTACGCCAAGGTACTTTATGTTGTTTGTGGCTATTGTGAAGGGTGTTATTTCCCTAACTTCTTTCTCAGCCTGCTTGTCCTTTGAGTACAAGAAGGCTACTGATTTGCTTGAGTTAATTTTATAACCAGCCACTTTGCTGAAGTTGTTTATCAGCTGTAGAAGTTCTCTGGTGGAGTTTTTTGGATCACTTAAGTAGACTATCATATCATCTGCAAATAATGATACTTTGACTTCTTCCTTTCCGATTTGTATCCCTTTGACTTCCTTATGTTGTCTGTTTGTTTGTTTTTGAGACAGGGTTTCTCACTGATCTGGAACTTGGCAAGGCAGAATGACTTGCAAGTCCCAATGATTATCTTGTCTCCACATCCCCTACAATGGGATGCCAAGCATGTGCCACCAACCCTGACTTCTTGTTTTGTTTTGTGTGGGTTCTAGACACTGAACTCAAACCCCCATGCTTTCAAAGTAAGTACCTGACAGACTGAGTCCTTTCTTTTTCTTTTCTTTTTCTTTTTTGAAGGATCCTCTGAATTCCATATAGATCTCAGACTTGCTGTGTAGGAAAAGATGACCTTAATGTTCTGGCCCTCCAGATGCTGAGATTCCAGCCTTAACCTTTGCCCCAGTTTATGCCAGTGTTGTCTTCAAACAGAGGACTTCGTGCACATTAGTCAGGTGCTCTACTACCTGAGCTCCATCCCGAGCCTTCTAAAGTATTCTTGAGCTTTGCTATGACAGGGCTGCTCTCTGTTCTGTGCATGTACATGAGATCCCCGAGAAATGGCTATATTGTCAAGGGGTAGCTTTTGTTAGCAATGGTTCTATAGACATTGGCCAATCTTGTGTTGCAAAAACTCATCTTGCTGAAAAGATAGACATAAGATATTGCTTCCATTCCACAGGCACTGTTCCAGAGTAGAAATAAGGGACTAAGTAATGAGGTCAGGGATGCTGTCTGGAAAGGAATCACTTAATTACAAAGACAGTCAAGCTCTCCAAAGCAGCTCAAAAATAAATGGGACAATTCGAAAGATACAGTGAGTCACATGGGATCTAAATGCAGACTTATGATTTGTTCTCCTGAAAAGAAAAATTTCTATATAGGTATTTTCCTTGGAAGACAACAGATCTCTTTTCTTACCCTCTGCTCCATTGTCCATGCTAATACCAACAAACCAGATTTTCCATGTTGGTTTGTCATAGAATATAATCCCAGATCTCCCATGTTAATATATGATAGTATCCCAGATCTCCCATGTTATGATAGTTCCAGGGTTTCATGGCATCAGAATGGCAGTCCTCAGAAACCAGATGCCCAATGGCCATAGACCAGGACAGAAGAGGAAATGTGTGGTAAGTTCTGGCAGCCTACAGAGACCATAAGCCAGGATGTGTACTGGCATCTAATTCCAGAATGTGTTAGCTGCGGATCATGTTGAAAGATAGAGTATTTGTCAGCTGTGCACAGGACCTGAACCAAGTTTTCAAATCCTAAACGACATATACTGGACCAAGTGTTCAATCCCTGGGGTAGCCCTCCACATCCAAAAAAGAACATGACCTTATTATGCTAGAAATATTTATAATGCAGAGAGCAGGTTTAATTATATTTATTTCTCTAAGTTTACTGAGGCCTAAAAATGGACAGGGATATTGATTGCATTACAAATATGTTGCAAGTTATCTAAAAATCACAGACAATATTCCTATTTCAGTTCCTCAGTGGACACAGCTTAGCTGTAGTTCTACCCTAACATCTCTCAGGAAGTTGCAGTCAATATGTGAAAACATGTCTTCAGCCTTGATGAACAGCAAGGTTTGCACAAAGTGGGCTCCTCTACAGGGCTGCTGACAGGACACCTCAGCTGCATGCTTGCTGTCAGGGACAAAGTGATCTCAGACAGACAGACAGACAGACAGACAGGGAAAGAGACAGGGAGAGAGGGGGGATGGGGGAAGCCTCACCATATACTATAACATATTCTCAAACAACATTCCTTCCACCATTCACAAGATGCCAGACCCTCTTCTGTCTCCACTTTGTGGTCAAAGTAATGAGAATTTTCATTAGATTATACCTTTTGAATCAGCTGGTAATGGAGAATTTATGACTTATTTTGAAATCACACATCTGAAGACCCATGTTACCTCTCTTATGCTCTCCAGCCCTGGTCCAGTTTCACAAACTACAAAAGGACTCCATCTGTCCACACAAACATCTCTTCACATTCTACTTCAATGACTAGTTAGGGCTGGAGATGTAGCTTGGTGTGAGAATGTCACAGCACTAGTGAGATCCTGGACACAGCCCAACATGGTTGGGGAATGTTGAACGTTACTTGCCATTTGTCTCTCCATGAAGATCTACTTCCTCTCAGTCCTTCAGGCGAGCTTTCACTGCTCTGAAGCTCTGCATGTTGTGCTTAGATTTTGGAGATTCAGAGAAGTCCTCTGTTCTTGGACCCTCAGATACTGCCAATCTCTGTCATTTGGATGTATAGGAAAAATGACATTTCTTCCCTATCATCTCTGCCTTGTGCAAGTCTCACCTACACTCCCTGCCAGAAGAACTTCCTGCTTTTGCAAGATACATATTTATTTCCTTTTTAAAAGAAAGAGGGGGGAGAGAGAGAGAAGGAGTGAAGGAAGGAGGGAGAGAGGGAGGAAGGGAGAGAGAGAGGAAGGGATGGAGGAAGGGACAAATAAGAAAAAAGAGAGGGGAGAGCAGAGGAAAGAAAAAATAAGGGAAGGAGGGAGGGAGACAGAAGGAAGTAAAGAGTGAGTGAGAGAAAGAGAAGGGAGAAAAGAAGAGATTAGAGAGAAAGAAGCAAAGAAACAAAAAAGGGAGGGGACAGGAGACAAGAGAAGGGAGGGGAAGAGAGGGGATGAGGGGAAAGGAAGGAAGCCCTTCCATGGTGCTTCACAATTGTGATCTTGCCTTTTTCTTTCTATTTTGCATATATTAGTTCTCTATAGCAATGGGCTTCATCATAACATTTTAACGGATGTACAGAATGTGTTTTATGATGTGTAACCCTATTACCCTATTCTCCAACCCTACTCCCACTCATCTTTCCTGATACCAGATAATTCCCTATTTTGTTTCTTCTTTATTTTTTATGTAAATGATGTTTTATTTTTTATTTTTTTAATTTTTATTTTCTATATTCTATGTTTACATTCCAAAGGCTTTCCCCTTTCCCAGTTCTCCCCCACACCATACGTCCCATAATTCCTCTTCTTTATTTTGAATCAAGTTGGTTTTTATAAAATCCTGGGTGAGAGGTTATTTTAAAATGCATTAGCACAAACAATAAAAAGAGCAAGGTGGTCCTCCCAAAAAGCTAACCTACTGAGGGAAATGCCTCTCCCTCCCCCATGGACCTTTAACTCTGACCCTCCCCAGGATGGTTGGCTTTCAGGAGTCCCTTCTATCAGCCACACTGGAAATGTATTCTTAATGCCACCACAGTATCCTGTTCATATTATGACCATGATGGACCCCAGCTTCCTATTGTTATGACAGAACTGGAAAGAATGGCACACAGCAACAGTTCTCACAATAAACAAAGAAAATAAAAATCAGCACAAGGATATCTCAGAGAAAACTACTATGCAAGGTAACATTTAATTCATGGATTAAAAATAGTAAATCTTCTCTTGTTTAAATGACAAGTGACCAAGTTTGTTAATTCGTGCTTTGGAGAATGTATATTCTTTTGTGTTTGGTGAAGTGTTCTGTAGACATCTGTTAGGTCCATTTGAGTCATAACATCTATTATATTATTTCTCTTTTTAGATTTTATCTGGATGACCTGTCCATAGGCAGGAGTTGGGGGTTTAAGTCTCCCACTGTTAATGTGTGGGGTTTGGTGTGTGACTTAAGCTTAATAATATTTCCTTTATAAACAATTGTATGCATTTGAGTTACAGATATTCAGAATTGAGAAGTCATCTTGGTAGACTTTTTTTCCTTTGAAGAACAAGAAGCATTTTTCCCTATCACTTTTGATTTTGTTTGAAGTCTATTTTATTAGATATTAGAATGGTTACTCCAGCTTGCTTCTTGTGTCCATTTGCTTGGGCAAATATTTTCCAACTCTTTACTCTGAGGTAATGTCTATCTCTGATATTGAAGTGTATTTCTTATATCAGCAGAATGATAGATACTGTTTTTGCATCCATTCTGTTAGCTTGTGCCCTTCTGTTGAAGAATTGAGTCCATTGCTGTTGAACGATATTAATAAACAATGATTGTTAAGCCCTACTATTTTGATCATAGTGGTGGTAGTCTCTCTCTCTCTCTCTCTCTCTCTCTCTCTCTCTCTTTCTCTCTCTCTCTCTCTCTCTCTCTCTCTCTCTCTCTGTGTGTGTGTGTGTGTGTGTGTGTGTGTGTGTGTGTGTTTCTTGGGTGTAGTTACCTTGCATTGGAGTTTACCTTCTAGTATCTTCTGTAAGGCTGGGTTTGTGGAAAGATCCTGTTTAAATTTAGTTTTGTCATCTAATATCTTGTTTTCTCTATCTATGGTAATTGAAGGTTTTTCTGACTATAGTTGTCTGGGCTGACAGCTGTGGTCACTTAGTGAAGTGGAAATTTCTGATTGTGTCATGTGATGCAGACTCATACAGTGTTTTGCTTACGCAAGACATGTAAGAGGGCATGTGATGTTTGGAGAGCGTATAAATAGGATTCAATGGATAATGACAGGGCTTGCATAGCTAGCTATGCAGCTCTTTTTTGGTCTCCAATCTTGGCTGATCTTCACTTTGTTGAAAGAAGCTCAGCAGAGAACTCCTGACATTCCAGCTGGTTCTGGTCACTCCATTCCATGGAGGCCTGGAGGTTTCTGCTGGATTGTGCTTCTGTTGCCGATTCATATTGGTGACACTATTCCAAGGGTTCACCCTTGGAATCCTGACACTACTGAAGTGGACTGCTGATAAACAGAGATTGGAATTGCACCCAAATAACTTCTAAACAGATCCACATCCCATTGTTGTATTTACCATATTTTCTCCCCTACCGTTGGATGGTAGTCTAGAAGGGGAGTTGAAGCATTTGAGAACACTTATTAAAGTAGATTTTGAAAAAGCTAAGCCTGTAACTTAGCATCTTCAATATATCTGCCCAAGCCCTTCTGGCTTTTAGAGTTTCTGTTGAGAAGTCAGGTGTAATTCTAATAGGTCTGCCTTTATGTGTTACTTACTTGGGCTTTGTCTCTTAAAGCATTTCATATTTTTTTTATTCTGCACATTTATTATTTTGCTTATTATATGACAGAGGGATGGAAGGGTTTCTTTTCTCTTCCAATGTAGTGTTCTGTAAGCTTAATGTATATTCCTAGGCATTTCATTCTCTAGGTTAGGAAATTTAATTTCTATGATTTTGTTGAAAATATTTCCTGAACCTTTGAGCTGGGCATTTTCTCCTTCTTTTATTCTTACTATTCTTAGGTTTGTTTTTTCTAGGTGTCCCCAATTTCCTGGATATTTTATATCAGCAACATTTTAGATTTAACATTTTCTTTGACTGATGTGTCAATTTTTTCTACTGTATCTTTTACACCTGAGATTCTCTCTCTTCCATTTCCATTATTCTGTTGGTCATGTTTGGGTCTGTAGTTCCTGTTTGCTTACCTAGGTTTTTCCATCTTTATTATTCTATTTTATTATTCTATAAATAGAAATATTTATATATTTCTATTCTCTGGTCTTGAACACTTTTATTCATTTCCTTCACCTGTTTGATAGTATATTCTTTAAGAAGCTTATTCCTGAGAGGGAATCCCACGTTCAGAGGTGAGGCTGCCACCATCTTTGCTCCTATGACGAAGCAGCCAGGTTACCCAGGCACACAGGGAACACCAGAGTGAAAGATCACTCCAGACACTGCCCACCAGAGCTCCACCTAAACCCAGGAGCTGGGCAGCACAACAGCTATCTAGGCACCTATCCTGCCAGGGAGCATCTGACTTGCAGGAAGTCCTGCAGTTAGAGGGAGTCCTGCATTAGAAGGTGAGGCCACCACCATCTTTGCTCCTGTAACAATGGGGAGGGAAGACTGGTACGCAGGGATCACCAGAGTGGAGGATCACTTGGGACACACCCACGCCAGGACACAGCCTGCAACCAGGAGCTCTGCAGCACCACAGCAATCTGTGCCAGGGGAAAGCAGGTCACTCAGGGTTACTGAGATAGGCTTGCAGGCAAACAGGAGGGGCAAGCACCAGCCAGTGACAGCAAGACCAATTAACACCAGAGATAACCAAATGGCAAAAGGCAAACATAGGAACATTGCTAACAGAATTCAAGGAGATATGGCAGCATCTGAACCCAATTATCCAGCAACAGGAAGTCCTAGATGCCCCCAACACACCAGGAAAGCAAGATTTGGATTTAAAATCACAAGTCAGGATGCTGATAGAGGACTTCATGGAAGGCTTCAAGAAGAACATAAAATAACTCCCTTAAAGGAAAACAGGAGAGTACAAGTAAACACAAAGAAGCCCTTGAATAACTAAAGGAAAACACAGCAAAACAGGTGAAGGAATTGAACAAAGCCATCCAGGATCTAAAGAAGGAGGTAGAAACAATAATGAAATCACAAAGGCAGACAACTTAGGACATAGAAAACCTAGGAAAGAAATCAGGAGTTAAGGATCCAAGCATCAACAACAGAATATAAGAGATAGAAGAGAGAATCTCAGATGCAGAAGATACCATAGAAAGCAATGATACAACAGTCAAAAAAATGACAAATGCAAAAAGCTCCTGACACAAAACATCCAGGAAATCCAAGACACAATGAGAAGACCAAACCTAAGGATTATAGGTATCGAAGAGAATGAAGATCTCCAACTTAAAGGGCCAGTAAATATCTTCAACAAAATTATAGAAGAAAACATCCCTAACCTAAAGAAAGAGATGCCCATGAAGAATCCTACAGAACTCCAAATAGATTTTTTTGTCCAGAAAAGAAATTCCTCCCATCACATAATAATTAAAATACCAAATGCACTAAACAAAAAAAGAATATTAAAAGCAGTAAGGGTAAAAGGTCAAGTAACATATAAAGGTAGACTTATCAGAATTACATTGATCTCTCAACAGAGACTATGAAAGCCAAAAGAGCCTGGGCAGATGTCATACAGTCCCTATGGGAACACAAATGCCAACCTAGGCTGCTATATCTAGCAAATCTCTCAATTACCATAGATGGAGAAACCAAGGTATTTCATGACAAAAACAAATTTACACACTATCTTTCTACAAATCCAGCCCTTCAAAGGATAATGAATGGAAAACACAAACAAAAGGAGGGCAACTACAAGAAAAAGCAAGAAATTAATCTTCTTTCAACAAACTCAAAAGAAGATAACCACACAAACATAAAAATTACATCAAAAATAGCAGTAAGCAACAATCACTATTTCTTAATATCTCTTAACATTGATGGACTCAATTCCCCAATAAAAATACATAGACTAACAACTGGATATGTAAACAAGACCCAACATTTTACAGCATACAGGAAAAACATCTAAGTGTCAAAGACAAACACTGCCTCACAGTAAAAGGCTGGAAAACAGTTTTCTAATCAAATGGTCCCAGGAAACAACAAATTGGGAAAAGATCTTTACCAACCCTCCATCCTACAGAGGGCTAAAATCCAAGATATACAAAGAACCCAAAAAAGTATACTCCAGAGAGCCAAATAACCCTATTTAAAAATGGGGTACAGTGCTAAACAAAGAATTTTCACTTGAGGAATATCGAATGACTGAGAAGGACCTAAAAATGTTCAACATGGAAAATGCAAATCAAAACAACCTTGAGACTGAGGGTCTTAAACTTCATCTCGCTTATGTCAGTCAGAATGGTTAAGATAAAAAATTCAGGAGAAAACTGGTACTGGTGAGGATGTGGAGAAAGAGAAACACTCCTCCACTGCTGGTGGGGTTGCAAGCTGGTACAACCACTATGGAAAATCAGTCTGGCAGTTTCTCAGAAAACTGGGCATGATACTAATGGAAGACCCCGCTATACCACTCCTGTGCATATACCTAGAGGACTTTCCAGCATTTAATAAGGACACATGCTCCACTATGTTCATAGCAGCCCTATTTATAATAGCCAGAGCTGGGAAGAACCCATATATCCCTCATCAGAGAAATGGATACAGAAATGTGGTATATTTCCACTATGGAATACTACTCAGCTATTAAAATAATGAATTCATGAAATTCTTAGGCAAATGGGTGGAACTGGAGAAAATCATCCTGAGTGAGGTGATTTTTCCAGTCACAAAAGAACACACATGGTATGCACTCACTGATAAGTGGATATTAGGCCAGAAGCTCAGAATACCCAAGAAGAAGGAAGGGGAGGCCCCTGGTCCTGGATAGGCTCAGTGCAGCAGTGTAGGGGAATACCAGGACAGGGAAATGGGAAGGGGGTGATTGAGGAAGAGGGCTTATGGGACTTTCTGGGAGGAAGCATCAAGGAAAGGGTATATCATTTGAAATGTAAATAAAGAATATATCGATTAAAAAAGAAAATAAATATTTTTCACACAGTAAAAAAAAAAGTTTATTCATTTCCTCTTTGAAGACCACCGTCATCTTCATAAGATTGGATTTAAGGGAATTTTCTTGGGCTTCACCTGTTTTGGAATATCCAGAGCGAGCTTGCTGTAGTATGATAGTTGGGCTCACATGGTGCCATATTTCCCTGGGTGCCATATTGACAATTCTATTTATGTTTGACATCCTCAAACTATGCGAGATTTGGTTGTGTTTTGATACTGGCCTCTAGTTATCTGGGTTTTGGGCTTATTATATGTTGAAGTGCTGGTTTCTGTGTTTATCTTTGCTAAATGGATGTTGTTTAGACATTTTATCCCGTGTTTTTTTGTTTGTTTGTTTGTTTGTTTTGTTTTGTTTTGTTTTTTTATTCTTGGTCTTCTTACCATAGAGGTCTGTGGTTCTGATGACCACCAAGTCTTCAGGTTCAGGAGGGTGTTTCCACTGCAACTTTTCTGGCCTGCATGACCTCTGAGGTTTTGGGAGCCACTGTTGCCTCTATGGTCTCCAGTACTAGCATGGCCTCAGGGAAAGCAAGTGAAGCTGTAGGCTAGTAAATGGAGATCAGGGGATGGATGGAATTTGCTATTATTGGATGTGCTTTGGGGGGAGTTGGTGGACATAGGGCTTTGTGAAAGGAAGAGTCTTACTTCATCTCACCTGTGTCAGTGGGGCCTCCAGAAAAGCAGCTGGAGTTGGGGCAGACCACTTCCTTTTATATTTCATTTTTATTCACCCTAAGACCTAAGCACATGAGATGGCAAGTCTTCCTTTCTGGGTAAAGCTCCACTGAATATCTTCATGAACATGCTCAGAGGTGTGTCTTCTGGGTAAATTTAAGTCCATTGACATTAAAATGAAGATTAATCATCAGAGTGACAGAGAGCAGGTCCAAGCAACTCAGGAAATGAAAATGTTCAAAAAGATTCATGTATTTCTTATATTCTTCTTAAAATAGTTCATACATTAAGATTATTTTTTTTAAATTATTTTTTTTCTTTTTTTTTTAGTTATTTTTATTTTCTATATTCTATGTTTACATTTCAAAGGCTTTCCCCTTTCCCAGTTCCCACCCACCATAGTTCCCATAGTTCTTCTCCCCCCCAACTATTCCCCAATCATTCCCCCTCCCCCCTCGGTTTCTTTACTAAACTGGATGCAATCTTTACATGCCCAGGGTCCTCTCCTTTCTTCTTCTTGGGAATCATTTGACTTGCTATTTGTGTCTTGAGTATTTAGTGCTTCTGGGCTCATTAATATCCACTTATCAGTGATTGCATTTCATGTGCATTCTTTTGTGATTGAGTTAGCTCACTCAGGATGATATTTTCCAGGTCTAACCATTTACCTACAAATTGCATGAATTCATTATTTTTAATTGCTGAGTAGTATTCCATTGTATAAATATACCACATTTTCTGTATCCATTCCTCCTTTGAGGGATATTTGGGCTCCTTCCAATTTCTGGCTATTATAAACAAGGCTGCTATAAACATAGTGAAGCATGTGTCTTTATTGCATGTAGGGGAATCCTCTGGGTATATGCCCAGGAGTGGTATGCCAGGGTCCTCTGGAAGTGCCATGCCCAATTTTCTGAGGAACCGCCAAACTGATTTCCAGAGTGGTTTTACCATTTTGCAATCCCACCAACAGTGGAGGAGTGTTCCTCTTTCTCCACATCCTCGCCAGCACTTGTTGTCTCTTGAGTTTTTAATCTTAGCCATTCTGACTGGTGTGAGGTGGAATCTCAGGGTTGTTTTGATTTGCATTTCCCTGATGACTAATGATGTTGAACATCTCTTAAGGTGTTTCTCGGCCATCCGAATTTCTTCTGGTGAAAATTCTTTGTTTAGCTCTGTGCCCCATTTTTTGATAGGGTTATTTGGTTCTTTGCGGTCTAACTTCTTGAGTTCTTTGTATATATTGGATATTAGCCCTCTGTCGGATGTGGGGTTGGTAAAGATCTTTTCCCACTTTGTTGGTTGCCGTTTTGTCCTTCGGACAGTGTCCTTTGCTTTGCAGAAACTTTGTAATTTTATGAGGTCCCATTTGTCGATTCTTGATCTTAGAGCATAAGCTATTGGTGTTCTGTTCAGGAACTTTTCCCCTGTGCCCAAGTCCTCCAGGGTCTTCCCAAGTTTCTTTTCTAATAGTTTCAGTGTGTCTGGTTTTATGTGGAGGTCCTTGATCCACTTGGAGTTGATCTTAGAGCAAAGAGATAAGAGTGGGTCAATTCGCATTCTTCTGCATGTTGACCTCCAGTTGAACCAGCACCATTTGTTGAAAAGGCTATCTTTATTCCATCGGATGGTTGTGGCTCCTTTATCAAAGATCAAGTGACCATAAGTCTGTGGGTTAATTTCAGGGTCTTCAATCCTGTTCCATTGATCTGTTTGCCTGTTGCTATACCAATACCATGCAGTTTTTAACACAATTGCTCTGTAGTACTGCTTGAAGTCAGGGATATTGATTCCCCCAGAAGTCCTTTTATTGTTGAGAATAGTTTTAGCTATCCTGGGTTTTTTGTTGCTCCAGATGAATTTGAGAATTGCTCTTTCTAGATCTATGAAGAATTGATTTGGGATTTTGATGGGGATTGCATTGAATCTGTATATTGCTTTTGGCAAGATGGCCATTTTTACTATATTGATCCTGCCAATCCAGGAGCAAGAAATATTTTTCCATCTTCTGAGGTCTTCTTCGATTTCTTTCTTCAAGGACTTGAAGTTCCTGTTGTACAGATCTTTTGCTTGTTTGGTTAGAGTTACGCCAAGATACTTTATGTTGTTTGTGGCTATTGTGAAGGGTGTTATTTCCCTAATTTCTTTCTCAGCCTGCTTGTCCTTTGAGTACAAGAAGGCCACTGACTTGCTTGAGTTAATTTTATAACCTGCCACTTTGCTGAAGTTGTTTATCAGCTGTAGAAGTTCTCTGGTGGAGTTTTTTGGGTCGCTTAGGTAAACTATCATATCGTCTGCAAATAATGATAGTTTCACTTCTTCCTTTCCAATTTGTATCCCTTTGACTTCCTTATGTTGTCTAATTGCTCTTGCTAGAACTTCAAGTACTATATTGAAAAGATATGGAGAGAGAGGGCAGCCTTGTCTAGTCCCTGATTTTAGTGGGAATGCTTCAAGTTTCTCTCCATTTATTTTGATGTTGGCTACTGGTTTGCTGTAGATTGCTTTTACTATGTTTAGGTATGGGCCTTGAATTCCTGCTCTTTCCAAGACTTTTAGCATGAAAGGATGCTGAATTTTGTCGAATGCTTTTTCAGCATCTAATGAGATGACCATGTGGTTTTTTTCTTTCAGTTTGTTTATGTAGTGGATTACATTGATGGATTTCCGTATATTGAACCATCCCTGCATCCCTGGGATGAAGCCTACTTGATCATGGTGGATGATCGTTTTGATGTGCTCTTGGATTCGGTTAGCAAGAATTTTATTTAGTATCTTTGCATCTATATTCATCAGAGAAATTGGCCTGAAGTTCTCTTTCTTTGTTGGATCATTTTGTGGTTTAGGTATTAGCGTAATTGTGGCTTCGAAGAATGAGTTGGGCAGTGTCCCTTCTGTCTCTATTTTGTGGAATAGTTTGGAGAGTATTGGTGTTAAGTCTTCTTTGAAGGTCTGGTAGAATTCTGCACTAAAACCATCTGGTCCCGTACTTTTTTTGGTTGGGAGGCTTTCTATAACCCCTTCTATTTCTTTAGGGGTTATGGGACTATTTAGCTGATCTACTTGATGCTGATTTAATTTTGGTATTTGATATCTGTCTAGGAAATCGTCCATTTCCTCCAGATTCTCCAGTTGTTTTGAGTATAGACCTTTGTAGTAGGATCTGATGATCTTTTGAATTTCCTCAGTTTCTGTTGTTATGTCTCCCTTTTCATTTCTAATTTTGTTAATTTGTATACTGTCTCTGTGTCCTTTGGTTAGTCTGGCTAAGGGTTTATCTATCTTGTTGATTTTCTCAAAGAACCAGCTCCTGGTCTTGTTGATTCTTTGTATGGTTCTCTTTGTTTCTATTTGATTGATTTCAGCCCTGAGTTTGATGATTTCTTGTCTTCTACTCCTCCTGGGTGAGTTAACTTGTTTTTCTTCTAGCACTTTAAGGTGTGCTGTTAAGCTGCTAGTGTATGCTCTCTCCAGTTTCTTTTTGGATGCACTTAGAGCTATGAGTTTTCCTCTTAGCACTGCTTTCATTGTGTCCCATAGATTTGGGTAGGTTGTACCTTCATTTTCATTGAATTCTAAAAAGTCTTTGATTTCTTTTTTTATTTCTTCCTTGACCAAGGTGTCATTGAGTAGAGTATTGTTCAGTTTCCATGTGTATGTGGGCTTTCTGTTGTTTTTGTTGCTATTGAAGACCACTCTTACTCCATGGTGATCTGATAAGAGGCATGGGATTAGCTCGATCTTCTTGTATTTGTTGACATCTGTCTTGTGACCGATTATATGGTCTATTTTGGAGAAGGTACCATGCGGTGCTGAGAAAAAGGTATATTCTTTAGCTTTAGGATGAAATGTTCTATATATATCTGTTAAATCCAATTGGTCCAGAGTTTCAATTAGTTTCACTGTGTCCCTGTTTAGTTTCTGCTTTCCTGATCGGTCCATTGAGGAGAGTGGGGTGTTGAAGTCACCCACAATTATTGTGTTAGGTGTAATGTGTGCTTTAAGCTTTAGTAAGGTTTCTTTTACGAAGGAGGGTGCCCTTGCATTTGGAGCATAGATGTTCAGTATTGAGAGCTCTTCCTGGTGGATTTTCCCTTTGGCCAGCAAGAAGTGACCTTCTGAGTCTCTTTGGATGATTTTAGGTTGAAAGTCAATTTTATCTGATATTAGAATGGCTACTCCAGCTTGTTTCCTGAGACCATTTGCTTGTAAAATTGTCCTCCAGCCTTTTACTCTAAGGTAGTGTTTGTCTTTAACACTGAGATGTGTTTCCTGTATGCAGCAAAATGTAGGGTCCTGTTTCCGTATCCAGTCTGTTAATCTATGTCTTTTTATTGGGGAATTGAGTCCATTGACGTTAAGAGATATTAAGGAATAGTAATTATTACCTCCAGACATTTTTGAAATTATATTTATTTATCTTATTTATTTTTTATATTCGAGAGGTTATCTTCTTTTGGGTTTGATGAGAGGAGGTTTCTATCTTGCTTCTTCCCGGGTGTAGTTTCCGTCCTTGTCTTGGTGTTTTCCCCCTATTATCCTTTGTAGGGCTGGATTTGTGGAGAGATATCTTGCAAATTTGGTTTTGTCATGGAATACCTTGATGTCTCCATCAATGGCAATTGAGAGTTTTGCTGGGTAAAGTAGTTTTGGCTGAAGTTTGTGTTCTCTTAGAGTTTGCATGATATCTGCCCAGGATCTTCTAGCTTTCATGGTCTCAGGTGAGAAATCTGGTGTTATTCTGATAGGTTTTCCTTTATATGTTACTTGGCCTTTTTCTCTTGCTGCCTTTAGTATTCTTTCTTTGTTTATTACATTTGGAGTTTTGATTATTATGTGACGGGATGTATTTCTGTTCTGGTCCAGTCTGTTTGGGGTTCTATAGGCTTCTTGTATATTCATGGGCATCTCTCTCCTTAGGTTGGGGAAGTTTTCTTCCATAATTTTATAGAAGATATTAGCTGGCCCTTTAACTTGTAAATCTTCACTCTCGTCTATACCTATAATCCTTAGGTTTGGTCTTCTCATAGTGTCTTGGATTTCCTGGATGTTTTGGGTTACCACCTTTTTGCATTTAGTATTTTCTTTGACTGTTGAATCAATGGTTCCTATGGTATCTTCGGCTTCTGAGATTCTGTCTTCTATCTCTTGTATTCTATTGTTGATACTTGCGTCTATGGCCCCTGATTTCTTCCCCAGGTTTTCTATCTCCAATGTTGTCTCCCTCTGTGATTTCTTAGTTGTTTCTACTTCTGTTTTTAGTATCTGGATGGATGTGCTCAGATCTTTCGCTTGCTTGATTGTATTTTCATGTATTTCTTTAATAGATTTTTGTGCTTCCTCTTTCATAGCTTCTACTTGTTGGCCCACGTTCTTCTGTAGTTCTTTAAGGGACTTTTGTCTTTCTTCCTTATTGTCTTCTTCTCTTTGATCCATCTTCTCCTGCATTTCTTGAAGTGATTTTTGTATTTGCCTCGTAAAGGCTTCTAACTTTTGATCCATTTTCTCCTCTATTTCTTTACGAGATTTTTCTATGTGTTCAGCTACCAGCATCCTGACCAGTGATTTTATATCCAAGTCTTGTTTTTCTGGTGTTTTAGGGTATCCAGGGATTCCTGTTGTTGGAGAACTGGGTTCAGATGCTGTCATGTTGCCTTGATTTTTGTTAGTAACGTTCCTTCGTTTTCCTTTTGCCATCTGGTTATTTCTGGTTTTAGTTGGCCTTGTTGTCAGTGGCTGGTGTTTGAATCTCCTGTGAGGCTGGGCTCACCTGTTGTTTCTCTATTGGTGAATATGTGTGACTGCTGCTTTAAGGGATCATAAGCTGGCTGACACCCATGCGATTGTAGCCCCTGTTGGAGTCTGTCTACCTGGGCTTCTCCAGCTGTGTCCTGGTTGCAAGGAACTCCGAGAGCCTAGCAGATCCCCCGTGAGGGTAGCCCTGGAAGTGGTGTTTACCTGGGCCTTTCCAGCTGTGTCCTGGTTGCAATATGGAGGCCCGCCGCTACACCGCTGGTCTAGGGGCCGGCGAGCTGGTTGCAGAACGCAGCTTAGGTGCTCACCCGAGGGCGGGGATGTCCCACAGAGCCTGGGCCTTTCCAGCTGTGTCCTGGTTGTGATATGGAGGCCCGCCGCTACACCGCTGGTCTAGGGGCCGGCGAGCTGGTTGCAGAACGCAGCCTAGGTGCTCACCAGAGGGCGGGGATGTCCCACAGATCCTGGGCCTTTCCAGCTGTGTCCTGGTTGCAATATGGAGGCCCGCCGCTACACCGCTGGTCCAGGGGCCGGCGAGCTGGTTGCAGAAGCAGCCTTGGTGCTCACCAGAGGGCTCGGGGATGTCCCACAGAGCCTAGGCGGGACTCCGCCTGCTTGGCTCCGAGACCCTAGCAGATACCCCCGTGAGTGTAGCCCTGGAAGGGGTATTTACCTGGGCCTTTCCAGCTGTGTCCTGGTTGCAATATGGAGGCCCGCCGCTACACCGCTGGTCTAGGGGCCGGCGAGCTGGTTGCAGAACGCAGCTTAGGTGCTCACCCGAGGGCGGGGATGTCCCACAGAGCCTGGGCCTTTCCAGCTGTGTCCTGGTTGTGATATGGAGGCCCGCCGCTACACCGCTGGTCTAGGGGCCGGCGAGCTGGTTGCAGAACGCAGCCTAGGTGCTCACCAGAGGGCGGGGATGTCCCACAGATCCTGGGCCTTTCCAGCTGTGTCCTGGTTGCAATATGGAGGCCCGCCGCTACACCGCTGGTCCAGGGGCCGGCGAGCTGGTTGCAGAAGCAGCCTTGGTGCTCACCAGAGGGCTCGGGGATGTCCCACAGAGCCTAGGCGGGACTCCGCCTGCTTGGCTCCGAGACCCTAGCAGATACCCCCGTGAGTGTAGCCCTGGAAGGGGTATTTACCTGGGCCTTTCCAGCTGTGTCCTGGTTGCAATATGGAGGCCCGCCGCTACACCGCTGGTCTAGGGGCCGGCGAGCTGGTTGCAGAACGCAGCTTAGGTGCTCACCAGAGGGCGGGGATGTCCCACAGAGCCTGGGCCTTTCCAGCTGTGTCCTGGTTGTGATATGGAGGCCCGCCGCTACACCGCTGGTCTAGGGGCCGGCTACACCGCTGGTCTAGGGGCTGGCGAGCTGGTTGCAGAACGCAGCTTAGGTGCTCACCCGAGGGCGGGGATGTCCCACAGAGCCTGGGCCTTTCCAGCTGTGTCCTGGTTGCAATATGGAGGCCCGCCGCTACACCGCTGGTCCAGGGGCCCAAGATTATTTTAAAATAAAATTATTTTTAAACTGAAGCTGCTCCACCCAATGATTTTATTTTATGTCTATTCTTCCTGAGTTATTTACTTTCATACAGACAAGACTATGAATTTTTTTATCCTTAAACTGTGTGGGATTATACCTATCCCTTTATTCATTCATTCATCTATTAAATATGCATATTCTGAATACCCACTACATTCAAAATCATGTGGTAGGCATGGACCTGATGGAGCAATACCCAACAATTACCTTCAAGAAGCAAAGAAACAGGTTCTCACAAGATATAGCCCAGAAAAAAGGATGACAGGTTATGTTGTGTATACCGATGACTTTCTAAAGATACTGAGGTCAAGAATGAAAGGAAACAGAATTACTCAAAAGGGAATTCCGCATGAGTGTTCAGACAGCAGGCCCTGGCAGAGAAAAAAGTGTGATCAGTCAGATTATTAAAGGAGTTAAGAATAACTAAAATGGAAATTATACTAGAAGAAAATTGAGAGGTGATCAGAGATGGAAAGATGACAAAAATGACCTTCAGAGATGTCAGACCACACCTGAACATGTGACTCTTATATGCCTCATGCTGTTACCAACTCCTCTGATAATGTAGTCTTAGGACTTGTGGGAATCTAGGTTCCTGGTTACACATTTCCCAGAAAGTGCCTGCAGAAGAAATCTAGGTTTCACTGCCCCAGGCCTGTTTGGTATCAGTAAAGAGAAACATGTCAGTTACAACTTGCTGACAATGTTGGGTTTCCTGGCCAAGTTTAGATAAGTGTCTTTTGAAAGAGTTATAGGCATAACACTTGCATATAATCTTTCATCCCCAAGTAGAAAGATATTTACAAATGGTGTTGAGTAAAATAGAATTGGATATATTTACTGTCCCCAAAACACTTCTTCTATTCTAAACAGCCCATCACAGTGTGTGTCTCCTTGGCAACCTGACGACTCCAGGAATATACTCTGGCCTGTCTCCATCTTGGATGGCAAGGCCTTCTTTTCCATGATGTCCACCCGGCGTAATTCCACTAATTTGCTCCTAGTCAAAGAATACCTCTGGACCACCCATGAGTTTTATTTCAAGCATAAAGGACACTTTCATGATAGAAAGATCACTTCAAGTAGTTACAGTCATTAGAAGTGAGAGTGTGATAGCATAGAGAACTGATCTCTCCATCTGGTGAAGGTGTGATTATTTCCAATAACAGGCTGGCTGCACTGAGCTATACAAACTGAGTGAAGTGAAATCCAGACCATCGGTGCATGGAGCCACTTTCGAGTGGTTCCCATGCACCTGGATTAGCACTTTCCTGGAGCAGTGAAGTCTTCAGCATCTCATGTCCTCATGGAGCCTCCACCTAACAATGTGCTGTCTGCATCCAAGGCCAGAGAATAAACAGAGCAGCTACAGATACAAGCAGGCTATTGGCTCTGTTTAGGAGTAGGGGTCCTCTTACCACTGTATAAGCTAGATGATGTGCATTTGGCTCTTTAAGTACAGGAAACATTAAAATCAATAAGAAGAACAACTGGCCAGTTTCTGTCTGCACCAGCTGAGCTGATGCTCTTCCACAGGGATCCATACCCAAATAGTGTCTAGTGAGAGAGTTATCCTCCCAGGAGTGTCAAAAAGCCTGTGACTGCAGGTAAAACCACCACTGCTGTTCAGAAGGACCCACACAGAACTCTCAGGAAACAGGAACCTAGGAGCAGCCTGGGACAGGAGCCTTCTGATTTCTATCTGTACCAGCTGAGCTGATCCTCTGCCACAGGGTTCCATACCAAAATAGCACCAGGAGAGAGCTGGACTCCCAGGAGAGCAGACACACCTGCGAGCACAGGTAAGACCACCACTTCTGTTCAAATTTTTGGCCCAATAGGCACCCTCCCAGAGCCATCAGGTCACAGGAACCAAGGAACAGCTTGGAACAGGATCCTTCTAAATTCTGTCTGCACCCCAGCACTGACCCTGCACCACAGCCCTTCATACCTAACTTTTTCCCAGAGAGAACTGCAGGAGAAACAAGCCACAGTTACACCAAAACACAGTAAGAACAGCTAACACCAGAGATAACCAGATGGTAAAGGACAAGGGCAAGAACATAAGCAACAGAAGTCAAGGCTGCTTGGCATCTTCAGTATCAAGTTCTCCCACCACAGCCAGTCCTGGATACCTCAAAACACCAGAAAGGCAAAACTGATTTAAAATCACATCTTATGATGCTGATAGAGGACTTTTTAAAATGACATAAATAGCTCCCTTAAAGAAGTACAGGATGCGGGGCCATTCTGGCACAGGCCCCATGTACCTGTGGAAGATGACTGCCTGGGCAAGGAAGTCTGCAGTCTGGTCCAGTGGCTGGAAGTGCTGTGAGGCCTGTTCCATTTCTCCAACACAGCAGGAAGAGACAGGCCATGATTTTAAAGCTTTAGTATAGAAAAGTAGGGGAAAAGAAAAGAGATAGAGGAATAAAGAGAAAAAGGAGAGGTAGAGAGGTTAGAGCCAGCCATGATCACATGGAGAGAGGGGGAAAAGGGAGAGAGGGGAACGGGGTGGGGGGGGGCAAGAGAGAAAGGCTAGAGAAAGAGGAGAGGTCACAAGAAGCCCCTTTTATAGTGGGCCAGGCTACCTGGGTATTGCCAGATAACTGTGGGGCTGGGTAAACCTGGCTATAGCCAGGTGACTGTGGGGGTGGAGTCCCCAGAACACTATGGCTGTATGTGGCTGATGGCCACGGGGTTATGTCCAACAACAGGAGAACACAGGTAAACATGTAGAAGCACTCAAAGAGGAAACACAAAAATTGCTTGAAGAATTACAGGAAAATACAATCAGACAGGTGTAGAAATTGAACAAAACCATCCAGGATCTAATAATAGAAGCAGAAACAATAAAGAAATCACAAAGGGCAACAACCCTGGAGATAGAAAATCTAAAAAGAGATCAGGAGTCATCACCAATGGAATATAAGAGATAGAATAGAGAATCTCAGATGCAGAAGATACCGTAGAAAACATTGACACAACAGTCAAAGAAAATGCAAAATGCAAAAAAACTTCTATTATAAAAGATCCAGGAAATTCAACACACAATGACAAGACAAAACCTAAGAATAATAGGTTTTGAAGAAAGTGAGGATTCCCAACTTAAACTGCCAGTAAATATCTTTAAAAAAAATTATAGAAGAAAATTTTCCTAACCTAAACAAAGATATGCTCAGGAACATACAGGAAGTCTACAGAATGCGAAAATAGATTGGATGAGAAAAGAAATTCCTCCCATAACATAATAATCAAAACACCAAATGCACAAAACAAAGAAAGAATATTAAAAGCAGTGAGGGGAAAATATCAGGTAACATATAAAGGCAGACTTATCTGAATTACTCGAGATTTCTCACCAGACACTATGAAAGCTAGAAGATCCTGGGCAGATGTCATACAGACCCCAAGAGAATGCAAATGCCAGTCCAGTCTACTATACCCAGCAAAACTATCAATTACCATAGTTGCAGAAACCAAGATATTCCATGACAAAACCAAAGTTGCACAATATCTTTCGACAAATCTAGCCCTACAAAGGATAACAGATTTTTTTTTCCTTTGAGCTTGTTTATATAGTGGATTACATTGATGGATTTCCATATATTGAACCATCCCTACATCCCTTGGATGAAGCCTACTTGATCATGGTGGATGATTGTTTTGATGTTTTCTTGGATTCAGTTGGTAAGAATTTTATTGAGTATTTTTGCATAGATATTCATACGAAAAATTGGTCTAAAGTGCTTTCTTTGTTGGGTCATGTGGTTTAAGTATTAGAGTAATTGTGGCTTTACAAAACCAATTAGGTAATGTTTCATCTGCTTCTATTTTGTGGAATAGTTTGAAGAGTATTGTTATTGGGTCTTCTTTGAAGGTCTGATAGAACTCTGCATTGAACCCATGTGGTCCTGGGCTTTTTTTGGTTGGGAGATTATTAATGACTGCTTCTATTTCTTTAGGGGTTCTTGGATTGTTTAGATCATTTATCTGATCCTGATTTAACTTTAGTACTTTGTATCTATCTAGAAAATTGGACATTTTCTCTAGACTTTCCATTTTTATTGAATATAGGCTTTTGTAGTAAGATTTTTTGGATTTCCTCTGTATCTGTTGTTATGCCTGCTTTTTCATTTCTGATTTTGCTGATTCAGGTACTGTCTCTGTGTCCTCTGGTTAGTTTGGCTAAGAGTTTATCTATCTTGTTGATTTTTTCAAAGAGCCAGCTCCTGGTTTCGTTGATTCTTTGTTTAGTTCTTTTTGTTTGTACTTGGTTGATTTCAGCCCTGAGTTTGATTATTTCCTGCCTTCTACTTCTCTTGGATGTATTTGTTTTGTTGTTGTTGTTGTTGTTGTTGTTGTTGTTCTAGAGCCTTCAGCTGTGCTATTAAGCTGATAGTGTATGTTCTTTCCAGTTTCTTTTTGGAGGCACTCAGAGCTATAGGTTTTCCTCTTAGCACTGCTTTCATTGAGTCCCATAGATTTGGGTAGGTTGTACCTCCATTTTCATTAAATTCTAAAATGTCTTAAATTTCTTTCTTTATTTCTTCCTTGACTAAGTTATCATTGAGTAGAATGTTGTTCAGTTTCCATGAATATGTGGGCTTTCTGTTATTTTTGTTGTTATTGAAGATCAGCCTTAGTCTGTGGTGATCTGATAGGGTGCATGGAATTATTTCAATCTTCTTATATCTACTGAGGTCTGTTTTGTGACTGAGTATATGGTCAATTTTGGAGAAGGTACCATGAGGTTCTGAGAAGAAGGTATATTCTATTTTAGGATAAAATGTTCTATAGATATTTGTCAAGTCCATTTGGTTATAACTTCTGTTAGATTTACTGTTTCTCTGTTTAGTTTGTGTTTCCCTGATCTGTCCATTGATGAGAATGGGGTGTTGAAGTCTCCCACTATTATTGTGTGCAGTACAATGTGTGCTTTGAGCTTTAGTACAGTTTCTTTTATGAATGTGCGTACCCTTGTATTTGGAGCATATATGTTAGGAATTGAGAGTTCATCTTGGTAGATTTTTCCTTTGATGAGTATGAAGTGTTCTTCCTTATATTTTTGATTACTTTATGTTGAAAGTCAATTTTATTTGATATTAGAATGGCTACACCAGTTTGTTTCTTGGGACCATTTGCTTGGAAAATTGTTTTCTAGCCTTTTACTCTAAGGTAGTGTCTGTCTTTGTGCGTGAGGTGAATTTCCTGTATGCAGCAAAATGTTGGGTCCTGTTATGTATCTAGTCTGTTAGTCTATGTCTTTTTATGGCAGAATTGAGATATATATATATATATATATATATATATATATATATATATATATATAAGAGTTATTTAGGAGAAGTGATTGTTACTTCTTGCTACTTTTGTTATTAGAGGTGGAATTATGTTTGTGTGTCTCTCTTCTTGTTTTGTTAAAAGAGGATAAATTTCTTGCTTTTTCTAGTGTGTAGTTTCCTTCCTTTGGCTGGTGTTTTTTATTCATCATCTTTTGGAGGCCTTATTAGTGGAAAGATATTATGCAAATTTGATTTTGTCTTGGAATACCTTGGTTTCTCCATCTATGTTATTTGAGAGTTTTTGTTGTTATTGAAGAACAGCCTTAGTCTGTGATGATCTGATAGGGTGCATGGAATTATTTCAGTCTTCTTATATCTTCTGAGGTTTGTTGCCTGAGGGTATAGTAACCAGGGTTGGCATTCGTGCTCTCTTGGGGCCTGTATGACATCTGCCCTGGATCTTCTGGCTTTCATAGTCTCTGGCGGGAAGTCTGGTGTAATTCTGAAAGGTGTGCCTTTAAATGTTACTTGACCTTTTTCCCTTACTGCTTTCAATATTCTTTCCTTGTTTAGTATATTTTGGTGTTCTAATTATATGATAGGAGGAATTTCTGCTCTGGTTCAAACTATTTAGAGTTCTGTAGGCTTCTTGTATATTCATGGGCATCTCTTTCTTTAGGTTAGGAAAGTTTTCTTCTATAATTTTGTTGGAGACATTTACTGGCCCTTTAAGTTGTAAATCTTCACTCTCTTCTACACCTATAATCCTTAGGTTTGGTCTTCTCATTTTGTCCTGGATTTCTTGGATCTTCTCGGTTAGGTGCTTTTTTGCATTTTTCATTTTCTTTGACAGTTGTTTCAATGCTTTCTATGGTATCTTCTGCATCTGAGATTCTTTCTTCTGTCTCTTGTATTCTGTTGTTGATACTTGTATCCATGACTCCTGACTTCTTTCCTAGGTTTTCTATGTCTAGAGTTGTTTCTCTTTGTGATTTCTTTATTGTTTCTACCTCCATTTTTAGATCCTGGATAGTTTTGTTTAATTCTTTCACCTGTTTTGTTGTGCTTTCCTGTAATTCTTTAGGGGCTTCTCCCTGTTTACTTGTGTTCTGTATTTCTTTAAGTGAGTTATTTATGTCCTTATTGAAGCCTTCTGTCAGCATCATGAGCTGTGATTTTAAATCCAAATCTTGCTTTTCCAGTGTGTTGGGGTATCTAGGACTTGCTGTTGTGAGAGAATTGGGTTCAGATGGTGCCATGTTGCCTTGATTTCTGTTGGTAATCTTCCTATGTTTGCTTTTTGCCATCTGGTTATCTCTGGTTTTAGTTGGTCCTGCTGTCTCTGGCCAGTGCTTGTCCCTCCTTTGGGCCTCCAAGCCTGTCTCAGCAACCCTGGGTAACTGGCTTTCCCCTGGCACAGAGCGTTGTGGTGCTGCCCAGCTCCTGGGTGTAGGTGGAGCCCAGACTGACTCTGTCCCAACTGCTCTGCCACTCCTGTGTTCCCTGAGCTCCTGACTGAACCTGCCTGCTCAGTCATTGGAGAGAAGATGGTGGTGGCTTGACCTCCAAAGCCTGAAGTCAAATCACTCCCTGCAGAGCAGTTCTCCCCTGGCAGGATTGGTACACAGAGAACCAGGAAGTCACCCAGCCCCTGGGTGCAGGGGAACCCAGGTGGACCCAGCTGTTCTGTTGTTCCTGTTCCCTGCCTCCTGACTGTACCTGCCTGCTAGGTTGCCCGAGAGAAGATGGCAGTGGCCCGATCTCCAAAGCTGGGGAACCACAAGGCAATTCTTAAGGAAGACAATATCTACTTGATAACACTGAAAGTTGATCTGAGGGCCAACAGATAAGTCTTCAGGTAAGAGGGAAAAGTCATTAAATTTGAATGTGTCCCTGTATAAGAAGCAACAGTGTACTTGAGGATGGAAATCAGATGGCAACAGTTTGTTACTACACAACTGACAGGCAAGGGTCACATGAAGCATGAATACATATACTGCACAGGAATAATTTGGGTTTTGAGCAATTGGAGTAGAGAAGAACAAACTTCATACCATGAGAGATGACACACACTATGTGTGGATTGTTCCCTCTTGCTGTTTTGCACCACTGACTGTGGATGGAGGGAGGTTATCTATTTACTGAGGTTTATTGAATCAATTTTACCTAACATGACTGAACTGTGAATCTTTACAGTCAGTCATTCACTGTCTTCAATTGGCCACTTATTGTCATGTGTGGAAAAAGAAAAATTCCAATGTGGTAGTGCACACCTGTAATTACATAAGTGTTTTTACTACAAGCAAAACATGTAAGAAGGTCTAGGATAGTCTCTGTCCATTTAAAGAAAGCCAGGGAACAGGTGCTACCCTGATACCACCCTGACAACCTGAGTGAACAGTGTTTCTCTTGACCATTGCCCTAATGCTTCTGCTGTTCCCTGTATCAACAGTAATATCTCAGAGCTTGTAGTTTGATAGGACCCATCTTACAAGAACACTTTGATTGTCCTGAGTTTGGACAAAAAGAAAAGAAAACAAACAAACAAAATGACTTTAACAGATTTACTAACTCACATGAATTAGTTCAACACGAACATCATGATAAATGTGAGAAGTGATTGTTAAGACACAGTAAAAGATATTCAGATGTCAGACACAAGTGCTTTAAAGAAATGCAAATATTGGAAGGGTTATTTGTAGGTGATTCTAGCTTTGGTTACACCCTTTCGTGTATGCTTCTGTGGAGAATCACTGTGACTTGATGCAAGACTTAGTGCCTGCATAAGAAAGTCACCATGAATCACCAATCTCTCTCTCTCTCTCTCTCTCTCTCTCTCTCTCTCTCTCTCTCTCTCTCTCTCCCTCTCCCTCTCTCTCCCTCTTTTCCTCCCTTCCTTTCTCTCCCCTTTTCTTCCCTTCTCTCTCTTCCCTCCTATAATACAAGAATTGCGGGCTCCATAAGATAAACTAAAAAATGCAATGCACAAAAGTAATGTAAAAATGCTCCTTTATCTGCAAGATTAGCACATCACATGCTAACCATTCTAAAAGCCAGATGCCAGTATCTCTGAGCATCCCACTGAGAATGAATAGAGTCTGCCATGTAAACTGACACTGAGATGGTCTTAGTGTTGCTCTGTTAATTAAGGTTGAATTCTACCATTGTCTGGATCTCCTTCTGGGCTTGATGCAAAAATGGAGTACTCTTTTTATTAGCAGGGCTTCCCCTTCTCTGCCCATAACCTCCACATGTCCAGTAGCCTTAGTTAGATTACAGGTTCAGCTTCCTTTCTCCCAATAAGAACTCTTTCAGCTAGCACCTGAGATTGCTAAAGTGTCTCCCTATGCTAATGAGGCATCTGAATACCTTAAGCCTTAAGCCTTTAACCAATGACATTGGCCTATCCTGGATATTCCTACCCACATTGTCAAAACTATATAAGCCTTTAATCACACCCAAGTAAAGCTGATCTGTCTCCCTGGAGCTGGTCCTGGTCTTGTCATTGCCATATGTACTTACAGGGTTTCTAAATGCCCAGTTCATCATATTTGTCCTCATGGATTGATATTTACCTACAATCCCTGGCAGCATAGATGGTCACACTCAGGAAGTTCATTGTCCAACACACTTTACCAATCTTCTCACTAAAGTCACCTGTAAGATACTTATGTGTAAGGGGAACCTATACAGTTTCTAAACAAGTTTAGCATGCTATGTGAGCATTATTATCAAGAAATTCAAGTTTGTTAAGTTTATATTGAGAGAGAGAGAGAGAGAGAGAGAGAGAGAGAGAGAGAGAGAGACGGTATAGGTGTGAAGCTAAGAGGACAACTTATGAGAATCATTTCTCTCCTCTTCCACATGGGCTTCAGGGGTCAAACTCAGATTGCCAGGGTGATGGCAGGCACCTTTACCCTCTGAGCCATCTTACTAGACCCAGGTTCAATTATTGTTTAAAGGGGAAGTATTGTGTATTGCTATCTATATGCAGGCGAAGGCAGGCACAAGTTAAGTCTAGAGCCTGTAAGAAGGCAGGCAGAAAGTTTTAGAGGTGGGACAGATAAGAACACACAGGGAGAAGGAAGGAAGATGGAGGAAGAGATCCATGAGGCTTTAAATAGCCACAGGTAGTTATGAATATCATAGAAGGGATGCAATAATACAGTACAATTTGTCCAATCTAGGTGGGCAGCTTATATCAATATCAACTGGCTCTGAGTTCATTGTGTGGGCATTTTGTGGGTTGAGAGTTTACTGATATAAATCTGACTGATAAATTACAAGCCTCTAAGTCTTGATTTTACTAGGTAACGGGAATTTGCGACAGTTAATCACAGGGCAAGGAAAACCTAGCGTTTTCAGAAAATGGTGATTAGAAAACCAGATATCCACAGAAGAATGAACTCATTGCCATATTCTAACCTTATGCAAATATTAAATCAAAATGGAACAAATACCATGTTGGTGCTGTGAGCCATATTTGTGTTTTCTGTAAAAATATAAATCTTTCCTAACTACTGAGTCATATCTCCAGGCCCAAACGCAATTTTATTATGAAAAGCCATGTTTTCTTTGCTTCATTGAAAAATATTTTTTTATTTTACAACATTATGGAGTCACAAGTATTGGCAAATTTACTACAAAAAATTACTGTGTAATTATTACCCATCTTTACTCAAAGGTCACATCTTTCAAAATTACAGAACAATCTCAAAACTAGGAATTCAGTTTTGGAATATTTAAAATTCTATACCATTTTGCTACAAATGTATGCATATTTTCATAGAAACCATAGCAGCAGGGAACAGGACAATTTCTACACCACGAATATCACAATCATATTAACACTTTATAATCTGGCCTTAATATCCTTTTTTGTTTCTGTGATAATATACTTTGACCAAAAACAAGTTGGGGGGGGATTTTATCTTATAGTTAAGAGGCTTTTCCACTCAATGGGTTTTCTTTGGACAGTTTTAGTGAGGATATAATGGCAGTCGTCATGTGGATTTATTCCTAGATCTTTGTCCTGTCCTGTTTGTACTTGTTTCTGGAGCAGGGCAGCACCATTTTTGTCACTGTAGGCTCTGGGGTAAAATTTGAAGTCAGGAACTGTAGTATCTCTGGCGTTGCTTTTGCTTTAGCTCTCACAATTCCATGTGATTTATTTTCCTTTCTACCATCTAAACAAGGAAGAGTTTCTAAAGGCATCTCTAACTATGCTTGATGCTGATTGCGCTTTCTTAGCTTCATTACCTCTGGTCAGCTTCCTTACGCTATGGCTTTCACTAGAAGTCCTTTCTTGTATCTTCCTAACTAGAAAGAAGTCCCTGAATCCAACAACAGTGGACTTTTTTGTTTTGTTTTTCATTTTTTCATGTAATCTCTCCCAGTGTATCCCAGGGTGACATGATACTGACAGTGTATTCCAGGAAACCCTCTAACTTGTGGAAGTCCTCCTGCATAAGGTTACTTGGTGCTGAGACTATAGTAATATGGCATCCCATCATGACCAGATAGATATCATGTTTCCTTGTGAGCATTTTTGTTGTGGAGAAGTCAACAAATGTGGTAAATTTTCCTTCATTAAACTTCTGAATTTGGAAGAACTTCATTGCTTCATCAGAATGGAAACCCAGTTCTTTTGGTATAAATCTCAATTTCTGCTAAATACCATCTTCTTCTGTGAGGCTTCCCTGTGACTCATACTATTTGATGTGGAAAAGAATCTAGTATAAATCAAATCTGTTCTGGACTCTGTCTATGGGGATTTAGTAACAGTAGCAGTGACCAACTCTCAGAATAGTCTTTAATTAAAACATTACACATAACTGTAATCACACCACTGGAGATATGAGGCAAGAGAGATGTGTGTTCTCAACCAGCCTGAGCTACACTTTGTAAAAGCCTATTTTGAAAACACAAACAGGAAAGAAACATAAGAATGAAAAGAAGGGAGGGAGGAAGGAAGGAAGAAAAGAAGAGAAACAAGGAAGGAAAGGGGGAGGGGGAAGGAGGAAGAAATAAGGAAGGAAAATAGGAAAGGGGAGGAAAAAAGAAAGGAAGGGAAGGGAAGGGGAGGAAAGAAAAGGAAAGGAAAGGAAAGGAAAGGAAAGGAAAGGAAAGGAAAGGAAAGGAAAGGAAAGGAAAGGAAAGGAAAGGACGGGAGATAACAAAAATTCTTGACCAGTGGGTCAATTTCAAATATAACTATTTGATTAAAGACAAAAATGGAGCTGGACGTGGTGATGCACACCCTTAATTCTCACACTGAGTCAGTGGCAAGAGGATCTCTATGAGTTTCCGGCCATCCTGGTCTAGATAGTGAGTTCCAAGCCAACCAGGACTACACAGGCAAGTCCTATCTCAAACACACAGAAGAAAAATAAGGAGGAGACAGTAATTGCATTGACAAACAGTTGTGGGGTGTTAGGCATAATGAGAACATCAAATACCATCAATAAACCATGAGATGATGTCAGCCTCTCTGATGTCACCACAACAGTACCACAAAAACACTTGATATTTTCGGAGTGCGTTCCTTTAATTATATCTCCAGTTGCTGTTATTATGATAATTACATTCCCTGTCTCTGAGAGGCACAAATGACAGTGGTGAAGGAGACAACAGAAGTCACCTCTCTGCTCCATCCGTTTTGTGGTCCTCAGGGAAACAGACTGGAGAGGTCAGAAGATTTGTCCAGATAGAAAGCAAAAGGCCAGCAGTGGAATCTTGGAGGCAGAGTGGAGTACCAGACCACCAAGGACATAGTGACAGGCTGCAGAGAGGTTCAGAGATTAATAGTGCTTGCAGCTCTGGCAGAGGACCTGAGTTCAGTTCCTATACCTACGTCACGTGGCTCATGACCACCAGCACCTCCACATCCATGCAGTCCAACACCATTTTCTAGATCCCAGGGGTGCCTGCATATACACATACACACATGTATTTTTAAAAAGAAATGGCATCCCTACACATCAAATATAAGAATAGCATTTTATGGGACATATGGTGGGGGGGGACTGGGAAAGGGGAAAGCCTTTGGAATGTAAACATAGAATATAGAAAATAAAAATTAAATAAAAAATAAAATCCATATTTTAAAAAGCAAAAAAAAATAGCATTAAAGGAAGACAAGCCCCAAATGATCTCACTATCTGCACCCAAAGTTAACCAGTTAAAACAGCACACCCCAGCAGCTTCTTTTTAATTTAAGTTTCATGTTCAGTTTCTGAACTTAACCCTAAAAATGCCTAAAGCTTTCGTGCCTGAGCATGACTTTGTGTTTAACAGACTGTGCTTGCCACCAGTCTTGTCTATGCTGTGACCAGCAGACCAAAATTAGACTGATAATTTGACCTTCCCAGATGACCTCAAGGGGCTGTTACAAAATCCATGGAATTGTGTATTTGGTGGGAAGACTCAAATTATAGCTTTTCTCCTGAGATTTTAAAAGACCACAATTATGCCTGGAGTAGCACAACATAAATGCTATTTTACTCCATTTTTCTTATGTGTATGTGATTTTGTTTTGAATATGCTCCAGATGCCAAAATTAGATTTGAAAAGTAATGTTTTTGTGCTGCTTTCTGCTTTCAGCCACTGTTTTGGGGACACCGAGGTAGTCATAAGATGTCTGCTCACTGCCACTCTGCAAATACTGTAAATTGCAAACACAGTTCAGATGTTCAAAAATCAGTGTACTCAACATTACACAGAGAGACACAGACACCAAAGAAACTATCACCAACACACCCCAAGGCAGAAAATCTTTGATGACATTGAAATTGGAGGGGCAAGGCTGTTCTATAACAGGAGACTCTGCCGACAGAGTTACTAGCTGACTGTGTGTGCTGTGAGATGAATGCGGGAGCCAGCAAAACTCATCCTGCATCCCTCCACAGTTCGTTACAGATTGCCTTGAAGCTAATAATCTGCATTCTGGCTCCTTAAAACAACATTACAAGAAAGGTTTGAAGGCAGGAAACATGGGATAGCATTCCAATTCTTCACTAGTCTACACACCCTAACACTTTGCCTTTAATTTTACTACCTAATATTATATGTATATATGTGTGTGTACATAAATATATATGCATATATTTATATGTATGTATGTATGTATGTATATCATAGATATGTTACATAGTTAATCACGCCTCTTGAAATATGAAGCAGGAGAGTTGTGGCTTCCAGACCAGCCTGAGCTAAACAATAAAATACTATTTTGAAAATACAAACAGGAGACAGAGAAAAGGAGAGGGGGTGAAACAAGCAAATGAGAGAAAGAAAAAAAGGGGGATGGGGGGAAAAGGAGGAAGAGAGAGAGGGAGGGAGAAACAGAGGGAGGGAGCCAAGAAGAGCCAAGAAGACGAGAGAGGGAGACAGGGAAGGGACAGAGGGAGGGAGGGAGGGAGGGAGGGAGGGAGGGAGAGAGGGAGAGAAGGAAGATATCTACGAGTTTGAAGTCAACTTATCTATATAGCAAGCTCTAGGCTAGCCAGGGCTGCATACTGAGAATCTATCTCAAAGGTAGAAAATAAAATGAAATTCATACTCAAGCTAGTAAACTGGCACAGTGGTTAAAAGTGCCGCTGCTTTAGCTGTGTTCACAGGTAGTACCATGTCCAATATTCCGAGGAATCACAAGACTGATTTCCAGAGTGGTTGTACCAACTTGCAATCAATCCCACCAGCAATGGAGGAGTGTTCCTTTTTCTCCACATCCTCATCAGCATCTCCTGTCACCTGAGCTTTTGATCTTAGTCATTCTGACTGGTGTGACATTTTGATTTGCATTTCCCTGATCACTAAGGATGTTGAATATTTCTTTAGGTGCTTCTTGGCCATTCAAGATTACTCATTTGAGAATTCTTTGTTTATCTCTGTACCCCATTTTTAATAGGGATATTTGGTTCTCGGGGGTCTAACTTCTTAAGTTCTTTGTACATGTTGGGTATTAATCTTCTTTCACATGTAGGATTGGTTAAGATCTTTTTCCAATCTGCAGTTTGTCATTTTGTCCTGATGACAGTGTCCTTTGCCTTACAGAAGCTTTTCAATTTTAAGAGGTCCCATTTGTCTATAGCAGATCTAAGAGCCTGGGCCACTGGTGTTCTGTTCCGGAAACTATGCCTTGTGCTGATGTGTCGAGACTTGTTCCCAATTTCTCTTCTAATAAATTCAGTGTATCTGGTTTTATGTGGAGATCTTCGATCCTCTTGGACTTGAGTTTTGTACAAAGAGATAAGGATGGGTCAATTTGTATTCGTCTACATACCAACTGCCATTTAAGCTACCATCATTTGTTGAATATACAATCTTTTTTTCCACTGAATGGTTTTAGCTTCTTCGTCAAACATCAAGTGATCATAATTGTGTGGGTTCATTTCTGGGCCTTCAATTCTATTCCATTGATCTACATGATTGTCTCTGTAGCAATACCATGTGGTTTTTATCACTATTGCTCTGTAGTAGAGCTTGCATATACCCAGAAGATGCTCCAAAATATAAGAAGGACACATGCTCCACTATGTTCATAGCAGCCTTTTTATAATAGCCAGAAGGTGGAAAGAACCCAGATGTCCCTCAACAGAGGAATGGATACAGAGAATGTGGTACATTTACACAATGGAGTACTACTCAGCTATTAAAAACAATGAATTCATGAAATTCTTAGTCAAATGGATGGAACTAGAAAATATCATCCTGAGTGAGGTAACACAGTCACAAATGAACACACATGGTATCTATTCACTGATATGTGGATATTAGGAAAAAAGCCTGAAATACCCATGATACAATTTATTGACCATATGAAGCTCAAGAAGAAGGAAGACCAAAATGTGGATGCTTCAGTCCTTCTTAGAAGGGAAAGCAAAATAATCACTGGAGGTAGAAGGTGGGAGGGACTTGGGAGGAAGAGAAAAGGGGGAGAGGAGGAAAGTGGGGGAAGGATCAGATGTACGAGGAGACAGGGTAATCGAACAGAGGTATGTTGCAGTGGAGGATAGGCAACTGAGGGTAGCATTCAGAAAGTCCCAGACACCAGGAAAGCAAGAGTCTCTGGGACCCAACAGGGATGACATTAGCTGAAATATCCAACAAAGGGAAGAGAGAACCTGTAAAGACCATCTTCAGAGGTTAGGCATGGCCTCCAGTTGAGGGATGAGCCCATCCACCCTTCTCAAAATTTTAATCCAGAATTGTTCCTGTCTAAAGAAAATACAGGGACAAAGAGTGGAACAGAGACTAAAGCAAAGGCCATCCAGAGATTGCCCCACCTGGGAATCTATCTCATATGCAGCAACAAAACCCAGTCGCTGTTGCTGATACCAAGAAGGACTTGCTGACAGGAGCTTGATATAGCTGTCTTCTGAGAGGCTATGCTAGAGCCTGAGCAAAACAGATGCAGTTGCTTGCAGCCAAGCATCAGACTGAGCAAGGGGAGCCCAATGGAGGAGTTTTGGGAAGGACTGAAGGAGTTGAAGGGGTTTGCAACCCCATAGGAAGAACAACAATATCAACCAACCAGATGCCCCAGAGCTCCCAGGGACTTAACCACCAACTAAAAATATACACATTGAAGGATTCATGGTTCCAGTTGGATATGTAGCAGATGGCCTTGTGGGTCATCAATGGGAGGGAAGGCCCTTGGTCCTGTGAAGGCTTGATGCCCCAGAGTAGGGGAATGCTAGGGTGGTGAGGTAGGAGTGGGTGGGTGGGTGGGTGGGTGGGTGGACAAGCACTCTCATAGAAACAGGGGGAGGGAGAGTGGGATGGGGGGGTTACAGAGAAGAAATCAGGAAGGAGGATAACATTTGAAATGCAAGTAAATGAAATAACCAATAAAATAATTTTTCAAAAAAAGTGTTGTTGTTCATCCTGAAGTTTGATTCCCAGACCCTGTGGCAGAACAAAAGAACTGATTTCTAAAAATTATCCTCTATCTTCCAAAATGTATGCCCACACTCACACATACATATAACATATATAAACACAAACAATAATAATTAGTAAAAATTTAAAATATTTATATCATATTATTAAATTTAAATGTGGTTTATAGATTATAATCTTTATATATATATATACATATATATATTGAAGATGAACTAGCATCATTGTATTGCTAAAAGGCTGACTGGTATGCACAAATACATACACACACATATAAGCATTTGACTGAAAACAAATGAGAACATTTTGTGGGAAGAAGAGACCAGCAGAAAAGAACGGGAGACAAAGGGATACTGTCGTGGATTCTAGCGAACACATCCATGCCAGCTAACTTTGAGAAGCCTTGACTAACTACTGGTTGGGAACATCTAAACCTCCCCACAGCGAGCACATACTTCCCTCTGGCATTCCTGGATAAACACCTTCTACATCTGTGTTGTATCTTTGCTTTTCTGTTGCCTCCTGGGCAACCCCATTAGAGCCACATGCCTTTCTGCCTCCTTCCTCTCCTGCTGCTCTTAAATTTGGTCCTTTTCCCTCTGAGTCATGGTGATTCCCCTCTTCCCTCTTTCTTAGTCTCTTGCCTACGCAATCTAAAGGTTCCACCTCCATCTCCCAGCCCAGCCATTGTCTCTACAGCAAATATTTGTTACTAATCAAAGCTAGCCAGGGACAGAAACCCTCAGGTCTGGAAGCATGGCTTTTGGGAGCCAAATTAAGGCAAAGAATTAGAACCAATTCCCAAAGTCTCACTCTTTCTGTCCAAATTTTTTCTAAAAGGTTCTTATCTCAGGAATGAATTGAGCATAATCATAGCAGATATGTAAATTACAAAGTATTACATAAAATTAATGTCATCCAGTTCATTTGTCAATTAGATAAAGAACTCTACTATTTATCCTGATTTAAGAGTTTACAATTTTGGGTTTGCAGTGAGGCCACCATCTTGCCTCGGGTCACTGTGGACGGCTGGCTACTGGGGGAAGGTACGTGAACAGAGACCTAGGCTAGCATCGACTACCTCATCAGGCTCTTGCTTGCACACAGAGCCAGAGGAGCTCGGCGGGAGGTCTGTGCACCAACAGCTCGGCAGTACACCCAGAGCCAGATCAGCTTGGTGGGCGGTCTCTGCACTGACCAGCATGGGCACCAACCTGCTTGTGGGTCTGTGCCTGGAGTACAGCCAGAAGCTGACATCTTGCCTCAGGACACCACAGACAGCTAACCAGATAGAGCCCTGTGGACTGAGAGCGCCACCACCTAGGTTCCAGCAGTCCAACCAGGGAACCTCTGGTCCTGCAGGGAATCCTGTGGTTAGACAGAGCCCTGAGACCCACCACCATTTTGTAGCTGGTGGCCTGAACAGGTCACCATAGAAAATCAACAGAGGAGCCCAGGTCACCATAAAGATCTAACAGACGACCCCAGATCAGTGGGGGAAAAAAAGATCTGATTCTTAAGAGCTGGCAACTAGACAGGCCAGGAGGAGACCAAGGGAGGCCAATTGCAGGTCCAGCAGCAAGCCTGGGGAAGACTTGGGTCTGGCCCAGCAGAGTTGATGAGGTAATTCGGAGCCCAGAAGCAGAAACCTCCCGGACTCCACCTCGGGAGCATGGGCACCCTCTATGACAGCAATCCAAAGGCCAGGCTCACAGGAGCTTCCAACT
Organism: Apodemus agrarius; assembly: GCA_964023405.1. Classification (NCBI taxonomy): domain Eukaryota; kingdom Metazoa; phylum Chordata; class Mammalia; order Rodentia; family Muridae; genus Apodemus; species Apodemus agrarius. The sequence continues at coordinate 6,408,555 of OZ030012.1, read as the reverse complement.
CCAACCAGGAACAACAAGACCAACTAACTCCAGAGATAAACAGATGGCAGAAGGCAAACGTAGGAACATTACTAACAGAAATCAAGGCAACATGGAAGCATCTGAATCCAATTCACCAACCACAGCAAGTCCTAGATACCCAACACACCAGAAAAACAAGAGTTGGATTTTTTTTTTTTTTTTTGGTTTTTCGAGACAGGGTTTCTCTTTGTAGCCCTGGCTGTCCTGGAACTCACTCTGTAGACCAGGCTGGCCTCGAACTCAGAAATCCGCCTGCCTCTGCCTCCCAAGTGCTGGGATTAAAGGCGTGCGCCACCAACGCCCAGCTAAGAGTTGGATTTAAAAGCACTGGTCATGATACTGCTAGAGGAACACAAAAAAGACATAAACAAATTGCTTAAAGAAATGCAGGGGAACATTAATAGGGTAGATGCCCTAACAATGCAAACACAAAAAATCACTTAAAGAATTCCAGGAGAATATGGATCAACAGACACAAGCCAATAAAGTGGAAATGAGAAAATCATTTAAATAAATTCAGGAGAAATTAACTCAACAGGCAGAAGTCATGAAAGAGGAAACACAAAAATCTCTTAAAGAATTGCAAGAAAACACAAACAAACAAGTGAAGGAATTGAGGAAAACATCCAAGATCTGAACACAGAGGTAGAAACAACTAAGAACTCACAAAGGGAGACAACTTTGGAGATAGAAAACCTTGGGAAGAAATCAGGGGTCGTAGATGCAAATATCAACAACAGAATACAAGAGATAGAGGTAAGAATCTCAGATGCTGAAGATACTATAGAAACCATTGACTCCACAGTCAAAGAAAATGCAAAATGCAAAATGCTTGTAACCTAAAACACCCAGGAAATTCAGAACACAATGAGAAGACCAAACCTAAGGATTATAGGGATGGATGAGAGTGAAGATCTACAATTTAAAGGGCCAGCAAATATCTTCAACAAAATTATGGAAGAAAACTTGCCCAACCTAAAGAGAGAGATGCCCATGAATATACAAGAAACTTACAGAACTCCAAACAGACTGGACCAGAACAGAAATACCTCCCGTCACATAATAATCAAAACCCCAAATGTACTAAACAAAGAAAGAATATTAAAGGCAGTAAGAGAAAAAGGCCAAGTAACATATAAAGGAAGACCTATCAGAATCACACCAGACTTGTCTCCAGAGACCATGAAAGCTAGAAGATCCTGGGCAGACCTCATGCAGACCCTAAGAGAACACAAATGCCAGCCAAGACTACTATACCCAGCAAAACTTTCAATCAACATAGATGGAGAAATCAAAATATTCCATGACAAAACTAAATTTACACAATATCTTTCCACTAACCCATCTCTACAAAGGATAATAGGAGGAAAACTCCAATACAAGGAGGGAAACTGCACCCTAGAAAAAGCAAGATACTAACCTTCTTCCATCAAACTCAAAAGAAGATAACTACTCAAAAACAAAAATAACATCAAAAATGACAGGAAGAAATAATCACTATTCCTTAATATCTCTTAACATCAATGGACTCAATTCCCCAATAAAAAGACATAGACTAACAGACTGAATACAGAAACAGGACCCTACATTTTGCTACATACAAGATACACACCTCAGGGTCAAAGGCAAACACTACCTTAGAGTAAAAGGTGGAAGACAATTTTACAAGCAAATGGTCTCAGGAAACAAGCTGGAATAGCCATTCTAATATCAGAAAAAACTGACTTTCAACTTAAAGTCATCAAAAGAGACACAGAAGGTCACTTCTTGCTGGTCAAAGGAAAAATCCACCAAGAAGAACTCACAATTCTAAACATCTATGCTCCAAATGCAAGGGCACCCTCATTCATAAAAGAAACTTTACTAAAGCACAAAGCACATATTGCACCTAACACAATAATTGTGGGGGACCTCAACACTCCGCTATCCTCAATGAACGGATCAGGAAACCAGAAACTAAACAGGGACACAGGGAAACTCATTGAAACTTTGGACCAATTGGATTATATATATATATATATATATATATATATATATATATATACATATATATGTTAAATATGTTAAAATGTTTATATATATGTTAAATATGTTAAAATGTTTATATATATATATATATATATATATATACATATATATATATATAAAAATTTCATCCTAAAACAAAAGTTTATACCTTTTTCTCAGCACTTCATGGTACCTTCTCCAAAATCGACCATAAAATTGGTCACAAGACAGACTTCAACAAATATAGAGGCCAAACTAATCCCATGCCTCCTATTGGATCACCATGGAGTAAGAGTGGTCTTCAATAGCAACAAAAACAACAGAAAATCCTCATATACATGGAGACTGAACAATATTCTACTCAATTGTACCTTAGTCAAGGAAGAAATAAAGAAAGAAATCAAAGAAAGACTTTTTAGAATTTAATGAAAATGAAGGCACACATACCCAAATCTATGGGACACAATGAAAGCAGTGCAAAGAGGAAACCTCATAGCCCTGAGTGCCTCCAAAAAGAAACAGGAGAGAGCATATACTAGCAACTTAATGGCACACCTGAAAGCTCTGGAACAAAAAGAAGCTACTTCACCCAGGAGGAGTAGAAGACAAGAAATCATCAAACTCAGGCCTGAAATCAATCAAGTTGAAACAAAGGACCATACAAATAATCAACAAAACCAGGAGCTGGTTCTTTGAGAAAATCAACAAGATAGATAAACCTCTAGCCAGACTTACCAAAGGGCACAGAGACAGTATTCAAATCAAAAAATTAGAAATGAAAAGGGAGATATAACAATAGAAACTGAGGAAATTCAAAAAATCATCAGATCCTACTACAAAAGCCTATACTCAACACAACTGGAGAATCTGGAGCAAATGGACAATTTCCTAGACAGTTACAAAATACCAAAATTAAATCAGGATCAAATAGATCATCTAAACAGTCTTATAACCACCAAAGAAATAGAAGGGTCATAGAAAGTCTTCCAACCAAAAAAAGCACAAGACCAGATGGTTTTAGTGCAGAATTCTATCAGACCTTCAAAGAAGACCTTAATACCAATACTCTTCAAACTATTCCACAAAATAGAAATAGAATGAACACTACCCAACTCATTCTACAATGCCACAATTACCCTGATACCAAAACCACAAAAAGATCCAACTAAAAAAGAGAACTTCAGACCAATCTCCCTTATGAACAACGATGCAAAAATACTCAATAAAATTCTTGCCAACTGAATCCAAAAACACATCAAAACTATCATTCACCATGATCAAGTTGGCCTCATCCTAGGGATGCAGGGATGTTTCAATATACGGAAATCCATCAATGTAATCCACTACATAAACAAACTCAAAGAAAAAAAACACATGGTCATCTCATTGGATGCTGAAAAAGCATTTGACAAAATTCAGCATCGTTTCATGCTAAAAGTCTTGGAAAGAACAGGAATTCAAGGCCCATACCTAAATATAGTAAAAGCAATTTACACCAAACTGGTGGCCAACATCAAAGTAAACAGAGAGAAACTTGAAGCAATCCCACTAAAATCAGGGACTAGACAAGGCTGACCCCTCTCACTATATCTCTTCAATATAGTACTTGAGGTACTAGCTAGAGCAATTCGACAACATAAGGAATTCAAAGGGATACAAATTGGAAAGGAAGAAGTCAAACTATCACTATTTGCAGATGATATGATAATATACTTAAGTGACCCAAAAAACCCACCACAGAACTCCTACAACTCATAAACAACTTCAGCAAAGTGACTGGTTATAAAATCAACTCAAGCAAATCAATAGCCTTCCTGTACTCAAAGGATAAGCAGGCTGAGAAAGAAATTAGGGAAATGACACCCTTCACAATAGCCACAAACAATATAAAGTATCTTGGTGTGACTCTAACCAAACAAGTGAAAGATTTATATGACAAAAACTTCAGGTCTCTGAAGAAAGAAATGGAAGAAGACCTCAGAAAATGGAAAAATCTTCCATGCTCGTGGGTTGGCAGGATTGATATAGTTAAAATGGCAATCTTGCCAAAAGCAATCTACAGATTTAACGAAATCCCCATCAAAATCCCAAATCAATTCTTCATAGATCTAGAAAGAGCAATTCTCAAATTCATCTGGAATAACAAAAAACCCAGGATAGCTAAAACTATCATCAACAGTAAACGAACTTCTGGAGGAATCAATTTCCCAGACCTCAAGCAATACTACAGAGCAGTAGTGTTAAAAACTGCATGGTACTGGTACAGTGACACGGAGGTGGATCAATGGAATAGGATCAAAGACCCAGAAGTGAACCCACACATATGGCCAATTGATCTTCAACAAAGGAGCTGAAAACACCCAGTGGAAAAAAGATAGCCTTTTCAACAAATGGTGCTGGCTCAACTGGAGGTCAACATGCAGAAGAATGCGAATTAACCCACTCTTATCTCCTTGTACTAAGATCAACTCCAAGTGGATCAAGGACCTCCACATAAAACCAGACACACTAAAATTAATAGAAAAGAAACTGGGGAAGACCCTTGAGGACATTGGCTCAGGGGGAAAGTTCCTGAACAGAACACCAATCGCTTATGCTCTAAGATCAAGAATAGAAAAATGGGACCTCATAAAATTACAAAGTTTCTGTAAGGCAAAAGACACTGTCAAAAAGAGAAATCAGCAACCAACAAATTAGGAAAAGATCTTCACCAACCCTACATCTGACAAAGGGCTAATATCCAATGTATACAAAGAACTCAAGAAGTTAGAACCCAGAACACCAAATAACCCCATCCGAAAATGGGGTACAGAGCTAAACAAAGACTTTTCACCTGAAGAAATTCGGATGGCTGATAAACACCTTAAAAATGTTCAACATCATTAGTCATCAGAGAAATGCAAATCAAAACAACCCTGAGATTTCACCCCACACCCGTCAGAAACGCTAAAATTAGAAACTCAGGAGACATCAGGTGTTGGCGAGGATGTGGAGAAAGAGGAACACTCCTACACTGCTGGTGGGACTGCAAGCTGGTACAACCACTCTGGAAATCAGTCTGGCAGTTCCTCAGAAACCTAGACATGATACTTCCGGAGAACCAGGTCATACAACTCCTGGGCATATACCCAGAAGATTCCCCAGCATGCAATAAGCATACATGTTCCACTATGATCATAACAGCCTTACTTATAATAGCCAGAAGCTGGAAAGAACCCAGATATCCCTCAATGGAGGAATGGATACAAAAAATGTGATATATATATATATATATATATATATACACACACACACACACACACACACACACACACACACATACATACACAATGGAGTATTATTCAGCCATTAGAAACAATGAATTCATGAAATTCTTAGAGAAATGGATGGAGCTGGAGAGCATTATACTAAGTGAGGTAACCCAGTCTCAAAAGAATACCACTGGTATGCACTCACTGATAAGTGGATATTAGCCTAGAATCTTGGGACACCAAAGACATAATCCACATACCAAATGATGTCTGACAAGAAGAAAGGAGTGGACACTGGTGCTGGAAAGGATCAAAGCATCAGTGTAGGGAATACCAGAACAGGGAAGTGGGAAGGGGTGGATGGAGGAACAGGGGGAGGGAAAAGAGCATGTGGGACCTTTGGGGAGCAGGGAACCAGAAAAAGGAAAATGAAATGTAAATATAGAATATATCCAATAAAAAAACTTTAAAAATTTTTTTAAAAAAGAGTTTACAATTTTATACCTCAATTATATTATGACTTTATCTTGTATTATCATCTGAAAACCATCTTTTCTATATTATCTTCCTCAATGTTAAAGAAATTGAGTTTGATTATGAGCCTATAACTAGTCTTCAACCCTATCAGAAATCAGATTACAAATTATTGTCTGAATATGCAGAAAGCACCAAAACATAGCTTCCAAAACTTAAACAAATTTTAGATACAACTGACTACTTGAACAATCCCCTACCACTCAAAACATCTGACCATCTGTCTTTAGCCTTCTGGCCCAGAACCATCTGAAAGACCTTGAAATGCAGCAGGAACTATAAAGGGCTTGTTTACTCAGTCTTGGCAAAGCTAAACTGCCAACTATCCTGCATTGTGTGTCCTTTCTTAGTATATTTTGTCTCTAGATGAACAGGGTAATTTTTGTCCAGTGACTATCTTGCCATAACTGGAATAACTCCATATGGAGGTTTTGATGTTCAGTTTCTTATTTGAACCAAGAACTGGGTACTGTCAGGAGCTGACATGTCTTTAGTAAAATGATCTTTAATAGTAAATTAATATTAAGCATCATTCTGTGGATTTCTGATGTTTTTTTTAGACGATCTGCCTATATAATGTATTTGAAAATATATTTCAATTGTTAAACCTCGACTATTCTTAGCTATTTCTATTTGAATATTATAGAAAGCACCTTAATATAATTATATCATAATATAGCCATGAGATTATTATCTGGCCCTTAACTTGCATTACTTAATCATCCTAAAGAATTCGGAATAGCAATTATCAGAAAAACAGGGTCTAAGCCTTGTATTCTTAAATAAGTTGCATAGGCACAATGTCTAAGAGTAACAATATTAATTTCAAGTTTTGTATCAATGTAAGAAATTTGTCCCAATGAAAATCTTAAATCTGCTTCAGTCTATAAATTCTCTAGCAATGTAAATTATAACTTTACCCTTTATCAATTATAAAGATTTCTACTAATGCAAGATTATGGCCTCACAATGCTTTGCTTAGGAATAAATTTAGTAAATCATCCCATCTATTTCCTTCCTGTTCTAAATTATAACAATTTCCAAATTATCCCTTAAAATGACAACCTATCCATAATTTATAAAATAATTCTAATCAGACACCCAATCCCAAGGGATCAGGAAGATGACTCCATAACTTTTCTGATGAATGGTGGCAACAGGAAATTATTTAAAAGGGTGAGGATGGGTAGGAAGATTAGAAAATTTGGTTATACTTAATAATTCTACCTTTAGCATCTGTTATCCACTCTGTATATTTAGAAGACTTAGGATTTGACTGAAGTTCTAACTCGATCCTTCTAAAAGTTTGGAAGAAGTGAGGTCATCTGAAATCACCAGTTATTCCTGAAGCTGATTTGGAAGCAATTCTCTGGAAACAGCTTCAGGAGGTAGGGAGCTGGACCAGCAGGCCATTTCACTGTCCCAAAGGATGAATCTCGTCAGACAGAGCTGTATATTCTACAACATATGAATCTCACAAATAAATTTTCAGTACTATTAAGATATTCATATGGATTTTGCAAAGTGCACAGATCAGTTAAGGATGAATTTTGTTCCTTCTTTAAGCAGGTAAAAGACAAGTATACTTTTATGAGTTAATTTGATCAATAACCAATTGTAATAAATCTTCATTCATGCCATGTAATGAAGGGTACAAAGATTCCTAAGGATTCCATAACCAACAAGATTTATTTTCTACATTTAGTTAAAATTTTGGGTAGAGACATTTTTATACCTGTACATGCAGGTATATTAAAGTATTTTGCTTACCTTTATGTCTAAGCATGAAAATAATCATAGTAAAACCCACTGTTGTGTGCACTCAAACAAGAAAATTCCAGTCAGCATTGGGTAGCCAAGACCAATAAAATAAAAATTATAACTGTATCCTATGTATCCAGAAACAGACTGGCTAACTTTGATAAATGATTGTGTTATATGAATTGTATTTATACATGACGAAAATGTTTTTCATTCGTATATACACCAACAAGGTATACACAGAATATTTAGACTGACTTTGGCTAATTGGTTAACAGTACAATCTCTGGAAAGTGGAATTTCAGAGTTAATTTTAAGAGTTCTTGTTCAGTTGGCTTGGTTTTCTCTCCATGTCTATGGATTCCACATCCACCCGACCAACCATAGATCAAAATTATTTGAGAAAAGACTGCAGCTGTCTTAACATGAATAGATGTTACAACAACTGCTTGCAGGGCATTTCTATGGTATTAAGTGCTTTAAATAATATAGAAAATATTTTAAAATATAGGAAGATGTATGAAAAGATACTATTTTATATAATTAACTTTATGTTGCATTTTCAGATTTTTAAAAATTAGCTCCCTCCTTCCCCAACCGTGTGATGTGGCGGGGGTGGGGGTGTGTGTGCAGGTGTGTGAGTCCCATGTACATATGGAGGTCATCATTTCTTCTTTCATGAGTTCCTGAAACCTGACTTAGGACATCCTTCTTGTATAGCAAGCACTTTTATCCACTGAACCATTTGGCCAGTTAAGACACTTTAGCATCCATAGATTTTGCTTTTGTCATGTGTAGTGAGGACACTAGAATAGTGTTTCCCACTGAATCTGAGCAATAAAACTATTTTTAAAGCCAGGAGATGGTGACACACCTTTAATCTCAGCACTCAGGATACAGAGGCAGACAGAGCACTTGAGTTTCACTTGAGTACAGTCTTGTCAACAGAGCAAATCCCAGGACAGCCAGGTCTACATGGAGAAATCTTGTCTTGACAAAACAAAGAAAACAAAAAATATTTTAAAATTGAATTTAAGTAAAATAAAAATTCTTATACAAGACCTATTCTCGTCCTTTAGAAACAGGGTCATGGATGTTTAAATTAGACTAAAGGGATAAGACTGGAAATAGGTGAAGTGTACCAGTCACAGCTCTTAGAGGTCATCAAGTATAGAACAATCAAGGTGGGACAAAGAAATGGATTTGAGAGTAGTTAAGGGTTCTAAACATAGTAGTTTTGTTTTTTGTGTATGTTTGTAAGAGGTTTGTGTTTGTTTGACTTTTTGGTTTTTTTTCTCACAGAGTCAAGCAGAAATGCAAAAAAGGGTGACTTAGTTAACTGCTGAAGGTGTTTTCAGACTGGAGATGCAGGTAGCAAATATTAAAAACAGTACATCAATAAAGATCAATAATAGACACTCAAGAAATAGCAGAAAAGGATGAGAAAAGCTGGGCTTTCGGGAGTGGCCTAATGTGAGAAGGTTTACAGTAGTTCTCAATCTGTGGGTCTCAATGCCTCTAGGGCTCACATATCAGATATCCTGCATATGAGATACTTACAGTATGATTCATAACAGTCGCAAAATGACAGTCATAAAGGAACAATGAAATAATTATATTGGTTACAGGTCAGCACAACATGTGGAACTGTGTTGGAGTATTGCAGCATTAGGAATGGTTGAGAACCATTGGATTAGAAGGTATTAGAAGCAAAGGATTTTGGGTAAATGAGTTCATTCATAAAAGTGTCACCCACAGCTATGGGAAAGCTGTTTGGCTTGTGATGTGCCAGTGGTCACTGTCTCCAACATCATAGTCTATCATTACATAAAGCTCACTGTGAATGTTGGTCACTTCCCTGTGACTTTTGAACTTAGCATGCAGGAGTAAATTTTGGGAAAAAACAGCTTTTATGACATCTTTTCTCAGGAATGTCAGACTGGTTGGCTTGGGTTCAATGATGATGTATTTAGACCACAGAAATTGTTGTATGACTAAGTCAGGATTGTTTATGATTTAAGTCTGGTTAAATATTTAGCCACTCTGTACTCTTCATGTACATGGAAATGTAGGAAATGTGTGTGATCTGTGTGGCCACTGATCCACTGGCTCCAAAACACTAAGGATGTGTCTGGCGGGTCAGTGCAAGGCCTCTCTCTGGCTTAGAAACAAGTCAGAGTCTGTCTTGTTGACTGATTCTCACCATGGTCTTATGTTAGCAAAGGGCTAGGGAGATAGATTCATTAATAACGTTATTGCCTTGCAAGTATGAAGACATAAGTTCTATCCCCAGAATTCAATGAAAAAGGCTGCTATTGTGGCATATTTGTAGTACCAACACTGAGGATCCAGTAACAGGCAGATCACTGGAGCTGACTTGCCAGCAGGCCCCACCTAATTAGCAAGTTCTAGACCATTAAGAGACCCTGTGTCAAAAAACTAAAGTAAATAGGCCAGAGGCACACATACTCTAAGCATTTTAAAGGTAAATATAGGTCAAAGACAACCTAAAAAATAAGTTTGGTGGGTAGGCAAGGTTTGAAAAGAGTTCTTTCTTCTTTTTCTTCTTCTTCTTCTTCTTCTTCTTCTTCTTCTTCTTCTTTTCTTCTTCTTTTCTTTTCTTTTCCTTCTCCTCCTCCTCCTCCTCCTCCTCCTCCTCCTCCTCTTTGTTCTCCTCCTACTACTACTCTCTGTCCTCCTCCTCCTTCTTCTTCATTCTCATCATCATCAATCATTATGACAGGTTGAATAAGTCTTTTGAAGAAATGCATTTGAATAAATGATTTGAATAAACCAAGAGAGTGGAACTATTCAGAAGAATGGTCTTATTGGAGGAAGTGTATCACTGTGAGGTGGACTTCGATGTGCCTATGCTCAAGCCCCTTGTAGTGGGAAAGAGGCAACCTCTTTCTGGTTGCCTGAAGAAGACACTCTCCTTCTGGCTGTCTTTGCATCAAGATATCTTGGCATCTCTAGTACCATGTCTACCTGCATGCTTCCATGTTTTCTAGTATGATGATCCTTTGAAATTTTAAGCCATCTAAAATTAAATGTTTACCTTTTAAAAGTTTGTCTTGGCGCTGGTGTCTCTCCACAACAATGAAACCCTAAGACAATCATCAGTATCATCATCATCATAATCAGCAGCAGCAGCAGCAGCAGCAGCAGCAGCAGTAGTAGCAGCAGCAGCAGTAGCACCACCACCACCATCATCATTGTCATCGTCATCATCGTCATTGTCATCATCATCATCATCCTGTGTGCATACATGTGTGAGTGCCAATGCATGTACCCATTTACCTCCCATTTCAAATGTAGGGGTCAGAGGACAACTTTGTGGACTTCGTTCTAATTTTTACATGGTTCCTAGGTTAGAATCCAGGCTTAATGACAAATGTCTTTAATGGCTGAGCCAACTCACCAGCCCTTGCAAAGAATCTTTTTGCTTCCAGTCACAATCCGCATCTGGGATTTTAACCTAGGAACCATGTAAAAATTAGAACAAAGTCCACAAAGTTGTCCTCTGAACCCTACATTTGAAATGGGAGGTAAATGGGTACATGCATTGGCACTCACACATGTATGCACACAGGATGATGATGATGATGACAATGACGATGATGACGATGACGATGATGGTGGTGGTGGTGCTACTGCTGCTGCTGCTACTACTGCTGCTGCTGCTGCTGCTGATGATGATGATGATGATGATGATGATGATGATACTGATGATTGTCTTAGGGTTTCATTGTTGTGGAGAGACACCAGGGCCAAGACAAACTTTTAAAAGGCTATTCCACAGCCCTCTGTACACAGGTCCCGCAAGGAAGAACATTTGTCCCAGGAGTGCTCTCACATCCAGTCTCAGAGGTGAGATAACCAATTTCTCTCCAATGCCTGTCCAAGGCGAGACCAGTCAGGAGCTGACAGGGAACAGGAACAGTGGAGCAACTGGGACAGTATCCTTCTGGTAACCATCTGAACCTGGAGCTAAGGCTGTTGCCCAGTCCTGTGTACACAGGTCCTGCCAGCAGAGACCTGGCCTCCCATGAGTGCTGACACAGGCTTACAGAGCCACAAGAGGGACAATCTCCAGCCAGAGACAGCAAGGCCAACTAACACTAGAGATAACTATACTGCAAAAGGCAAATGCAAGAACCTTACCAACAGAAACCAAGGCTACTTGGCATTATCAAAACCCAGTTTTCCTACCACAGCAAGTCTTGGATACCCCCAACACACCAGAAAAGCAAGACTTAGATTTAAAATCACATCTCATGATGCTGATAGAGGAATTTAAGAAGGACAAAAATAACTCCCTTAAAGAAATACAGGGGGAAAGGTAGAAGCCCTTAAAGAGGGAGGCCTGACTTGACACGTTCCAGCAGGGAACTTAAAGGTCACTTAAAAACTCTATCAGGGACTTTGCATATTTTGAAATAAGAATTGACACTTCTGTTAGCTAGTACTAAAGAATCAGCTATGATCAATAAGATACTGGGACCACTAATGTGAAACCTTTGTTTTGCTGGGATTCTTGATGCTGGTCAGCCACAACAGAGAAAGTAGAAGTAACTAAGAAGAGATAGTACACTACGGGGAAATCTGGGAAGAATTTTCTCACAGTTAGCACACAGAAACCATGTTTCAGAGGCTATCAAAATTGTATATAATGCTGGCAGTCAAATTTGGTCATCTTTAAGTGTCTCCCAAGTGGTACTGGTTTGGAAGGCAAGAAGGGGTCAAGAAACTGTTGAAGCTTAGCACAATGAAAGGCCAGTAGAAGCCATGAGAGAAGGTACAGCCCTGATAGCAGTTGAAGCCAAAGTCCTGAAGAATCATGACAAGAATTTGAGGCTCGGTGCAGTGAAGAGAGCCCAGGAGAGGCAAATGGTGAAAGTGTTATGGAGTTATGAGTACCATGGGAGGACTCCAACAAACCAAAAGAGTAGAGAAGTGGAGCCTGTCCAAGCTTAGAAGACAAGGTGTGGGGATTGCAGAGGATGGAGATAGAGAAATGACCCAAGCACCTTGCAGAAGCCCAGGAGTTGTGAGTAAATCCTAGATGTTGGGTACTGAGTTACTTACACTATTGAAATTTGATTTTGTTTTGTTCAGATTGTGACTGCCTTGGTTCTTCCTTCTTGAAATAAGAAATTATTTATATTTTATTTTATAGGTGCCCACAGTTTTTTGCATTTTTTTTTTTTTTTAGTTTTATAGAGCCTTTTGGATCTCAAGAAGCTTGATGTCTTTTAAAATTTTAGAATTAGATATAGTATTACCAGAGGACCCAGCTATACCACTCCTGGGCATATACCCAGAAGATGCTCCTGCATATAATAAGGACACATGCTCCACTATGTTTATAGCTGCCTTCAAACTGGGTATAATACTACAGGAGGACCCTTCTATACCACTCCTGGGCATATATCCAGAGGATTCTCCAGCATATAATAAGGACACATGCTCTACTATGTTCATTGCAGCCCTATTTATAATAGCCAGAAGATGGAAAGAACCCAGACATCCTTCAACAGAGAAATGGATACAGAAACTGTGGTATAGCTGCACAATGGAGTGCTATTCAGCTATTAAAAACAATGAATTCATAAAATTCTTAGCCAAATGGATGGAACTAAAACGTGTCATCCTGAGCAAGATAACGCAATCACAAAGAACTCACATGGTGTGCACTCACTGATAAGTGGATGTTAGCCCAAAAGCTCAAAATAAACAAGTTACAATTCACCCTGCACAGGAAGCTCAAGAAAAAGGACTTAAGTGAGGGTGCTTTGGCTCCTCTGAGAAAGGGAACAAATTACTCACAGGAGCAATAAAGGAGACAAAGTGAGGAGCAGAGACTGAAGGAAAGGCCACCCAGAGACTGCCCTACCTGGGGATTTACCTTATAAACAACCACCAACCACCTACACACACACACTACTATGGATGACAAGAAGTGTGTAGCAAAAGGAGCATGCCATGGTTGTCTCTGGAGGGGCCCTGCTGAAACCTTACAAATTCAGAGGCAGATGCTAGCAGCCAACCATTGGTCTGGGCGTGGGGTACCCAATGGAAGAGTTGGAGGGTGGTCCGGAGGAGCTGAAAGAGTTTACAGCCCCATGGGAAGAACAATGATGCCGGCCACCCGGGTGCCCCAGGACTCCCAGGGACTAAACCATCAACCAAGGGGTACACATGATTCCAGCCAAAACTGTGGCAGAGGAATGCCTCGTCGGGCATCAGTGGGAAGAGTGGTCCTTGATCAGGTGAAGGCTCAATAGATGCCCCAACAAAGAGAAATGGGGGGTCAGGTGGGAGTGGGTCGGGTGGAGGGGCATATACCTGGAGGCAGGGGTGGGAGGAGGGGTTGGGGGGCTTTCGGGAGGGGGAAAATCGGGAAAGGTTTTACCATTGGAAATGTAAATGAACATTGTATCAGTAAATAAAATTTTAAAAAATGACCTGCCTGTTGAGTGTACCCAGGCCTATAGGACATGTTTTTAAGTAGTTATTCATAAGGATGGCCTAGGCCATTGAGGGTAATGCCACCTCTGGCCTGGTGATTCTGTGTTTTATAAAAAGGCAGCTGGAGGCTAGATAAATGGCTCAGCGGTTAAGAGCACTGGCTACTCTTCCAGAGGTCCTGAGTTCAATTCCCAGCAACCACAGGATGACTCGCACCATCTATAATGTGATCTGATACCCTCTTATTTCATGAAGGTGTACATGCAGATAGAGCACTCACTCACATACATAAAATAAATAAATCTGTAAAAAGTGGGCTAAGAAAGCAAAGAGGAGCAAGCCAGTTAGCAGCACGCCTCCATGGCCTCTGCGTCAGCTTCTGCCTTTGGGACCCTGCCCTGACTGAGTTCTTGTTCTACTTCTTTCAGTGATGTGAAAGCATAAACCAAATAGCCCCTTCCTCTCCAAGATATTCTTGGTCATGATGTTTAATCAAAGCAGTAGAAAAGTAACCAAAATAGAAGAGAACAGAGAGAATAAGAAACAAGAAAAAAGAACATGTGGATGTAGGCAGGCTACGACCTCTATAAGTAACAGGTAAGGTAGACAGAAGCCCCACACAGAAAGTCGCCAGTCACCTTAGTGTTAAGGGCCTCAGACTTGTTCTGAGTAAGACGACAGCTGACTCACTCCCTCTAGCCCCCTCTCTGATATTCTCCAATCTCTTCAGTCCTCCAGGGTGACTCTGTCTACTCAGCTCATGACTAAATGAACATTTTCCGGCAGTCCCCAAGCTACTCCCCTTCCTGGATTGTTTTTGCCCATCTGGAGAAGAACAGTTCCAAGAGATTTCTAATGGGAACAGGCAACGTGGGAGCAGGAACCAGGCAGGTGTTCCGGCAGGTGGTCGAACCTGGGCAATGTATCAGAGGAGAGTGAGATATCACTGAGTCCCACACAATAAACTCTAAGCAGATACTCTGAGACTGAGCCAATTTTCATTAGCAGTGAATGGGCGTGGAAGTGCTTAGAGACAGTATGGAAGGCATGAGATGCATTATTTAAAACCTCGCCATTCAATAGCAAAGCTAACCAATGTGGATTTCCCCTGGTTCCTTCTTATACTTCTTTTCTTTTATTCATGCACATGCTCCACTCTGTGAACATTTATTGAATATCAAATGGCACCCCCAGAACAGAAGTCACAGAGAACTCCAATTGGCAGGTGGCCGAAAGAGGTCCTCCTCCTCCAACTTCCTCAGTGCCTACTTCTGTCTCCCTTCTGGCATGGAGGGATCATAAATCAGAAAGGTCTTTGTGAAGCCTCTCATATATTCCTAAGGTTCCTTTCCTGCTGGAATACATGAAGGATGCTATACATGTTCAGAAATAGAGTGCATTTCAAAGAGAGCGACAGCGTTCAGGGGTGAGTCGGGCAGCGCAGTCGTCTGCAGCTGATGCCCAAAATGCCCAGTGGAAATGAACTAGAAAGAACACAGCCTGGGAGAGAATCTGTGGGAAATTTCTAGGAGAGGAAGTTGTATATCCTCATGAACATAAAAGGATCAAAACACCATTTCAGAAAAAAAAGAAAAGCGAGTCTCAGTACTGGACTCTGATGCTTTGTAAAAGAGAAACTAACTTTTTTCCACTAATTTATTTATTCGCTTTACATCCCAATAGCAGCCCCCCCTCATACAGCCCTTCCCCCCAGTCCTCCCTTCCATTCTCCTTTGAGAAGGGGGAACCTTCCCCCGCATCACTCCACCCTGGCACATCAAGTCTCCGCAGGGCTAAGCACGTACCTCTCCCAGTAAGGCAGACAAGGCAGCCCAGCTAGGGGGACAGGATCTACAGGCAGGCATCAGATTCAGGGGTAGCCCCTGCTCCAATTGTTGGGGGGCTGCACATCTGCTACATGTGTGCCAGGAGCCTAGCTCCAACCCCTGCTTGCTCTTCGGTTGCTCTGTCTCTGGGATCCCCCAAGCGTCCAGGTTAGTGGACTCTGTTGGTCTTCTTGTGAAGTCCCTGTCCACTCCAGATTCTTCAATCCTTCTCCCAACTCTCCCACCAGACTGTCTGACCTCGGGCTAACATTTGAATGTGGGTCTCTGAATCTGTTTCCATCCACTGCTAGGTGGAGCTTCTCGAAGGACTGTTACGCTAGGCTCCTGTCTGCAAGCACAACAGAATATCATTAGTATCGGGGAACAAAGTGAGCTCTCTCACACATGGCCGGTCTTCAGATTTGTTAAGTAAACCAAAGGTGGAAATACTAATGCATCTCATTATTTAAGGCTTAAGGATCTCAGCTGTGATTAAGACAGAAGAGAAAGGAAGACTCTAAACTGAGATCAAGTTTTTATTAGCAACAATTAGGCTTTCAATCTTTCATCATATTGAGAGTGGGCAAGATGGTTCAGTGAGTAAGAGTTTGCCTCCAAGCCAGACAACCTGAGTTCAATCCCCAAGAGCTACATGTTGAAGGAGAGACTGAACTCTGACCTTCATGCTCAAGCTCACACATACATACATACATACAATTTTAAAAGTTGACTATACTGCCCTATACCCAGACATTTGAGGCTGAAATTCATACCTGCCACAATACTTTTATATATTAACATATGGTCTCCTCTTTTCCTTTTTGGTATTGTTTTTTTGTTTGTTTGTTTGTTTGGTTGGTTGGTTGGTTGGTTGGTTGTTGGTTTGGTTTGGTTTTGGTTGTTTTGAATTTTTTGTTTCTTGTTTGGTTGGGTTTTTTTGTTATTGCTGCTGTTTTTTGACAATGTCTAGTGGAGCCCAGGCTAACATCACATTCACTATCTATCCAAGAATGACCCTGAATTCCTGGTCTCCCCCCACCCCCTAACCTAGAGATCCTGCATAGCAGTTCAGTTGTCCTTGGTAGAAACTCTGTACAGAGCAAGCAACAGGGGTTATCATGACTACTGTGTTTGAAAAAAACAAAACAAAGCGAAGCTGAACATTGTATAGCTCAGGACAATCCAGGCCAACACAGAACTCATTCTACATTGTCTCTCAGTTAGACCCTAGTTTTGCTCTTTCCAGCCTCTTCCTCCAGAAACCCCCTCTCAGCTACGAACCTGGCTTTCTGCAGAAAGGGTGTTTTGATTTATTTTGGCTTCTTACCAAGAGTTGCTCTGTCATAACTGTAGGAAGTCATGCCGATGAGCCATTTCAGACCCTTAGGGTCAGAGCCCAAAGGGAGGGCAGGATACAGAAGGGCTCTGGGGGCTGAAGAAGCAATAACGGAAATTGTAAGGCACAAATGACATAATGAACTTGTCCTTGATTCTATCAACTATCTGTGTCCATGGAGACTCATTCTGGCATGTAGACCTTGGCATCTGGCATCTCCAGGAGAGGATGGGTCAAAGCCATAGGCTGCTGTGTCAGAGTTCAGAAGCTCTGTCTGCTGGAAGCAGGCCCCAAGCCAGAGCCAGCAGCTGTGAATATGCAGATACTGATCCAGTCATGGGGGAGAGCTGGCAGGGCTTGGCATGCTGTCAGACCTCAGACAAGTGAGTGGGTATTTACAATAGTGTGCCAGCTGAGGCTGGGAGAGGAGTGCCAGGAAGAAATCAATGGATGTGACTCCCCACTCAGTGAGTGCCTGGAGCCAACAGCCACTCTAAGAACACACGACACAGAATTCAAGTTCCAACATGTTCATGAGTTTATTAAAATGCATGGGTTGGGGTGGAGGGGAAACACAGAAAAAATATTGAAAAGTTAGGGAATTCAGATGAGTAAACTATAAGCCAAGAGCTCTTGTGTAAAAAAGGGGAAGTTAATGATTAGAGGACGTTGACTGAGACTGGGGGTGGGGGTAGGCAGAGGGAGAAAGGAAAAGGGGAGGGGGAGAGGGAGAAAAGGAGAGAGAGAAATGGAGAGGAAGAGAAGGAGAAGGAAACAGGGAGAGGGAGAGGGAGAGAGGAGATGAAGAGATCACAGCCTGCTCTAAACAGCAAGTCCCAAAAGTCAAAGCCAGTTGAGGATACACAGTGAGATATTATTTCAGAGATAGAATGGGGGGAGGAAGGGAGAGGTTAACAGGAGAAATGAAAGAAGAAAAGACAGACACTCATTTAGACATACAAAGTTAAATACCAGAAGAAAATAAAATTCAGCTGCCACTTGCAGAGTGAAACTGAAGGCCAGGAAGGTCTTTTCTGAGTAGTGGGTCAGCTCAGGAGCTAAAGTATCAGCTATGGAGGCCTGGTGGCCTGAGGCCATGTGAAAAGGAGAGTAGTAATTCCTGTGGGCTGTCCACACATAAATCAAGGTATGTGCACATATGACTGTATGCATGTACATGATGATGGTAATGATGAAGAGGATGGTAATATAAAAATTGAACAGTAGGGAGGGAACTGCTGGGCTTCATGTACTACATTGTTTTAAAACTATTTTTGGTAATAATAAACTGAAATGTACATAGGATAAAACTTTTCCGCAATCACTGTATAATTATGGGAAAACACAACTGAGTATGGTGAGCATATTTACATTTTTTAAGATAGGATTTCATTTGGCCCAGGCTTGTCTCAGGTTCACTAAGGATGACCCTGAACTTCCGATTCTCCCTCTTCCATATCCCAAGTGCTGGAATTATAGGCTAACACCAGGATAGCCAATTTTATATGATGTTGGTGTCCAAAGCTGGGGCTTCCTGTGTGCTAACCAAGCACTCTGAAATCTGAACTGTATGCAGCCCACAGTTACGGTCTTCTTGTAGAGCATTTTTAAACTTTCTTAATTCTCTGGTCAACAGTGCACTGTGTGTGTGTGTGTGTGTGTGTGTGTGTGTGTGTGTGTGTGTATTCGCGTGTGCGCGCGCGCGCGCGCGCGCATGCATGTGTGTTTATGACATTAGTGTAGTGCCTGCGGAGGTCACAAGAAGTCAGACTCTCTGGAGCTGGAATTGAGGCAGTTTCGAACCAAACTCCTGTCTTCTGGAAGAATAATACAAGCTCTCAGCTACTGAGCCATCATCTCCAGATCAGACAGACACGATCTCAGATAAACTCTATGATCACTCTATATTTCTAAAATGTGCTCATGATCTCAAACAAGCTCAATAAGTAAAACAAAGTCCCTTTGTCCAAATCATTCCCCAATCCCAGACTGCCCACAGTCTACTCTTCGTTTCGATCCCGATCTTACTAATAAACTGGAAGCAAAGATGGCAAAGAAGAAGCGTGAGGGAAAGGTGAGCTCTGTTAGTCTAGAGGAATGCCTCAAAGGGTGTTTTTCTTGCAGAGGAATGGAGGGTGCTCTACACAGTTCAGATGCAAAGTCAAGACTCAGAGCAGAACATGACAGAGGGTTTGGAAGATAGTAACACTCAAAGATGTCTTAAAGCTAGAGAGGAACCTCAGAACACGTTGTCCATCATAGATTGTCTAGAAGACAATTGACAAGAAGCCAAGTCAGAACCAATTGGTAAGTACAGTCTGGAAATTCAAGAGAAAGGGGATATTTTATCACTTCATTAGCTACTTCTGCCCCAGAGTCAACTTTATCTGCATTCCAAAGACTTCTATTATTGGAACCCATGAACTTTCTCACCCATGGGAAAAGTTATAGGGTGTCTGAGCCTCTGACAACTGAGAACTAAACAGATGTTCAGGAGATGGAAAATCTCCAGCGACAGTAAATGGGAGCAGTAGAGGACCTTGATAAGCATACACTGGGACTCACTGTGGAACACTGAGGACTAAATTGCTTACACCACACACCACATGGCCAGTTTTACATCTCTTCCAGTCTTTCAAAACCTGTCAGTGTTGCTGGCAAGTTTCCCAGTAACCTGTATCCCTAAGTGCCTAGTTGGATTGTTAGTTGACAGTACAAATCTTTTCATTATCCTGAGCAAACTTTAATTCTTGATATATCTGACTTTGCTTTCTGTGCACCAATACAGCCTCAAAGTTTGATGGACACAATCTATTCCTTTACCACAGTGAGCACTAAATGCAACTTTATCTTAGCAATAAGTTGTGATAATGCCATTTGGAGAACCAAAATTCAACACCAGCAAATCCAGCTATAACCACTAGATTTTTCTCTACAAAGCACACATCACTAACAGGTGGCATTTGTATAGACCACTACAGCTGTGCTCAGGTCATGATGGTATTCAGCTCACAGCCACTTCAAATGCCTTTGACTTCTCCCTGATCTTAGACTCAGTCAGCAGGCTTCCCCCACCATAGGAAGACTACCACAGGCAATGCCGTATGACTCTTCAGCACACGCCATCTCCATAAGCACTGCCATATCTCAAAATGTGCATCTCTGCACATCCCAGCGACCTTTAGACAGCACACAATTAACAAATGTATTCCACTCTTACTTGCCTAGAAAATGTGTTCACTGAGTATATACTCATCCACATTCCTAGCCTCTTTACCAGTAGACTGGGTGGTCCCTAATCAGAAGTGACCCTGAGTTATTTGGGTTGAAACTATGAGTCCAATCAATCTTGGAGAAGACAACTGCATTCAAAGGATTAGACCTGAAATAATTGCTAATGCTTATTGAAGGGTCTATGTGTCACCTTGAACTATAGCCATTGTATATACTCAACCAGTGGATGAATGAACAAAGTGTATATGTCACCTCCAAAATATATGCATGTAGTCAATGTGATAGAATTAGAAGGGCAGAGGGCAGTAAGGATGGGATCTTTATGTACTGGATCAGTGTTCCACCAGAAAGACTCCAGCCAGGTGTGGTAGACACCCCCACACATTCAGTCTTAGCACTTGGGATGTGCAGGCAGGACGATCAGGACTCCCAGGTCATCCTCAACTACATAAAAGTGTAAGGCAACCAGACTACACACCAGCAACTAGCCTCAGCTTCAAATAAGGCCTGAAGAAGAGTTTTCTGGGCGTGGCCAAAGAAGCAACTCAAAAGTCAGTGATGGGTGCAAATTGACAACTTTGTAGTCTGCTCGAGATAACCCTCTAGACAGCTCTGTAGGTGGCTCAAGGATTTTCCAACCAAGGTCAGAAAACCTGCTAGAAAAATTTGAAAAGAGCTATAATAGCTCTTGGATTTTCTGACCCAAGTCAGAAAACTTCTAAAAGAGCTGTTAGCACTCTAGATAGCCCGGGTCTTGCAGACCAAAGGCCAGTCTTTTATTTGCATATCAATTCTGTCATTTTCCCTCTGTTCCCTTTTGATTGTCCCACAAATCAGCTTTTTATGACCTTAGCCCCTTAGAAAAAAGACAGCAAGTACATTTTTTAACATAGCAAGACCTATGCAGTTCTCTGGTCACAGATCTTGTAGTTGCCAAATCTAGACATAGAGACTTTTTTTTTTTTTTTTTGGTTTTTCGAAGCAGGGTTTCTCTGTATAGCCCTGGCTGTCCTGGAACTCACTCTGTAGACCAGGCTGCCCTCGAACTCAGAAATCCACCTGCCTCTGCCTCCCAAGTGCTGGGATTACAGGCGTGCGACACCACAGCCCGGCTTTATTTATTTATTTATTTATTTTATTTATTTTATTTATTTATTTTATTTATATGAGTACACTGTGGCTGTCAGACACATCAGAAGAGGGCATCGGGTCCCACTACAGATGGTTGTGAGCTACCATGTGGTTGCTGGGATTTGAACTCAGGACCTCTAGAGGAGCAGTCACTGCTCTTAACCTCTGAGCCATCTCTCCAGCCCTGACAGAGACTTTTATGTGAGACAGTTAGCTTTCTGTTTTCCAATCCCTTTACAGCCTAAGCTTGGTTGTCCTGGGACTTGATCTGAAGACAGATCTTGAGCTCAGAGATCTGCCTGACTTTACAAACACAAACAATACGGGTGGAATGCTGCCCTGAGATTATCTGTACCTTACTTCCTGGGCTCCTTTATTACATGAATAATGAGCCTTATATTTTAACTATTCCTGTCGCCTTACTGACTCATTAGTGCATCTGCCTCTGTTCTTTCATATCCCTGAAGCCCCTCATAAAATTCATATTGCATCCTTATATTTTGCATAGCTGATAAATCCTGTTTATATATTCTTGAATTCATGTTTTCATAGTTCTTTCCTACAACCTTAATAGCTGTCCTGAAAGTCACAGTATTACCATTTTGTCGAGAAACATTAGACACATTCCCACCTCCCAGACTCATGAAGTCATTAACCTTGACAGGGAGAATATTCCTGTAACATGAAAAATATGTATATTATTAAGCAAATAAGCCTTACACTTACAACAACCATAGCACTCATGAAGAACCACATCCCTCTATTATGGAAAATATTGTCTTTTCCTGCTTGGCAAGACAGAAAATGCCTAGAATAGGCACATACAGTGTCTTAGTTTACTTCATTTGTTTTGGATTGTTTTGATTTTCAAAATGGGTGTGATTTTGAGTTTTGTGGTTATATTATTCTTCTGGGAGAGAGGCCTCTGAGAAGATTTGGGAAAAAAAATTTTGTCTTTGTATTTTTGGAAAGGTGATTAAGGTAGTTACACCTTCCAAAGTTATATGGATAAGATATGATGAAGGTAGACCTCCAAAGGACTAGATTCCAGAGAATCAAACAAAAAACATATTGTGATGATACTAAAATTTTGTCTTGAGATTAACATATTACAGAATATACAGCCTTGGTGAATTTCCTCATCAGACATGCTGAACTGACCTTCTTGAACTGCTAATGTCTTGGATATCAGTTGGATTCAGTAAAGACACAGACACTAGAGACTAATTAATCTTATTCTCCCTCCCCTCCCCCATTCATAATATCTCAACGCCCATATTTAGCTTGAACAAGTTATAAAGAGTAGTCAACCCAGTTGCTTGGGCTTTGGGGCTGAAGAGGGTTCTTAATAGGTGTCTTTTAGGGGATGTAGAAATGGTCATATTTGAAACATGGAGGAAATAACTAGAATTGATTGTATAGTCATAATCTCATTTGGTAGAAATCTTTATAATTGTGACTAAGTTAAAGTCATAAGTTCTTTACAGAATTTGATGCAAAATCAAGATATTCATTGGTATAAAATTCTTCTATTGATAATAAAAATTTGAAAGTATAGGGCTTAGACCCAGTCCTTCCATTGCTGTTATGATAACAGATCTGAGACGTTAAAGCCTATTAAATTAGGGTCAAATAGCAATATCATGGCTCTGAGTTTATTGTTAGAGTGTTTTCAAGATTTTAATTAGAAATAGCTGAGAGTAATTAACAAATGACTGTCCAGATTACTTTACATATCAAAAACATCAGAAATCCATAGAATGTGACAATTAATGTTATTTATTCGCTTGTTGTTGAGGCTAGTCTGCTGACAGCTTTCCCTGTCTTGGATTCAAAGTCATTGAGTACCTTTGAGTTACTCCAGTTGGGCCAAGCCAGCCACTAGGCAAGAATTACCTCTTTTCATCTACAGACATAATATTGTCCAAAGAAAAGACACAATTATAGGTTTAGGATAGCTTGATTCTGCCAAGACAGAGTATGCTAGTCCTCAATATTCCTGTTTCTCTAACATCTGACAGATGTCCATGGACCAGAAGGCTGAAGACCAGTGCTGTAATGTGTTGAAGTAAGGGACTATCCAGGTGATCAGTGGTCTCTATAATTGGCTAAGTTTTGGAAGCTGTGTTAGGCTTCTACATATTTTCAGTTATTATCAGCCATTCTTGGATTTCTGATGGAGTTGAAAAATTATGTAGTCTCCCAGCCAACTCAGGCTTTTTATTTTGAGAAGAACAGAATTGAGAGGATGGTTTTCAGATGGCATTCAATCTAAAACCAAGACATAGTCAGGTTTATAGAACTATAATCTTTTAAGTTAGGATAGAGGACAGTGTTCAATTTTATTGTCAAATAAGTTGGACTGGATGTTAAGTTTATCTTATAGCATGTAAATTACAAAATTGTGTTCAAATTTTATTTTGAGAGAAAGGGGTTTTTTATTTAATTAATCAGAAAGGGTGAGATATCACAGGATCTTCCCTGTCCAATTACATTAGTGCAGAGAAGGTCTGCGATTGGACAAGGAAAAGGGGGCGGAGCTAAGAGTTGCAGGGAGTATCCCAGAGGGTAGAAAGCAGAACCAAGATGGCCTCAGATGGGTACCTGTGTGACATTACAATGCACAAGTAGCTATGTTTTCACAAGGTTAGATATATTGGGATAAAGCTTTTATCATTCATTATCAATTGGCTGTAAAATTATTGTATTGACATCTTGTAAAATGTGATATTATTTATACATAAATCTGATTGGTTAATTAAGCTTAAAGAGTCTTGATTCTACTGAGTAATGAGGTCTTGAGGTGGTAGATAATGGGGTTTGTGGGGCGTTGTGTGGAATTGAGAGGTGAGAGGTATTCAGGATTCCCACCAGCGAGATGGGAGGGGGCGGCTGAGGAGTTCACAGGCAGACAAGACCGCTGGAAAGATGGCTGAGTGGGGCGTCTAGAGAGTTGGTGAGTTGTTTTTTTAATATTTTCCACAACATCTCTTTAGCTTTGCCTCAGGGGCAGGAACCTTGTCAGGCTGTCCCTTCCTCAGCCATGCTAACCCTGACAGCTACCCCAGACCCCTTCCTCAGCCATGCTAACCCTGACAGCTGCCTCAGACCTTGAGCCTTCCTGCTCTCTCTTTCAAGGGTTGAGATCTAGTGACTTGTACCCTCCCAAATGGAGAAGTAAATTTCTGTGACCTGTTTGCCAGCCATTCTGTAATGCCAAGCTACAAGAACCGGAACTGACTAAGATGTGATGTCCATTTTATCAATCCTTACTTTCACCGGGCAGACTGAGGCACACAGGTACTAACTCGCTCAGTGTTGCATGTGCTGTTCTGTCAGTCAAACTATGGGTAGGAGACTCTGCATACCAATCTGCAATGCTGTGCTTCTTCCTACAGAGAGATCTAAAAGGGATTGCAAAGTAAACCGGAGCCAGGGAAAAGCAGTGGCACACACTGGGGGCGAAGGGGGGGCAGTGTCTGTCTGTGGAGAATACATGTCTTTCTTCGGTGGGGACAGGGAGAATCTGAGGGCACCTGTCTTCCTTCTGGTGCGGTGGAGTTCTTTGCTATCTACGGGCTTCTTAAATTGGCTTGGGGTTCCTCTCATGAAAGAGCACAGTTCAGGATTCTGACCACCTGGCTGGAGGACCCACGTGGCTTGTGAGAACTAAACAGATATAAGGCCACAGCATGACACAGAGCAGACTGTGTGACTCCAGCCATGTCGTCCGACTGCCTGCCTGGCATATTTCTCTTGTTCCAAAGGTCAGGCTTTGAAGCACGTTGTCTCTGACATCTCCAGGTCTGATTCCCTGATGCCTCCCAGAACAATCTGGCCCCTCGCAGCTCAGCTCCCGTGTGTGTGTGTGTGTGTGTGTGTGTGTGTGTGTGTGTGTTGCTCCTCTGACTCAGCCTCTGCCTTATCCCTTCCACCACCTCCCACTGCTCTGACACCATCTGCTGTTCTCAGATGTCCCGATAGCTCAGGAATGTCCTTTTTACACAGGAGGGTTCCCCTGTGTAAGATGAGGCTCTGCATAGGGAAGACATGTTATTAATAAGACAGACAAATACATTCCTTCTATCATGACATTGTTCTGCCAGGAGGATCTTAATTTGGGGCAGGTTACATGGCTCAGCAGGGAGAGGAGCCTGCTGCCAAGCCTGAGGCCGTGAGTTCTACCCTCCTCACATGGGAGAAAAGAGAACTGACCTCTGCAAATTGTTCTCCTACTTTCACATACATTGTGGTATAAGGGTATAAGTGCATGTTCACCACACATACACACACACACACACACACACACACACACTCACACACGCGCACACACGCGCACACACACACACACACACACACACGCACACACACGCACACACACGCACACGCGCACACACACGCGCACACACATGTGCACACACGTGCACACACACGCGCACACACACATGCGCACACACACACACACGCGCACACACATGCACACACACACGTGCACACACACGCGCACACACACATGCGCACACACACACACACGCGCACACACATGCACACACACGTGCACACACACGCGCACACACACATGCGCGACACACACACACACATGCATACACAATAAATAAATAGGTAAATAAATAGGTAAATAATTGAAAATGTAAGAAATATTTATCTCAAATTATCTTCTTTAAAGCATCCATTATTAAAATTAAATACATTTATTTACTGTAGGAAGGTTAAAAATTGTATGTAACTGCCCAAAAATAATCTGTAATATAAATTTCACTGAGTACTATCTTTTACTTTCTAATTATAATTCTTAAAGACCTTTGGAGGATGATTGCATTCACTGTAAGAAATGTGCTTCTGAGAGCAGTAAGAAAGAGTAAGAAGAAAAGAAATGAGACAAGGCCTCACTACCTACCACTAACTGATCTCGAACTGGCTATTTAGAACAGGCTGGCTTCAAATTCACAGAATATATATGTATATATTCTTTTCATATATATATATGTGTGTATATATATATACATATATATATATAGTACTTGCTTTTTATATGTGTATGTGTGTACATGTGCGCATGTGTGTCCAGCAGATAAAGCAAGTAGTCTTTTATAAAATTATTTTCCAATAGCCGGGCGTGGTGGTGCACGCCTGTAATCCCAGCACTTGGGAGGCAGAGGCAGGTGGATTTCTGAGTTCGAGGCCAGCCTGGTCTACAGAGTGAGTTCCAGGACAGCCAGGATTACACAGAGAAACCCTGTCTCGAAAAAACCAAATTCAAAAAAACAAATTATTTCCCAAATCAACAGATCATATTAGGCCATAGAAACTCATGCCTCACCTAGTCCTGTAGAAACAAACACTGCAACTCCACAGTAATTTTGCACAAGCACCTGGTACTGCTGTGCTCTGTGGAGTTCAGTGCAGAACCAATCTCATTGACCATCAGAACCTAGAAGAGCTTCCCACTCACCGTGGCTACCTAACCTGTTCATGCCCTATAATTTTATACAACTCAAGATCAAGAAGACTCTAAGAGCCAATTCTCTTTATTGTTGCATCATGCTAATATAATTTCTGTGTTGTGATGGTGATCTCTGTTATATTCACAGAAACCAATTCCGTTCCAGTCTTACAGAGTCCAAGAGAGCTTTGGACATACACACCTGTGAAACTGCCCAGTGCTTACCAGAGAGGTGTTAACTAAACACATGCTCCGGCTGAGCCTGCCAGATGTGTTTACATACCAACTTTCCACAGTGCCCTGACTGATTCCCAGGGAGCAAGCGCCCTTCCTCACAGCCAGGGCTCTCTGTAGAGCCTGCCTGCGCTTGTTTTTCAACTCTCTGGACATGTGACTCGCTCCTTGGGAAGCTTGTTTATTTATGCTGGGATGCATCATCCGTTTTCCCACTGCCAAGGCCGGCTCCACTCTCATGTGAATCTGGGAGAGCTAAACTGCTCCTGACCTGGGGTCCACAAGCTGCCCACCCCCAGCATCTCCACTGTCACCTCTCACTTCCTGTCCTGCGTTCGTCCCTGTCTTCTCACTTTGGTCCAAACTTCCCTACTGCTCCTCTTTACCTTATTCCTTCTATTAGTCAGTGCATTAGTAGCTCACACGAATTATGCCCAGTACCAGATTCAGTGTGACATTTGTACACACATGTAATATACTTTCACCATATGCTACCTGGATTACTCTCTCCTATCCTACTCCTACTCCTGATCTCTTTCCTCTTCATTACTAGTCCCCCTTGTAATTCCATGCCTTCATTGTGAGCTAATGAGTTTAATTAGGATTACTTATAGGTATATGGGTATGGGATTAGTTGCAGGAGCCTGAACAATTTACCAGTGAAAACTGTTTCTCCACACCTAGAAATACTAACTGCCTATAGATCTTTAGTGATGGCTACCTCTTGTATAGATTTTAGATGTGCAGCATATTCTGATATATTTTAAACACGTGAATGGTTACTATAGCCGAACACTGTTTCACAGAATGAACCCTCTTTTTTTGTCTAGGATAAGAACACTTACCATCTACTGTCTGGAAAATTCCCAGTCCATAGCCATACCAAGTCATCTGTAACTAATTAGGATATTGAGAGAGCACCCCATTGTCAGTTGGAGAAACTCTTCCAGCCTCCCAAACCAGATGGAAACACAAGTTTGTTAAGTTCCCAACCCCTATGTTCCCCATCCCCCACCCCTGGCCCAGGGGTGAGGAACAGGAACAATGAACCAAGGCTCACCCAGTGCTACTCCCAGAAGCCCTCTCCACAGCCACTTGCAAGTACTGACTTAGGTTTAATTAGTTCTGGGACAGAGTTGGAGGCGTTGGTTTGGCCAGATGATAAAGTTCACAATAAAGTAGACAATGCAGATCACAATCTGGTCTGAATAGTTCTGCTCTTTCATTACGACATCACATTTGCATGTGATGAGCCATCTCCTGGACTCTGTTGCTGAGAACAGACTTTCATGCACTAAGAAAACAAAGAAGGTGAAGTTCTTTCCTGGAAACATCATCTCCTGCTGGTTGGTTATTTATGATACCTTTGTGTACTGAAAACACAGAACGGGGCAGGGTAACACATGAACGTGATCCTAAGACTAAGGAAGCCACTGCAGAAATACCACGGAGAGTTTGAAGTCATCCTTTGCCATGGAGTGAAATTTAGGTCAACCTGGGTTACAGAAGGAAACTCTGACACAAAAATACAAAAACAAATTCTAAAACTATGATAAATTTTATAATTGATAGACATATTTAATGTGAGGTAAGCACCAGAAGTGGTTTCTAAAGTAAGCTAGAGAATAAACAACGTGGACTTTGGATTTCTGTGCATCAAAACAGAGCCTTCTTTCCTACATGTTCTATTCACATAAGGGTCATTGTGAGCCAGGAATGGCAGTGAATACTTGTCACCCAGACCTTAGGAAGAGGAGGCAGAAAGGCCAGAAGTTCATGGTCATCCTCAGCAATGTGGTGAGTCTGAGGCCAGCCTGGGCTACAGGAGACACTGCATATATTGAAGGAAATCTCTACAGTAAAAGATACCCAAGGACACATTTTCTGCTTAGGGCTACCAACTGTTGTAGCATTTTCAAAATTTCCCAAGTGTATCTTAACTATACACTAAAGGAGACTCACCGTGTTGAATTCCTTCTCAAGTTACATTGAGCATGTGCTGTGATTTAGGAGTGGAGCAGATCCCACCACCAACAAGCTGTTTAGCCTGTGATATTGAAACTAAGACAGTTAAAACCCTTATCTTCCTTTTTCCATCTTCTGGAGAATCATCAAGACTACCAACGGTCTATAATTAAATTCGTTCAGGTGTAGAGATTCTGTCCTAGCCTCTCACTGATATAAAATACCTATGCAGTTGTCTGAATCTTAAACGTGGTGCCAGTGGTCTTCAGAGACTTTCCCTTTGTGTTTAGAAAGGTGTATATCTGTTGGGCGTCGTGAGGAGGGTACCGGGTGGGGCTCTGAGGGTTCACTCAGATTGACTCTAGTGGCATCTGTCTCTTGGACCCCACAGTCATAGCTGGAATGCTGGAGAGCAAAGTGATGGACTATATTCAGAGCAAGAACTTCTGTGATTATCTCATGGGTATGCAATTTTGAGATGTACCAGTTGGGGACTCCCCACTGCTGCTATCAATGATGTGAAGAAGTATCCAGAATATAGAACAACCTGGAAACTGGCTTCTGTTCGCATGCCATGTAACAAATGAAGTAGCTCTGCTCATTCAGAGAGGATGACTTATCAACTATAAGATGATAAGCTGGCTTCTGCATAGGAGTGTGGGAACCAAGTCTTGAAGGGGACAGTACCCTGGCCACTGCAGCCAAGACCCAGATGACGTTAGCATGGTCTTACTAAGGGAACATGGAATCTACCTCTAAGAACTATGCCAACATTATGCAATAGCCAACTCTACTGACTTATCTGTTAGAGTCTAAGAGTTGCCCCACAAACCACACAAACACTGATCTCAGTCAGACAAGGATGGCTTGTTGAATGCGCACCTTAATACTGATCAATCAGAACCGTAGCTCAAACAGGGCTGAGCCATAGCATTAAAATCTTTCTCTAACAGCTTATAAAGGAAATAAACAAACAAAACAAAACAAAACAAAACAAAACTCAGTGAGTTCATATGCAGGCACAGGAAGTGCTCTCAGTGATCAGCTCTGACACAAGTCATTTTAAACATAACAGTTCATATTGACCATTAACTTGATGAGTCCTACATAAAGTTTTGCTATATTTCTTAAGACTAACAAACCTCAGACATACAGAACATAACAGGGCATGAGATCAGCATGACCTTGCTCAGGGTCAAGTTATTTTTCTTTGTCAGTGAGTGGCAGGCATATTACAGCAACAATAGGAAATCGCTGGCAGGCATGGAACAAAATGGCTACCACTATGCTGTGGGTGTGCAGACCTCAATATTATCAATGCTGAAGTTTGTCTTCACCAGAAGTAGTTCAAAATATGCAACCAATTTAATAATTTTCAATGATGGTTCTATCTATAGTAATCTATAGGAATGCATATATTATCTATTGGGATTTGTGTAATAAAATCTAAGGGAACAAAATTTTATAACTACAAGCACTTACGTAATCACAATTTTTGACTTTTACTTTAATGACTACAGAATATCCATCAGTTGGTCACATGTCTATACATAATTTCCAGGGGTAACAAGTATCATTTCCCATAGTGTGTAAGTCATATTTGTAGCTTAATGGCAATAAATGATTTAAAAATATTTTTTAAAATAGCTGTACCTTGACTGAAGAGATGGCTCAGTGATTAAGAGCACTGGCTACTCTTGCAGAGAACCTGGATTTGATTCCCAGTACTTCCACGCCTGTGAAGGATTGCCAGTAAATTCAGTTCCAAGGGCTCTGATTCCCTCTTCTGATCTTTGCAGGCACTGCATGCACATGGTACACCTACATTCTCAGACACACACTCACACATATTTAACTAAAAAATAGAAAATAATGAAATGAATGAATAAAAAGCAGGAATCATTGTCTGATACAAATCATTGCAAAAAGAATGACTCATGAAAATTAGAAAAGAGAAAGGACAGAAACTCAGTAAGTGTAAATACCCATACATGAGAGAAATGAAGAATACAAATCACCACTAATTAGAGCAAATCACCATGGCAGTCATGCCATTCTTCATTAGTGATGATTTCTGCAAAAGCCTTTATGAGTAGCTTTATTGAGCTATGTCACACTTTTAGAGATTTGCTTTTATTCTCATTGCATGCTTGCATATGTATCTGTGTGGATTGTATGCACATGTGTACAGGTACCTATGGAGGCTAGGAAAGGGCAGTGGGTATCCTGGAGCTGAAATCTCAGATGGCTATAAGCCACCGTCTGGGTGCTGCGTACTGGAAGTGGGTTTTCTGCAAGAGCAGCAAGAACTCTTTGGGGTTGGCGCTATCTCCCGAGCTTGCTCTCCTTCTCTGCAAGTATAAGCATCAGTAATTACAGTATATCCACAGAGCTGTGCCAGCTTCACCACTATCTAATTTTAGAATATTCTCATTGCCCTGCAAAGAAACCCAGCATCCACTAAGAGTCAGTATCAATTCCCTCCAACTACTGGAAACCACTAATTCATTTTCTGTCTCTGTGAATTAGTCTGTTTTGGACAGTTGATATAACATGTGGCCTTTTATAACTAACTCATTTCATTAAACATAATGTTTTCAAAGTTTGTCTGTGGGAAAGCAAGTTCTTCAGTTAGCAATCCATTTCTTTTCATAGTTCTAGAAAACTTATGGCAATGTTGTGGTCAAACTAAAGTCTCCACACTTCTAAGGCACTGAATTGAGTTTTTTAAAGTCCTTCTGGGATAATAATTTGGTAATCCACATGAAAACTATAGAACTCATTGGAAATTCAATTTTTTAAAAATGAC
This sequence comes from Apodemus agrarius, assembly GCA_964023405.1. Classification (NCBI taxonomy): domain Eukaryota; kingdom Metazoa; phylum Chordata; class Mammalia; order Rodentia; family Muridae; genus Apodemus; species Apodemus agrarius. The sequence goes on along the minus strand of OZ030012.1, from coordinate 6,376,511 downwards.
CTCAGGCTGTAGAGACGGCTCAGGAGATCAGAGCACTGACTGCTCTTCTAGAGGTTCTGAGTTCAATTACTAGCAACCACATGGTGGCTCTCAACCATTAGTAATGGGACCTAAAGACAGCTACTGTGTACTCATGTACATAAAATAAATAAAAAATTCTTTTTTAAAAAAAAAATTATCTCAAAGAAGTAACCAGGGAAATGCTCATGAATTGGCTTTCAAGGATGGTGCTTATAGTATGGAAATCAATAATAAGACATTTGGAACAAGGCGTGCTTAAAGATCTAGGACAAGCTTCATAGATGATGCTGTGTCTTACTGTGGGATAATATGCTTCCATTTGAAATTATGTGGAAGCACGTTTTCTCCCAATTTAAATTCTCCTAAAGACTCTAAAGTAAGTCTCATAGGGTCTCAGGAAGTAAACAACTCATAAGTCTCAGGAAGTCCCTGAAATTTACCAAAACTACAAAACACCTCTCTTCCCACGTGTTTTATTTTATAAAAAATAGAAAGAGCCAAGGATATGTTTGATAGATGCGTGTTATGGTGAGATGGAAAGAGTGCCTCAGGAATCTCACGCTGAGGCATCCCTTCCCCATGAAGTACTAGCCCTATAATGGGTTTAGTATAGAATAGAGTTTATTTAGTGCATGGGAAGGGAGGAGAGAGAGAGAGAGAGAGAGAGAGAGAGAGAGAGAGAGAGAGAGAGAGAGAGAGAATCAAAAAAGTGAAATGAAGGGAGGTGGAAAGGGAGAGAGGGATAGAGGGGTCAGAGAGAGAGGAGAGTCAGAGAGAATAAGAGAGTAAGAGAACGAGATGGGGACAAACAGCCCCTTTTATAGTTAGCCAGGCCTACCTGGCTATTTCTAGGTAACTGTGGGGCAGAGCCTAGGAGGAATGCTAACACCAAGTGATATGTACCATAAGGACTCCTGAGCAGAAGATGGTCTCGAACCTGTTGAACATGTTGTTCAGAGAGCTCTGGGACGCAGCTTTCATTAGGTCAGCACATACCATTTCTTTTGCCTGTCCTCTGCTTTTTAGTGAGTGTATTAATCCCACATCTCCTCAGGAAAAGTCTCACACAATAGAAAACATACTGTAAATCTTGAGAACCTGTACTGGGACCACAGGATTTCCAAAGTGTAGGCTATAGTCGCTTTTCTAACAAATAGTTACACCCTTTCAAACACAAATACCAAATCTGACTATACAACAGCCATATTTAAAAAGTAGTTATTAAACAAATCTCACAGAATACTCACAGATACATCGACTAACAAAAGCAATTTAGTGCACTGATATGAAATTGGATCTTATTGTTTTAAGATATGTTTATGTGTAGGTGTGTGCGCAGACATGAACTTACATACACCACGTGTACCCAGGTACCCTTGGGGACCAGAAGAGGTTGACAGACTCCCTGGAACTGGAGTTTATCAGCAGTTTGGAGTCTCCTGATGTGCGTCATCTGCAAGAGCAGCACATGCTTTTAACTGCTGAATAATCTTGCTAGTCTATATTTGCCTTATATGTAATGTCTATAATATATATTATATATAAAACATAACTTATAATTTATATTATGTGTAGTATATGTAGCATATATATACTCTTTATACCATATATGTTATTTAATATTATATTAAAATTACATAAATTTATTTTAATCTATTTTGACAATTATTTTAATATATTAATATATAAATACATTAGTTTTAATATATCACTATATTAAAATATATAATAGCATCTTATAAATAATATATAATATATTACATATTATGATTGATACATATTAACTATATCTTATATCTTATATATTTATTATATACTGTTCCTAGAGTTTAGTCCTTTCAAGGTTCTCTCCATTTAGAATCAAATAGCTGTACTCAGCATGTTCTATAGGGCTAGGCATCTGGTTCAGCAGTAGAAAGCTTGTTTGGATTGTGAGGTCCAGGCACCACCTTTGACTCCTTCTCCCAAATACATAAATTAAATAAAATTCTATTCATTGCCGGGCGGTGGTGGTGCACGCCTTTAATCCCAGCACTTGGGAGGCAGAGGCAGGCGGATTTCTGAGTTCGAGGCCAGCCTGGTCTACAAAGTGAGTTCCAGGACAGCCAGGGCTACACAGAGAAACCCTGTCTCAAAAAACCAAAAAAAAAAAATCTATTCAGTGGATTACAAAAATGAAATACTGTTTTCCCATGGGATCTCAAATTAGTTTGCATACCCATCATCAAGTGAAAATGAAAATATAAAATACTATTTTTCCATGGGATCTCAAATTAGTTTATACATCCATCTTCCTAGAAGTGTGGATTTATAGAACTCAGAAACATAACTGTGGATTCACAAAATCTCATTTCTTGTGCTTTGTCTTTGAGTACTATTTCTACTACATAACTCCTCTGCCTCAGTCTCCCAAGGGCTGGAATTACAGGCTTGAGCTAGCATACCTAAGATTCTTCTTAATCTTTTCTAAGAAAGTAATGACTTTCTACAATCGTGCCATCCTCTAAGAAGATTAATATTCATGTATCACTTATTTAAGCAGGCAAACTGACTGTACTATTGCTGTAAAATGTGGATTACAATAGTTTCCCCAGAAGATGAAGCATTCAGGAAGATTTTGATAAAGACCTTACTCTACAGATGTTTCAGCCCCTTTCTGTCAGATCCAGGCAAGAGACACCTTGGGACACCAAAGTCACAGTCCACACACCAAATGATGTCCGACAAGAAGGAAGGAGTGGACACTGGTGCTGGAAAGGATCAAAGCATCAGTGTAGGGGAAAACCAGAGCAGGGAAGTGGGAAGGGGTGGATGGGAGAGCAGGGGGAGGGAAAAGGGAATGTGGGACCTTTGGGGGGCAGAGAACCAGAAAAAGGGAAATGAAATGTAAACATAGAATATATCCAATAAAAAATGCAAAAAAAATTTAAGTTAATAATGTCAGTCACTGCAGTTTCAAGAGAAGCAAAGTGATTCTTTCTATGTGTGGGGGAAGGGGATGGGGTAATGTACAAGCTGTGGAAAACTCAAAATTCTTCTCATTCCAATTATAACTAAACACACTTTTTGAAGAAGATTTATTTGTTTCTATTTCCTGTGCATGAATGTTTGCCGGCATAAATGTTGTATGTGTACTACATGTGTGTCAAATGGTGTCCACAGAGGCTAGAAGTAGGCATCGGCTGTGAACCACCAGGTAAGTGACAGAAACCAAAGTCTGGTCCCCTGGAAAAGAAGTGGTTGTTCTTAACCACTGAGCCAACTCTTTAGCCCCTCAAGTTATAAATAAATAATAAATTGCCAAGTATGGTGGGTGATACGTGTAGTCTAGCTGTGGCAAGAAGGATCTTGGCTTTCACGTTTAATGCCATCCTGGGCTACTTACTCATCAAGATCCTGTCTCAAAACAAAAAAGATAAATATGTAAATAAATAGAATCCAGTTCCTTCTCCTGCTAAAGCTGATACAGAACAAATGTTTCCCTATTCATCTTTAGCAGACAAAACCACAGAGAATATACATCCCGGCTGATGGAAGTCAAAGACTTCAAAAGAGGGCTTGGGCAGTAAAAGCTGATAGATAGATCAGGCCAGCAAGATGTCTCCGTGGATAAAGGAAGGTTCTTGTGGCCAAGTCAGATATCCAGAGTTTCATCCCAAATCTCCACATGGTAGAAGGAGAAAACCAACTCCCACAAGTTGTTTTCTGATCTACATGTACACACGCACACTTAATTATTACTTAATTAATTAATTAACATAATTTTTTAAAGACAGAGATAAGTAGCTAGAGAGACCAGAGCTCAGCACTCCAGAGCATTGGCTGCTCATCAAGATGGTGAGAGTTCAGTTCCTAGCATCCACATCAGTTTGCTCACAATCACTCCTCACTCCAGCTCCCAGGAGACACCTGCCTCTGGCCTCTACAGTCATCCACACATGTGGTGACTTTAAAGATAATTGTTGAAAAAAAAAGCTCTGTTTTATTGTGATTCTTTGGGAAGGGGTGTTGAGTTATTGTAATTCTTTGATTTAGACAGTAAGTTACTGAAAGCAGATTCACAATATAAGATGTTTTTAAAGATTATAGAAATGGAAAATCCAACAGCTTTCTGGGAGAGTGTTGCTGTGAACTGTCTCCTTTCCATTTCTTTTCTTAGCTAATCAGAAGCAACAAGAACTGAGTGGAAAATATGAGCACTCAGAAGGCACACTGCCATCTGTGACTCTCCTATGTGACAGTAGGAATGCTGCAGCCCAAGTTATGCACTGACACAGACATGGGGGTAATGACTGTCTGGTGCTAGGGAGTTCAGCATTTACTGAGGAGGTAAAGTTCGATCCAGAATCCATACAAGCAAATCTCAGTTCACTATAGGAGTAATTCTAGGCGTATTAGGCACAATGCTGTGAGAACTAAGCACAAGGCTGTCAGTTGTCTATGGAGGTCAAGGGTGACTTCCTGGAAGAGGTGATGTTTGATCTGACATGTGGAAAAATCAAAAAGGATGAAAATAGTCTAAGGGCCACAATGTCAAGAAGAAGCTGAATTCCTAAGAGAAAGAACAGTATGTTTTATGGATGTTGGTTTAAAGACACGGAGGAAACACAGATGGATCTGAGAAATATTTAGAGAGTGAAATCCAGAGGAGGAAGCCATGGATTGGATAAACATGAAAAACAAAAATAAACTGTCAAAGGATGAGAGCCAACACTCAGAAGACACCAAAGCAGTACTGTCCACAGTGAACAGATTGACGGCATGTGATCGCTCAAGAGCAGAGCACTTCTGTGATGTTCCTTTCAGAAGCTAACCAAAAGGAAAATTCCAAAACCTATAATCAAAACTCCCTTGAAAGATGACTAAGAAAATGCCTCATACTTCCAAGTTCCAAAATACTACCAGAGCAGCAGTTGATAGAAAGGATGGGGTGGAAAAGTTTGGTCTGATGCCAGTGACACATTTCCACAAAGAAGACCACACCTCCTAATCCTTCGCAAACAGTTCCACTCCCTGGTGCTGAAGCATTCGAATGTATGAGCCTGTGGGGTCCGTTCTATTCAAACCACCAGACCTACCTTGCAGTACTTATAAAACTCAACTAAAAATGGATTAGAGACTAAAACTATGAAACTAGAACAAAACATAACGGGAAACTTCAGACAGTATCCCTGTCTGTGGTTCTTAGGTCATCATGCCAATCAGAGATACCCACCCTCAAAAATCAACATACTGAATCGAAAACATATTCAAATCTTATTTCTCACAAAAGGCTGATAGCCAGAATGTACATGTCAATGACAGAATCAGTAGTTGAAGACAATTGAGCTGTAGACTTGCAACACTCCAACCTCTCCTCAGTCTTCAAAGTTCTTTCTAATCAGTTAACCGGCTTTATTTAGCCCACTTAGTCATGCATTGCCTTTTGCTTTATGTGAACTAGAATCGTGGTGACCATTCCGTAAATCCTTCAGAAAGTGCAAGCAGAGGCTTAACTCCCGTTAACCCATTAACTCCCATTAAGTATATCATCAGAGAGCATCTGAGGCTGTGGAATTGGGGGTAACCTAAGTCTGTGTTTCCAGCTATGGTCATGCATATTTGGCTCCAGAATAATCCTCCATTAAGGTGAGAGTTCTGATTTTGAATTGGCAGGCACTGAACATCAGTGATTGTTTTGAAAAAAGGCAGATTCTCAGTTAGCTACCCCTTTACATTCACTAAGACTGAAAGGACCTCGGAAGTTAGCATATAACAACTAGAGACCAAGTTCTCAGCACTAAGGAAATTTATTTGCCCCAGAGGGACAAAGGACAGGCAATCAGAGACAAAGACAGGAGACAGAAGATAAGGGAAAGGGGAAAAAAAGAACAAGGCGGGAGGGGAACTTGCCCCAGAGGACAAAGTACTGTCTGTGGATGGAGAGGAGACAGACGTGGCCCAAAGGCAAACGACAGTTTATAAAGGAAAAGGACTAATGGAGGATAAGGATGAATTGGTTAATTTTGGTTGGTTATGTTAATTAGGTTAGTCAAAAGGGGACTTTGATTGCTGGACTTCTGTACTTTGATAGCTGGACCTTGGTGGTCAGTCTCAAATGAGGATGTGGCCAGTTAAGGGCTTGGTGGCTAGCTCTAGGCATTTAATCTAACAGTTGTTAGCAAGGCAGAGGGAATGAGAGCCAGGCGAGGCTCACCAGAGCCGTGTTTGCCATGCTTGGGCCTTCCAGAGCCTCTTCGATGATGACCACTACCAAAAGAAGAAAAGGCAACAATTATGAAGAATTACGTGTGCTGCGTGGTGGTGATGCACACCTTTAATCCCAGCACTCCACAAGGAGGCAGAGACAGGAAAATCTCTGAGTTCAAGGCCAGCCTGCTGTACAGAGCAAGTTCCAGGACATCCAGGTCTACACAGAGAAACCCTGTCTCCTGAATAAAACAAAACAAAACAGCAAAAACAAAAACAAAACAAAAAACAAAAAATTATATAAGCAACAGAAACCCTTGCTTAAAGGTAAACTAAGGCAAACACCAACCTTTCGTCTATAGTACAGAGACTATAGAAATTGATGAGAGACACTCCCCAACTTCAAAAAGCTAAAAACACATTACTACATGAAGTTCAAGGATAGCTTGGTCTTCTGTACTTATATCTTAAAGAATGCAAAGCACACAGCGAGGAGGTGGGTGTGGCCACTATAGCAGTCTGAGCTCTGGAAGCTTTGGATGCCACCTCCTTTGGTAACACTAGGAATGTAAATATATGCTCCTTTTCCAAGGAATTAATTACCATATGAAAGGATGACTCTGCCTCGGCTTTGTCCTGAGTTGCTCATCTTGCTCTGGGTGGAGACCTGGCATTCCAAACTGTCCTAAAGGAGATAGTTTGCCCCGTGAGATGATTGCTTCTCCTTTCCAAGATGGTCGCCCTCGTGTCAGGTGTTTCTAGCCACTTCTGCCCGGCAGCAGTGTGAGCCTCTGCCACGTGGCCTGCCCATTTTCCTGAGTTAGGAAACATATTACTTTCCTTTATGCCCTTTCTTCTTGTGGGGGAATGGTGATACTGTCCAAAGCCTGAGCATCTTTCCCCGGCAGTCCTTCTGCAGTCCTCCTCTGCCAGCGGAGCGCCCTGGCAAACAGCAGGGCCTTCTCTCCCTTTCCACAACCCTCTTCCAGGCAATGGCCAAGATTTACAGCTCACTTGCTCGATTGTGTATCTCTTAAACAAAACAAAACAACCCTAACTTTATTTCAGAGATTAAGAACCACCCCAAAAGAACCGCAGTTTCCCCAAAAACAAGGCATTCGTGGTGTTAGCGTTCTGTCTAAACTTCACCCACAGTTACCTGGCAACAGCCAGGTAGGCCTGACCCACTGTCAAAAGGGGCTGCTTGCCCCTCCTCCACCTCTTACCCTTGGTCTCTTTATCTCTTGCTTCTCTCCTGCTCTTTCTCTCCCGTTCCCTACTCCCTTCCCTTCCCCCTCTCTCCATGTGCTCATGGCCATGGCCGGCCTCTACTTCTCTTCTTTCTCTCTGCTTTTCTCTGCCTCTACTACCCTCTTAACCCCTCTCCCCATGCCCTGAATAAAATCTATTCTACACTGTACCCTTAGGTGGCTGGTCTCCCAGGTGGAAGGGATGCCTTGGCATGGGCTCACCGAGGTACCCCCTTTCCCTCACCCCTCGTGACACCCCCATAGAGCATATCTTATATCTATCTTTTTATAAACACATCACATGGATGAGTGGGTAAAGAGTTTCTGATGCACACAAAATCTAATTGCCTAAATGTCTCTAAAAGGTTATGTGCCAAGGTGATGAGGTGTGAGAGGGACGTAGTAAAGCTGAAATTGGGTCATGAAGGCTCTACCTGTATGGCTATTGACCCTGTAAGTCCTGAAAGAAAAACGGAGGCACCCCAGCGCCCCACGCCTTGGAAGGCGTCACCCAAATCACTCACGAGAAACAGTCTAGATGCAATAGCAGGAGGATTTTTATTCCAGAGCTCTGGGGTCACAGCCATTCCCCCACAGGGGGTAGGTGACTGTGAACCCAGGGTGCAGAAACAGGACTGCTTTTATAGATTTACAGCAAAGCCCGCCTAACACAAGCCACTCCATAGCTTCCAAGCCAATCAGTTTAAATTATCCGAGTCCGTGTTCTCTGAAAACCAATCAGTTTCCTATAGAAGCCAGATAAACTAGTTAAGTCATTTCCTCTTACATGGCCGCCACACCCAAGGTCACACCAGGCGTTTCCTGTCACGCATTTCCTATGGGGCCAGGGTCACATACGTATGTACGGGGCCAGCGCATCTGCCGCAGTGACCCTGCCGACCCAGTGGCATCCCAGCCCTCATCCTTTCAAGTCACCATGCAGAAGGGGATGCAGAAAAGTAGGGGTGTGGAGGTCAGAGAGAGGAAGCACAGGGCAGGGAGCAGGAAAGGAGAGAGAGGGAGAGAGAGAAGGAAAATGTCTTGGGGAGAGGAGACCCAACCCCTGGGCTGGAAAGGTTAGACTAGAGTGTGGGATATGCCAGCTATGCCTGTGACAGGTAGGGACTGGGGTATGCTGGGAGGACCTGGAGGCCAGGAACGCTTTGAGAGATTAAATAGGCACCTCAGCTACTTGTCCTGGATCTAGAACCCAACAAAGTGTCCTCCTCGCTTCCAAGCCCTTAGCATATCTTCCCATTGATCTGAAAAGGGGCTCCTTTTTGCTATGTATGAGACATACTTCCTTCATCTTGGGCATCCTTGGCTTGAGTACCACGAACTGACTAACCTTCGATGGTCTATCTCCATTAACATAGTGTTAAGTCTCAAACCATGGTACAAAGGGCTGAGGTACCTATTTAACATATCAAAGTGAACATGATCTTTGGGCTCTCCCAGCATTCCTCAGTCCTCCCTGGTTACAAGGTCTTTCTGTCAGGCATACACCACACCTCTCCCGCCCCCACCCCGAACTCTCCAACGCGGGAGGCTGGGGGGCTCCATCCTTACACAATCCCACCATCTCCATCACCTGCCCTTTATGCATCTTCACTCTCTTGGCAGCTTCTCAGTCCCCTGTCCGCCCTCTCCTCTCCCCTCTCCCCTCTCTGTCCTCTCCCCTCCCCTCTCCGCCCTCTCCCCTCCCCTCTCCGTCCTCTCCCCTGCTGCCCTCTCCCCTCCCCTCTCCGTCCTCTCCCCTCCCCTCTCTGCCCTCTCCTCTCCCCTCTCTGCCCTCTCCTCTCCCCTCTCTGCCCTCTCCTCTCCCCTCTCCACCTTCTCCCCTCCCCTCTCCGCCCTCTCCCCTCCCCTCTCCATCCTCTCCCCTCCCCTCTCTGCTCTCTCCTCTCCCCTCTCCACCCTCTCCCCTCCCCTCTCTGTCCTCTCCCCTCCCCACTCCGCCCTCTCCCCTCCCCTCTCCGTCCTCTCCCCTGCTGCCCTCTCCCCTCCCCTCTCCGTCCTCTCCCCTCCCCTCTCTGCCCTCTCCTCTCCCCTCTCTGCCCTCTCCTCTCCCCTCTCTGCCCTCTCCTCTCCCCTCTCCACCTTCTCCCCTCCCCTCTCCGCCCTCTCCCCTCCCCTCTCCATCCTCTCCCCTCCCCTCTCTGCTCTCTCCTCTCCCCTCTCCACCCTCTCCCCTCCCCTCTCTGTCCTCTCCCCTCCCCTCTCCGCCCTCTCCCCTCCCCTCTCCGTCCTCTCCTCTCCCCTCACTGCCCTCTCCTCTCCCGTGTCCTCCCACGATTCAGCGTCTTGTCCCCTCTGGACTCTCCCGGATGTGACTCCCTCTGTGCTCTCTCACATTCCTATAATAGACTTTATCCTCCAGCACACCTAGGAGCAGTCATGTGCTTTCCTTTCCTTTTTTTTTCCTTCATCTAGGACAACATATGATGCCATGTCAGACAGCTTTAAAAAACAAAAATCAAAACCAAGGAACCTTGTAACAAGTAACATGTTGTGGCACTGGCCAACTCTAAGGCATTATACTGAGTGAAATTAATTGGTCACAAAGGGAAAATACTCTGCAGGACACCAGATGTCCTGGAACTTGAGACACCGGCCACTGTAAGCTGCCTTGTGAGCTCTGGGTCCTTGGCAAGAGCAACTCAACCCCCAAGTCATCCTTCTAGACAAATAAACAGAAATCTTTAAAAGAAATGTTTAAGGTGACATGATGGCTGTCGTCGTTAGCTGTTGCTTGACCGGGTCTGGAATCACCAAGGAGACAGCATAAGGCACAGTGGTTGTCAGCCTGTGGAGACCTCCCCAGGGGCTTATGACCCTCTCACAGAGGCTGCCCAACATCATTAGAAAACACAGATGTTTACTTTACATTACCTAACAATAGCAAAATTATAGTTAAAAGTAATGATAAAAATAATTTTATGGCTCGGGGTCACCACAACATGAGGACCTGTATTAAAGGGTCACAATATTAGGAACACTGAGAAGCAGTGCCGTAGGTGCACAAGTCAGGGGTTATGTAGCCTGCAGGTGCACAACTGAGGGTTGTATTGACTAGGTTCTTCCCGTGGACAGGGGTCTGGGACTAGATCAAGGGGACAAAAGGAGCTGAACACATTTATTGCTCTCTGACCGGTTCTTCCACGCTCCCGCTGCTGTGATTCCGCCAGGTGCTGGACCAAATGTACCCTTCTTTCCTCAGTTGCCCTTGTCTGAGTGTGGTCTGACTGTGTACCCCTGGCTGACTTGGAACTCACAAAAAATCTTTCTGTCTATGCTAGGATTAAGAGTGCCTTACCACGTCCAGCAGAGAAATTTTATTTTTTGCCACAATAAAAAAATATTATATACAAGTAGTGGCACCCACCCTCAAGCCAGGCATTTGGGAGGCACAGCAAGTTCCAGGACAGCCAGGACTGCATAGAGAAATCTTGTCTCAAAAAACAAACAAATTTAGACATGTTTTTTAAACCAGCTCCAATTCCTTGTGAGTCCTCCAGTTATTATTGTAAAAGGCAGGATTGACCAAGATTTTTTTAAAAACTAATTGATTTAAAGATCTTCAATTTTTTTAATTTAAAAAAAAATATTGCCAAGTGTGGAAGTACTTGTTAATTCCAGTACTCAGGAGGTAGAGGCAACAGAATAGCCAGTTTGAGTCCAACTCTGAATATGGAGTAAGTTCCAGGTCAGTATAGGTATTGGTATAGGTATATCCATCTTAAACATGTGTATACATTTGACCTGACCCTAACTAACCTTACATGCAGACACACAGCTAGCAGTGCCAGAAAACAGTAAGAAAGGCTGGCAGTGATTTACAACAGAAGCTTGGAGAGACAGGCCTCTACAACTCGGGCTTCATCTCTGATGCTTGCTAGGGATGCTTCAAGACTTCAGTGGCAACACCCCAAGTGTGATGTTTATGTTCTCCTCTGTAGAGGGTTGCTATATGGATTAGATGAAATTACAGAGTGACCCTTGATAGGTTCGTTATATGTGACAAGATTAGCCATTTCAAGCCAAATTACAGTATTAAGGCAGGTTTAGTGGGGGCAATTCTTGGGCAGGTTCAGCAGTCCCAAGGAATGAATACAGGAAGTCATAATGCATACAGGAAGACAGGGGGAAGGGGGCTAGAAATTAGAGGGTGGGACATGCCAGCCCTGCCCTGTAACAGGTAGGGATTGAGGGATGCTGGGACAACCTGGAGGCCATGTTGGCATATTACAAAAGCACCTCAGCTGCTTGTTCCCTGTCTAGAACCCAACAATCCTTTGAGATGTATTCAATGCTACAAAGTGAAGTAAACCAAGAGTTAAATATAGAAACCAAACTTTAACGGTCTGAGGTTAAACCTCTCCTGTGAGTATACCAGCAGTGTCTCAGAAAATCTTGCTTTCTCAGTGACTCTACATTGATTAGAAGTCACTTAGCCTTCCCAGAGTGGCAAACTAAACCATCTATGGTGAAACAGTTCACAATAATCACTCTCTATGTGCAATTTTTATTTTTCCATCTTATGACTTGGAAAACTGAACATAATACAGTCAGGCAGTTTTCTCAAGGCTATGTAGCTTGTTAGTTTTAGAGCCTGTATTGATATATGATCCTCCGTAAAGTACACTTCTGCCATACTATTTGTAGCAGAACACCACTGGCTGGGTGACTCAGAGTGAGCAGAAATGTGTTCATCTGAAGATCCATGTATCGAGGTATGGGGAGATAGCCCGTGATTCTGCTTCCAACATGATGCCTTCTCACGTGCTCAAACAAGACAAAGAAAGCAAGCGGATCCAAGCTCACTGTTTATAACAGTGTCAACCCCACCCCCTCTTGGTCTCATTGCTGGGAGCAAAGAATGACAAGAAGGAAGGATTTTGTTAGCTCGAAGTTTGCGGATGTATCTGCAGCAATCAGAAAGCATGACACTGGGGGTAGGTATGGTTAGGTCAGCAGGATCGTGAACTCTTCACTCACATGGTTGTAGTCCAGTGAACAGGGGAATATGTGTAGATAATTTATACTTATGTGTTATATTTATATACATGAAATATATGCATATAGTATATTTATATACGATAAACACATATCTCAAAATGGAAGCGTTGTGCTATAAGACCTAAGACCCCTCCACAGTCACCAGCTTTCTCCAGCTGCTCCCATGCAGGTCTCACGGCCTCCAGAAACAGCCCTGGGGGTCTACTGCTCACACACGTGAGACTTTGGGGAACACTTCACACTCAAACTGTAACATATGTTTCACCATTCAACACTGGAGTGATGGCAATTAAATGTTAACACAATACTGGGTGTGGAGGCCACACACTTGTAATCCTAGCACTTAGCAGGTCCAGACGGGAGAGTGTCTCTGGGTGTTAGGCCGCCCTACTCTGTGTAGTATATCTAGAGACAGGCAATGCTATGTTGCAAGACCCTATCTCAAAAAGCTAAAACCAGGTTTGGTGATGGTGCTTATAGTCTTAGTACTTGGGAGACAGGAGGTTGAGAATCAGAAGTTCAAGGCTAGCCTCAGACACACAGAGAAGTCCAGGTCAGTCTGAGGTATAATGTGGTAGGTACTCTGTTTCAAAACAAACAAATAAACAAAGGAAAACATTTGGTCTGGGCACAGCAGCCCACACCATTAATCCTAGGCCTCAGAAGGCAGAGGCTATTGGATCTCTGTGAGTTTAAGGCCAGCTGGTCTACATAGAGGTCCAGTCCATCCAGGGCTACAAAGCAAGTGTTGTAGAAAATATTGAATCTCAAGTCAGGGCTTTCTACCCTTCTTTTGGTCATTTAGTTCTTTTTTTTTTTTTTGGTTTTTCGAGACAGGGTTTCTCTGTATAGCCCTGGCTGTCCTGGAACTCACTCTGTAGACCAGGCTGGCCTCGAACTCAGAAATCCGCCTGCCTCTGCCTCCCAAGTGCTGGGATTAAAGGCGAGCACCACCACCGCCCGGTCGGTCATTTAGTTCTTAGATAAGAGACACACAACTTGTGTGTTTATAATAAGCCCTTAATGCACTAGGACTGGGCAGATATCTACCCTCTAAGCTATTCTGTCTCCTTCACTGCTAATAACCCTGAGATGTGACTTGCCATGTTCTGCCTGGGCCACTCTTAGCCCCAGCTGGCCAGGCCTCATGGCCATGTCTTTATAACTCACCTACCCCTGGCATCTCTCCTCTCTCCACCTCTCTCCCTTCCTTCCCTGTGGTCTCTTCAGACCGCAAGCCCAGGAACCTCTTCTGCCCAGTTATTAGCCGCAGGCATCTTTACTCACCAATCAGGAATAACTTGGGGGACAAGGTGGCATAGCACTTCTTGTTCTAGGGGCAACCAGGCTGTGGGGGATCAGTATTTAGCATTACAATACACAGCAACAGGCCAAACCTCAACCCTATCAAGTGAGACAGTATCTCAAAAAAAAAAAAAAAAAAAAAAAAAAAGCAAACAAAACAACAAGAAATAAAAATTTGCAACATGCATTTTGGAGGGGTCAGTCTTTGAAGTCATAGCACCCTGCAACACACTACAGCTCTCAGTTTACCACGGACCCTGTTAGACTGCATGTCCTGAGGGAACACCATTTTTTTTCCTCTCATTTATTTATGTACTTATTGTTATATTCCCAACCTACCCCACATCCCCCCTTTGTCTTACTATGGAGCCCAAGCTGGCTTTGAACATTTAATCTGTTTTCCTCCTGTGCCTTCCCCGTGCTGGGATTATGGTCATGTGTCACCAAACCCTGCCATCTAAGGCCTTTAAACAGACTCCCACAAACTAGTCCTTTGACAGTCTTAAAAACGTCAGAGTCTAGCAGGGATTCTAAATCTGGACTGTGCATGCTCTTGACTTGCAGACATTTTATTTAGTTACTTCTCTAGGTAGGGTGTCAAGCAGCTCTGGCTGGCCTGGAGTTTCAGCCGTCAAGCTTCTGTTATTGTTTTATTGAGGCCGAATCTCATCCAGTCCAGGTTAGTCGTGGACTCCTTTTGTAATTAAGGGCATAACCCTGAACTCCCTGGACCCCCATCCTTCCCCTGCCTGCTTGTGAGGAGCTCAGGTATGCACCACCACAACAGGCCCTTAGTCAGAATTAGCCGCTCAGATTTCTCTAGTTCTCTTCGAAAATTGTGAGTGATAAGCCGTTTGAAAACCATGGGAAAAGATAGGAATGAGTCAGCTTCAGTCTTCCCAGATAGGAAGGAGAGTGGTAATCATTAATTAAATATTCAAGACTTCAAAGCGGCCTCTGGAGAAGTGAGTGAATGCAGCTCAGGCACTGTGCTCACGGGGCTTTGTAACCTCCATTAATTGTTGTTTACACTCCACCGTGAGGTCATTGCATAATAGCAGAGAATATAATTACACGTCATTATTATACAAGATACGCTATTACATTGCAACGCTCATGAGAATTGTTAATATGAAAACATGCCATCCGGCCAAGTCCATAAAAATATGTATGTATGTATGTATGTATGTATGTATGTATTTTATAGAAATAGTGTTCTCTCTGTCAATCTGAGTCCCAAATGTGATTTGAAATTGGCTAAGTGCCATGAAAAGTAGGAGTGTTTGGCTTTGCTTTGTTTTAGTGTTTATGCCTGGAGAAGGGGCTAGGAAGAGATTAAGAGCACACACATATAGGAACAGAGCATGATTCTCCTGTGGCGTACAGGATCCTAACTGAAGCAGGACCCACCTACTATAAAGCAGAAAGAAGTGAGTCCTGAGCCTTGGAAGATCTGGTTAATAGTGGAGTGCATGCCTTGGGGTAAAACTAGGTATTAAACCAGCCACTGCTACTGGTGGAAGAGACCCACTCACCTTGAGATTTTAGCTGCATCTCGAGAGGAAATCAGCAGTCTCACAAACATCTGTTCCATCCCCCCCTCTGCCTCTGTCTGTCTGTCTGTCTGTATCTCTTTCTCCTCTTTTTGTCTCTCTGTCTTTCTCTGCCTCTGTCTGTCTCTGTTTCTTTCTCTCTTTCTCTCTCTCTCTCTCTCTCTCTCTCTCTCTCTCTCTCTCTGTGTGTGTGTGTGTGTGTGTGTTACACACACACACACACACACACACACACACACAATCCACTGAGTCCAAATAATGGTACCCATATGAACATGGATATGGGTCATCCCATAGAGCACAGCCAACCTACCAGTGACCAACCTCTCCCAATGAAAAATGACTCACCTCCCAACAGCCAATAGCCATCAATAGCTTGTCTGCTACAAGTGAGGCCCTCTAAGCCCCTTCTCCAACAAGCAGAAATTTTATATTGCTTGACTTTATCCAGGTCTTATGCAGGTAACCACAGCTGCTATGAGTTCATGAGGGTAAGACCATGTCATGCACGACCAGGTCAACAGACAGCATTCCTTCATAGTGCTTTTCACAGAAGCATTTCACAGCTTCACAGAGATGTCCCTGGCTCTGCCACACTCTCTCCTCCCACTTCTGTGATGTCACCTGATCCCTGTGTGAGATGGAGGAGGTGGTTGTTATAGATGTCCCTTTCACTCTTGAGCGTTCAGTCACTTATTCTCAGTGTTTTGACCAGTTATGACCATCTACATTAAATGCTGTACACTGTTTTTATTTTTATTTGTATGACAGCATATTTCCTGTAGCCCAGACTGGCCTTGAACTCCAAGTTCTTCTATCTCTCCATGCTTATCTGCCTCTGTACTAGCCTCCCATCAACACATTCTTTTTGAATGTCTGGGAAGATACAAAAAAAAAATTCTGATTACCAAACAGGTAAAGTTTCAAGAGCATATGAAAGTCTGTTTGGGGTTGGGTCTTGGTGAATGCGTGGGATACTGCCTTGAGGATCTGTAAACCCCAGGGGGGTAGTCAGTCAGTGTTAGCACAAGCCAGGAGCTCTGCCCCCTCCATTTCCTGAGGCTCTTCCAGACTCAGCACTTTTTGGGAATTTGACAGGCAACACCTAGGTTCCTGACTAACTGCTGTGGCTTTATACAGGAAGTCACTCTCCAGCAATAACTGAACACAAAGGACAACCCAGAGGAAACAGTGAGCTTTGCCGGCTGTGAACAGGGCTTAGCAGGAAAAGTCATCTGCTCTTTATCCCTGATGGCTGAGTTTGAGCACCAGGACCAGTATGGTAGGAGGATTGAACTCAGTTCCCTAAGTCAGCTTAGGCAGGCATTGGACCTGAGAGCCTGGGAGGGCTTTGACACTTAAGCCTTTTCTCGGTGTTTTGTATTAGGTAGTGGCGTGGTCGTCTATTAATGCATTAACTCAAGCTTCACTTTTATAGCACTGCAGTTTTTTGACATGTATTTTTTTAATTGACAGCAAAATTTGATAACAGCTTTTGTACCAAACATTATTTCCAACTGGAAAAATGTTGCAGATTAATTTTTTAATTAATTAATTAATTTTTTTACACTCCATATCTTATTCCTCCCATCCCATCCACCCTCCAACTGTTCCACATCCCATACCTCCCCCCAACTCCCTGTCTCTACGTGGATGTCCCGAGCCCCTACCCGACCTGACGTCTAAACTCCCAGGGGCCTCCAGTCTCTTGAGGGTTAGGTGCATCATCTCAGAATGAATGCAGACCCAGCAGTCCTCCACTGTATGTGTGCTGGGGCCTCATATCAGTGGGTGTGCATATTGGTAATTCTTTTTTCAATGCAGGGATATATTTAGAGAAATATTTTCTTATTGTTTGCAACTACTTGCAAAATAGTTCAAATTTCTTTTTGGGTCATAAAGTGCACCAAATTGTTTTTACTTTGAAAGGGAAATTGAGATGCCTATTTATAAGCCGCTTCTGTTCAGAAAAAGAAAATAGAATGTTTGGAGGAAAGGTCTCATGTATTCCCGGGCAGCCTTGAGTTCACCATGAAGATGACCTTGATAACTGATCCTTCTACCTCTACCTCCCAAGTGCCAAGAGATTAGAACAGGGAGCTACCATGTCCTGTAAGAACAAATCTTTTTGTAGCCTGGCTGTCCTGGAATTTTCTCTGCATATCAGCTTGCCCTTTAAACTCATGGAGATCCACCTACCTCTCTCCCCAGTGCTGGGAATAAATGTGCACCACTCCTGTCCTTCGAGAATGAACTTCCTTTATTTTCTTTTCTTTCTCTTTCTTTCTTTCTTTCTTTCTTTCTTTCTTTCTTTCCTTTCTTTCTTTCTTTCTTTCTTTCTTTCTTTCTTTCTTTTTTTTTTTTGGTTTTTCAAGACAGGGTTTCTCTGTGTAGCTCCAGCTGTCCTGGAACTCACTCTGTAGACCAGGCTGGCCTCGAACTCAGAAATCTGCCTGCCTCTGCCTCCCAAGTGCTGGGATTAAAGGCTTGTGCCACCACTGCCCGACTAAGAACGAACTTTTAAAGTGCATAGTGTTTGCTGTTGAAATGGCTCAGGGGTTAGAGCAACGGCTGCTAAACTGGACGATCTGAGTCTGCTCCCTAGGACTCACATGGTGGAAGGAGGAAATCAGTTCCTGAGAGCTGTCCTGAGAGTGACCTTCACTTTGTGCCCCAACACATTCACACATATAAAATAAATGCAGTTAATTTATTATTTAAGACATACACACACACACACACACACACACACACACACACACACAGCCGAGTGTGGTGGCTCCACCCTTAATCCTAGCACTCAGGAGGCAGAGGGTGGTGGCGCTCTGTGAGATCTCTAAGTTTGAGGCCAACCTGGTCTACAAAGTGAGCTCCAAAGAAGTCAAAGTTGTTTCACAGAGAAACCCTGTCTCCAAAAACAAAACAAAACCAAACTAATCAAACAAACAAAAACAAACTAAACAAACAAACAAAAACCAATAACAACACCAACAACCAGAAGCTAGTAGCTGATGTGCTTAGTGTGTTCTCCATTTAAATACCAACAATAACAGCAACGACAATTGGTTAGAAGAACTAATTTACCTTTTACCAGCTGTGCTGTGAATGTTTGGCAAAGCAGCCTCTTCAAGCCTGTAAAATTGGTAAAATGATGGTCCTAGCGCTTGTGAGATATGTGGACATCTGTCATTGTCAAGGCTTCAGTAATCCCTTTTCCCTGGCACAATTGTTAACCCTGAGAGCACTACCTGTCTTCTGACCACACGGAGTACCAAATGACCTAGATGAGCAGCCAGAACGTACAATCTGTCTCTTTGCTGCGATATTGGCAGGTCCCAGTCACTTTTCTATTGCTGTGAAGATACTTCACGACAAAGGCGATTTATAGAAGAAAGAGTTTATAGGAGGTTGCAGTTCCAGAGGACAAGTGTCTTGACATCATTCCTCAAGGGAGCATAAAAGGAGGCAGGTGGTCATGGTGTTGAAGCACTGACTGAGAATTCACACTATTATTGTCAGTTGGAGGCAGAGAGAAAGCTAATTGGGAAAGGCAGGGACTTCTGAAATCTCAAAGCCAATCCTCAGTGGCATACCTCCTCCAACAAGGTCAGTCTATCCCCAAGAGTGCCACACCTGGGGACCAAGGATTCAAGTACCTCCTGGGGGTCATTCTCATTCAAACTACCACAAGATACATGACCTTCAGAGGGCTGGAAGTCCTCTTTTAACTTTGCTGTCTGTTTTCTGGAACATCGAGACTCAAAAATTGGTAGCTTTGGAGTTGATTGCCTGACCTATTATCAGAAAGAAAATATTAAAAGTCAAGGATTGACTCAGGCATAGGAAAGATCTTAACAGGGCCATAGGTAAAGTCAGATGTGCCTCTGCCTTTCAGTTAAGTACGTCTTTACCCACAAAAAAGGTTCCCCTTGGGTGAGCAGCCCCACCCTAAACTGAGGAGCTGATGGCTTGCAGAGGAGGAAGAGTCGGTTTTCTTTAAGGATGTAGCTCCAGTAAGGTCACCGTGCTCCAGCGAATGGCCATACATCCATTAAAGCTACACAAACTGGACTCAGTTGGGGCAGGGGAGGACAGGAAGTTGGCAGGAAGAAGGAAGAAGGAAGAAGGGTCTGGGAAGAGTCAGGGGAGGAATAAGGGGTGAGTGTCTCAGGGTTTCTATTCCTGCACAAAACATCATGACCAAGAAGCAGGGGGAGGAGGAAAGGGTTTATTCAGCTACCAGCTCTCCATGACTCTAACTCCAGGGGATCCATCACCCTCTCTATGCTCCATAAGCCCCTGCATGCATGTCACATACTCACATAGACAGGCAGACAGATAGACAGACACAGACACACATACACGCACAAACACACAGATAGACAGACATACAGAGAGAGAGAGAGAGAGAGAGACAGAGACAGAGACAGAGAGACAGAGACAGAGAAAGAAAAATAAATCTTTTTTTTAAAGTCTAAACTAAGTTGCATCCCTTGACAAACATACTTAAAATCATGCTATGGCTTTTTTTTTTTTTTTTTTTTTTTTTGGTTTTTTTCGAGACAGGGTTTCTCTGTGTAGTCCTGGCTGTCCTGGAACTCACTGTGTAGACCAGGCTGGCCTCGAACTCAGAAATCCGCCTGCCTCTGCCTCCCAAGTGCCACCACCGCCCGGCTCATGCTATGGCTTTTTTACGTCTCATATGGTTTTAAAAATATAGCAAAAGTAAAGAGGGCACTTCTCTCTAGGAAGGAAATTTTTGTACAATGACAATTGGTTTATGTCACAGTCAAAACAATGTGTGTACCAATGAACCTTTCTACATGATGGTTTCAAGAGCATCATCATATCAGGACTAGAAAAACCCTTATTGTTCTAACAGAGAACCAGGGTTTCAACTACAACAACCACTTGGTGGCTCACAGGCATCTGTAACTCCAGTTCTTGCGGCTATAATGTCCTCTTCTGACTTCCACAAGCATAAGACACCCATGGCACACAAACATACATGCAGGCAGAGCACACCCCAACACATAAGATAAAAAATAAACAAAACTTTAAAAATTAAAGATTAAAAAGAAAGTTGCCTATAAACATTCTCCAGGGAGCCATGGTTCAGTGAGTAAAGTTCTGCCTACCCAGTCTCAAACAAGGAGGCATAGAAGAAATTGGGGGAGACACCCAGAACCAGCCTCTGGCCCCTACACACCTACAAAACATCCACTGCACACCGACCCCTCCCATTCATCCTTTGGCTCTGCTGTCTGCCACGGGGTTGCCCCCATTCCTTCATATATTGCATAAACGGTGTTTGCCTTTTCGACGTGAACACTGAAAGAACAGATTGGTGTGACGGCTTGTAGTTTTTCTTTCTTGCATAATGATGGCTTGTCCCCAGGCCACCACTCTTCCTCCTCCAGTATTAAACTGGATTGCTACCTTAAAAGGCAAAAAATAGTGACTATGTTTGTAGCTGCTGGAATGGAATAAACAAACAGCTGTGGTTAGTGCGTAGGCATTTTGAGATGCTCAGAACGCACATTGTTTGGATATCTGTCTGAGCACTGAGATTTCCAAGACAGAAGTCCACTTAGAAGTTAGTGCATAGGTAAAAGGAAACCCTCAAGGGCAGATTGGACCTGGAGGCTTGGCTCAGCTCCTTCCTAAGTTCAGTGGGCGGTCAGGCAGTGGGAGTGGGCTTTGAATAGCCCCCAGTGTGATGTGGGGGAGGACAATTTTCTTATACATCGGAAAATAAAATAGCGCAGACCTGTTTTAGTCTGTGTTTCTTCCTTTTTACCAAATGGAAAAGCCCTGTGATTTCTCTGAAAATGTAAACTTGCCTTCAGTCTTACTGTGTAAAGAAAGACCTTAAACTCCTGATCCTCCTACCTCAACTGCTTGAGTGCTGGAATTACAGGTGTGTGGGACCATACCCAATTCAGAATGTTACTTTGAATTAATTGGATATATTTGATCATACCCTTTATGGGACAAGGAAAGAAAGTGAGCAGACAGTGTTTTCAAGGAGAGAAGTGAAATGTGAGTGGTCAACCTATAAAGATAATCATTGGAAAATGTATAACATTGGCTAGCTTGAAAAGGGGGAAGGGGACTAAAACCTCACAGTTTGACCTGGAAAGGTTACTCGGCAGTTAAGAACACTAGCTGTTCTTCTTGAGGACCAGGGTTTGATTCTCATCACCTGAATGGTGGCCCAAAACCATGTATAACTCCAGTTCCGGGAAATCGGATACCTTCTCTTGGTCTCCATCAGTAATGTATGCGAAGGATATAGACACAACACTCATACACATAAAATAAACAACACTAACAACAGCAGCAACAAACTTCACCATTGGGCTCAGGATCAACTGTCCTAATGTCCTAATGATTTAAGAACTCTGTCTTACTGACCCCTTCTGGGATCAGGCTAACCAACAGGGTGTGTGTGTGTGTGTGTGTGTGTGTGTGTGTGAATCTGTGTGTGTGTTTGTGTGTGTGTGTTGTAAGTCTATGTGTGTCTGTGTGTGTCATATTCCATGAAGCCAGAGGCCATTGGACAAGGCTAGAGGAGACAATATTATTGGACATGATGACTGGGAAGGTTTCTGAAAGAACCAGGAATATAAGGCTTCAGACATGATGTTGTATTTTCCTCATCTAGTGTTGATTATTCATATGAATACCATGCATGTGGCCTTGCACACCTATCATCTCAGCACTGAGGAGGGAAGGACTGGAACTCAAGGTCATCCTCAGATACAGAAAGAGGCTGAGGAAAGCCTGGCCTACATGAGACCAAACAAAACAGACACCTGTGATGAGCTTGGTGTTCTACCAGATAGTAAAACCAGGAACTCCATAGAAGCCAAAAGAGAAATCTCCATCTTCAAGTGTTTAACTTAGTTGAAGTAAAGATATGCTGGGCTGAGGCTTGTCTTAGTTAGGGTTTTACTGCTGAGAACAGACACCATGACCAATGCAAGTTTTATAAAAAAGCAACATTTAATTGGGGCTGACTTACAGGCTCAGATGTTCAGTCCATTGTCATCAAGGCAGAAATATGGCAGCATCCAGGCAGGCATGGTACAGGAGGAGCTGAGAGTTCTACATCTTCATCTGAAGGCTGCTAGTAGAAGACTGACTTCCAGGCAGCCAGGGGGAGGGTCTTAAGCCCACATCCACAGTGACACACCTACTCCAACAAGGCCACACCTCCTAATAGTACCACTCCCTGGGAAAAGCATATACAAACCATCACAAGGCTGGACCATGAATGAGTTATCCTTCCAACCAGTGACATGAACAAGTTGCTATGACCTCTAGGGTCAAAAAGATCATGTTTTAATAATGAAATGTAAGCAACTAAGATCAAGAAATAAAAATCTACACCTGTACTACTACAGCCTGGCTTTGTTCCATAAAACCAGTCTCTCAATTTGCACATATTCTGTGGAGCTGGGGTTACAGGTGCTTATGGTTCTACTAGAAAACTGAGGTTCACATCCTTGGACCTATCAGACTGTGTCTTAGTTAGGGTTTCACTGCTGTGAACAGACACCATGACCAAAGCAAGTTTTATAAAAGACAACATTTAATTGGGGCTGGCTTACAGGCTCAGAGGTTCAGTCCATTGTCATCAAGGCAGAAACATGGCAGCATCCAGGCAGATATCATGAAGGAGGAGCTGAGAGTTCTACATCTTCATCTGAAGGCTGCTAGAAGACGGACTTCCAGGCAGCCAGGGTAAGGGTCTTAAGCTCACACCCACAGTGACACACCTACTCCAACAAGGTCACACCTCCTAATAGGGTCATTCCCTGGGCCAATCATATACGAACCATCACAGGCTGGTAACCATTACCATATGTAACTCCAGTTCCAGGGAACCTAATGCCTCTCTCCGCCCTTCCAGTACTTGTACATACACTGCACAAAAACCCGTGCAGTTACACGTGTTTGCATACATGGAAATAAATAACTATTTAGTTCTGTCTTCACGTGGGAGACAGAATTGAATTAAACATAGTTAGTGTCTGTCACTCTTTATCCAAGTCCCAGTGGATGATTCGACTCTGTACCATCTCATATGCTGGTAACTTATATGAGATGGTAGTTTGCAATATTATATGCAGACCAGAAAATTTGTCTCATAAATAAAGCCAAACGTTGTATTTGAGGCGTTGTCCTATTTTCCAAGGTAAACTGAAATTACACACATACCCTCTGTCTTATAGTCCCAGGGAAGGGGGAAGCCGAAACCACAGGACAGAGTCAACGTGAATGACAGGGCTGGCTATAGTGTCACATGCCTATTGTTTCGGAATTTAGAAGGCAGAGTCAGGAGAATCATGAGTTCAGTACCATCCTAGGCTACCCCAGCCAGGCCAGGCTTCATAAAACTGCTTTTAAAAAACCATAGAAACAGACAAAGCCAGAAGAGAATGCCTGGTGACCCCAGGACTTGGGAATCCCCAAGCCCTTGATTCTGTGTGCCTCGGAACTTCCCCATGCGGCTGCAAGCTGAATGCCAGTCACCGCCGTGCCTCAGCTGTGATCTGCGAGCATGCCTTGGCTGGAGCTTCCAGTGACGAACTCCCATCTTTCCATCCTATTTTTAGTTCTGATGATACATCAACCAAAATGTAATCACCAGGTTTCTTTTGCCTTATTTGAAAACTCTCCATGCTTTAACCTCAATAAAGTTCTGGAAAGTGAGCGCAAATACATTTTCCAACAGACTCCTTGTTGGGGGGGGGGGGGAAGTAAGGTCTTGGAAATATAATGCCGGGGTCCAGTTCCATGAAGAGGAATATCATAATTATTCTATACACTTAACTTTCCGTTTACTCATGTGAGAGTATGGTGGGTTTGGTATCCACTACCCGCTGTGGTAGTGAATACAATTCTTTCTAGGCCAGGAATGACAAAACAAATTTTACTTTTGCTTCTTCTGTCAGGAGACGCTTGTTGAGTCGTTCTGATATGAACAAGATAGATGTCTTTGATGTAAAAGCAACAGTCAATAAAGCAAGCAAATACATGGATTCTAATGTATAGAGAACACTATAGATGAATGTGGTGGTACATACCTTTAATCTCAGCACAGAGGCAGAGGTAGGCAGATGTCTGCATTTGAGGCCAGCCTGGTGTACATAGTGAGTTCCACACCAGCTACGGCTACATCTAAAAATGAAAGACTGAACTCTTGCCAGATCTGTATACATTCAGCAAGTTGTGATATCATCTGAACTTCATCTGTAATGAGCAGTCATTGAAAGTATCCCGCAGGGATGATGCCAGGGAGATGGCTAAGTGTTTAAGAGCCCTTTACACTCTTCTAGAAAAATCTAATTCAGTTCCCAGCACCCACATTGGGTGGCTCACAACTCCCTGGACTCCTACTCCATGTTTCTTATCTCTGTTTCTGGTCTCTGAGGGAACCTGCATTTGTATATGCTCGCTCATGTACACACACACACACACACACACACACACACACACACACACCTGTAAAAAATGGAATCTTAAAAAAACTCGTGTGCCTGTCTTATTCATTAGCCAGTAGCATTAAGGTGGCCCCAGAAGACAGTCATCATTGCAGACCTTTCTTGCTTTAACGTGCCTCACAGAGCGGCAATGCCACAGGACCCCATGGTTTTCTTGCACGACACTGCAGGACTTGCTGGGTAGAGAAAGCCGTGGAAGAGGCCCTGCAGAAGACCCTCTGCACCCTCGGGTATCACACGCGTGTTCATGACTCACAACATGCTTTCATGATTTCTAAGGACAATCTCCAAAGTTAAAACATAAAATAGAAAGCTCTTTGTTTTGTTTTGTTTCAGCCCAAGCTGACTGAGCTATGAAGTCGAGTCTGACAAAGAACTCCTCGCCTCCACCTCCCAACACCTGAAGTTTAGACACACGAACCTCCCTGACCAGATGGAAACCGGCCGGTTGGTGGCCTCTTGACAACCTTCAAGATTCCTCTCACCAGCCCATACAGTGCTTTTTGAGCAATTAGGCCTAACGGCAGCCTGACTCCAGATAAATGAGAACATAAGACAGTTAACAGCACTGCACAGATAGCAGCCAGCAGGCTCGCACACCTAGGAGTTTGGACTCCATCTGGTCAATCAGTGAGGCCACGGAAGGATTTCAAGCCCAGAGAATGTGTCTTGCTTTTTCAGGAAGATAGTCTGTCCTCAACCACTGATGAAAAGAATGGCTCAAAGGACACATGGATCTGAGCCCAAGGCGCCAAGCACTGAGGGCTAACAAATTGTTGAAGCCAGGGCTAGAAGGAAAGAAAACAGATGCTCTAGATACCAAGGTAGCTTGGTACCCTGGAGGTACCAAGGGTAGAGCTGGCTAAGTAAATGTCTCTAGGATGTCCACTGTAGAGACAGATAGCTGCTGGGGGCTTAGACAAACAGATCTAGTAGAGTAAAGGCAGCTGCCAGAGGAATTATCAGGAAGTGCCAATTTGGAAGGAAAGGGGAAATTTTAAGGTATCACCCTTTTGTCTATGAACTTAAATGTATGGTTAGTCTTTGTGAAATACTTGCTTTTCTATTTGCTTTGAGACAGGTTCTATGATGGTTTGAATATGCTTGGCCCAGGAAGTGGTACTATTAGGAGGTGTGGCCTTGTTGGAGTAGGTGTGGCTTGTTGGAGGAAGTGTGTCATGTGGACATGAGCTTTAAGACCCTCATCTTCTCTCCTGGAAGCCAGTTTTTTCCTGTTTGCCTTTGAAACAAGATGTTGAACTCTCATCTCCTCCAGCACCATGCCTGTCTGGGTGCTGTGCTCCCACCCTGATGATAATGGACTGAACCTCTGGACTGTAAAACAGCCCCAATTAAGTATTGTCCTTATAAGCGTTGCCTTGGTCTGTTTACAACAGTAAAACCCTAACTAAGACAGGGTCTTAATATTCAGTCCATGTGGCCTGAAATGAACTTCTTGGGACTTCAGGCAGGCACCCCACACCTGGATGAGAAGAAAAGATACTTGTTGCTGTTACAATTGGTTGTGGTTGTGTATGTGTGTGTATGCATATATATGTGTGGTTGTGCACATGCATGTTCACATATGTGTGGTTGCACATGTGACTGAGGTGACAAGGTGGTGTCAGTAGTCTTTGTATTGCTGTCTACCTTATTCAGCGAGGCAGGGTCTCCTGCAGAACCTAGGGCTAGCATCTGGACAGTCTAGGCAGCCACTTGCTTTCAGGATTCCCTGTTCCTGCCACACCCACTTGACTTGTGTGTGATTTGGGGAACTGAACTCTGTTGCTCATGCTTGCGTGCCTAGTGATTTATCCACTCCGCCACCTTGATAGGCTGGTACTATTTCCATGCTAGCTCGCTTGGTCTTGTGTTAGAGAGCATGAGTCCCTGTAACCCCTCAGCTACCTCTCAGTCTCTGGAGTGGCTGGGAGAAACGATTAGCAGGAAGCAAATCCTGCCGTAGAACCCTGGCCTGCAAAGGTGGAACAGTTATTTTTGTTTACTTTGTTTTGTTTTTCGAAGCATTCTTTCTATGGAATCCTGGCAAGGCCAGAACTCACTCTACAGACCAAGCTGACCTCAGATTCCCAGAGATCCTCCAACCTCTGCCTCCCAAGTGCTGGGATTAAAACTGTGCACCACCATGCTGCCTTGTTCATTCTTACTAAGCTACTGTGAGCCTCGAGGAACCAAGCAGCCCCTGAAGGAGAACCTGGAAACCCCTCCTGTCTCTTCCTCCTCCTCCTCCTCCTCCTCCTCTTCCTCCTCCTCCTCTTCCTCCTCCTCTTCCTCCTCCTCTTCCTCTTCCTCCTCTTCCTCCTCTTCCTCCTTTTCCTCTTCCTCTGTCTCCTCCCCTTCCTTCTCCTCCTCTTCCCTGTCCTTCCCCTCTTCCCTGTTGTCTCCCTCTCTTCGTCTTTTTCCTCCCCTTCCCTCTCCTCCCTCTCCTCCCTCTCCTCCCTCTTCTCCCCTCCTCCTTCTACCCTCTCTTCTTCCTTTTTCCTCTCTCCCTTCTTCAGCTCCTCCTTTTCTCCCTTCCTCCATGTCTACCCTCTGCCCTCTGCCCTCTCTCCTCTCTCTTCTCCCCTCCTCCCTCTACCCTCTCTTCTTCCTTTTTCCTCCCCCCTTCCTCTTCAGCTCCTCCTTTTCTCCCTTCCTCCATGTCTTCCCTCTGCCCTCTGCCCTCTCTCCTCTCTCTTCTCCCCTCCCTATCAGACAAGCTCTGTCACTATTTATATTCTTCTTTCTCCTCTTCATCTTTCTCTATTCCCAACATGAAAGGAAAAGGCAGATGGTGAGTCACCCCTCAGTCTTCTGACTGAAGGACCGACCTGTAAGACAAGTTTTCAACACACCCGTGCCTGGAGAGACTGGCTGGCTTCTAAACCTACCACCAGGGAACCATGGTGCTCAGAAAAATTCTCCCAAAGGAAGGGCATCGTAGGAAAGGACAGGGACCCCATCTATCCCTCCTTTACACCTGGCACTTCCCATCAAGGGCACCCCTCCCCTCTAAGTAAAATGAAACCTGTTGGTCTGGAATGAAACACCTTGTTTTGTTTTGCTTTTGTTTCTATTTTGTTCCATTATAATTTTAACATTGTCTAGAATACATGCAGCTCAGGTTTAATCTCCAGTGCCACAGGAAACCAGGCGAGAGCTCAAGAGTTCACGATTATCCTCTGATATGTAGTGAGATCAAGTCCATCCCGAGACACAGGAGGCCCTGTCTCCAAAATAATAACAATGAACGGAGCAGCCTGAGAGCCTTTGCTGCAGCTGGCGCACTCTGGTCTCTACAGTGGAAAGGGAGCAGGAGCTGGAGTCGCTAACCAGTGCAGCCGGGTGTCCGTCCCCTCGCCCCCCCCCCGACCCCCTCCCGTGTCTACTGTTGTTTATCTAGGAAAACCAACGCCTTCTCCCGGTTTAATAAACTGATGGGTAGGCAAAAAAAAAAAAAATTACTAACAAATGTTAAAATATATAAAGTATAAAAATAATAACGCTGCCCTTTGCCAAGACAATGATTTTGTTTTGTTATTCTTCCCGCTGGTTTTGAAATGTTTTCTGACTTACGGTCTAAGCACACTGACAGAACGAAGACCAGTGTGTACTTGAGGAGATGCTCTCTCCCGGAAAGGAAGTGGCCAGTGACTCCCACCAGATGCTCTTTCGCGTCTGTTTTCTTCCTGTTCAACAACGCTCCAGCTGCAGCGACTGTGGGTCTCCTCCTTCTCTCAGGTTCAAGGATTCAGGGGGCGGCACTCCAGGGCTGACTTCTCACAGCTCACTGTAGCCGCTTCATAGTCAAGGAACAGTATTATCGCTTCCCTTGTGCTTCCAAATGAGGCATTTACGGAACTGACAGACAAGCTCCCCACTGGAGAACTAAAATGACTGTCATGAGGACTGGCAAAGGGCGCAGTGACTGCTGCCATGCCCGAGAATCTCAGTTCAACCCCCAGGGTCTACAGTGTAGAAGGAACCAGCTCCAGCAGTGTCCCCTGACTGCCAGTGTGCAAATGTATGCTCCCCATCCCTAGAAATAAACATAATAAAAATAAAATGTATATAATTGTGGTCACACATTTTTCTAATGTGTTCAGACTAATACTGAAAATATGGATGCAAGCCTTTAAAATAAGAATTTAAAACAAGCCATCAAGCACACTGTTTACATGACTTTGTCTGTTTTAAAGTTTACGTGCTATTTTTAATGTTATTGTGTGCCTGGGGAAAAAAAAACTGAAGCTAAAGTTTCTCTAACTTTAATTAGGAAAAAAATGTAGAGCACTTCGATGGATTTTCCCATGATTTGTACAATTCTTTTTCCTTTCCTTTCTTTCTTTTTTAACAGATGGTTCAAATACACAAAGCAATGGAAAAGTAGAAATTAAAACCAGATCCTTAAGAGAATTAAGGGACTTCTCAGAAGTCCTACAGGTGAGTGCAGGATGGCGCAGGATATCAGGCTCTCTTCCTGCCAGGGTTTCCAGAGCAGGCGCGTTTATTAGCTCAGCCTCAGCTACAGAGGCAATTGCCTCTTTGCGGACATATATAAAAACAGCGTTTCTGAGTGGTCCATGTTGGCCTTGAACTCTTGGCAACTCTCCTGCTTCAGCCAAGTCGAGTGCAGGTATTATCTACCACCACCAAAGGAATTAATTCCTTTGACATGCTTGATCGGGTCAAGGCCTTGAAAGCCTCTGGACTTGTAGGCCCGCTGACCCAGGTGTCAATTTGAGACACTAAGACAGGGGTGTGTGATATGTGAAATGAGTTAATTAACGAAATCAACTCCCCCTGCTTACAGACTGGACGAACACCCAACACACCTCACTGATGTCAATGGAGCTGGGAGTCAGGCGGGACACCCTTTCTACACTGGACTTACGGGGACTCTGAAGTGAAACTTGAACCGGCTGGGAAGAGGTAAGTTCCTGCAGGCTTGAGGTTCTGATTTTAGCCGGAGTTAACGCGGGAGTCTTTCGAATGTGCCTGAGGGGGACGCTGGGGGCTGGAGATGGTTTGGGGCGCACGGGGAGGGCCTGGCGCGAACAGTGGGCCCAGAGGGGACCGGGTAGGAACAGGGTGAGGCTACAGAGCAGTACTGGGCGCGGGGAGCGAAGTGCGCACAGCAGGGACCGGGCGGGGACCGGGCGGGGACAACGAGGGGCGGGGAGGGCGGAGGAGGGTCGGCCCGGGAGCTGCAGGCCGGCCCGCGTGCGCTCGGCACAGGGGGCGGGTTTCCCTGCGGGCCCGAGTCGCCGCGGGGCGCCGCCGGCTAAGCTCGCGCCACTGTCCCCCTCGGTCGGAGAGTGGCGCTGCTGGAAGACTGCGCTCGGCGGTGCAGCCCGCAGCCTCGCCACCCCCACGGTGCGAGCGAGCGACGATGCGCCCCGGTGACAGCGCCCGGAGCCTCCGCCCGGCCTCGGGGCAGCTGCACTGAGCCCGGCGCGCCGGGCCCGGTCCTCCGAGCTCCCCACGGTTCCCCGGCGTTCGCAGTGTCCCCCGCACCCGCCGCAACTAGCGGCCGCCGCGCCTGGGCCATGGGGCTGCCCACTCTGGAGTTCAGCGATTCGTATTTGGACAGCCCGGATTTCAGGGAGCGATTGCAGTGTCACGAGATCGAGCTGGAGAGAACCAACAAGTTCATCAAAGAGCTGCTGAAGGACGGCTCTCTCCTTATCGGGGCGCTGAGAAGTGAGTGGCGGGCCCCCAGTTGAGCAAGACCCCGTGGGTGGGGGACCCTGGTTGGGAAGCCCCAGACCTAGCTTCTTTTGTTTGAATGGATTGGGGACAAAAGCTGAAGGGCTCCCCTGCTGGTGGCCAACAAAGTCGCTTCTGAAAGTGGTGCGGCACGATTTACTTCCCTGGCAACCCCGGGAAGGAAAAGTTCCTGCGACAGCCCTGGAGAGTCAACTTTTGAGGCGTGTAGGGGAAAAGTTGTTGGAGACTTTCACTTTTGTTTGTTGTTGCTGAAGTTTCGTTGCCTGGTTGTTTGTTGTTGTTGTTTTAAATTGTTTTGGTATTTCGTTTAGAAGTTGTGGAGAGAGCCATGCCAGCCTGGGCAAGAGTGAGACCCTGTTTCATAAACAAAACAAAACAAAACAAAACAAAACAAACAAGCAAACAACAACAACAAATCAAAGCAAGCAAAACTCTGGAGGGGTGGAAACAAGAGAGTCTGGAGAGTTAAAGCGAAGCTAGCGAATTTAGTAATACTTTCGGAAAAGCAATTTCTTACAACAATGACTTGTCATTGATTTGACCTTTTAAAAATATACATCTGCAGTTTGGCCTTTGGTAAGCTGTTTGGACACTGTAGGGCACCGGTGGGATTTAAAGTGTTCTGTTCGTATTAACTTTTGGCTTGCATCGCGGTGTGGTGCCGTGTTGGTCAGTGGTGAGAGCACAGGTCTACAAGCAGTGAGACCTCTGAGATGTGTGTGTGTGTGTGGGGGGGGTTTCATATCCAGCCTCCTCCCCACACCTCTTCCACAGGGTATTCTTTCCTCTTTCCTCCTCTAGACCTTCCCTTCCATCATTACCACTCAAGCTTCTCATACTGAGAACCACGTGGATTACTTACTACCTTTAACCATTGCCTTTCACCGAATCCATTTGTGTCGTAGATGGAAATTTGGGAAGGCTTCAGTTTCCCGAGTGAAGTGCTTCAGTCTGGCCTCTCTTGAGGGTCCTTAGAGTGGCTGGAGAGGCCTCTGGGTGATCTGGGACTCCCCAAGACATCCTCAGGGGTGCGGTAATTGCACAGATGGAAGGTCCATTGTCAACTGGGATTTGAGACTACTAGGGTGATGATTATTACTGTGGTTTGTGAGAATGTGAACTGCTTCTTCGCAGTTCCTTGAGTTGTTATCTGCTGCTTTGAATCCTGGTTAGGTCTCAGAACAAACATTACTGAGCACTAGGGGCCGCCTCCTCGACTCCTTGCCTCCTCGCCTCCTCACAGAGGCTAAGCCACTCCCCTGTGTGTTGTTCTAGGCAGGCTGACTCACGCTTGGGATGTCAGGTGCTCTACATGTTGAGAATACTTCCTGACATGTGTGTTCTTTCACTGGTGCTGTTACACACTTCCCTGGGATTCTTCAGCCTAGCTATATAAAGTGTGTTTCGCAGCCCTCGCTAGGGTTGTTCTGTCATGCACACCAGAGGAAATGGTGAGCCTGTCAAGGCCTGGAGAATAGCAGGAATGCCCAGCCTTTTGATATTGTTATTTGAAAGTACACTGTTCTGTCTTCACAGCTACCCGGGATGAATGCAGCCCGTGTGTGTGTGCATGTGTGTGTGTGTGTGGGGGGGGGCATACTGACAGCATGAACTCCTCCTGAGACCTCATGCCCTTACATGTTATCTCCCCAGAATGCTTTGCGACGGCAGTGTGTTGCTGTAACTCACACACACTTACCTCTCTGTTCATTGTGGAAGAAATGTGTTATTTCTTACTAAAAGAATTCCCAGGACTAGTGAGCTGTCTCCACGGGCAACTGCGCTTGCCACGCAAGCCTGACAGCCTGAGCTCACACGCACCTGTGGTGGAAGGACAGAAGAAATGCGCAAGGCACTTCAGTTGATCACAAGTATGGCAACACGCACGCGCGCGCGCGCGTGCACACACACACGCACGCACACGCACACGCACACGCACACACACCAGTGTAACCTATCACATGGGAAAGCAAATGATCCGATCCTCGAGGTCACAGTAGAGTCCTGCCCTTTACTCACTAATACACTCTTCCCTGAGGAGGCTCCCCAGGCCAGGCCACGGCGGCTAGCGCCTTCCCTCTAGCGCCTTCCGGCTGCAGCTCTAGGATCCGAGGACCCTGTTGGAAGGTTTTGAAGTCCTCTTAGTGCTTTCCCAGTCTCACTGATCCTCCAGTTGCCCTTTTGACTTTCTCCTACCTTTCTGAGGGCATCTTCAACTAGTTTAATTGTTACTCCAACGATCCATTTCAGGATTTTAACTAAACATTGTTTCACTAACGATTTACTAATATAACCCTGCTTATTAGTGATATCAGTGTCTGGTTTCTGTTCTCAATCATATGGTCACGTTTTCTCTATGCTTTGTTTGTTTGCTTGCTTGTTTGATTGTTTGTGGCAGAGCCTTGTGTAGCCTAGGCTGGCCCTGAGCTCTGTCTTACTGTCGCTACCTCTGGAGTCCTGGAGTTTTTGTCTCATGGCACTGTATTAATTGTGCATACTTTTTTTATTTTTTGGTTTATATGTACAGCACGCCTGTTTCAATACAGTTATGCATGTTTCTTGACCCAAGTTTCTTTAGTTGGTTATAAGGAAGATTGTTCATATATTCAACTAGAATATACTTTTTGTGGTTGGTGTTTCTTTGAGACAATGTGTCACTATGTAGCTCAAATGGGCTTTGATCTTAAAATCCAGTTGTTACAACTTCTCCAGTGCTGGGATCCCGGCATTGTACTAACTGAGTTTAAAATTGTAATGTATGTGTAGGAGTGTTTGGCTCTGCATATGTGTGGACCATATGTACTCTCAGTGCCTTTAGAGGTCAGAAGAAGGTGACATGTCCTCTGGGACTAAAGTTTTAGACAGTTGTGAGTCACCACGTAGGTAGTGGAAATCAAACTCAGGTCCTCTGAAAGAGCATTTCTCCCTCCCTCCCTCCCTCCCTCCCTCCCTCCCTCCCCCCCCTCTCTCTCTGAGCTGAGGTCTCAATATGTTGCCCAGGATAGGTCTGAATGGCTCAGGTTGACTGATCTTCATGCCTTCAGTTTCCAGAGCTGTTTGTTGGTCTGACAGGCTTACGTGATTGTATTTTAAATATATATAAAATACCTGAGTTATTACATTGCATTTTTGTGCCCAATCTGAGGGAAAGGCTGGTGGTTTAGCATTTTGAGCTTGACTTGAGTGCAAATTCCAGGTATGCTAGCTATAAACTAATAGCTACAATCTTAACTGCTATGGTTTTCTGCTTATTTTGTCATGTACTTTATGTCTGTAAGTGCTGTTTGATAACTGTGACTCAAGTTTTGTTCAAGATGTGTGACTCAAAATCTCCACCCTTAGTACATTATATTTACTTTATTTCTTTATCAGGTTTTACTCTTAATCATAAAATCACAGGTTTTTATTTATTTGTTTTTTTCTTTTAAAGGATTATATGCACTAAAATATTTTAGAGTTATTCTCTTACATATCTTTTTCCAGGTACTATTTTTTTGTTTATATTTTTAGTTTAAAGAATCCCCAAGAAAGAAGAAAAATGAGCTTTTGTTCTTGAAGTGGATGGTTAGGGAAGAAAATGGGATTGAAAATAACTATGAAATGTCAACTGCTCTACTGTAAAGGAGAGAAATGCATGAGGTGATGTGTAGATTACCTTATAGCAATTCTGGGGTACAGGCATGTGCCAGAATGTAATTTTGCGTGCAATAAGTATATACAGTTTTTGTCAAGTTTATTTGCGTGCGTGTGCGTGTGCGTGTGCGTGTGCGTGTGCGTGTGTGTGTGTGTGTGTGTGTGTTTCAGAGGCTGTCATTTCTTTTCTGTTTTCCACCTTATTTTCAGTCAGGGTCTCTCCCTGGCCTGGAATTCACCTTCAGTTAGACTAGGATGGCTGGCTGGGAAACCCCAGAGATCACCTGTTTCTGTCTCCCTGGTGTTGTGATTGGACCATCACACCACCCACCACCACACCACCACACCACCACACCACCACACCACCACACCACCACATCACCACCACACAACCACACCACCACACCACCACACTGCCACACCGCCACACCACCACATCACCTCACCATCACACAACCACACCACCATACCACCACACAACCACATCACCACACTGTCACACTGCCACACCGTCACACCACCTCACCATCACACCACCACATCACCACACCACCCACCACCACACCACCACATCACCACCACACAACCACACCACCACACTGCCATACCACCACACCACCACACCACCTCACCACCACACCACCACACCGCCACACACAGGTTTTTACTTGTTTGTTTGTTTGTTAAGTGGGTGTAGGGCTGGAAGTCTGTCTTCATGCTCACATGGTAAGCCCTTTACTGAGCAAGTCATCTCCTCAACCCAGTTCGTTGTCAACTAAAATCAATCAACCAGTAATCCAAGTACAAGTAGCCCTCAACACGTATGAAGTGATATTTGATAATGTTTTTTGCTGTGTATACAGTAAGAAAGAAAAGCAAAAAGGGAAAGATCTAACTCTGTCTGTAGACTTTTTCTTCATCATTTTCAGTCTCTGTTCTATGGTTGTGAAGAGACACCATGACCAAGGCAACTCTTCTAAGAGAAAGCATCGACTTGGAGGTTTGCTGACACTATCAGAGGCTTAGTCCTTGGCAGGAAGAAGGGAGGCATGGTGCTGAAGCAGTGCCTGAGAGCTTTAAATCCTGATCTGCAGGGAGAGACAGAAACAGACAGAGACAGAGATAGAACAGCAACAGACACTGAGCCTGGTATTGGCTTTTGAAACCTCAAAGCCCATTCTTAGTCACACACCTTCTCCAAGAAGGCCACAGCTCCCAATTCTTCCAGACAGTTCTAATAACTGGGAACCAACCATTCACACATATGGGCCTATGGCAGGACTTTCTCACTCAACCACCACAGTCACTTCCCCAAGGCAATATCGTACAACAGGTATTTATTCGCATTGCTTAGGGAGGATAAGTGGTCCCGTGATGAGGTGCAGTTTCGGTGGCATGTGTGTGGGTTCTGTGCAGATCCTGTATCCTTTACATATGAGGTACAGTGTGGGTTCATATGTGTGGGTTCTGTGCAGATCCTGTGTCCTTTACATATGAGGTACGGTGTGGGTGTCATGTGTATGGGTTCTGTGCAGATCCTGTGTCCTTTACATAGGTGATGCTCTTGGATTTCAGGGGCTCCGGGGTCTTGGAACCATACTTTGTGAATATTAAAATAAGGCTTACAGGCAATGTGAGCATTCTTCAGTCCAGCCTGCCCTGCAGTGCGGGGGCCAGCCCACGTCTATTCTGGCTTTCCTCTCAGTAGCTTATGCTGGAACTGCCTAGCCATTCCGTTTGCTGTTAAGAGTTTCTCAAATCTGTGTATTTTGGGCTCTTTGGAATGGAACAGCCAAAATGGAGTGTCTCTCTCTCTCTCTCTCTCTCTCTCTATATATATATATATATATATATATATATATATATATATATATATGTATGTATGATTATTTATTATGATTGGTAAATGTATGTGTGATGGCTAACCTTGATTGGCAATTTGACAAGCCTGAGAAGAGGGACCCTCATCTGAGGGCTTGTCTTCCTGGGAGAGGCCTGTGGGAATGTCTGTGGAGCTTTTTCTTGTTTGGCTAATTAGTGTAGGAGGGCCAAGCCCACAGGGGACAGTCATCCTCTGGAACTGTAAGAAAGGTCGGTAACTGTGAGATAAAGATTGAGTCAGGAAGCAGTGTTGCTCCTTAGCTCCTGCTTCAGTTTATGTCCTCATTTTCCTCAACGACAAAATGTAACCTGGAAGTATAAGCAGAATTAATCGTTTCCTTTCCAAGTTACTTTTGCTGGTGGTGTTAATCCCAGCAAAGCAACAATAGGGCAATATGTAAGCATGAAACTATTTTCGTGTATTACATTCATACTATTTTAAAAGCAAGTGAGTTCACGATTTTAATGTACGCAGTATTGAAAGACCAATACAAAACTCGTCAGCTCCAGTTAACTGATCTAATGATGTTCTTTTGCTGAAGCTGATCTTCCTCTCATTGACTGTTGATAACATCTGGTGGTGTTTGCTACTTTTGCCAGCGGGAACTCTGCCAGCATTGATGCCTAGTTGATGGCTTTCCGTCACAGACGTCTGTCGTTCAATGGACATAACACCTGTCTTCTAGAAACAGATGTTTCTGCCACTAGTGACCTGTCATCCCAAGAAGATACCTGGCACTTTTTTCAGTGGTTGCAATGGGGCACAGGCTGATGCCTCTGGAGGGAGCTAATTAGAGTAGGCCAGCACAGTTCCCGTCGGCATGTATCCTCGCAGTCTCAGATCTGAGTGTGAGGTTCGTAGCTGCCCACGTATTTGTGATCTGGAAGGAGGCAGGTGTTAAGATCAACAGAAAACCGCGTGTCCGAGAATACACTGAGTGGCCTTAGAAAGGAAGCTGGGCCTCTCACGTGGACTCGCATCCTAGTACTGGGGAGGTGCAGACAGGAGGATGAGGATGGATGTCATGGCTTCACTTGATAATTTGTCTATGCAGCAAGTTGGAAGCCAGCTCGGGCTAGCTACACACGAGACTCTTCTGAAACAATCATAGCAAAAAGAAATTGTGGTAGGAAAGATGCTGCACCCCCATCTCCCATTTCCTTCACAAACTCAGCCTTGTTCTGCACAGGATGTTTACTAAGCCAGTGTCTCCTTGGTATGCTTGGGACCTGCTTGGCATTCAGAGTTGCTGTGGTGTACAGAAAGAATTAAGTAAAAGAGGAGGGAAACCTTTACAGCGTGTGAGAGGCCTTCCACGGGTCCCTCCCGTTTACACAGTCGTCCGCACACTGAGAAGTGTTACCTCAGGCTGCTCCGGCTGTTTGAACTTGTGTCGGGCTGTCCTTAGCTGTCCCGAGCACTGCTTTAGTGTTGTGAATTCCACAGAGGTGGTTTCGCTTGTTAGACTGGGCAGTGCAGTCGAAAGTGTGAATGTGTAATTACCAAAACCTTTCCTTAGCTCCTTTTCATCCTCAGAGCTCCAGGTAAGTGAGCAGACGCTTTTCAAATGAGCTGTAATTAATTTTAGGAGCTAGATTCGGGACTGTGGAGCTTTAAGGTCATTTCGGGGACGTGTTCATCTGATAGGCAGTCATACTTGTGCTAATTTCAGTGGGTGCCTTGGTGTGCGTCAGAGGGGAGCGAAGTCAGCCTGTGATTACTCCAGCAGCCTCCAGCAGGCTCCACAGGAGCTCAGTGGGCACGCTGGGATGCTGCCTGTTCCTCCCGATTTCCTTTGCAGTGAGTGGTCACTGAGGTGTTCTGGGTAAGAAGGTCAGAAAAATCCATTGCTTTGGGCATGGAAAAGCCGTGGCTGTGTGGGGGAAGAACACCTGAGCGTAGCCACTGCATTCAGGGCCTCCAGTCACTAGGGTAAGGTGAGATATTCTGAGTATGCAGAAAATTCAGGAAGCACTAAACTGAGTCACTGAAAAGCTGCGTTCAGAAACACCATTCCAATGCTCATGGCTTCAGAGACTGCAGTATTAACTGGCTTAATGGTGATATTTAGGGCTATGCAAGAGAAAAAGAACAGAGTTCACATTTACTATTGTATTGGCGACAAGTATAATTTTACTAAAATTTTATGTGTTTATATGGAAAATGGCTCCTTTTTCCCCCTAGATTCCTAAGCAGAAAATGGGAGGTTTAAAACCTGAAATATTACACTGCATTGAGTAGACAATTTACTGTTGCGCTTATGGACAGATGAGAAAGGGAGAAAGGGCTGAGTTTGTGTGCTCTTGAATTTCTTTCCTGAGTCTTTTGCCTTGGCAGAGTGCAGACTACAAGGCCAGCCCATTCCAACTTCCGGGCACCTGGGCAGGTGCCCCACAGCCCACCCGCGGTGCCTTGCCCCACCCCCCACCCGCGGTGCCTTGCCCCACCCCCCCACCCGCGGTGCCCTGCCCCACACCCCACCCGCGGTGCCTTGCCCCACACCCCCACCCGCCACGCCTCGCAGCTTTGCCAGGCTTTGCCTCTCCTTGAGCCTGCCGATCCTCTACCCCCGAGTCTCATACTCCTTACAGTGTGTCCCCAGTAGACTAGGCCTCAGCGGCCAAGAGCTGCTCTTCACTGACTTTCATCCTGAAAGTTAGAGCCCGTTGCCAAGTACCTGGTCCTAGAACCTCAACTTCATCTGTCACAGCAGCTAAGCCCTGAGTTTCGATGGCTAGTGTCTGGAGAATCTAGCAGTGCACATAAAACTGCTTCGTCCTAATAACCCCAGAAACAAAGGCAAAGGGTCAAGGTGATATCAGGACAGCTGCCGAATGAGATTATTTGTGGTGGTGCACACCTTTAATCCAAGCAATTGGGTCACTGAGAACAGGTCAGGAGTTTAAGGTAATCCTTGGGTACATAGTGAATTTGGGGGCCAACCCAGGCTATGTATGACTCTGTATCAGGAAATGGAGGAGGGGGAGGAGGAGGAGGAGGAGGAGGAGGAGGAGGAGGAGGAGGAGGAGGGAGGGGGAAGGAGGAGGAGGGGGAGGAGGAGGGGGAAGGAGAAGGAGGGGGGAGGTGGGGAAGGAGGGGGGAGGTGGGGAAGGAGGAGGAGGGGGGAGGGGGGAAGGAGGAGGAGGAGGAGGGAGAAGAAGAAGAGGAGGAAGAGGAGGAGGAAGAGGAAGAGGAAGAGTTAAGTTATGTAAATTTTGGCCAGGTGAACTTTAATTAAAAAAATAATAATTTTGCGTGTGTACGTGCACATGTGTGTGCATGTGTATAAACAGGGAGAGAACCTAGGTTTCCAGGATTTCACAGCAAGAAACCTTCATTTGCCAAGCAATCTCCTGGGCTGAGATTTAAACTTTAGTTTGGATATTTCTAGGACATATATAATTAGAAATGGCTGACCAGAGCTTTCCTATTTACAGTATTCTGACTTCACTGTCAAGAATCCACTTATCAAAGCTGGCTGTGTTGATATATTTCTTCCAAAGCAGCATTTGGGGTCCTTAGGCAGGAGGATTGTGAGTTCCAGGATACCCTTGGCTCTACAACCAGAGCCTTTATGGAAAGGAAACTCATTCTGTCTCTACACTGAGGCAAGTGCTGTGTGAAACCTACACACCGGGCAGTGTGTCCAGAGTGTGGTTTGCTTCAGAACGAGCCCAACTCTGAGCTGAAAGGCGCAAACAGGCTGCGCTATCTTCTCTGTCTCGTTTGTTTGTTCCAATTGCTTTCTGCTGCAGAAAATATTAAATATGAACCTGCAACTTCCCCAGCAGGACCCGACCGCACTCCCTTGCTCCAACCACCAGCAACTCTCTCCAACTACCCCGCCACGCCCCCACCCCCCGCAGCCTCTGGCTTGCTTGTCTCTGGACCATGGCCCCTCTCCACCATCTGCAGTCCCACGTTTCAGTGACCAAGTAAATCAAAACTCTTGAACCTTATGATTAGCTGATCATATTTATGTATCAATAAAATCACAATTTATAAGACGCCAATACAATAATTTCTGAGCCGATTGATAATGATAAAAGTTTTATCCCAATTATTCTAACCTTATGATATCATAACTACCTGTGGTTGGTTCCAACCACGCTGGTTCATGTATACCTCCGTCTTACTCTCTGTCACTGCAACTCTTAGCTCCACCTCCCTTTTCTCTATCCAATCACAGGCCTCCTGCTGCCCTAATGTGATTGGACAGGGAAAATCCTGCAACAATTTTCCTCTTTGCATAGGTGTGTGTGGATGCCTAGAACATAAGAAGGATCTCATTTTCTACCTTTTCTTTTCCTAAGTGGAAATAACATTTTAAATTATAATGAGCATGCTGAGAGAGGCAGGAATCACGTGGCTAAGGAACACTGTACAACAGTTTGAGCATGATAGAATTTTTTCGTTCTAATTTTTAGATTGGATATTAGAAGGCTATTTGTAAGAAATGCAAAGTTGTGACATTTCAACACTGTTAGCTTATCTGATTTGGTTGAGTTTCTGGTATAGTGGGAGTATCTCATATTTTATAGTAAATGATGATGATCACACCTTTTGCATCTCAAGAGTGAGGTAGGCAGGTGAGCGGTTTCTCTAAACGCAATGGGCCCTGTGAGATGAACTTCAGAGGAGAGAATGTTTCTCTATGAAGTTTCTCTACGAAGGGAAGACTGTGACTTGGAAAAGAATATTTTCCTGGTGCCCGAGAAGCAAAGACAGACTGTGGATGATAGTGATATGTGTTGGTTTGTTCATTTGACACAAGGTTTTTCTGTGTAGCCCTGGATGGCCTGGACCTTGCTCTGTTGTCCAAACGGCTTTGAACTTAGAGATATCCCCCTCAGTGCTGGGGTTAGCTGCGATAAGGGCAGATACCGTTACACCCAGCTGATTCTGACTTTGAGGTCATCCTGCCATTATGAATGAGGGAAGGCTATAATAGGATTGGTAGCATGTTGTGGATCAGCCAAGAGCAGGTACTGATGGGAAAGGACACTAAGTTTAGACTCAGGAAGGAAGATTGGTGTGTCGTAGTCTGAAGATGGAGGGTGACCCAAGAAGAGGGGGAATGAGTGTTGCCATCAAAGACACCAGGAGAGAATAGCTGAGTGGCCACTAATTTACATATAATATACACATACACACATGCGTATATACATACGGACACATAAATATACATGTACATATGTATATATATATATATATATATATATGCATACACATGTATATTTGCGGATCTGATCTTAAAGGACAATCAGGCATGGGAGAATGTGGATGGATGGACCGAAAGACTGGCCTTTGGGGCCAGCACCGAAAGATATGACCTTTAGTTGTTAAAGAAAAAGAATATATAATATATCCCGAGTAACTCTGATGGAAGAAAACCAGGAAAGGTCCAGAAGACAATGAATTTTGTCTCAGATGGTCAAGTTTAGACTGCACTGGGTACTTTTCTTCTCAGTACTCACTCATCTGCCTGTCGATCATCTATCTATCTATCTATCTATCTATCTATCTATCTATATCTATCTATCTATCTATCTATCTAATCTAGATGCCTCTATCTATCTATCTATCTATCTATCATCTATCTATCTATCATCTATCTATCTATCTATCATCTATTTCACCCTCACCACTACCACCACCATCTACATCATCTCTCTACCTCTAGAGCTGTTAACGGCCTCAAATTTAGCAAGCTACTTTTCAAATTCAGGGCAAACCTTCCACTTCAGCCTCACGAGAGGTGGTGCTACAGGCATGAGCCACCAATCCTGGCTTCTGGTACTCCTTTAATTCCCTACATTACTCTAATAAAAATAGCAGTTTTGTGGCTGGCTGAGCAGTGTGTATGACACCCATTTACAGAGGGTTTAACGAGGAGATCTCAGACACTAGGGACTGCCTCCAATGTGCACCTTCTGGCTTCAGTTTCAGCTTCAGCTTACCTCTTGTTTTGAGTCTGAGCTTTGAACTCCAGTCAAGTAATCCCAGTTTATCCAAATCATCTGAATATTAAACCTGAATAAAAGACCCAGAGAATGCTTGCTTTTCAGACAAGCTTAACTTTGTCACTCACGGGGCTTTTAGCATCTCCTCTCTGATCATTAGAACACTTCCAGCATTTGGTAGGTACGCAGGGGATGTAGCATGAACAGAAGCTAGTCCAGTTTAATGTGAGAGATGTGGCTTTGGGGTGAGTGACGCGCCTTTGCAGTTCCATTTGTAACTGTGGGCTCATCCCAAGCTGCTCTGGTGGCTTTGCAAACTCCAGAGTAGTTAGTAATGTGCACTTCATGTGCATATGTTTTTTGCACGGGATATATTTTTAAATTTGTTTATAATGTACAGGGATATTTTTCCAGGATATATATGTACTACATGGTGCCCTCAGAGGCTAGAGAAGATCCCCAAGAACTAGAGTTATAGTTGGTTAGCTGCCATGTGGGTTCTGGGAATTGAACCTGGGTTCTTGGGGAAAAGCATCTAGTGCTCTTACTGCTGATCTATCTCTCCAGCCTTGTATTGGATACTTGACATCTGCAGAGTGCAATGGATATTAATTTTCTCACACCTTTCCCCGCTAGTTAATGTTGACTCTAGGGAATGAACATATTGATTAGATGATCGGATATATAAGACACTGTACCCAGCTAATATATCAAGATGCTGACACCAAAGCTGCAATCAGAGGACTTAATAGTGGGACTGATCAGAAAATTCTATAGGAAGAAAAATTAACAAGAAAAACTTGCAGAATAGTATAAATCTCATAGCAACCAAATTGATTAGATTAGGCTTATTCGATGCTTGGATATGACTCAGTTGGCAGAGCGTTTGCCCAGGATGGGGTAACTCAGGCAATTCAGTTCCTAGCACCACATAGACTGCAGGTGGGAGGGCAGGCCTGCATGGCAGCATTTGGGACCTGGAGGGTCAGATGACCAAGGCTTTAGAGTGAGTTTGAGGCCAGCCTGGGGTACGGAAAACTTCATCTCAAACAGGAAGAGCGGAATGAAGGGAGAATGAAGAAGGAAGGAGGAAGGAAGGAGAATGGAAGGAAGAAGGAAGGAGGAAGGAAGGAAAGAAGGAGGGAAAGAAGGAGGGAAGAAAGGAATAAGGAAGGATGGAGGAAGGACAGAAAGAAGAAGGAAGGAAAAGGAGAAAGGAAGGAAGAAGGAAGAAAAGAAAAATGAAGGAAGAAGGAAGGAAGGAGGAAGGGAAGAAGGAAGGAAGGAGGAGGGGAAGAAGGAAGGAAGGAGGAGGGGAAGAAGGAAGGAAGGAGGAAGGGAAGGAGGAAGGAAGGAGGAGGGGAAGAAGGAAGGAAGGAGGAAGGGAAGAAGGAAGGAAGGAGGAGGGGAAGAAGGAAGGAGGAAGGGAAGGAGGAAGGAAGGAAGAGGGGAAGAAGGAAGGAAGGAGGAAGGGAAGAAGGAAGGAAGGAGGAGGGGAAGAAGGAAGGAAGGAGGAGGGGAAGAAGGAAGGAAGGAGGAAGGGAAGGAGGAAGGAAGGAGGAAGGGCAGAAGGAAGGAAGGAGGAGGGGAAGAAGGAAGGAAGGAGGAGGGGAAGAAGGAAGGAAGGAGGAGGGGAAGAAGGAGGGAAGAAAGGAATAAGGAAGGATGGAGGAAGGACAGAAAGAA
Source organism: Apodemus agrarius (assembly GCA_964023405.1). Lineage (NCBI taxonomy): Eukaryota > Metazoa > Chordata > Mammalia > Rodentia > Muridae > Apodemus > Apodemus agrarius. The sequence continues at coordinate 6,332,768 of OZ030012.1, read as the reverse complement.
GAAGGAAGGAAAAGGAGAAAGGAAGGAAGAAGGAAGGAAAGAAAAATGAAGGAAGAAGGAAGGAAGGAGGAAGGGAAGAAGGAAGGAAGGAGGAAGGGAAGAAGGAAGGAAGGAGGAAGGGAAGAAGGAAGGAGGAGGAGGAGGGGAAGGAGGAAGGAAGGAGGAGGGGAAGAAGGAAGGAAGGAGGAAGGGAAGAAGGAAGGAAGGAGGAAGGGAAGAAGGAAGGAGGAGGAGGGGAAGGAGGAAGGGAAGGAGGAAGGGAAGGAGGAAGGAAGGAGGAGGGGAAGAAGGAAGGAAGGAGGAGGGGAAGAAGGAAGGAAGGAGGAAGGGAAGGAGGAAGGAGGAAACAAATTGGCATTGGCATTGAAGAAGCTCATTGGGCCTGCGGGATGGTCAGAGACTGATGAACTAAGTGTAATCCCCAGAATCCAGAGCAGGACGAGAGAGCAGACCAAAGGCTGCCCTCTGACCTCCACATTGTGAGCTGTAGTATATGTACGCCTGCATTCAGGTACAAACAGCACACACACACACACACACACACACACACACACACCTCAATAAAAGAATTTTTTTGTTCAGCAATGATAATATTGTGTAGTAACTCAGAAGTAAGGGACATTGCTATAGATGAAATTGTACAAATGACTATGATTTATTGTTAAAATGCTGTTTTACCATTTACAGGATTTTTTTTTCTCCAAAGATAAGGTCTCACTGAGCAGCGCTGGCTCACTCTCTACATAGAACAGGCTGTCCTCAAACTCATAGAGATTCATCTACCTCCTGAGAGTTGAGAGTAAAAAACAAAACCACACCCAGCTCCAAGTGCTGACTTAATTTGGTGGATATTTGTTCTTTAAATATCATTCTTTTTTAACGGTTTTGTTGAGACACGAGTCCCTGCTGTGTTGCTGTGCCTCCATTGCACTGCTTTTAGAAATTTTTTTGGCCCTGATTAGCCCTCTTGTGTTGCGGACCACACTCTCTCGAAGTCGGGGCTAGGATTCCTTTTCTAAGCAGGAAAGTACGGGTTCCAGGCGGCGTGGCAAACAGAACACCAGGACACAGGAAAGGGTGTAGAATCTCCGTGTATTTGGTGTCTGAGTGCGACCAGTTGCACTCAGCCAGAGCATTATAAACATGAGATCTTTACATATCAAAGGATGTATCCAGTACAGCGGGCACAAAAGACAATTAGCAATAACCATTTACCAAGAGGAAATGTAAAATCAGCCAGGTAGAAAGCATTTCTGTGTGACATCCGTAAACAGGGACTGCAAACTATAAACGGACTGCAAACCTGACTCTTTAGGTCTTAATGAGATTCAGTGAGTAACCTAATTATCACCTGGCTCTTTCTGAGGGAACCTGGGATCTCAGAGTTAAGTCAAACTCTCCCAATGTCAGTGCCACTCTCATTAGCATAGCCACAAAAGATCAATGAAAGTATGTAGACTACTAAGCAAAGCGATGGCGCCTAGAACCGAGGTGTTTTGGCCAGTACTGTAGTCTAAGGAATGAATCTTTAATAAACATTCTTGCCTGGTTGCATATAGCTCCGGATCTCAGAAATACCTGAGAAATAGATCAAAAGAAGAAGCAAAGATAGAGCTGCCCTGAGATTAGCATCCTTTCCGGCCAGGGAAATTCACAGCTTTGTTCCCTCAGGGACAGCGATTACTCAAAATGGTATACACTGAACCTTGCATTTTAAACGGTGCTTATTCAGTGTCTCCTTGAGACTTTCGCTTTACCTGTGGAATTCACAGTGTCCGTGGGGGTCCGTGATACTCTTGTCTTATATTTTGATAAAGGAATATAATACTGCTATTAAAATGCTCCAAAATGTCTTCTATGCCTTTCTACATGATAAACTTTATTTAACTTTTAATTTAATGTCAAAATGGACACACTTTAAATACAATGTGCATAAATAAATTGCAAAACATACCGTATTCACACCGTTCCGTTAAGTATTTTCATTGCACCTGTAGTTATAGTTGAAAGTCCCCAGACTGAGGTGCTATTTACACCTAAGTAATTTAAAGCAGTCTACACACTAAATGTAAGGGGACCAGAGCAGGCTGTATTTGATGTAAAGCAGCATCTGTAGTTGGCTTCAGCTCACCAACAGGAAATTGGATAACGTATCCACTGCGTGACTGAATAGGACTTTCATCTTGGGAAGAATTCCTCCTGTAGAGCCTGCACTTGTCTGTCTTTCTGAACCCAAGCCTGTGGTGTGCATGCTGTGACAAGGCGTTAGGAATCCCTGATGTGCTGGGGTGCTGGGGTGCTGGGGTACAACCACAAGCAGTCATTCTCAGCCTCCGTAGCTTGCTCTGGCTGCAGGTTTTCACATGGCCATCGGCTAAGACCAGTCCCTGCATAGATCTTTTCTCCCCACAAGGGTAAAGTGATTTAAAAAAAAATAGATTTATTCATTTTATTTTATGTGTGAGTGTTTTGCCTGTACATCCAGCTATGCACCAAATGCCTCCTGAGTCTGAGATGTTTGTGGTAGGACTCGCATTTCTCACACCTTGGTTTAGGATACTCAACCAACATGGGGTCCACTGTGCATGTTGGTGCATGTCCCTCATGCTGGACCCACCAAGGACCACAGTCGCAGATTGGATTCCAGGCTGTCCCTTGGCTCTCCCAGAGGACACCCATGTCAGGTGGCTCGAGACTGCTTGTAACTTTCTAGCTCCAGCAGATCTAAAACGTTATGGATTCCATGGGAAGCACACACACATACACACAGACACACTCACACACAGAAAGAGACACAGACACAGACACATACACACAGATACACAGACAGACACACGTACACACATGCACACATATATACTTAAAAATAATAATAATCTCCAACCAAAGAGATGTAAGAGTTTTCAGCTTTTTAAAGATCCCACACCACCAGTGTGTTTTGGCTGTGGTGCACTGCGTATAGATAAGGTGTGGTCCCTAGCAATGTAATTATATATACTTTAAATAGAAAATAATAAGAAAGGGTAAGCAAGTGATGTTAAAGTTTATTAAATTCATTACTTATCTATTAAACATAAATTTTATCAAAGTAAAGCATGGAATTATTTACATATTATTGTCATTACACAAGGCAAAAGTATGCCCAAGGAAACACAATGAAACAAATATACTGAAAAAGAAATGCTGTGTATAAATATACGGAATGGGGTGGATAGGAGTTGGTGTTTTCAGGGACACTCTAAGCCTTGTCCCTTTGTAGAAAGTTAGGGAGACCTACTGGGAGACTGAGGCAGGTGTTGGGGGGGCTGCTTAGCACCTTTCAATCAAAGCCTTGCTCTACAGTTGTCTGATATGTGTGTGTGTGTGTGTGTGTGTGTGTGTGTGTGTGAGAGAGAGAGAGAGAGAGAGAGAGAGAGTGTTTATATGTGAGTGTGTGTGGAGTGTGTGGTATGTGAGTATGTGTGTGCATGTGATTGTGTGTGTGTGTGTGTGTGTGTGTGTGTGTGTGTGTGTGTGATGTGTAAGAGGGTCTCATGAACTTCAAATCTCCAGCATGTAACTGCAAGTCAGTCAGGGAGAAACACAGCTTTTCGGTCTTTAGACTTTAGTGCGTTTGTTTTTAATCCATGAAAGATTATTTGCTAGCAACTTTATTTTGGGTCTTCACTAATCTTGCCTTCTTGATTTTCTACCTCCAATTTCTGACTATCTAGTTTGCTTTTTCTTTTTATATAAATTTGTCCTAGAAATGCTTTTTGTCTTTTAGAAAAGACATCAAGACAATTCCTAAAAATAACATATTCAAGCCTGGTCCATTTTATTTGGCGGTGGTAAGCATACAGTTTTTAATGGGCCAATTAATTATCCCAGGTGTTCCATGAAAATATAACTAGTGTCCCTAACTATGGTTCTTCTGAAATACAAAATCAGGTTTTAAGCATGTTGAGAATGTGCTTGTGACAATAATTCCCATGCAGAGCCTATAGTGAGTTTAATTTATTTTGCAAGTTTTTATTTTTATTTTTTCTGTAAGTGTCTGGAAAGCATTCCAGTTACTGTGGAACTCCCTCACAGGAAGACGTGACATCATTATCTCGAGGTAACATATGCTGAGGTAGATGAATCACAGTTAACTAGAGACAGTGCAAGACGCTTCACCAGTCACTGCCTTGGACTGCCTCTGAAGGTTCGCCTTCTGTTAGTTACTTTGGGAGTGGACCTCGACCTGGACCCTGCATTCAGCCTCTGGTGAATTTGTAACTCTCTCTGAGGCTATTAGCTACTCGGGTTTGGGATTGCTGGCTTTGCTACACAGACAGATTGCAGCAATTAAGTCCAATCATTTATTAACAGTATGTCAATCATGTTTTTATTTTTAATTTCATTTTTTAATCGCTAATAAAATATTTCAGAAGATTACCTCAGCAGAAGACAGAGTTAGTTTGGGCTCATATTTCTCAGGATTCCCGTTGTCTCACATGGCAGTCAATACCAGTAGTTTTGATGTTTTAGGAGCTCAGGACAGAACTAGGAGGTGGGGGAGTGAATGGTGTAGAAACCTGTTCTGTACTTGATAGCTGGAGAGCAGTGAGAGCCAGGGGCTGGGCTTCCTATAGTTCCCCAGGGCACCCCGCAGTGACTGTATCTCTCAAGGGTCCAGCCAACTTGAGCTGGAATGAAAGGTAATTTGTGCTTTTTCTAATTTCTGGTGAACATCTCTTGGACACTAAGGACTTTAGCCAAGAGGAATTTGAGATAATAAGATGTTAGTTGTTTACGTGTTCTCCTTTGGGGATCTTCAAACGTGTTCCTGTGAAGCACTCCAGGGTTCTGCCCAGTTCTATTCCCTGGTCTAAGCCCAGCCTCACCGGATTCTGTTTACTCTGGAGCTCATGTATCTGTCTGTCTTTCCCGTGGCGTGGATTTTATCATATTTATCAGTCATGTTTTCTAACCAAATTATTATATCACAGTTATCTCTTCTGCTTGTTTTCACTAAAAAAATGAACAAATAATTTAAGGCAAGACTTTTGATGTTGTCCTTGTCTGGACCCTCCGAGCAGGTATGGTTTTCTAGTGTGGCATCAATATCCTGACTTACTTTCTGCTATTTAAATCAGAAGTGAGTGTAGTGGGAGACTGAAGCAAAGATTTCTGGAATCCTGTTTTTGTGAAAATGGAATCTTTTTAGCAGATCTTCCAGATGATAAATCAGTTTGCTTAAAAGGGAGTTCAAATCTATACACCTGTAAAGTCATTTCGTAAATGGCCGGAGGTAGAAAGATTGCATTTTATATTCCTACTTCTGCTAAACGTATTAAAGCATTGCAGAGGATTAGCAAGGGATCCAACTGTTAAGCTCACTTTTATGTCACACGAATGTGTGTCTTTTGGTGTTGGTGCTGAGACAGTCGGTTTCATCCAAAGTAGGCGTCCCAGCTCACCCCATCTTCAGACTCGATGGACTGTTTAGTTTTCCTCCTTCTGCTGTGAGGATGTGAAGATCTTATTTTCCAATTAAAGAGACTCTAGTGAGCCTGAGCATGGCAAATATGGCTCTGGCAGGCCGTGCCCTTCCCCTAGTCCCTGAGCCTAAAAAAACTGCTAAAAGCAGCCCGATTACATTCCTGAAGCCAGCCACCAGGCCATGCCCTTATTTGGTCACTTCCTCCTCCTGAGGCTGACCACCAAGGTCCAGCTGTCAAAATAGTCAGGTCCAGCCGTCAAAGGCCCACCACGGCTCGTCTAATCAACATTCCTAACTAAAATGACAGACTTCATCCTAACACAGGGTTTCCCTTTTTACCTTTCTAAACGGCCACATCTGTCTCCTCTGTATCCAGACAGTCCTTTGTTGTCCTGTCCTCCTCCAGGCCGCGCATCCGTTCCCTCATCCCCCCCTCCAGTACCTTTTGTCTTTGCTTCTTACTACCCACCCTTTGTCTCTCTGGGGCAAATAATTTTGAACTGCGCTGAGAACTCGGTTTTGGAGCATCTCGTCTCTTCACCAACGTGGAAGGGTTTTTAGTGAGCAGACTTAGCAGCTCTAACATCTGGGCATGGTCCTTGGACTTGGCCTGGAGATAGTGGACACTCATTAGAGCAGACAGACCTGCTTAGACTTTAGATCTTTGACTTGGTTGGACTATACCAGATAGACTGAAAGGATTGCTATCTGAACCAGACTGACTTTGGATCACAGATTAATCATACCATGTACATCCATTTCAATCGTCTCTGGTTAGGAAGTGTGAGGGTGAGGAACTTGGTCTTTCTGACTTTGAATATGTAGGTCTAGGAGAACAGTTGAGACACAGTGGATGTCAGTGCCTGTGAGAAGAATCACTCTTTTGGTTTGGTTCTTGTTTTCCTGGGTGAGAACCTTCTAGGACATGCTAGGCATTGTCCTGGGGTCACACAGTAGAGTAGTGCAGAGAAGCTAGTCGCCCTTGAGGTAGAAAACCTACAGCAGGATGTTTGCAGGCAGGCTATGTCAGATGCAAAGCTTTGTCCTGGGGTGTCATGCACTTGAGTAGCACAGAGAAGTCAGCTGCCCTTGGGGTAGAAAACCGAGAGTGGAGTGATAAGGCTTTATCAGATGCAAAGCAGGCAGACAGGAGTCTGTCCTGATCAGGTACTGGAGGCTTGGGGCCAGATCATATCTAAGGTTCTCTAGCCTCAGAGGAACTCTCTGTTTTATAGATTTATACTCTGGCATATTCTCCCAGAGCAAGGAACTTAACTAGAAGGTGTTTAGGTTCTTCCCAAGGGACTGAAAAACTGGTGCTCCCTTTCCAGGGAGTGTACCTCGGCATGGCACCTTGTACCACTAGGGGATCTTACAGAAAGAAGGTCTGGAAGCAACCGAGGTGGGTGAGTTTAGATGGTGGAGACATGATTAGAACAACTGCAGTGAGTGACATCTTCTGTTCTGTATGGGAGGACGGTCGAGCAATGCAGGGCTGCATGGACCAAGCACTAAGAAGAAAAAGACTTATCTCCACGCCTGGCTAATGGGATGTGAGGAAAAACGTGGGAACTGGGAGCCTGAACATCACTGAAATTTGCCCTAAAGTACACAGTCAACTCCCACGCCTGATTTCACTGATGGTTCTGCCCTTTACAGGGCTGGGTTCAAGCATGGCCCGCAGTCATTCCAAGGGTGAATAGAGGCCTTGTCCAGCAACGGAACATTTACCAGTACAGAACCAGTACAGACTTGTTTATGGTTCATTGTACAGGATGTTTTAAGGCTCTGATGATTAGATACCAGACTTAATTATGAGTAAATGAAATAAATGAGCATATTCTGGATGAAACAAATTCTAGGCAGTCAACAAAATCTGTGGAGTTAGTAGTTCTGACAGTGAGCTGGTAGGAACTTCTAGTTAGCAAAGATGCCAGTTCTTGATTCTGAAGTAGAACTGGAGTTGTGTTTTTGTGTTTGTTTATATCCTTGGGGTAAAACATGTTTCCTTTGGGGGAATATATTATTAGAAAGGGAAACCAAAGTTTATTCTAAAAGTGTATTCTAAAAAATAGAAAGTTAGCAAATATTTTATGAGTGTGGATTATTTTGCATATTTAATTTTTTGTATAAATGGGTCTTCAAGAAAGAAGGAAACCCCCCTCTCCTTGTTCTTTTAAGCTGTTATTTGTGAGCAGACGTGTTGCATAGAAGAATTAAAAATAAATCAGCAGAGGAGGAAGGTATTGGGTGGGTGTCCAGCTCTGAAGGAGGACCTAGGGATGGCACCCTTGGATAAGCTCTTCAAGTACTGAGAGCTGCAGAATTAAGTATTCATGACGGTGTCAACAGCCTTGATAACAGCTTCCTAACCAACATCCCTCACCATTTATCAGCTGTGCTTGGCTTGGGGCTGGACAGAAAATACATTCAAAAGAGAAACCATGGAGAAGTCGTTTTGACTTTCGCATGTCGGGAAGAGAGGTCATGTGGACTGTGATGTGGCTCTCATTCTCTATAAGAACTGTCCTGATGTTCCTTTGGCACCTGAGCCACGTCTTAGGACAAGTGCTCCATGGTTCTAAGCTCAGTTTGACCCTAGGAGGCTGTTCAAGTCAACTTAGCAAGTTGAATTAATGTTAGGGAAAAATAGAAAAGATTAGATATAATAATTTTCTGAATGTGTGAAGGAAAACATTGTTTAATGTGACTAACCAAACCTGTCACATGCCTAAGGGTGGTTGTGGGTGTTTCTTTCTTAAAACTACTTTTTACATTCATTTATTTGTGTGTGTGTGTGTGTGTGTGTGTGTGTGTGTCTGTGTGTGTGTGTGTGTGTGTGTGTGTGTGTGTGTGTGTTTTCTCTTCATTCAGCATGTACACTCAGGTAGGAACTCAGGTCATCAAGCTTGGTTGTAAGAGCCTGTGCTTGCTGGCACAGCTGTAGTTCTCAAGGGTAATCCTAGTCAACACTTAGAGGTGAGGGAAACCCCATGCTCAGGACCACACCCCATGAGGTGAGTTGTCTCTAACCTGGATGAGCTGACAGCTGCTTCCCTCAGCAGAGGTGGAGAAGTAGCCGGCATGCTGGGAAGTGTGCTGGTGTGCTAGAAACCCTTAGAGCCACCGACCACGGGTGAGTTTTACATCTTACTTGGCCTATGAGGCCCTTCGGAGTAGAACTTTGTTTAACTCCCGGTAAAGAAATCTAGAGGCACTCTGAGCTGTCTTATCCTGCAAGTGACGTGAAGGTCAGGAAAGCTTATTCACTTCATTTGGAAGGCAGGCATTTTCTGTTTACACGGAGACCTGAAGTCAGCCATGCTTTTTCAGTCTACTCTGCTGATAATTTCAAAGTGCTGCAGGGACGTGGACTGGCTGTTAGAAAAAAAAAAAAAAAGATTTACTCAAGTGAGTCCGTTTGAAACAGAGAACAAAAGTGTTATTCTTTGGTTTCAAGATGACAATAAATAAATTCCATGAAAATTTCAAGAAGTAAAAAGTGGGGAAATTGAAGTTATATATAAGTTGGGAATTCAAAAGTGTGTTGCAAAGGAGAAATCGAAAATGAGTTCCTGCAGAACAAGAATGGGTAAAATGAGAATTATCTAATTTATCCTACCATAGAGTAGATGGTAAGTTGTCAATCTTTAGGACATTTATAAATAATTAAAGAGGTGAATGGGGGTCTGGGGGACGGATGCTCTCGAAGAGCATTTGCTGTTCTTCGAGGGGACCAGAGTGCACTTCGTAGCTGCCATGTAAGTGGCCACAACTGCTGGTAGCTAGAGTTCTGGGTAATCCAGTGTTCTCCTGAGGTCTGGGCGGGCACGGCAGACACGTGTGTGCACACATGTACAAATAGAGACATAAATAAAAATAAATCTTAAACAGGTGTGAAGAGAGGTAGAGGGCTGGAGAGGTAGCTCAGTGGATAGAATGCTTGCCTAGGCACACGGGACTCTGGATTCAGTGTCCAGTACTGCCTGAATCTGGATGTATCTCGCTTTCTGTAGGTGGAAACAAGAGGATCAGCAGTTTTAGGTTTGACAATACAAGGAGCTCAAGGCCACCCAGGGAGACTTTGTCTCAAAAAAGCAATAAACAAGCAGTCAGAAAGTGAACTAATATTGAATCCTGTGTTGAACAAAATGTCATGTAAATTCTCATTTTATCCATGTGTATTCATTAATTTTCTGTTCTGTGAAAAACTCACTTATAGGAGAAAATGCCTCAGAGATCCATTTCTGAGTATGGGGGAGGGTACCGTTCATCGTTCATCACAGCGGGAGGGAAAGGACCGGAATCCTGAGTCCCACCAGGAGGTCAGGAAGCAGAGAGATCACATTACACTAGCAGAGGAAACAGAAAGAACCGGAAGTGGGGCCAGGCTACAAAACCTGAGGCCTGCCCCCAGCAGCAGACCGCCACCAGCAAGGCTGTACTGCTGGAAGCTTCCACACCTTCCCCAACAGCGATATCACCAGGGGGTATTCAATGAGTGAGCCTGTGTGGGCTGGTTCTTATCTGACGCCCCACCATGAACCGGTTCTGTGCTTATGGAGAGAACATGTTTAAAAGGGTTCCACATTGGGTAGATTTTTTTTCAGTAGTTATTACATTTACTTTAATCTCACTTAATTTTAAGAGATGGGGGAAGCAAGAGGAAGCTCTTCCTGACAGCTCAGGCTGTACATGACTTACTAAACAGGGATTCTCATATAGAAAGGAAAAAGCAATCGTCTCTCCAGGCAAGCACACACTCCAGAAACATTTGGGGGAATGAGTAAACGACATCTGTTCTCTTTCTCTAGTTCTCTTCTTCAGTATTCCATATTCTTTCTTCTAGCCGAAATACCGGCCATATGCGCTGTTATCCGAAAGCAGTTACACACGAATTAGTGATGGATGTAGAGATAGGTTTGGTGTGGGTTAGGACTGGGGCTGAAAGATGTGTCCACTTGAAGCTCTGTGGGAAGTTTTGGCTATCATAATTATTTAACGTCGGTCTCTGTGGCAACAGCAGAAAAATGTGCAGCAAATAAACAGATTCAGAAGAGGTAAGAGGTCAAGGCTTTCCCGGGGTGACAGTCTAGCACTCTCCTTTGCCTGTGTGTCTGCGGGGGTTATGCTGGGAGGGAGCTCTGATCGATGCTCATGCATGCTTCTGTCCCCACCCCCTCTCATCTTTCTCACCTTTCTTCCCTCTCTGTCTCTCTCTTCGCCTGTGTCTCTGGTACGTCTGTGTGCGCGCTCACAGAGTCACAGCTATAGGTGGCAGACTCCGCCCCTCCCGCTCTCACGGCCCTGTCGATTTTACACATCTTGAATCTGTTATCCAGCATTACAGTGCAGCCCTTTCCCATTCGCAGAGAGGAGCACGTGGAAAGCGAAGAGGACCAGAGAAAGCTTATCAGCAAAGCTATCTCTCAACTCCCAATTCCAGGCGTGGTTCTCCCGAATTCTTGCTGTTGTCTGAGTCACTGTACCCAGTCCCCAGCTCAGCTGGCTGCTGGAGCCAGCATCTGGCCCCTCGGGCATCATTGCTTTAGTGGGACATCCTCATTCCGCCCCATCTCTCTTGTCTAGGAAATGGCAGCCACACAGAGCATGCTGGGATTCTGAACAGAAGAATCCTTGTACTGTGCCTGTGACAGACTTACGGTCTGTGTTTCTAACCTGGGATCTCATTAGTGCAGGAGGCAAACAGCGGAGACTGTCCACAGAGGAACTTAGTTTGCGTAGATCAAGTGGAAAGTTTCAATCTGTCACTCCTTAATCCCATTCTTTAAGCTTCCAAGGGGTTCTCAGAAACAAACTGGGATCTAACAAAATGACAGTCTGCTTTCGCACAACCTAAAGTAAATTGGAGACTTCAGGTGGAACCCAGGAGACTCCAGGGACAGTTTGTTCCCATGTAGATATTCTTAATAACTCTGGAAAAAGGGGGAAGAGAATTTACACAGATGGCTCTTCTGGTGGTGGGATTATAATTATTTTTGTTCTGTTTTCCAAACTTTCTCTAACATTTCAGTACTGTTTATGCAATAATGATAATTTTTAGTAATAACAGAACTGTTTTTCTCATGGGGGAATACAAACTCTCTGAAAGGAAAATTCCAGATTTATAAAACTAACACGGTTAAATTAAAAATCTAAAGGAATGTTTGAAAAAAGATAAACAAAAATAAAACAAAAAAAAAATCTTCACAGAACTTAAAATGATTCCCACCATAGCTGAGAATGTTTTGAGGGCGGGGTAGGGAGAGCCAGTTTCTTTAAGCGAGGGTTGAGCTCGCCCCACTGGATTGCCCCACAGCCAAGCCTGCGTGAGCAGCACAGATGAATTCAAACTAAAGAAGACATGAAGTTAAGGGTGGGGTGTGAATCTAGGACAGGCTAAGGAAGAAAATGAATTTAGGTATTATCAAAACACATGATGTGCCTAGAATAAATTAAAAGAGAAAAAAATTAAAGTAAGGACTTTTAGTATTAACTGTATTTGGCTTTGTTGCTTAAGGTTGTGCTTTTTGAAAGTCAGCCAACCTCAGAGGCTGTCAGGTTAGCTTGCCCAGATACTTCTTGTTACCCATAATGGGATCCATTTCCATGGGCCCAAGCGACATATGGAAACACAGACTTGCACAGGCTAAGTGTGGACATAGTGGTTTGGAGCTTTGGCTCTGCACTCCTGCTGAATTCAAATCTAAGTGCGGAGGCTAACCAGCTGGGTGGCTGGACTCGAGCTGGGGAGATGATCATACTCAGTTGCTAAGAATGTTAGGAAGGTGGAGATTAGGATGAATTAGCAGCCCAGGCAAGACGCTTAGCACAAACTAAAGGTTTAGTAAACATTAGCTTTAAAAAAAATCACGCTCGGCAGAGTTTTCTTCATTCAAAGAGAAAGGCCAGTGGGGTTTAAGTCTCAGTACCCACGTGGGTGATGAAGAGACCGCTGAGCAGAATGACACTGAGATAAAACCAACATTTCCGGGAGATCACGCTTTCCTGGCATATATTGATACAGTTACACACACACAACTGAGAGTATTCTCCTGTTGGCTTATATTCACCATACATGGTACCGGAGTATATAATGACATTTTACATATGTATATACTGAACTTTGGACACATTCCTGCCCTTTCTTAGGTACTTTAAAACACATGCAAATTAGTTGCTGATAGCACGTGTTATGGATTATCTCACAGTAAAGAGACTTCTGGCAAAGTCAAAGGTCCTTGGGTTACTCTCTTTTTAAAGAAACTTTGACCCTGGACCACAGGTTTTAGTGTCATCTGTAGTGATTACCTAGCTCTGAACTTTAACCTCTGTTAAAACCAGGAGAAAAGGTCAAATACTGAGGTGTATTTCCTGAATTTAAGGGAGCAGCTCTGTATCCATTTGAAAGTCTCAGAACGTGGGAGTGTGCATTCTCAACCTTTCTCTCTAGTTTTGAAATCTGTGGACTTCTATGAGTTTATCGCTTTAACCTATATGTGCAGAGGCTTCTGAGCATTAACTGGGCAGTTTCTTCTAGGGGGAATATATGAATAAAGAAATGACAAGGCATTTTAATGAAAATGTTTACATATTCTTATCAAGTTGTCGCTAAAGCTAGTTTTACAGTGATTTGAGAGGATATAGGTGGGCCGAGGTCTCAGGTGATCTCCAGACCCCAACACTGGCCCCTAACTAAGTTCCTTTTTTAAAGTTACAGCAGCAGACCCTACAGCAGTTGTAAGATCCGAAAGAAAAAACGGGGGTACTCCAGCACCCCATGCCTCGGAAACCGGCACCCCGAAACACTCACAAGAGACAGACCTGATGCAATTTGCAAGAGGATTTTAATTTCCAGAGCTCTGGGGGGTTACAGTCTCCCCACGCAGGGTAAAGGAAGTAAGGCTGCCTGAGCCGGCTTGTATGGGCTTTTTATGGGCTTATAGCAGAACCCGCCTACCACAAGCTTCTAAGCCAATCAGTTCAAACCATCCGAACCTGCGCTCTCTGAGAACCTACCAGCCTCCCACAGAGGCCGGAAGAACTAGTTAAGTCATTTCCGCTTACGTGGCCGCCACGCAGTGTCGCGCCCACCCTCCCCCACTGGCAATAGGGGGGACCTAAGCGCCCCCACAGGAAGGAGTTCCGCAGCCCCCCATGGCGACTCCGCCAGCCCCCAGCCGTGCCCGTCCCTGCCACAGCCACTCCGCCGAGGGAGACAGGAAAAGGCACCAGGGACTCTCCCAGAGGTTCGTGGTCAGACTCTGCTCCTTTGGGGTCACCCTAGACTCAGGCACGGGGGATTCCTAGCTTACAACCTTATCCTTTCACAGTCTGTTCTGTTTTGCAAGAATTTTGTTATCATTGAATTGCTCTACAAGTTTTATGTTGATACTTGTGATTTAGATATGAAAAGCCCCTATAGGATTCTGTGATTAATTAAACATTCGGTCTCCAGCCAGTGATGTTCTTTTCCGAGGATGTGGCCTCCGGGCCGGGTCTAGCTGGAGGAAGTGAGAGGCTGTGTGTAAGCACCGAGGCTTGTGCACTGGCTCCCCTTCCTGGGGATCTCTGCTTCTTAGCCTTAAGTTGTGGACAAGCAGCCTCACGCTCCCGAGGCCACGCCTCTCTGATTAGAATGTGCTGTGTCCCTCGAAACCAGAAGCCAGTCAACCCTTTCTCCCTGAAGTCACTTCTTGTCAGATATTTGGCCACAGTGATGAGAAACGTAAGATGTATGACTCAGCAGGTGGGGGCAGTTTCCATGTAGGCTGATGAACTGAGCTCAGTCTTGAGACCCACGTCATGGAAGGAGAGAACTGACTTCTAGTTTTCTCTGAGTCCCTTCGTGCATGGGGCATGTTCTCCCATGCATATATACACGCTTGTGTGATCACAGATGCGATGAATAAATGTTCGTAAAAATAACAAAAAGAAATTCCCAGAAATGGTTGGGGTGTGCATGGCAAGATGGCTCATCAGGGAAAGGCACGTGCTGCCCAACCTCCCACCTGGCTTTGGTCTCCATGAGTCACACGGTGGAAGGAAAGAACGAATTCCCATTTGTTCCCTGACTTCCACATGTGTGCCCCCCCCCCCCACATACACACAATGTGAAAAAAGTGTCTTAGCTTTCATTGCGGGGGAATTTACATAAACAAGACATGACTTGTTTATGAGATAGATTTCGAGCAGTGTGGTCTCATCTACCGTTCCATTCACCCCACAAAACCTTTATAGGTGTCATAAGTGAGTAGAATAGACTTTGATATAATTATTTTCACACTTTTGCCCATTATCAGTATGTTTTGTCTTCTGATAAAGCAGATGTTCTAGTAGTGGGCAGCCTAACCTTTCCAAAAGCCTCAGTTTGGTCCAGTGCAGGGTATTGACTCTTAGACTTTTCCTGCTCTGAGTGTGGATCCAGGCACCAGCAGGGACTGTTGGCATCAACAGGAGGTTTCACCTAAAGCACTGAGCTTGGGTCTGCCGCAGGCACTACCCACTAGGTGACTATGCACAGTAACATCTGTGGAGCATGAAACTTGCCCACACGTGATGCCAGTGTACCTGACCCTTCATTTGAGCTGTGGAACCCAGACACACCACAGTTTCTTTTGCTTTCATTCACATGCATGAAATATGCACAGTCTTCAGGATTGCACACACATGAGCAAAAACAAGGCAAGAGAGAATAAGGGGTTAAAGGCAGATTACTAATAAACCTTTACAACTCTAACTAGAACAACAAGAAAAATCAAAGTCTTGATTTTAAAAACAGAATAAAAATCCCAATAGAGTTCAAACTATGCAGGCACCTGCACCCCAGATTTAGTAATCTGTGCTGCTGTACTGTGGGGTTCCTTCATTCCTTTTGAAAAATCTTCTTCTGGAAGCTGGGCATAGATCTACCTCAAGATCCAGCTATACTACTCTTGGAAATATACGGAAGGATGCTTCATGCTACTACAAAGACACTTGCTCCTCATTAAGAACCCGCTCCCCCACCAATGACAATAACAAACAAACAAAACCCAAAACAAAACACTTTGGAAATCATGAACTTTGCAGGTGAAAGGGTAGAACAAGAAAGAAATCATTCTGAGATAATTCAGACCCCAAAAGTGAAATGCGGTATGTATTCTCCTGTATGCTTGTGCTAGCCTTTAATCCTTTCCTAAGCGTGCCAGGATTTGTATAAGAACAGAGAAAGGGCCTGGTGGGGAGGGAAGAGACTCCCAAGGAACAGGACATAGAATATGGAGCTGTGGAGAGATGGGGTGCGGAGGCCGGAATGAAAGGGTTTAATGGAGAGGAGGGGTATGGAGAGGGACAGCCCATGTTAAGGGCCACATGAGGGTTCATATGAGGCTTCTCCAGAAACTTCTTAAAATAAAATATATATAAAAGAAATCTAAACGGAATCGCTAAATGAAGGAAAGACAAAGCCCCAATTGGACCTCTCCTGCCACCAAGTGAAACCTCCATTGCCAGGAACGAGTCAGAGCAAATTGAGGAGTCTGCCAAAGAGGCCCCATGGACACCCCCAAACAACTCAGGTTGTTGCCAAAGCTATTGGTCGCTCTCCACAAAATAATGGGGAGGACCTACTGCTGAAGACAAGACCTAGACGACTCACTGAAAGTGGAGAAGTTGAGCTGGTCCCTGACTAGGATTTCGCCCTTACTGTCTCGTGCTCACGATCCTGGAAGGTACTCTGCAAGCTACCAGAGGAGAAAGGGAACCACTGACCCAGCTACAACCCTCCGGTCTACAGTAGTGACCTGTCTGCATGACATGCTGGTACAATGTGACAGTGACACAAAAACTAGTGGAACTAGTAACCACTGTGTGATGGGATTCGAGGCTCACACCATGAGTAGAACCCATGCCTGACTTTGCTTTGGTGGCCAAGAACATGCACATGGACTTAGGGGGAAACTAAACACTATTGTTCTGATAAAGTAGCTGTTATCAACCTGTGGGTCATAATGCCTTTGGGGATCACATATCATGTATCCTGATTATCAAATATTTACATTATAACTCATGACAGTAGCAAAATTACACTTATGAAGTAGCAACAAAATAATTTTATGGTTAGGGTTGCCATAACATGAGGAACTGTACGTCTTAAAGGATTGCAGCATTAGGAAGGTTGAGAACCACTGTTCTAAAGGAACATAGCAATATGGTGACTCCTAATGATATTTTGCTGTACCAATAGATCAATGTCTCATTCAGCCATCACCAGAGATGCTTCTTCCAGCAGAAGATGGGAAGAGATAGAGCCCCATAACTGGACAATGTACAGAGAATGCGAGACCTTGGAGCTCTCAGTCCTAAAGAGGGTTCCTCCATCAAGCCCCTCCCCTCCGGGCTCAGGGAAGTAGGAGGAAGAGGAGGGGGGAAGATTGCTAAGAGTCAGTGTGCATGGAAGACTCTAAGGAAACAGCTCTCCCAGACACAGCAGGACCGATGCACATGTGGCAGTATGCATGGGACCTGGACAGGTTCGAGGCGGAAGGACTCGCAGCACAGAGAGGGAATTGGATGCTACTCCTATCCCTAACCCTGATTGTCAAGGTTAGGGACTAAGGTCCAGTTAAGAACTGTTCACAGAAGTAAAGTTAGTTTCTCCAAGGGATTTTCACGGGCTTTACCAACCACATTGAAGCCCAGCGGAAGACAAACAGACTCACTGGTACTGTGGCACATGTTTGTCTCATAATGCTTTGTTTTGGCATTTTTACATTATATATTAGCTTTTATGATTTTGTGAGTTTTGTGTGTGAACCTGTGTGTATACATATGTGTGTGCCCTTTCCCCTCCTGTTTGCTTTCTAAAGAGAGAAAAGGAAGTCATAGAGTTGGATGGATGAAGAAATGGGACAGATGATCTGGGAGGAGGCCAAAGAGGGAAAACTGATCAGAATGTACTGATTGAAAACAGCTTTTTTCCAATTAACAAAAAGAAAGAAAAATTTCTTCCTGGTGTGGGCTTTTTAACAATTGAGTTTTGAGTATAAACACCCAGAATCCGCACATGACATGCAGGCTCGGGACTTTGCTTCTGCTCTGGGTCTTGGGGAAAGTTTGGAATCTACAAGCTGTGCTCCACCCTGTGTTTCTATCCTCCTCTTAAAGCCTTTGCTCGAGTGCCCTGGGGACTTTCCTCTTTCTGGGATACAATAGCTAATGCAACCTTAGAGCAGAGAGGTTGATTTTGACTCCAGGTTTAAGGTGATATGTTCATCATGGTGGAGAAAGCGACTGGCTGTTACCAGTTCGGCCTGCACAGAGAGCCTGGGGCGTGGACTGCTCACATCCCTGTGCAGACCGGAGCTGGTAACTCAGTCTGGAAGCAGGGCCAGTAGCTTGTCCTCTCCTTCCAGCTGCACCTCCATCGCTTCCACAGCCACCATTGTGTGGGGCCAACTGTCAAAACACAGGAGCCTATGAGAGCATTGCACAGGCAAGCCAAGACACACAACTAAAGACATCTATCGATCTATCATCTATTGATCTATCTATCATCTATCTATCTATCTATCTATCTATCTATCTATCCATCCATCTATGTATGTATGTATGTATGTATGTATGTATCTATCTATCTATCTATCTATCATGACAGTTATCCCTGAAGGCTTCAGACTGCCTTTGTGTGATTACAAAATTAATTTGCACCGATGTGGTTTTCTAGTTATTCCACTGTCCACTAATCATGAATGGCTTGAGTCACACTGCATCATAACTGACATTTCCTCTGGACACATCAAAGTTTTCTTGTTTTTCTTTCTTGTATTATTAAAAAAGATTTATTTTTATTGCTATTTTGTGTCTATGATGTGTGTGCATATGTGTGTGTGTGTGTGTGTGTGTGTGTGTGTGTGTGTGTTTGCGCGCGCGCGCACGCGCGCGCACCAATGAAACCAAAAGAGAGTCTGGGACCCTCTGGAGCTGTAGTCACAGTGGTTCTGAGCTGCCCAGTGTGTTACTGTGAAGCAAACTCAGGTCCTTTGCAAACGCAGCCTCTCCAGCCCTTGTTTTGGCATTCTAAGCTGAAAATTTCAGTGAGATCAGTGTCCTCAAAAGGCAGAGGTGGAAGGCTCCTTTGCTGCATTGAGCCCCTCGGTGACAAGATGCTTTGGGAACCAACACAGAAGCAGGATTCACAGCAAGGGGTGTGTGGAACCGCTTACAGAAGACAAAACGAAAGAGCCGCCGCTGTGCAGACTCACTCCAGTTGCCTGACGGAACTTTCCAGCCTGTGCCGAGGACCCACTGCCTCACTGTTGCCAAAGAGTGACCAGTTCCTTCGTGCCTGTATCCTGATATTTTCTGTTATGCTCAGTCTTTAAAAGAATTTATATTTCATTTGTTTAGTTATGTACTAATTGTAGTGAGTATGTATGTCTGTGTGTGTGTGTGTGTGTGTGTGTGTGTGTGCAGTTGTGTGTCCAGCCTAGGTTCTAGTCATAGAACCTTGGCTAACAGACAGTCGTCCTATGATTTGTCTACTAGCTTTTAATGTGCTCCAGGCTTCTCAACCCTGTCTGAGTCCAAGACCTCAAATAAGTCCACTCAATAGACAAAGGAAGCAGTTTACAAGTGAGTCAGAGCAGGCCCGGCGATAAGCTTGCTCACGGCTCTAAGAGGATATGAGTACCTGTGTCACGTGGCTCACAACCGCCTTAACGCCAGTCCTAGAGGGTCCAATATCTTCTCATTTTACAGGAACATATGTAGTGTACACACACACACACACACACACACACTCACACGCACACGCACACGCACACGCACACGCACATGCACACGCACACGTGTTTGGGAAATATTAAAATTGATCCTGCCACCTCTCCTGCCCCGACAGGCTGAAACACCATGTCCTGGCAGGGTCCTCTCACCCTGAGCTCTTCTCTCCCAGTCGGCTCCCACAGCATCTCAGCTGTGTTCTCTCCACCATAAACCCCTGTAATCAGTGGACCCACATCCCAGGAACCAAGTAAATCAACACTCTTAAAGCTTAATTAATTAATCAGATTTATGTATAAATAATATTACAATTTACAAGATGCCAATACAGTAATTTAAGAGCCAATTGATAATGATAAAAGCTTTATCTCAATATTTCTAACCTCATAAAATCTTAGCTATTTGTGGCTGGTAAATGCCACACAGGCCCACGTCCGAAGCCATCTCGGTTCTCCCTTCTCCTCCTGTGACCTCTGCCCCCAACTCCCATCTCTGCCTCCCTTTCCTGTCCAATCTCAGACCTTCCACTGCCCTAACCTGATTGGACATGGAAAATCCTGCGAAACACACACACACACACACACACACACACACACACACACACGAGTAAAAATAAAAGTTAAACAAACCCAAACAATTCCAAGACTCAGTCACTGTGGAAAAGTTTAGGGAGCAACTCTGCATGAGGAGAAGGCTGAGAAGCCATGGGGCGTGAGTCAGTACACCAGAGTGCAGAGACAAATGTAGAGCATCTTAGAAACCTGAATGTGGCCGCCCTTTCCTCCTGTGCACAGTTGCTGCTAATTTTATTCCAGATGATAACTGTCATATGGCTGTTTGATGATCTCTAACCCCTGTACATCCAGGGAGGCGGCTCCCCTCAGGATAGATTAGATGTAGATGTTCCCCACAGCTGTCTATTAATGAAGGCTTGCTCAGCAGTCCGCGACACTGGTGGGAGCTGCTGACGGTTTTAGTAGGAGGCCTGCAATGGAAGGAGGTGAAGTCATGAGTGGCAGGTCCCTGAAGCGGATGCCAGAAGGGGCCCCTCTCTGTTTTCTGCCTACCTTGAGATGAAGCTGTCCTCAGCAGGAGCTCCTGGTAAGATAGGGATGCGACTATAAACTGAAATCATCTGTGGGGGTG
Source organism: Apodemus agrarius (assembly GCA_964023405.1). Taxonomy (NCBI): domain Eukaryota; kingdom Metazoa; phylum Chordata; class Mammalia; order Rodentia; family Muridae; genus Apodemus; species Apodemus agrarius. The sequence continues at coordinate 6,312,394 of OZ030012.1, read as the reverse complement.
AGGGGTGGAGGGATAGTAGAGGGAGAGGGAGAGGGAGAGGGAGAGGGAGAGGGAGAGGGAGAGGGAGAGGGAGAGGGAGAGGGAGAGGGAGATGCTGGACACCAACCCCCAGGAATCACGTAGTCTAGCAAGGCACTGGTACCACTCCTTTGGTCCCAGCTTGGGTTGAAACATTAGAAACTGTGATCCAGGACAAGTTCTTCCTCTGTTATTAATGGTTTATCTCAGATACAGTGTCATAGTGACACAAAACTAGGTGCTTGTCTAGAGGGCTTTATGGGATCAGTGTGCTTATAGAATGAAGTCAAGTCTGGACAGGGGTTACCACATGTTGCCAACAATATACTATGAGTTTCTTGTATCGTTTGAAATCTAAGCATAACTTGCTCTTCACAAGCTCTGGGTGCCTACAGGCTTTTGTCTTGGACAATCTCTACTTGCTTTAAAAGTTAAAGGAGGAAAAAAAATGCTAATTGTAACTTCTTACTAGCCATATGTGGGCATAGACGTGTTGATCAGGGGCTGGGAGAGAACTGGAAGAGACTCACAGGGCTGGAACTGACTGCTGCTGTTTGCTTCTCCCTTTTTCCCCTCTCCCTCTCCCTCTCTCCCTCTCCCCCTCTCTCCCTCTCCCTCTCTCCCTCTCCCTCTCTCCCTCTCCCTCTAACTCTCCCTATCCTCCTCCTTCCTTCCCTCCTCTTCCCCCGATCTCTCTGTCCCTCTCTGTCTCTCACTGTCTCTCTGTCTCTCCCACCACCTCCAGCCTCAAGCTGGCCTTGAACCTACAATAATGACCTCGAATTCTTGGTTCCCCTGCTCCCACCGCAAAGCTCTGAGAGTGCAGGGACAACCTAGCAAGCCAGCCTCTGACTAACTCATCAGTCAGGCCCTTCCTCTGCCTACCTTCTTGTACAGAAGATGCATGGTGATTCTTTCTCAGAGTTTACATTCCTCATAAACTGTGAAGTAAGTGAGACTTGGAACCTTTTGTGATGTTTCCACAGAGTATGTGGTTGCAAGGTGTCAAAGGCTTTATTTTTATGCCTAATATAAATTTTGGTTGTTTTTGATGGGGAGTGAAAAATAGGAAGAGTAGTCAGTATGTTTATCCCCCTATCACACACACTCTCGGTGTTAGAGTCAGTGTCAATTGTAAGAAAGGTGTATTAGTCTCAGTAGCTGACATGGTGCCGACTGGGCTATAGTGATATAATACCTCAGAGGCAGTTATTTACAAATGTCCCCGTCATCTTTCATGCTATTTATGGGGAGAGCAGGGGTGGAAGGAATGATTTCTTTAACACAGACTGGAACTCAAATGTGGGAGGGGCCAATAGTCCCTGAGAGAACAGAGAAGTTTGTCCAGTTAAATGCTGCTGTTGGGAGGTGTTGAGTTTGGAGCTTGGCGGCATCATGGGATCCGAGGGAGCGGCTGTGTGCTGATACCCTGGTGCCATCTTTCTTTTAGGACTGAAAAAGTAACATGGGAAGGAAGACAGCACTGACTCCCTGAAGTTGTCCTCTGACCTCCAAACATACCTCCCCCACACACATACACCGCCTACACACACACAAACAAACACACAGGGACTGGATAGGTGGCTCAGTGGTTAAGGGCATTTGGTGCCTTTGCAGAGGACAGGAGTTAAGTTCCTAGCACTCACATGGGTTCATAATAATCTGTAAGTCCATTTCCAGAGTGTCTGAGGCCCTCTTCTTCCTTCTATGGACACTAGGCATGTGTGAGACACACATGCAGGCAAGACACTCATCCATATTATGGCAGCTTGAATAGGCATGGCCATTATGTACTGCTGTTTGAATATTTGGCCCATAGGGAGTGACACTATTGGGAGGTGTGGCCTTGTGGGAGTGGGTGTGGCCTTGTTAAAGGAAGCATGTCACTGTGGCGGTGGGCTTTGAGGTCTCCTTCATGCAAGTTATTCCCAGTGTGGCACACAGTCTCCTGATGTCTTCAGGTGAAGATGTAGAATGCTAAGGTCCTTTTCCAGCACCATGTCTGCCTACATGCCGACACACTCCCCTCCACAATGATAATGTACTAAAACTCTGAAACTGTAAGCCAGCTCCAGTTAAATGTTCTCTGTGATAAGAGTTGTTGTGGTCATGTGTCTCTTCACACCAATAAAGCCATAACTACAACACATAAAGTAAAATGAGCAAGTTCAAAAGAAACCGTTAAAAACTGTACCCAAAAGGAAGTGACTTTGGTTTAAGTACTTTAAGCAGAGAGACTTAGCCAATCTTACACACATATACATTCGCATTTTCCAGGTTAACCAGACCACTGCACATTAGTCTTGCCTTGGTTAGATTCAGCTATCAAGTTGATACATCCCAGAGTCATATGAGAGACTCTCAGTGGAGGGATTCCCCAAATCAGATGGACTTATGCCCGTGCTCTTGAGAGCTTGTCCTGGCTGACGGTTGAGATGGAGGGCATAGCTCTGTGGGTTACCCAGTCCCTAGGCGCCTCTCTCTGCATCGGAGCAGCTGAGCATGAGGACAGCAAGTTACCTTCCTCCGCGGTGTCTCTCCAGACTTCTGCCTTGTCTCACCTTAGCGACGGACTGTAACCCGGAAGTGTAAGGTGAAGTAAGCCCATGTGAGCCTGGTGTCCATCACAGAGTAAACTACGGCAGGTCCCTTAACTGCTTTTATTGCAAGGAAATGTCACGGTTTTATCAGAGTGAGATGGATGAGGCCTGCAGGCCGTATATTCACCTTGGTATAGTGAAGAGGGTGCTATTAGGAACTGGTCATTGCCACGCAGGTGGTGGGGAAAGAGGGGAGATGTCTTAACACAAAGAAGCAAGCGCGTGGAGATCTGTCATCACAGCGCGTGCTTTTGGGTAGTTTGATGCTCTCTTCTTTAAGAAGCTGGAGCAGGGAAATAACGCCCATTGCATTCCATGGTGAGGCCAAGGCTCTACAGTCTGCCAGACTGTTTGATTTAATAGCATTCAAGCTGAGGCACTGAGGCCCGTTTCCATAGGCAAATTCACAGCTGCAAAGACAATATGTACTAAAACTGAAGCAACTGGCTGTTGCTTGAGATTAACTCTCATTTGAGATCTTTTTGAAATGGACTTGTATTCTTTTTAGACTCCCAGAATTAAGACAATGACCCATAGAATGTACACACATTTGGCCTTTCCTTCCTTCCTTCCTTCCTTCCTTCCTTCCTTCCTTCCTTCCTTCCTTCCTTCCTTCCTAAGAATTTAAGACACAGTAAGGCAAGCCTTGAACTCACGACAGGATGGGGCTGAGGCTGGCTTCGAATTCCTGACCTTCCTGTCTTCATTTCCCAAGTGCTTAGTCTAAGCTCCCATGACCAGCTTAGACTCCTTTACAAATAAAAAGAGAAGCTGGCAATATTGTTAAAAGTTTTGTTAATTAGTTAATAGTTTTTGAACTGAGTTTTTCCAAAGAAATCATAATGTAAGGGGCTTTTGTTGATTAAAATATCTTGGACTTTTAATGAAATTCGGGTTATTTCCATCTGTTTTTTTTTTTTTCCAGCAAGCTTGTTTCAACCAGGAGAACTCTTAATTTGAAACCTTGCAATCCTGAGATACTTCTTTTTGGGACACTGGAAAGTAACCTCAGATTGCAAACATATTGCTCTGAAAAGAATACAATGAACATTGTCTTTTCCCTTAATTGAATTTTATTTGTGTGATTAACTGAAGAATTTCTTCATTTATCTGGATTTATCAAAGCTGTAGGGATTAAATGTTTTGTGTGGTGAAATATGCTAAAGCCTGCAAACCGTGTCTAGCATTTTTTAACGAGAAGTCTTTAAAGCGTAATGCAGTAAGAGTAAGCTCTCTGTCTGTGTATGTAATTGTCCCTGCCCCCACCCAGTGAGCCTCCTCTTCAGTTCCCTTTGGTAAACATCGGTTGCTGATGGCCTGGACACTGTGACTGCTGCCAGGAAGTAGGGTGAAGGGAGCTTCTTTTCCCATGACCCCTCACTGTCATCTCCTTCCAAGGGCTCCTCACTCAGAAACGCCTTGATAACCACAGTCATTCCTTTCACGCCCCACCCGAGCACGCAGCTGTCCAAAGCGCCCTGCCCATGCATGGTCCAGCCGCGTTTACCTAGAGAACCTTCTCTACACAATATCTTTGTGGGCGATGTGTCCGGAGGCAGGGTAGTTATTTTTTTAATGGTACCCCATTTTCTTAATATTGACCTAAAAAATTGGCATGTTTGTTAATTCTTTTGGATTCCCTAAAACCTTTGTATTGGGTTGGTGTTTTTGTATAATTCATTTCTGGACTTTTTCATGTTCTGATGATGTCTAAAATGCTAAGACATTTTGAATACTGTTGTTTCAGTGCAGTTTCAGTGTGCAGTCCAGGTTTAAAAAACTCCAGCCGGCTGGGTTTGTGAGTTTCTAAGGCGCTCTCCTCCATTCATGAAGACCCGGGGTTTGCACCCTCAGTACATGCAAAGCCAGGCATGGAGGTGCATTCCTGCAATTCTAGCAGGCAGAAAGTAAGAAGCAGGAGGATCATCCCCAGCTACATAGATAGCCTGGGCTACTCAAGACCCTGCCTAGTTAAAAAACAAAAATGGGGGTTAGGGGGAAGGGTTATGGGAGGGGATAACTAGGAGGGAGCAGGGAGGAGGATAGAAAGTGAATAAGTAAGAAATAAGCAAATAAATAAAAAATGTTTGAAAAAAACCAAATCACAAAGAAACACAGACAACAACAATAAAATCAAAGGGAAAACCTAGCTATGTGACTAATTCCTAGCCTTTCCTCCCTCCTTTGCGAGTTTGCACGTTTTTTTTTTCTTTCGGTCTAGAAGAGGAGAAAACATATTTGATGAGGAAACTAATAAATTTATTCTCCTAATCTTCCAAACAACACTTCTTCTGTAGACAGAAAGTTGAGACTCTGAAGAAGAACTTAAGCAATCTGACTGAGATGGACAAAGCTAGTTCCTCGTGGAGATGGAGTTCGCACCTACTGGGAAGGCTTCACTGGGGTGCTGTGCGTCTCAGTGTGGAGCCAAGGAGAAGACCCGGAACCCCAGTCACCTCCTGTGGTTCAGGCTCCACTCTGCTGCTCCGGGGAAGGTCCAGCCACTTGTAGAGCTTGACCGAGGGCTGCAGTGGTTTGGGATCTTTACTAATAAATGTGCTGTTGTAAAACACACATGGCCGCAGGAGCTGCTTAGCAGTGTTGGGTTAACAACTGGCTGCATGCACATATATGATTTCACTCCCGAGCAGCCTAGACGTGACAGTCTGTACCATCTGGGGTTGTGTAAGATGCAGCGGCTAAGTCGCCTAATGACGCATTTCTCCAAATGCATCCCAGACAGCCACATGCCCGCGTTCATGCGTGGGTGTGCTGGGTATATGTAGGCAGGGTGTCATGCTTCTTATCTCTTATCCTAAGGAGACGGGGGTAATGAAAGGTTCTGTATGAAGTCCCGGATCAAGCGCAGGAGGCTTCCGATAATTGGGCTTGCTTCAGGGAAGAAGCCGGATGTATCTGATGGACTGTCTGGATGCTTTGCGGAGTGCGTGTGAGAGAGAAGGAAGAGGGTGTCTGGACCGGGCCCTGGTGAGACCCGGGGCCTCCCGAAAGTCTGCAGGCAGTCTGGGAAGGCCTGGAGTTTGAGTGCCTGATGAAGACCGAGTGTGGGAAAGGAAGGAGCTCAGCACTGCTTCCTGCTCTGTGAGCCCGTCACATGGCGACCTTGCACATTCATTTCTCTGCGTCCCCTCTGGGAGACGGATGCTCTTCGAATGCTTAGATGTTTAAGTGCAGCATCTTCCTGGGCTCTGCATTATTAGCATACCAGCTGAGTGATGGGCAGGGGACACCGATATAGTGTCCATTAAGCAGACTCTCTGTGAGGGACTGCTTTCCCACGGTACCCTAAAATAAAAGTAGAGATTAAGTTGATGAAATGAAATAACCTAGTGTGGAAAGCTTTTTTTTTTTTTTTAAATCTGAAAACCATTGTTTTGTCTCCAGCTAATCCTAAGAGTTGGCTTCACCTGTCATTATCTAATGACGGATGGTGGGGCGCTGTTCTGACATGCCCAGGCTTGGAGGCAGAGCTACGGGGCGTTTGCTCCAAGCAGAGACTCCCAGGCTTCCTAAATGAGTTCTGTGTTTTAAAACAAGCAAACTGGAGGGAACCTCTGTGACCTTTTCAGGAAATAGAAGGGCGACAGCAGATGTCCTAAACAGAAGGGGCATGGAATTCCTTTCCTTTCTCTTCCTGAAACCAGTTCCTACCCAGGCTTTGAAACACCTCTTTCTGTCTCCCTGTCACGGTTGGCCAAGGGTTAATGTAATGCTGATTCTATTGACGATGATAATGTTTTATTCTCCAGCAGACTATTCCCTCCTGAGTGAGAGTCAAGAACTTGTTTGTGGAGTGGCAAACACGTGAGCTAGTGTTGCCGCCGTGACTGACTGCCTGCCCGTGTCACACTGCCGCCCAGGCCTTCCTGTATGTTCTTTGAAGCTGTGAGAGAGGGAGGTGACGCTGAGACTGACTCAGTGTGGTGTCTCAGTCATTCGTGCTTCTCAGGGCTGGTCACTCTGCAAGGACGTAGCACAGGAGCAGGAGAGTGGTCTTGTCATGCCCCGTGTCATGTGCGGGCTGAGTGTGGTAGCAGCCTGCTACCTTTGAAAGGAAAACGATTTGCACTTTTCTTAATTTTTATAAATTCTATTTTTGCATTTTTGCAATTCAGTTTATTGTTTTACATGTGGATGCTTGCACACACACACACACACACACACACACACACACACATATTATATGTATGTATGTTTTGGAGGCCAGAAGAGAGCATTGGGTCCTCTGGAACTCAAGTAACAGATGGTCGTGAGCCACACGTGGGCATTGGGAACTGAGCCCAGTTCCTCTGCAAAAGCACCAAGTTACCCACCAGGCTATCTCTTCTAACACCCGTGCTTCATTTTGAAGGAGATAAAATCAGTGATGTCCATACATATATACATACGCTCATACATAGAACGCTTGGTTCAATATGAAACCTGCACATGGCCTCTTTTCTGCACCTATAACTCACCAGTAAATGACGACTCCATCTGTAATGTAGAAATACTTTACCAGATAAATACCTTAGTGACAGCTCTATTGCAGCGGAACTGTTTTGGTCCCAAATAGTAAACCTGCCACTGACTTAAGCACATTTTCTGATGCCACGTGCCATTAAAGAGTTCTGAAGCACATGCGTGTGCCTCCAATGTCTGTGATCCATTCAAGCGCCATTCAAATGTCACCTCTGCGCTTGAGAAAGACCCCGGCATTCTAGCACAGTGCCACTAGTTCAGGGGCAGCCTGTACTTTCAAGCCAGCTGGGACAACAGAATAAGACCTTGTATCACAACAAGAAAAACAAAAAAGACCCAAGAGGTCTAACTTGGTATCACATGTCACCCAACACTTGGGAAGGTGTCAGGAGAACCAGGAGCTTAAGCCTCAGCTAGGTAGGCAGAATAAGTTAGAGGAGATCTTCCTTGGTTGTTCTTCTCTTCTTCTGTGCAGTCACTGTGGTGGGAAGTCATGGGGGAGGAACATGAGGCAGGCCTGTCCCAGCACATCTGCAGTCTGGAAATGGAAAGAAAACAGGAAGGAACTCCAGGATATTAAGGCTCAAATCTCCCCCTCCCCATCCCAATAGTGGGCTTGCTCCAGCAGAGCTCCACCCCCTAAAGCTCTCCCTAAAGCATTTTAGGCCTTTCCTAGCACAAAGCTTCAAACTCTTCTGTGTTCCTCATGCAAACCAGTTCCAAAAGCCCGAGACCTACATAGTCAATTTATCACAGCAATGATCCCGCTTCTGATACAAGTTTCTGTCTTATATTTTATTTCCTACTGCTATGTGTTGGCAAAAAACTAAACCAGAAAGGGTTTATTTGGTCCACAGTTACAGGGAGTCAGGGTGGTAGGACCCTGAAATAGTCCGTCACAGCCACAGTCAAGAAGCAGAGAGGATGAATGAATGCTTGGCTCTGCTCAGCTCACTTCCTCCACTATCGTGCAGTCCAGGATCCCTGCCTAGGGAATGAAGCCACCCACATTTGGCAGATCTTCCCAATTCAAAATAATCAAGTTAATCCCCCACAGACTTTCCCAGAGGCTAACAAGATCTAGACAATCACTCACTGAGACTTTCTTCCCAGATGGGTCAAGATTATGTCAGGTTAATGATTAAAATTAATCACAAGACTCTCTCTCTCAAAGAAACAAACTAATTGAAACAAAACAAAGCAGACAACTCAAGGAACGTCGCTCTCATATCTAATAATGAAGTACACTTAAGCAGGAAACAATTGCAAACTCACCCAGATACGTTCTTTTACACATACAGCTTAAATGGAGTGAGATGCCAGCGGCGAGGTTAAATGCCCCTGGAGTGGAATTAGGCTTTCAATGGATTCGGCTCTCAGTGCATTCTTCTTGAAGCAAACAGAAGTGTTGAGCCTCCACTAGTACCGTGCCTGTATATGGGCCACGTGGTTATGACAAAGGGACTTTTCCCACATGCTAATACAATGAATGTTCTTTTAAAGTTGGGAAATATTTTATAATGAATGACATTTGAAAGGAGAAGACATAGGCCACTGCCTTGGACAAGATGTGGAGTATGCTGGCACCACGCCTGGCTCTTCCACAGAAAACAAGAAGGGACGCTGTGGAGTGGTGGGGCCTGGGCTGCCTTGGAAGTCAGGGCACAAAGATCATCATTCTCTCCTCACACTGTGCGTTCGTTCTGTGAGTTGTTCTCAATACACTCATTCTCCCACATGTTTACAGACTTCATTTTCTGCTATCCTACTCAATTTTGAAACACTAAAGCAATTTTGGAACTATTTGGGGGGGTTTTTAAAACCCCAACAGCCTACATTTTAAAATTGAAGATTTTAATTTCAGTATATACCTCTTGAGTCAGCCCAATTCTGTCTTTTATTATGCGGTGATTTGAGAAAGATAGAATGATTTTTTACTTCATTGTATTTTAAGGTCCATATTCCACCTTTAATAAACTGGTGAACTACATGTATGTGTGTTACCTTAAAGGTACATGATGAGATTTTTTTTGAGCCATTCTTATACCATCTATTTCACCAAAATGCTACAGAGAAATAATAATTCATGTGGGTCTTCCTCTCCATTTTACATAGGAAATAAAAGAGCAGGGCTTAGCTAGTTTCCCAGGTAACAGAATCAGGAGCGAATAATGGATCCCATGTGCAAATCAAACCTATTGTTAGAGTGCCTTAAATAACACCTGGATGTTCTGCACGTGTACATTTTTATGATATTGTTTTTAACATATTAGTGAAGAAATCTCTTTTCATCACACCATTTATCATTTTGTTTCTTTGTTTGTATTAGTTTTATTAGATAGAATCCACTGGAACGTGCCAGAACACGACAACACTTAACCTTTTGTGATTTCATCGAATCTTATGGCTAGGAAATGGCTCAGCAGGCAAAGGCACTTGTTGCTAAGCTTGATGAGCTAAGTTTGATTATCAGGACTCACATGGTAGAAAGAAAGAGCCTACTTCGGAAAGTTGCCCCTTGACCTCCATACATATGTCATGGCAAATGTATGAAGGTACATGCAAACACACACACATACACAAACACACACACACACACACAGAATGCAATAAAGATTAAGAACAGTATTAAAACTGTTTATAGAGTATGTATATCTTTATTAAGTAATCCTTTAAGAGATTGTTTTAGATTTGTCTGTGTGTTTCCATGAATGTCTATATGAGCATGTGTGTGCCTAGTGCACATGGAGATCTGGGAAGGTGTTGATTCCCTGGGCCTCCAGTTATAGATGGTTGTGAGGCACCATATGGGCAGTTGGGGGTTGAGCCTGGGTCTTCTGTAAGAGCGCTAAGTGCTTTTAACTGCTGAGTCATCTCTCTAGCCCCCTGGGTAGTTCCTGCCAGTGCATTCTCTGGTTATGAGGGATGATCACTCTGCAAGCGGCTGAGAAGGCAAGTTCTGTCCATTTAACCCTGAAGTGCTTCCCGATGCGCCATGGTGGCTAAGCTCAGTGTTTCCCTGCAGCTACGAACTCTCTGTGCACTGCAGTCGTCTGTCATTAGCAGCGGAACTGAGACTGCAGGGGGACGAAGACTTACTCAGCAGACGCCCGGGAATCCCAACTGTGTCCACTTGAGCAACTTTGTCTGGCTGTGGAGCTTCCCACACCCAGGAAGATGAGTTCTTCCTAATTATCTCATTGCTGGGAAAAATAGAGACTTTGGGGCAGTGATGTCTTCTGGAATGCAGGGTTAATTAGACTGTACGCAGGCAGCCTGCCTGAGGGCACTGTGGCATCCCAAGCTTACCAAAGAGACGGAGTGTTTTCAGGTCCCTACCTTTGAAATCTGGCTTTCTTCAGAACTTTATCTTCAAACCTCTGCCTTCTCAACAACTAGGAACTTTGAATGCTGGAATTGGCTTGTGTTACGTGTGTGTGTGTGTGACGTGTGTGTGTGTGTGTGTGTGTGTGTGTGTGTGAGTGTGTGTGTGTGTGTGTGTGTGTGTGTATGTGTATGTCTAGGTCCCCAGGCTAGGCTGCAACCCACTGTATAGTTTCTCTTGCTTCAGCCTCCTGAGATTTGGGATTATAGGCATATATGTACACGGGTGCATGTGTATATCTGTGCATGTGTGTGTGCATGTATATATGTGTGCATGTGTGTGCATACATGTGTGCACATGTGCATGTGTGTGTATGTATATGTATGGAGGCCAGATGTGTTGAGTCCCTTTGAGCTGGAATTAAAATGTAGGTAGTGGAATTAAAATGTGGATGCATGAATAGTATGAGCTGTAAAGGCTTGAGAGATGTCCTAGATAGCTCCTTTCTACAGAGCATTAAGTTATAGATAACTCAATAATAATTAGTAAATAATAATAATTAAGTAGGTCATTCATTTGCTTAGCCTGTTCTCACACAGGACTTATTTTAGTCAAATAGGCTTGTATTTCGGTCTGGAGAGATGGCTCTGTGGGTAAGAGCACTTGCTGATGAGGATCTGAGTTCTGATCCTGACACCCACATAAGCCAGGCATGGCTCCACACTGCTGTGGGGCAGAGACGGGAGGCTCGTTCGGGCTTGCTGACTGCCGGCTTAGCTCCGGGTTCAGTAAGGGACTGAATAAACCGGAAAGAAGTGGAGTGGTACTGGGGGGTATCGACACACTCCTCTGGGCCTCGTAAGCAAGCAGGCTGGCACAGGTAGTCAGAGAGACACCTGTGCACATGTATGCATGCGGGGACACACACACACACACACACACACACACACTGTATCAACTTTCTTAAACAGTTCTGCCTTCCTGGGTCTACAAAGTAAATGTGGAGTGCCAGTCCCGAGGACTGTTAGAGACACACGGGACAGTGAGTTCTGCAGGGTTAAGGACAATGCAGACAGAGCACAGCTCTATCCAGAGGAGCGGAGAGGGCGGCCCTTCAGCTCGTGAAGCCGCTTTTGAATGTAACCACTTCTAGACTCATGAAAGGCGTAGGAGACGGTGACAGTAGTAGCTTATGGGCTGGAGATGAAAAACAAGAATTCTATTCAAATAAAACATTTGGTTCCCGAATGTCGTGACAAAGCCTGATTCCTAACCCTTTCCTTTCAGATCGTCTTAGTCTTAGTAGCTCTTCATCCAGCTGCCCCGCTTAACACGTCTGCGCATGCGCGCACGCACGCCTCTGCGCCCCTCCCTCGTGGAGCTTTCGGAGTAGCATTTACCATGAGCCCTAGTACACGGGCTTCCTGCCTCCGCTCAGGTGGGATGAGAACCGGAAGAATGCAGCAGATAACTAACCTACATTTGCTTCCTCTTAAGTAGCCAGATTTGTGCTTGGCACATTGAATATACTGAGTCTCCTGTCAAGAGGTCTAAAGCATCCAGTAAGGTCTTTTCTGTGTGGCCCTAAAATAGGATGTGTATATCCTGCAGTCAGTAGCTGAGGACAGAGAAAATTCAGATGCACTGTGGGATAATGTGAACAACACATTATGAAGTCATTTTGGCTCCTGATAAGCAGAAAGGAGCTGTGGCCATGATTGGTCTAATACTGAAAGCCGTGGGCCTAGAAATGGGGCCTGTGTTTTCTTCATGGTCCCGCGGGAGTGATTTTGTAAGACCGCCTGGAAAGGACTACACCACAGCTAAGAGCACGAACAGGAAGAATAACATCCTCTTTCCAGAAACCACACTAAGAAATACGTGCATTCTGGTTATTTATCCTGAAGGCAAATTGTCTCCTTCAGTTTGAATTGTTACATCATCAGAGACCCACACTTAAAATTTTGTATCAGTTTATCGCCTATGGGTGTGGAAGAAAACTCAACCAGGAAGGAAGGAGTCACTGAGTGCTCAGACTTTTAAAAAAATCCCAGTGAGTGTTTACTTATTTCATTGAAACACTTATTGAATGTAAGATCTTTAATTGAGTTCTTCCCTATACATATGTTTTTGAAGTTTTAGAGTTCTCTCCTGTTTTTTTGTTCACTGACTTGTTTGTGTGTGTGTGTGTGTGTGTGTGTGTGTGTGTGTTGGGCGTAAACATACCATTGCATTGCACTGTGGAGGTCAGGGAACAACTTCCAGGGGCCTCATCTTTGTTTCTCCCATGGGTTCCCAGGATTTGGCAGAGGTTGTCAGGCATGGCAGTCTGTGCCTTTGACCTGCGGTTCACCTCATTCTCCCTCAATAGCTTGAATAGCTTTGTTTTGTCTTTTACGCACCCATCTCTCCCCTTGGCTCGCACCTTCTCCTCTGTTCTCCACCCCCTTCATTCCTAGTCTTGCAGATAAATCCTAGGGATGTGCTTTTGTTTGTTTTTGAGACAGGGTTGCACTCTGTGCCCTTGGATGGCCTGGGTTTTGTCATGTGGGCCAGGTTGGCTTGGAACTCCCAGAAATCTGCCTGCCTCTGCCCAGAGTGCTGGGATTAAAGGTGTGTGCCCCCACTTCCAGAAGAAACAGGGCTTTGTGAAAACTAGACAACCGATCCACCACTGGGCTACACCTTCGATCCACTTTACAGCCCGTTAAGGTTAGTAGTACTGATTAAGGAGATGTCTCAGGGGGTTAAGTTACTTGCGGCCAAACCTGAAGACCTGAGTTCTATACCCGAGACCCATATAATAAATGACTCTAACTGCCTTTCTCTGGTAAGCTGTGAACTTTCCTGCGCTTGTGTTCCTTCCCTAAATGTATACATACATAATAAAAACTTACAAAAATGTAGAAACAGATTGGTGAAACCTGTACTTATATTTAAACCACCACAATTAAATAAAAGCTCATTACCTTAGCACGAAAGAACTTTTTTTCTGATCACCTCTCCTGCTGACTTGTCTAAAGTTAATTTGTGCCCCTTTGATCATGCAGTCATAAGCAATTCTAAAGGGAGACTCAAATGTAAGTTGTTAAGTTTGCAGACTGGGGTTGTAGCTTGCTAGCAGAACACTTGACTATAACATACAAAGGCCTGTGCTCCCCTCCCCCCCCAGCATCACATAGAAAACATAGAATGTGAGGCATGAACATGAGGCTATCCACTGGACAGAAGGTCAGACGCCAAGGGTCACGGGGTCAGACCTGTGGACATTAGTTTGTCGTGTGGCCTTGTATCATGATCTCAGAGCAGAGGTGACTCCAGCCAAGGAGAGATCCCCTGATCCTCATGTATACTAACTCTATGCTGTTTTCTTTTGCTGACATAAGGAGTCTCTATTAGCCCTGGCTGGCCTGAAACTCACTTTGTAGATCAGGCTGGCCCGTAACTCCCAGTTCTGCTCACCCTTCCCTGTTGAGTACTAGAATTAAAGGTGTGCACAATCATACAGGACTTTCAGAACTTTTTTACAAGACCTATTTGTAACTGTAAGCTGCTGAAAGAAAACAGAAAGCGTATCTTTTTCGGTAATACTGGATGCTAATCAGATGGTTTAACGCCTTCTAACAATTTTCTGACTTTGAAGAAAGAACTTGTATCCATTCTGTCTGCTCAGATCCGCCCACCAGATTCAGTCTCGATCTCACTCAGCCTGAGTTTCCTGGGACTCTGGTTTTCTTTCCTTTTCTTTTCGTCCCTCACAGCACTGCTCGTAGCTGGAGGTGAGTTTGGGCACACTCACTGCCTTCTTATCTCGACGTGTTCTTTTCTAGCTCTAGAGCGGCCTCAGTTTCCTTTCCATGAATAATTACCCTGAGCCCTAAGATCTGCTCTGGTTGGCTGGCTGTCCACATCCTGTGAAGGAAAGGTCTTCATCTTCTGTGGGCATTGCCTAGGGAGGCTGAGGGCCTGTGGATGTCAACACATGTAAACACGGGTGAAAATGCCCCGGAGGTGCTTCAGCAGATGATCCGTGGTGAGGACGACAACCGCACACGTGACTGTTAACCTTCCCCTTGAAGCCCCCACCGCTGGGTCATCCGGCATTAGCCACCGCCATGCCGCAGTCATACTGCACCAGCCGTGCTGTGTCTACAGCTCCTCGGTTCTGGTCTCCTCCATCCATCCACGCTGGCATTTATACTCCTCCCACCTCTGCTTCTGCGGTTTCCTGAGCTCCAAAGGGAGGGCTTTGATGGAGATATCGCACTTGAGACTGAGTGTTCCACGGTCTCTTATTCTCTGCACACTGACTGGCTTTGCATCTCTATATTTGTTCCATCTGCTTTGCAGAAAGACGCTTCTCTGACGATGGCTGACCAAGGCAAATATCTCCAGCAGAATTCCAGTAGGAGTCATTGTATTGCTGTCTTCCTTGAGCACAGCAGTGGTATTTGGTTTTCTTGTAGGTCTATGACCTCCCTGGTCTCAGGTCCTTGCCCGCTCAGTGCTTTGAAGCAGCATTAGACATGGGGTTCCATCTCCTGAGGGGAAATATAATTCCAATAAAAGTGGGGTACATGGAAATGACACAAAGCCACTGTCTGAAATAAAAACAACACTACTATAGAAGAAAGACGATAACCCAGAAGAGAACAGCTTAGTGTGTGGCTTTGCAGGGAAATGACAGTAGTCAAACCGTGCTTCAACAGCAAATATCTTTAGCATATGATGCCAGGAAGGCTTGGATGGGAAAAGGAAATTAATTGTTAGAGTCAGCAATAGGCTGGTGAATGACTGAGTAAGGGCAACACAACGTCTTGATCTTGGGGAGACAGAAATGGTTTGTGCTCCAGAGAAAAGCGGCTGCATCCGTGGAGGGCTAGAGAGACAGCTACAGTCAGAGGGTCTGTCGGGCACGCAGGAAGCCCTGGGTCCACAGCGAGCACCCCTACCTGGTGTGGGGCTGCATACCAACCAGTCCAGCGCTCGGAGTTCAAGGTCGTCCTTGACAATGCATTAAGTGTGAGTCCAGCGTGGGTTCCATAAGATCCCGGCTCGAGCAGAACAACAGTTATGAAAGGAGGCGGGGAACCTGGGGGAGCTGCAGTCTCCCACAGGCCTTCACTCTTTCAAGCATTTCCCTCAGGGCAGGAAGATGTGCAGTTTATTTTGTCTTTTGAGTTATCCATTTTTAAGTTGGGTTGTAGCAATAGTGAAATCTTTGTGGCTTTTCGTTTTTAATTTTTATGGAATTTATGGCTCTATAGACATTGTAGATAAAATCTGGGCAAGTATTGGACTCTTGTTGTTGTTATTTTTAGGCTAGAATCTTCTGGAATAGCTTCCCAAACACGTAGCATTCATGGGATTACAGACTGTTTGGTCTTCACGAGCAGCCAGTCCCACTATTTATTTTTACTGAAGCTCTCCTGAAGATAGGAATTGAATACCAGATTAAATGTGTTATGCTTACAATGAAAATATTTCATCTTCTGCATCTGTTATCATAATAAACAGGGATTTAATAGTTAATGGTTGTTGTGAGTCAGTACTTACTCTGGACTAGATACTATGCTTAGGAAATTCCACATAATATCAGCAGCAGCCTTGCAGAGAGTTAGTGGTTTTTGTTTTGTTTTGTTTTGTTTTTTCAAAAGGAACCTGGGACTTGGTGAAGCTAACTTCTTCCTCAGAGACACACACCACCAGTTAGTCCCCAGAATGACATTCTTGTATGTCTGTCTCAATCTATGACACAAGAAAATGATTCTTTCTAACTCGGGGACTACGCT
Organism: Apodemus agrarius; assembly: GCA_964023405.1. NCBI lineage: Eukaryota > Metazoa > Chordata > Mammalia > Rodentia > Muridae > Apodemus > Apodemus agrarius. Next base: position 6,296,177 of record OZ030012.1, on the reverse strand, counting down.
CCAGCACTCTCACCGTTACATAACATGACTTCTTTGCATGCTACGGAGACATGTTTTGTGGTTGTGTGTTGCCCTTGAGAGGAGTGAATGTATCCTATGTCAAATGGGTGCCAAGATGAAGATCCAGAATGCTCGTCTGAAGCTGAGTGAGGTCATTCACACTAGGCTCACGCTTTCACCCTCTTGGAATGCTGCAGACTGCTCCACCCTGGCACACAGCAGGCTAGTTAGGTGGCCTTGGGTAACCTGTGCTTCTCTGTGCCTCCAGGGCCCTGTGATCAAGCCGTGTCAGGGCTGTGTGGCCTTTGGCAGTGCTATCTGTGGCTCTGTGTTTCCCACCAGCGTGCCCACTGAGATACAGTGGCCTCTTGGGGAGAAACATTCCTTGACTCTGCTTTACTTTACACTTATTGAGTGGCTAACAGTGCCACAGCTTTGTTCTGGACTCTTGTGAGGAAGATTTTTTTAAAAATTATCCAATATCTATTATTTTCTGACATGTACATAAAATAGAAACTTGCAAAACTATCATGTAGAGACTTTGTTCAAGTGAAAGCCATAGAAACCATGAGTCTACTGTGATTTCCTTGGATTGGGCCACACCCAGCATGCTTTTCTTAGGACTTTCCTGCATAGAACATGTGATTCTAGAGAGAACCCTAAAAAATGTCTCTGAGATGATTAAAAACTGAGGCTTATTTGCTGGACTCCTGACTTGGTCTGTTCCATAATATGCTGTGTGGCTTTTATTAAAGCTTCTGTTCCATTACCATGAGCATTTCAGCAACTTATCTATAGTGTAATCTTCGCATTAGGAAAATTCTTCTTTGCCCCTTCTTTGCCCCTCTCTTCTCATTTTCTATTTCTTTCTCCCCTTCCCTTCCCTCTATGTATGTGTCATCACTGATGAAGTGGTCATTTTTGTTTTTAAAGAAGCAAAGAATATATATCTATCCTTAAAGAGCTATACCTCTCCTTGTCTACTCCATATTTCCCCCCAACAAGACTCTACTGCCTAAAGTACCATAATCTCCATATTAGCACCATCAATCAGGGCAGATTCAAATACATGAGACAAGGGGGACATTTCTCATTCAAAGTGCAACTGTGGGAAGTGTGGGCTTGTAAGAGCATAGAAGGAGAGAGTCTCTGAGAGTTTTAGCATAAATCTGTGCTTTCCACCATTAAACATCTGCCAATGGCAAGATGTGACAGACACTGGGTAGACTCATGGGGGACAGCCTTTCGTCACCTTATTGTACTGTTTAAAATATGCTGGATAAGTTAGGTTTGCACACACCTGAGATAGAAGAGATGCTAGAGAGAGCATTTGCAAGAGCCTCTGTGTGTGGTGCTTTGTGAAGGAAGAGGGGAAGTGTGAAGTTGGACGAAGTCTTAACTGTTGAGTTATCTTTCCAGTTCCTAAGTACATGTTCTAAGTGGGTGAGATAACATAACTACAAAACAGAACATGGTTTACTTAAGATGCTGCCTGTGAGTTTTGATAGTATGGTTGGGTTTGTCTGTACATGTTGCACTTGAGAAGTTTCTGGACTAAGGAAATTATTAGCTTTGCTGGTACCTGGCTGTATCTCTCAAGTTTCTGTTGTTATTGATTTCTGTACTAGTTCTCCCTAGCAGGATGGGCTGTACCTTCTAAACTGCCACTATCACCAAAGCCTGTGCTGGAGGGAGGCTGGGAGAGATGGCCTGGCTCCCTGGGCTAGAACTCTGCTTAACTTCTGATGTTAGCCTGTGTGAAGGCGGAACAGCCGCTGACTTTCATTTCTTTCATCTATCTGTCTGCTCTCTCTCTCTCTCTCTCTCTCTCTCTCTCTCTCTCTCTCTCACACACACACACACACACACACACACACACACACACATCTATTTACTGAAGATGAGTTGCATGCACAGCAGAGATAGCACATGTTGGAGATTAGAGGACACGCCTCACACTGGCTCTCCTCCTCTGGGCTCCTTTACCCTCTGTGCCACCTTGGTGGCCTGTTCGCACCCTGTCTGTAATTCACGTTTTTCATCTGCAAAATGAAAATGTTGCCATCTAGTTCTCAATGGCTGCTGCAGAGACAGCAGGGTCGGTTGTGTTAAGTGCTTTGAGAAGTATTGGATGCGCAGTAGGAGAATTGTAGGAGAATTTATTGATTAGCTCTGGGGCAGCTAGTTGTATCCTTTATACCTCTCTTGGACTGCACTCTTTGTAAGGAAGCATTGGTATATCTGCTCTGTTTTGAGTCTTGTTTTGTTGTTGTTGTTGTTTGTTTGTTTGTTTTTATATCTCAGACCAACTGAAACTTGCTATATAGCTGAGGCTGATCTTGAATCCATTATCTTCCTGGAATTCTTGCCTCCCATGGTCTAGGCTTACCAGGGTGCCCCACCAGGCCTTGTTTTGTTTCTTTTTTTTTCTTTTTTTTTTCTTTTTCTTTTCTTTCTTTCTTTTTTTTTTTTTTTTTTTTTTTTTTTTTTTTTTTTTGAGACAGAGTTTCTCTGTGTAGCCTTGGCTGTCCTGGAACTCACTCTGTAGACCAGGCTGGCCTCGAACTCAGAAATCCACCTGCCTCTGCCTCCCAAGTGCTGGGATTACAGGCGTGCGCCACCACGCCCAGCCCTTGTTTTGTTTCTATGTTCATGTTCCCATTGCCACATACTGTCGCCCTCTTCACAGTAAAGTGAACTCGAAGATATAGGTCTGGGAATATGTGCCCTTGGGGTTCTATTTAAACCTAATCCTAAAAATGCTGCATTTGCTCTTCATAACAGTGGACTGGCAGGTTATATGTGTTCTCAGAGAAACATATCTCACTTCTATGGCTAACATGTCATAGTAAATCCATTGTTGCTTCTAAAATATAGGTAGATCTCAAGCCTTAAGTCTGTATGAAAGAGAAGCTATAATTAACTATTTACTTGGGACTTTGTATGTATTCCTCTTATGGAATGAAGTTGAAGAGTATCACTAGTGTCATCTCCTCCTGGAGGGTACAGGCTATTATTACTGACTAAAGTGCGGTGCCGTGCCTTCCAAGCTGAACATGAGTGCTTGGGAAGACACTGCACACACAGCTCTCAGGCAGGCAGACGGGAAGGAAACACTGCGAGTGGCACTCAAAGCATGTTGACCATGGGTGCCGGTGCCCCCTAGAAGATGAATATGGTCTCTGCCCTGGCTCCAGCTGGAACAGGTTTTCTTGGTTGTCTTGGTTAGCCCAGTGTCTGGGCTAGATCCTCTGCATGGCATGCCTCATACTTTTTTTAATTAAATGATTACTTCTTTAGTTTTATGAATATATGCTATATGAATGTGTGGATGTACACCATATGAAGGACTGTTGTAATTGGAGGACAGAAGAAGATGACAGACCCCTGGGACTGGAATTACAGAGGGTTGTAAGCCTCCATATGGATTCTCTAAATCCTCTGCAGGAACAGTGCTCTTGACTGCTGAGTCATCTCTCTAGCTCAGGGTTTATGCTATTAATCTTTCTTTTTGTATTTAAGTGGAAATTTTGATTTTCTGTTGTTAGTGATAATTTAAAATTTAGCAATACATTTAAAAATTAATTATTTTTTAACGATATAATCTCATGTAGCCCAAGCTTGCCTTAAACTTTCTGTGTAGCTAATGCTATCCTCCCAAATCCACATCCTGAGAGCGGTGCTTAGAGGTGTGCACCACCACATCTGGTTATGGGTTGTGGAGAATGAAAAGCAGAGGTTTGTGGATGTTACACAAGCATTTCTACAACCAGAGCGGTAGCCCTTAATTTGGTTTAAAACCAAGATTATTTTATGATGTTAATCATCTTTATTTAAAGGAGGTAGAAACTGTACTTTCATTTAGGGACTTCATCTAGACAACTATGGAGTTGTGTGTGTGTCTCTGATTTTGTTTTATATGTTTGTTTTTTAGTGTTGGGATTGAATGTGGGACTTTGAACATGAGAAGTCTGTCCTTTCTTGTTAAGCTACACCCCCAGCTTGTGTTATTTTCAAACCAGTGAAGGACATCGGGCTTTCTAGTTCAGAATTGTATACCAAGTAGGAGATAGATTGTCGGTTTAGGGAACATTCCATATTTCTTACGTTGCATTGCTAACAGCAAACATAAGCTCTTTGTTTTGATGACATTATTGTTTGACACTTAACTATAACCTTGGCATCTGCAAAGTCAGACTAAATAGAAGGTGGATCAAGGATTCAAAACCCACCAGTGCATCCAACTCTAACCTTCAGTCTTGGAATTGCCCCGTAACCTGCTTGAAGTTGGGATTCCTGCATGCAAAATCACTGTAGAGGGCTTGGGATTTGGGCTTGGGGGTTAGAACCAGCTTAATCTGGTGTTAAAATAGACACTCATCTGTTACACAGAGACACACAGTAATATCTGTTGCAGATAGATTGCTTATTAATTCATCGCAGGGGGACACTTGAGATGTCTAAGTCCAATGTCTTGAGCATGCTCCAGCGGCTGTGGTCTGCTTTGCCGCTCGGAACATTTCCTTTTTCCTTTTTGAGATGCTTGCCTTGGAAACAGTGTGTTCCCGGTGCTCTCCAGTTGCCCAGGAGACGTTTTGGTGCATTGTCTATCCTGTCTATTCCTTACAGAGGACAAAGGTAAAGCATAGCCTAGCAGATGAGGACATCAAGGTACAGATGTCACTGAAGTGTCACTCTAGATTCCTTCATTCCTTGGGTCATGATGTCTGTCAGATGAATTCAGAGCACACACACGAAGCATTATGTAGTATACAATATTAGTTTATTGCAGAATAATAAGGTATTCTTATTTTGTTTGGGGAATAGTCTTCAAGAGAGCCAACGAGGCAGAAAACACTCACAGCATGAGAGAGGCCAGTGGCCAGAGAAACCACTGTGCTGGCCTGTATGTAGCTTTTATATTATCTCTTAAGGTTTTGGGGATAGCTTTTCTGGGAAGCACATTTCTAACCAGGTTATTCACAGGATTAGCTTCTGTAGGAGGGCTCAGTGGTAGTTTTGTTCTTTAACCAAACGCCTCCAGTTAGGTAAGTGTGTTAGTGTCCAGGCGATTCTACTAGGCTCCTTCGAGGGACCTAGCAATGGCTTATGTCATAGCCTGCTGTCATCACCTGCCACCACCAGGTGAGGTGGGGGTGGCACATGGGCCCACCCCCCTCGCCGTATTATAATTCAAAACAAAGTGACCTTAGGAACATTGGGGTCTGTTGTATGCTGTGTCTCCACTTGCTGTAAGAAGTGTATCTAAGGTGCTTTCTTTTGAGCAGCAGTCAGTGTCCTACTGTCTCAGCTCCTGCTTTTACAGCTGCTGATTATGGGATGGGTGTATTCACAAAGACCGCAAATCTACTTATGAATGACTGCCTAGCACAGCCACAGAGCTTACCCACACTGCACCACTAGTTACTGTCAACCATAGGGAGAGAAACCAGTCACCTTTCTTGCAGGGCCGATGCTAAGTGCTTGCCTGGGTGCACAGTGCCACTAGAAGCAAGCTCTTTCTTGTTCAAGGAGAAAAACCACTGTGGACACTCACAGCAATGACTGTGAAGGAACAGCAGAGCTTTTGCTTTGCAGTTCAGTAATCCATAGAGCTAAGAAGGAGTTTAGGGAGAAATGGAAGCTTATACCCAGAGATCCATAGGACATATGTGTCCGTCAGCTCATCTGAAAGTACAGGAGGCTCACAAGGTCTCTTGATGGTGGGAGGGAGGGAGGGAGGGAGGGAGAAGGAAGGGCATGCAGGGGAGCACCCCTGCTCCGTTGTCCTGCCAGCATGGCCTTCTTTATAGTCTGTGCGGACAGTAAAGACAGGTTAAATTTAGTGCTTCCCTCTGGTCTTAGCAAGAGCACTCACAGACAGCATGGCTTAACATATCCCAGGAAACAGAATTAGAGTGCCTTCTCTCTCTTCACACTATCTTATATGGCTATTACTGCTTTTGCTGCTTAATCAGGCCTGGGCATCCTGGTAAATGCATGTCATTGCACGGCACCCTTTTTTGAAGGGCTCATCAGTTTTACTACCTGCGTGAGCGGGAATCAATGATAATAACGGATGCTCCTTGCAGTCTTGTCTAAGGAGCACCAGGTACACGCCTCCTCTAGTCTTCCCAACAGTCCTGAAGTATTAATTCCTTGTTGTGTAGGTCAGAAAAATGAACCCGAGGAAGCAGGAGTATCCTGCATGCAGCTGGGAAGGCTATCACATAAAGCCCTTGTTTGTCTTGCTGAAGAAGAGCTCCCTGGGAAGCTCTCTTCATCTTTCTTCTTGAATTCAAAGTACCCAGGAGTGGGATCTATAGCTGACCTCAGAGTTTTCCTCTTTAATAAGAAGAGATGTCAAGCTGTGAGAAACATCCTCTTTCAAGGACATTATTTATTTTGTAAATAAAACAAAGAAACAAACAAACAAAACTTCTCCCTAATGCATTTAAAACAAGATGTCAACAGAATCTCCCAAGTTTTGACACGTGAGGCCCGTGATCCTTGGAACTGCCTTTGGGGAATGCAGCAAGGAGGCCAATCCTTTGTATTGGAGGATGCTCCAGTGTTTTTGTTGATGGCTCCTTGGATTTATGCTTTCACAAGTGCTTAAGTCCTGTAAGGAAGACTGAGGCTCGTAGAAGTCAGGGCTATTGCAGTAGACACGAAACTGAGCTTAAGTCTAACAGAACTAGTGGAGCGTTTCCCGTCTGCTCTGAGCAGGGTTAGGAGGGATTGTTAGTTTAAAAAAAAATATAAGGAGTGACGTGCCTGGTAGGGGCCTTCGTGCTGAGGACAGGCAAGGACTTCTACATCAAGGGTTGGCGGGCATGGCGTGGGGTGCGCTGAAGAAGCTGACTGGATGGGGAGTCTGGGGACTCTAACAGCAGGCTGTAGAGACCCAGCAGGGATGGCCGTAAGGCAGGACTCTGGGAAAAGTTTCATCAAGATCATCTTAGCCCCTATAGATTTGGTCGAATAGAGGGTTTTAGTATTGCTTTATAACTCATGCAAGAATACTGCTAGATAGAGTACATATATCATTTAATTGGAAAAAGCTGTGCATTTTCTTACTGTAAACAACTTCAGAAGAGTCAGCAGACAAAGGTCATGGCTCTGAGAGATGAGAACATCATCGTTTTCCTGACCGTGTCCTGTGAAGTTGATTATTTTTAGTTTCATTTGACACATTTGAGTGGAGTTTAAGGACCTGTCACTACTGTTATAAATCCTTTGCAGATATTCATTCAATTCTGGAAGCAGAGTCACTGTTATTCCAGTTTTCCATATAATAGCAGGAAACAAAGCCCAGAGCAGTTCAGTAAATAGCCCAAGATAACACAGCAAGCCAGTGGAGGGGCGTGGCTTTCAATCCAGGCAGCCCAGCTCAGGACTAGAAATGCATCCAAGTTTACTTTTGGGAGGGGGGTGTCAAGCATTGAAGGTACTTTCTTCTTCACTCCCGAAATAAAGAGGAATTCCTTTTCTGACTTTGAACTCAGATCCCTGTTTGGATTGAAGCCTGCGTGGGAGGGAGTGTGTTGACTCAGGTCTCCAACAAATCACAAAATTCCTTGTTACCAGCCTCCCAGGCCGTGTTTCCGCCTTGGGCACCTAAGCCAGTAACCCACTGGGTAAAACCCATTCCGACCTTCCTCACAGGGTGCATGGAGCTCTTCCTAACCACCATTCAACTCCTCAGCCCTGCTGGTCGCCTCTCAGGAAGTCCTTCTCTTTTCAAATAAACGTCTCATTTATGATGTGTGATTGGCCGTTCCCGGAGAGAGGCTCCCAGGTACTCTACTGACCCCACTCTGGCCTTCAAGGGTCAAAGGGCAGCTTCAGACCCTAAAGCACGTAGCTGTTTAGCAGTCTCGTCACATTTTCTTCAGTTCACCAAGCTCATATTTTAAAACCGTGTTCTCCTTTGATTTTCTGAAGCACCTCACCTTACGACGGGTCTCTCTTCACTGCAGATCTGTCCATGGCTGTACAGAAGTTTTCCCAGTCTCTGCAAGACTTCCAGTTTGAGTGCATCGGAGACGCAGAAACTGATGATGAAATCAGTATTGGTGAGTACTAGTGTTCAGTTCAACAACTCTCAGGCAGAAATATATTTTGTTTTTGGAAAAGTTTTGAGACCACTTCTTACATCTACCAGATTTCCTTCAACTCACTAGGTAGGTAAGATGACTTTAAATTCCTGGTTTACATGGTTTCTGGATGAAACCCAAGGCTTTACTGGCTAGGCAAGCCAGTGCTTACCTGATGAGCTAGATGTTTAGGTGTGGGAGAGGCACATGGCTATGGCTGGTACCTGGGTTTGTAGATGGTTCTTCTTGCTTCAGTCTGGCATGGAAAGTGGCTCACTTGTGACTGTTGGAGGGTATATAGGAAGTGAGGAGAGACCTGCTTGCTACATGAACATCAAACAACCTGTCCCTTCCTTCATCCTTAGGATGCATAGGAAGGATGAGCAGGAATGGCCAGGTTCCCTCATCCTCTGGAAATGTCTGATCACTTACATTGATGGAGATCACACCACTAGGTTGTCCGTATGCTCAGTGTATGCTGTCCCACTTGCTTCTGGCTGCTTCTTTTTTAAAGAAAGATTTATCTTATACATATGTGAGTGCACTGTTGCTGTATTAGGATTGCCTTACAGATGGTTGTGAGCCACCATGTTGTTGCTGGGATTTGAACTCAAGACCTCTGGAAGGGCAGTCAGTGCTCTTAACCGCTGAGTCATCTCTCCAGTCTGCTTCTGGCTTCTTTACATTTGTGTTGTAAATACATAAAGCCAACACAGCCAGATAAAGCCTAGAGTATATTACTAGGAGAATAATAACACACATGCATTACTATTTAGGAAAACAATACTCAATTGTATTAGTTTTTACTTAGTTATAAAACTAAATTCTGTGAATGCAAAAGCCAGGCTCCTTTATGTAAGTCTTGGCATTTGACTTAGGCTAACCCCATCAGAGACAGTCTCTTGGAGAGACGATTTAAGGAACTTTCAATTTCCTATGTGTTTCTAATAGAGTGAAGCACATAATTAGAGTTTTTCCTTTGCAAATGATTATGCAAATACTTCTGAGTTTGTACAGGCACCATTTAATTTGGTGACTTTATTCCTTCTGGTTCATTCACATGAGCCACAGAAATTAATAAAATGGTGTCCTGAGTACACAGAGTTTGCTCCAGATTTTCTCCTACTGTGAGTGCTAAGACTGCATGCGACAACTGTCCGTACAGTCTGTAGCTTTCTTTACTGTAAGGCTGTTCTTGGGGTCACACTGGAGGGACGTGGGGGCTGCAGAGGCAAGGGTCTTAGTCACGCCCTTCGCAGCCGTCCAAGCAGGCACCAGGGAACCTCCCAGGCTTGTGGGGAACTTGGCCTCTCAGCTGTTTGACTCTTTCCAGCATAACTAAACACACAGCGCTGTGTTCTGCTTGTTTGTCGATTAGATTGGAAAGGTGTGCATTGCCCAGCAGGCGAAGGCTTAACGTCAGCTGCCAATGTGTAACTCTTCTGTTTAAGGGCTCTGGGGATGAGATGATAAGAGAGAGGAGGGGAGGGTAATGAAGGAGTGAAAGCTGCTTGATAATTTTACATCAGGAGACTTCCGGATTATCTACGAGCTGCTTTTTTTCCTTTTTTAAATTGAATATATTTTTCATTTACATTTCAAATGTTATACTCCTTCCCGGTTTCCCCTGCTCCCTGAAAACCCCCAACCCATCCTCCCACCCTCTGCCTCCAAGAATATGCTCCTCCACCCAACCCACTCCCGTGATTCCCCCCCCTGGATTTTCCCACGCTGTGTGCTTGTGCTGCTGAGGATGGAACGCAGACTTCCACTGAGTTTGACTACTGAGCTATATTCCCAGTCCTGAGTAAAATGGCTTCTTATAGGCAGAAATTATTTCTATAACCACTGATAACAACTAATGTAAAAGTATAGTAAATTCATTTATGTTAATCACCCAGCACATAAATATTTTTAGCTTGGTCTCCAAATGCAGTGTAAAGATTTTAAAATAAATTCTGTGGGTAATAGAACACTTTGATTAATCCCTGTTAGATGAGAATTATGAGGTTATCCGAAACTGTCTCCAATCAGGGAACTGAGAGGTGCGTACCCCAGTGTGGGGCGTGAGGATACTGAGGGGGAGGGGATGCCCTGGCACTCGCTCAGTAGCCCCGGTTCTGCAGGGGAAGGTGCAACACTCCATGTCCTATCCTGAGCTCGCTGACCATGCAGGACAAGTTTCTTTGTTTAGTCTCTTTTTTTTTCTTCAATTCAGCAACAAAAAGGAATAAAGTAGGCAGAGCTGAGCACGGTGGTGAATGCCTTTAGCACTGGGAAGGCAGGCAGAGGGTGGCCAAGCTCTGTGAATTCGATGTCAGTCTGCTCTACACAGGACAGGCCCTGTCTCAACCCAAAATAAAATAACAAAACAAAAAACAGAGAGAGGGGTGTGGGGGGAGGAAGGAATGGAGAGAGACAGAGAGAGAGGGAGAGGAGGAGCTGTGGTTAGTTCAGCAACTGAGTAATGGCCAAGACAGCACCTTCAGCCACAGCTATCTTGAGACCGAGCCGTGGTGTAAATGTAAAATCTGGCGGATTACCAGCAACAACATAAGGATCTCTCCTCAGCGAGCAGCGTGGAAGGGGATGTGTAGTCACGGAGGCGGTGGGCTTTCCGTTTGTGAGGAGAGTGGGGGCAGGAGACAGGATGGCAGGACTCTCACGTGTCCATGGGGGAAGGAGACGTGTTCAGACGGAGGTACCTGTGCATGGCAGCCTGGCCCCTTAGTCTGGGAAAGCTCTTCTGGGGAGTCTGCTCAGCGAGGACATCGGTATCCAGCCAGAAATCTCCCCTTCTGCCTGCACTCACGCCCTTTGCACTTCTTTTATTTTTTGCTGTTGATTGGCAGTGTAACATGGTTTGGAACAAAACAAACTGGAATTACTCATGCAGGACCCAGTGGAGACTTCTTGAGGACACTCCTGTACTGAAGTTCTAAGTAGAGCATTCTATTATGCATACAGCTTCGCACCCAAAACAGGTAGACACCATTGCCGCGCTGTACCATGCTTAGTGAGCTGTGAGCTTTTGCTTGCATTCACTGGTGTGCCTGCTGCAGGCAGCACTGGATGAGTGGAAGCAGTGCACACTTTGGGTCCCACGGAGGAGTTCTGAGCTGAGAAGGCTGAGTTAGGAATCTGGAGGATAGACGGCAGTGTGGTGGGAGGTGTCAACCTCTCTCGAGTGATGTATTTATAGGGTAGGTTAGGAAAACAAGTGCACAGTTATTTTGCTATGATCTATTACTATGCAGTAATATTTTCCAATCACTGCAAAAACACAGTACCCTTCGCAATGGTATTCCTGGTATCCACATATGCTGGAATCGACCATATTCCAATAGGAGTTATATACACATCTTTAAGACTAGTAGGAACAAAAGTCTGTATACAGAAAAATAGTCTTATTCTATTGAAAACTGTTTACAGTGATTTGGTTCGAATAGTTGAAAGTTCAAAGATATTACTGTGATTCTACCTATAATATGGGTAGTCTTACAAAGTTAATTAAACACTTGAGCATATAGGATAATGAATCCTGTGCATTTTCATATTTTACTTTAGTATTTACTCCATTTCATATATATACATATATACATATGTATAGATATATAGTTATATCTATACATTTGTATAGATATGAAAGTTTAGACTTTAAAGAAATTCAGATATTTTTCGTCAAGGTGAGCCAGGCAGTATATTTGTTCTAAGCTGTCTGAAAAGCATCTTGTCGTAATGTGTGATTGTGCATAAACAGCTTTGGTAAGGATGCAGTGTCCTGTGGATATCTCTCGGAGACTCCTAAGGAAGTCTGGGAAGAGGTGACACTTGCATTCAAGAGATAGACATTTACTGACAAGAGTCAGTTTGCTAGAAAATGTTTTAGGTGAAGATGTCATTCGGTTAGACACACCTAAAGAGAACACGCTTGCCTTGGAGATGGGTAACTCACAGCTCCCTGCCAGCTAAGGTGCACGCCAAACCCTTAATGGAGAAAAGAGCCAGCCATTTGGGTGATTCGGAGCAGAATTTTTTTTGAGATAACCATCGAGCTATTTCTGATCTGATTAGTATATTTCTGTTCCTGTATCTAGCTGTGTTTTGAGTGCAAATGTGCGCTCAGAGTAGCAAGGGTCATTAGTGTTTACTTGTCTAGAATGAAGAGCCTGTTGCTTTTAAAAACAAGTTACCCGTGGCAATACAGTGTATGTGTGTGCTTGCGTGGAGATCTTGCACCTGCACCAAGCTTTGGTGTATAGCTGCCGTTGTATTGGATGGTCCTGTATAGTTTGGGTTCTTTTTGTTCTGTCTTCAGGAGACTTTGGGGAAAAACAAGGCTGCAGCTGTTAAATTTAAGATAAACAGCTCCACTTGTTATCAGAGTCCAACATGATGGAACTGGTTTTCTTTTTCTTTGTTTTGTTTTTTCATTATTTTTCTTATTGAAAAAGGAAGTGGGGGCTGGAGAGATGGTTTAGCCGGTAAGAGCACCAACTGCTCTTCCAATGGTCATGAGTTCAAATCCCAGCACCCACATGGTGGCTCACAACCATCCGTAAACACATCTGACAACCTCTTCTGGGGTCTGAAGACAGCCACAGTGTACTTACACATAATAAATTAATAAATCTTAAAAAAGAAAAGAAAAAGGAGTAAAAACAATTTAGTGAATGTTTATGTGGAAAATATTTCTGATAAAGTTGTAGAAAACCATAGGAGAACGTATTAAAATTGAAGATTATCGTGGAATTGATTCTCTTATTCCACGTTGTCTTGGTCCCAGAGATTGACGTTGGAGCGTTCTTTACCTGCTGAGCCATTTCCCAAAGCGCTTCGCCCTGAGTTATGTCCCTGGCCCTCCTTTTGTCTGAGACAGGGTCTCATATCCTCGAACTTGCTCTATGGCTAAGAATAAAGTCCAGATCTGCCTGCCTGAACCTTCCAAGTGCTGAGATTACAGGTGTGTACCACCCACCACACCCAGCAGAGTGGGTGTGTTTGAGTCAACATTGTTTTATGCAAGAATAAATATGTATTGTTTGATATCTCCTTGGGACAGAGGGCCTGCCCATGCGTTACAGCAGCGAAGGAACTCTATAGTGAGTCAAAGTCAGGAGTCTGGGTGATTCTGGAAGATTGGTCTCAGGTTGTCAAGGGAAGGCGATTCTCAGTGAGGCAGTTGGAGAAGCTTCAGCTTTCGGTTCTGTGTTGTGAGAGAATTCTTCTGCAGGGTAGAAACTCAGAGATGGAGAGCTGCATCCGATGAAGGCGGACAGATGTAGGCTGAGGATACCGCCCAGCAGCCGAAAGACTTGATGCACAAACAAGACTAGTGTTCAGTGCACAAAGCCCACAGGGATGAAATTCCGGCCTCAGAAGGTGCAGGAGGTGCATCTCCGAGAATGTCGGCTAAGGAAACTTGCCAAGCCCTGGGGTCAAAGGGGAAACCCTGCCTCGAAGAAAATAGTGCGAGAATGGTGTAGGAACATCCCTAACATTAACCTTGGGGCTTGCACATGCAGACACATGTGCATGGGCGTGCGCACACACACATGAGGACACACAGAGACACTACATGGACGTACACATGAAGAAAAAAATAATACAAATAATCCATCTATTATAAATCCAGAACATCTTCTACTTAAGAACCCACTTCTCTTCCAAACAAACTAGGGGTTAAATGATTAAAAACACTTAACTGTTTTCTTTAGAATTTGGTTACCAACTTCAAATACTCCCCCACTCATCGACACCCACACAGTTGTTCTTAGGACTTTTAAAGGACAGCAAGTGGAGTTCTCTGTAGCCATGAACCTGGTCTTGGCATTTTTTGGCTGCTTGGGCCTCCGCCTGCTACTTGTTGGTTTGGGATCTCTTTTTAAACAATGTCCTAAACCACAGACAGCAATACTATGAAGTGCAAGTTTTCGAAGGAGACCTCTGAAACTATTAAATCTAAGGAAAAAGAATCCCTCCTCGTTTGCTGATTTGAAAGACAGCCTGTCAGGTTTTACAAACCATCATTACAGCCCACTTGAGTGTGGTTCTGTGAAGCAGGAAGTATCCCGAAAGTGGACCAGTTCCAAAGGCCGGGATTGTTTATACAAATAACATTTTCTTTTGAACTCTGGAGGAAGCATATTTTACTCTTTAATAGCTCTCAGTCAGACAATTGAATTATTGTTTTCCATCTCTCCTTTTTTTAAACCACCCCTATTTTTGTACCTTCACAGAAACCACCCACAAATAAGGCTGGAAACAGCAGAGCAGGCCTAGCAGGGAGCTCTAAGTTAGTGAGAGAGTGCTACTTTCCTAAGATCATGCTGTCATTTGTATTTTATTTATTTTGTCTTACCTTGATAGTTTTATTTTCTTTTAGACAAGTCTCATGTAGCACACACACTGCCCTGAAGGTGTCTGTGTAGCCACAGAGGGCCTTGACACTCCAGCCTTCTCCAGGGCCCAGCTCATAAGCCTTGGCTCGTGTATTTTAAGAAACTGAAGTTTATTTGAAGTTTAAAATTTAGTTTATTTTTCTTAATTTTAGGGTTCAATAAATAAAAATGACTCAGAAAACTTGCAATGTCTCAAACCTGAATAAAATATGGGTTTATTATTATTTTTTTGGTTATTGTTTTATCTTATTGATATGCATGAGTCCCCCGAAGTCATTTTTCTTTCATGGTCTTATCTACTGATAAGTTTAATTTTATTCTACAGAGGCTTCAGTTATCTCCCCTAGCTGTTTCAAGGAAATAATAGACATCAGTTTCTGCTTCTTCTCAGTGCTCTGAAGTGCTATTTGTAATCAATGCTTCCTAAACCTTCAAAGAAATAAGCATCTCAAAGATAGCTAAACAGAACTTTACAGTCAAACTATAAACAAACTAATTAGGCATGGTGGCACAGTTAGTAAGCCTAGATAATTTGGCCGCCAACACAAGAGGACTGTGAGTTTAAGACTAGCTTAGGACATCCAGCGAGACTTTTTCTTATATATAGACATGTCTAATATGATTTTTAGGTATGGAATTCTAAATTTGAGAAAGTACTTCACACACATGCAGGCACCTACACATGTATGCACATGCATATGATTCTTACATATGTGTTAGAAACATGTGTGTTTCCTAATATTTGTAAACATGAAAAAATTCAAAGCAGAACTGAAGTTGGTCTTGCGTTCTTTCATTATGCATTGCCTGTTCTATTTTAAGCTGTGTACATACCCCCGGGGACAGGGCCGAGGAGGGTGACCAAGCTTTTGCCTGAATGTAAAGAGCTGACTCAAAGGTGAGACAGTTGTAATATTCCTTCCCTGACAACACATGACTTTAAGAAGGCCTACTTAGACAGACTAATGTCTAAATAGTCTAATGTCTAAACAATGTCACAAAAATAATCTCAGCAAAGAAAAAGAAATAACTGCAGGGTCAGCTAAAACAGAATGCAGCAGCGTGCACTGTCTGCAAACTTGGGTGACTACAAAGTCATCTCCTCTAAGAGTCATTGTTTACCCAATATTCCTGGTGCTTTCTTAGCCAAGAACAGAGGAGTCGAAGAGTTGGGTGGCCCGACCCGCCCAAACTCGCCTGCTTGACGCATGGGAGTGTGGTGGCAGCTATGGCTTGCTGGGGACAAGAATAGGATGGTTGTTTCCCTGCCTTCAGAGCCAGATCCAGAGCGGGACGGTTGGAGTCAGAAACCTGCTTTGTAGGTTTCTCTCCATTGAGCTTGCCTGTGCCTGCATTTCCTGTCTGTAAAAGTCATTATTCATAAGAACTTAACAGACAGCCAGGACCGAGGCTCCCGCCCTGGCTCAGATCACTTATATTTATATTATCACTGAGGAAACAACAGTAAAAGTTACCCTGATCAGAGTTCTGTTGAGTGTGGCAAATACTACAGGAGCAACTTCCATTGTGCTGAGACCACATCCAAGATAGACAGGTCCTGGCTGGCTGGGACGGAACCGGAAGGAAGCCATCTCAGAGTCAGCTGTGGCCACCTAAAGCAGCCATAGAGAAGAGTTAGCAGAAGAGGGAAAGCATGTCTCACCTTGGGAAGGGAAGAGCTGGCAGCCATAGTAACTGCTCTTACAGACTGATGGCTGACGTGCCTGGCGGAAACAGCTCGTGGGGAGCAGGATTAATTGTGGCTGACAGGTTGAGAAGGTCTCAGTCTGACTGCCCACGAAGGGATAGAGCGTGGAGTTCGTGGCAGTAGGAGTGTGGGGAAGGCTCCTCACTTCATGGTGGATCAGGAAGCAGAGAGTTGGGGATCAACTAACGACCTCCCCCCAGGGAAGTATTCTCTAAACTGTCACCACCTCTTAAGCTTCAGTGGCCTCCCCAGATTGTATCACCAGCTGAGGAACAAACATTTCAGACCAAGAGCTGGTATAGGACTTTTAAAACTGTATCGAAGACCTGAGGTGGGACGGAGGAGGGCAATTGAAATGGTGTGTGAAGGGCCTGGGTAGGGGGAGCTGGGAATTGTTAACCTAAAGACACTGAAGCCACATCAGAGAGCTCACGGGGCCATGCTGGGGCTCTCGGAGGGTAGTGTGGCAGGCAGCCTTATGGAACATGTGAGAGCGTTGTTGTTGCAGACTAGCTCTGCTCACAGTGCTTTACTTTACTGTTTTCTGGATGCAGGTCCAGAACACAATTGGCTGGGATGGCCTGTCTCAAAGTCTGAGTATTGGCTGTATACACTCTCGTTACTGTGAAGAGGCACCATGAGACCCTCACAGGTTGTGTTATGACTATGTTGGTCCTAGGAGATGGAACTCATATGGTTTTCTTAGAACTTCATAGTCTGAACCAGGCAGTGGTGGTGCACGTCTTTAATTCCAGCACCCGGGAGAGAGAAGCAGGTGGATTTCTGAGTTCGAGGCCAGCCTGATCTACAGAGTGAGTTCCAGGGCTTTTCAGAGAAACCCTGTCTCGAAAAACAAACAAACAAACAAACAAACAAAAAACAAAAACAAAAAAAGAACTTCCTAGTCTTTCATATTTTTGCCTACTAACATGTACTATTTTGTTTTTAATTTATGTGCATGTGTGTGTCTATACACATGCCTGCAAGTACCTTCAGAGACAAGAAGAGGGTGTTGAGTTTCTTGGAGCCAGAACTAGAGACAGACAGTGTGAACAACCTCTGTTGGGTGCTAGGAACCAAACTCTAATCCTCTGGAAGAGCATGGTGGACCCTTGACCTCTGAGCTGTCTTCCAGTTCCCAAGATAGGTGCTTTTCAGCAAGTCAAAGTCTGTGCAGCAGACAGCTGTGCTCTGCAGTTTTATCATGAGAGCTTCTCACGCATTCACTTAAAAGACCGCTTTTATTGGCAACTTCCTCATCCACTTGTGAAGTCCAACTTCACTGCTGCTGACTGGAACAGAAACTCTGCATCAACTTTTAATGCAACTGTCCAAGATAGTGTTACGCCACAGCTGCTTTCTTGTGGATAGTTTATGCATCTCTGTCTGGAAGTTATATGCCTTTAAGGTTTTCTAGTTGTCATCCTTTTCTTCCTTTATGGTTGTGAGACTAGAGAGTTGAGGCTTTGCATGACCTACTGTGTTGCATGTATGAGTAGAAACTATTTGTCACAGGAATGTCGCTGTTATTTTATAGATTCCCCATGTCAGTTTATTGTTTGGACAATCGATGTTTTAATATTTAAATGCATATTATATTTGCAAAAGTTTGGGCTTCCTTGGGACATTGTCATACACATTAGTTCTTGAATATCTCCTCATTCTCATTAGTTCTTGAATATCTCCTCCTCCTTTTGTTCTGAAATCTCTTTATTTTTATTTTAATTTTTTTAAAAAATTATTTATTCCAGCATCAGCATACTAAAGGAGTACCACTTGCTGAACACTGCAGCAGCTCCCCGAAGCAGCATTAGTCTCCTGGTCATGAGCACAGACTGCAAGTTCACTGGCTACTCCCTCAGTAGATCCTTAGAGAGCTCTGAGGGGTTTATAGTCCCAATTTGGAAACATCAGCATGTAAAACAGACGAAAAGTAAAGTCATGAGAGTTGGCGGAAAATAGATAGATAACCTCGCCAGTCATGAAGGAGACAATGGCCAGGGAGAAGAGGCAGCGCAGAGGGAGAAGCTTAAAACGGAGAGCAGAGCTGACTGACAGACTTCACATCAGAAGTCCTGGTTGTCTGTCTGTACTGTGTGGCCAGTAAATAAAAGTAGTTTGGAGATGTTTCCTCATCAAGCATGCACTTCAGGGTGGTTTTCCTGGGGCTGTAGAGAAGAGCTTTGAGATCATGTTTGTACGGTACCTTGGACCTCACGTGATGGTGCTCTTCCCTACAGAGGTGTACAGAACAGTAATAGAAGTCTCAACAACAGAAGTAAGAAAGATTTTTACAAGTCTTACCAAAGTGCAGAGTAGTTTCAGAAAGTAAAATTTTATGCTTACCTAGCATGCACAACCCCCCCCCCCAAGTTTAGTCCCCAACAAATCCTAAGCAAAGCAAGATGGCAGGCCCTCTAAGAGCCAGGCTCAGTGGACATAAGCCTAGGATACTATACATTGTCTTAGCCATAGTTTGAACCTTTTATTCTTCACAAAAAACATCCATTTTATTTTATTTTCAGTCTCAGAAATGTCCAGATTGCCTTTCACCAGAATAAAATGAGTAATCTATGCCCCAAGATGGAGAGGTCTCCGAGCCTTGAATTTATTTTGATCCTTGGAGTCAGACTCAGCTGTGGGAAGCTGTTACTAGGCACTTAGGTCTATAACCAACCACCTATTTTCTCTGTACTTTAAAAAAAATTTAGGAAAGAGAAGTTGTAGAAGGGAAATGGATTTATTATGCTTTGTCCAGATCCTGGGGGGAGGGGGACGATATCTAATTTCCTTCTCCCCATGCCCGTGGCCATCCTGTAATTTAGAGAAAGCCCTGAGCCAAAGGTTAGAACGGGTGTAAATTTAACTTTGAGACAGATCAATTGATCCCTTCTTTGGGAACAGAAAACTTGGGCACCTGGTTATTTCCACTTTTTGTTATAAAAACAGTTTGTTTGTTTTTTAAGTCAGAGTCAAGGAAAATGGAAATTAATGGCCTATCCCTTTTATTCTTGAGGGGAGGTCTTCCTATGCAGTTCTGGCTGGCAGAGAAGTTGTTCATCAGATGAGGCTGTCCTCTAGCCTAGAGAGAAGATTCGCCCATTTTTAAAAGAGAGAAAACAGTCTTGTATTTTTGTGCAATGTACATGATCCTACCCATCCCACCCTGGCCAATCTTCTATGCCTTGTATTTTGATATCAGTCCATTTAAGTGACAAGTCGGGGGATTAACAACACAGGGAGGCCACAGTGTCTCCCTAGAATACCTCTGGGGGCTTCAGCCCAGGATCCTAGGGATATGATCCTCCTTTAATCGATCGGTGGTTTGCGCAGAAGACGATTTGTGAGAACTGGGCTGGGGGTGACATCAGATATGCTCTCTGCGACTACACCGGTAGAGTGACCAGCGCTGCACAGCCCATATGCTCAGAGGGAAGTCTGGTTGTTTCCATCTGAAGCCCGAGAGAAGATTTTGTTCCAGGTATTCCCATAGAATAAATAAGAAATGTGGATGCTGTGAAAATTTCCTAGGACTGTAACAAACAAAACTAGACTTTCACGTTGACAAGGTATGGGAAGCACAGGTTGTCCTGGCTTTGGATTGAGGGGAGTGTTTCAGGTGAGGTGGGAACAAAATTTTGAGAAAAGGGACTGGAGGCTTGGGGACACCAGGATTTAGCAATAGAGGACGTCATTGATTTGGGTCTTAACACTTACATGAGCTGCAGATGGGGCATAGATGTGAAGAAAAGAAATACAGAATGTGAGAATGTTTTATACTTTCCAAAGCAAGACACTAAGGCTGGAAATTCCAGTGTCCTGTATTGATATATGCAACCAGGTGCTTACATCTAAGTCATGGAAGCCACACATATTGCTTATAATATGTAAGATGGAATTTCGTTACCTGTCAGAGATGCTGAGCTGTAAGGTGGCAAAGTCAATGGAGCCTTGTAGGGAGCTTTTTACGTGCTGATGGGATGCTTCGGATGGAGAATTTCCACTCAGGGCAAATGTTCAACCACTTACCTGCAGCCTGGTCCCCACTGATGATCATGCTTCTGAGTTTAAAACGGGTAACAGTCCCTGAGGCTGAGGTGAGACATTTTTGAGAATGGACAGAGACAGAGGAAAGAGATTGTCATTTGCTGACCAGATTGCAGAGGGAGGAAGTGAGGATAATCCTTCAGTTGAGCTGTTAAGGAATTATAGCCACATTTATGTGCTTATATGGCATGGGTAACTATGGGTGGAACATTAACTGTGAGCTAGGTCTTGAAACATATTGCTTGAGATTAAAAAAAAATCCTGTTGGAAATTCCCAATCATCGCTTTGACTTGTTAAGTTTAGGATAAAGACTTGGGAAGATGGGGCTACTTCTGTGGGCTAGTGCCTATATTTTGGTGAGCTAATTGGAGTTAAAAAGTATAACTGTATACCATCAGTTTTATGACTGTGAAGGCTGTTAAGCCGATTTGCCTCAGTTTACCCATCTGACAGGTTTGCATGCTCATAAGTAGCTTCCTCCTGAGATACAGTGAGCAGTAGTTTTAAATCCCCTTAAGTCTACCCTGTGTCGTCTTGTATCTCGTACACGCTTTAGAGAGGAGGTTGCTTCATGGTAGGATGTAGATCAAGGGAAGGAACAGTAGCTGTGTGTGCTTAGTGTTGACTGTCACCCAGACTGAACCCAGAGCTCCCTGAGGAGAAGGCAGGGTCAGTTGAAGGATTGCCCTGCTCAGGTTGATCTGCCTCTAGGTCATTTCTTGATTGTTAATCCACATAGGGCAGCTCAGTCCACAGTGGATGGTCCCATTCCTTGGCAGTTCATGAGCCTTTCAGAACCAGCAAGCGGACTTCCTCTGTGGTTTCTGCTTCTGCTTCCTGCTTGAGTCTCGCCTTCCTTCAGTAATGGACTGTAATGTGTAAGCTGGAACAAACCATTTTTTTCCTCTAATTTGCGTTTTCTTGGAATGCTTTATCACAGCAATAGAGAAGAGAGGTGGCAGGGTGTGAGGAAGGGAAGGTGGTTGTGTAAAGAGGGGGAGGGGAGAAACAGGAAACAGCACTGCAGGGCCATGAGAGGCTCAGAGAAGGTGTTGTCAGCTTCAGGGTGGAGGGGCCAGCAGTGGAAGAGTGGCCAGTTCTGATCAGGACTCCCTGATGTCCCTGTGTGGAACAGGACACCAGGGCATCTGGTGAGAACGAGGGGAAATTTGGGTTGGGTTCTCGAGAAGGAACATTCTTTTGAGATAGCCACTGTGGGAAATAAGATCTGGAGTAAACTAGGGTTGAATAGCAGGATTCCCGGAAACACAAACCAAAGGGGTTAGATAACTTGAACTTTTAGTGTCCTTGTGGATCCCAGCCAGGAGGTTACAGCTGATGGGAGGCCGTGGAGCAGTGAAGCTGGGCGGGGACGAGGACGTGAAGGCGTGCGCAGGCAGGGCGGGCCTGCTCAGAGGGCGGCTGGAAGACGCCAAGGGGCAGGAATGCCTTTGCAGAATGTGAAGGAATGCATGGTGGGAAGTTAGTTCTGATGGCAGCAGGCCCAGCAGGGTGTGTGTGCTGGACTGAAGTGGGTGATTGTCCTCAACGAGTTCCTGAACGGTTGGTTGGTCCATCCTCCCGGCTTGGCTCCTAGTCACCCTTGGTGAGCAATGGCCCCAGGATTGTCGCCTTTAAAGATGACAATTCTCTCCTGTAACCTGGCCGGATAGCAGGCTGGCACTGTTGTCCCCACAGCCTTGCAGTCATGGTTGTCTGGAAGAGTGTGGAGTTGATGGAGTTAAATGCCCACTTTGTCACTCATCCGTTGTTCTGGGGCTGCGGGGCGAGCTGTCCCACCTTCAAGCCTTCAGTTCTTTCCCCTATAATGAAATGAAGCTAGTGCTTCATACCACGTGTGGACATTAAATCAAACAGTTGCTGTAGCACCAGAAACAAGGCAATAAGGTTCACTAAGTTCTTGAGTTCTGTCAGCCTTTTACTGTGTGTTTGGGAAGAAAACAGAGTCTGTGACTTGTGGGCTTGCTATGCACAGTGCTGGGCAAGATGCCAACTGAAGGGCTTTTGAAGATTTCAGAGGAACTCACAGAAAGCCTGTGCCAATGCCTCGGAAACTCAGCTGAAACGGAGTTTCAGTCTGTGGCACTGAAGTGTTGCTCTTTTCCTATTTCTACACATTCATCGTTAAAATTTACACATTTGTATACATCACATGTGACATGTATAAAAGACCAGCACACACACATATAACTGAACTCTCAAGCATACTGCCTTTGCTGGGCGTTTTCTCTTTTCTAAGATTTATTTATTTTATGTTGTGTGTTTGTTTTGCATACACACATGTGCACCAGCACAGTGCAGTGCCTATGGTGATAGAGAGAGGGCCCTAGAGTCCTTGGAACCGGAGTTACAGGAGGTTGTGAGCTGCCATGTGGTCCCTGGGAACAAAATTCAGGTCCACAGCAAGAGTAGCAAATGCTCTATTTACTGAGTCATCTCTCCAGGCCCTGCTTGGTACTTTCAAAGTAGGTATTGTCAGAGAGTTTACTAAAGAAAAAAGCATTGAATATATAGCAGAGCATTGTTTCTGAACAACCACTGTTACTTCTTTTCTTGAAGAAAAGAGTATTTTCTCAATTTTTATGAGTAATACTGATAATAAGGAGCAGTAACAGCAACCCCCTCCCATCTTTCTGTTTGTCTGTCTTTCTCTCTTTCTCAGAGACAGTCTCATGTGACCCAGGCTGGCCTAAAATTCCCTATGTAGCTGAAAATGACTCTTGTGACCCCTGTGCCTTCACCTCCTGAGTGCTGCTGGGATTCCAGGCACTCACCAGTAGGCTAGTTTTATGCTGTTGTGGGCTAGGGTGTGTGGTGGTGGCATGCAGGGCGTATGCTTTCTAGAAAGGACTGCCCATCTGAGCTGCTTCCCCAGTCCATAGAGGTCCCCTTTAGAGGTCAAGTTTCTGCTTTATTTTTTTTCTCTGAAGCTCAGATGTTAATGGTTGTGAGTATCCAGTTGGACTAGAAAAGAGCAGACCATGAAAGACTTGGTCATGAATTACAGATCTCAGCCCCGATGTATAGTGGTAGGCATGGTAACCATGCGCACTGATACACCTGCTTAGTGATGTAGGTGCCTGTGATCCTCAGAGATACCAGATCCCAGGTGCTGAGAAGACTAGATGGAGGACCAGTTGGGAATTTAGAAAGTCACTGGTCCACAGGCTGTGACTCCTACAAGATCCCTGAGAAATGTGGGGGAAGGCTAAGCAGGATCAAGGGAAGCAGGAGGAGACTCCGTGGACTCCAAGGGAGCACCGACTGCTCGATGGAGCCTCTTTGGAGTCTGAGTTGTGATATGAGGACAGTGGGGACCAGATGAAACCTGTGTGATCATAGAAGGCAAGTCCTGAGGTGGAAGCCAGGGCAGACGAGGGCATTCCTGACTGGGGAGGACCGGATCAGCTTGGTGCACATTTGGTTTTACCATCCTGCTTATCTGTAGGCTGTGCATTTATTTTATTTAATAATTAGAAAACTATGTCATAATATTAAACTACTTAAAATACTTTCCACATGTGTGTGTGTGTGTGTGTGTGTGTGTGTGTGTGTGTGTCCTGTGTGACCTTGGTTTCCAAGAAGCTATGAAGTCTTAGAAGAAGCATGTCTGTGTGCTACTGTATATTTGTGTGGAGTTGCCAGCATTGTCAGTGGGCATTCATACTTCTGCCCTGACCTCCCCGCCATCCCCTTCCCTCCATTATTCTAGGAAGCAACTTAATGTCTTTTGGAATAGGTCTCTGTGGAACTTTTGTTTTGACGCAGGGTTTCTCTTTGTAGCTCTGGCTGTCCTGGAACTCTCGGAGATCCACCTGCCTCTGCCTCCTGTGTGCTGGGGTTAAAGGCGTGCACCACCATTGCCAGGCTGGTTTCTGTGGAACTTAAAGTCTTATTTGATGTTGTGGCTTCCAGAAAATAGCAACTAGAGTTATGGTTGTAAATAAGGTCCGTATGGCAACGTGGCTGGGGTGCTCTGATCCTGAAGATGTTCTTTGCAGTCAAAGACCAAAGATCCCCAACGCCAGAAGGAGGGGCCCGTTCTAACACCCCATCCACCTGTTCGGTTCACATGCCGCAAGCAGAGTGTGTTTGTTGCTTTGTGCTGAGGGTTGATTGATCAGCAGTCAAAGCCTTGTGCCACTGACAGCTCTTCTGAGCTACCCTTGAGCTTTGTAATTAGTCAAAGAAATAAAATCCTCTCAGTAGGTGTTCCCTGCATGGACTCCTTAGGATTCCAAGTCTCCTAAGTCCCTGAATGTGCCTGCAGTGTAACATGCAAACATGAATGTGGCATGCAGTCATTCTTCTTTGTAACATACAAATGCTCATGCTGCATATAGAGTCATTCAGTTTGGTAACATACAGACACACATGCGCCGTACAGTAATCGACTTTGTACACTGATGTTATTTTATTTTTCTTGGTAAGAATAGTTTTAGGGACATAGGACTAACTCTCCTACCACAGCTTATCATCAAGGTGTGTGTCCTCTTCTTGTGTGTAAAAATAAATCCAGAGGGCTGAGGTGGAACCTCACAGCCCCGTTTCTTGCTTCCAAGCAGCAAAGATGTTGTAATATTATGGCATTCTTGCTGGAGTCTCACAGTGTGATTGTAGCAGTCAGATCTGACGGATGGACACTCTAAAGATTCTCGGTTCTCCTCCAGACTCAGTTGGCTCTTGGCTACGGCTCTTTGGGAAACTGCAAGGGCTGTTCTTACTCCCGCGAGATGACCTGCCGGGCTGTGGCTGGACGTGCCACTGAATTGGTGATCTCTGCTTGTCTTTGGGATGGGCACTCTTTCAGATTGAGGACAGACTTCTGAAAGAAGAATTCAACCCAGCATTGTGTTGTCATGGTTTAAAAATATGTAGAGCACCTGCTAAGGGAACTTGAAACATTAAATAGAAGTATGCCAAAGGTGAGTAGGACACCACTTTCTTTCTAGTTTTGTTTTGTTTTAAATTCCATTTGTTTACCTATTTAATCTGTATGTGGGAGGAATGCATATGCCACTTGGGGCTCAGGGGACACCCATGGGAGTTTGCCTGACTTCCATACTGTGGGTCCTGGGTAATCAACTCAGGCCATCAGTCTTGAGAGCAGATGTTTTTACCCACTGAGACACAGCTACAGCCCTGTTTGGTTTTGAGAAGCCTCGCTTTGGCTCAGGTTGTCCTGAATTCACCATGTATGCCAGACTGGCCTCAAACCCCAACTGACACTCTGCCTCAGCCTCTGGAGTGGTGGGGAGGCAGGAATGAGCCACCACACCGGGATTGTCCTCTCTCAGTTTGCTTCAGATGCTTAGCGGATTTTCTTGTTAAAACACTAGTTGGGTGAATTTAGCTTAAAAATTGCTTAAAAACTACTTAAAAGATTGTTAGGGAAAAGGTATTTTGGGCATTCAGGAATGCTGGAAGATGGGTGTCTTTGGCAGTTATGTGCAGCCCATCACCAACCTTCTTCACTCTCTAGAGTGGGATTTACCTCTCGCCTTCGTCAGTCTTTATACTCACGTGGCCAGTCACAAACTCACTTGGAGAAGAGATTTCGCAAGCTCCCAGTGTGTTTTTCCTGTGCTATGGAGATAAAAGGAATGTGTAAAACAATATCTGTGACCTCAAAAAGTTCTGAAATGATAAAATTTATATGGGAAACTCTCCTGGTTGTTTGCCAGTTATCATGTGCTGCAGATGGGCAGGAAAGGGAGAATGATTAGCAGTGAATACAGCCAGGAAAATTTTATGCAGGTGGCAGTCGTTTGGATAACTAGCATAGCTTTCTGAAATATCTGGCTTATCTTTTTGATGATTTTCCTATGTCAAAGACTAAAAGCTGGTATTTTTATTCTTGTACATTGGATATGCTGTGTGGATATATTGTTTCTAACTTAAAGGTTAGCACGGTATTCACTGGTGGAAAACCCATTGGATATTAAGAGTTATTTTTGGAGAAGTTTACCCAAATTAAGTTCCCATCATGGAAATAGGTGTGGTCAACTTCTGTAGTGACTATTATATTAGATGCTACTCTGGACCTGGATTTTTATTTGCATTCAGTATCAGAATCAGAATCAGTAAAGAACATATGAAAGGTCATTAGCAGTTATTTCTTCACAGGTACTAGAAAATTTTGTACAATTAGCAATCTTTTTGCCGAGGTGACGCCTTTGAAAAAATGGCTCAAAGGTTCCCAGGAAGTGGAGGCTGCAGGGACAACTTCCTGTTTCTTCTGCTTAGGGTCTGGGGTACAGTAAGCGCCTGTGTAGTTCATGTTGTCTTATAAAGTAGTGTGATAAATTATTGGTGAATATTGGTTATACATATTCATAAGCTTCACTGAGATTTTCATATATAACTTTAGCGGCCATGTGTTCATAGCTTTCCCTCCCACATTTCCTCTCTTACCTCTCCCACCCCTGCCCCGCCCCCACTTCCTTGTCCTCTCACCCCTCCCCCTCCCTCCATGATTTCACCTTTAAAAAAAATTCCTGTTTCCAAACATGAGAAAAACCATGGGATGCTTGTCTTTCTCGATTACCTTGCGTAGTATGGTGTCTGGTTCTGTCCATTTTCCTGCAAGGCATCAGTGTCAGCTCAGGACACCTAGTGAGTTCTTAGGACAAGAGGTTTATTTACTCCAGAGAAACAGAGGGTAGAGAATAAGCGACCAAGGCAGGAGGAGACAGAGAACCAGGGAGAAAGGGAAGGAAACAAGGGAGACAGGGAAGGGAGCTTGTTCCCGAGGGAGAAAGGACTGCCCTGGATAGAGAGGAGTCAGGCATGACTGTAGGAAAATGGGAGTTATAAAAGCACATAAGAAAGCCCTGGGTTAGAATGAAGTGTTTCTTTTTAAATGGGCATGTGAATTAGGCATGTCAAAGGAGGCTTTTGGTTGCTGGATTTCTACCCTTTGATAGATTGACCTTGGTAGGCAGCCTGAGGCTGAGGGGCGGAAGCGGTTAAGTAACAGAATTGACCTGGTGTCCAGCTTGAGGAATGTAATCGAACTGGAACTGTTTTTATTTAGCAAGGCAGAGGAAATGAGGGAGAAGGGCAAGGATTGCCAGAGCTAAGAGTGTCCTTTGAATGACTTCAGATTCGGCATGGCTGGGTAGGAGTCTATTCTCTTTTATGCCTGCATGAGACAGCTCCGTTGATTGCATAGCTTGCTTACTGCTGTAAGTGTGGGTACTTGGCTGTTTCTTATATGGAACTTCGCCTCCTTCAGTGCAGACCCACAGATAGTACGGCCTGTTTGTAGAGGCTTTGAGGAAGACTGCCCTGATTCCCTAGGGGCTGCACTGATTTGTCCCCACGGCAGCACACAGGGCTCTACTCCTTCCACGGCATGACTGCTCTCTATTCTAATTGATGGGTTGATTGGCAATCTCCGTGCCAAGAGGGCTAAGACTCCGCCTCCCTGCCCTCTTTATTGTGTTTCTCTGGTGGGTGAAGGCGGTGAGCTTTGCTCCTGTACGGACGGCTATTTGCAGACCGATAAGTGAGAAGCGTCTGCTAACCCACTGCCCCCTTGCTCTCCACGCTGCTTGTTCGCTTAGGGGTGTCCTGAGCTCTTCATACCTGTGGACACCAGTCCTTACTCAGGTCAGTGTTTGGAGGTGAGCCCCTCCCATTCTCTGGGTCAGTCATCCACACACCCATTACTTCCTTCGCTGCACACAAGTGCTTTGATCCAGTCCCAGGTCAGTTCTTCCATTTGTATCCTAAGCATCAGGAAATCATTTCCTGCTCCATAATACCTCAGTGTTATGCCGTAGTTCTTGTGGTAGTTTCAATGTCTTGGTTCTCGCATGAGGGTCCTTGATCCACACTGGGTTGAGGTTTATTTTGTAATACTAACTTTAATTGTTAACAACCAGGACTCTCCTGGGAAGAGAGTCTCAATGAGGGCTTGTCTACACTGGGATTGAGTGTAGGCATGCATGTGGGGGTTTGATTAAAACAGTGAGTGTGGGAAAATTAGCCCAGGGAGGGTGGCACCCTTCTGCACACTGGGGGCCCTGCGCTGTGTACTAATGGAGCCCGCATGGGCATGCAGGTGAGCGATGTGCTTGTGACCACTGTCTGCCTCAAGCTCTCTACTAGGTGACTTCCCTGCAATGGACTGTACTATTAAATTGTAAGCTAAATAAACTCCTTCTCTCTTAAGTTGTTTATCAGGATGTTTTTATCACAGCAGCAGAAATGAAGCTAAAACGTGTTTATATTGGGTTGAGAGATAAGGCTCTAGTTGGAATGGCTTCGGCGAGAACAGGTCTTTCTCAGCACTGCCTGCTGAAAGGCTTTCTTTTCCTAACACGCGCGTGGGCATTTTTGTCAACGTTGATATACTCCATTGTGGGAGTTTATCTCTGGGTCCTCCCTTCCGTCACACCAGCGCACGCTCCTGCTTTCACAATAATTCCATGATGGCTTCGATCTTTATCATTCTCTAGCACATTTTGAGACTTATCCCCGGATCTGTCCTTTTTGCTGACAACCTCCTTTGCTACTTGGGGGCCTTTGCACTTCCATTTGGATTTAAGAATTATGTTTGTCCGCTTTGGGGCAGAACGTCACGGGGGTTTCATGCAGACCTGTGAATCTCCTGCACTCTGAGGCTGTCTCCACAGAGTTGACCCCTGAATCTGCGTTCAGCCTTCCCACCTTCTAGGGTCTTCTTTCGTTTTTTAATGTCTCTGCTTGATAATTTTCTTTCTTAGGGGAATTTCCACTTCCTTTCTTGAGTTTATTCCTAGCTTTTACTTTCTTCCTAAAAGGTGTCATGAACAAGATTGTTTCCCTGTTTATTTTATCCTCAGCCAATAAAAAAGCTATTGTGTCCGCCTTCCTCTATGGGCCTGAGTGTGTTTATCAGTTCTAGGGAACCTTCAGTGGTGTCTTTAGGATTTTCTTTATTATTATTATTTCTGTGCCTGTGTGCATGCTCACGTGTTTTCCTGCAGAAGCCAAAAGAAGGCATCATTCCTGGGAGCTGGGGTTCTAGGTGCTTGTGAATTGCCTTCTGTGGGTCTGGGAACCGAACTTTGGCTTTCTGTTGGCGCAAGTGCTCTTGACTGCTGAGCCTTCTTTCAGCCCATTTAGGGTTTCCCGAGTCCAGAATTCTGTTGCCTGCATGGCAGGTATTATTTTGTCTCCTTGTTTCCTTATTGATACCCTTTTCTTTCTGTCTCTTGCTCAGTTACTCTGGTGAAAATGGCAGGCATATATTGAACATGACTGGTGAGAATGGATATGTTTGTCTTGTTCCTGATTTTAGAGGAATTGCCAGCAGTCCTCCCGTGGGCTTACAGTCTTTTAAGGCGTTGCGGGTCTGTGTACCACAAGGTTAACACTGCCCTTCCTTTCTCGTAGCTGTGCAGGAAAAGTGCACACTGGTTCTACCCAGCCTCTGACAGTTTCCTTTTGGACTTTGCAGGGGAGGGAAGTGATTGGAGATCTCCAGGAACCTGTTCTAATATCTGGTTTACGTGATAGTAGCTTGAGACTTTTATGCTTATGCTGTGGACTTCTTGTCCTATTTCGGTTCTTTTTGTTTGTTTGTTTGTTTGTTTTGTTCTTGTTTTTGTTTTTTCAAGACAGGGTTTCTCTGTATAGCCCTGGCTGTCCTGGAACTCACTTTGTAGACCAGGCTGGCCCGGAACTCAGAAATCCGCCTGCCTCTGCCTCCCAGAGTGCTGGGATTACAGGCGTGCGCCAGCACCGGCCAGCTCCTATTTCTGTTCTTAAGTGTGCTATTAATACAGTCCCCCCAGATCATTACCATAGAGTTAGAGAAGCTTCAGTCACATTCTTCTGAGGTTGATCGGCCACCAACCAATTTTAAGAGATGGATAGTCACTGTTCCCATATATTTACATTCTCAAAGAACACAAATGTCTTTGTTGGACCACAAATATGTATTTTTTAAGTGGAACCACTTTGTAATACTTGAAAAGGACAAGTTTAGCTTTTGGGGTTTTGTCTGTTTAGAGACTTTTCCCTGAAAAGTCAACAAAAGGAAAAAGAGGGAACAAAACTTATTGTCAGATTGGATCCAGTGTCTTAAAACCACTGGAGAGGGGTGGGTTTTGTTGTGGGGAACCAGACATTCAATTTATTTTGTATGGTAAAATTTGTCTTCTCAGACATTTACATTATAATCAGCTATTATCTTGCAGAGTTTATAAATAGGATTTATATGGGAAACAGACCAGTCCAATGGAAGTAGGAAATGGCACCACTCTCTTTTGAACAAAGAGAGGCAGTAGAGACGAAAGAAAGAAAGAAAGAAAGAAAGAAAGAAAGAAAGAAGGAAGGAAGGAAGGAAAAGGAAGGAAGGAAAGAAAGAAAGAAAGAAAGAAAGAAAGAAAGAAAGAAGAAAGAAAACAAACAAAAAACCCAAGAGCCTCATTTCGTACTCAGAAACCAAACTCCTATTTAAAGCAACTGCACTTTAGTGGATTCCCTGATGGAGCCTGCAGGCGTCAGCAGGTGTCTCCCCAGTGACCCGGGAGCCTGCCTGCGGGCATCAGCAGGTGTCTTTAGAGTGACCTGGAGCCTGAGGGTGTCAGCAGGTGTCTCCAAGTGACCGGTGACCCGGAGCCTGTGTAGCTTTTAGAGTTGATCTAGCCAGAGGCTCTAGGCGGCTGCTTCAAATTCTTTTTTGTAAATTTGTTTTATTTTTTTAAAGATTTATTTATTATATATGAGTACTCTGTAGATGTCTTCAGACACTTTTTCTTCTCTCTCTGGCCTTGCTTGCTATGGCCCAAAGATTTCTTTATTTTTTATTATATGTGAGTACACTGTAGCTGTCTTCAGACACCCCAGAAGAGGGCATCAGATCTCATTACGGATGGTTGTGAGCCACCATGTGGTTGCTGGGATTTGAACTCAGGACCTTTGGAAGAGCAGTCAGTGCTCTTAACTGCTGAGCCATCTCTCCAGCCCCAATTGTTTTAAATTCTTAAATTAAGTCATATTTGTTTGAGGGTTCCTCACTGGCTTACTTGTGGTAGATACGATTTAACTTTGGCAAATTGTATCATGTGCAACTTGGGCCCTTCCAGATTTATACTATTAGAAAATAAAGACTTTGCAGGAACTCCCCTTTTTGTTATTTCTTTTTTAAAAAAGTACAGATTTTTCCCCCCAGACAGGGTTTCTCTGTGTAGCCCTGGCTGTCCTGGAACTCACTCTGTAGACCAGGCTGGCCTTGAACTCAGAAATCGGCCTGCCTCTGCCTCCCAAGTGCTGGGATTAAAGGCGTGCGCCACCACCGCCCGGCCTCAGCTAACAGTTTTAATATTCATGTTATAATGAGTGAGTGTATTATTTCTGACACAGGTAGTTTAATACCATTTTGTCATTTGTATGTCTGTTTTCTGAGTTTGTAGCTGACTATGATTTCTCTGTCTCCCCCTTTCTTCCTTCCCTCGCCTTCCTTCCTTCCTTCCTTCCTTCCTTCCTTCCTTCCTTCCTTCCTTCTTTTCCTCCTTCCCATTAGTCACGTATTGTGATAGATTTAATTTGTTGCTAGACAAAATCTAGACTCATTTGTGCATTCCTGTGGAGTGTTATCTTCATCACTGTAGCAGAGGTGGGAAAACACGCCTGCCCACTGTGGGTGGTGCCACGCCCTAGCTGGAATTCTGGAGGACAAACGTGGAGCGAAGGAGCTGAGGAGCAAGTGCCCCTGCTGCCTGTGCGCCCAGCCGTGATGTGGCTGACGGCGCCATCAGAGATGTAACCTAAAATAAACTCTTTCTCCGTTAAGTTGGGTTTGTCAGATTATTTCATAGCAGTAGTAAAAGAAAACAAGACATCTTCCTTAACCCAGCAAACTCTCTAACCTGGTTCTGGCAACTCTCTTTACTCAAAGAAGGAAAAAAAAAAGTACTATGCAATTGTGCTCTGTTAAAACTCTGTTTGAGATGTTTTTCTTAGCATATTGTAATTATCTACAAGGTTGGTAGGTGGGTTTCTTTCCTCTACTCTCCCCTCCCCTCCCCTCCCCTCCCCTCCCCTTCCTTCCCCTCTCTTTCCCCCTCCCCTCCCCTCCCCTCTCTTTCTCCCTCCCCTCCCCTCCTCTCCCCTCCCTCTCCCCTCCCCTCCCCTCCCCTCCCCTCCCCTCCCCTACTGTCCTCTCCTCTCTTTGGTTTTCCAAGATAGAGTTTCTCTGTTTAGCCCCAACTCTCCTGGAACAAACTGTAGCTCAGGCTGGCCTCCAACTGAGAGATCTCCCTGCCTCTGCCTCCTGAGTGTTGGCATTAAAGGTGTGTGCTACTATTCCCCAGCTAAATAAATGTACATCTATCTATATCTATCTATCTATCTATCTATCTATCTATCTATCTATCTATCCCTATCTGTCTGTCTATCTATCTATCTATCTATCTATCTATCTATCTATCTATTTCTATCTATCTATCTATCTATTTCTATCTATCTATCTATCTATCTATCTATCTATCTATCTATCTATCTATTTCTATCTATCTGTCTATCTATCTATCTATCTATCTATCTATCTATCTATCCTATCTGTCTATCTATCTATCTATCTATCTATCTATCTATCTATCTATCTATCTATTTCTATCTATCTATCTATTTCTATCTATCTATCTATTTCTATCTATCTATCTATCTATCTATCTATCTATCTATCTATCCCCTATCTGTCTATCTATCTATCTATCTATCTATCTATCTATCTTTCTATCTATCTATCTATCTATCTATCTATCTATCTATCTATCTACTGTTTTCTTTTCATGTCATAGTCGCTTTTTTTTTTTTTTTTTTTTTTTTTTTTTTTTGGTTTTTCGAGACAGTGTTTCTCTGTATAGCCCTGGCTGTCCTGGAACTCACTCTGTAGACCAGGCTGGCCTCGAACTCAGAAATCCTCCTGCCTCTGCCTCCCAAGTGCTGGGATTACAGGCGTGTGCCACCACACCCGGCTTATAAAGTCGCTTTCAATATGACATTCCATACACTTGGGTAATGTAGTTAATTGACTTTTTATTGCCCTCTTCCTCTCCCTCCAGTCCTTTGGATCCTCTTCTACTGTCATGTCTTTTTAATGCGCCAATGAATTTCATTAGAGTTGCGAAGAAGATCCTGAGAGAGGCAATGTTTATAGCACCTGGGGCACTGAAGAAAAAATGTATTTTCCTCTCCCCTCAACCACCAACAAATCCTCAGGAGTGGGTGGGACCTTGCGCCTTCCTTCCCTTCCCATGATGAGGGTTGCTGGGCTTAATCTTTCCAGATGTTGTGCAGCTACTGCAGCTCATCATAGCTGCTACATGTTAAGAATGGAAGGGAGGTCAGAGCTCTCCCTCCTATGCATATTTCCCTCCGGATCTTACATTCTTTCTTCCGTGATGTTCCTGAGCTAACAGAATTCAGTGGGTTCTTAGTAATACTGAACACTACTAAGTAGAGCTGGACAGTATGACATTTATTAGGCAGTGCACGTGTGTGTACCTGAGGGTATGTGTGTGCATGCATGCACATGTATGCATGCTCTCATGTGCTCATGTGTGCATGTGAGGTCAGAGGAGCGTACAGGGTATCTTCCACTCATTTCCCATCATATCCCTTTGAGGTAGTGGCCCTCATCTCTTCTGCATCGTCCCCCATCCCAGTACAGTGGTCACAGACATGTGTGGCTATGCCAAGGTTTTTATAAAGGTGCTCGAGATCCAAATTCAGGTCCTCAGGTTCACACAGCAAGTGCTGTTTTTCCAACAGAGTCATCTCTTTTGCCTGGCTTATTGCCTCTGTAGATTTGAAAAATGTTTCATACCCCTAGACCACTGTTGAAAGAAATTCAGGACTATTTAAATATACGTTTCATATATTAAACATATAATTTGTATTTGTTTTAGGATCATTATAGAGAAACTTGGAGACTTTAATTTGTAGCTCAAAGAAAAGCAAGCATCTTTACAGCGATTAGTCACTAGCCTCTTACCTTGTACAAGCTTTTATGGATATACAAACAAAATCACATAGTGCGCGATGTACAAATGAATACCTAGCTTTATTGTAATGTTTGCTCCTATGTGATTAAATATTTAGTCCTGACAGAGGATTAATGCCTTTCTTTCTGTCTTGTTTGTAAATAGCTCAATCACTGAAAGAATTCGCAAGGCTACTTATTGCTGTAGAAGAAGAAAGGCGTAGACTGGTAAGTTTGTTTTTTTATTTCTTGTGAATCCTGCTTTCTCTGAGCATGTTTGAAGAAGGAGTAAATCTGAATTAGATATCCACACAGCACCTGACATCCAGAAACACAGAGCAAATGCTACACGTAATTTTGAAAAGATTTGAGACCATAGTTTCTACCGTTGCTAATAATAACATAAAGCATGTTTATTTCTTTCAATTGCCCAGCAGATATAAATATCTTCACTTGACTTCTCACTTAATCATTGTGAGAATTTAAACTATTGGAGAAACTTTCTTTTTTTTCTTTTAATTAACTAGTTAATTAATTAATTAATTTTTTTACACTCCATGTTCTAGTCTCCCACCCCGTCCATCCTCGGCCTGTTCCACAGACTGTTCTCCCTCCCCCCTCCCCTGTCTCCATGTGGATGTCCCCACCCCCACCCCACCTGGCCTCCAAACTCCCTGGGGCTCTGGAGAAACTTTCTTAAGAGCCCGTTCTTCCACAGATATTTATGGGTCACATGACTGCAGGACTGTGGGTGTTATAATCTACGTGTATTTGAAGCCAGAAGAAAAGCTGACTTTCTTAGACTCACGTTAGCATGAGACCTTTGAAATGGTAACATTTGAGAGGGGTCATGACAGCTGGGAGGACTTTGCTGAGTGGAAAAATGTGGTTAAAATGTTTCTAGGCTAATAGGTTAGCTTGTATAAGCTATTAGAACACAAGCATTGCTAAGGCTTCACTCAAAACGTGATTTTTACATTACCTGGGTCTGGTGTCCCATACTTTAATCCCAGCAGGCAGTTCAAGGCCTGGCTACACAATAAGTCCTAAGGCACCCGAGATACACAGTGAAACCATGCATATAAAGGTAAAAAAAAAAAACATACAAAACAAACAAAC
This sequence comes from Apodemus agrarius, assembly GCA_964023405.1. Lineage (NCBI taxonomy): Eukaryota > Metazoa > Chordata > Mammalia > Rodentia > Muridae > Apodemus > Apodemus agrarius. The sequence continues at coordinate 6,260,800 of OZ030012.1, read as the reverse complement.
AAGCAAACAAACCCAGAAAGTAATAAAGACCCCAAGCCAAACCAATAAAGAAATGGAGTATCATTTTGGGATGCTGGAGAGTTGCTGCTGTGGTTGAGAACACTTGTAGAGGGCTTGTGTCTGGTTCTTAACACTCAGAAGGCGGCCACGGCCACCTGCAACTTCAGTTCCCGGGAACCTGAGGCGTTCCTCTGGCTCCCACAGGCGGCTCCCGCAGTACTGCACGCCCATTGAGCAGAGACATGAGTCTGCACATCTGGTATGTCTGCAGATAGCTTTTTTTTTTTTTTTTTTTTTTTTTTTTTTTGATTTTTGGATTTGTTTTTTTCGAGACAGGGTTTCTCTGTGTAGCCCTGGCTGTTCTGGAAATCACTCTGTAGACCAGGCTGGCCTCGAACTCAGAAATCCGCCTGCCTCTGTCTCCCAAGTGCTGGGATTACAGGCGTGCGCCACCACTGCCCAGCATGCAGATAGCTTTTTAAACAATGGATTTGAGGTTTATCATTATTGTTACTTTTACAGTTTGTGTGTACAGTGCTTCTGTGCGCACTGTTTGTTAGAGTGTCTGTGTGGAGGTCAAGGGATATCTTTGTGGAACTGGTTCACTCTTTCTTTCTGTGCATTTTGGGAATCAAAACCAGACTGGTGTTGCCAGCGCCTTTAAGCAGGGAGACACTTCACTGCCCGTCACATTAACAATTAGAAATAAGCTTTGGATGGGCAGGCCTCAGTGGGAACGTAGTGATTACATGAATTTTTCTGAAATTAAAGTGTAAAGAATAGATATGTTAGTGTCTCTCATGGGTAAGTTCAGACTTTTGTCTCCATCACACCGTAACTGGGAGTTATCTGGAGAGACAGGAAGGCTGTCTTGAAGGGTGGTACCGTCACCTCCGCCCATCACAGCCTCACCAGAGGTAGCTACAGTTCCTATCACTGCCTCACCAGAGGTAGTTACAGTTCGGGTTGCCTGTTTATCCCTGGAGGATAAACAGCTACTCTGAAGAGGAAGGGGCTTATTCCAGCTTGCACCTTCAGAGCGGATAGAGTCCCTCTTCATAGGACGGCGTGGAAGCCGAGCAGGAAGCTGACTGTTACATTTTCATCCACGTGCAGGTAGGGCTGGGGGAGTCAAGGCATCTGGCTAGGCTGGAGAGCCTCGGAGCCCGTGAGCCCTGGCGGGGCCTCCTCCAGCAGGCTCCAAATCCTAGAGGTTACATTTCCACCAACGGGACAGAATGCTAACAACTGAGGTTCGGGAAATACCTTCGTCACATCACTGACAATCTTAGTCCTCAGCTGCGCTTTTTTAAAGTGTACAGAGAGCCTCGACTTTCATTCTTATTGGATGTCGCCAGGAGTCCGAAGCAGAGTTAGTGTGACACAAACCACCAGTAACAGAACAGAGATCTCAGTCCCTGGTCACTGTCTCACAATGCCTTGTATCTTTGTAATATTTAAATAGGCACATGTCTTATGGGACATTTCAGAACACTGTTTGAAAAGTTGTACTTTTCCTCTCTAAAACTCAGGTAATATGTTAGTCATCTTAGGCCTAGCGTGGTCTGTCAATCAAAAGTTGTTACACCAGATTGTGTGTGTGTGTGTGTGTGTGTGTGTGTGTGTGCGCGCGCGCGCGCGTGAGTGTTCCTGTGCCTGTGCTTGTGCCTGTGCCATATGGATTCGTGTTTCTTCTCAGACCTGGTCTCTCTGATATGGTTTTCCTGGGCATATGAGCTCTCGCAGGTTCAGTTTATAGGACGGCACCCTTTCCAGTTTTAGGAGCTAGTGACTTATCAGGTGATACCAGACAGGTGACATTGTTTATGTATGTGTTAACTGCAGACTTATTTCTCATTCTCTAAACTGAGTCAAATGCTGTTTGTAAACTGGAATGTCTTGGGCTGAAACACTTTCGGAACAAACCATTATTTTACATATTGTGGAGTGAATTGATGCCAATTACTGCTGCCCTCCCTCCCCTCCCCTCCACTTCCCTCCCTCCTCTCCCCTCTTCTCCCCTCCCCTCCCTTCTTCTTCCCTCTCTCCCTCCCTCTCCTGCCTTCTCCTCTTCCCTTCCTCTTCATCCCTCCCTCTTCTTTTGTCCTTTTTTCCTTCCTCCTTCCCTCCTTCCCCTCCCCTGTCCTTCTCTCCTTCCCTTCTATTCCTCCCTCCCTATCTCCTTCCTTCCTTCCTTCCTTCCTTCCTTCCTTCCTTCCTTCCTATTTCTATCTTCCTTTCTTTTTCTTTCCTTCTGTCTTCCTTCCTTTTTCTCTCCCTCCCTTCCTCTTCTCTTTCTTCTTTCTTTATTCCTTCCCTCCTCCTCCTCCTCCTCCTCCTTCTCCCTGCCCCTCTTTTTCTTCCACCAATGGAAGTCATTAATCTAAGAGGACAGGAAGAATGAGAGTGTTTGCTAGGGTTTGGGGAAATATTTCAAAGTATTCATGTTTTGGAAGACGTAAGGCTCATAATGACAGGTAAAGGTGTCTTAAATTTAAAATGCCTCTGAATGGAGCTTGTGTAGCGGTCAGTGGGCGGAGCATGTGCTGCCTGGGAGGATTCCACTCCTCAGCCCATGTAACTCGTCTGCTCTGGAGGTGAGAATGGCAGTAATGAGAGGAAAGGCCAACGCTGCATGTGTATTCCTCGTTAGCTGTGGGAGAAGGCTTGGAAAGCTGTAATTTTACTTTCTAAAACTCAGGTAATATATTGTTAGGTGCTTTCTGTTCATGTCTGGTAATCCACAGAAGATTAAGGTGGTATTAACTTCAAAATATATCTGTACCATAGCATTGTGTTTTCAGGAATGTTCAGGCATGTCTTTTTTCTTTCAATTGAGGTCATAATGGTTGTTATTTTCATGGTTATATATAAAAATGCTGAATTGTAAGATCTGCATATGGAAACATGAGAACAGACACCTAATCTTTCTACACCTTCCTGTTCCCTAAGGCTTACGTACTCAGTCTATTGCTTTACAGTGGCTGACCACCTTCTCCTCCCAGATAACAGTATCATGACCCATGCAAAATAGGACATGCTTGATGAAGTGCTTCCTCGTTTTCTTATGACTTTTTCTCCTCCTCATTATATGTACTGTATATGGTGCCGAAAATCTTCTGTTTTGCTACTTCAGCATGACTCCCTGGGTAGGGCTTTGATGGCTTACAGATGTAAGAGCTCTTTTTCCTGATGACGGCTTCCAAATAGACACGGCACTTGGGCCTCGTGTTTTTCTCTTTTGCTCTTCATTTTATAGGGTTTTACCTGTTACTTTGTAGACTGTTTTGACACTTTTTTCTTTGTGCTGTGTTTGTGTGTCTGTATGCTCATATGTGTGTGGGTGTTAGCACATTTGTGGAGGTCAAAGGGCAGCCTTGGGAGTTGGTCTTTACCTTCCGGCTTCCTTGAGATGACTGCACACCTGGATGGCTGACAGAGCTGAGAGTTCTCCCGGCTCTGCCGCAGGAGTGTTGGGATTACAAGTGTAACCTGCTGTTTCTGGTTGCATATCACGTCTGGCATTTAAGCTGTGCCCCTCCTGCCTGCAGTACAGATGCACTGACCTCTCAACCCCCTCCCCTAGCATTTACCTATTACTTTTAAAGTTACAGGTACTCTGCAGGGTTATCTATTCTTTGTATTGGCGGTATGGATTATTTGCTAGTCTTTGGCTGTATTTGCAAACTGTGATTTAATGTTGCTGTTTGATACTTATGTAGCACAAAAATATACTTTGATGCTATAAGAAGTAAATATTTATAAATCGCTGTATAATATTTTATAAAAGTTAATACTTGGAAGGGGAATTTGATTTTAACGGACAGGGAAAACAAGCACACATGTGGTTACATACGATATGAGAATGTGCTGAGTGCTGACAGGGGGGTTTTAGACAGCAGAGCAGTGGACTGCTGAAGAGTGCCCGCTGACGGCTGGCGAGGCCCTCGGACACGAGCGAGGGACATGGCTGCCTTTCTGCAGAGAGCTAAGTGCATTGTCCTTGTGATAAAACCACAGTCACTGTGTTCGTTTCCTACCGAAGGCATAGACAACCTCTGATAACCTGTAAAAGAGCAAAGCCTTTGTAAATTGAATTTGCCGTTCATAGTTTGAAGTAGTTATAAGAAATAATAAGCAGAAATCCCATGTGTTCGTTATAAGGTTTTCTCTAATGATAGTGTGATAAGCAAAACAAGTCAGACTCCAATGCAGTATCATGGTATATGCTCGCACACACACACACATGTGTTGTGTATATATACATATATATGTGTGTATGTATATGTGCACATATGTATATATACTGTTTACGAAAGGGGAAGGGTATGTGGGAGGAAGGAAACGGTGGTAGGGGAGGGGAGTAACAAAAGATAACAGCACAATATACACATGTATGTATAATATTCACATATGTGTACAACATACACACATATGTACAATATACACATGTATGTATAATATACACATGTATGTACATTATACACATAATGTATGGAAACATTACTTTGTATGTTGACTAAAAACAACTTAAAATTGCAGGGAAATTTTTGAAAAGTGAAGGACTCACATTTTACAACCACTGAAAGTGTCTGTCTCTGAAGTGGCTGGTGTTGTCCGAGCTGAGACCGCAGTGAGGAGCCAAAATCCTTTCTGTTGTGCAGTTGGCAGAGGCAGATTACAGAGGAGAGAGTCCCAGCTAGTGTCAGGTGGTGAGACGGGCTTGCCCAGGGGGAAGGGCGGGGCGTGTCCATGTGGAGGAAGGAGTGTGTCTGGAGGATCAGTAGACCCCTGGCTGCCGTGAGGCGAATAAGAGTGCAGTCCATTTGTGGACCTCTGCTCAAACGGCTTGTCATCAGGAGTGGAGGACGGGTCGGGGTGGGGGGCTGAAGAGAGCCTGGGCGTTGGAGGGGGCCGAGAAGGTTGGTTGGTGGATTGTGCCGCACATGGGGAACAGCCAAGATGGAGAGTGGCCTTTGGTTTCCACTGCGACTTCCTTTCCAGGTCACCATTCATAGACCCCCTTGCACAGCAGTGTGTGTCTACCTTTTCACTATGTAATATGTCACAACAGTTGCACTGGTGGAGGCGAGCCATTCATTTTAGAATACCTTTCAGAATGACCCCCTTTAAGGCAGATTGTGTGAAAAGAAATACTGTAAGGGTGGTCCCTTCACTGTGCATATTGTCAAAGCTCATAGTACTTAGCAGTTTTGAGCCTTATTTTACATTTATTTGAAAGCAAATTAGTTATTTATTTTAAAATATATTTTTGACTGCACTAAAGTTATGTCACATTTCTCCCTTCCTTTTCCCCTTCAAGCTTTCTCAGGTGACCCTCACATATGTGTTATGTGTGTGTGTGTGTGTGTGTGTGTGTGTGTGTGCGCGTGCGTGCGTGCGTGCGTGCGTGTGTGTGTGTGTGTGTGTGTGTGTACAGATATATAATTACAACTTCCCGAATCTCTGGTTTTATTGTTTGTGTGTCTGTGGGTTTGTGTGTGTAAGGACTGACCACTCTGCACTGGACCCTTCCTGGGCCCGGCACACTGCACCCCCCCACCCCCCACCCCCCCACCCACCCCCGCAGTCACTAGTTGCCCGTCATCCTTGCTGTAGGAGTGGGACCACACAAAAATGTCTTCTTCCCATGTTACTATGTCTGTTAATGCTGCTATTCAGGTCTTGTTTATGCAGCCATTTCTAGGAAGAACTGTTTCATACAAGACTTTTTTGTATTCTAGCTCTTACAATCCTTCCTGTCCCTCTTCTGTGAGGTTTGAAAAATTAAAAAAAAAATAGCCCGACAGAATATCAGCAGAATGCATTGCTCTGAGCTTAGCTCCCAGACACAAGCGGCTCAGTGGTATTTAGATGTGTTACCTTGAAGATGTGCAAGAAATTAAGAGTAAATGGTTCTAACATTGACCCCTAAAGGTTACGGGGATGGAGAAATGATGTTACTAGCTGATGTAGATATTTTATGTATAAAATGGTCTATCTGTTTTTGTCTATGTATGTGGTGTGCATGCAGGTATGTATATTTGTGTGTTGTGTGTTTGAATGTGTATGTGTGTATATATGTAGGTGGATGTGTGTGCATGCATTCTATGTGCATCTGTTTGTTCCTAGGTGTGTGAGTGCCCTAGGAGACCAGAAGACAACAGTGTTCCAAGCTACTTCATACTGGGAACCAAATTCTAATTTTCTGCATGAACAGCAAATGCTCTTGACAGCCAAGCCATCTCGTCAGCGCTGTGATTTGTTTTCCTGTAGCTAAATCCCAGAACACGTGACGGATAATCTTAAACATTTAAGTGAGCTCTCAGGGGTGTCCTGGGCACGCGTTACTGTGCCTTGGTCTTTCACCCGTCACCGCTGTGAAGCTTGAAATGGGCTTCGTCGAGCAAACCCCTCCAGCCCACGGCTGCACTGTCTGTATTCTCCTGCCCTCACACAGACAGACCCATTCAGCCTTTGGACTTTGGAGCCTGGCTTTCTTCACAGATTTCCCCACGTTTTAGTATGGGCCGGAATCCCTGCTTTCCTAAGACTGAGCACTATCTCCAAGTATAAGAACACACTCTACAGAGTCATCCTTCACCGAAAGATACCAGGTTGCGTCTACTTTTGGCTTTTGGGAACAACGTTGATACGAACATGGGTGAACAGACGTCTGAGACCCTGCTTTATGCACACACACAAACACGCACAGTGCATGTGTCTCAGAACTGTGTTTAATTATCATTCGTATGGACACCTTAGGTAGATTTCATTCTCTGGCCATTTTTTGTGGACGTATAATGTATTCTGCTCACGTGCAGCCTCCCCCCCCCGCCCCCCGTTTCTCTGTCGCACTCGCCCCGCTCCCCAGAACCCTCTCTCTCTAACACATCCCTCTCGTACTGTACTGTCATGTCTGTATCCCATGGCATTTAGTGAAAGTTGCTGGCTTGCACTTACTTAGCTGTGGGGTTACTTACTTAATTAGCAATGGGCAGCTTACCAGCGGCTGCATCTCTCAATAAAAGTGACTGTTCCTTCCCAGGCAAATACTGACTGCCAGTTGCTCTGTACCTAGGGGAGGGGCCCCATTGCACTGGATGTTGATGGACCTGTTTGGTTTTGTTTGAGACGTGGTTTATTTAGCCAGACTGTTTCTGAACTCTCCTTGCAGCTGGAGATGGCCTGGGATTCCTGATCCACCTCTAGGTTTTAGGAATAACAACCACTCACTGCCAAGCTCCTTTGGGGGGATGGGATCCAGACTCCATGCGTACTGAGCTCCATGGCCCTTTGCGTGTCTGAGGGCCGTCTTCTTGTTTCCCTGGGATTCATTCCACATGGCTCACAGGCTATGTGCTGTCCCCACACCCTTGTTATTATACAATACGAGAACTGTTAGATTCTGGTTTCTGCTTTTTTTTATTGGATATATTCTTCATTAGCATTTCAAATCTTATCCCTTTTCCCAGTATCCCCTCTCCCGGAAACCCCCTATCCCATCCTCCCTCCCTCCCACTGCTTCTCTGAGGGTGTTCCTCCACCTACCCACTCCACCTCACCACCCTCAATTTCCCCTACAATGGGGCATCTATCAAGCCTTCACTGGACCAGGACCTCTCCTCCCATTGATGCCTGACAAGGCATTCCTCTGCTACGTATGCAGCGGGAGCCATGTGTGCCCGTTGGTTGATGTCTTAGTCCTTGGGAGCTCTGGGGGGTCTGGTTCATTGATATTGTTGTTCTTCCTATGAGGTTGCAAACCTCTTCAACTAGTCAGTCCTTTCTCTAACTCCTCCCTTGGGGGACCCCGTGCTCTGTCCAATGGTTGGCCGAAAGCATCGGCCTCTGTATTGTTTCTGATTTTTAGTAGCCACGGTTGCAGCATAATTTTGCTTCTATCTATGCTGGGATGACTGGCAGATGCGTCATCCATGTACAACCTTATCAATGAGCATTTTAAAGCAAAAGGAAATGTGGAATATTTCAGAGGAGAATGTTGTAAGACACTTGCTTTGTGGTGGGTCAGAGGTTGTCAAAATGTCAAGAACCATGGTTCTCCGTGGACGTTGACATGTCAGGCAATCAGTGTTAGGTGAACCACGATCATCGTCGACACAGAAGTCCAATCTAAAGTGTGTTTTCACTCCGGGTATTGTAGTCATTTGATGCTTCATTATTTTAATTGGCAGTAGTTAAATAACAGCCATTTCCTTTGCCTTTTGTTCTTCCCAGACAAGCATTTTTAAGAGCTTTTATTGCCAGCCTCTGAACAGCATGCTATAAAAATGAGAGTAGTTTGATATTTCCACATTTTTTTTCTTGTTGTTGTAATTGGAGCTTTGATGGTGAAACTAAAAATCAATATAGGATGTAATCCTGGCCCCAGAGGGCATATGGCAGCAGGTGGCAGAGAGGCGGAGGGCGCTGTAAGAGAAACAAACCTCACGGGAATCCTGTCTCACAGGGCTGGGGTGGGGCTGACTGCAGCGTGACTGAGGGGAGCAGGAGTTTGATCCAGGACCGTCAGCATGTGGAGCTCAGGGCTTCCTTCCTGCAGAGGACTGTCTCCCACCTTGTGGACACGTAGTCCCATCTCCTAGCAGCAGAGTCCTCTGCATCCTTCTAGTGGAGATAGCCCCAAATAGTACCTGACCTTGCCAGATAGATACAGCTGCGACCCATTGTCTTTTGTATTTACCAGGAACCATTTCTAGTGGGTTCTGACGGTATTCCTTGACATCATCTGACTTACAATTCACTGGGTAACAAGGCAGCTTCTAATTCTGACCCAGAATTTATATAAGTGCAACTTTTTGCAACTGTCATAAATTTTCTGAGGTCGAATGATATAGCCTTCATGCCTTTCTATGGAAATTCATATTGCTTAAACACTTTTTTGTATGAATGGCAAATTAGAATGTGCCCAGTGTAAGTGACTCAATGTTTTATGCCAGGAAGGCTATGCAGCTGCAGCTTCGGTTTTATCAATGGACAGATTGAAGCCTGTCTATAATGACTGTATAATCAAACCTTCAGCAGCCAGAAGGGCAGTGCTGGACCCCACAGAAGGCTGCTTTTCTGGTTGTCTTGGCTGTTAACAGTGATGGGCTTTAGAGGATGGTACTTACAGTTCACAGACTAACTCACTGAGCAGAACCTCGCCGGTGGGTGCTCCAGGTCAGCTGGATGGGAGCTTTCCTTTCAGGACTCTTAACTGCTCTTAAGACCCATCCTCCCTTCTTGATCAGCATCTTCTTATGGCCTCTGTGCTGTACCGGGATGGGAGGAATAAGCTAGGCAGTGTCTGCCCTGTAGGTGGTGAGTTAGTGATGAGACCCTACACAGATAATAGTGATGTTGACTGCTGGTAGCCATGCACACAGGAAGTTCTCTGTGAGCTCAGGGGAGGTGGGGATTACTTCCACTAGGAGGGATTTGGGAAGGGTTTGTGCACCAGCTCTTAAATGATAGCTAAGTGGCCTCAGCAACGCATCTAGGTCACGTCCATGTCAGTAACAAATCTGATGGGTTGCCAGATAGGTGACTAGGTGACCTTCCGTGTTTCTATCTGGAGGTGACTGGGCCATTCTAAAGGGGCGGAGCTATGACACAGGAAGTCAGGAACTCAGTGAGCCCCAGTCTCCACGCTCGGCACTCCTGAGGTCATCCAGGATTGCCTTTACAGATTTACCGAGCCACTGGGTTGGAGGACTTTGTTCTTCTCACTAAAGCAGTTCAAGGTGTGCTTCACCCTTTCTGGAAAGTTACCCACGGTTTTTAAAACGAGTCTTCAAATAGGATAGAGAGGTTGCAGGCCAAGTGATCCCTTTCAGACCTGGAGAACACTTGCTTCAGTAGCTAATGGTTCCATGCGCTGAGTCACCTGGGCAGGGTCGGGTCCTGATGGTGGCATTCAGAGATCTTTGAGTTGAAGCCAGCTGTGTCACTGCCTGGAACCCAAACATTTCAAAATAATTTGGTCTTAGAATATAATTTATAATTTTCTCAAACTCTACTCTCAGATGATTCTGAATCATCGACACATTTGGTATTTTCCATGCCTTACAGCTGCTGCTGCTGTGCCTGTGATCTATGGATTTCATTTGAGGCTTTGTCCTGCTTTGTTTTGTTTATGCTCCACAGAGCAGCTACAGGGAGTTTCTGACCTTCCCCTGTCAGTTTCACAGTCTATCTTCAAAATACCTTAATACCTGGTGACTGCACGTGTTCCAGTCGTTAAGAACCGAGTTCTAGATCATCAGCGCGCACAGGAATTATGGAGTAGTTGCCAGTTGCAGGGGGCAGGCAGGCGTATCAAGTTGGAGAGCATTTTTATAATTGGAAAAATAAAGCAAGTTATTGCTTGAGTGGCTGTCCTCAGAACGGTTTGGTTTTCCTTGAAGAAAGCATGAGTAAATTGGACCTTACAACCAAATTCCTCTGTGAAAAAGTTTCATTCTACAGTTTTCTCTGTCATGCAGGGATGAGTGAATTGTTTCTACAGTTTAGAAACTGTTGTGATGTAATCTGAAAGACTTCCAGGGGAACGAAAGGAGAGATATTCTGTCATCATGGAGGGCTCCCAACTCCCCGCCCCTTGCCAGAGAGAATGAAGGAAGGGGCCTCCCACGGTGCACAGTTGGTTTCCTTGCTTTCTTTATCTTTTTCTAATAATGCATTTATTTTTATCTCATGAGCATTGTTTTTTTGCTTTGCTTTGTTTTTGTTTCTTTGTCTACATGTATGTCAGTGTGAAGGTGTTGGATCCCTGGAGCTGGAGTTACAGATGGTTATGAGTTGCCGTGTGTGTGCACTGAGAATTGAACAGGGGTCCTCTGGAAGAACAGACAATGCTCATAACCACTGAGCTGTTTCTACAGCCTGTGTGTGTGTGTGTGTGTGTGTGTGTGTGTGTACACATGTACACACATATGCATATATACATACATATATATGTCTATGTGTGCATATATATATATATACACACACAAAAAAAACAGAGCAAATACTTTAACAGTTTGTAAAAGTATCAGAGTGGAACATCTTTACATAATTAAATGATCTCTAAGAATGAAGGAGAGCATTCACTCACACAGAACAGACTGTAAGGCGAAGCCACATTTGCTTGAGTACTCAGCGAGAGTGTTGCCATGCCTTGAGGAAATCCTTGCGGATGCTAAGGTCTGGGCAGTGACCAGCATGCGGACTGGGCTAGGGGCTGAGTCTAGAACCATCAGTAGATTTTTCCTCTTTAGTCGGCTTCCCTGTACCAAATTCATGTGATTGGGAAACTGATACCACATATGGTTCCATTTTATGTTACAGAGGCTGAGTCTAGTAACTCCCTGAGGTTTTAACTGGCCCCAAACCCCAATCACCCATTTGATCCAAGTGTTATTAGAGGGAATATTTTCTTTGGAATGTTCTGCAAGCCCTTGAACTGCACTGCAGGCAGTGAAACTTTTGGTCATTTTCATTAACCCTTCTCTCCTGAGTCTTATAGACTGTGAACAGAGAATGTCAAGATGATTCTGTTGTGTCAAGCCATTGTTTAGTCTTGTGAGTGCTGTCCTTTGAGAAACTGAACCTAATTCCATGGTGAAGTCCTTGGTCAGAAGGAAGAGTCACCTCTGCTGACATGCCCACATTTAAAGGCTTTTCATGGTGGCTGAGGACAATGGAGAAGAAAGCACTATTTTGACAGGTTCCAAAAGCAAAATTATAAAACAAAGGTTTTTCCTGAGTAAATCATGACTGCAGAAAATGAGGACGTCATTTGGAGATGGATTTAACCACTGGCTTCTTAGAGGAAGCAGGTTCTAATTAAGACCACGCTTGTGCTGTGCAGCATGTGTCTGGATCCACATGTGTGCTCACCGCCCACGGGCGGCTGAAGGAAGTCGTAGGAATGCTTGTCTGTGGGAAATTTCCCAGGGCAGTACAGAGCAGGTCTTTTCTGCCTGTGCTGATGCAGACTGTGTGGCTTGCCCTTGGCTTCTTGTTCACATTAATGCCCATTTAATGAGCCTTCCTTTCAGGTTCCCCTCCTTGTGTTCACTCAGATTTCTAATGACTCCTTTCCACAAGAGGGGTGTGGCAAGGACGTTATGAGATGTGGTTTGGAAACGAGAAAGAAAAGCCAGAACGTCATTTTGGAGGCTCGGGGTTAGAGGAGGCTGTCTTGGCTGCTTTTCTTTTTTCGATCCCCAGTGTGGATTCATAACTCGCCGTGTGTTCTATGGTAACTTTATGTCAAGCAGTAGATTACGGTTTAGGGAAGGGAGCCCAGTGCAGGGCTTACATCTCTCCCAGTTGGACTTTTCCACTGGTCAGCTCCATGGCGTTAGGATCCATCATGCTTTGAATATCAGACTCATGCTCTTTCCCTTTGCACTATAAAACCTTGTCTGTGAGTCTGAGCTGTGAGGACATTTGAATAAGAAGTGTTTGCTTTTCACCCATTTCTTTGGAAGCCAAGGCTTTGTGGTCACCACTCCTGGAGCTCTGGAGTTCTTGGCTCACAGCACAGAGAGCTCAGCAATTAGTAGGGGTCTCTAGTGTTAGGGACAAACTCGACAGAGAAACAAAGGAAAGTGGTTCATTGAACTGAGGGGTGATTGATTCCTTATTAATATTAAGAAATGACATTGTAAGTCCAAAAAGAATAACAATAGACGTGCTTATCAGAGAAAGTTTGGAACATCTCTGTTGTTGACAAAATTGACAGAGGCAACTGCTAAAAAGTAAAACATGTGTCTTTAAGGACCTGGCCAAGCCAGCCCACTGGCCTTGGAGTAATTCAGTAGTGTAAACTCTCTCAGCCTCAAACGCCTTCTGTTAGGCCGCATTGTCCTTCTACGGCACTTGGGTGCTATTTCTGATGTATTGTTTAGGATAGGAGAGCTTTCCCATTTAGAACACAGTTGCCTTGATTACCTTTATAGGGCAACTGAAAAGATCTTATTCATATTGGGAAAGCATTTAAATGCATTAGCATTGAAATTGATTCCAAAGAAAGACAACAGCATTTTCTCTGCTGCAGACAAGTGAATTTACTGTCCCGTTAGTGCCTAACCTTGCTTAGGGCCTGGGAGATGGCTCAGCTGGCAAAGGCCATGAAGGGCAAACGTGAGGACCTGAATGCACAACCCCAGGACACATTAAAAAAGCCAGGCTCGCGGGATTCACCTGAAATCCCAGTGCACGGAAATCAGGGATAGAAAGAAGGGATAGAAGGTATAAACACTAAGGTGTTTGCTGACCGCCCAGTCAAGACACACCAGGGAGCTCCAGGTTCAGTGAGAGACTCTGTCTCAAAAGAAAAAAAGAAAAGGAAGACACTTTGTTTGCCTCTGACTTCCACCCCCACATATACATTTACATATCCGCCCATTGGATGTGTGTTCACACATGCTGCGCGTGCACACACACACACACACACACACACGCTCTCATGCATGCACAAATGCATACACACACACACACACTCACAAAAGCGCCTATACACAGGCTTTACAAAACAGACTAGACTTTGGGAACCTAGCTTGTATTACACTGGGAGTGAGGAGGATCCCGGTGGGGGCATTCTCTTCAGATGCTCTGCTTGCTGTGTGAGCAGACCTTCCTCCGTGGACAGAATGGGACGGCAGTCTGCTGCTTAGACGGTCTCCAGCTGCCACCCCCTGGTTTCTCCTGGTTTCTGTTGTGTTGCTGCCGTCTTCACAAGCCCCGTGTGTGGGGCGTGTCCTCACATCCAGGGCCCATGTGTTTTTCATCTCCAGTTCCAGCCGTTACTTTCAAAGAATGTGGTTGTATGTGTTTACGTATTTCTTTTGAGATGTTCAGCTTCCCTGGGTTGTACTGTATTATATCAGACACACAGTGTGTCCTCTCAGCCTGTGGCTGTCAAGTGCTGCACTTCACGGAAGTTTGTGGTGTCTGCTTCCAGAGCCTGTTCCATGTGCAGGACCGGAAGCGATAATTCTTGTTGATGAAGTTCTGTTTTCTACCATCCTCCCTTCCCCTCTTCTTAAGACTGTGACGTTGAATAAATTAATTAACATTTGTGCCAGGGGTTTTACAATTTCTGTGCAAAGCATTTTTAGAAAATATTTCCAGAACTCAAAAGGCATCCTCTTAGGGAGGCACAGATGGTTCGTGAGTGTGTGTAACTTCTTGTGATCTTTCTGTAGCCCAACATGATAATCTCTACTGACAACCCCTACCACTCAGGATGCTGAAGACAACAACACCTTTCCCACCCACTGCCTTTCCAAAGACAGTCATCTAGTCTAGATCTTTCAATTAGCCCTGAAATCATCTTAGGGAAAAATTTAAAAATACTTGGTGCTATGTGATGGTAAATTCCTAAAATCTGAGAACTTGGGGGGAAGAGGGAGAAAGATCAGGGTAACCCTCGGCCACATGGTGATTTCAGGGCAGCCCGGGCTTCCCGGGATTCTGTCTCTAAAATAAACAAACTGGCAACTACGTCGAATGTCTTTAGATATTCCAGTACAGAAGGAGCTCAGGTTTGTGTGTGTTCTGTCCTTCCCCGGTTGGCAGAGTTGAGGACACACTGTCATGCCTCTCAGGTAAACCAAGCACCTGAGGGCAGCAGTCCATGCCTCACTCTCCCAGTCCTCAGCTTGTCAGGGTTTTGAGGGCCCCAGCAGTCTCTGTTTTCATTTTGAGGCCACTTCAAACACTGACGACTCACTGTCTCTAAAAGGTCCCTTCAGGTTGATGTTACCTATGTCTCTCTAGTTGTGCAGCTCTTTCTGCTGCTCAGCTGGGAAGAATGCTTTCCTCCTGGGGTCCTGTGCAGAAGTGGTTACTTGACCAAGGGTTGGCTTGTCAGTGGATCACACAATTCCTGTAGTTAACGTGAAGAGAAAAAGTGGCTATGGGCAGGGTGTGCAGAAGGGTCTGGTGGGATGTGTGTAAGTCACAGCTTTACAGAAAGAACTGGAGCCTTCCGTGGATTCGGCACCAACACACACTGTGCTTTCCTGTAGTTATGGGGACACAGTCACCTGGCAGGGCAGAGCAGCCCTCCTGGGGAGGGGTGACAGTCCCACCTGATGACTGTTGTAAGCACATGGGTCCCTAGCAACAGTCAGAACCCAAGGGGGAAATGTTTACCTCTGCTCCATTTGTCCCTGGAGAGAAGGGTAGAGGATGTTCGTGGGGGGAGAGACCATATATAGAGACCTCTGCTCAGTGTTCCCAGGCTTACCTCTTCCACAGAGAAAAGTCACTATCAGTGAAAAATCAGCAAAGGCTGTAAACAGCCACTGAAGAAACAATACCATGTTTTGGGAATCATGTGTTATCAGTGTGACAAAATGCCTGAGAAGAAAATTCAAAAAGAGTAAAGGTTTCTGTGCATGCACAGTTTCTGAGGGTTCAGAGTGTGGTCAGCCTGCCCTGAGCTCGTGGGTGGCAGTAGGGTGTGGTGGATCAAAGCGGCTCACCTCAGGATGGTAATATGGGGCGAGGAGGCACAGAGGTACCCTCTCTTAGGAACTTACCTTCTTACTTCTGAAAAATCCCTAACTCTAGTGAGTTAAGCCATTGATGACATTAGTGCCCTCACCAGCTAGCCCCTTCTCAGGTGTACCTATCACCAGCTGGGGCCCAAGCCACCAGCAAGGGGGCCCTTTCGGCATCTACTGTCTAGTTGAACCATGACATATATTGTTCTCAGCTACACGGGGCTAAAAGTTGAAGGTTTTTTCCCCCTCCCATTGCAGTCTTGAAAATATGTGTCTGTGGAGCTCGGGAGCACACTGATCTTTGAGTTCTGTGGTAAACGCGATGGCTTTCACCGTATGTGGACTTTGAATGATGAGTCTCTATAAGTGTTCAGAACTAGGGAAGCAGGGGCTCCCTTCAGACTTACTAACGTGGAACCCCCTGTCACAGTCATTCTATGCATGTGAAAATCTGAGAAGCTTAACTCTACAAAGAGATCAGTTCTCCCGGTCACTTGATGCTGGTCCTTTTAGGCAGTTGCTTGGGTAAAAGTTCAGCTTTTGATGAACACTAAACCCAAGCATTCGAACCATCCATAACAATAATATCCTCTAGTGAGCCATCACTAGTGCTGTTAGGAAACTGTACCCAGAGGCCATTCCTTAGCATTAGCTAGTTAGGAGTCTGGGGAAGAGAGACTGGTCGGGAATAAGCTTTTTATTTCAGAACCAAAGGAAGAAAAGCAGAAGGAAGTGTTCTTCTTGGAACACACTGTTTCTTCCCATTTCAATATATCAGGAATGATGACTGGACAAGGGAACTAGGAGAGACCAACCACAGTTGGAAAAAAAACACAAAAACAATGTGTCTCAACTTAATGAAGTGTTTGGAAGTTCTATTGGTTGGAATGCAGTGCTTGGCTTGGGGGCTGCGTCCACTAAGGTGGAGTGCGTTTTCCACCGTGTTCTAATATTGGGAATTTGGCATGATCAAAGTGCCTTAGACTGGCTTTGCACATGTATGAATGGAGGCCATTCAGTGCCACCTACGTCACACAGCTGTACCCGGGAGGACTTGCACTGTGGACTAGTGACGACACAGCTGTAACCGGGAGGACTCGCACTGTGAACTAGTGACCACACAGCTGTACCCGGGAGGACTCGCACTGTGGACTAGTGACCACACAGCTGTAACCGGGAGGACTCGCACTGTGGACTGGTGACCACACAGCTGTAACCGGGAGGACTCGCACTGTGGACTGGTGACCACACAGCTGTACCTGGGAGGACTCGCACTGTGGACTAGTGACCACACAGCTGTACCCGGGAGGAATCGCACTGTGGACTGGTGACCACACAGCTGTAACCGGAAGGACTCGCACTGTGGACTGGTGACCACACAGCCGTAACTGGAAGGACTCGCACTGTGGACTAGTGACCACACAGCTGTACCCGGGAGGACTCGCACTGTGGACTGGTGACCACACAGCTGTACCCGGGAGGACTCGCACTGTGGACTGGTGACCACACAGCTGTACCTGGGAGGACTCGCACTGTGGACTAGTGACCACACAGCTGTAACCGGGAGGACTCGCACTGTGGACTAGTGACCACAGAGCTGTACCCGGGAGGACTCGCACTGTGGACTAGTGACCACACAGCTGTACCCGGGAGGACTCGCACTGTGGACTAGTGACCACACAGCTGTACCCGGGATGACTCGCACTGTGCACTAGTGACCACACAGCTGTACCCGGGAGGACTCCCACTCGCACTGTGGACTGGTGACCACACAGCTGTACCTGGGAGGACTCGCACTGTGGACTAGTGACCACACAGCTGTACCCGGGAGGACTCGCACTGTGGACTGGTGACCACACAGCTGTAACCGGAAGGACTCGCACTGTGGACTGGTGACCGTACAGCTGTAACCAGAAGGACTCGCACTGTGGACTGGTGACCGCACAGCTGTAACCGGGAGGACTCGCACTGTGGACTGGTGACCGCACAGCTGTAACCGGGAGGACTCGCACTGTGGACTAGTGGCGAGTAGCCCAGTTTCCCATCCTCAGGCTCTCAAGAGCATCCACGTCATACTGCCAAGCAAGGACCCAACTTCACTGTGTGTTTCAGAGCTCTTAAAAAAACAAAACAAAGCAAAATAAGACACCACCACCACCACCACCACCACCACAACAACAACAACAACAACAAGAACAAGAATGTTCAAGAATACAGAAAGCCAGGCTGGAATTGGCACTTAATAGGTCCTAGGGAAGGGGAGGGTCATTTTCTTCAAAGGCGTAGCCACTGGTAATTGGCCATATTCCAGTGAGTGGCCATACCACCATGCTCATGCAATCGACAGTGATTAAACTCAAGTGTAGTAATGTAAAAGAGAAAAAGACATGAAGGTAGATGGGGGAATGTGTTGGCATGGCAACAGCATCCAGAAGGAGTCGTGGGGGGATAAGAGAAGGTCAGTGGGGGAGGGGTGAATATGAACCAGATTCATTATATACAGGTTTAAATTTGTCAGAGTAAATGCAAATGTTAAATTTAAAAACTCAGCTAAGGACAATGTTCAGTGGTAGGACTTTTGTTAAGCAAGTGTGAGGTTCTAGATCTCACCTGAGTCCCTAAAGTGAATAAAATAATGAAATTTTAAGATCTAAACTACAAGAATTGACTAACAAGAATTCTTTTTTTTAAATTTATTTATTCTATATGTGTGAGTACACTGTTGCTGTCTTCAGACACCCAAGAGGGCATCGGATCCTCAGTACAGATGGTTGTGAGCCACCATGTGGGTGCTGGGAATTGAACTCAGGACCTCCAGAAAGAGCAGTCAGTGCTCTTAACCGCTGAACCACCTCTCCAGTCCGCTAACAAGAATTCTTAACAGTATCAGACTAAAGAGAGCATAGTTAACAGGGTGAAGTTGGTTTCCTTGTTTGCTTTCAGTCACTAAGGTATCAGCTAGCACTCTGCATGTGTGACTTGTGGTCCTTTCATCCCTACGGAGGGTCTGTGAGCAGGGAATCCCACAGCTCTGCTTCAGGGCCCTGCTTCCCACAGAAGATCTGGGTTCTACTGGTTTTGCGCCTCTTCCTTGGGGTGAATGGTGAGGAATTATTTGTCCCTACTATGCTGGCACCAGGACTTGATTGGCTTGGGTCTGCGTTCCTGCTTTTCCTTGTGCTCTGGGAGAGGAGGGAAAGAGGCATTCCCAGCGTACACACTCCCAGTATTAGTGCCTTCTATACACCGAGAGCTAATTTGGGCACATGGCAAATATATGACTTCAGTGGGAAAATGCACTGCGGGCTTCCAGAACCCCACTGCATCTTAGATAGACGTGGACCTGGGAGCAGACTCTAGGGACAGCATCCATTTTGCCTGTTGGACGAAATAGGCTATCTGACTCAAGCCTTAGTGGACCTGGTTGGGTCTTAGTCTTTTGCATTATTTGGGCTCATTTCTCCTTGACTAGTTCCACTGGGTCCTGCAGGATTTAACAGCCAGCTTTCTCTCCACCAGGGTTATTGGGGTTGTCTAGCCAGAGATGACCCAATAGTTTTCAGCCTCGGGGAACTTCAGTGTTTATTAGAGGGTGCAAATGTATTCATTCTAACAAGTAGCTGTCTAGTATTTTATGCAGGCGCTGGCCTGTGATCCCATTTGCTACAGACACTGACTGAGGCAAGAGGTCCGGGAGCTTAAGGCCTTCCTGGCTGACACAATAACGCCAAGGTCAGCTTAGATAACTCAGAGAGACTATTTTTAAAAGTACAAAGGGTTCGGGGATCTAACCCAGGTAGAGAGCTTGTCTAGCATGCACACAAATTTTGAGTTTCATCTCCAGAAGTGCATAAACTGGGTGTGATGCTACATGTCTACAGTCTCAGGAGAAGGAGATAGAGGCTGCAGGGTCAGAGGGTCAAAGGTAGCCTCAGTCATTTGGTGAGCTCAGGGCCAATGGAGGACCCCAAGACACTGTTGCTTACAACACACGCCATGAAAAGTAAAAGTGAAAAAAAGGATAGAGATGTACAGCACGGCCAAGCACACTACAGATTGAGTTCAGTCCCCATAGTGCCTCCCCTCCCCTACACACACACACACACACACACACACACACACACACACACACACACGGACTGCAGAGACATACGGTTCTAATTTTCTGAGGCTGTAGCGGACTAACCCACATATTAAAACTATTTGCCCCGTTTTTTATGCCATTTGTGGGGGTCTCAGATGGCACAGTGCATGTGCGCTCTGCTTGGTGGTCAGTGCAGGTGTCTCTCCAGGCTCATGTACACGCCTTTTGTTTGATGCCAAAAAGGTTCAAACACTAGGCTGGATGTCCTTGGATGTTTCGGGTGTTTCCCTGTGGGACTGATTTCAGCACTGGAGAAGTGCTAATGGATTTACAGACCTCTAAGACAAGGTTCGTCGAATACCATTAGGAGGTTGACAGTACATGTAGTGTACTTGGGGCTTAAAATCATTTATGTTTGGAAAATAGCACATGACATTTAATATTTAGTGGTTGGAGGGTCAATGCCTCCTGTGTGATGGACAATGATAGTACTTCACATGAATAATATCTTGTTTATAACAATTTGAAATAATACAGCATGACAGAACTGATTCACATTCTTATTTTTGCAGCTGACAAGATTTGAGGCATGTAAGGACGGGCCTACGTGCCTTGGAACCCAGGCTTGACTGATCCACAGTTGCTGTCGTAGTACATAGAAACTGTACTGTGTGCTCTTCTCAGCCCTAGAGCCCCCCTGTTATGGATTGCATCTCATTAGCAACATTTCTTTTTGTATGAATCAAAGTGGATGTTCTTTTGATCAATGTTTTTTCAAGTAAGCTTAAAAGCACATTTATTAGACTTCTGTTCCTAAAAGGTGTATCTAATCATTTTATGAGATCCTGGTAACTTGAAATCAAGATTGCCTGTTATGGGTTTTAGCATCTATAAAATTATAGATGTTGGGAGATTTCTCCATTGTTTTACCCAAGACTATTATAGGCCTCCTTTATTTAAAGGCTGGTATATCCTCAGGTAAATTGAGTTTCTATGTTCAGTTGATTCTGAGCCTATTTCAAACAGTGTCTGCCAACTGTGTCAAAATGTACTGCTTTTGTGATATACATAGTTTTCCGAAGGACAACATGAGACCACCAGTCTCAATCCATTTGTGACTTGACTTAGATCTAAAGTTATCCTGAAGAAACGGTTTGCTGCTACAGAAGTGTACTGGGATATTTGTTTTCAATCTATTTCTCCTCATCATTCAGTTTTTCTCATCATCAGTCACTAAAATTAGCTTGAAAAATTGTAAAAAAAAATATTGTCCTAACATTTAGAGAATTCATTACATTAGTATAAAGCAAAATGACCTACTTAGAACCAACAGCACCATTCTGAGTAATTTGTTCTTTTTGAAATTTTCTATTTGAAAAAAAAAAAAAACCTCCCTACAACATTAGTACTAAATAAATGGAGAGAGTATGAAGGGCAGGAATGCAGTATACATACATCGCATTGTTTCACTTTTTAAAATCTACTTGGGACACTAAACATGATAGAAGTAGGAAAAAAAATCTCTTATGAAGTCCCCTATGAAAGGAAATTGTTACAGGTTCTTGATTAGACAGAAACCATTCCCTCTCCTAGGGAGAATACTTAGTGTAACCGTGGCTTCATAGAATGAATTGGGCAGTGTTCCTTCTCTTTCTGTTGTGTGTAATAGTTTGAAGAGTATTGGTAGTAGGTCTTCTTTGAAGGTCTGATAGAATTCTGCACTAAACCCATCTGGTCCTGGGTTTTTTATGGCTAGGAGACTTTTAATGACTGCTTCTATTTCTTTAGGGGTTATGGGACTGTTTAAATGCTTTATCTGATCCTGATTAAACTTTGGTACCTGGAATCTGTCTAGAAAATTGTCCATTTCATCCAGACTTTTGCAGTTTTCATTTTCATTGACTGTTATGTTAATGTTTTCTGTGGTATCTTCTGCACCTGAGATTCTCTCTTCTGTCTCTTGTATTCTGTTGGTGATGCTTGCATCTATGACTCCTGATCTCTTTCCTAGGTTTTCTATCTCCAGAGTTGTCTCCCTTTATGATTTCTTTATTGTTTCTATTTCCATTTTTAGATCCTGGATGGTTTTGTTCAATTTCTTCACCTTTTTGGGCTTGTTTTCCAGTAATTCTTTAAGGGATTTTTGTGTTTTCTCTTCAATGGCTTCTACCTGTTTACCTGTGTTCTCCTATGTTTCTTTAAGGGAGTTACAGTCGCATTATCAGGAGATGTGACTTTAAGTCAGTCTTGCTTTTCTGGTGTGTTGGGGTATCCAGGACTCACTGCTGTAGGAGAACTGGGCTCTGATGATGCTAAGGAGCCTTGGTTTCTGTCGCTTATGTTCTTGCCCTTGCCTCTCGCCAGCTGGTTATCTCTGGTGTTAGCTGGTCTTGCTGTCTCTGACTGTGGCTTGTCCCTCCTATAAGCCTCTGTGTCAGTACTCCTGGGAGACCAGTTCTCTCTGGGAGGAATTTGGGTATTAGGAGCTGTGGTACAGGGTCAGCTCTGGGGTGCAGACAGAAACCAGAAGGATCCTGTCCCAGTCTGTTCCTTGGTTCCTGTGTCCTGAAAGTTCTGGGTGGGCCCCTCTTGGGCCAGCAATTTGAGCAGAAGTGGTGGTCTTTGCTTGCAGGTGTGTGGCACTCCTGGGAGACCAACTCTCTCCTGGTGGTGGTATTTGGGTATGGAGTGCTGTGGCACAGTATCAGCTCCTCTTTGGTTTATTTTATATTTTCTCCAAATAGCTGGGTGTGATGGTGGATGCTTTTGAAAGCAGTACTAGGGAGACAGAGGCAGGTAGATGTGAGAACTTTAGGCCTGCCTGGGTTACATAGAGAGTTTCAGGCCACCCAGGGAATCTGCAGTCCAACTGACCCAACAATGGGCAGGAGTGGATGGGAAGTCTAAGAGTCTAGTAGTTGCTCAGTCTGGCATGGCTAGTTGTTTCAACTGGTCTTCTGTATAAGGAAGAATTCTGAAGAAATAGGTTCCAGTAAGATGTGCTGGGAAGTAAGTGTGAGCGGGTGAAGAAGAGTCTCTTCTGACCAGTTTTAAACTGTTGTCTCAAGCTCTGGGTGTTAGGATCTGGATCTAGGCTCACCGAGAAGGCTACCAAAGCTCTTCATACTCAGCAGGGCAGATGCCGTCATTCAGTGTTCATGCCACACACAGGATGGACAGCAGAAGTGAAATGACACAGTAAGGTTGAATTCTAAGGGCTCAAGTTATACCAGAAGCTTCAACCTCACAGCATGACAAGGCAACCTCACATCCTGGAGGCAATATCAGTAACGCTGGGAAGTGTCAAAAGCCCAGCAAACTGTAGCCAAAGAAGCCTCCGTAGAGAACAATAAATACTGTGACCAAGATAGGAACAAAGTCATGGGGTGGGGGGCTAACTGACTCAGGAGCCAGAACCCAGCATGTTTGGGCCACCCTCTGCTCTGAGCAGGAAGCTTCCAAGTCCTTTTGTGTGGGTGTGGGATAGGGTCTCGTGTAGCCCAGGCTAGCCTCAGATTCACTTTGTATCTGAGGATGATCTTGACATTCTGGTCCTTCTGCCTGTGCAGCTTGAATGATGAGACTGCAGGTTTGTACAATCCCCCCTGGATCCAGAGCCTGACTGTATGCCAGGCGAACAGCTCACTCACTGAGCTGTACGCCCAGCTCAGGTCCCGGATGTTTAACATTCTAAAGATGAATAAATTCACATAAACTTTATCTTATTTACCCAGTGATACCTTATACCAAGTCGCACATTTTCATGTGAAGTCAGGTTTGTCGGCTGGGAGAGTGACTCATCTTTACATTTTATCTTTTAAACATGTGTGTAGATGTAAATGTGAAACTCTACCTCTTCACAAGGGTCATGCTGTGCCACGGTGTGTTACTATTTTAGTTTGATATACCTTGGGCACTGCTGCACTGCAGTTAGCATTAAGCTGCAGAGGAACAGACACATTTCCACCATTTTATATTCTGTATGTAAATGCCACAGTTACATGCAGGCCCCCAATTTTCTAATTTAACTGGTTGTAGTGGCTATATCTGGAATGAACTACAATCCAGAATTGAAAGTCTCACCTGTGATCCTAATCTGGAGGCTTAGAGATACAAGTTTCTGACATGGATCTTGGCCTGGAGATCTTGAGGCATGGTGGCTATGAATTCCAGAAGATTAAGACAGGGGGGGTCTCTGAGTTGAAGGTCATCTGGGATTAAAGGTGTGGTGGCACATGCCTTTAATCTGGGCTACAACTTCTGCTGGAGACCTACATAAGGACATTGGAAGGAGGATTTACTCTCTCCTTCACCTTCTTGCCTTGGGACTGAGCAACTGCTAGATCCTTGGACTTCCATCCACAGCTGCTGCTGACCATTGTTGGGAGTTGGACTACACTGTAAGTCACCAACAGATTTTCCCTTACTGTATAGAGACTACCAATACATTCGGTGACTCTAGAGAACCCTCACTAATACACTGGTTATAATGTCTTTGTTAATTTGTAGTTTAACTTGTTCATACTTGAGTTTTCCTGTGAGTGGTGATGTTCTTTTCTTAAATATGATTAGCATTTTAAAGCTTTTCTAAATTATATTTTACTTACATTTTGTGTGTGTATCTGTGTGCTCTCATGCACGCTGTGTGTGCATGTTTTCCAGCATCCGTGGGTGTATGGCATGGTGCCGTAACCTCAGGCAGAGGTCAGAGGGTAACCAGTAAGAGTTGGTTCTCTCTTCAAAACTGAGTCCTGGGAATGGAACTCAGTCTGTCAGGCTTTGTGGAGAGCACCTTTGGCTGACCCATCTTACAAGTTTCCATCTTAACCTTTTTAAAGATCACCTCTACTTTGTGGCTAAGCCAATTTTATAGATTAAACTGATTAATATAAAACTATTGGGCACATCAAAAGTGCCTGGAAATGAGCAGTTGCCGTATCAATCCTGAGCATGGCCTGTGCTATATCATAGAGCACTGAGGCACACTTCTGGAAAGTGTAGTTCAAACCTTTTCCCTTTGATTATGGTAGGTGTAGGAATAAGCCTCTTATCACCTCATTAAACATTTAGAATTCAGACATCTATAGGTATTGTGGTATATATTTCTATGTACCCTCCAGATTCCTAATGCATGAAATCACTCTTGTCTTTCTCCAGAATTTAA
The DNA here is from genome assembly GCA_964023405.1 of Apodemus agrarius. Taxonomy (NCBI): domain Eukaryota; kingdom Metazoa; phylum Chordata; class Mammalia; order Rodentia; family Muridae; genus Apodemus; species Apodemus agrarius. Next base: position 6,236,049 of record OZ030012.1, on the reverse strand, counting down.
GCTGGTGTTTTCTAGGATTAAATCTGACTTTGAGTTTTATCTTTGTTTTTGAATTGTTCTCACCACATGAAACACTGTGGTGTTTCAGGCTCATGCTGGCCCTGTAATTATACTGTTAGTATGATTCTGAAGGTGGTCCCACACAAGAATCTTGTCTTGTTAAATATTCCTGTGGGGTGTGTGTGTGTGTGTGTGTGTGTGTGTATACACACACGTGCCTGTGTTTACCAAGAATGTCAGGTACCTCTCATGTCCCCCTCTGCTTGGTTCTGTTGAAGCAGAGCCTCTCTCCCTGAACTTGGACAGAAAGAATTAATTTACTTTAAATAGAGTGGCCAAACCATTTACTTTTGAGACTGTTAATTTTTTATTGAATCCTGTAAAAAACATCCTCTGAATTTTTCAAGTTGCTTCTCAGTAATCCAGAAGAGAAATGAAAGTTGTCCCCAAATTTTCATTAATTTTTAATGGAAACCCCTGAGAAGTCATGATTTTGTATCAGATCCCCTAGGACGATGGTGCTCCGTTAGTGATGTCTGCTGTCACATGGTGGAGCAGTCTTTGGCCTGTGCAACTCAATTCCAGAAGGGGCACTGTCTGTCCTATACTAACTATCACAAGGTTGTCATTTCACTTAGCTCCAGTTTATTTTCAGTTTAGCCTAACATGGAGATGAAAGAAGTAGATTCAGTGTGTAGACAGGCTATGATATACTGTTTCTTAATAAACCAGAACCTACATGTCTGAGTCAATAGACATTTGTATTGTGAAACATGAAAGACAAGATCCAAGTTACTTGTGACACAAACCCCCTCTCATTCACCCTGAGAGGGGGCTGCGTTAATTTTGCCAGCCCTTCCCTGTGTGGAATCATAGATAACAATTACAAATAGGTGGGCCGTCTCATGGGAAGTTCCTGGCAGCTTACACCCAGGGGTTTTTCCATGGTGGTTTCAGGGTTCTTGCTTTTTGTTTGTGCAGGCATTGGGTTCAATTTCAGGTCAGGGGATCCTCGGTGGCCTTTCCTCCTCTCTGTAGTACTGGCCTTTGGAAGTCTCAGGAGGAACACAACCTTACAAACAACAACAGTGTGAAAAACAAGGGGTGTCCACTATAATATAATCCACATTCTTGTGTTCCTTAACCACATTCCACACTCCTACGGTAGCTCATGGAATAGTCCTGACTCTGGGCTGTGAGTTTCAGGGCCTTGTGTACTGTGGCTCTCGCCAGAGCCTGTGTAGTAGGCTGCTGTCTCTGTGCTTCTCTGTGTCGTCGTTTGTCTACCCTCTCGATGGGGCAGGCAAGCATGTCCTGCTCAGGGCATTGATACCTGTTCTCCTTGCCACTGAAAATCCTCCAGAGCATTAAGTAGGGGTTGAGGAGCGTGGGTGTGGGGGGTATGGGAAGAGAGTGTGGTGTGGGGGTGTGAGGTTTGGGTTTGTGGGTGTGGCTGTGGTGTGGGGGAGGGGAGGTTAGAGTTCCCAGCAGAGTTTCAAGCTTTGTCCCTCCGCCCCCAGGCCCTTTGTTTTGCTTCTTGTTTTCTTTGTTTACTTCTTTATGTGAATCTGGGAGCTGCTCTCATCCAGAGAGCCACAGCAATCTGAGAAGACAGTGGGTCTGCATCCTGAAGACCTCGCTTCCCGCTTGTCTTTCAGTCCCAGCCTGTCCATGGGAAGGGAAAGTGCCGAGGCCCTCGGGTCAGAGGGTCAGTCTTGTCTCTGCAGGGCCTGGTGTTGCTGTTTTTCTCCATAGTGTCTCCTCTCTGTAGCCAGGGGCTGCAAACACCAAGGACACCAGGGCATTCCTCCATCTTTTCCTATATCCACACACCCGCCATTTTGGCTTCACCATCTCTTCCACCAGTCAAGGTCAGCAGCAGAGGGCGGAGCTCTCACAAGGCACTACTCTGACCCACAGCTCTCCTCACAGGCTGAGGTCCTATCCTCTCTCTCTCTCTCTCTCTCTCTCTCTCTCTCTGTCTCTCTCTCTGTCTCTCTCTCTCTCTCTCTCTCTCTCTCTCTCTCTCTCTCTCTCTCTCTTCTTTCATCCTGGTGCCTGTCCTTATTTGTTAGCGCTTATGTATTATTATTATTATTATTTTGCCTATTTAACAGTCCTCCGGAACTTCAATACGTAAGCTGTGTGGAAGGAGAGGCATTGTCTTACAGAGCACTTGCTTACAGTGGCTGATTTATATTTATTAACCCAGGAATTCGTGGTTGACATATTACGAGCTAGTCCCTGCACACACGTGACTGCTTTACCATACTTAATTTGAGATTAACTGAATTCTCACCTGAAGGTTATGAAGTGTTTCTTCGGGTTGGATAGTAACCCTCATTGTCCACATACCTATAGATTTTATATCATCTATCATCTTACTAACTGATGTCCAGCCCGCTGGAGCCAGTACATTCCTAGGCAGGTAGCTGCGACAGGTACTGTGGTGAGGTGGGGGCAAGGCCGAGAGTGCGCCAGCAGGGAGGCTGCATTCTCCATGGCTCCTGCTGGGGTTTCATGGGGGTGGGAGCTCTCTGGTTGAAGGTACTGCTGTATGCAAGAGCCAGTGGAATTAGAGCTCCTGCCCTGCTCCCTCGGTGATGAACTCAGATCCGAAAGTGTAAGATCAAATGAACCCATTCTTTTGCTGAGTTGATTTGGTCAGAGTTTCATCACAGCAACAGAAAGAAACCGGGGCATTCTCGGTATTGGGCCATCCGTCCTGTTCCAGGGCAAATGTCTTCCAGGACACTGAACTCAAACTGGACTGCCAGGGAACCAGCAGATCCCAAGTCAACTGGCTGTTCCAGGCACTTGGATGCTTAGGCAGGTTGCTGATTCTGGGATAACCCACTAGAAAGAACAAGGCAGGAGGTGGAGCCTGGTTATATTGGAAGCTGAGCTCCTGAGACACCAGGAGAATGGGACGCTTTTTTTTTTTTTAAGGCATGAAGTGAGTCAGAGTCGGAGAGAAGCTACACATGTCTTTACTTCCCCTGGCTGTCCACGCACGCCATGGCTCCTGAGGAGAGTGTAGGATTTCTTATGTAACTGTAAGATAATTGCGAGTTGAGATTACCTGTTCTCCTTTCTTTCTGACAGATAACTCCTGAGGGCTCACCCACATCCAAGGCCTCGATGCTGAACCTAGATGCTGGCCTGACAACAGGCAGGGCAGAGCTGGGAGGAGACACAGCATCAGCAACACTGACTCTAGTAGCTCTAGAGTCTATGTTCACATGTTCGTATCAGTATGGACAGCTGTTAGTCTTTTGAAGGTTGTAGCATTCAGAATAGTTTTATTCCATTCCTGAATTCTCCATCTCGCATCTAAGTAGTTATATAATTATTTGACTATATTACTTAAATTGCAAGATTAATCAACGTGTGACTAGTTAAAATATCTCGTTAAGAATTTATATGGTAGGATCTCAGGATACCATTAAAAGAAAAAAGCCACAAACAGATTGTGATTGCTGACTGTCAGAGTGATGGAGGATTGTCCAGTTGTCAAGACTGTCTGGGCACCTGGATAGCCATGAGATAAGAAATGGTTTCAGTCAGGAACAGTCTTTCGGGGTTTGTGAACGGAGCCTCTGAGAAGTTAAGCTAAAGCTTCAGGATGACGAGTGGAGAAGGGTGTGCGTTTCCATGGCACCAGGAAGAGCAGCAATGGAGAAGCCTCGTACCTGGAGGTCAATCTTCCACATGAGTTTAGTGCTGTGATCTGAAAGTGATTCCAGCTACGGCTGGAGATTAAGACCCAAAGAGGTTGGAAGTTAGCGATGTGGTAGGAGCCAGCTGCGTTTCCTTTGGGGTCTCCGTCCCACAGATAAGGGGAAGGAATGCTGTTTCTTTGCTGCCTGTCTTTCTTGTGAAGAGAATCTGTTTCATTTGGCAAATCACTCATACTCCTCATGGTGTCAGACCTTGACGAAGGAGGTGAAGGACGTTTCTCATTTAATTGGTCAAGAAAGGATTTTGACAGCTGTAGAGTATGGAAAACTGGCAGGTAGTTTATGGCTAGATCTGGGTTTTATGAAGACCAGGGACAACGGTTAGAACACATGGAACTTATTTATGAGGTAATTCTTAGGAATGACTCAGAGCCTGTGCTCGAATGCCTGGGAAAGTTGAAAAGAAAAAAATTCCTGCAAAATAAATCATATCTCTGTTTGTAGATTTGCTGGGCTGAGGCCGCTCTTGGCTGTTCATGGATTTCTGTAGTTCTCTATTAAAGAGCTGATTTCTTCTCTTTTGATGACTTTTCCGTGGTTCTATTGTTTTTAACAACACAGAAATTCAATCAGTTGCCTTATTTAATTAGGCAATTATTTATTTAGAAAGATTATTTTCTCTTCCCCATGTCCGCAGAAGATCTTTCAAATGCGCACATCCATTGGTTTCAGGCATCTGTATTGACCTCTGGTGTGTTAACATTACCAAGTTCCCTGTGTTTATATCAAGAAAATACGTGACATAAAAATCTCATGAAAGTGTTCTTTCAGGGAGACTGAAGGAAGAGTGGGTTGTGCTCCTGTGGTTTCTTTTAAGGGATCCTCCCTTCTCCCCTAATTTCCAGCACTTTAATTGGTAGTCTTGCCGATAGGAAATACTTCGACTTGAGGTGAACAACTGTGGAGAGCCGCCCCCTCTCCCAGCCATGCCGATTCTTACCTCACCACTATTTTATTGCAACTGCTTCATAAGCCAAGAAAATTCAATATTATTCCACTCAGATTGACTTTTCTTAAAAAAAAAATCATATATATAAACATGGCTTCAGCACCACATGAACCTGTACTTTGGAATGCACTCAGCACGTTTTGACGTAGCTTTCAAAATGATGTATAACTGGGAATAGAGTAGATGTATTTAAAAGTTGGGAGTTTCTGACAGCAATCTGTTAGCTTGCTAATCAAGTATCACAGGCCCCGTTTTTAAATTATTACTATTATTAAATATTGTGGTTTGGGGTATATTAATCCCTCATGATGGCGTTAGCGAGTGGACTTTGATTTCGGCCCTGCAGCGTATTTATTCTTAGGGGGCTCTAATGAGCACTGCTAGGATGCTTAGAAGCTTAGAGTCTCATGCAGACTTCCAGCTCTGGCTTTGCCGACTGTGAGGCGTGAGTGATCTCTGGTGAATTATTTGGGAGTTTATTTGGGTTTCAGTGTCCTTATCTGAGAGGTGGGAATAACAATTGTACCTTATCCATGGAAAAACCCTCTGTCCTGCAGAAAGCTCAGGGATGTTGCTCTCTGTGAGTCCAGAATCCCATTCCAGTTCCGGTGAGGGAACAGCCTGTCTAGCTCTTCCTTTTACATTCTCAGGTCTAATGCGTGGGAACTGCCCCATGCACAGATATATGTAGTATTTTTTTAACCATTGTTTGCCATTTTAAGACTGGCAATTAGCCAGGCGGTGGTGGCTCACACCTGTATTCCCAGCACTCTGGGAGGCAGAGGCAGGTGGATTTCTGAGTTCGATGCTAGCCTGGTCTACAGAGTGAGTTCCAGGACAGCCAGGGCTATACAGAGAAACCCTGTCTCGAAAAAACCAAATTAAAAAAAAAGGAATACTTGGCTCTAGGCAGAAGTGTGCTGGGTAAAGGTTAGCTCTTGCTACCAAGACACATACGTATACCTGTGTGCATGTGACAAGTCTGGTATGTAGCGCTTGCTGACTGACGTGGTCTAACATGGACCCAAAGGCTCTTGAGCACACAAACCTGTCGCAGCACGTGCCGAACTACAGAGCTCCTGGGACTTCCGGCATCGGGCAGAGGCAGGTCAGCTTCCCTGTTGTGTTTTGCTTTGTATGTTTTGCTTTGCTTTGCTATGTCTTCTCACACAGAAATCTATCTTGCTAGATTCCCAGGTTTTCTGTGCGCAGCATCTCTTTACTGGCACCCTCTCCCGTTTCCCTACAACTGCAATGAGGAGTTTAAAGAATCTCCCATCCATTGCGATATCGTCCATCTTTCTTAAGGATTTAGCAGTTGAAAATGACCTAAATATTATACAATTCTGATTAAAATATGCTAACATCTAATTACTAAGATGTAATCGCTGTCACAACACTGTGACTCTGGGGTTTGTCTAATGAATTTTCTTTCTTCCTTCAAGCTTGCAAAGATTGCCAGAAACTTACTTAAAATAATAAATTAGCAGCTTAAATCAGATGAGCAATTTTATTTTCTCATGCCAAAGGCATTCTTCGTGATGACTAGAAGGAAGGGCACAATAAATCACCAAGAAGAAATTACATTAAAAGATATTTGCCGCTGGGGTAGAAGTTGGAGAATATATTGAATTATATAAATTTACCTATTTGATTTAGACTCACCCCTCCTGCCCTCATTTTTCTTTTCAACTCAATTAAGGTATAAAACCCAAAAAAGAAATTCCGGAGGCTACAATGAGCTCATGTCAGAATGCATTGTGTGTCTGGTTCTTGAGGTCTGAGGATGGGTGGAGGCCTGGTTTTCAGGAGCCTGGGGGTGTCGATATACCCTAGCTGACTGTTATGGGGTTATCATTGGCCACCTCATATAGAGTTAACAAGGACACAGCAGCACTGGAATCTAATCGTGGCGCCACCAAAGGCATGCAGGTCCAAGGGGGCTCTGGAACGTTCGAGGAACAGAGTCACCTTACCAGTCTCTACAAAGAGCCCTTTTCCTGAAGTGGGTACGAATGACCATTCGGGTGACTGAGGAGAATCAGCAGAGGTCAGAGCCTCGTTTTGATCTTTGCCTTGAGAACTCAGGTTCTGAATGGTGTTCATGACGCTCCTCTGGAGTGGCCTTTGAGTTCATAGCATCTTTTTTGAAAAGTCTGTAAAAGTCCTACGTGCACACTCTGTTCGAAATGGAAAGAAAGTACTAAGGTACACATAGTTACAGATCCTGGGACGGATTGTTTTCGGTAAGGCACCAATTCTAAGTTGAACTGGAGGTCTTGTCATTTTTAGCTGCAAAGCAGCCTGTCATTCTTTTTCCTTGGATTCCTTTAAAGTGTCATCTTTTTCAACTTATCCACTAAGAAACAGTTGTCGGGACAAGCAGACAGGGTAGGAGACACACCTGCAGGCACAGGTGCATGCACAGCTATTTTCTCAGTGCGTATTGGCTTTATCAGGACTTTCGCTTTGACACCGGCTCTCACGGTGCAGCCCATGATGACTTCAAATGCCACCCCCTTGTCTTAGCCTCCCATAGACTGGGATTATGGTTATGCAGCACTACATCTGACTCAAAAATATTCTTTGCTTAACCTCACACTGATCTGGACTAAGAACAGCATCGAAAGCTGAAAAGAAGTATCTTTTGGTTCAAATATTTCAGTACTAAAATTCCCTCTGGCACAGCCTTGAGTTGTGACCAACTCACATCAGACTAGATGAACATCTGCGATTTACTCTCTCGTTCTTGGCTTGATTCTTTGTGGTTGAATGGCTTTCTGTCTCTTCCACTATATGGGAGTAGATGATTTTACTGAGAAACGGCAAGCTACAGTTTGACTCATGTTTGTGAAAGGAAGCCATGTACCCTAGCAGCAGAGGGGCTGGCTGCCGTCTGTCAGGGAATACGCCCACAGCTGATAGGGTCACACAGGGCCTGGTGCTCTACTCCTGAGTATGGCCTCGCTAATTGTTTGAAAAAGAGTAGATTCATGGGCATAGTTCTCCACGCTGGCATTTCTTTCCTGTTATATTCCTGCAGGCATTGAGTATCATCACTAGTAAAATAGATGAAAAATGTTACTAAGTTAAGTCAGAGTAGGAGTTCAACAGCTGAGGTCTAGGCTGTTGGGGTTCACAGCAGTGCACTGGCCTGAATGTACAGAAACTAAATATTCAACACTTGAAGCAAAAAGTTAAATTTAAGTAAGAATTAACTGGCTAGCTGTGGTGTCTGGATAGCTTGAATAACCTTTTCTTTTCCACGGGCATTTGCTTACACTTAGAAGACATACAATAGCATGCTTTTCATTTTTGAGATCTGATCCCCTACTATATGTGAGTCTTGTCCACACGCTTCACTTCCACACCCTGTATGAGTTTTGAATTTTGAGTTGTGGTTGAGAAGTAGAACAGATTTGGTTGGTGATCTGGGAAAGATTGCAATTTGTAATATAGAAAGTTAAATTGGTTGGTCCCCAAGGGATGAGCCCTACTGTGGCCTTCCGACACACCTTACCAGCAACCATGTCAGACAAGATGCTAACGAGGAAGACCTGGCAAAGACCTGGAACACAGCACTGGAAGGATGCTGGTCATTCCAAAGGGGAGCTCTGATGTGTGCTTTGCCCTGCTGTAAATACCCAGGAGAAGAGTCCATTTTTATCTGGGAGACTTGGAGATGTCGTTCAGTCTCGACTGCACTGTGTGTGCCTGTACAGTGTATCTACAGAAACCTCCTTCTTTTCATGGATTGACTATACTGATATCTCACAGGACATTACTTTTACAGTGAGGTGTATATACACACATGTTTTCTTGTTGTAAATGGCATCATCTCTTACAGATTTCTCAAACAACTGCTCTGGCTGATGCTATAGAAAATCTTTATAGATTTGCTTCAGATCTGTGGCTGTTTTGGGTATGTGCAAGTGGGTGGTAGTAATATCTTATTATTACTTAGAAAGTTGTTGTATAGAGTAGTACAGTCATTACAGTTAATGAGGAACTATGAAAAGAACCAAGAGCACTGGTTTTTAACCAGCCGGGAGTGGGTGTGGTAGTAAAAATGTAAGGACTCTTTAAGATCCCTTTCATTCAGTGACTCTTGTTTGATAAACAACATCCCAGCAGTGAAAAGTAGGAACCAGTCACTCTTGTAGACTAACACTTGGTCTTCCAAGTTCTGTGGGAAAGTGTATCATGCATGTGTAGGTAAATAAATAACAGCATTTTGGAGATTCTTTGCTTCTAACCACATCAAAACAGCAGCATCCTCTGCTTTGGAGTGATGTCAATCACTGTGACTGATTACTACAATTGCTTCAAACACTGGAGAAAAACCTTAGTGGCTGAGTTTAATGTAGTTTATCCCACAGATGCAGGACTCTAAAAATTAGCATGACTGGATGTAATAGGAGGAGTCGATGCTTTATAAATCTTGATAAACATATGATAGATGTAAATATAAAGATTTTATTTCTGTAAGCGAGCTATGAAATGAAATTCTGTCTTCATCTTCATTGACTGAGGTTTAGGAACTCATGCAATGTTGTATTGACTGAGGTTTAGGAACTCATACAATGTTGTATCGCATCAGAGAATAGGAAGAGAACCAACTAAGTTTACACAGGGCAGGGAGCTGGAGTCTAATTTGCTTCTCTTTTACTGAAAATAAGTGGAATCATTGGTAAAATATTTTTGAATGTTAACTATGAGCCAACATTTATAAAAATAAAGCCAACAGTTTGGTATTAATAAGGGTTATAAATGACTTATGTCATGTAAGATATTTCTCTTTTCTTTTTTTGTTTTTCTTTTTTTTTGTTTTGTTTTGTTTTTCGAGACAGGGTTTCTCTGTATAACCCTGGCTGTCCTAGAACTCATTCTGTAGACCAGGTTGGCCTCGAACTCAGAAATCCACCTGCCTCTGCCTACCAAGTGCTGGGATCAAAGGCGTGCACCACCACTGCCCAGCATGTAAGATATTTCTAAGAATTTAAAGTTTTAACAATATTTATCAAGATGACATTGAGATGGTCCTCTTATTTTTCCTAAAGTACCCCTGTAAAGCCATACCAAATCAGACATTTCACAGACATGGAGGCTACATCCACCCGAACTCTGTGACTTGATTGTACTTCTAGAGGAACTTCAGCAGACCTTTTGTTTGTTTTTTGACTTTGTAAATACGGGGCAAAAGAGTTCTGTGTAAGCCAAAATTAGGTTTCTCTAGATAAAACAAAGACAATTGTAAGTTCTGCTACCCAAATAACACCTTTTACGAATTAACTAGTGGATTTTTGCTCTGTTTAAGCACCATCTTTCTTTGTTCTGCATGAACAACAGTGTCTTTTAATTTCCCCCCAATATTGACACCTCATTTGTTTTGTCCATGGCTTACAACATAGTTGGATAACTCCATACATGTGACTGGGAGTGTGCAGAAGGAAGAACTCACATTCCCTAGGGAGATGCGAAGACCAGGGTTAGAAATAGCCAAAGCCGGTGGTATCCACTTAGCGACCTTTCGTGTTAACCTTTGTATCAGAACCTCTTGTGTTTACATCCACAATTATGAACAGCAGCCATTGACTTCAAATGTCAACTCTAGATGCAAAAATCTCACCATGTCATAATAGTTGAAAGGAAAAATTATGCTCAAGGTTATGAGCTGGTGTCAGTGCCCTGATGGGTCATGCATTTTAAATTAGCATAAGTTTCAGTTTCATTCACTTCAGAAAATCATCTTTTAAATAGTTTGTGAAGATTAAGAGACGGCAGGGGATGGAGAAGCTAATATGAACTGAGAAGCTGGCATGTGCCAAATCATATTAATAACTTAAAAACATATTTATTTCTCATGTGGATTTTTTTTATTTTCTATATTCTTTGTTTACATTCCAAATGCCTTTCCCTTTCCCAGTTCCTGGCCTCCCCAGAAGTCCCATAAGCCGTCTTCCCTCTGCCCATTCCCCAATCACCCCCTCCCATTTCTCTGTTCCCTACAATGCTGGATCAAGCCTCTCCAGGACCAGGGCCCTCTCCTTCCTGCTTCTTGGGAATCATTTGGGAACAAACATGTTAATTGTGCCTTGAGTATTCAGAGCTTCTGGGTTAATATCCACTTACCAGTGATTGCATTCCATGTGTATTCTTTTGTGATTGGGTTGCCTCACTTAGGATGATATTTTCCAGATCCAACCATTTGCCTAGGAATTTCATGAATTCATTGTTTTTAATTGCTGAGTAGTATTCCATTGTGTATATATACCACATTTTCTGTATCCATTCCTCCATTGAGGGACATCTGGGTTCTTTCCAGCTTCTGGCTATTATAAATAAGGCTGCTATGAACATAGTGGAGCATGTGTCCTTACTGCATGCCGGGGAATCCTCTGGGTATATGCCCAGGAGTGGTATGGCTGGGTCCTCCGGAAGTGTCATGCCCAGTTTACTGAGGAACCGCCAGACTGATTTCCAGAGTGGTTGTACCAGCTTGTAATCTCACCAGCAGTGGAGGAGTGTTCCTCTTTCTCCACATCCTCGCCAACACCTGCTCTCTCCTGAGTTTTTAATCTTAGCCTTTCTAACTGGTGTGAGGTAAAGGATTTTTGAACACCTTAAGAAGTTTAGGAATGAGGAGTCTCAGGGTTACCAGTGTTTGTGCCAAGAGGCAGATGGGCCTGGGTCTGTCTACCATTTGAGTTCCTGATACACTCCAGATGAGGGTTTGCAGGTCTGATTTCACTCCTAGCAAATGGTGGCTTTGATCTCCACACTGGGAAGGCCTTTGTGAGCATTTGGTGTGCAAAGAGCTCCACCCAAGCATGCTCATGCTACCCCATCACCCAGTTCCTCCTTTGCTTAGTATCTTTTCATTTAAAATTTAATTAAAATATTCATGCATATGTCTGTCTCCGTGTGAGTTTGTGCACATGTGTGGGTGTATGCAGAGCCTGGAAGAAGGTGTCAGACCCTCTGGAGTTACAGGTAGTCAGTCAGGCTCTTGGTGCTGGAGACGGGTATCGAGGTCCTCTGAATAGCGGTGTGGGTCTCAGCCAGTTCCTTCTTCAGTTCTCCTCCTGAGGCTGGGTTTCACCCTTCAGTTTTGCTCTCACAGAGCAAACTCATGGAGCCGGGTGGAGGGAGATGGAACATATCCAATGTGTGTGGAAGCTACAGACAGAAAGTGAAACTTCCCATGGTCTTTCTTTTTGCCTTTTTATTCAGTTCCTGACTCCAAGCCTGGGGTGGCCTTGCCCACACTCTGGGTAGTTCTTCCCTCTTTCTTCATTCCTTTCTGGAAACGTGATTTTGAATTTGAATAATGCCAGGGCGTTGGGAGGTAGCATCAGTTTTGCCTTTGGCTGCATTGTCTCTGAGCGCTCAGAGTATGGAATTTAGCAATTACATTCAGGCTTGGGTGACATCTCAGTGGGTGAAGTGCTTGCTGCCCAAATGGGACCACTTGCATTCGGGCTCCCAACACGAGCTTAAAGCCACACTTGGCAGCACGTGTCCTTAATCCCATCATGCCTACGAGGAGATGGGAGGTGGGGACCGGGACATCCCGGAAGTTCTCAGGCCAGCCAGCCAGTTGAAAGAAAGAAAGAAAGAAAGAAAGAAAGAAAGAAAGAAAGAAAGAAAGAAAGAAAGGGAAAGGAAAGGAAAGGAAAGGAAAGGAAAGGAAAGGAAAGGAAAGGAAAGGAAAGGAAAGGAAAGGAAAGGAAAGGAAGAAAGGAAGAAGAAAGGAAGAAAGGAAGAAGGAAAGAAGGAAAGGAAGGAAGGAAGGAAGGAAGGAAGGAAGGAAGGAAGAAAGAAAGAAAGAAAGAAATGAAGGAAGGAAGGAAGGAAGGAAGGAAGGAAGGAAGGAAGGAAGGAAGGAAGAAAGAAAGAAAGAAAGAAAAAACCCTGTTTCAAAGAAGGAAACATGGTAGAAGTTGAGGAAAACACCCAAGATTTTCTCTGACTGGCACATCAGCATATATGTCCAAAGTTCCAGAAACACACACACACACACACACACACACACACACACACACCACAGGTTTTAAAAAACAAATGTAACTCAACTAGAGATTAACCAAAGTTATGAAATTAAGTGAAATAAGTAAAAAATAAAAATCTTATTTTGATACTTTATATATGATTTTTATACTCATGGAAAAAACATATAATCTCATGCTTACAGAACAGCCATAACACAATACAACCACATTTAAGTAAGTGTATTTGAAAACTAGTTGTTTTTTCCTCCTCAGCTTTTCGTTGCCCCATATAGAACAAGTCGTACAAGTCAGTGCAGTGAGAGAAGAGATCACTTCTTTTGCTACTAGGTCCTTCTCTTGCTGACTTTTTGAAGGTTGTGTATGTGTGTATGTTTGTGTCAGTCTGTGTGTGTGTTTGTGTGTGTGCATGCATCTGTGTATTTTTTCTGTGTGTTTGTGTGTTATGTGTGTCTGTGCTGTGTGTGTCTGAGTGTGTTGTTGTGTGTTTCTGTGTGTGTGTGTGTGTGTGTGTGTGTGTGTGTGTGTATGTATGTTTCTGCCTCTGTTTGTCCAGTGCCCGCCCTTTCATCTTATGCCTTCCTTGCAGTATTCTTACCCACTCACACTGGGCAATCTATCTGTTCAATATGCCTCCCCACTTAAAGTTCACAGTAAAGTGCAGATGCCTCCCCACGTGGAACATGAGGATAAAGTGATCTTTGTTGAAATGAAATCAGATACTGTTTTAGTTCGGGTGGAAATATCACCAGAGCATTGAGGCAAATCCCAAGTGCAAGGAAGCTCATTAGGTAAGAGAAGACACGCGCCTTCTCTCTCTGTTCTTTGTGCTTGTGGGATTCTACCAGCCTAGTGGCACGGGGAAGCAGGGCTGAGGCGGTCTTAGAGTGATGCCCAAGCTGGTGACATTAAGCCAGTGGACTTAAAGGTATTTGTAAATTGAATACCCAAGATGCTGTTTTCTTAGTTAAAATGTAGAAGAAATAGAAACATTCAAAACAGTTTTAGCAATATAAGTACTTACTTTCATATTACTTATATTATTTCCCATCTTTGTTAGTATTAAGGGAAATCATACATAAAACCCACTCCATTATCAGTTAAAAAATACAATAAGATATGAAATGTAAGAAGTTTTATAGAAACAGATTTGAGAACAAAAACTGCATTTAATAAGCTAAATGAAGGAGATCATTTTCAGGATCATTGACATGAAATTGTATGGAGTTTAATATATGTGCATTTTTAATTTCAGATTCAAAATGCTAATGATGTATTAATTGCACCCCTTGAGAAATTTCGAAAAGAACAGATCGGTGCAGCTAAAGTAAGTGTGATTTTTTTTCCTTGTACCTTAGACATTATCCTGCTAACTAAAGGTGATATAATCTCAGATGTTAATGTTTTGAAATTAGAATGACCTTTTAAAATATTTTGAATTTTTAAATATTTTTAACTTTAAAATGACATCATTTTAGTATTTTTTTAAGAAAGCCTATTACAAAGACTGGAATTCTTCTTAAAAATAAAAGATAGTATTCATCTACTACATAGAGAACAAGTGTGTATGTTTTGCAGGTTCCTCCGGCTCCTACAATGGTTAGGAATTGACTTTTTTGAAGAAAGGATAAGGATGGGGGATTGTAAAAATAAAAGGAGCCTTCTTCTTACTGGAAATAAAACATTAGGTCACTATATACTGAAAAATTTATCAAAACTTAACAAGAACTTTTTAAAACGTTAATCTTTGTCATATTTTTGTCATGATGAAGGTTTTTTGTGTGTGTGTGTGGAAAAAACCCTTTAAATACATTTGACAGGGAGCCTTTCCGTTACTATACGCTGCGAATGGGCCAGCTCCCTTTTCTCTGTAAAGACTGACTTGAATCTTACGTTCACATGTTCAGTTCTTATTTGATGATTGTGTAGGCCCACACACGCGTGCCCGGGAGTGAGCATGTGGAAATCCCAGGACACCTTACAGGAACTGTAGCCGGAACCTGAAGAACCGTCTCATGGGAATCCGCCATCTTAGACGTGCCTTTCTTGCATTGCTCCACACCGTGTACACAGCTAGAGTGTGAGGGTTTTACACCAGGAAGCACTATCTTTCCCACATTCTTTTTTTATTTTTAATTTTCTATATTCTATGTTTACATTCCAAAGGCTTTCCCCTTTCCCAGTTCCCACCCACCATAGTTCCCATAGTTCCTCTCCCCCCCCCATCTGTTCCCCAATAATTCCCCCTCCCCCCTCGGTTTCTTTACTAAACTGGATCCAATCTTTACAGGCCCAGGGTCCTCTCCTTTCTTCTTCTTGGGAATCATTTGACTTGCTATTTGTGTCTTGAGTATTTAGGGCTTCTGGGCTCATTAATATCCACTTATCAGTGATTGCATTTCATGTGCATTCTTTTGTGATTGGGTTAATTCACTCAGGATGATATTTTCCAGGTCTAACCATTTACCTACAAATTGCATGAATTCATTATTTTTAATTGCTGAGTAGTATTCCATTGTATAAATATACCACATTTTCTGTATCCATTCCTCCTTTGAGGGATATTTGGGCTCCTTCCAATTTCTGGCGATTATAAACAAGGCTGCTATAAACATAGTGGAGCATGTGTCCTTATTGCATGCAGGGGAATCCTCTTGGTATATGCCCAGGAGTGGTATGCCAGGGTCCTCTGGAAGTGACATGCCCAATTTTCTGAGGAACCGCCAAACTGATTTCCAGAGAGGTTTTACCATTTTGCAATCTCACCAACAGTGGAGGAGTGTTCCTCTTTCTCCACATCCTCGCCAGCACTTGTTGTCTCTTGAGTTTTTAATCTTAGCCATTCTGACTGGTGTGAGGTGGAATCTCAGGGTTGTTTTGATTTGCATTTCCCTGATGACTAATGATGTTGAACATCTTTTAAGGTGTTTCTCGGCCATCCGAATTTCTTCTGGTGAAAATTCTTTGTTTAGCTCTGTGCCCCATTTTTTGATAGGGTTATTTGTTTCTTTGCGGTCTAACTTCTTGAGTTCTTTGTATATATTGGATATTAGCCCTCTGGCGGATGTGGAGTTGGTGAAGATCTTTTCCCACTTTGTTGGTTGCCGTTTTGTCCTTCTGACAGTGTCCTTTGCTTTGCAGAAACTTTGTAATTTTATGAGGTCCCATTTGTCTATTCTTGCTCTTAGAGCATAAGCTATTGGTGTTCTGTTCAGGAACTTTTCCCCTGTGCCCAAGTCCTCCAGGGTCTTCCCAAGTTTCTTTTCTAATAGTTTCAGTGTGTCTGGTTTTATGTGGAGGTCCTTGATCCACTTGGAGTTGATCTTAGTGCAAAGAGATAAGAGTGGATCAATTCGCATTCTTCTGCATGTTGACTTCCAGTTGAACCAGCACCATTTGTTAAAAAGGCCATCTTTATTCCACCGGATGGTTGTGGCTCCTTTATCAAAGATCAAGTGACCATAAGTCTGTGGGTTAACCTCTGGGTCTTCAATCCTGTTCCATTGATCTGCTTGCCTGTTGCTATACCAATACCATGCAGTTTTTAACACAATTGCTCTGTAGTACTGCTTGAGGTCAGGGATATTGATTCCCCCAGAAGTCCTTTTATTGTTGAGAATAGTTTTAGCTTTCCTGGGTTTTTTGTTGCTCCAGATGAATTTGAGAATTGCTCTTTCTAGATCTATGAAGAATTGAGTTGGGATTTTGATGGGGATCGCATTGAATCTGTATATTGCTTTTGGCAAGATGGCCATTTTTACTATATTGATCCTGCCAATCCAGGAGCAAGAAATATTTTTCCATCTTCTGAGGTCTTCTTCGATTTCTTTCTTCAAGGACTTGAAGTTCCTGTTGTACAGATCTTTCGCTTGTTTGGTTAGAGTTACGCCAAGATATTTTATGTTGTTTGTGGTTATTGTGAAGGGTGTTATTTCCCTAATTTCTTTCTCTGCCTGCTTGTCCTTTGAGTACAAGAAGGCCACTGACTTGCTTGAGTTAATTTTATAACCTGCCACTTTGCTGAAGTTGTTTATCAGCTGTAGAAGTTCTCTGGTGGAGTTTTTTGGGTCGCTTAGGTAAACTATCATATCGTCTGCAAATAATGATAGTTTCACTTCTTCCTTTCCAATTTGTATCCCTTTGACTTCCTTATGTTGTCTAATTGCTCTTGCTAGAACTTCAAGTACTATATTGAAAAGATATGGAGAGAGAGGGCAGCCTTGTCTAGTCCCTGATTTTAGTGGGAATGCTTCAAGTTTCTCTCCATTTATTTTGATGTTGGCTACTGGTTTGCTGTAGATTGCTTTTACTATGTTTAGGTATGGGCCTTGAATTCCTGCTCTTTCCAAGACTTTTAGCATGAAAGGATGCTGAATTTTGTCGAATGCTTTTTCAGCATCTAATGAGATGACCATGTGGTTTTTTTCTTTCAGTTTGTTTATGTAGTGGATTACATTGATGGATTTCCGTATATTGAACCATCCCTGCATCCCTGGGATGAAGCCTACTTGATCATGGTGGATGATCGTTTTGATGTGCTCTTGGATTCGGTTAGCAAGAATTTTATTTAGTATTTTTGCATCTATATTCATAAGAGAAATTGGCCTGTAGTTCTCTTTCTTTGTTGGATCTTTTTGTGGTTTAGGTATTAGCGTAATTGTGGCTTCGAAGAATGAGTTGGGCAGTGTCCCTTCTGTCTCTATTTTGTGGAATAGTTTGGAGAGTATTGGTGTTAAGTCGTCTTTGAAGGTCTGGTAGAATTCTGCACTAAAACCATCTGGTCCCGTACTTTTTTTGGTTGGGAGGCTTTCTATAACCCCTTCTATTTCTTTAGGGGTTATGGGACTATTTAGCTGATCTACTAGATGCTGATTTAATTTTGGTATTTGATATCTGTCTAGGAAATTGTCCATTTCCTCCAGGTTCTCCAGTTGTTTTGAGTATAGACCTTTGTAGTAGGATCTGATGATGTTTTGAATTTCCTCAGTTTCTGTTGTTATGTCTCCCTTTTCATTTCTAATTTTGTTAATTTGTATACTGTCTCTGTGTCCTTTGGTTAGTCTGGCTAAGGGTTTATCTATCTTGTTGATTTTCTCAAAGAACCAGCTCCTGGTCTTGTTGATTCTTTGTATGGTTCTCTTTGTTTCTATTTGATTGATTTCAGCCCTGAGTTTGATGATTTCTTGTCTTCTACTCCTCCTGGGTGAATTAACTTGTTTTTCTTCCAGGGCTTTAAGGTGTGCCATTAAGCTGCTAGTATATGCTCTCTCCACTTTCTTTTTGGATGCACTTAGAGCTATGAGTTTTCCTCTTAGCACTGCTTTCATTGTGTCCCATAGATTTGGGTAGGTTGTACCTTCATTTTCATTGAATTCTAAAAAGTCTTTGATTTCTTTTTTTATTTCTTCCTTGACCAAGGTGTCATTGAGTAGAGTATTGTTCAGTTTCCATGTGTATGTGGGCTTTCTGTTGTTTTTCTTGTTATTGAAGACCACTCTTACTCCATGGTGATCTGATAGAAGGCATGGGATTAGCTCGATCTTCTTGTATTTGTTGACATCTGTCTTGTGACCAATTATATGGTCTATTTTGGAGAAGGTCCCATGTGGAGCTGAGAAAAAGGTATATTCTTTAGCTTTAGGATGAAATGTCTTATATATATCTGTTAAATCCAATTGGTCCAGAGTTTCAATTAGTTTCACTGTGTCCCTGTTTAGTTTCTGCTTTCCTGATCGGTCCATTGAGGAGAGTGGAGTGTTGAAGTCACCCACAATTATTGTGTTAGGTGTAATGTGTGCTTTAAGCTTTAGTAAGGTTTCTTTTACGAATGAGGCTGCCCTTGCATTTGGAGCATAGATGTTCAGTATTGAGAGCTCTTCTTGGTGGATTTTTCCTTTGGCCAGCAAGAAGTGACCTTCTGAGTCTCTTTTGATAATTTTAGGTTGGAAGTCAATTTTATCTGATATTAGAATGGCTACTCCAGCTTGTTTCCTGAGACCATTTGCTTGTAAAATTGTCTTCCAGCCTTTTACTCTAAGGCAGTGTTTGTCTTTGACACTGAGATGTGTTTCCTGTATGCAGCAAAATGTAGGGTCCTGTTTCCGTATCCAGTCTGTTAATCTATGTCTTTTTATTGGGGAATTGAGTCCATTGATGTTAAGAGATATTAAGGAATAGTAATTATTTCCTCCAGACATTTTGGAAATTATATTTTTTTATTTTATTTATTTTTTATATTCGAGAGGTTACCTTCTTTTGGGTTTGATGAGAGGGGGTTTCTATCTTGCTTCTTCCCGGGTGTAGTTTCTATCCTTGTCTTGGTGTTTTCCCCCTATTATCCTTTGTAGGGCTGGATTTGTGGAAAGATATCGTGCAAATTTGGTTTTGTCATGGAATACCTTGATGTCTCCATCTATGGTGATTGAGAGCTTTGCTGGGTAAAGTAGTTTTGGCTGAAGTTTGTGTTCTCTTAGAGTTTGCATGATATCTGCCCAGGATCTTCTAGCTTTCATGGTCTCAGGTGAGAAGTCTGGTGTTATTCTGATAGGTCTTCCTTTATAAGTTACTTGGCCTTTTTCTCTTGCTGCCTTTAATATTCTTTCTTTGTTTAGTACATTTGGAGTTTTGATTATTATGTGACGGGATGTATTTCTGTTCTGATCCAGTCTGTTTGTGGTTCTGTATGCTTCTTGTATATTCATGGGCATCTCTCTCTTTAGGTTGGGGAAGTTTTCTTCCATAATTTTGTAGAAGATATTTGCTGGCCCTTTAACTTGTACATCTTCATTCTCGTCTATACCTATAATCCTTAGGTTTGGTCTTCTCATTGTGTCCTGGATTTCCTGGATGTTTTGGGTTACAGCCTTTTTGCATTTAGTATTTTCTTTGACTGTTGAATCAATGGTTCCTATGGTATCTTCGGCTTCTGATATTCTGTCTTCTATCTCTTGTATTCTATTGTTGATATTTGCATCTATGGCTCCTGATTTCTTCCCAAGGTTTTCTATCTCCAATGTTGTCTCCCTCTGCGATTTCTTAGTTGTTTCTACTTCTGTTTTGAGTGCCTGGATGGATGTGCTCAGATCTTTCGCTTGCTTGATTGTGTTTTCATGTATTTCTTTAATAGATTTTTGTGTTTCCTCTTTCATAGCTTCTACTTGTTGGCCCACGTTCTTCTGTATTTCTTTAAGTGATTTTTGTCTTTCCTCCTTATTGTCTTCTTCTTTTTGATCCATCTTCTCCTGCATTTCTTGAAGTGATTTTTGTATTTGCCTTGTAAAGGCTTCTAACTTTTGATCCATTTTCTCTTCTATTTCTTTACGAGATTTTTCTATGTGTTCAGCTACCAGCATCCTGACCAGTGATTTTATATCCAAGTCTTGTTTTTCTGGTGTTTTGGGGTATCCATGGCTTCCTGTTGTTGGCGAATTGGGTTCAGATGCTGTCATGTTGTCTTGATTTCTGTTAGTGACATTCCTTCGTTTACCTTTTGCCATCTGGTTATTTCTGGTGTTAGTTGACCTTGTTGTCACTGGCTGGTGTTTGAATCTCCTATGAGGCTGGGCTTACCTGTTGTTTCTCTACTGGTGGTTATGCGTGATTGCTGCTCAACGGGATCACGAGCTGGCTGCCACCCGCTGACTTTGTGCACGGCCTGAGGTCTCCGGGAAGTGTGGGGGAGTGCAGCAGAGCCTCGACAGGTGCTGCTGGGCCTGCCTAGTAGCGAGAGCCTAGCAGATCCCCCCCACGTGGTAGCCCCTGATGGAATCTATCTACCTGTTCCTTTCCAGCTGTGTTCTGGTTGCAGTATGGAGGCCTGCCGCTATCGCTGGTCCGGGCTCCTGGGGAGCTGGGTGGTTCCGGCTGCCTCGGTGCATGGCCTAAGCTCGCAGGGACGTGCTGCAGAGCCTAGGCGCCTGGGCCCGCCTGTGGGCGAGAGCTTAGCAGCTCTCCCTGCTCTAGCCCCAGGCGGAGTCTCTATCTGCACCTTTCCAGCTGTGTCCTGGTTGCAATATGGAGGCCTGCCGCTATAGCTGGTCCTCACTCTTCTTAATAAACAAGAATTGTTGCTTATCCTGGTTCCGTGGGCAGGGTCTGAGCACCTGGCAAGCTGGCTAGGTATGGCTGACCTGCTACCGGCTGGATGGGAAGCTGCAGACAAGATGGCGCTGCCTGCAGGGGGTTCGGGGGTCTGGCCTGCGAGCGCAGAGCGCAGGCACGGCCGCTGTACTCCAAACCGCTAGTCTGTGCGCAGTTCCTGCCCCAGACCTGAGTCCCCGGAGGTCTTAAACTCGGGCTGTCTCTGGTACCTGGTTCCGTGGGCAGGGTCTCAGCACCTGGCAGGCTGGCTACGTATGGCTGACCTGCTACTGGCTGGATGGTAAGCTGCAGACAAGATGGCGCTGCCTGCAGGGGGTTCGGGTCTGGCCTGCGAGCGCAGAGCCCAGGCACGGCCGCTGTACTCCAAACCGCTAGGCTGTGCGCAGTTCCTGCCCCAGACCTGAGTCCCCGGAGGTCTTAAACTCAGGCTGTCTCTGGTACCTGGTTCCGCCGGCAGGGTCTCAGCACCTGGCAGGTTGGCTAGGTATGGCTGACCTGCTACCGGCTGCCTTTCCCACATTCTTTTTCGTAAATGTTATTCTTTGACAACTTCCGACACGTGTCCGATGTGCTCCGATCATATCGCTCTTGTGTTACCCGTCTCTCCTACCGGGCAGCGCTTTGGCAAAGCCCCTCCTGTGTGTATCCTTGGCCTTCTCTCTTTTGGACTTCATTGTAGTCAACCTATGACAGACAACCTGCGGGGCTATTCCCCCCCCTCCCCTCCCCTCCATCCTTTCTGGCTGTAGTAATGCCGTGTCTTACTGATTGTTCAGCAACCCCCCACTTTTATCTGCCAACAAAATTTGTCCTATTAGATCATGTCACTCTTCCTCCCAGGAGAGCGTCAGCGGTTGTGACATGAGAACAGAAGACTTAATCCTAATAATATCTTCCAGGAGTTGGCCCCTGGGTACCTGCCAGGGCGCCCTCCATCACACACAGGTGGGAGCTCACCTTCCTCCAAGTCCCTGGCCTTTTGTATTTTCGCTCCAGTCTTCCTCTCTCCTGCTGTGTGCCTGGCCTCTCCTCTGTGGTCCTCCTGATGTCTTCAGGAAGCAGACGTCCTCCCTCAGCCCCTTGGCCAACACTGTTTCTTCTTTGACAAGTGACGTTCTCCTCTCTCACAGGAATGAGTACTTCTTAGCCTTGTTTCCCATAATAAGTTATCAGTGTTTGGCTTGAATTAGAACTTTGCCCCACCAATTCAAAGCAATCTTCACATAAAGAATGAGTCAGAACCCTTTCTGCTAATTAATTCAGCAAATGTTTACTCTTCTCTTGGGTGCCTCTCTTGGTAAGTCTAGTGTTTGATAAGATTAAGAGACACAGTTGAAAACAAGAGAGACATGATCCTCGCCCAGTGTCCCTTACATCTTGGTGGATAACAGACTCTAAAGCGAGAGAGAACACACTGAAGACTGTGGCCCAGAGTGAAAGGGGTAAGAGTGTACTGAGTGGACATCAGGGGTGTGGTCCTCAAGCAAAGCTGTTTAGAAATGCGAGTGCTCCACTTCCTCCGTGTTTGAACCTGGATCCATGAGCCCCACAAGGCGTTCTCTCCTAGGTTTAGCATGCCATGTTTGCCAGTTCATCCTGCTAGAGATGATGTCAGTTACGGATTGCTGCGTTCTCCCGGGAAGGCTTCCTCGGCAGCCTTCCCCCAAGCAAGCAGGAGCAGTGACACACCCTGTTTTGTTTTCTGAATATATCAGTCACTGGACAGAACAACTGCAGATACAAATGAGGATATCATGTCATCATCTACTTACTGGGGTATTAACTATAAAACCAGTGAGGTTGTGACCAGGAAAGCCCGCCTGTCATGTTGATTCTGTGACCAGGAATACCTGTCTGTCTGTCAAGTTGATTCTGTTTCATGTGCCTTGTGCTTTTCCTTCTGAATTGTTAAGAGATCTTTAGCAAGGGGAAAAGTGAATTAAAAAGAAAGCATCCTTTTCTCAAGTTATGTCTATGTTAGTTTTCTTCTGGGCGTATGAAGCAACCAGGCGCGAGGGGGTCTGATTTGTTGCTTCTCTGCTGCTTTATTTGGAGATGTCCTTATTTGGATGCTGCAACTTTTCAGTCTGTCCAGTGGAATTTCCTAAGCATTTTGGGGCCAGTTAGCCAGCTGGGATGGGAAGACCAGGATATGCATGAGCCTAGAATTCTCCATGGCAGTTGGAGAATGCTCCAGCTTGTTCTCCCTGTGAAAAGGAGTGGAAAACGATGAGTCAAGTGTCTCTGGCCTCATAGCCAGACGATGCCGTTCAGCTGAAGGAGGTCAGAGCCCTGAGCACAGACTTAGTCTCTTGTGTACTCCATGGAGCTGTGAGACACCTGATCCCCCACAGTGGAAAGCCGTCCTCTTAGTGAGCTCTGGTTGTGGGAAGGAGGCAGGTTGTGCCAGAGAGAGAGAGAGGCATTCAGGAAGATTAATGGTAGGTGACTGAGCTTGAGGACGGGAGACAGGCCTGCTCTTTTGTGTGTATCAGGAGATTAGAAGGCTTATCTATAAACAGCTGTCACGGATGTATTTATTGGAAGGTTCTTGGTCTGATAACACATGAAGAATTGAGTTCTATTGTAGGCCTGACCTCTTACACATGTTAGTAGGCTGGATTGAATATTTGGTTTAATTTATCTCATGACATTCTTTGTTTACATTCTGCAAACACGGACTGAAAGTAGGGACTCAACACAATGAACAATTACAATTAGCAGGAATTCCCAGTGTGTCGACATATCCAGAAAGGCATTCTTACAGAGCGAACTGAACTCTAGACTTTGGGATTTATTTTTTGAATAAAATGACTCATGCTGTCCGTCTTTGACTGTGCTGGAAATCTCTTCCTTGCTTCCGGAGGGAACTGAGGCGAGGAGAAGCCACTGCCTCTCCTCCACTTCCTGTTCGTGTGGAGGTTCCAACAGAGGGCGAGAATAGGCCGAGCTCTACACTTCTGTTCCTTTCATGTAGGCAAGCATCTCGCTCTGCTTCCCAGCCTGGCCTGACCCCTCGGTTTGGTTGCAGGCAGACTGTGGGTTCAGCAAGTGCCCTTGCTGCAACGTCCTGAATGCCAACAGCACAGGTGTCTGCCACCGCGTCTGATTTCACCTGGATTCTCACTCAACAACCAAGTGTCTCAGGAAAAAATGAAAAGCAGAATGCATAGCTGTAATTGTAACACATTTGAAATGGAAGTGACTTTAAGGAGGCCCAGGGATCGTTTCTCAGTGAGCATCCCTCTGGGGGTGCAGTGAGGAGAAGGCTCCCCACACCAGCAGTCCTCCAACGCTCCCAGGCTCCCAGACTGCTCTGCAGAAAACTCCTTTGTGAAATATTCAATTCTACTATTAGCAAGTACATCTTAATTACCAAAAAACGTAGGTGCAGCCAAACCTCCTCACTTCAAACTCAGCGAGTTAGTGTGATCCCATGGCTGGCCCCCGGAATCTCCAGCACATGCGAGCTGCTCGGCACTGACTCCTTTTCTAGAGAAAAGCAACTCGAGAAGTAAGTTCAAGTTAAGATACTGCTCTCAGTCAACAGCTAAGAGCCTGGACTGAGCAGGGCATGGTGGCACACACCTTTAATCTTAGGACTTGGGAGGCAGAGGCAGACGGATTTCTGTGACTTTGAGAACAGTCTGCTCTACAAAGCAAGTTCCAGGACAGCCAGAGCTACACAGAGAAACACATGAAAAAAAATGGAAGGAAGGGAGGAAAGAAGGGAGGAAGGAAAAAAAGAAGGAAGGAAGGAAGGAAGGAAGGAGGGAGGGAGGGAGGGAAGGAAGGAAGGAGGGAGGGAAGGAAGAAGGGAGGAAGGAAGGAAGGAGGGAGGGAGGGAGGGAGGGAAGGAAGGAAGGAAGGAGGGAGGGAGGGAGGGAGGGAGGGAAGGAAGGAAGGAAGGAAGGAAGGAAGGAAGGAAGGAAGGAAGGAAGGAAGGAGGGATCTTAGGAAGGAAAGATGAACCCATACTGCTCCTTCAGAGAGTGAGCCTGACTGAATCAGGTGCCGAGAACCCATGCTGGATGGCTGTCATCTCTCGCTCCAGCTCACTGGGATGTGAGCCCTCTTCTGTCCTCCATGAGCAATTGCATTTACATGCACATACCCACTCAGAGACCCATACTCACATATATAATTAAAAATAAAATGTTTAAGAAAATAATGTCAACAAAGAGACTTGCAGATAGATTGAAAATGCTACTATGTGGCTTATTATCTGCCTAGAGAACTCAACCATGATGTTTTTACTGGAGAAAGCTCCACTGGGCAGCCATAAACAGCTCATGAAAACCATACGAGACCATATCCACAGGGCCTATTGACAACAGGAGATATGCAAGGTGTAATCTACCGTGCCACACTGTGAACCATGGCCACCTCCCTCCAGATTACCCTCACCACATGCCCAAGACCGTCCACTCCGCTGCATGGACATCTCCCAAGGCAAAGAAGAGCCTTGTCACGCAGAACACCCACAATTCTCCGAGATCATCTAAAGCCGTGTATGTACATAAGATAACAAAGCAGACGGCAGACGGTTTTCACATGGACAGACTCTGTAGCTGTGACATAAGTTGGCAGTTCTGCCTGGATGTTTCTTCTAGATACAACAAAGTAAAGTAACATATGCAAGGCACATTTGAAAACAATAAGCAAATGTTCAGAGACAGAACTGCTATAGGCAGAACAAAAGAATGTGTGTGCTCTGTTACAGTCTTCAACATGAAGTCAGTGTAGAAGAGCGGAGTTCAACTTTGCAGTGACTACTGCTGCATTGTTTATTTCTGTATTCAAATCGCAGAAGAATGTTCACACGGCTTCCATCAAAAGTGGAATCTCTCAGAAAAGACCCAGGAATCAGTCAAAAGTAACTCTCAGAAATGAAAATCAGCATCTTCAAAAGCATTTCCCTCTGACGAGAAAACAGCTTTCAACTTTTCTGGCCTGGACTTCTTAAGTTGCTTTTCTCTGGGAAAGTAGTCCTTGCCGAGCGTCTAGTGTGTGCTGCGATTCCAGGGCCGTATTAATATTAACTCACTGAGTTTGAAGGGAGGAGGTTTGGCTGCACCTACGTTTTTTGGTGATTAAGATGTATTTTTGTATAATCCTCTACTTGCTAATAGTAGAATTGAATATTTCACAAAGGAGTTTTCTGCAGAGCAGTCTGGGAGCCTGGGAGTGTCGGAGGACTGCTGGTGTGGGGAGCCTTCTCCTCACTGCACCCCCAGAGGGATGCTCACTGAGAAACACCGGCTGTCACTTCATCAGGAGAGCATGCTACATGTGTGAAGCTGCAAACTGTTAGTAATCGGTTCTATTTGTAAACAGTAACAACAGCTACCCTTTGTAGTAATTAGCCAAATGCCTTCCTAAGCACATTAGAGGCACACTCATTGTCTCCTCACAGTCCCACTCCACACAGAGAGCGGGAGACCCTTCGTAGGTAAGGAGGCTGCAGAAGGGAAGCAGTGGGCTGAGGTGGGGCCAGAGTTTAAACAAAGATGAGGACGTTCACACGACTGCTCAGTACACCAGCATATTTGGGTAAATGCAAAAAATATTTCTTTTCTTTATTCATCAAAATGCAAAATGCATGAGCTCGTTTGAAGTGTAAGGTTCCAGAAATAAGTTTTATGTTAGTATACAAACTTGAAATCCAAGCCTTGCTAATTAAAAACTATCTTCTGAGCTTGAATTTTTTTACATAGTAAGGGCCAAGAATTTCCCTGCTTTTATGTTAGTGTTGCTAGCAGGTGCTACTGTTACGTGGGTTTTGTCTAAGCAGATCAGCACATATGTAGGCTACTTTATCTCAGGTTGCATCATAAAAGAGACATTCCTGTGTTGACCACAGAAGGTTGATGAAATGTGTTTCTCAGGGGTATCTTGGATGGACATTGCTTGAGAAAGACACACTGCACAATTGCAAAGCCCTACCACGTGGAGCCGCTTCAGAGTAGAAGCCGCCATTGTTTTGACACTACTCACCTGAAACTCCAAGAGATTCAGAGGCATTGCCAGTAACCCAGAGGTAATCGTGCCCTCTGGCCGAGTCCAGAGCTTTTGGTCCTGAATTCAGCTATCTTGGCAGTGTATGGTGCCTGCCCCTTTCAAGATGACAGGGTGGATCTGTCTCAGCAGCTAATAGAGCATTCACACATGTGCACAACTCCTTCTGAGGGGTCAGCTCTGGTAGTCCTCATCACTACCACTAAAACGAAAGCCAGCCAGATGACATCACTTGAGGACAAAGTTGTCTCTGCATTAGACAAGCATCACCGTCGGGACTCCGCAGAGTCTGAGGAGACAGTGCAGCAGTGAGGCACACTCGCTCTCGGCTTTGCCACAGGACCTAGATCCCCAGCGCCCACACACAGGAGCCTCACAACCTTCCATTGCAAGGATTCAACACTCTGGCCTCCCAGGACTCTGGAAGACACGTAGTTTATATCTATGCATGAAAGGAACACGAACATAAAAGGAAAATGGAAAGGAGACTGTGTGTCCTGATGTGTTGAATTTTTGTATTAGTCATTGACAAGGCAGAGCCATCTATAAAACTATTGTTCAGAATTAGATTATAACCCAAAGCTCCCCTGCTGAACATTTTTTAATTTAAATAAAATAAGAAATTAGGTGCTCATATTATAAATTAAACTTAAATTATAGAAGAAATTACTACTGTTTTCCCTGTGAGCAATGCTTTATGTCGTTGGGTGAATTCCCATACTTAGGAATGTTTTAACCGTTCCCACAAGTTTTATTTTTGTTTTATCCTTATGATCCATTTTTAGGTTCAATAAATAATTTTTAAAAATGCTAGAACCATTTCTGTGTGTCATATATAAATTGTAGTTGGCTATAAGATGCAGTGGGGCCTTGCTGACGTCATGGTGGTATCTGTGTTGTGAGATCTTGAGAAATACTGCTATATACTAAATTTATCTGCATTCTTCAGTGGTTAGGACTTGGAAAGGAATCAAACTTGTTTTCTTGCAATAAAGTCTTTTTTTTTTTTTTTTTTTGGTAACAAACCTAGGTCCTTTGGTAATTCTAGGGAGAATGGTTTCTTGATAAAATGGTGACAAACTTTCAAGTGTTTGTTTTGTTTTGAGACAGTGTTTCACTATGTACCTCTGGTCAGTCTAGAACTTGCTATGTAGACCAGGCTATTATGTAGATCAGGCCGGCCTCAAAGTCACAGAAAAAGTCTGCTATGGCATTCCAGGTACTGGGATTAAAGAAGCTTTCTACTTCGCCTGGCTAAACTTAAATCTTTGCTTTCAGTGGGCCCTGAACACTCTATAGACTACCTTCTGGCCGCTGTGTGCAAAGTCACACACAGACAATGATACCAGTTCAACACATGTGCACAGACAAAAAACCAAAATGAAATAAACAAGTGTCCACATAATGCCATTCATCACATTGTTTAATGAGATAAAAATAGAATGTTAGAAACCCCGAAGCTAGGCCCCCTTCACCTCTTGCTCAGCAGAGCTTTCGGTGAGATTCTGATAGAGGTTCAGTTTCTTCATTCCAAAGCCCTGAGATCCTTGGCATATACACACAGTCTGCATCCAGGTTGTCCTCCTTCCCCAGTTCTGAGTCATTGGAAATTGTATTAGCATGCTGTCATCTCATCTGTGTAGACACTGGAATGCTCTGCAGACAGTCCTGAGCTGTTTCATGGCCAGGCCCAAGAGCACACAGATAGCCTGTGTCGCTGTCCTCAGCTCACTCATGGCAAGAGAAAATGTCGGAAATCGAGAGCTCTGACGGAGCAGACTCTTCCCTAAACACAGGGAAGAACAAATCCATTCCGCTGACCCGTGGGGCCTGGCAGAGGCCTGTGGGATGTCGGTGTCTATCAGCTCAGCGGCAGGTCTAAGACGGGCAGAGCCTAGGGTGGGTCAGCACATGCTGGTAGTCCTGGCCTGGGAGGTACACACAGGAGGAGTAGAATTTTCAAGGCAAGACTTAGATTCAGGGAGCTTGAAGCCAGCCTGGGCTACATGAGATTGTCTCAAAAACTACAGCAAAAGCAAACAGAAATGCCTGAAGATTTCCAATCGGTGCAAAGGGGAACTAAGCTCCCAGGCGGAGCAGAGGGCTGAGGAATGAGGAACCGTCACAGTGGAGAACATTTGTGATGTGTCTGAAGCACTTCCTGCACACCGGGGGATTAGAGCTTTTGTTCTTGTTTTTAATTTTTTTTTAATACGAACCACATTAAGTAATATGGTTTGCATCATGATTTAGCAAGTATGCGTGCTAACGACATACTGCTGTTACTCCTTGGGATAGACTCCTGTACCGTTCATTGTACTGTTCGAATCTAAACATAAAAATCACCAGTGTCATACGATCCATGGAGAATTTTTGTGTGTGTGTGTGTGAGTGTGTGTGTGTGTGTGTGTGTGTGTGTGTGAGAGAGAGAGAGAGAGAGAGAGAGAGAGAGAGAGAGAGAGAGAGAGAGAGAGAGCTTCATGTGAGTGCATGGCTATGCATGTACAGGCAGAGGGGCACTTGGGCTACTTCCAGGCCATGCTTGTCTGCTCTGAGCCACGACTGTCCTGTTTCCAGCAAAGCACAGAGTTCTTGGAGTCCTCCGTCTTCCTTGCAGTTGATGTTGCGTCTCAGGTTTCGTGATGTGTCACCTTTCTCTGTTCCTGTACAGTTTTTCTTTGTGAGTTTGCACAGGTCTCTACTGTGCCGTGGTTTTCTGTTACCACAATGAGAGCCTGAGATCAGCCTTTCCTCTTTCATTTAATTTGGCCTGTGGTTTCAGAGTTCAGGTCGGATCCTCCTAGTTCCGCTGCCTTTGGTCCTGTCCCAGGGCTGCACACATGACAAAGGGTGGTTGGCAGAGGAAGGTGCTCTCTTCTGAAGAAGGGGGAGATCTGGAGACCCAAGATCCACTTCAAGGATACACCTCTAGTGAACTTCCTCTTCGTGGAAGTTCTTTCCACGAAGCCCTGCTTCCTGAAGCTTCCTTCTTTCCCCAACACTACTACAGGCTGGGGCTTTGGGAGGCATTCAGGGTTTAAACTGCAGCTGCCTTTAAAAACATGCATATGGCACTGTTTCTTGCTCCTTGAATGATTTTAGCAAATTCCTGAAGGAGTGTGAAGTCTGTGTCATCTGAGGTACAGTAATGGCTCTTACCAAATGTCTCTGTGATGAACTTGGGATGACTGCTCTCTCTTCTTAATTGTTCCTTGTAGAATTAAGGGTCACAGTTGTTTCCTGTAATGGTCCTAAGCATGAATTTCATCTTTTAAGGTATGGGTTGAAAGCTATAGGCCAACCAAATTATCCATCTGTGTGTGTGGCCCATGAGCCAGGAAGAGTTAGTATATTTCTTAATTTTGTTATTATTTAAAGGATAATATTTTATATCATGTGCAAATTGCATGAAAGCCAGATTTAGTACACAGAAATGAAATCTTTGTTGGAATCTAGTATCATGTGTTTGTCGTTTTCTAACTTTTTCCATTCTATCAGCCTAGTGGAGTAGTTACATAAGGCAGCATGTGGCCCAGAAAGAATGAAATATTTACTCCCTGGCCCCTTATTGAAACAACAACAACAAGAATAATGACAACAATGACAACAAAATCCCTAAAAGATTGTGTCTTAAGATAAATTGCAGTTTTCATTTTAGTAATACATTCAGACTTAAGCCTTGTGTGCTGATTCAGCATCTTTATTTTTCTACTCTGTGTTGACAAAGTACCTGAGACTGCTTCACAAAATAAAGAAGCTGATTTGGTTAGTGACCGTGGTGTCTGGGAGATCCCAAGGAGTCGATGCTGGTGGGTCCCCAAGATGTGTCTGGGAGACCCCAAAGAGATGATGCTGGTGGGTCCCCAAGATGTGTCTGGGAGACCCCAAAGAGATGATGCTGGTGGGTCCCCAAGAGAGGCTCACAGAGGGGAAGCGGGCAGGACCAGAGGGAGATCTGCCTGAGGAGGGAAGCCAGGGTGATCTGGAGAGATCCACCCTCCTGACCTGCTGGGACCTGCAGCTCTCCGCACACAGTGAACGGAGCACTGCCTGCTCTGCTGCGTGCTCCGTGTTGAGTCAGAGTCTTGTGTAGTCCAGGCTGACCTCGAACTCGGTGTGTAGCCAAGGAAGACCTTGAGCTTCTCATCTTTCTGCCCAAACCTCAGGAGTGCATGCATGCTCACTTTATGCCTTTCTGAGAATTGAACCCGGGACATTTTTTGTGGTGGACAAGCACCCTACCCACTAAGCTGCATTCTCTCAGTCCCAGAATCCCTTCAAGACCTCATCACCTCCCACCTTTTAGATCTTTTCCTCTCTCTCAACTCCACCAGACTAGAGGCAAGCTTTCCACACAAATGCCTGTGAGTAATATACTCAAAGCACAGCAGTTGACCACAGCGTTTCTAGAAAGATAAACTTGGGTGTTTGTCACAACTCGTATTTACAACACAAACAGCAGGTTTCCTTACTTCTGTGATATTTATTTTTATGAAAGTATTTCCTCTGAAACAAACTTCTGATTTGCTGCTCATGGGTGTGGTTGGGCACAGACCATTGAGAAGAGAAAGATTAATTTTTTTTTAAAAAAAGTAAAAGAGAAAGATAAAGAACTATTTGTCTTGAAATAGTGATGTGAGAAGCACTCCACATTTGTGACATTCAGGTTTCATATCGCAACCAGTATTGCCAAATTTGAGAGACAACCCTCTCTCCAGTACTGTGAATGTTAGGAAAAAAGGTGATAGGTTCTTGCTGCAGATTTAATAGATACAATGTAGGTTGAAAATTTTCTTTGTGCACAAGTTTTCTATACAGAAACAGTTAAAAATGGAAAATTATTTCTTTGGAATTGAGCAAGTGAATGGATTCATTTGTTAAAGAAATAAAACCTCGGTGGACATGTGTGTGTAGCCTCGTGTGTGGAAAACGAGCAACAGTTTCAGCTGGTAACTACAACAAGAGGCGTCAGGTAAAGTCGGCCGTATGTGTGCACAGGAGCAAACAGCTCTCACCAGTTCTGTTAGTGGCTTTAGTTTAATACTGACCCTTACTGCTGTGCAGTTGGGCTGTATTTTGAGCCGAATGAGCCCTGGAAACATGCCTCCCACGCCTGTGTGGGAGCTTCCTGATTTACGGACTGTGCAGGAGCCATGACCATGGCCTGTGGGGACTGTAGAAAGCCAGGGAGAAGTAGAGGGAGTTCGCGCTAGAAAGACTCCAGGCATTGAGAACACTTGCCTTATTTGGTAAATATGGCTAACTGGCTTCCCTGGTGGTGCTGGCAAACTAGCTATGGAAATACAGTGGTCTTTATACCACTCCTTTGTACTCAAGAAAATTCATTAAAAGTAGAATGCGAAGTAGTATTTGCTCCATTTTTCTTGGAATATGGTGGGTACAGGGTGAAATCAGAGCTAGTAAGAATGCGAGTCTGATAAGTAAGCTCAAGTTCATAGGAGCTTTAGCATTCCCTGACTTTCTTTCTGGTGTCTGAGGCCACCTGACCTCTGGGGAGTTGGGGATGTAGTTGATGTCGTTTAGAACAGGACTGGTTTGGGAAAATGGCGGCATGCAGACCTCTGTGCCTTGGCTGTGCCTCTTAGCTTAGATCTCTATGCAGTTGGAGTTTGGAAGGGGACTTGGTACTAGATTTCCTTTAATTACACGATCAGGCTTTATGGGATATAAAAATGATTTCTCTTTAAAGTCTTTATCTCTTTTTGACTATATTCTGAGTGTGAGATTTGAAAGATTTGATCGTTTAAAGGGGAGTAAGAAAACATTTTGCAAACAAATAATTACTAGTTTGGCTGTGGGCTCTGCCAGGTGTCTGAGTGACTGACAGGTAAAGGGGACAGTGAAGGCCTGAGGTTACAGAACTCAGCCTGTACGAAGCCTCCTCGTGACGGGGACTTCATAACATATTGGTCTTCAGTTCCTTCCTGCACACAGGTGCCCTTCGTCCTTCTGATTTGTATCGATGAGGACTCCCCCGTGTCTCCAGCCTCATCCATCTGTTCTCCATGTAAGAGGCAGAGGCAAAGAGTGCTCTGTATCTTCCCAGTTTGGTCTGGTCCAGGGCTGATGTGGTGGGGTAGTTGGCAACATGATTGCTTTGTTGGTGCAAGGCTGTGAGTGTGCTCCCTAGAATCCATGTGACCAAAAAGCTGGGAGCTTGTGGTGCTAGTGCTGGATGGTAGAGGTGGGGGGGGCCCAGGGCTTCCCTAGTGGCTGCTATCCTTGGCAAGCTCTGTGTCTATAAGAGGTGATATAAAATAAAAATGAAGGTGGATGGATCTTGAGTGCCGAACTCTAGTTTACACAGAGAGAGAGAGAGAAAGAGAGAGAGAAAGAGAGAGAGAGAGAGAGAGAGAGAGAGAGAGAGACCCTCTTCTCCCCCATACCACATTAACAACCACCACCACCACCACCACCACCACCACCACCACCACCACCACCACCACCACCACCACTACCACCACCACAAAAACTCTAGTGTGGTTCTGGGACCTGATTGTCATCCCTGTCCTTATGGGAGAACTACTTTTGGTCCCATCTCAAACTAGTCAAGAGCTTCTCCAAAATGTAGTGCACTCCCTGGTCCATTCACACGCACGCTGGGGCTCCAGCCCCCATTTGTGTGCCATTCTCAGCTCTGGTGAGAGGCTCTCCCTGTGCATGGTGTCATCGCTCAGTTTGGAAACACCTCGATGGCTAGGGAGGCGACTGAACTGTTAAAGAACACCTCACCCTGGC
The DNA here is from genome assembly GCA_964023405.1 of Apodemus agrarius. NCBI lineage: Eukaryota > Metazoa > Chordata > Mammalia > Rodentia > Muridae > Apodemus > Apodemus agrarius. The sequence goes on along the minus strand of OZ030012.1, from coordinate 6,202,474 downwards.
TTGACTTATCGGCCCAGTAGTTGCATGCATATGACAAGTTCTGGCTGTTCTCATGCATCTCATCGGGCACCAGAGCACCAGGCCCTGTCACACGGACTCTAGGGAGCACCCTCACATCAGTCCTAGCGAAGCAGTCATCAGAGACCCTCGCTCCCTCTTCCTGTAACTTATTTATTTACTCATTTAACTTTTGTCTGTGTCGCTTGGGTTGATGCTCATCCCTGTGACCCTGGGCATCCTCTTGGGACAGGAAGATGGTAGGTAGCCTTTCTGTCCACCTGGCTTCCCTTCTCCACATGCAGATCCCTGGTTTAGCCTTCCAACCCTTACCAACTGTGTTGGCATTTAATCCATCAGGGTAACCTCTGCTTGTTTTCTCTCTCCTCTTGTCTACACAGACAGGAGACACAGACAGGGAGGCACAGACAGACAAGCAGACACATAGACACACATACAGACAGACACAGACAGACAGACACACAGAGATGTGCGGTTTCACTTCCTGCCTTATCTGAGCTCCTCCATGCTATGTTACCCTGTCCTCTCCTGTCTCCTTCAGCTTTTATGATTTGTTCTTTGCTCTCACGGTTTTCAGCTGAGAAAGTCATTAGGCAAGAGGCATAAAGTCTAAAACAAAACTTGGATTCAAATAGCCAGCCTGTGTTTTAGCTTGGGATCCGGAGGTCTTTGCTGTGAGTGGAGACTTGTTGTCTCTGTCCATACACGGCCGTCAGCCCTGGTCACACCGTTTCATTTTATCATCCGACTCCGCGGCTCCGGTTGGCTCATTCATTCAGAAATGCCCGGTACTTGGCACAGAGCCGTAGGGTATAGACGCTGGTGTTGGTGTAACTCATGTCTGCTTCCTCGTTAAGATTATAATTCTGAAGTTTGATAGCCTTTGATGCTTGATTTGGGGGATGAATGGATATTAACCATCTTTTCTCTTGTACAATGTTGGTGATTGAAAACAGGCCTTAGACATGCCAGGGAAAGATTATACCACTCAGCTGGGACCAATAGACAAGTGAGGAGACAGTTTTAGTGTCTGGGCTTTCAGGAAGTAATGGTGTGCTTTGTGGCTCTGAGTGGGGGGTGTGGACAACTGCAGAGGTAGGTGTGGCTGTCAGGATGCAAGAGGACACTCTCTAGGGGGGTTCATTGTGTCTAGACCACACTGGACCATTTAATTCTCGCCATTTAACACTTTGTACCTGGAGTTCATCCTTACGTCCAGTTGATAATTGGCACCGAAAGGAGGCATTCTGTTAGTTTCTTTCCTTTTCACGTGACAAGAGATGGCTTCAGGGGAAGGGTTTCCTTTGGCTCATGGTGGGAGGGTGCAGTCTGTAGCTGGGAAGGCGTAATGAGAGAGTGGCATAATGAGAGAGTCACAGTCGGCCGTGACACTGCTTGCTCACTTCCCGAGGAAGCAGGAAGTGCCCTGCTCACCTCCTCCCTCTCCTCTTTCATGCATTCCAGGATGCCAGCCCATGGGATGTTGCCGCCCACATCCAGGACAGGTCTTCTCTGCTTCAGCTAAACCTCTATGGAAATGTTCTTTCAGGTGTGAAACTATGACTTACAAATACCTTTGTGGTTTCATAACCCAGTCAAGCTGTTAATCAAAGCCAATCATCACAGGCTCAGCTAGAAGGAGATTGCAGAGCATGCCCTTCAGAAGCGTCCACCTTGTTTTCTCGGAGAAAGCCGTCTGGGGCGGGTCAGGCCGCCTGGCCAGTGAGCTTGAGGGATCCTCTCATCTACCTCCTCAGCTCCAGGATTCCACGCATGCACCGCCACTCCTGGCATTTTAAAAATCTGTCACATTTATTTTCTGAGGGCCTTTTTATTGTAGCTAGAAAGGCTAGCAATTCATCTTCACAAACAAGCACATAAAACTAATAAATAAAAAATGTTGAAATGATCCTTTTAATGTCAGCTAGCAAGTTGGTACAAAAATGTTTGGTGGGAGCCAGAGTGGAATCTTGCTGATGACATCACCAGCGATGATGTCACTGCTGCTGAGCTGTAGCGGAGCTCTGTACTTTGCTCCAAGGTTTTGTCGAGTCATTTCTCTGCACAATTCCCTCTCGACTCGTGCATTCCAGTGTCACTTTTCCATAGTGAAATTTATGGCTCCTATTTAAAAATGCTCCCAAATTCTCTGTAGGCACTCTCCCCCAGAGAACTAAGAGTGACTCACAGCAGCTTTGAGACTCAGGAGAAATGTGGAGTATGTTTGTGTTTTGGGGATGGGCTCTCACAAAACTGTTGGAATTCTGTCTCAGTCTCCAGTGTGGACAGACTGCAAAAAGCAATTCTAAGACTACAGGAATGCTGAGGGTGCTGTTATGTGGGGCCAAAGCACGCAGTCCCAGACGTGGGAGAGAGCAATCTGGACTTCGACTGTTCTACGTCAAGTTCATGTCACATACACACAAACAAGCAAAGACAGTGTAGACGAGTCAAGGCCTGGGCGGTCATGGAACCCAAGAAGAGGCTTTTTAATATGACCTCTTACTGAGTGTTCAGAATTTCGTGCATATTTATGGTATGTTTTGATCATGTTTACTCCGCCCCTCTAACTCCACACAGAACCAGCTCCCCCAATTCTTCCCGACTTTGTATTCACTTTTAAAAAATTAGTTATTTCTCTTGTCCAGTGAGTCCACATCTGTCCATATCTATGTCAGTTAGCATATTTGTGCTGTCCCTATATTCCTGGGGTAAGGTTGACTAAAGCTTGAAGTCCAGAGGCCACACCCTTAGAGAAAGCTGACTCCTTTCTCCGGAAGCCACCTCATGTCCGCAGCTTCTCAACTATCAGTGACGCCAGAGCGTCCATCCCTGGAAAACTGCTTGGCTCGATTTTGTGCAGGTCACCACAGCTGCTGTGGCCCCACCCAGCCCGGAAGATACTGCTTTTCTCCAGTCCTTCATAACTTTAGGCTCTTCTACATCACCCGCTGAGAAGGTCCATGAATCTTGGGGGACAGGGGTGTAATATAGAAGTCCCACGTGTGGCTTAGGACCCTACAGACAATTAATCTCTGTATTTTGGTCAGTTTGAAAATGCTTCAGTATTTTGGGTTAGTGGCTTTGCCCATTTGAAACCAACCCATCTCCCCTGCTTATTGACCATAAGCCTGAGAAATGATCAGCTGAGCTCAGAATGATTGACTTCGGTCATTGGCAGACAGGATACTGCCAGCCGGTAGCACCCAAAGATGGTCCAGCTGGGCCACGGGCAGACCAGGGAGTGCTGATTAAATTCTGGGATTGTCTTGCAGATTTCTTAGACTCCAACACTTTGTTCCCTCTGTCCTCCCAAGATACACACTTGAGACAAGGTCCTAGCCTAGCAGTCACTTTCCCTGACATCCTAGAACTCATCAGCACAGTAACTCTGAAGTTGAACCCTTGGGTGGATTTTATAAAAGCAGTTAAGATGTATATGGAGCAAATTGTGTTGGTCACAGCTTAATCTTCTATGTAATCTTATGGAATTTTTTTATATTGACCACTTTCTTAGCTTATTTCTAAGGATTTGCCATACTGCCTTTTAAAATGTGCAAAGTCCAGCTGGTGAGATGGCTCAGCCAAGATGGGCTGGTAAGACGGCTTGGTGGTAAAGTCACTTGTCATCAAGAGTCACAACCTAAACTCAACCCGTGGGACCCACTGTGTCCTGAACCTGTGGTGTATTCAAATCTCAGTGCTCCCGGAGTCTGTTTAAGTCAGTCTTACTGTGTGTGCTGCGATGCCTACGGACATTTTCTTTTCCTTTATTTTAGAAAGCCTTTCACTTAGCTTTCATCAAGTTGCTGCATTATTTTGTATCTATACAAACTTGAAGTTGGTTTCTAAACCTTTTTTTTAATAACATAAACTTTTCTCCAAAAGTTGTTTAACATGTTTTGTTGTTGGTTAGCATATATATATATATATAATTGCTTTGGTCAATTTGGTTGAGATCTATAATTGCCAAATTAAGTTCAGATTGGGATGTTATAGTTTCATCGCTTCTGCAAAGGTTAAGAATGAAATTCTTTACATTAGTCCGGCATACCTATCACCACAGTGAAGGGATAAATGCTCATGGAGCTCAAGCTACAGAATGCAGGACCCTCTGAGGTTCCCACCAGAGGACCTAAATACATGCTTGGGGGAAGCCACCATGACACCCTCATCTAATTACACTGCGCAGAGCTGTTCTCGCTGGGCTAAGTTAGAGGCAACAGGACAAGAAGAGCCCCCCCCCCCGGCTCTTTGCAGCCAGTGCACCTGTCAGAAAGCCGTAGACCCTTTAAGCCCTGAGAGCGACATCTCTAAGACTTGTAATTGTGTAACCTTGGATAAGGAGATACAGAAGAAATTTTTTTAAAAAAAAAGATTTTGTTTTATAAATAACGTGTTTGTGTTTTTCTGAGCATGGGCACTTGGGAGAGGCCAGAGGAGGGTAACGCATCCTCTGGAGCTGGGATAACAGGGCTCAGGGGCTGAAAAGAGAACCCTGGTTCTCAGCATGAGTGACAGCAAGTGCCCTTAACCTCTGAGCCGTCTCTCCAGCCCAGACCCTGAAGCATTCTGATGAAGCCATGTGGCGTTGGTGATGTGACAGGGTCTTATGTATTAGGAAGTGTACATTATAAGCCATTACATTTTTCACTTTGTTTTCTTTCAAAGGAAGCATTTCTTTGATTTATTGAATCAAAACAAGCCACTGTATAAAGAAAAAAGTTCTTTAAAAATCTTTCTGTGTGTGTGTGTGAGAGCAAGAGACATTCCCTGAGGAGTTGGTGCACCCTGTGTGGGGATCTGGAGAAAGGCCTTTCTTTACAGAGCTGGTCTAAGAGACCACTTCCTGCCTGCCTCAAACTGTGAGCCCCGCTGAAGGCTTAACATGGTACATGTTTAGTTATTGTTAAATCTCCCCCCTTATGGTATCCCTTGGTTTGGGTTAGAATCTGTGCCCTTTCCCTTATGTAAACAAGCTTTGGGGACACCATATTATTGTATATGAAAGGAGGACTTACCAGGATACGTTTACTAATTTTCCCCCTTGAAGACATGTTAGTGAGACTACAAATATTCAAAAGAAGACACCCATCAGCTTTTTGGGAAGAACATTAAATATAGACAGACAGATGCTGACTTAGGTTCAGACTTGTTTACCATCCCTTATTTAAATTCTGTGCTTTTTCGATCATTTCAAAGAAAAATATTCACTCTAAATTACAAGGTCCACACAGGGGCACTGTGGGTGTGTGTCCACTTGACCGCTGGGCATGGCCTCTTGTGGAGGCAGAGCACGGGAGTTTGACTGTGCTTATCCTATGCCAGCTCTGGAGCGAGTGCTGTCCTGTAGGGAAGGGCTGAGGCACTGAGGTCGGGGAAAGCCAGAGCTGGTTCAAGGGTCCCCAGGAGTAGGTCAGCGCTGTGGGGTCCTCATACTCTTGGACATCCGGGCACTGATGAGAGTCACGGAAGAGCTGAGAGCGGAGTCAGAGGTCCATGGGCTGGGACTACATATAGCCCGGGGTGCGGGGTGAGGGGAAAGGGGAGGTCTGGCTTGTCCCATTGGGGATTGTCCTTAGCTGGATGGAGGCAGGCTTGGTGGCCGTTGTGTCCGGGAGTGCAGAGAGGCCTTATACATGAGAATTAAGCTGGGACCCTGTAGTTGAACACCTTCTCCCTGGCTCCCCATGGCAGATCTTGATGAAAGAGACAGTCCATGTTCTTAACAGTTTATTGGTTGTTCATGGCAGAAAATAGATGCATACCGTACCATACCCATTTTTCAGGGTAGACCTTTTGCAGGGAGGAATGTCTGGGAAAGGAAGTTTATTGACTAAGCCCTCTGCGTCTCTAGGCACGTCATTGGCACGGAGAACTCTGTTTTGGGCCGATGGCACTATAGGACATGTTTCTTTTATGTGAGGAACATGGCATTTGCTCCAAGTCAGGAATCTGGCAGGGAGGGGGGTCACCTAAGTCTCAGGGGTGTGCCTGCCAAGTCTCCCGGTCTCAAGCAGCTCTACTTTACCAAACTTCCGGGCATGATTTTACTGTCCAATAGGGCATCATTCATTAACACATGAATCTGCTTAGTACCAGAAGTTCTCTGTACCCTTCTTACTGACTTACTGAGTCTGTTTACAGTCGCTAATAGCAACGGCATCTCCTGCAGCTATTTGTCTGGTCTGCCGACAGCGTTGGGTGGAAGCTCTTGCCTTTCTTGTTTGTTTGGATGTTTATGTGTTTTGGAGAAGGCACGTAGCCCTGCCTGGCCTCTGACTACCTGTGTAGCCAGGAATGACCTTGAATTTTTTCTCTTCCTGATTCCATCTTCTGGGGGGGGGGCGGGGGCTTACAGTTGTGTGCCCCATGGATGTGGTGTGAGGGAGCCTCCATGCTGAAAGCTTTGTACTGCTCAAGGTTCCCTCAGCCTCACAGCAGACCAGCACAGCTGAGCTGGCGATGCTTGGGAATACAAGCCCGTGGAGCTCCTGTGCCTTGCCTTCTTTATGAGGACTCACGGACACTGTTCCGATAACAGCAGTAGTATATGTCTTTCCTACAACTTCCATATAAAATTCACTGACTTTTTATCTCCAGTTTCTGTTTTTTTGTGTGTTTTTGTTTTTTCAAATGACAAGATTAAACTATTTCTCTGGGTTATTTATTTATTTATTTATTTATTTATTTATAGCATGAACCCACTGACAGTCTTAATTTTGCCACCTGACCCATTCATCTGAATTAATATGATTACCTTGTGAGCTACTTATGGGATAGAGATGTGCACAAGGCACAGCATGGGAAAACTAGGATAGCAGATCAAAAACAAAGTGCAGACTGTGGAGGCGGTGGGGAAGGCGGTGGAGGAGGCAGGTGGTGGGGGAGGCAGGTGGTGGGGGAGGCAGGTGGTGGGAGAGCCGTGCATGTGGGTGTGAGAGCTACGTTCATGTTTGTGCTTACATGCCTGCTGTCTTTCCTGCCAGCTCTAAAATTCTTGTTTTAAAGACATGTGGAAGAAAATAAATTACTATTTGTTTTATGAAGCTTAAAATGGTATTGTTTTTCAAAAGAAACCAATTTCTCATATTTATCATAAAATGGCTTAAATGATTATTTCAGATAACTTGACTTTTAGATTCATAAAGCAAGTGCTTCTTATATTCCTCACAGAGGATAATATTCTTAATAGAAGAAGTGTAGACAATATTCTTTATAGAAAAAGTGTGATTTAATAAGGTCTTTACAAAATGTGTTTCACCACTGGCATCTTCTACCTGGTGGGTGGAGGGTGGAGGTATATTGAAGTGGATCTTGGGGTTACATCAATGACTTAACAATTAAGAGTACATACTGCTCTTGCAGAAGACCCAAGCTCCATTCGGGAGGGGCCTCAGAGCATCCTATTCCCCCACGTGTAGGGTGTCTGATGTCCTCTTCTGTCTTTCATAGGAATTGTAATTATGTGCACATAGTCCCAAAATGCATAATTAAAGATTATAAAAATGAACATTAAACAAATGTGTTGTGCAAGTGGTGTGGGTTCTCCATTGTCTGTAAGAGCACAGTAGAGTCAACTCATACTTTGATGTGCATTTTCTCATTTGTTTCTTAGTAAGATTTCAGCGTCTCCACTGCAGAAGCTCTTCTCCCTGTTAAAGCTTTGTGGCATTTGTAGCACAGTCTGCTTGGCATCTGATTTTTATGAACTATATTTCATACTTCAAGACCCATGTGTTCAGCAAATACTGGATGAGCCACTGAAGTGACTTAATGTGTTGAACATGACAGTTGTAGACATTCTGGCTATTACAAATGAGGAAAATGAAGTTGGTGGACATGTCTCCCATCTTGGGCCACATAATAATTCTACTACTAATACATGATGGCCAATAATCCTGGCTTTCTGACTTAATGTTGTTTTTGCTGTTGTTTGCTTCTTGTTGTGTTTCTCTGTGTCAGGGATTAAACATGTGCCTGGCCAGTGCTCTACAGGACTAAACTCGAATGCCCAGCTCTTTTCCTCTCAAAGTGTTGGTGTTTAGTGATGGTAAATAATTCCTGTCTGGGAGAAGGACCCAGCAGTCCTGAGGTGTCCTGGTTGTCTCTGGTCCCTTGTTCTAGAGGTTCACCTTAGTCATCCAGCACTCAGGTGATTGTCGGGGACCTGACTCTTAGCTCCTGTTGTTTACAATTCCAATACCCAAATGTTCTTTCAGTACAAGAACAACACTCTCATAGTTAGGACAGCTACTTGGTGCAGGGTGTATAGACCACAGACAAAACCTGCATGTAGGCTCTGTTTTTTCTTTTTCTTTTTTCCCTCTCCTCTCCTCTCCTCTCCTTTCCTCTCCCCTTCTCTCTCTCTCCCTCTCTCCCTCTCCCTCCCTCCCTCTCTTTCTAGTATAGAATAGAATATATTTAGGGCATGGGGAGGGGAGATAAGGGGGTAGTAGAGGCAGAGAAAGGCAGAGAGAGGAAGAGAGTAGAGAAGCAATGGCTGGCCATGACCACAAGGAGAAGGGGGGAGGGGAGGAGAGCCCTAGAGGGGGCAAGAGAGAGGCTGAGAGCGAGAGAATAAGAGAGGCAAGAAAGTGGCTCTGTTTTTTCTTTTTTCTTTTTCTTTTGGTTTTTTGAGGCTCTGTGTTTTCTAACTAGAAACCTTCACCCTTCTTTTGTGCTACCTCTTACCCTTATATGTACATCACCAATTCAATGATTTCCTGAAGTAGTCCCTTCATCCCTATTTCATTGCTTTAATTCAGTCTACTTATTTCTTGTTTATACCTCCATTCTCAAATAATTTCTTGATATCACTTCCAGAGAAATCACACTTAAGATAGATGTGATCTGAGCATTTTTTAACCCTAGCCCCAGTCCCCAGTAAGAGTTTCTAATGGGGTAAACATGATGTACGTGGTATAGATAGAAGAGATTTCTGGATGTATAGAATGGTTATAACTTGTCGGCCTAGATATCATCTAAGCTGCCCTTCGCAGTCACCCTGATTTCCTGATGCCCAGCTGATGTTTCACTTGTTTGTTTTGTTTTTATATGTTGTTTGTTATACTGTGGCTCAACTCCCTTCCCTATGTTATACGATGAAGGCTTCAGGCACAGGGAATGTGTCTTGTTCTTGCTGATATCCTCAGGGCTCTCAGTTATCATGGTACAGAAATAAGTAAATAAAATCTTTGGTTTTGGTTTGCTTGGGGTGGTAATGTAGCCAGCCCCCTTTTGTGTCATTTCTTGAGACGACCCACACACTGTGATCATCTGTCTCCGAGAGGTAAGCCTGGGCCTTCATGCACTGCATGCATTTCATTCTGCCGCTCACACCATCAAGGAATGGCCAGTGGGCTGGGGCTTGGGTGCTGCATCCAGATCAGAGCCTGTGGTCCTGAAAGCCAACACTCTTTGGTGACTCTTGATGTGTGAGTGATAACTGAAATTCTGTGTCCACATGAATCAGTTGTACTGTACTGACACATTCTAAGAAGGGCCATTGCCTTCCTCATCTCCAAGGCTTGCCATAAAATTTGATGTTTTAGGCCTTTGTTTACACAGTATTATCAAAAGGAAGCCATTTTTGCAAATACAACTGGAACTGATTATGTACAATGTCTGTTTAGCATTAAATGAAAAAGAATGTAGCTTTCATGATGAAAATCCCATAGATGGTTCTAGACAAATCTTTAAGGAAAATGTCAGGTTTCTTATCAATTACAGTGATCCCCAAATACATTAGCTGTTAAATGCCGCCTGCTGTTTAAAATGAGGCTGGGTTCCCATCCACAGCATGACTAATAGGAGGAAGATTCCCTGACTGCTTCTGTTAATTAGCTCTTGTCCAGCGTAATCTGGTATGCTAAAGTGGTTTACCAACCCTTCCTGATGACTAACATAAATATTTCTCCTTTGGTCATTTCCTTTCTGTTTCCCTTGTGGAGATGGAGAACACATGGACACCATGTGACCGTTGAGTTTTGTGTTTAGCTAAACAAATTAGTAAGTTCTTCCCTGCACCCTGGCTTCCACTCCTGAACCCATTGTAAGTTCGCCAGAAGGCTAGATAAGATTTCCATCCAGAGCTAGAGGATCGTATGAGAAATGGGAGTCCTTAACAAGTGCTACACTTCAGAGATGTGTTTAGGAATGTGTGCGTATGTGTGTGTGTACATGTAGTTATGTATGTGTATGGTTGTATGTGCATGTATGCTTATTTGTGTGTATGTGCGTGTACATGTGTGTGATATATGATTGAGAGTATGTGCTCATGCATGTGGTATGTATGTACACTATGCTTATGCATGTGTTTATGTATGTGTACATGTGTGACACTATAATTGAGAGTATGTGCTCATGTATGTGGGATGTTTGCGTGTCTGTGTGTTTGTGACTGTGTGTGTGAGCGCACACATATATTTTTATGTGTCTTTTGGGGACTGATGTAGGAGTCTTGTGTCTTAGTGTTTTAAATTTCATCTCTGTTTTATGTAATTTGGTTTTAGTCAGATGTCCCTACTCTGGAGATAAAGACTTCATGATACAGAAATGTATCTTCAGAATTGATAGGATAGATAAATGTGTTCTTACCCTTTACTTTAAAACAAGCTTTGGGATTTGTGATGGTTTTATTTGTAAGCTAATTAGAATAATGTGACTTAGGACTGTTAATATTCAGAATGGATTTAATTGGGTAAAAATATCCCACTAAAAAGTTTTTTAATTTATCATTATTATTATTTGAGACGAGACAGCATGCCATACACGTAGATACCAGACAATTTGTGAGAGTTTTCTCTTTCTACCCTGTGGGTCCTAGGACTAAGCTCAGGTCTTGAAAACCTTGGCTGCAGCATCTCTACCCATTAGGCTACATTGCCAGATCCCTTTTACATAGACACAGCAAATAACCAAATGGCTCTCAGTAAAAGTGAGAGAAAAAACTTAAAAATTGTAAGTAGTTGGCAAAATTGATAAGCTATCACCATTTTCATTGTGATTAACAGCAGGAGAGGTCTCACGTAATATTTTAATGCAAAATTGTCCATTTAATAGCTTCATTTCTTATGCAAACTAAAAAAAAAAGAAAAAATCTCTGACAATTAATTTAAATCTGTGAAAATTGCCAAACCTAAAGTTTGTATTGATTGGTATGTTGACAGTTGGAAAAGAAGAATTATAAACCTAATAATTAATTTTGACTTTTTTGTCCATAAAGTTAATCTTTTTAGAGTCATGTCTGCTAATTTTAACTGCTAAAGTCCCAACTCAGCAGTCTCCCTCCTGTTGAACATGCCTGGCATGCACACAGTGTCCACTCTGCCTCTCTCCCGTCTTGTTTATTTGTACCACGTAGTTTTGTGAAGTCCCAAATGCAATCAGAGATCACTGTTAAAACTGTTTGCTAAAGATGGAGCGAGAGACAGTGACCTCTCCATGCCTGTCTGTGTACTAAGTCACAAGTCACCGGCTACCTATTATTTCTTTGGAACGGTTTTGCAAATACATGGAAGGGGTGAGCATTGTTCTGAGGTCTTGCTGTTTTATTTCATTTTATCTTTTGAGAGTGAGGGCTCTGCTCTGTAGTGTTGCTTTCATCTTGGGTGGCCGCAGTGTCCCCTTTCTTGCCTTCAACCTTGTGCTGTCCTCACCAGATGACGTGACATTTCAGGAACGGAAATGGGGCTTTGCCCGTTGAATTTATGACCAAACGGAAGGCCAGAGAGCAGCTAAGGTATCCAGAGCTGGGGTGCAGGAGCAGGTAATTCTCACAATTCACACTTCTGCAGGGAGATGATGCTGGAGACATTGTCTTGTCCATTTCAGCTGGTCTTGGGTGTTAAGAGAAGAATGAGAAGAAGGAAGAGACCGAAGGTGGGAGGAAAGGATGGCTGCTATTCTGTTTGGAGACAGTTCATGTATCCTGGGCTGGCCTCAAACTCATTGTGTAGGTGAGGACGTACCTCTGCAGTGCCCGGGTTAGACTTTTGCTGCGATCCCTGGCTGGTGTTGTGTTAGAGATTGGGCCTGGGGCTTCCGGCATGCTAGGCATGTGCTCTGCTAGCCACAGGCAAGGCTCCAGCCCGACACCGGCCTTGTTTGTCAGCTTACAGGGCTTGGCCATTACAAACGCTTAAAGCTTTTTCATCTTTTGTTTTCTCTTTTCTTGTCTTCTCTCTACGTTCTTTTTTCTTTCATTCTCTCTCTCTCTCTCTTATTTTTGTAGTCATGGAATTTAGTCTTTCATCTTTTTGATATCATCCTTTTAAAAAGTCTATTCATCTATTTATCATCTACCATCTATCTATCTATCTATCTATCTATCTATCTCTCATTTATCTATCTATCTTTATATCAAGTGTCAGTGGAGATATCTGGAGAGATGCTGCAGCAGTTACGGATGGTCACAGCTCTATCAGAGTATTGGAGTTTGAGACCCACAACCCATACCAGGTGGGTCATAAATGCCTGTAACTCTAGCTCTAAGGGATCTCACACCCATATGACCTCTGTGGTTACCTGCACACACACACACACACACACACACACACACACACACACCCCTATACCACCCCCCCATTTTTGGTTTAAGTTAAAAACTATAGTTAATGGAAGAAAATCAGAGCTCCGCAAGGGCATTTTACAATCCAAGCAGGGACTGTGTCCTCTCTCTGTTGAAGGACATACAGGCCATTTTAGGAAGTTTCTAGAAGCTGCTCCCAGTGTTTCTCAGGTACTGGTCAGATGAACACACCTTCCTAGGGGATTGGGAACTGTGGTCTCTATTCTTGGTACCCATATTTCCAGGTACAAATAAGAGGTTTTGTTACTGTGAAAAAGGAGAGTCATTAAAGAGGTCTTTAATGATAAAGCCAGTTTGAAGGGGGAGGGTTAATCCTGAGCTGGTTCTTAGGGATGTGCAGTGTCCAAAACTTTGGTGTGCTCTACCTCCCCACCCCCTCCTCGTTTCCTTTAAATAGTGAAAGTAAGCAGTCCACTCTTGTTGGTGTTGTGATTTAGTGGAGGCTTCACCACCAGGCTAAACATAGCCATTCGTTTCCAGGAACCTTGAAGAGGTACTTTTGAGGTGGGTATCCTGAGTGTGCAGTTTCCTACCCACAAATACTGCTGAGCCGCTTGTCATGGTAACGTGCAGGGACTGACTCAAGGGAAGGGTGTGAACGAGCCTGCAGGTCACTTGAAGGGCGTCGCTCACCTTATCTCTGAGTCATAAAGAGGAAATACAGTAACGATCCTATGTGTTTGTTGCTAAACCTAGTTTACCCCTTAGGTTTTCCTCCCTGGATCTCTCCTCTTGTCCCCTCCACATGTCACTCTTCTGAACTTTGGGTGAGAGGCTTAGCATTCACTGGCCCCTCTCGTGATCTAGACTCCTGACTGGCCATCACACTGTTGCCCTGTCTTCTCCAAGGCTGCAGGAAGGGCGTTTTGACCATCTGAATTAGACTCCTGACAGGGCACCACACTACTGCTCTAGGTTCTCCATGACTGCAGAAGGGGTATTATGACCATCTGAACTGCAGTAGGCTTCATGACACTCAAGACAAACTTTGATTAATAAGAAGGAATTAGACATTTGAGTGTTCTCTCTTGCTGCTCACCAAGGTACAATGGCTTCCTAAGGAGTGAAGGAGAAGTTTTGTATTGTCTGAGTGCCTGGCTATTTCCTCCCACTGCAGTGGCTACTTTGGTCATGGACCTGTGCTGGCTGTTCTTCCTGCTTTCACATACATTCTCCTTCCATTTTATTGCCTAAGGACTACATCAGTCATACGCAAAACACATACACACACACACCCCACATGCACATACAAACATGCACTCTCCACACAAATACACATGCATGCACATGTTAACCTGCAGGCACACAGTGTACATGTGCACACCAACACATATGCAAACATACATACACACACACACACACACACACACACACACACACACAAAGCTTTAGCAGGAACTTTCCCCAACCTCTGTTTCTAGGAGACTTTATGTAAAACAGCATTAAAATTGATGCAATATAAAATTTAACTTGTAGCTGCTATTGCTCGTCCCTGAGGACGAGAGGAGAACACCTTGCTGAGTCCTAATCACAAGTAGTTCCTGTCTCACGGTCCTATTTAACCCTTGTCACGCCATGTTACTGCTCCAGGTTTGTCTATTTCAGTGGTCTGAAAAGCAAAGGGAAATTTTAATGCTTAGGGTGGAAAAAAGTTGGGGCAACCTTAATTAAGGGAATGCGAGTCAGGAAATTGGGGGGTGAGCAGGGGGAGGGGGACGAGGCAGGGGATTTTCTAAGGGGTAATGCGGAAAGGGGATACTGCATGAAATGTAAAGAAAGCAAATATCTAATTTTAAAAAAGGTCATCTCAGAACTCAGTCACCCAGAGTTATTTTCTAAATGTCCTGTCTGGAGCATAGAGTTACACAGTTGCAATTTTATTCCTAATGCTGTGTCATAGCCCATCAGGCCTTTCATGTTGCCCCTCCTGATGCTTGGCCCACACAGACCAAGCAGAGGTGAGAGACAGACCCTCCTACCCGCTCTGGAGCCCTCTGCGCCAGAAGGCCTGAAACTTCAGCGCTCCTGGCCCCATGTTTTTCTCTCCCTGATCCCTTTCCTCCCCCTCTCCTATTGTTTCTCTTCCTTCCCCTCCCCTTTGTGTCTTCTCTCATTCTTCCTCTGACCTGCCTTCACCCCACATTCTTGCAGTATGTGTGTGTGTGTGTGTGTATGTGTGTGTATGTGTGTGTGTGTACACATGTGTGAGTGTATGCAAATAGACTGGGCTCTCTGTTGATTACCCACAGTGCTTCTGCTGACACCTGGCCTTGTTCTGGTAATTCTGATAGTATCAGCTCACAAAGTAAGAGTTTGGTGTGTTTACCCTTTAGGGTAGGCAAATTGTTTCTCTCCAACTTTAAGAAAGATTTGTTCCCTCTTAATTGTTTAATGGTCCCCTCAGAGTATAGGTACCAGATATAAGATCGCATGGTAAGGGGGCAAAGTTAGTGAGAAGAGAGCACACTGGGTACAGCGTGCTGTGTAATACAGCGTGCTGTGTAAGTAAAAACCATACAAACACGGGGATGGGGGTGGGGGGCACAAGAACACACAGTGATTCCACTGCTGGAAGGACAGACAGTGGGGTTCAGTCTCAGTGCTTGTGAGACTGAGGCTAAAGAGAAAGACCCTACTTCGATGAACAAAAGTTACTCAGTCTATCTCTGGCCTCCATGTGCATACACAGTACATATACATGTATATGCATAAGACACAAGAAGTGGGGGGGGAGGCTCAAATTAACGAATTCTAAAAAGTGTACTCATGAACAGCTTGTCCTTAAAATATCACTCAGAACTTGTTTCTGAGGGCAGGTCTGTCTGGGGTGGTTATGGCAACCCTTCCCTCTAAAATGGAATGTGCCTATTCAGTTACAGAAGGAGAAGACCAGAATCCTGTGTTAGCATTCTCATTTCTTTAAATTTATTTATTCCTTTATTTACTTTGTGTATGTTTGTGATGCCTACATGCCACGAGTGTGTAGGATATCAGAGAACAAGCAGTGAGTGTCAGGGCTCCCCTTCCGCCCTGTGGGTCCCAGGGATTAAGACTAGGTCATCATCTCGGGGGTAAGCATCTTTCCTTTTTTGTCATCCAACTCTCTAATGTTTGGCAACATGTAATAGTTGTAATATGACCATCTTATGGATTCATTTGCTATTATCTGTCTGCTAATGAGCTTGAGCATCTCTGTGCTTCCTCATTACACTTTGGGTTTTCTGTCCTCTGTGTTGAGACTGTGTTCATGTCTGCATTATCTATCTCTATCCTTGTATCATTCTGTCTCTTACAGAGGACACCTTGTATGTCCAAATATGAGACTACTTTGTTGCGTTGAATATCGTTTACTCATGGCGGTGTGATTGGAAAAGAGGCAATGGGGGATGAGAATGCTGCAGCTGCTTTGGAAGAAGCCTCGGGAATGTCTGCCCGCTGGCGGTCTGGCATGGGGAAGAAGCCTCAGGGATGTCTGTCCGCTGGCAGTCTGCGGTGGGGAAGTTGGTAGGGGATGAGAGAGGGAATCCCAGAGACATCCATCCACTGGAAGGGTATTGTTGTGCGAACTACACTGAGGTTCCCAAGCAATAAGATGTCTGCATAGGGGATGCCTTGGACCCAGGAACCTTGTAAAGCGTATTTGCAAAGAAGAGACTCTCTGTCCTGGTATAAGATGCAAATCCCACCATTTCAAAAAGCAAAACAGATGACACAGGCCTTAGCCTTCTGCAGACTGAAGCAGGAGGATACAGAGTTCAGGCTTGTTCTCAAGTGGATAGCAGAGTCAAGGCCAACAGGATACAGTAGATCTTGTCTCAGCAACAAGAACAACAACGACAACAACAACAAGAACAACAACAAAAGTCAAGGGAAGCCGGGCGTGGTGGTGCACACCTGTAATCCCAGCACTTGGGAGGCAGAGGCAGGTGGATTTCTGAGTTTGAGGCCAGCCTGGTCTACAGAGTGAGTTCCAGGACAGCCAAGACCACACAGAGAAACCCTGTCTCAGAAAAAAAAAAAGAAGTCAAGGGAGAAGCCTAGCTGGAGGTGGTTGTTGATGCTGTCTTGATCGTGCCTGTGTGCCAATGTCTACCAAGATGCTAATTTAAACATACAGCCAGGGCCTGGAGAAGACGGCTCACTGTTTAAGAGTACCTCTTGCTCTTGCAGAGACCCAAGCGGTTCTCCCAGCACCCACCTGGCATGTCACAACCTCTGTAACTTCAGTTTATTCTGTTGACCTTCTTCACATCACTGTTCTCAGTACTAACCCAGGGTGCATGTCTCAAAGCATGTAGCTCCTGCAGATGTAGACAATGGTGTCACTGCAGTGGTGACATAAATAGTTACAGGGTAAATTTTATAGTGGCCTGAGTAGCAATTGCCACAATGATATAATCTTCTGAATTAATTCTAAGTGTGCATTCTATTTGTAAAAGAAATTTAAAATATTTATTCATGTCCTTATTTTGAGCTGTACTGTAATGGTTGCCAATATTGCTATTTAAATAGGTTTTGTAGTAGTGTTCTATAGAAAATAATGTAACCATTATGATAGATAACTCTGGAGGCTGAGGAAGGACTGTTGGTACCTAAGACATATAGTGAGTTCTGGGGCTAGCCTGGGATGCTATGTGAGACTCTGTCTCAGACTCTCTCCTTACTCAACCCAACAAAATGAGAAAATATAATGAGGTATCTTAAAATTTTCTATTTGAATTACCTAAGTGGAGTGGGGTCTTTTTGTCTTAATTGCTTTTCTAGTGCTATGATAAGATACCAAGACCAAGGCATGTTATAGCGGAAAGAGTTTCTTTGGGGCTTACAGTTTCAGAGGGTGAGTCCACGGCCATCAGGGTGTAAAGTACGGTCACAGGCATAGATGAGAGATCATATCTTGATCTGTGAGACACAGGGAGAGTGTGGGACCAACACTGGGAGTGTCACAGTCTTGAAACCTCAAACCTTTCCCCTATTGACACAGCTCCTTCAACAAGCACACACATTCTAATCCTTCTCAGGCAGTTCAGTCGATTGGGTATTAACAATATGAGTCTATGAGGTCCATTCTCATCTAAACCACCACACTGTTCTTCAGAGTATCCTCCTGTAGCCAGCAGCGGGCTTTGAGTTACACTGTTTTAACAGTAGTATGCTTTAATCTTTTCTCATACACGGTATGCCTAAGATCTTATAACTATTAGATTGTGTGTAGTAAATAATCACTCTGATAGTGAAGTCGACACGTGGAGTTTGAGTTGGCATGGCTCCCCCAGCACTGTGTTCACTGTGTAAAGTGAAGGTGTGGCCCGGCCACGGTGACTCAGCCATTACAGAGCCCTGCAGAGTACATGCTCTGTGCTCTGGGAAGGAAACAGACAAACGCCATGCTAGTGGCTGCCACTCTTAGCTGTTGTGTGGACTCAGGACTGAACCGGCACTTTGGACTGTTTTATATATGTTTGGACATTTATACATGCCCTTGACATATTATGTGTGTGTGTGTATATATATATATATATATATATATATATATATATATATATATTTGGGCATTTATACATGCCCTTGATCTCTGTGTCTCTTTTTGTGGTTTTCCACACTCAGGTATTTGCCCCCAGCCAAGGTGTTAAACACAGTCCAGCCGATACATTACTTCAGCTAACTCTATAGCATCTTATCAATAGCTCTTTCTACTGCCCCTTCTCTGTTTATGAAGTCTTTATTTCCATGGGCTCTATTTTAAATGGTAAACTAGTACAAAAGTGGCCTTCAGGAAAGGATCATGATGATAGGTAAGTTTTTGGTTTTTTAATAACACTAAGAAGACAGTGATTATATATCAAACACATATAAAGGTTCATGGATCAATTTTTTCCTCCCTTTGTGACACTGGTTTCAGAGAAAATTCTAGTTGTACAAGTCACAAGAGTTAGTTTCTGGAGTCCTGCCATTAAGTCCTCATGCGAGGCCTGGCTCCCATGAGTGCTGAGTCGTAGCTGGAGGATGCTCTCAATCACTATTTTGGGTTTTCTAGAACTCTGCGTTCCAGCCTCCTTTATGTGTCCCAGTCTTTTGTCTCAGCTCCTGGGCCAGGGTTCGAATAAGAATTCAAAACTTGCTTTGAGAATTGCTTCCTGTGTTGCCAGACGTGCTGATGTATTGGCATCAAATTAACATTTCCAAAAATGTCACCAAATGCTAGGGGAAAACAGAGATGCAAGTGTCCTTACAGCAGCTGCACCCTCTTCCTGAACCCAGTTTCTTCCTCTTCATTGCCCAGCGTGGGACTGTAAGCCCCTTTGTTAGCCTGGCTGTCCCTGTGCAGCTGCTCACACACAGAGTAGGCGTCTCTGTAGCCAAGTTAAGCATCACAGATTGTTTGGAGAATGATCCCCCGGGTCTTGTGCACCAGCTGATTGAGCAGTTAGAGTATCTGCACAAGCGAGGTGCCTACCACTACAAACAAAATTTCACTTGCTCATTAAATATCCGCTGTTCCCCCATGCCAGCGTGAAAGCAGAACTCTCCCTGACAGGGGACATGAAAAGACAGTTGGGTTTGGGGCCAAATATGAGCGCCCATGACTGAGAAATACTGATCAAAGAGACCGCATCCTCTCCCCGTCTGGAAGCTTGGGCTCATCTGGTCTTTGGGGAGGTGTCTTCCACACCCCGTGTTGTGTGGATTCTTCATCCTTTTCTTCAATTGATTTTTCACTGTTTTTCTTATGGCAAGGCTACATGTTCTCCAGAAGTAGTAAATGTGTGTAGAGGTGATATTGCTCTGGTTTTCTTTGAGACAGGTTCTTGGCTCCTTCACCACCACCTTCCCCATCCCATTTTCACAGATGTAATCCTTCACTGCACAGATATTCAATGTATCTCAGGACTTCAAAGGGACCTGAAGCTCGGCTCAGGCTTCTAATTGTCTAGGCAGTACTTCTCCACTCAACTGAGTCGACCTGGTCATTTGCAAATTCTGGGAACAGGTTCAGAGCCATCCCGTCGAGCTTCCTCAAGACTATCACGTGCCAAAGCAAGGCCTGGTGCACACCAGCCACAGGACTAGAGAGCACTGCTTTAGAGCCTGGACTCTCAGTGTCTTAGTCACCGTTTCTATTGCTGAGACAACTATAACCATAAAGCAAGTCTGGGAGGAAAGGATTTATTTGGCTCACATTTCCACACGCTGTTCATCATCGAAAGAAGTCAGGACAGGAGCTCAAGCAGGGCAGGAACCAGGAGGGAGGTGCTGAGGCAGAGGCTGCGGAGGGGGGGGGCGCTGCTTACTGGCTTGCTTCCCATGGCTTGCTCAGCCTGCTATTTTATAGAACCCAAGACTACCATCCCATGAATAGCACCTCCCACAGCGGGCTCCCTCATTGATCACTAATTGAGAAAAGGTCTTAAAGCTGGATCTCAGGGAGGCACTTTCTCAAGTCAAGCTCCTTTTCTCCGATGACTCTCCCTTGTGTCAAGTTGTTAGAAAACTGGTTCACAAAACCAGTGCACTCCGCATGAAGAAAGCCAGGGACAGGCATTTAAACAAACCACGAAATGCTTGCCCATGAAAAGCTTTTCCTGGCCAAGGCTGCAGCTTGGAAAACATTGACGTGGTCAGTGTGGTTTATGCATGGAACTGTTGTACACGGCCTCACAAATGGAGCAGGATTCTCTGGTGTGTACAGTGTCTGGGGTTGGTGAAGATGAGCCTAGATACGGCAGCTCTTGTCAGGGTTTGCTTACACTTCCAAGGAAGCAATGTTCTTCACTGTCTTCATAAGGGTCAGCCTGTTTCCACATTCCACCACCACCAAGAAGAGAAGAGAAGAGAAGAGAAGAGAAGAGAAGAGAAGAGAAGAGAAGAGAAGAGAAGAGAAGAGAAGAGAAGAGAAGAGGAAAGAAAAGAGAAGAGAAGGAAAGGAAAGGAAAGGAAAGGAAAGGGAAAGGGAAAGGAAAGGAAAGGGAAAGGGAAAGGGAAAGGGAAAGGAAAGGAAAGGAAAGGAAAGGAAAGGAAAGGAAAGGAAAGGAAAGGAAAGGAAAGGAAAGGAAAGGAAAGGAAAGGAAAAGGGTTTAGGAATAAGAAAACGCCAGTTCCACCCAGAGAATATGATATAGATATCACTAATCTTCTATTTGTTTCACTTTTAATTTTATTAATCATTTGAAGCTACAAAACTCTTCTCTGTAAAAATGAATTACATCTTTCTTCTCTGTAAAAATGAATTATTTGAAAAACCAAAACTTGGATGTATGTGTCACCTAGCCACCATCTATACTGCACTGAGGACATTTTTTCTAGTCTCGTCTGAAGGGTGTGTTTTCTTCCTTAGTGGTGGCCGGACACCTGCTCTATAGGGAATTGTTGGAACTTGTTTTAGGCTGGACTGGTCTTCATAGCAAGTACAACTGAGGATGAAGGAAAGGACAGAAATAAAGGGGAAAGGAAGAAAGAGCAACCATGGGAGGAGGGGAAAAGGAAAGGGGGAGGAGAGAGATGAAAAGGGGAGCCACAGCGTCAGACACCTTTTCCTGGTGAAAAAAGATGATTTTGTGAAGAGTTTTGTGGGTAATTTTCTAAACTGGTTATATGTTTACTGATCTGCATTATCAAAATCTTTAAAAAAAAATAGACATTTACATCTTGGCCACATTGAAGTTGTGTTGTAGATAGTGTCCTATCTGTTAAGTTAAGGTTTTGAGCTCATTAGTTTGATTCCTTGGTGAGGATGGTGCGGATGGTGAGCATGGAGAAGATGAAGGCTTCTTTGATGCTTTGATCTGAATCTTTTTTGTTCAAATTTCTGTTCCCTAGGATGGAAAGAAGAAGTTTGACAAAGAGAGTGAAAAATACTATTCTATTCTGGATAAACATCTGAATTTATCGGCTAAGAAAAAGGAGTCTCATTTGCAAGAGGTAAGCATGCACATTAATTCATGTGATATCAAAATTCCTAGCCTGGATGTATCCCCACCTGGAACTTCTTGAGTGACAGTAGTGATGGATAGTTGGGCGAGTTTACACTGTGTGGCAGTCAGTACTGATAGTTCTTTGTATAAGATCAGTGTTTCCTTCAACAATGAGAAATCCTGAAACAAGATTTTTTTCTTTTTCTTCTTGGGCGTATTTTAAAGAGACTGGATCGATCTAGTTCATACTGTAGTCTTTAAATTAACATTGAAATGCTGATGACATTGCTTCTTCAGGCTTTCTTTGCTCCAGCAAGGGGAAGGACAGGGACAGACAAATGCATGGTCTGAAATCTCAATGAATTTACATTAATTATTTCAGGGACATTTACTGCTGTATGCCTGCTAGCAATTTTTATCTTCTCTTGTTCTGAATATGCTAGGTTTTGTTCTTGCTCTGGGTAATGTAGTAACTGCAGGTCACACTGTCAAGGGCAGCCCTGACGGGCTGGAGCTGTGCAGCACCAGTCTCAGGAGAAGACGTTCATTAGGGCAGAGTGGGTGGGGGAGGGGGACGCAGGCACATCTCAATCCTGCTGCCATTGACACCTCAGGGTAACATAACCGCGGAGCACAATCCTGACACCCCACCCCCAGAACACGTGTAGCACATGGCCCTGCCAGGGCAGGACTGTACTGATGTCTCCTCCTGCTCAGGCCCTTAGAACCTGCTTATGTGGTTATCCACTGCCGCCCCCTTTTCCCATCTCTGTGTTTGCAGATTGCACACAGGCAGACTTTCTCAGACATGCCTCCCAGGAAAGCCGCCTCCCTTCATGAACTGCTCTCCAGGTTCGCTGTGCTCCTCTGCCCTCCTCCCTCCTCCCTCTTCCCACTCCCAAGTCTAGCACAATGGCTGCTTGACACTTACCTGTTGAAGAGTTTAGTCCAGTGTCAGAAAAGGACATGGAAGGTCCTGTTGGTCCATATGGTCACATTCTCCTGGAGGACATCCAGTGTCTTAGTTTAAAGTTGATTAGGACATGGAGATCGAGCTCAGCAGTTCAGATGCTCTTTGCTGAGGACCTGGATTTAGTTCCTGGCATCCGTATCTGGTAGGTCACAATCACCATAGGTCTCGTTAGTTCAGAGCATCTGACAGCCTCTTTTGGCTTCTGTGGGCATTGCACGTGCATGGTGCACATAAATTCATGCAGACACAGTAGATATACACAGAAAATTAAAAATACAAATAATAATTTAAAAAGATGATTAGTATTAGGAAGTTTGTTTTACTTGATGTTTTGCAGGAGTTCATTTAAATATATCTGCCTTCTACCATTAGTTAACTGAAATACAAACTTTATTGATCATGTGGTTGTGCAATTGTGGGAAGCTTGCAGCCAAAGTGAAACAGAAGACCCCCTGACATCAACCCAAACTGGGCTCTCCCTTAAGCTGGGTTCTTATTTCATGGACATGTCTAACGTTTTAAGACTTGGCTCTATCTGCTCTAATTTAGGATTGTCTGTGTATTACAAATGTTTGAACTTCCTCATGTCTCCTTGTCCATTGCACTAGAACTAACTTTGGAGAGAAATGTGTGCAGCATGGACACTGATGCCGTCATATGGCGGGAGCCTTTACAAAGTGTCCTCAGTGAGCCACAAGGGTCCGCCGTGGCAGGAGGCCTAGCCTGGACGTTCAGGATCTTTACACATAACCATCATGCTTACGGAGCTGGTGCCTATATCTTCTTCAGGAACCAGTAACTGTTCCTCAAATCCAAGCCCTTTGCAAGATGTCTCCAGTCTCCCTGACAGCTTAGCTTGTCATTAATACTGCCCTTGCTAGTGGCTGTGAGTGCCTTAGGCTTGAGAATAGCCGGGTATTGGTTGGGGGTCTGTATCTAACTGGAGATGGAAAGGGATTACGGTGTGTGCAGTGTTATCCGGTATCACTGTCCAATACACAAGCACACAAAGGTTGCTGTTAGGAAGCATGGCCCACACACAGCACAACACAACAAGCTGAACAAAAGCCGCTCCTTAGGGGTGCACAGTATCGCAGAGGAAGAGCGTGGCTGGAGCCTTCCCTGCTGCTCCGGGACTCAGACCTGTTGGTGAGCTAAGTCACCACCCTGTGTTTAGTTCTGTCATTAAAGGTCACCTGCTTCTTTCCAGAGCAGAACCAAGCTTATTAACCTGCTCTCAAAAGGACCCCCCCATCTGCTCACCTGCACAGCTGCCTCATTACTCATGTTTCTTGGAAAATTAGGAGCTGACACTTCATGAAATGGTCAGTTTGTGTTGACAGGGTTCCAAAGCCACCAATTAAAGCAGCCACTGGAGTAAGTAACGAGAGAGCTAGAGTCAAACCCATCAAGGCCACAGGTTCAACTTTGGCTGGAATAAAAAATAACATTTGATATGTGAATGAGTAATTTCTTTCCAGGGTGAAATGAGAGAAAGAGAGAGAGAGAGAGAGAGAGAGAGAGAGAGAGAGAGAGAGAGAGAGACAGAGAGACAGAGAGACAGAGAGACAGAGACAGAGAGAGACAGACAGAGAGAGAGAGAGATTGTGAAGAAATACAGAAGAGCATGAGTGCATAAAAATATTGACTTTAAAAGATAGTAAACTAGATTAAGTGATAAAGTGTTAGGGAGTTTATACGCCCTAACAGAGGAGTTCTAACACTCATATATAAGAAACATTTACAAATCAAGAAAAAGCCAGCTAAGGGAATGTGATTAATGAAGACATTTAAATTATATTGTTTAGCCGGGCGGTGGTGGCGCAAGCCTTTAATCCCAGCGCTTGGGAGGCGGAGGCAGGTGGATTTCTGAGTTCAAGGCCAGCCTGGTCTACAGAGTAAGTTCCAGGACAGCCAGAGCTACACAGAGAAAGCCTGTCTCAAAAAAATATATATATATTGTTTTCATGTCTCATGTTCTAAATAATGCAAACAAATAAGATGCTTTCTATACAAGAAAAATCTGTTGACAGCAAAGACACTAGAATTGTGGAGTGCCTTTTTCCTTCTCCCTTCCTCCCTCCCTCCCTCCCTCTCTCTCTCTCTCTCTCTCTCTCTCTCTCTCTCTCTCTCTCTCTTTCTTTCTTTCTGTCATTCGGCAGACTCTCACTAGGTAGCCCTGGCTATCCTAAAGCTCAGACCTATCTGCTTGCCTCTGCCCCCCCCCAATGTTGCCCTTGAAGGCCTGCATCCCCCCCCACCTCTGAGCATGCTCTTTTGTCCTCATCTGACGTAAACACATTGACTGTTCTTTAGGTAACTTCACGAGTATTTCCACAGATTTAAAGTGTGCAGTAGTTGACAGAATTTCTGCTCTTAAGAGTTTTCCATGCACATATGATGAGAGATGAACTTACAGAGTGTGTAACCCATATTCTATACAGCAAACATCCACAGTGCCAACCGTTATAGACATTGGCCTGGTGCAGTTAAACCACGTAGTCTCAGACGGTATGCCTGCTAGAACTGCCTGTGTGTTTGGAACTGGGAAGATGCGGCAGAGGATAATGTGTTTGCTACGCAAGCGTGAGGATGTGTGTTTGGGTCCTTGGACCCCCGAGTTAAAAGCTAGGAGTTACACACCTGTAACTCCAGTGCCTGATGGGTGGAGTGTGACTGACTCAGGCTAGTGCCGGGAAGTTCACTGAAAATAGGAGCTGCAGGTTCGGCGAGAGACCCTGTCTCAAAATCCATTGAAGAAGATACTGACCTGTGGCTTACACACACACACACACACACACACACACAGCCAAGTACACACTCCCAAACTACAACCCACACACTTGGATAAGGAGGAAAACCTAAAAGTTTTCTTTGGCAAATCATTGAAAGATTTGAGAAATACTAGACTTTAGCAAGGAGGCCGGAATAGAGAGAGTGTCTCAGGCTCGTTCACAGAGGTCTGTGCTGTTTGACAGTCCTAACCACTGCATCCAGCATCTCCTGTGGGGACTGTTTCTAGACTTTATACCTCTATGTTATGCTAATGAATAAAGAATGAGCTTAGAATAATGGATATTCATTTGATTTAGGGGATATAAAAGAACAAGTGGATTCTTTTTAGAAATCCAGTTTAATGTTCCACTGAATACTTCAAGAAATGCCTCTTACCCCCTCCCTCCATGGAGCCGGTGTCTTGGTTCAGTCGCTGTGTCCAGTTCTTCACCTCTTTCGCAGCTCTCCTGTGTACCCTGCCCGTGTCCAAGGCCGCGGTCCTGCTATGTCTGAGCGGTCTGCACTGCTCAGAGGTCCCAGCACAGCCAGCCGCCCTCAGGCGTCTGTGAGACCTCACACATCGTGGCCGCTCCTAAATGTTCCCTTGGCTTCTTCAATGGTTTGCTCATGCTGGTGTCCTTTCTGGGGTGAATGGAATTCACACGCGTTTTTTTCCTGTTTTCAGTCATCCCACACCTATCGACTGACCTTGTTTATGGAAGTGACCCGGCTACTTTCGCTACGACCCCAAAAGTCATCTTACATGCAAGCTGGCCCCTGTAGTCCGTTTATTGTGAAGTCCCCTTAGGAAATCTTGTGGTTCTTTTTAAATCCTTGCACCGTCTGTAGGACGTGGTCTGTACTCATTTCTACCCAAACTGTCCCTGGACATCATACCGAAGCAGACATTTTGTGACACCACCCTTTTGATCAGTCTGGCTGTAACTTCTGGGACTGGGGCAATGGCTCAATGGCTAAGAACACTTAACTGCTCTTATAGGGACTCAGATTTGGTTCCCAAAACTACATGGTATTACATAACTGTGTCACTCCAGTTCCAGGGTATCCAACACCCTTTGACCTCGCTGGATGCCTGGATGCATGCAGTGAGACATACATTCATAAATAGATAAATACATGCCCACACATAAATAGATAAATACATGCCCACACATAAATAGATAAATACATTTTGTGCATAACTTCCGACTCTCCTTCTTTCTGCTTCTCTGTGTCTCTGTCTGTCTCTCCCTCCCCGCTCAGCAGGCTCTTGCTGTGTATTCCTGGCAGAATGTGCTTTGTAGCTCAGGGTGGGCTGTGGACTCCCAGCCATTCTCCTGCCTCAGCCAGTTGGGATTACAGGCATGTACCACACTCTGCTGTGGTTTCTGGTGTTGTTTGTTCCCAGTCTTCTCATATACCTGAACCAAATCTAAACTCTAAACTTTTTCTCCGAATCCACCACCCATATTTGCTTCTGGAGGGCTCACGCTTCACCAGATACTCTGAGACCTCCATATTCCACAGCAAGGCATCGCCCTGGCCTGCAGTAGGACTAACTGACTGTGCTATGGGACCGCGTTGCTGTCTTATGGGACACATCTTCCTCTTATTAAAGTCCTGTCTGCCTCATAAGCAACAGGGCACACCTCAGACATCACGGCTGCTGCTGTTCATTGTTTGCTTTAAAACTCTTCCACTTGGAAGCTGAATCTACTGTTGTTTCACTTAGCCATAAAAGGAGACAGCACTGCTGATAGTACTATAAACAAAGTCTGTGTTTTAATTAAACTTGTTTATTTACTCACTTTACATCCCAATATCAGCCCCCCGCTCCTTCCAGTACACCCTCACACAGTACACCCTCACACAGTACACCCTCACACAGGATACCCTCACTCAGGATACCCGCACATAGTACACCCTCGCACAGTATACCCTCACACAGTACACCCTCACACAGTACACCCTCGCACAGTATACCCTCACACAGTACACCCTCACACAGTACACCCTCACACAGTACACCCTCACACAGTACACCCTCACACAGTACACCCTCACACGGTATACCCTCACATGGTACACCCTCACACAGTAGACCCTCACACAGTACACCTTCACACAGTACACCCTCACACGGTACATCCTCACACACTACACCCTCGCACAGTACACCTTCACATAGTATACCCTCACACAGTACACCCTCACACACTACACCCTCACATAGGATGCCCTCACACAGTACACCTTCGCACAGTACACCCTCACACAGTACACCCCCACACAGTACACCCTCACACACTACACTCTCACACAGTACACCCTCACACAGTACACCCTCACACAGTACACCCTCACACAGTACACCCTCACACAGGATGCCCTCACACAGAATACCCTCGCACAGTACACCCTCACACTGTACACCTTCACACAGTACACCCTCACACAGTACACCCTCACACAGTACACCCTCACACAGTACACCCCCCCACAGTACACCCTCACACACTACACCCCCACACAGTATACCCCCACACAGTACACCCTCACACACTACACCCTCACACAGATCCTAACCCTAGTCTCCCCTCAACTTCTCCTCAGACAGCCACAGATTCAGGGACAGCCTCCACTCCAGTTACTGGGGATCCCCCATGAAGACCAACCTGCACATCTGCTACATCTGCGTGAGGGGCTCGGTTCAGCCCATGCTTGCTTTTTGGTTGGTAGTTCAGTCTCTGGGAGCCCCCAAGGCTCCGGGTTATTTGACTCCGTTGATCTTCCTGAGAAGACCCTGTCCTCTTTGGGTCCCTCCATCTCCCTATCTCTTCCACAAGACTTGTTGAGCTCCATCTAATGTTAGGCTGTGGGTCTTTGCATCTGTTTCTCGCAGCTGCTGGGTGGAGCCTCTCAGAGGACAATTATGCTAGGTTGTTTTCTGCAAAAATAACAGAATATCATTAATAGTGTCAGGGATTGGTTCTTGCCCATGGAATGGGTCATTGGTTGGGTTTCCTCCGTCTCTGCTCTTTGTCCTTACACAACTGCATACAGGACACAGTTTGGGTTGGAGGTGTCAGGTTGGTTGCTTATGCTTCCACTGGCTGCTTTTTATATTCCACTATGATAGACAGAGTCCCACTATGTGGAGGTGGCAGCCTTGACTTTGAACTCACAGCAATCCTTTGGCCTCCATTTCCTGAATGATGACATTGTGGGTGTGAGTCACTATTCCTGACTTAAGTATTTTCGAGTCAGCCTCTTCTAGTCTAAGGGAATTCATCTTAACTTAAAAATGCTCTTCTTTGTCTTGTGCTGAGAAGCAATGGTGCTGGCATAGTCTTTAAGTAAGCTCCCCTCTGGTGACCTATTTTTCCGAGAATCTTTGTTGAGTTGAATTTTTATTGTGTATTAATAAGCAAAAGCATCTAAGACTGAAATCTGGCAAAAATAACTGTCTCTATTGTACCTTCTCAGTCTCTGCTGGGAGGGGTGGGACCTTGGGAGGAATTACTGTACACACTGCAGCCAGATCTCTAAAGGGATGATTTCAGACTCTTAGGTCAGGGGTCCGCTTGACTACCACGAGGGTGTGATTGTGTGGCAAAGCTCATGGATATCACACGCTTGTGGCTGTGATTCACGTAATGGTAAGACAGAGGGACAATGAGTGGGAAGAGCCACGTCTGGAGGAGGCGGGGTGCAGAGGCCTCCACCCTGCAGAGGCACACAGAACACGCTGCATTCCTTCAGCCTGAGTTCTGAGTGTGCGTGCTTGCAGTGCTGTTCCACGGCAACATTCAGACACTAGAGAGTCAGGACCCAGAGCGTCACTGGAGGGCAACCATAGGACCATCCGCCCACATGTCCCCCAGAAGGAAAGGAAGTCTCCCCCGTAAGCCATATTGCTTTCAGGCACAGTGTAGTTTAGGCACCTTGCCATTTTACCAGCTAATGAGACTTTTACCACATTTGGAGTCACAATCTGTACCCCAGAAAACCAGATTAGGTCACCTGTCCTCAAGAAGGCAATTGAAACAGCCCAACTAGTAGTAAAAAGCAAGACAAGTTTATTTAATGTGGTTACATTGGGAAAAGGGAAAATGAGCTCAAGTGGACATCTCCTACCGGGTCCATCTTTGATCCTGAGGTGAGATTAAAAAGTAAACATAGGGCCCAGGATGTGCACATCGAAGCAGTCCTGGTCAAGGTTGGGGGGGCAGGTTCCCTTGACTGGAGACAGGTGCCCAGGTGTCTTCCAGTGTGAGATCCCTGGGATAGCCCCATTTCTTGGCTGCATCATTTCAGAAGTCAGGTGGTCGGATTTAGGGACACAGTTCAGCAATGCCAGGCTGGTGACTACGGGAGTCCTCTTGGCCAGTGCGATCCGGTGCTGGCCAAGGTCAGTCCTGTCAGTAGGCGTTCTTATGTCAGCAGTCAGGCTGCAGGTCTGACTCTTCCGCTCAGCCCTGAGCTGGAAACAGCCACTTGGACTCTGGAGGTGTCTCGGGTTTCTACTGTCTTCTTATGTGCTAGTTTGCACCGCCAGTGATGACACCTTAAAGAAAATTAAATCTTTAAATGGAATGTTGCCTGAGACCAGCTGTTGTGCACAGAGCTTGCCTTGGAGAGACAATTGTCACCTCTTTCCGACTCCTGCTTTCACTCTTAGTGGTTTTGAGGGTTGAGAGGGTTAATATGGCAGCTACCGGTACCACAGAATATATCACAGCATATATCACAGCATATATCACAGCATATATCACAGCATATATCACAGCATATATCACAAATTAGACTGTCTCTTCAAGAGCCAGCACCTCCTTCCGATGCCAACTTAATTCACTTCCCTGGAAGATGATAAGGAAAAAAAGTGGTACACTTATCTGGAATCTCACTTTTCTTTCCACTGGGAACTACAATGGTCCTAAATGATTTTTCAGAGCCAGAAAGTATTTGGCTGAAACCTACCTAATTTTCAACATATGGTAGCTTAAACTTTGGAATTCTCAACTTTAGGCCCCAAGTGAGTTGCTGATAGTACTGGATTATTTATAACTACACTGCCAAATACATACTAAGTGTGTGATCATCTTAAGAGGTTTCAAGTAAAACTCTTGTTTCTGTGACGACCAGGGCAAGAAGGTGCAGCTGCGTGTCCCTGTGCTGCCTTTGCTCGGCTGCATTACCCTTGCCAGGGGCTCAGAACCGGGTTCTGTTCCCAGGTTACCTGTCAGTGGGCACACCACTGCAGCGAGCACGCTCTCCTCAGCTGCTTTCATTAATCCCAGCTGCTGCCGGAGAAGGGAATGGGACAAGGAAAGTGGCCTGTGTGCTCGTGTAGATCCTGAGTCGCTCTTCCAGGGTGTCTGACTATGGCCGGGAAGAGGAGAGACAGCCAGCGAAGCAATGAAACTGTCTCAGTAGCTCCTCGCACACCAACTGCAGTCAGGAGGAAGAGGTGCTGCTGGTGCTGGCGGAGCATGATTCACTATGCTCAGCACTCTGGTTTTGGCTCTGCTTAGAAAATGCATATGCCAGATTTTCCTCAATGGTGTGTCGACTTCTTGATTAATATCCTCGAACACTGCTTTTATTAAAATCCAGAGTTGCTGTGAAGCAGCTATGATCTTTTGATCTTACCTTCCCTGTCCCCCTGCAGGCGGCTCTGCCGGGCTCCCCTACCCCCGGTTTCCCAGGACAGTGACTTCTGCTCACGTTTCTTGTCTCTTTTTCTCTCCTTTTTCCTTGCCTTCTTCCCTCATCTTTTACGCTTTTCTCTTTCTTACTAAGTTTTCTACATATGAAGAAGTGGATTCCAGTGTGAACGTCTCACACATGTATATAATTACTCATTGTCCAGCCCACCCACACAGAGTGTCCGACTCCAACCCCCAGTGCCCCACCCTGTTTCCCTCAAACCGCACTCCCGCTTCACAGCAGACACATCTCCTCCATCACAGTCCCCTGCTCTCCTTCCTCCCCATTCAGACGTCCTTGCTCCTCCTCAGAGGCTGAATGAATTCACCATCAGTTGTTTGTGTCGAGAGCCATTCCTACCATTTTCCCTCAGAGTCTAGTGCTTTTCTGACTCTGTAGAGTCTCATATGACTTTGTGTTTCTCTCTGGAAATTTCTTCCCATAATTTTACTGTGGATTTAATAGAGCTCTTTTTTGTTTATTATAGCCTTTTCATCTCATTTGTGAAGGTGTTGTAGCTTGCGTCCTGCCCTTTGATGCTTGGCTGCGTGTGCATGTCTGTATTTATTGTGACCCCACTCACTGTAAGCTCGAGTGAGCTGGAGCTGCATTAAAACTGTTTGAAGAAGTCAGTATTTAACGAGGGTTTGTGGGGTTCACCCTGTGCTCACTCCTCTGTGTATAGATTCATGAGACCTTGTGGGGTTCACTCAGTCCTTACTCCCTCTGTGTATGAACTCAGCAGTGTTTTTGGGGTTCACCCTGTGCTCACTGCTCTGTGTATAGACTCATGAGTGTTTGTGGGGTTCACTCTGTGCTCACCGCTCTGTGTTTAGACTCATGAGTGTTTGTGGGGTTCACCCTGTGCTCACTCCTCTGTGTATAGACTCATTGGTGTTTGTGGGGTTCACTCTGTGTTCACTCCTCTGTGTATAGACTCATAAGTTTTTGTGGGGTTCACCCTGTGCTCACTCCTCTGTGTATAGACTCATTGGTGTTTGTGGGGTTCACTCTGTGTATAGACTCATAAGTGTTTGTGGGGTTCACCCTTTTCTCACTCCTCTGTTTATAGACTAATGAGTGTTTGTGGGGTTCACCCTGTGCTCACTCCTCTGTGTATAGACTCATAAGTGTTTGTGGGGTTCACCCTTTCCTCACTCCTCTATGTATAGACTCATGAGTGTTTGTGGGGTTCACTCTGTGTTCACTCCTCTGTGTATAGACTCATTGGTGTTTGTGGGGTTCACCCTTTCCTCACTCCTCTGTGTATAGACTCATGAGTGTTTGTGTGGTTCACCCTGTGCTCACTCCTCTGTGTATAGACTCATGAGTGTTTGTGGGGTTCACCCTGTGCTCACTCCTCTGTGTATAGGCTTATGAGGGTTTGTCGGGTTCACCCTGTGCTCAGTCTCTCTGTGTATAGACTAATGAGGGTTTGTGGGGTTCACCTGTTCTCACCCTGTGTCACATACTGGGTTTTTATTTTTCAGGCAGATTCACAGATTGGCCGAGAACATCAGAACTTCTATGAAGCTTCATTAGAATATGTCTTTAAAATCCAAGAGGTCCAAGAGAAGAAAAAGTTCGAGTTTGTGGAACCGGTAAGTTTCAGTTTTTTTTTTTTTTTTAATGTATAACAGCCTCAAAAATGATCTATGGGAAAAATGTTTTAGAGCAAGTTTTTTGTTTGAAATTATAATTAATGAAAATTTTTTGAAAAAGGAAATTGGGGAAGGATAAATACCTTTAGGGCAGTAAATTCCTCTGTATCAATTTGTAATGGTATGAAATGTGGCAGTAAAACCCATAGAATGCACAATTCAAACACTGGGTTTTGGTTTCAGTCAATAATGTATCCATATTGACTCCCTGACTGTAATCACTCCTCCACAGGAATGCAAGCTATCAACCATAGAGGCCATACGTGTGGGAGGAAAGATGGGTGGGTCCTAGAGGGGGTTCAGGAAAGTCCTCACTCCTTGCGGATAACTAAAACTATGCTTCAAATAAAACCTATCAATAAAGCTTTTAAAAAGGAGATGTGCATTGCTGTGTCAGTGAAGTTTGATTAGTTAACTTGATCTGTCTAGGAAATGCCCAGGGGATGAAGGACGCTCACTTTTGATTATATTTGGGAGTGCCTTTCAAGAGAGGATTAACTGGGGGTGTGGGAAGGGTGTGCTGACCGTCCTGAATGTGAGTGGCTCATCCCTGGACTGAACTAAGCTTACTTCATTCTCTTAGCATTTTTGTCCAGGGATGGCCTAATTTGTAACAGTATGGCTCACATCAGCATCTCCCTAAGATGGCAGCATCTGTTATAGCTGAGGTCGGCTCTGGCAACAGGGCAGTTTTCTGATGTAGGTCCATAGGCACGGCTCAGGTGCCATGAGATGAGAGGACAGGCTTGCTAATGCCTAAAGAAACCACAGAGCAGCACCCTTTCTTCCTATGACCGGCTTCGAGATGCTCGTGCATAATGAAAATGAAATACCCCATATCTGCTTCAGAGAGACGATGACATGCTGAAGAAACACATCTGTCATAATCTGCTTCCATGTGGGGTCCCACCAGACACATGCAAGGAGGAGGGGCAGAGCCTTCGAGAATGGGGGTCCTCTCCTGAGCTGCAGGCTCTCGGCTCTGGAGTCCACCAACCCAGTCCTACAAATAAGGCTAGTCCCTGAGCCAGGAGGATTAGGAGCTTTGGAGACACACCTCAGTTCGGGAATTTAAAGTTCTATTAGCTTTCTTTAAAATGGATTCTTTAGGATTTTGTGTATACAAGTTCAGGGCAGTTGCAAGCGGTTAGTTTTATAGCTTGCTTTCTGGTCTAGATGTCTTGCGTTTCCGTTTGCACACATGTACTCTGCTGCGCTGTGTCCTCCACGTGCCCGTGTATTTGAATGCATGCCCCAGTTTGCAGAGGTTGTGGGACTGTCGGGAGCTGGTGTGTGGCTGGAGGAGGTGGGGGCTCTGGTGCCTCCTGTGCCGCTGGGTCTGCCTCCTACCGGGCACTGCACACACTCGATCCTCTCGCCCCGTGAGTTATGTGTGTAGAGATGAGTAGCTCATGGGTGCGCACCACATCCATTTGGATTTCAGTCAAGTGGGAAAATTATGAACGTTTGTTTAGTTCTAAAAATTGTCTACAGACATGGTGTCAGTGTTGACTGTTGGTCTGGTGTGAGGGCTAATGAGTTACAATTTGACTCCAAACACCACGGAAATAATAAAGTGCGATTGCATTCCCTGGCGCTAAAGGGATGTGAGTCTGGAGTGAAAGCACTCGCCCCCAAGCCCTGTTACCTAAAACCCATACGGGATGAGGAGAGCGCTGACTCCTTCCCGATTGCTCTGTACGTATGCACTGTGACACACTCACCCACATGCATGCACAAGCACACAGAATAATAAATGCAAAATAAAATACGGCAATTAGTAATCATTATCACTGGCATTTTTGCGAGCTCACGCTTACTCTACAGGAGCCTTTTTTCCTTCTGTTTGTTTGTTTGCTTTTCCCTCCACTGACCAAAGCTGATGAGAAGGGCGGGCCTTCCTGTTTTCAGGGTCTTTCTACCCAAATGCCATCTGACCAGCATGCGGGCTACACGCATGCGCTGCCCTTCAAAGAGTTGAGCTCTACCGCCATCTAGGGGCTTTTCTTTCACACCCATTTTTGTTTAGACTTTCCCAAGCTTTTTCCAAGGAAACCATTAATTAATAGTTCAGATTTATTTATTTTACTGTGTGTGTGTGTGTGTGAGTTTAGCCTGCATGTCTCTATGTGAACCGTGTATGTACCTAATACCTCAGATCCCTGGAAACGGGAGTTAGGGAGCATTATAAGCTGCCTTTGGACGCTGGATGTCAGTATCCAGAACCTCTGCAAGAGCAGCGAGTACTCTTAAAGTCTGAGCCATCTCTCGGTGTGTAATTTTTATGTACTTCAACACAATTGTCCCCTCCCCTCTGGGTGCTTAGAATGTGTCTTGAGAGAAAATGGGTGCTTCCTAGCGATTCTGCAGCCCCGCTGACGGGCGGGCAGGTGGGTTTCTGCCTGTGGCAGGCACCGTGTCGGAAACGCTTAGGATCCGAGCAACCTCGGGGGACAGAGGTGCTGGGATCATGAGTTTTCAAGCCCAGTTAACGAGCAGGCCCCAGGGCCGAATGCTGGCTGGACACGGTCTACCAAATCACTCCCAGACTTGACAAGCGGCAGAGCTCTTTTTCTGTGTGGGAAAGGGTGTCTCTCAGGTAGTTGTGGGCATTGCGGCAAGCACGTGACACTTCTGTATGCATCTAATCTTTTAATAGATAAACTAACTGTCCTCCAGAGCCTCTAAGCAGACTCCAGGAGTCCACACATACACCATCTAGATGCCATTCTATTTCTGACACACCATGTCCTTCCTGAGAAGTCAGAATAGTAGAAAGGTGTATTGGGGTATTAGGTCTTTTATAGATTTATTGCAATGTTTTTAAAAATATCTTCCCTGTAAATTTAATTAACTGGGTGGCTTCTGATGGCTTTGAAAATGGCATCTGCGCCCTATTCTAACTCAGAGTGGGAGACTTTCACCTCGGGCTAATTACTGAGGCCAACAGAGAAAACGCACTTCTAATGGCTAATCCGAGGACTCCTGTTGTGCATTTCAGAAGTATTTTAACGTTTTTAACCTTTGAAAATGTCTAGATCTACACATGCAGGGCTTAACCAGAAGTATTTGCATCCAGCTTTAAGCTCCAGTTTGCTCTAAACCGGAGAATTAAGTTAAATGAAAAAAAAAAAAACCTTAAGAAAACATTTTGAAAGTCTGTTTTAAAAAACACTCCTAAAAATGAACATAACTCAGAGCGGAGCTGACGCAGATGATGAAGGAAAGCACCAAGTCATCGTTTTCCAGTCAGTCCGGCTCGTCTAGGCATCCGCAGTCCTGACGCACACGTGAGATCGCTCTCAGCTACTCCTGCCTCGCACAAAGACGAGGGGAGAGAAGCTACTCGTAGGAAGACGGATTCAAATAGCCTTTCTCTTTTTAATTTGAAAAATAACAAATGGCAAAGTATAAGCTTCTTTTGAAAATATTTTCCACTTTATTGCAGCAAGAAGCTGTAGGCTGGCCGCGTGGGCGACTAAGGCTGTGGAATGAAACAGCAGTGAATGATATAAAGTATCAAATTCGTGATTTTTTTTTTCTAGATAAACTTACTAATACTAATATACATACTGGTACCATGATTTTATGATAAGCCCTCCTTATTTACAGAGGCAAGTAGAGAGTAATTAAGCACAAAAGAATTTGTGTTTTCAAGGCCAGGAATATGGGGTTTCTTTCCTGAAGATTCTACTCATAATAGGAAAGCTCATGTGATTCTGTGTTCTGGCTCAACTCTTAACCAGCTTTGAGTCTTGAAAAGCCTCCTCTAGTCAAAACAGGATCTATACTGCCACCTGGCGGTCAATTTTCTTTTCTCCCTCTGGACAAATTGCTCTTGGCTGTGGTCAGCTCTTTCCTGTGATATCCTGCCCAGTCTCTAAATCTAGTGCCTTTTTATCTTCTGTTTTGTCTAAAGACCCTTCCCAATTCTCTGTGATCTTCTTAGTGGCCTCCAGTGGCTTCTTCCTGATTCATTTGGAATGCAGAACAGACGAGAGCACATGTTCATGACCACAGGGAGAAATAATGCAAAGGCAATGTTGTTTCTGTCTCACACCCACACTTCCACGGCCAAAAGCATTGATCGAAAATCATTACTTTTGGAAATTAGAATGAAATATAATCTCCTTGATCTTTAGTATTGAATGATCTTTCCATATTCAGAAGTGCAGATTTTTATGATTTTTATGTGCATTTTTTTTCTTTTTCAGCTTTTGTCCTTCCTTCAGGGTCTGTTTACATTTTACCACGAGGGATATGAACTTGCCCAGGAATTTGCACCGTACAAGCAACAGCTGCAATTCAACTTGCAGAATGTAAGGATGCTCTGCCCTCCCTGCCGGTCCTTAGCGATGATCTCACAGTGACTCAGTTAGGACCAAGCCAGACCTTGTGTGAATGTGGCAAACCACAGTAGCTTAGGGAGTCCTCTTTACAGACATCCTCATGACTTGTTTCCTAGTGACTAGGTGGATGTGTGCCAAAGAAAAACTGATTTCATGTTAGAAAAGCATATGCTACAGGGTCTTATAAAAGTAGTATTACAAAGTGGGGTCCTTGCAAATCAATGATAATCTTGTGAGCTCAGCAGGTGAGCCAGGATGAGTGGGGATCCCCCGTCCTCTCTGCTGAGTGTAGTTAGTACATGTGTACACCTGAGATTTCCTTAATGGACCGTAAATGCTCCTCACCACACACAAACAAGACAGAAAGTACATGTGCTGATGCATATGTTACTTAACCCGATTATAGAAATGATTTCACAATCTATACAGATATCAAACCATCACAGGGACTCAGTTAGTGCGCTTTCATTTCTCAATTACTCCTCAAGGTTGGGAATGCAGAAGGGACTGGCTGGCTTTAGGCACGTTTCATTTGTTGAGAAAGCAGGGTTTTTTCTCCAGTTTCAAAGGGAAGGTCTCAGGCGTCTCGTGCCATGGCTCGTATCTCTGAAAGCACATGTAAAACATCTGCTATTAATTATTTGGAGAATAATTAAACATAGTTTTGAAGCTTTCACATGCCTTGCTCTGACACACACAGCACCCGTCTCTGCCAGCTTATTTTGTGATGCCCTCTGGTTCTCTTGGTCTCTGAATACACAGTGACACTTCCACCATTGGCCAGCACATTCCTCCCATCCTCAAACCTGGGGAAGAGCAAAGTACTGATGTTGACTCATCAGTCACTGAATGCCAGAGTGGATAGCCAGTTAGCCAAAATAACCTCCACTCCGTCTTCTGTAAAAGGTGTGTGTCTCTCTGCTTATCTGGGTCTCGTCATCAAGGAGTCTAGACAGAATGCTACCAAGCTGGCATGTCCCCGCAGAACTACGCAACTGGATTTTTCTCATCATGTTTGGGTTTTAGCTTTTACACTCAGGTTCCCAAGCCTTTAGCTCATTTGCATTGTGGATTTTTGTTTTTGTTTTTTGTTATATATAGAAGATAGTTGTCTGTCTTAATTTAAAAAAAAAAAGATAAATAAAATAAAAGGGAAAATTGTAAATACCAGAGAGTTTTTATGACTCCTTTCAGTATTAGCAACAATTACCTCAGTCGGGACAAGAGAAAGGAAGCACTTGAAATAAACAATCAATCTTTATATTTAAAAGAGTAAAACAGCAAGGTAGTCCCCAGATAAAGACCCTACTCTACTCCGAGGTTCACTTGTCTTGTGGGCAATCTATCAAGAGGTCTTGGAGGTAAGCTGTGGGTGAAATGCTTTGAATGCAAACCAGATTCTTTTCCAGAAAACCTTACTTTTTCCCTACAGCTTAAGTAAACTTATTATTAAGTGTATAAATTATTATTCTCGAAAGAACTTGTATTTTGTGTGAGTAAGTTTTATACTGGCCATCTAGCAACTATATTAGTACTTCCAGAAACAAAACCATGTGACGTGCCTTTTAGAAAGCCTTTCAGCGCAGACTTCACTGAGAGGTAGATTTCGGAGCTGAGGCATTCTGGGTAGCCACCTTAATCTATCCAGGTGAAGCTTTTACTTGTGAGTTCATTAGAGCAAAGTGATTTTCTTTAATTCTAAAAAAATAAAATAAAAATGAAAGCTGTGGGGACAAGACGGGATTTTATTTCAAACTTGCTCGTTGTCACATATATCGAAAGCATCATTTCTCTTCTTCCTCAAAAATGAGATTAAGTTCTAATGTATCTACTTTACATCTTAGCCAATCCAAAGCTAGCAGATGGTCAATAATTTCATTTGCTGTGATTCACCGACTTGGGAGTCTCCACAGAGTCTGAAGGTAGAAACTCTGTCAGACACAGAGTCAGGGAAGAGTGTACAGGGTGTCCCGGGCTGTGTAGAGACTCAGAGCAGACACACGGCTCAGCACGGACGTCCTTCACGTGGACGGACCTGGAGCGGTCAAGGTCACACTGCCCTGCTCGGCAGTTTTGAAACTTGAGTTAACGATTTCCTCAAACCTGGCGGGCAGTGCTGAGTTGTGTCTCTTCACTTAAGACAAGGAACAACTTTGAGAGCACTCGCCAGGAAGTGGAGCGGCTGATGCAGAGGATGAAGTCGGCCGACCAGGACTACAGGCCGCCCAGCCAGTGGACCATGGAGGGCTACCTTTACGTCCAGGAGAAAAGTGAGTCCTGGAGACAGACTTGAGGTCTCTCTCTTTACTTTCCTTTTTTATTTTCCAGGGTGTGGGACCCATGTGTGAATATGGATGTTTGCATATATGTGGACACATGTATGGTTGCATGCACACCCATGCACTAATGCACATAGCAGTTCATGTTATCTCTCACCACTTTTCATGGAGGCAGAGTCTGTCGGTCAAGCCCAGAGCTCCCCCAGTGGGGCTAGTCTCATTTGTCAGTGCATGTGTCAATGCCTAGAGAAAGAGGTCTGATAGATTTCTCAGAGGGGCTTACAGGCTGTGGTCCAACTATTCCAACAATGTCTGATTTTCAGTAAAAATCCAAGAGTCCTAGAGTTGCCCAGTCCAAAGTGTCTCAGCTGCTCTTCAGTATATCCTGGAAGCCCAAGCAAGTGGCCTCTAATAACAGTGAAGAGATGAACGTGCCAGAGCGAACAAGGGCAGGTGGACAAAGACAGCCAGCTTCCTGCTTCCACGTCTTTTCCACGTCTGCCAGCGTCTTTATATGGTCCAGATTCAAATCAATCAATCAAGAAATCCCTCAGGCATCCCCTGCAGTCCAGGTTTTAGTTAATTCCATATATATTCAAGTCAACAAATAAAAATAGTCATCACGGCCAGCTTATTCTGGGACTCCCCATCTCTGCCTTCTAAGAGGGCTGCCACACCCAGCTGACACTTTGCCTGGGTCCTAGAGATCCAAACTCTTCATGCTTGCATAGCAAATGCCTTAACTCCCAAGCCTTCCTTGTAAAAATGTGTGCTTGTGTGTGTGTGTGTGTGTGTGTGTGTGTGTGTGCCTGTGTGTGTGTGTGTGTGTGTGTGTGAGTGTGTGGTGTGGTGTGCACACAAACACTGTACTATGTGCAGGTCAGAAGACAACTTGTGGGATCTCCTTCCACCATCTTTGTCCCAGGGATTGAGCTCACATTGTAAGCCTTCTCGGGGGACCCTATTACTGCTGAGTCATGTAGCTGGCCCTGGACAGAGTGTGTCTTATAATTCAGCATGCTGTATCTGCACCACACACCTTGATCATTTACTTGAAAGCATCACTACAATTTCATAGTGGAAGGCTGAATTTCTGCACAGCGTGTAAGACAGTCTTCTCTCCACCACTACCATAACCAGAGTGAGGAAGCTCTATTTCAGCGCAGGCTTGAGTGCAGGCTCTCCACTGAGAAGAGTGCAGGGGTCAGTTTTAGAAGGTAACGTTGGTAGCACTCTTCACTCTTCAAAGTCCCATGGGAGCTTGAGGATGAAAGACCTCATCAGGGTGACACAGGCTAGTGGCCGCACTGGTCATCTTTCTCTCAGCAGCAGCATGCCTTTCATTTCGGGGCTCTGCCAGTTTTCAGAAGTAAAAGCACCAAGTATGCCCTGTCACACTGACACTCTCTGCTTCCTGAAGAGAGAAAACAAATACCAGATACAGCAGAGACCTGTCATAACAACCCCATGCGCAGAATGGTCTTCCTACAAAAATCAACATCAATCCACTCATGCGTGGGTAACGGGTCCTTTCTGTGTGTGGTAATTAAATGAAACCACCTTGGCTATTTTGAGTAAACCAACCCATTTTCATGTCAGATGTACCCCAGCGTGCTTGTGCTGTCCTTACATTGGCAATGCGCGAGCTGCTATTTCCAGCCTCATGGATCAGTATGTGCGTTGGAAAGCAGAAAGCTGCATTGTTCGCATTTTTGCAACACAAATCGCCACCAAAGCTTAGGAACAATTGTCCATGCACTCTTTTGTTTGTTTGTTTTGTTTTGTTTTTTTGTTGTGCAGGGAGGTAAAGTTTTGTTTAGCGTATAGTTTTACATCACTGACCATCAATGAGAAAAGTCAGGGCAGAATCTTGGAGGCAGGAACTGAGGGAGGGATACTAGGTGAAAACTGCTTACTAGTTTGCTTTCCATTGTTTACTTGGTTCCCTTTCTTAGGGAATCAAGGCCCACCAGCCAAGTGATGTCCACCGCTCAGAGGGGGCAGGGCTCTCCCACATCTATGAGCAATCAAGAAAATAAGTCTCACACATGCCCACAGGGCAGCCGGGTAAAGGCAGTGCCTCAGTAGATACTCCCTCTTCCACAGTAAGTCTGGGTTTGTGTCGTTTACAAAAGCTACAATGTCTACACATCTGTCATGTTCAACACACAAACACACCACCTTCATCCGTATCCCTTTCATTTCTTGTCCTGCACATTGAAACTCTAAGTTACTCAAGGGAGCTTGTTCCAAAGTCTCCAGGCCAGTGGTGGAAAAGGTTGCTTTAGTTGGCAAAACAGTTGCCAGGATTTGTAGTTGAAGGACGGTGACGGAGAACCCAGAGCCGTAGCACGGACTGTGAAGGAATTTGAAGTGCACTTGTAAGATGGTCACTAACAAGCCAATGAAAGCTGCATGTGAGATAGTCAGGCTGTGCTCAGTCGTTAAACGGTGTCGCACAAGCGCACACCAATCTGACAGACAGACTTGGAAGCATGAGCTGCGACACAGTCTGGATGGACAGGGGACCTAGGCTCAGGTGAGGGGCTAAGACTACGACTGTCCTCTCAGTAGTCTTTCAGATTTGAGGTTATGACTCTTGGTGACTTTGCAGTAAACTTATCCCTGACTACAAATAAATGAGACTTATACTATGGTTACTTATTCATCTTTGACAGTTGCTGGGGGGTAACCCCTAATCGACTGTTTTGACTGCAGGCCTGGCTCCCTCCCCACTGGCGTACCCAGACACTTGCCCTTTCTCCTGGCCGTGGGCTCAGAGTTCCTCTCCCCTCGTGGCAGCCTCCACCTCTCCTCCCGTTCTTCCTCCTTCTCCTCTCACTCTTCTAACCCCAACCAGGTAACTTAAAACCCATCCGACTCTAATCCTCCAATAACTGGCTGTAGCTAGTTTTATTCAACTAATAGTTTTAAATTAAGGAGCAGGGTTTGCACAACAAAAGCTGGTAAGCGTGAGAATTCACTCCTACGCCTAGAGCTTCTGGTACAGAATTTAGTATTGCAATACATAGCAACAGACCAACCGTCAACAATTAGCTTTGAGGCTCCAGTTCATAGGTCAGTCCACTGGTCATAGATCATTCCGCTGGTTCAGATAATATGAGGTACAGATTTGGCTTGGCATACAGCATTTGAGGAATATTTTAAATTTCTCAGCTTTGAAGAGTCAGTGTGAATGTTATCAGAGAATAATTTAATTTGCATTGAATATGGATTTCACCAAAGGTGAGGATTTGTGGCATCGAGTAGCATGCACTGAGACACACACTGAGACATCATGGACTGAGATACCTGGTGATGTGTTTATAAAAAATAGAGAGGAGATATGTTTTGGGATATGTTTTGTAGTCAGGTATGGGGGAAGAGGGATGCATCCACGGGCCCATTCTGAGGCATCTTTTCCCCCTGAGGGACCAGCCACATGATGGTATGTAATAGAGTTTATTTAGGGCATGGGGAGGGGAGTTGAGAGGGTAATAGGGACAGAGAAAGGCAGAGAGAGAGAGAGAAAGGGGGGAAGAGAAGAGAAGAGAAAAGAGAAGAGAAGAGAAGAGAAGAGAAGAGAAGAGAAGAGAAGAGAAGAGGGGAGGGGAGGGGAGGGGAGGGGAGGGGAGGGGAGGGGAGGGGAGGGGAGGGGAGGGGAGGGGAGGGGAGGGGAGGGGAGGGGAGGGGAGGGGAGGGGAGGGGAGGGGAGAGGAGAGGAGAGGAGAGGAGAGGAGAGGAGAGGAGAGGAGAGGAGAGGAGAGGAGAGGAGAGGAGAGGGCTGGAGAGATGGCTCAGTGGTTAAGAGCACCGACTGCTTTTCCAGAGAGGTCTTGAGTTCAATCCTAGCAACCACATGGTAGCTCACAACCATCTGTGATGGCGGTCTGATGCCCTCTTCTGGTGTGTCTGAAGAGACCAACAGCGAATACATAAAACAAACAAACAAACAAACAAACAAAGCTAAAAAAAAAAAAAAAGAAGCTGAAAAAAAAACCCCAAGTGAAGTAGAGAAGTACAGGCCAGCCATGAGCACATGGCGAGAGGTGGGTGGGGGGTGGGGGGAGGTGGGAAGAAAGGAGGAAAGGGTTGAGAGGACAGGGAGGGAGCAAGAAGGCCAGAGCAAGAGAGAGTAGGAGGTAAGCAGCTCCTTTCATAGTGAATAAGGCATAGTGGGGCAGAGCTTAGACAAAGTGCTAACATTCCCGCATTTTGGTTTAATTAAACAAGAAAAAAATTAGAAAGAGGTGATGGTGCAGCAGGAATAGGGTCATCATGAACTTGACCACTTCCTGTTGACTTTGGGGTGACATGGCTCTAGGAAACCTAGAAGAATGGGTGTGGGAATGTTGGTCCAGTCTTAGGAAAGTTGGCTGTTTCCTTGCTGTCCGGGCTGTATGGAACCATCAGATAGATCATGATAGATCAGAAGGAACAAGTCCAGTAGAAGCGTGTGTCTTTGTGAACGGAGATTGGGACATCTGGATGTAGCTTCTCTGGAGCTGCCCTGGATGTAGTAAGTGCTTGAACTTGACAAGATGCTGAAACACACACACACACACACACACACACACACACACACACACACACACACATTCTTAGATGTACATTTTAAACCCAGAGGAATCCCACCCTCTGGAATAGGTAGTAAGTGGGAACTTTAGGCTTTTGATTAGTAGATGTACTTATCTGGATGGAGTCTATTTGGTTCATGAGAGGAGATCTGAGTGGGTTTTCTGTAGCTTATAAGTTTATAAAAGAGATAACAACATGAGTTAACAACATAAAGTGTCGTTAAAATGAGCTTTCCGTGGAGCAGAAGGAATAAGAATTTGTGATTATATAGTTGGATTATATAGTGGAATGTTTTATTAGAATTAGGCAAATTTATAAGAACTTGAATAATTTTAGGGCAGTGGCAAAGCAAGAAGAGGAAATATGAAGCATTTAATTGACGGAAACTGAGTTTCCGTAAGGAAGTAACAGATTACATCTGTGAAAGCTTACATCTGAATTTGTGCG
Organism: Apodemus agrarius; assembly: GCA_964023405.1. NCBI lineage: Eukaryota > Metazoa > Chordata > Mammalia > Rodentia > Muridae > Apodemus > Apodemus agrarius. The sequence continues at coordinate 6,158,181 of OZ030012.1, read as the reverse complement.
TCATTTATCACCAAGTCTGTAAGAAATTTGGCATCTTAGCTAGCTAACAAATTAATGAGTGGATGAAGTGGTGGATTACCTTGGGGTAAGGAGCTAGGTCTGTTTCCTAGCTGTCAAGCTACAGTTACGTTAGCTGTCAGTGTAGTCAGAAATCTGAGGTAGAATAAATTAGAATCTAGGGTCATATATTAAAAAATGACAGTGTTCATCTCTAGTCCAAATAATTCCCCGTGGTCTCTGTGGTCACCATGACAACTTGGGCGGAGTCAGTCTGGCTTTCAAGCCCAGAAGACTTGTGAAGAGCTCCGTGTTTGTTTGTTTGTTTTGTTTTTTTGTGGATCAGATAATGCATGAAATGAGAAACGAATCACCTTGACTTAGACAACACAAGGCATTTGGCTCTCTAGTCTGTCCACAATGTTTCTCAGTAGTTTTCACACCACAATCCAGGCAGTCTTTTGTCTCTGCGTCCATAGATTCTGAGACCTTTTGGGTAAACTGTTGCTTTGGGAGATTCTGTCATAAACTTAAGGCTATTTATTAGTAATTAGCAGACTTCTGGGAAGATTGAGGGCTAAATTGATTGGTCATATCTGAATAGAGCACACCATAATTTAATGGCAGTAGCAAAAATCATTATCAAGACAGGATAGGAATGAGTCTTAAGTGACTTTGACAGGTTGTGTAGTATAAAAACGCATTTTGCATTAGCAGAGAAACACTTGACTTAGAGTTGGTGTGGTCCAGAGTGGAAAGAATCAGAGAGCTCACAGCTGTGCCATGAGACCGTGGTGACGAAAGGTCCGGGCAGGTTCAGGCCTATGACAGGAACTGAGCACGTAGGCTGTGGGAGCAGGCCAGGGGCATGGGGTGAGAAACAGGCATGCGCAGTTGAGGCACAAGGCTGAGGGGGGGTGGAACCCGTGCACAGCCTGAAGAGCACAGATCACTAGGAGCCACGATTACGATGTGTGTGCCCCGGGTAGTGTGGAGTACAGTAAAGACAGAGTCAAGGGGCAGTGCTGTACACAAGGCTCAGACGTGAGCAGGTGGGTGGGGCTTCCTCCTAACAGCTAGAAGCAGCCGCCCAGGGCTTCCAGCTGTGGGCAGGCGCTGGCTGCCTCAGCCAGTCTGTCAGTCAGTGGTGGGTGGGGAAAAGAAAGCACCTGAAGTAACTTTCCACATCCCAGCAACGTGCCCTATTCTTGTGGCTGGCTGAGGCTGGGCTAGCCTTCCACTCCATCATCTTCTTTTCCCAGAGAGAGAGAGAGAGAGAGGGAAAGGGAGAGAGAGAGAGAGAGAGAGCTCACAGGTGTGTGAGAGAGCACAAGTAAAGATGCCAGAATGAAAGTGTGCCCGCCGGGCAGGAGGAAAAGTGTGCCTGTAGCTGTCCTGGGCAGACCTCAGGTGGCCAGAAAAGGCAGTGCCTACAGCAACAGGGGCAGACAGGGAGGGACAGGGCCAACGCTGAGCAGACAGGTAGGGGCGGTGGCAGCTTTGGTGGGCAGAGCACAGGAGCAAGGGCTGCAGAAGGGAAACAAAGTCTCAGCAGACAGAGTCCCTGGTCGGATGGAAGGGGTGGGGCCAGACCTGCTTTTCATGGGGCAAACCCAGGAGCGGGGCAAATAGAAAGAGAATTAGGGCTGTTTCAGGGCTGGCGGGCATCAGCCACAGCAGTGCCAGGACTGCGATTGGGTGAGGGGTGGAAGCCTGCACTATGATAGGTCGATAGCAGGAGAGCAGTTTAAAGAGCCAGGTGAGTGACCGTGTAAAGATATTGCTTTCTGCTTACATGAATTAGGCCAAGAGGGGACAAGGCAGTGAACCTGACACGTGGGAGACAACACAGCTATTAACTAGTCTTGCCAGCATCCTCGGGGTACTAGTAATAACCAGAGAGAGTGGCACGTGCTGGGCTGGGGGCTGTGCTCTGGGCCGGTGCCCCTGAGCTCCAGAAAGCATATTACCTGGGGTTTCTCAGAAGTGAGAAAGAAACTGTCTCAATGCAGAGAGGAAAAATTCACCCAAGGGAAAAAGCCCTAGAACAAGAGACAGTGAAAAGACGGCATGTCTCATCCTCGAAGGTAGCACAGGGGCAGCTCCGAGCTCAAGACCACCCCCACCCCCACCCCCGGAACTATGGGGACATTTACTCTGACCAGTGGGAGGAGGAGGCTTTCCAGTTCTCCAGGTTGGGCTAGTGAGCATTGCATCTCCCAGTGGTGGGGGGGTGTGTGGGGGGATAAACCTGCAGTTTCTAACTCTGAGTCACAGCGGCGGCATCATATGATGTGTTTATAAAAGATAAGGGGAAAGGAATATGTTGTGGTGGAGGTGTAGTCAGGTGTGGGGGAGGTGGTGCCCATCAAAGGATCCTGTGCTTGTGCCCTTCTTGTGAGGGGACACTTGCACAGTGTGTGGCCTTGGAGACCTTCACAGGCAAGATGACTCCTTTCTTTTGATGAATCCCTCTCTGATATTGTTTTTCTGTCCCGACACAGTTTCTACTTGAACTTTCTCTGTTCCTGCCTGTGTCACGTATGCAGTGGCACTGGTTGTATTTAGACAGCTCTATCTTCTATAAAGCAATATTTTACTATATGTGTACACCCCGGAATCATCGCGGCAGTCAGTGATGATGAGACAGGGCACAGATAGTCCCAGTTTTCTGGATATGAAGCTCTTTATTTGCATTTGACCTGCTGGCATTGCCTGCCTCTGGGCAGCATTAAGTCCCCTCCAACAGTCTTCAGTTTACCTGGGAAGCACATTGGTTTCATCGTCAATCTATTGGCATTCCTTGACTGACGTCCATCTTTTGGATTTTGTTTAGTTTTTCAAACAGGGTCTCATGTTTCCTTCCGACTGGCCTTGAACTTATTATGTATCTGGGGATGGCCTTGTGCCTCCCCACTTCCCTGGTGTTATGTATCTGGGATGGCCTTGTGTCTCCCCACTTCCCTAGTGTTATGTATCTGGGATGGCCTTGTGCCTCCCCACTTCCCTGGTGTTATGTATCTGGGATGGCCGTGTGCCTCCCCACTTCCCTGGTGTTATGTATCTGGGATGGCCGTGTGCCTCCCCACTTCCCTGGTGTTATGTATCTGGGATGGCCGTGTGCCTCCCCACTTCCCTGGTGTTATGTATCGGGGATGGCCTTGTGCCTCCCCACTTCCCTGGTGTTATGGTTTTATGACCCTGCCACTGCACCCAGCGAATCGGAACTGGGGAATGGACCCAAGGCTTTGTGCATGGTTAGGTAAGCATGTTACAAACGTCTGTGCCTCTAGCTCTCTGTTGCTTACCGTGCTGCTTTTATATATAATTTTCTGAATTTAACCTTTCTGCTCCTATTTATTCCTCTTGAGGCTCCATGGGTTAGAAATGATATGTATCAAACATCTCAATTCCCAGTGGTGTTATTAAAAGGACTACCTCTCCTGAATCCTTGTTAGTCAGTATGAGACAGGCTTGTTTTATTTAACTCCTAAAATGCCCTAGAGCCCACCATGTCAGCCACCTATATCTAGAGAGACTCTACACAGCCTCCCCGGGGACCGCAGCTCACAGGGGCTCAGGTGAGCGTGACATTATCTCTCCTGTCCTCCAGTATAGCCTCTGCAGTCTCACTTGAGAGTGAAAACCCCTTACAAGTGTCTCTTCTTCCACCTCAATGCCTGCTTCAGACATGGTTCTCTAGTCCTGTATTCCTGTCTCTCAGACAATGCATTGCTTTACTAAAACCTTCTTGGAGGACCCCCTTTTCCCACTACCCTTCCAGGGCCCTGGAGACCCTGACTCTAAATGTGAACAGGATCCTTTAACCCTTTCCTGAAGCCACTTTTAGCTACTTCTCCTAATCCATCTCTATTCCCCTTTCTCCCCCTCCCTCTCTCCCTCTCTCCCCTTCTCTCTCTCTTTCTCTCTCTCATACACACAACACACACACACACACACACACACACACACACACACATACACACACACACACGTACATGCATACCACCACCACCACAAGAACAATAAAATAACGAATCAATAAACACTGCTCGTTGATATTTCTCAGTAATCATCTCAGTTCTGTAATAAAAAGATAGTGATTAATAGAATGGATGTGAAAATGGGATCCATCCTTCTACAGCATCCACGAAACACATCTTACTGGGAAGAAAAGATATTACTTCAGGATAAAATGACAGAAGGGGATATTCCAGGTGAATGAGAAAAAGAAGGAAACATGTGTAGCCAACTTATTATCTGACAAAATAGATTTCAAATCCAAACTCATCATTAGGGATAAGAAGGACACTACATCAAAGAAAATGTCTTCCAAGAGGATAGATACCACGATCCTGAATATGTATACACCAAACAAATGGAAACTGATAGCTGTAACCCAGCACAGAAGCACTGAAAGATAAAACACACCATCACCTCAGGGCAGGAAAGGCCTGGGATAAAATCTAACACTTGGTCCAGATAAAAGTCCTAGAGGGAGGGGTAGAGGGAGAGGGAGAGGGAGAGGGAGAGGGAGAGGGAGAGGGAGAGGGAGAGGGAGAGGGAGAGGGAGAGGGAGAGGGAGAGGGAGAGGGAGAGGGAGAGGGAGAGGGAGAGGGAGAGGGAGAGGGAGAGGGAGAGGGAGAGGGAGAGAGACTAGAGAGGGAGAGACTTCAACAAAATTAAGGTGATTTACACCAAGGCACAGCCCAAATCAACTTAAACAGAGAGGACTCAAAGCATTTCCATTAAAACCAAGAACAAAACAAGGTTGTCCATTCTCTTCATACCTATAATATAGAACTTGAAAACTTGAAATCTTAGCTAGATCACTACAACAACTGAAGGAGATAAAGGGGATACAAATTGAAAAGGAGGAAGTCAAAGTATCTTTGTTTGTAGAAGATAGTATCCTTTACAAATTCAACAAAGTAGCTGGATACAAATTAACACCCACAAATGAGTAACCTTCCTATATGCAAATGACAAATGATAAGAAAGAAATTAGGAAACAAAGTCTTTCACAATATCTTCAAAAGGATACAATATCATATTTTACAAGCAAATTCAATTCTAATAAAACAAGTGAGACATAAAAATTTAAGATATTGAAGAAAGAAATAGATATTTTCAATTGTAAGACTATTTCAGTGCAATTATTTCAGTTACATATAATATATAATTATATAATTTTCAATTATATAATTTTCAATTATAAAAATATAATTGAAGAAGGTAGCAGAAAATGGAATGATTCCCATACTCATGGATCAGTAGTATTAATATATTGAAGACAGGAATTCTACAAGCAATTTAGAAATTAAACATATCAAAATTTTAACATAATTCTTTACAAACTGAAAGGACAGAATTTAGCTTCATATGGAAACTAACACACACACACACACACACACACACACACACAAATGCGTGTGCATGCACACAGAAAGCAAGGATAGCTAAAATATTTCTGAGTAATAAAAGAACTGCTGGAGGCATCACCATCCTCATATCAAGTTGTACTGCACAGTTACAGCAATAAAAATATCATCTGAGTGAAGCAACCGAGACCTACAAAGCACATACGTGCCATATTTGTTTATGTGTGAATATTAGCTGTTAATCCTTCAATAGAATTGCTATTATCTGACCTATACCTATCTATACCTCACCACAGATGTTAGGTATAGAGTAAGGAACTAATTGGGAGGAAGCATCTCCTAATGAAGGGAACATAGAATATATAATTAGACGGGGGAAGGGGACTGGAGAAGGAGCATTAAACGAGAAGTAGAAGGGGGTTAGAGAAGGACAGCTAATACGTAAGGCCATTGGAGGACTCAGAGAGAAACTTACTACAGCAGAAGCTTCTTAAACTATAAACATGTATGAAAGAAACATAGATGGAATCACCAACTAGCAGGGGAGACAAAGTTTCAAACAGACATCTCTTCTCTTTAAGAGAACCTCCCGTACCAGGGATGGATTGTATCTAGTTGAGTTGCTGGCCAAAGGTCCATCATGGAAACACCCACCCAGCTCAGGCTATTCCCAAGGCTATGGCTTGCTCTCCACAAACTGAAGTACTATTGCTGAAGATGAGACCTATGTAACTCAGTGAGCAGGGAGAAGTTGAGCCTCACCCCTACTCACTGGTGTTCTGGTAATGCAAGGTACTCTGAACGCTACTAGAGGAGAACGGTGAACACCAACCTAGCTGCCAACAGTTCACTCTACAATGGTGATGTGCCTCTAAGCAGCTGTATCTCATTGGGCTTAAGGCCCACTCCGTGAGATGGAACACATCTCCAACACTGCTCAGGTCGCCAAGAACCTGGGGACCTACGGTAAAACCAAATGCTATTCCAAAACAAAAGAACAACCAAAACAAAAGAACAATAACAACAAAAGAAACCCAACACCCGTAGATCAGTGTCTCATTCGGCCATTCCCAGAGACGCTTCTTCCTACAGTAGATGGAAAGAGAGACAGAGGCCAAGCCCCTCACCTCAAGGTGTGGGGAAATAGGGGGAGGAGGGGGGAAGATTGCTAAGAGTCAGTGTGCATGGAAGACACCAAGGAAACGAGGCCTTCCCAGACACAGCAGGACTCTTACTCATATGATCTCACAGATCCTGTGGCCACAGGCAAAGGGTCTACATCGTTTCAGACCACAGGGGGTCCTAGTGCTGAGGTCAGGAAGCAGATGTAAGCTCTTATTCCTAGACAATAAGCTGTCTTCAACTGATAACTGTTTACAAAGGAAGAATTAGTTTCTCCAGTGAGTCTCACTAGGTCTGCTAACCACTCCTAAGGGCAGGCCTCAGAGACAGAAGTAGATGGCCAATGCAAAATGAACTCAGGTATTTTCTGTACAGTTTTTTTCTCCAGTGTGGGGGTCCTATATTGCTTTATTTGGGCTTAAAATTTTTTTAAAAAATCTTTTACTTGTTCATTATGATTTCCAATTTTGAGTTTGTGTGTGTGTGTGTGTGTGTGTGTGTGTGTGTGTGTCTATATTTCTTCTATTCTTTCCTTTCTTTTGTTGTTAATTTATCTTAGTCCGGGTTTCTATTCCTGCACAAACATCATGATCAAGAAGCAAGTTTGGAAGGAAAGGGTTTATTCAGCTTATACTTTCCACCTTGCTGTTCATCACCAAAGGAAGTCAGGACTGGAACTCATGCAGGTCAGGAAGCAGGAGCTGATGCAGGGGCATTGGAGGGATGTTCCTTACTGGCTGCCATCCCTGGGCTGGTGGTCTTGGGTTGGGTTATTTTGTTGGAGTTGGAATGATGAGCTGTGAGGTAGATCTGGGATGAGAGAAGGGAAACCATAATCAGAACATATTGTATGACAATAACTCTATTTTCAAAAATAAAATAATGAAAACAATGTACAGTATTAGTCCTTTAAAATGAACTAATGTGGATGCCAACATGCGTTTGCTGACAGGAGCCTGATATGGCTGCCTCCTGAGAGGCTCTGCCAGTGCCTAACTAATACAGAGGGGGGTGCTCTCAGACAACCATTGAACTGAGCACAGGGTCCCCAATGGAGGAGCTAGAGAAAGGACCCAAGGAGCTGAAGGAGCTTTCAGCCCCATAGGAGGAACAATGATTTGAACTAACCTGAACCCCCAGAGCTCCCAGGGACTAATCTACCCACCAAAGAGTACACATGGAGGGACTCATGGCTCCAGCTGCATATGTAGCAGAGGATGGCCTTGTTGGACATCGAAGGGAGGAGAGGCCCTTGGTCCTGATAAGGCTCGATGCTCCAGTATAGGGGAATGCCAGGACACGGAAGCGGAGTGGTAGGTTGGTAAGCAGGGGGAGGGAGATGAGATAGGGTGTTTTGGGGTGGGAACGCAGGAAAGGGGATAACATTTGAAATGTAAATAAAGAAAATATCTATTAAAAAAGAAAATAACTATTTTCAAAAATAAAATAATAAAAACAATTTACAGTATTATTCCTTTCAAATGAGCATGGCTGGTGGGCTTGCCTTTCACAGGTGTGTCTTTTATAAAGTCTAACATGACAGTTCCAAGGCAAAGGTTTGTAGTAGGTATTCGTGAATATGATCCCCACCCTGCCAAATACCTGTCACCACTTTCTGCGATCACTGAGAAGGGTGACTGGGCTTCCATTGTTTGTCAGCCTTGGAGTTGTGATAAAATTTAACTTTTCAAATTCTTTAATAGGGGGATTTTAAGCAATTTATCTAAGACCATCTCCCACACAACTGTCAGCAATCCTTGAGGGGAGATAGAGGATGAACGGGAAATGTCCTCACGAAGGTTTCACATGTAAGATAAGGGCAGGAAAAAAAAGACATTGTCAGTTTAAAATGTCATTGGAGCATGGTGGCTGCTTCCTTTTAAAACACCAGCTGATCCTCCCTTCTCCGTCCCCGGTTTGCACCAGCTGTGTCCCACTCAGTGCCCCCAGCTGTTAAGTCGTCTACCTCACTGCCGCGAGTATCGAGTTTTGTCAAGTGCTGCGTTGTGAAGTGCTTTCACAACAGAACTAGAGCTAATTGCAATAATCCCTCGGGGTTGCCAAGTGCCTGCGTACCCTGTCATTTTAAAATCTAAAGTAGCTTAAGTATTTACCAAAGTTAAAGCTGACACTAAGGGCATTGTCGTTAACAGCACGTCCTGAAGCCCTGTCTCGAGGGGCGCTGCTTTCTGCTCTGGTTGCTTGCCTCTCAGAGCGGGGGTTCTGAAGTCAGTCAGGCCCCAGTCACGTTCTGTTTGAAGTGGTTGGAGTGGGAGCTGAAGAGGCCCCGAGGAAGGGAGCCCCAGGCTCCGTTTCCAACCCACACAGCCCATCTTGGCGTTTGCATTCAGGACAGTGTCTGGGTGGTCGCAAGCTCTTGTACTTTGTCAGGGAAAAGCAGAATGAAGGACACACCCCACTGCAGACACAGGAGCACCTGGTTCTTCAGAGACACAGCAGCCCATACCATGAAGTGCTGTGCTGTGAGGAGGGGGAAGCAAAGTGAGTGTTACTGATAAGACACACTTCTTTTGGAACTCCGTAAGTGGGGGACCAGGAGGGGATGAAACAAAAGAAAAAAATAAATTAAAAAAAAAAGACACTTCTTTTTAATACAAATGATATAAATTTGGGATTTTTTCACTAATTTATTCATTCACTTTACATCCCAATTTGCAGTCCCATCCTTACAGATCCCTCCCCTCATCACCGCCCCCTTCTCTGCAGAGAAGCAGACGTCTCCTTTGGGCACCACCCACCCTTGGACATTGCAGTAGGACTAATCACAGCCTCACCCACTGAGGCCCACCTAAGCAGTCCAATTAGGGAAAGGGAATCCAGTAGCAGGCAACAGAGTCAGAGACAGCTCCTGCTCCAATTTTTAGGGGACCCACATGAAGACCAAGCTGCAGATCTTGTAGGTCTGGGGGGTCTAGGTTGGAGGTTGTCTCTGTGACCCCCATGGGCCCAGGTTAGTTGACGCTGTAGGTCTTCTTGTGCTGTGCTAGATCCCTCTCCAGCCCGCTCAGTTCTATTCCCTGTTCTCCCACAAGACTCTAGGGGAAGGATTTTTAAGAACAACTGAGTTTTTTAAAAAGGACAAGGTCTCCTGGTCCATGGCCTTGTGGGGTAGCTAACAGAGAACTTCTGCCTCTGCCTCTTAAGTGATGAATTTGAGCCCTGGAGACCCATGTCTGCTTCTGTGGGGTGCAGAAGGGGTCACCCTGCCTTCCAAGCTCCATCCTCAGGCTTATTTCTCTCACATCAGCAGTAAGAGGAAGTAATTCCAAGGTCAAAATGTCAGACAAAGATGATCGTTTACTCCTAACTCATTTGTCAAGTGCTTACGGAGTGACTCTATGCCTGTTCACGTTCTACGTACTGGAAGTATTCTAATCGGTGGCCGGGGATAGTGACACACTCTGTTAATCCCAGCCCGTTGGAGCCAGAGGCAGGAGGAGCAGGAGCTCAAGGCTAGCCTTGGCTACATGGTAAGATTGAGAATAATCAAAGCAAGACCCCTATCTTTAAAGATACAGTTGCTTATGTTCAGTGTCTCTCTGATTGGTTTTTCAAATATTTTCTGTCCATAGTTGTTTGCAACTATTGACCCAATTCCAGGTTTTTGGATAAGATTCAGACAGCTGAAGTTTACAGATGGGCTCAGTCATGGGTTCCCAGCATCTCCGAGGGAGCTTGAGCAGAGCTGTGTGAGTCTGTGATGGGGTCCTCAGGCACCTTTCCTCAGACTGACCGTCCTCACAGTGTTCCAGCTACAGCGATGTGTGGACACTCTCCGTGTGCCCACGCACGCACGCACGCACGCATGCACTCAGGTACAGAGCATTTCACCAGATCTAAAGATGTTTTTGTCTCCTGCACTAGGACCACTGGGCTTCACATGGATTAAGCACTACTGTACTTATGACAAAGGAAGCAAGATGTTCACGATGAGCGTCTCCGATGTGAAAGCCAGCGGGAAGGCGGTGAGTGAGTGAGCTCTCCTTTTAAAGTTAAACTTGTCATTTAAGGAATAAAAAACAGTTACTTGTACTTCCCTTCCCCAGTAGCAGCATGCATCGTTAACAACTGGAATGTTCACTAAAAGACATTTAGTGACCTTAATGACATCAAAACTAATGGGTAGTGTTTTTATTTAGTTGGGGCTACCATGTATTTATACGCAGTTGAGTTGCAGGTAGGAATCTTTCAGTAAATATTTACATTTCTGGCTTCATAAGAGGGGTCTACGTTATGGGTTGATTACCATACAAGGAAGGGACTGCCAGTGCCTGGACCCAGCTTGCCCCCAAGATTCTGTATCCTGTCCCAGCCAGCAATGCTATAGGTGCCTTTGTGTGTCCTAGCATCAGACATTTGACAAATTCACATACCAAAGTGATGACTAAAAAAAGTTTCTAACCAACAAATCAAGGCTCACTTTCTCCAAAGGTAAATTTGTCACTAAGTGTTTTCATAGCTGGCCAGCATTGCAGGATATGATGATGCTCCTTATTTGGTCAAATAACATGGTCTGTTCTTCGTATCAACTGTGATTCACTACATTTTTTTAATTGGATATTTTCTTTATTTACATTTCAAATGTTTTCCCCTTGTCAGGTCTCCCCTTCAGAACCCCCCTATCCCATCCCTCCTCCCTCTGCCTCTATGAGGGTGCTCCCCCACCCACTCATCCACTCCATCTTCCTGCCCTGGTATTCCTCTACACAGGGGCATTGAACACCCTCAGGCCCACGGGCGTCTCCTCCCACTGATGTCCAACAAGGCCATCCTCTTGCTTCTTTTCTGTCTTCTGTCTGTGTCTTTCCTTCCTTGTGTCTGTTTGTCTTTCAGTCTTTGTTTTTCTTCCATCCTTCCTACCTTCCTTTTTTCCTTTCTGTGTGTCTTTCCTTCCATTTTGCCTTCTTTTTCCTTTTTTTTTTTTTTTTTTTTTTTTTTTTTGTTAGCCTAACCCCTACCCCTACCCCTACCCCTAACCCAATCTTGTGAATTAGCTAATTTGGTCATGGAGGTGGATTTTATCCTAAAGATAATTTGATCCAACCTTATTTTAATGGATGAGGAAGTTGTTTCTAGAAAGTAAATGAGTTACACAGGCAGTTTGCCATGTAGGCCATGGCAGAGTAAAATGACTGAAGCTAGAAACGTTATGATGTATTAACTGAAACTTATTGTGCTCAGGCACCACCAGAGCCTAATAATTCAAAGTGAAAGACAGGCATAAAAGACGGGGAACATACCAGAGAAAGAGCGCCTGTGGACAGCTTTACCCGCAGAGTCACTAAGTCACAATTCACATTTATCTGTTACTCAGAGTAGCGATTGACAGAAATTCAACTTACATGACACTTGAAGTGTTAATAATACAAACCAACCAAGGCAGACTGCTGATAATAACTCTGTGGGCTGGAAACCATGGCATGGTTAATGAACACTGAACTAAACTTTTCTGCATTCTAGATGGGTATCTCACATGAAGAAGAGGACTCCTGAGAGTCCTCAGGCCCCTGTTCTGTCAGATCCAGAGAGGGTGCATTGTATTCTTCAAGAACTGGGCCAGCAGTGAGGCCCAGCCTGTTCTGGCTGCCTGCGGGGGTTGGATGGCGAATGTGAGCTTCCCCATTCTGGAGGCTCCTTTGGGACTTGGTACAAGTCACTGTTTACCACTCCAAGGCTCTAGTACGAAAACACACCCATGGCACTAATCTCTTAGCTGTTTGTATTACATGTACTCTTTTATAATGGGAGATTTTGATGGAGAAATAGTTCAGTATCCCAGCACACATACCGCACCTGCAACTGTGGCATTATAGTGACTGTAGCCTATCTTTTCGAGTCCAAGTGTATAAACATTGTAGAATGCTTGTTCCTGTTCAGGGTAAATGTGTCTAAAGGTACAGGGGAGTCCTATGACAGATTTTTTTGAAACAAAACACAGTATATTGTCAATGAGAGGAGAGAATTAGAAAGCACAGCGAGTTAAACTTTTATGCATGACTTATCTTTAAGTTAACAGTGCCAGTTGGCAACCTTGAATCACGGTACTCAATCCACTCCCGCAGGTTAGTAACCAGACACCTTTCTTTTTTTTTTCAGAATGGACTTGTTACTGGTTCACCTGAAATATTTAAACTAAAGTCATGTATCCGACGAAAGACGGATTCCATTGACAAGCGCTTCTGCTTTGACATAGAAGTGGTCGAAAGGTTTGAGCTTCGCTTTCTACTTTCTAGTTTGTACTTAATTTCTGTTTCTACATTATGAGTCATAAAAGTAGCAGAATTATTATTATGAAGTAGCAATGGAAATAATTTTGTGGTTGGGGTCACTGCAACATGAAGAACTCTATTAAAGGGTCAAAGCATTAGGAAGGCTGAAAACCCCTGACATAATAGTGTTTGTAATGAGACTGTCAATATGTTTACTTCAGTCTTTCACATATTTATCCAATAAATTTCCATTGTATTATATTTAAAAAAGAAAAGACTCTAAAAAAAATAAAAAAATAAAAATAAATAAAAAAATAAAAAAAAAGACTCATGAGGCATAACGCTGCTGAAGAGTCACAGACAAGAGCTTGTAACACACACACACACACACACACACACACACACACACACACACGGACAGGCGGATGGATGGACGGATGGACGGATGGATAGATATCATAGTAAAGGAGAGGGCAGAGCAGCCTACATCCCAGCAAAGGAGAAGCCTACCGTGTTGGCGGCTGACTTCAAGACAAGTATTTTTACTTTTAAAATTCATTTTCTCACATCTTATATTCTGATCACAGTTTCCATTCCCTTCTCTCCTCCCCCATCCACTCCTCCTCTGGTTCCCTTCAGAGAAGGGCAGATCTCCCAGTGACATCAGCCAAACATGGCATACCAAGTTGCAGTGAGACAAGGCACCTCCCTTCATATTAAGGCTGGATAAAGCAACCCGGTAGGAGGACAAGGGCCTCAAGAGCAGCAAAAGCTCAGGACAAGCACCTTTATCATCACTTGAAGCCTGATGGCTTTGCTATTATGGACTAAGAAAATTCCAGAGGGAATACGGCACACTCCAGAGCTGGCCACGTTCAGTGCCGCTGGAGGGCTGCTGGCGTGCACAGCACTGTCATACTTCTGCATTCCTAGCTACAATCACTTAAACTCTGTACTTTTGACATTTTCATCTCTAAAATAGCAAGATAAATCCACGCCTCCAGGGGTTGCTAAGGGTTCAATGAAATAATAAAGTATTCATATGAACACAGCACCCAGGACAAAATATAACCATCCAGCGGGTATTGACAGTTTTTGCTAATTGTATCATACTGAGATGTTGACTTACACTCTGGAGCAAGGCCGGACACAACACGCATGCGCAATCCCAGAACTGTAGGGCCGAGGTGAACGGATCATAAGCTGGAAGTATATCTGCCTTGTGGTGCTTAGAATGTGTCGCAGAGAAACAAACTCAATTCAGTCATATCCAATTATCTCTGCCATTCCATAGGTTGTTTTTTTTTCTTTTCTTGTCATTCTAGTGAGCCATTTTCATATCTACAAAAGTTATTTGGTGATGGATTATGGTATTCCAAGTTTTTAATCATTTCATATAAATAATGAAAGTTCCCAGTGTTTTGTAGGGAAATTGTGGATATATATCACCTCTTGTACATGAGTTAATCTTTAAGTTTTTATATCACCCTCAACTCCCCTTTATATGGTGCCCTTTTTTATCTGGAAATACATCTTTAAGTAATTTTTCACAGTGACTGCATGGAAGAAATTTGAGGACATTGTTTGTTGAGACGGGCTTTTACTTTGTAGTCCAAGTCTAGACCGAGACTCATTGTGTAAGTCATGATGGCCTTGGGCTGGTGATTGCCTGGTCTCTCAGCCTCCCGGTGCAGACATCCACCTACCTGCATGCCTGACGTGACAATTATTTGGAGGACTTTATTTTAACTCTGGGAGCAGAGAAACACTAAGGGCTATTGGCTAGTTGTGAGCGGAGGCTTCGCACGTTGTCATTGTTAGTGACTGGCTGGTCCCACATCCGGCTCACGAGCTGAGTCACTCCCACTGTGGAATAGCAGGGGACTGAGCAGCAGGGATATGCATCTGCCGTCCTTTTGACCATTTCAGGGGAACTTTAAATTGATTCCTTCAGATAGTCCTGTGCTTGATACGTCCATGGCTTACCTGTCATCATTTAAATTTAAGACGTATGTGTGCATGCTTGTATATGTGTGCATACATTGTGTATAAGTATATATGTGTGTCTGTGGATATGGATGTCTATGTGTATGTGTGTATGTGTGTATGAGTGTATCTGGGTTTCCATGTACATATGTGTACAGGTATGTGTGTGAGTGTATGTGTATATGCATGTTTATTTCTGTACATGTATGTGTGTATAAGTGTATATATGTGTCTGTATATGTGGGTGTCCATGTGTTTAGGTATGTATGTATATCTGGGTTTACATGCATGTATGTGTGTAGGTATATGTGATTATATGTGTATATTCATGTGTGCTTCTGTGTATATGTATGTGTGTAAGGGTATATGCGTGCATGTATGTGGGTGAATGTATGTATTTGTATAAGGGTACATGTGTGCATGTATTTATGTGCAAGTGCATATATGTGTGTGTGTCATATGTATCATGTGTGAGTGTCTATCATGTGTGAATGTCATGTGTGAGTGTCATGAATAACTTTTCCAGAAAAGGGCTGTAGAACAAACCTTCCAGTTTTCTATTTCCATTTTTCTTCATTGCTTTTGATCATTTTTCCTTTCCAATTTATGACTTTATAATTAATTAATCAAGGACTTGAAAACTGACAAATGCTAAAAGGCACAGTAGAATGGATTTCACATGCAGAGTGTCTGTCTATTGACAGGCATGGCATCATCACGCTACAGGCGTTCTCTGAAGCTAACCGGAAACTCTGGCTGGAGGCCATGGACGGGAAAGAACCGGTAAGAGTCGGACGCCATGTCTCAGTTTTGTTTCACTCTAAAGCTTACAAAGCACCTCTGCATTTCCTTTTAATGTGGATTAATATAAACTGGAAGCATTAGAGTAGCAAAGAAGAGACCAGCCCGTCGGGCTGTCCGCGTGCCCGCTCAGTCATCAGCATGTAACTCCTGCAGGGAAATCTCCCTGCCTCCAACACCAACGTACAACTCTAAAATTACCTCAAAACATTTGCAATCATGATTTTGGCTGTATGCCTTGCCTCATTTTATTAGGTTACTATTTAGAATATGTGTGGGGCCATCCTGTGGTCCAGGCCTCTCTTTAAAGAACATCAATTTACCAGAGCTGTGGCGGGAGGCCTCCCCATGCAATGCTCATCTTGTCTGTAAGAGTCGTTCTGATGTCTGTGCGGCAATTTACTCACAGACGTCAGGGAAGTTTATGCAGGGAAGAGAGGAGCTCTCCATTGCTCTTTGCTTCCTTATTCAACCCTGTTCTCAGGTCCTAGAGTGAGAGCACGCAGGGTAAACAGATATCACTCCATCACTAGAGAAGAGTCCACTGATGGCAGAGGCCAAGAACCGTCCACGCTGAAGTTTAGAGTCTGAACACTAAGCACACAGTGACGTGGTTTCAAGCCTACCCAACTAAATAGTAAAAGGACCTGGTTCTGTGTTGATTATTTTCTTTTTCTACTGTGTTGTTTTTTTACACAATGTCAGTCAATCAAAAAATCAAAAATTTCAATCAGTGGTAGATTTTAAATTTTAAAAAAACTTTTCATGAATGGCTAAGAAGTCCTGACCTAGAGCAGATGCAAGGATGGTTTGTGATCTCAGTAGTATCGACAAGACTGTTCCCCCAGGAAAGAAATTTGAGGAAGGAGCAAAGTCAGATGAGTTCCGCAGTAAGAGACACTTGCAGAAGAAGGTGCTATAAGCACGAGGTGGGAAAGAGAGTGAAATGCCTGTCAGGTGGAGAAGGGCAGGACGTTGCCCAGGCTGTACCGTCAAGGTCATCAGTAGCTAAGCTGAGTGAGCGGCACCCTGGAGTCAGTGGTGGGCTGCGAGCCGAGGCCCTGGAGTTTTGTTTCAATGTAAGCATCACCTGGCATCTTCTGCATGGCTGTTAATGGCAGTAACTAACTGATGTGCTTTCTTCTCTAGATTTACACGCTGCCTGCCATAATTAGCAAGAAAGAAGAAAGTAAGTCCTTTCCCCCTCCCTTTAGAATTTTTTCATGAACACTTTATAGATTTTGAACTAAGACTTTAAAGAAACAGAAACTTTTAATGAGAAACAAGCTTTTCTACATTCTGACTTGCCCTGAAGAGTATACCGTAAATCAATGCAGTCACATTTCCTGACAGAAAAACAAGAAAGCCAGCCACAGAAAGAGCATCTGAGTTCTGAACGCAATCCTTGCTGGTATCACCCTCTCAGCTCCGTTCCCTCACATGCAACCTGAGGGAAAACCCTCAACTCCTAATTCCACAGAGTATCATGGAAACCAACAGTAAAGACAACGGAGGGCTCTCAAAAAGTTGTGTTTGGAGTGTTGAGAGACATGCCGTAGAGCAGAGAATGAGTCTGTGGTGTGCTGGTGCAGCCAAAGCACTCTCCAGCCTGAGCAGGAAGAGGACCCTTGCTTTGCAGTCCCACTTGATTCAGTTCTTGCTCTCCATGCTATAAATAATGCTGCGTAACTCATTAGAAAAGGAAAGGTTGATCATTCTCAGGGCAAACCTCCGTGTGAGAAACAAAGCAAGAACCCCACAAAGAACTGGCCAGGATATTGAATCTGTGTCTATTTGGTTATGAGACATAATGTATTCTTCTGGAGATTATAAGACATTGATTTTATTTTAGTTTGGGGGAGTAGCTGTCCTCAGTTTTAAACAGATGCTGTCCAGTTGAAATGAGAATGGGACTTCTCCTCAAATGGGACCTTCAGGATAGAACTTCACTAGGAAAAAGTCATAATTTTGCCATCTGAACTCATTTCTCAGGAAAACAAAATCATCTTTCTTGGCTGGTAGTCCTAGCTCAACACCTCCATCTTGGTCCTTAACAAAGGAAAAGGCAATCGGTGTGTCACAGTTTTTCTCTGCTGCCACCTTAAGCCTGTCTTTTCTTGAGTGGCAATTTTTGTGTGGGGGTTTAGCAAGTTCGTCACCCCTGGCTCTAAATGGAGTGCACCTGCTGTGCGCTCTCCCTGCATAACAGGATAACAGGGATGCATTTCAGAGGATGTTTGTGTGTAACATTTCTGAACAACCCTTGTCTGGATGATTTTCTTCTGTGTGCCTTGGGGTGTGGTCGTCCTAGTGTGAAACAGACATTAGCCTTTCTTTTCCTGTTCTAAGCAGTTGCTGTCAGTGAACAGTCTTCCTCCTGAGCTTTACGTTGCTGGGTAGTTTATCACTGGGCTTTCCCGGGGGTCTTAAGTAGCTTGGGCCATCATTTCACCCTCCCACGGGGACAGAGCTCTGTATGTTCAAAGGTCAAATGCAGATTTACTCCCATTGAAGGGAGTCCTAGCTTACACATATTGATGGGTCTGACGGATGTAGAGAACCAGCTCTTCATCTTTGGGAAGAAGAGAAAGGTCCCAGGGGCATCTCAAGACAAATTTGTTCTTGTCTCTCTTTTCCCTCTAAAAACACATATGGTGTGATGTTAGATATCTGTATGTTTTAATCAGAAATGCCAGATAGAAACGTGAGTGGGAGATTAAAGACAAGCATTGCTTTTTCCTGGCAGCCCTGGGGAGGTGCGGTGAGACCACTGGGGTCACACCGGAGGGAGGGGAGAGCTGGGTTTGAGTCAGGAGGAAATTGAAAGAACAAGGACGTTTGCCTTCTTAGCTGCAGAAGGCAGTTCTTGTGCTCACTGCTGCTGGAACTCTGCTGAGATTCATAGCAGTTGCGATGCTAAACACCCTCTTGGAGACTTCAGTTGGATTTTCACAAAAGCTCTGTCCCTGAACAGTTTCCAGTGGGGAGAAAAGGCTCACACTTAACTTTTGATTGAGCACCTTTACTTTACTAAGCAGTCTATTAGGCCAGATTCCATCAGTCCTAGAGGATTTTGGTGTCTGGGAATGTGGTGGCAAGTGGACTCTAAATACTCTTCTGGTCTTCTCCAAAACAAAGAGAAGTAGGGGTTGGGCACAGGGCAGTCTCTGGAGAGTCTGTAGACTGTCAGCTGGTCCACATTACCCCTGGAGGAAACCACTGAAGAAGTTTGCTCAGACTCAGGCATGGTGGAGAAGGGGGACCAGAGGAACAGCGTTTTGTTGCTCTTCTTGGTCACGTGTTCTGAAGCAGACATAGCCCCTACCCAGAACTCCACATTTCTGCCATGGAGAAGACTTTGTCTTCTGCCACAGGAGAGCTAAGAGAAACACTCACTATCTGTGTGTGTGTGTGTTAAGTGTGGGGACCCCCTCGCCACAGCATTGTGTGCAGGTCAGAGAGCAACCTCACTGTACGTCCTCACCGTGTACTTTAATAGAGACAAGGCCTCCTGCTTGCAGGTGAGCGCACCAGGCTACCCAGCCCTGGGCTTCCAGGGGAATCTCTTTTCGGTGGCTTCCATCTTACTGTCTGAGTGCTAAATCTAACTTCATGCAGGTTCCTTGGATTTAAACTTCAAGTTCGCATAACAAGAACTTTATTCATGCCATCTCTCCAGCTCATGCACACCACTTTTAATGGTACCGTATAACTTACTAATGAAACTTTCCATGGCTGTCTCTTCTGAAATTAAGAATAAGTGAAAAATTTCTATTTTTCAGCCATTAAAAGCAACAACATCTTTAGTTGAATTTTTCTTAGCACTAATGGAAGCAATGTAATAACCCTCTCATGGCTTTAGAATATTGCTCATTCTGCATCACAAAAATGTCCTAAAATTTGACACTTCACAAGACTGTATTTTACAAGTCAACTGGAGACAAACTATGTTAACCACACACCCCCTTTCCCCACCATAGCAGAGAATGCTGTGAACATACACAAGGTCATACAAAGGGGGCATATAGTTCTCCTTAAGAATATGAATTTTGTTAGCTTGGATTTATTTCCATGAGCCTGTGTTGTCACAACAAAAATTGCTTAAGTTACACATAATTAAATGAGAGAAGGCTAGGCCAGGCTGTGGTGACAGCTGATCACCATTTGGTAGATCTCAGAGCCTTGCAGCAGCAGAAGCTCTTATCTGATTCATAGTGCCTGTCCACACAGGGCCTCAGTAACTCGAGAGTTCAGAGTCACTGCACCAGGCTGATCTTATGTCAATCGCACTAACCCTGGGCTGCTGGGAAGTGACATAGGATCACTTTCATTCCATCCTATTGGATAGCATTGATCCTAAAATGATAACTAGTCTTCAATATTCTAAGAAATATAGTCTTCTGGTACTAAGGATAAAGCAGCAAATATATGTAAATAGCAGCCACAGTGTGCACGGCCTGTTCAGTTTAGTGACATGTTGTGCTCCATCATTGTGATTTTTTGAAGCATAATAAACCAGAAGGAACATCTCTCAATCTTTTCAGTGACCTCCTAGGCTCCCAAGGCTTCCCCCACCAAATGCATGAACAACCAACATGCTCTTTGTTGATTGCTTGTTTATTTTGTTTTTAAGTAATATGGCATGCCTTTTTAAACAACAACACTACTGATTGACACGTCCTCAAGCCATAGTTGTTTCAGACATACCCAAATAAGGAAGGCCTGACTCATGCAGTATTGATATATATGGGTTGGCATTATACTGAAGTCGGGGGCAGCAACAGGTGTGGGCACAGAGCCAACACCACACATCACCTACTTTACTTAAAACACCATTTTTTTAGCTTTCTAAATGTTACTTTAATTCATCCTTTAGCAGTCCTATAAGCAAGAGATTTTTATACTTAATTTGTAAAAGAGATTAAATCCATGTCGACTAACATTTTCTTCTCTATTTGGCATTTTCACTATGTGTTGTGTATGAGCAAGTGTCTGCATGCTTTTACATGTCTCTGCGTGTGGGTGTTTGCATGCATATTTGTTTGTGTTTATGCGTGTGCACGAGCTTATGTGTGCCAATGGGGAGGCCCAGGGCTGACGTCTGAAGTCACTGGAGTCATCCTCCATTGTTCTTCCTCATGAGCCCCTGAGTGGAGGTCTCTTGGGCAAATCCAAAGCTCACCCCAGGCTGGTCTCACGAGCCAGCTGGGCTGGGATCCTCTGTCTCTGCTTTCTTGGTTTGGAATTATAGCTGGCCACCATGGCCATCCAGGAGAGTATGTTGTTGTTGTTGTTGTTTTATTTTAATTTTTTGTATGTTTGTGGCCTGCTGGGTCTCTGAACTCTAGTTATCATGCTTATATGGCAACCACTTTCATCACTGAGTCACCTCCCCAGCTCCTGGTGACATGAGTTTTACTTGGAAGAGTGCACACCGTCTTCCCTTCTCATCTGGTTTGAGTACATCTTCGGATTTCCATCCCCTTATCTTGCAGGACCCTTTCGTTTCTGTTGTCTTTTGTTGTCGCTGTTAGTTTTGGGTTTACCACAGTCTCACTGTGTAGCCCAAGCTGCCCTTAGCCTCTGCATCCTCCATCCTCTGCAGTGCTGAGATGACAGGTGTGCCTACCCATCGCCACTGGTCACATCTTAGGGGTGAGGGTCTCATTTGTAAAAGCCAGCATTGTGCCTGGGCTTGAACGAGCCCACGGGATTGCTGCCTGTACTCACTGCTGGCTGCCGTCTCAGCCCCGTGAGGCAAAGTGCAAACAGTCACAGGCAATGAGCAGAAGTCGAGTTTAGTCTTGCCTCCACGGCTTCTGCATGTGTTCCGTGATTGATACTGAGTGGTGGCTGTCGTGGGTGGACACATGCTGTAGGGGCTCTTGTGTGGAGCTCAGAGGACAACCTGCAAGAGTCGAGTCTCTGCTTCTTCCTTATGGGTCTCAGGGATCAAGTTCTGGTCATGATGAAGGGCGGCAAGTGCCTCTGCCCATGGAGCCATCTTGCCAACCCTAGGCCTGATTTAAAGAAAGTCTAGCACAGAGTGAGCATTGTTTGCTATTTTCTACTTCAGGACTAGGGATGGTCCCGGACATGGACTCAGGTTCTGCATGTGGACTCGTGAGTTCTGCACGAGGACTGAGTGCAAAGCATGACTTAAAGAGGAGTGAGCTTGAAACCTAGACCCTAAGTGGAAAGAGAGCACTCGGGTTTGCAGCAACCCGATGAATCATGCTAAGGGCCTCACGCGGTTGTAGTGGCCTCATGGGGAAGGATGAGTACCTGGAAGGCCTCACCCTCACTGTTCCATCTTCTGGGATGGGGGATGTTGCCTGGGGAGCAGTGGAGAGCCTCAGCACCACATGGAGGGTCTGTGCTCCCTCCTGGGCAGCTTCATGAAGTGACTGAGTGTGAGGCTCCCTGATGAATTAAAGTCTTTGACGGCGGCAGTGCCACTGTGGTGGTGACCTGGAGGACTCAGAGCAGAGCCAGTTGGAGTGGCAAAGGCAAACTCTACCTCAGATCTTAATTAGTCTGTGTCTCACTTGCAGTGTACTTAAACGAAGCAGGCTTCAACTTTGTGAGAAAATGCATTCAAGCTGTAGAAACAAGAGGTGAGTTTGGGGATGGGTGCACGGTTATCCTTGGGTGTATGTCTTCCTCTCCCTCCCAAACCCCTCAGTTAGAAATGGTAGTCAGCTTTGGGGCGTGAACAAGAAAATAATTTTGAGAATGCTTCAGATTTAAACTGCGTGAATATAAAGCTAGCTATATTTTCAATTGACTTATATGCTTTCTTTTTAAGATTAATTTATTTTATATGTATGTGTGAGTAGCTGAATGTATTTATGTGTACTGTCTGAAATCCTGGTGTCTGAAGAGGCAAAAAGAAGACATCAGGTCCCCTGAAACTGGAGTTGTAGATGGTTGCAAGCCATTTTGTGGGTGCAGGGAAGTGAGCCTGGCTCCTATAAGAATGAGCAGTGTCTTAACCACCGAGACCTCTCTCCAACCCCGTTACTCTCCCTCTCGTCGCTTTGTCAAACTTGGCACCATGTTTACTTCTTGCTGAAGGGCAAAATACTATCTATCATTGCAAGCTTTTTCAGCTGTTCAAGTTCCAGAGGTCAGACCTTAGGAAGTGTATCTGCCTTGCATTCTCAGTGACTTGAAAGACATTTCATTCATTCTTCCTGCCTTTCAGCTCTCCCTCTGGGAATAAATCATCACCTCATGAAGCTGCCTCCAGAAAGCAGCTACATGCTTTTACTTCCTGAGACACATTTAAATCAGAAGTCCTGTTGTTCATTCACAGTCTTTCTACATGCACACAGTTTAAGGGGTGGAGTAGAATCCTTAGATTCACTCAATCTGCTCCCCTGCCTTTGAATAAAGGTGTACATGACATGGGACCATTGAATGCAGAGGACTCTTTAATACAGAAGAAATAGATGAGCAATATTGGTCTTCTTCTATCTTTGAAGCATTTTTATGTTCAAAGAGTGGTGAATAGACAGCTTTACCTCAGGACTTTGAAGCTCTCAAAAGACATAAATCACTGTTCAGTGTCTGCTCTCAAATGTCTGTGCTGGATGGGTGCTTTCAGGGTAGGAGGACTAAGAATCCACAGCCAAACTGAATAAGTGCCTTTCAGCTTCTGCATGGGCACATCTGTCTGGGGTTGTAGGCTCTGTGCTTGGGACGTTCCTTAAGTCATTCTCTTGTGAATTTCTTCCCACTAGGCATCACCATCTTGGGCCTGTACCGAATAGGAGGGGTGAACTCCAAGGTCCAGAAACTCATGAACACCACATTTTGTAAGTTTCAGAGGAAGCAGGGGTGCCTTTTTTGGGGGATATTTGTACAGGTAATCCAACTCAGATCTTTCTGAGACATAAATGGTTTCTTATCTTTGTTAATTCTTACTTCATTCTGAAAGTTAACTTTTGAAAGACTGCTCTGGAGTATGGGGGAGCTGCCACCTGAACCCCAAACCCACATTTTACCAGTCTGCTCAGATATTAGCTCTTTCATTCAGTTTTAGATGCTGTGCTATAACAGATGGATTTTTTTGTGAGGTTGGACTCCTTCGTGTGTCCTTTGGTAGCTAGTGGTACAGGAATATGCCCGGCCATATGGGTGCCCTTTATAGTTCTAGACTGCTTGCTGGCTTGGAATCCCAGCTCCGCCATTTAAAAGCTTTCTGCTCTCTAGCCTAACTTCTCTGTGTCTCTGTCTCCTCCATTTTGAAGTTGAGGGCGATAATGCTCCCTGCTTCTTCAGATATGTAAGAACTGAGTTAATGCTGGCCCATGCTAAGCACGTAGAAGCATGCCCCATCCTGTCAGCCATTATCAAGAAACTGATTCAAAAGAAAACAACGCTGTATGGTATCTTTGAGGGTAAGAAACAGAGCGAGTTTCCAATCAGATCACAAAGGCATCTTTCCAGTAGTGAACTCTCCTGGAGTACAGGTTCCTGAACTCTACTAGAGTCCGAAGAACTGACCCTCTCTCCCTTCAGCCCACTTGAGTTGGTGTGCGTTCTTGTCATGGCACAGGCAGTATTTTGAGTTGCAATTTAAACATTTCCATTTTTATTCTTTCCAGCTCCCAAGTCCCCTCCTGATATGGACATTGATGTTGAGCTGTGGGACAATAAGACTATAACAAGTGGGCTGAAAAACTACCTCAGGTGAGGAAGGCTTAGTACTGGGGACTCTGGCCATAAATGCTCTCCTCTTCCTCGGAAAGAAACTATGTGATTGCATGGAGCCCATGTGCACGGGCTTCCCTCCCCAGGCTGAAGCCCTTCCAGGAGGCGAGGCAGCGTCAGGGGCATTTACACAGTTCGGAACTCGAGATGCCTTTTCTAACAGTAACTTGAAAAGCTGCGGTATTTTGTGCATCCTGAGTTAGTCTTTTTGTTTCCTTAAATATGTCAGGCTTTGTGTGTGTGTTTAGATATATTGAAATGAGTTTTTCTAAAGTTATAGCCCCTACCCTTTTTTTTTCTGTTTGGCTGGTTTTGGTTTTGAGACAGGGTCTCTCTGGCCTTCCCACTTGCCACAGGTCTGAGAATGACCATGAGCGTGTGATCCACCTGTCTCTACGATAACAGTGGTAGGATGCAGTGGACACTGCCATACCTCTGTTACATTGTACTGGGGACCCACACGCTGTTGTGCATGCTACGCCAGCACTCACCACCACACCTACATGCTCCGTGTAGCATTCCTTTTCACACAGGTGTGGTAAGAGTGCTCAAGGCCGTTGGCCGTCTGAGGTCTGCAGTTCAGCACTGTCTGGAGCCCCATTCTAGGACTTTCTCACACTACCCAAGCAGCCAGTTATTTCTGCCCGTCACTGAGTTGTCTGATTGGCTAAAAGCAATCACAGAGTCTGTAAAGAAGAGCCGGGCATGTAGGGAGACAGAGGTTCCTACAGTTCTAGCTGTTCTCTGTTCGCCGTTGTAGGTGCCTTGCAGAGCCACTGATGACCTACAGACTGCACAAGGATTTCATCATGGCTGTCAGTAAGTACGCTAGCTCCGGAGCACGCGGTTAGTGCCTGTCACACACACACTGAAACCTCCTCAACAGTTTTCACATACTGCTTAAAAATATTGCCAATGTGGCATATTACAGCCAACAGAAATTGCACAATAAACTAAATATTTTGTCCTTTAAGAAGACAGACCATGCACGCTCCCAACACCTGTTGTTATTGAGGTGACAGTCTTACGTGATTTGAAAGGCTGAACAGAATTCTAATTTCTTATTTGAGTGACAAAAACATATTTTCTATGACAGGAATTATTATTATTATTTTTTTTTTGGCTTTTTGAGACAGGGTTTCTTTGTGCACCCTTAGCTTTCCTGGAAATCTCTGTAGACCAGCTGGCCTCCAATTCAGAACTCAGAGATCCACCTGCCTCTGCCCTGCAAGTGCTGGGATTAAAGACATGTACCACCACCACCCTGCTGACAGAAAAAAATTAAATTATGTTAATTTTATTTATTTGGGATGTCTTCATGAATTTATGTGTATCATATGTATGCCCTTGAATTTCAGACGGCACTGGATCCTTTGGGATACAGGCAGTTCTGAGTTCTCTGATATGGGTACTGGTAACTACATGCAGGTCCTTTGCAAGAGCAGTGAGTTAACCACTGAGCCACCTCTCCATTCCATGACAGCAGCTTTGTGGTTCTCAGCATGATCACAGTGTAGGACGGAGTTACGTCAGTATTCACACTTACAGACTGTATTCCTAAGCCTGAAGAAACAGGTCAAAGATTATGAGCATGTACCAAATCTTGTATAAATTCCTTCCCCCCCAAATTACTTGCTATATTCCCAGATTCTTATCATTTTTTTATGTCACTGGGGGGAGGGGGCTAGTGTTACATTAGTGAAATTAATTGAAAAATCAGGAGTTGGGAGCTCAAAGACAGTAAGCATGTAAGCTAAAGAGTTAGTAATGCATACTTTACAGCTATTGGGACCAGATTGCCAGCTTGGTGTTTGATTGATCACCACAATGTAAATTATAGTGACCTACACCTGTAACACCGAGGTGCCATTTCATTGTTAGAAGGGTATGAGGTGTGACTGTAATTTAAGAGTATTCTTCATTCTTAGTCAAGAAAAACAAAAACACAAACAAATCCTCCAAACAGTTGCCTTCACTTCCACCAGGCTTTGAAATGCCACGGAAGTGCTGTCTGCCAATAAAAGTGCCAGGCAACACAGGTTACTTGGATTTAGGTTCAGCAGTCATGGCTGGCCATATGCTAGCATAACATCTTCCTAAGGTTTCTCCCAAATGTTCTCCATTCAACATGGTCTTCATATGAACACAGCTTTGCAAAACGACTAGGGCCCAAGAGATATGATTTCATTTTGTTGACCCAGTCAGGACCTAGAGTAGATAAACAGCTTCTCTAAGACTCTAGTATATGGTACCAGCCAGGGCTATAAGCTATTGTCATTCTTTTTGGTTTTAGACTCTTAATCCAGGGATTTTGCTTTGTGATATTTGAACCACTGTGTTGATACAAGTTTTTGGTGGGAAGTTTTCTTTACTTTTATCTTTGGAAAAAATTATCTAGAAACCTGATATTTAAAATATATTTTTAGGCAAATGAGTTCTTAGGCAAGGGTTTGCTTAGTGTTAAGTCAATTGCTGAGTGGATTTTAGACTAGTCAGAGTCAAGTTTCTTGTACCAAATTTCAGTAAAAAGGAAAACATTACTGAAATCCTAGGAATATTCAGAACTCACTGGCAGAGAGGGTCAGCTGTATCAAGGACGTGTGAGGTTGGATAGTGATATTTTTCTCTTCGTAATTTTATTTGGTTGTTGGATTGGTTAATTTAGTTGGCAAGTGAGGTTTCATTGTTTTTTTGTTTTTGTTTTGTTTTTTGTTTGTTTGGTTTGTTTTTGAGATTGGGTCTCAAAGTGTAGCAATCTAAGCTGGTAGCCATTCCCAGCCTTGACCTCAGCCGTTTCCCTCCTTCCGGACCTTAAAGGGTAGGGTTGCAGCTGGCGCTCACTCTGTGGCAATCTCCGCCCACTGCGTTTACAGTCCATTCTCTTTGCCTATGCAGTCGTATTTTCTTGGGCACCTTTGCATACTCTGGCCTTGATTCTAAACGTTCCTACCTTCCTATATGTATCACGTGATGGGTTTATAAAAAGAGAGAAAGGGCTTAGAGAATGGTATATGGCGGTGTGGGGAGGGGGAAGGGAGTGCCTAGGCGGGCCCATGCACAGGCACTCTTCCCCGCTGAGGGACCACACACACAGACATGGTATAGAATAGAGTTTATTCAGGGCAGAGGATGGGAGTTGATGGTGTAGTGGAGGCAGAGAGAGGGGGGAGAGAGAGAGAGACAGAGAGAGAGAGAGAGAGAGAGAGAGAGAGAGAGAGAAGAGGAGAGGAGAGGAGAGGAGAGGAGAGGAGAAGAGAAGAGAAGAGAAGAGAAGAGAAGAGAAGAGAAGAGAAGAGAAGAGAAGAGAAGAGAAGAGAAGAGAAGAGAAGAGGAGTGGAGAGAGGAGTGGAGGCCAGCCATGATCACCTGGAGAGAGGGGGAGGGGAGGAGAGCCCAAGAGGGGCAGAGAGGTGAAAGTGCCAAGAGGCAAGAGCGATGAGAGAGAGAAGTGTTACAGGCATCCAGGCTTTAGTCTGGCAGCACAGGACTTGCTGAGATGATTCCTCAAGTTCCAGATGTCCTAGTGTTACTGTGGGTTCACTGTTTTCTGTTTACATAATGACCACACTTCAGGGATGTCACTGTCTTATGCTGTGAAAAGGCACTGCGACCATGGCAAGTTTTATAAAGGAAAACACTTAAGTGGGGCTGGCTTCCAGGTCAGACTTTCAGTTTATTGTCATCTTGGCAGGAAACATGGCAGCATGTAGGCAGACATGGTGCTGGAGATGGAGCTGAGAGTGCTACATCCAGATAGGCAGGCAGCAAGAAGAGAGAAGGGCACTGGGCCTGGCTTGGGCATGTGACACCTCAGAGCCCACCCCTAATGGCCTACTTCCTCCAATAAGACCACACCTACTCCAACAAGGCCATCTCTCCTAATTGCACCTCTCCCTATGACCTGGCCGAGCCAGTTCATTCAAACAATCACAGTCACGCTGAATTTTCCCTTTGACTATGAACTGCAGAGAGGAGCTCTGGCTCCCTCTGGTCACACAGGGTTAGAGTGCTAGCATGTTTCTATATAGGGATGTAAATTGTATCAACTAACACACTGGGCAGTCTACACCAGTATCTATAATTCCTATCCACACACATGCATGTATGCACATGTGTATTATATTTTCGAAGGTCTTATTGTTAAACTCAAGCAGGCAATGCCTTAGGCCAGAACAATATAGTTTAGTGATGAGGAATAAGCTACAAAACAATGCAGTTTGGTTTTTCTACTTCCTAACATTACAATCATGGGCAGGCTCACTCAACATTTCTTAGCCTAAAAGATGTGTTAATAGCAACACGTGAAGAAATGCTTTAAGGGTGTGAATGGCATGTTTGGGTGTGATGTTCATATGACTAATGTTTATATCACAGTTTGAACACAATTATATCTGTAACCCTTTTTACATAACAGAGTCAGATGACCAGAACTACAGAGTGGAGGCTGTCCACGCACTGGTGCACAAATTGCCGGAGAAAAACAAAGAGATGCTGGACATCTTGATTAAACACCTTCTCAAGTAATTCTGAGACTCACAACGTTCATTTAATGACTTGCTAGTCTTGTTAAGATAAGCTTGTTCTTGTCTGTTTTGAAGTAAATGATGCTGTTATGTAATTGCTATTCTAACTGGACTCCCTTGAGTGAGTTTTAGAAAATGGTGTGCAATTTGTTTTTTAAGATATGTGTTTGTCTGTGTGTCAATATGGTTATCTCCAATGTGTAGATAATTGGGTCCGCTGTGGCAATTAGTGATAAAGCATTTCATGTCAACTTGGAAATGTATGAAGGAATGTATGTTTCTTTATAATATTTCTAGTTATTATAAGTGGGTAAGAATAGTGAGTTTGAAGGCTAGTGCTAGATATGACTAAGGTCCACAAGTTCCACAGGTCATACGGACTCTGCAGATTATTCCTTGGGGCTCACAATTTTTCATGATGATTTTATTTCACTTATTATCAGGTAAGTAAGTAGGCAGATATGTAACTGGGATGATGGGCAAGTAGATGATAGATATAGATAGATGATAAATAGCTGATACATAGTTGGTAGATTGTTACGACCGTACTTGTCCAGCAAGAAACGACGCAACACCGAGGATCCTTCTTAACAGCACTTTATTCAGGAATGCCTTGATGATGAGAAAATGGGGAGCCCCGAGACAAAGGATGGGCTGCCTTATATCCCTGAGCAGTTGCCGCCAAGGTCTTTGTGCCTGGCTCTTGTCACACGATAGGCTACAAGAGGAATCCCTCATTAACATAGGGCCCAGATAAGAAACTGCTGAGTCAGCGTGCCATTAGCACGCCTGTACCAAGTTGTTTGCCAGGATTAGGGCCGGAAACCAGCGCCATCTTGTAATGGTGAAACAATGTGGCTCGCTACAGTAGATATATAGATGAAGAGATATAGACTGATGATAGACAGATGATGATGATAGATAGATAGATAGATAGATAGATAGATAGATAGAGATAGATAGATAGATAGATATAGGTAGATGATAGATGTTAATAGTTGGATGGATGATAGATAAATGATGGATAGATGGATGAATAGACAAATGGATGGATGATAGTTGTGATGGATGATAGATAGATAGATAGATAGATAGATAGATAGATAGATAGATAGATAGATAGATGGGTGGATGGGTGGATGGGTGGATGGGTGGATGAGTGGATGGATGGGTGGATGGATGGATGGATGGATGGATGGATGGATGGATGGATGGATGGACAAATGGATGATAGTTGTGATGGATAGATAGATAGATAGATAGATAGATAGATAGATAGATAGATAGATAGATAGATAGATAAATGGATGGATGGATGGATGGATGGATGGATAGACGCATGGACAGATGAATAGACAGGTAGATGAGTGATAGGTGACCAGGTAGATAGATGGATAAATGGTAGATGACATTTTATTTGTATGATGGGATGCCTCACTGTAGTGATGAACTGCTTTGATTCGAGCTGGTGACATAACTCAGTGGGAGAGCTTGAATCTCACATTTGCTTGTCTGATGCTCCTGAGTGTCCAGAATACTGGGTTTCTGTCACCACACCTAGATTCTTCTGAACTCAATCCCCAGAATTTTCAAATAAAGTGAAACGAGTATATAAAGCTGATGGAGAACTACTCTTAAGAAATTTCTTTGAATTAAAATATAGTGTCAGCTCATCTACTCTTAATTGTCGGCATACTACAAGTACAATGCAGAAGTACCAGAAAGTCTAATGTATCTCTAGGGAAATTGCATCTAATTCAGGAAAAAAAAAAAAAAAAAAAAAACCCTGAGACATAATCCTTCAGTGAGACATAATCCTTCAGTAATTTGGCCTTTATAGTTATTAGCTTTTATTTGTCTAGTGTTATTATCCTGTGATTTTTCTTTAAATCATTAAAAATACATATTTGTATTACTATGGGGGATGGCGTGGGCATGGACGATGCCCCTGTGGGGTCAAAGGAGAGCATTCCGGAATCCCTCCTCTCCACGCCTCCTGCGGCCCAGGTACCTAACTCAGGCCGTCAGGTTTGCATATCAGAAGAAGTGTTTTGCCCTCTGACCCATCTTGCCAGACCCCCATTACATTTTCAATTGACATAATTAAGCATAGCACATCGTGCCATGCGATAACTCAGTGAGTGTTTATACATAGAATAGAACTATTAGATGTTAGATGACGGTAATCATTTCTCTCTGCTTAAACATTTGTCCATTTCACAGGGAGCCTAGGGGGAAGAGGAGAGGAGAAGGTCAGTCAGAGGTGCCGAATCACAGCGGGAATAAGTCCCTTTCTACCGCACAGCAGTGTGACCCCTGCTGTAAAGCCATCAGTCATTAGTCCTATAAACACCTCTCTCCCCTTTAATCTATTCTCTACTCATACACATGGGGATCAGCAGTACTGACGTGGGAAACTACCCTCTAGTGGCATATATGGCTTAATATTTTTGTGTACCAATACTGATAGAAAAAGAATATTTTACACCTATTGAAACTTTACATTTAAGAGTTGATGTTCTTTGTTTTCAGAGTATCACTACATAGCCAACAAAATCTCATGACCATCTCGAATCTCGGAGTCATATTTGGTCCAACCCTGATGAGAGCCCAAGAGGAAACTGTGGCTGCCATGATGAACATCAAGTTTCAGAACATAGTAGTGGAAATCCTGATCGAGCACTACGAGAAGGTAGCCGGCCCCTCCTCACATTGCCAACGCTCTGACGGACACTCTCGTATTGTCTTTGTGTCACAAAGCTTTCCTTTGTGATCTGAGATTTCTGTAAAACACCCATCTTGTCAGTTCCTTACATTACTCTATGGGGACTTTGGTTCTTGTTGTCAACTATGTACTCGGTGTTTCAGAGTCCAGCCATGGCCGTTTAATGTCGCCTTCTTTAGTGAGTTGTCCTCAGCTCAGGGCGTGGATTAGGAAGGAATGCAGCCTTGCTTGTGTTGCAGTCTGACTTAGTCTTCTCCCTTTATCCCTTGGGAATTAGACTCTTATCTGTATAGTAATTCCAGTATTTTTAATAAAAAATAATATCAGACATGGTCATACATACAAATCTGAATCATGATTTTCTGTTTGAAGCTCATTTGGAATATATGCAAAAGCCTGTCTCAAAATGAGGGATGGGGAATGCTTGGAAAGCGGAGTGTTAGATAATTGAAACCTCCCATCAAAGGGTTTCCATAAAAGTGTAAGTTCTTGGAGTAGCTATGGAAGTGAGAACTTGTGCGAGCCAGATTAGGTGAACTCAGCAACTTCAGCCGAGTATGTCTGATCTGCTTGTTCTGAGAGCAAGAGCGCATTCCTTCCTAATGGCTTCACAATCATGCCCTTTGTCAACACATAAGCTTGCAAGCCCACAGTCCCGGGAAATAGCCACGTCTGAAGGCTGTACTCATTCTATTTCTGACTGCTAGCCCCGTCTCAGTACAGCCCAGTTCCCGCAGCGTCTCAGGACCCGCACTGCAAGGAGCTACCCCATGGGAAGGCACATAGAACCAAGCTTCCCGAGCTTAGACTTTCCTGAAATGGAAGCAAAAAGGAAAGAACTGTGCGTTATGAACAAGTGGAGGTTCTCAGTGTAGACATTTGCTCATATTTGATGGGTTCCTTAAAGACATCAGATCTCATTTTCACCATAAGCTAAGGAGAACAGCAAAGGTGAAATCCCAGAGACGTTATTCAGTAGATACAAATGAAAGCAAGGGGTTTGGGATCATGCGTCTCCTGCACCACGCCTCTCCGGCACGGCTAGGCTGCTTTTCACGGTCACCGAAGTGTCTATTGTGTGGGTGCACTGGACAGTTTCACGCTTTCTTGACCTCAGTCCACTTTTCTCCTCTGCAGATTTTCCACACTGCCCCAGACCCAAACATTCCTCTTCCTCAGCCTCAGTCTCGATCCGGTTCCCGAAGGACCCGTGCCATCTGCCTGTCCACGGGTTCCCGGAAGCCCAGAGGGAGGTACACGCCGTGCCTGGCGGAGCCTGACAGTAAGCGTGCCGGCTGCAGGGAGGGGCTCTCCTCACTCTTCCATTTATTCTGACTTCACTTCTTTGGTAATTAGGAATAAATAGCTGTTCTTCGGGGTGCCTTTATTCCATAGCACCCCTCTTCTAGGACTGAGACAGTCCCTGTCTGGCTCATGGTAAGGTTCCTTGGACAAGCAGATTTATTATTGCCACAAAGGAAAGAAGTAGTTTGCGCGCTGCCCTTTTATCTGTGGCTGTGATTAAGGACACTGGGTGCTTATTGTGGCAGGTTTTGTCCTGTTGTCAGAGCGGCAGATAAGAAGCTAGAGGATGTCAGGCTGAAAAGACGTTTTCCAGCTTTCTTTCACATTATGTTCTTAAAGAATCAGCTCTTGGATGTCAGACTGTCCCAAAGAGCATAGGGAAATAAAAAGAAAGCCAACAGCATGTAGGAAATCACGAGCTTATTCCGAGCTAAGCCTCTGGGTGCGGTGGACCACTGCTTGAGCCTACGACAGACATTAAATAATGGTGATTCTCATTTGATGTCTTTTCAGCCAGGCCCCCAGTGTTTCCCTGTGGTTCATATTAGATAGCAAATTGTCCAGTAAACTTTGATTTAGGTATGTTTACAAGATTTGCTGTAATGTCTCTGGCTTTTGATACTTTTAGAAACACTAAAAACTGAACCTAGTTAAATGGCCGACTAGACAAGCATTGTGCCCTCGAGCTACACCCCAGTCCGGCAGCCAGTCTCTTGTGCTGCTATCCTGATAGCAGGAGAAGGAAAAGTAATCTCTCCGTCCAAAGCTTGGAGCAGCTTGTTAGTCGCCGGTGAAATTCAATGGCGCCTTTGAATGACAGACCTGGTACCCGGTAACTCAGAGCCACCTGTGATCAGGAAAAGAAAAGAAGGCAAAAATAGGTCTCTAATAGAAATATGACTTTTCCTTTGATTTTAAAAAACTCCACAATGTCACGAAGGGAGCCTATTTCTCTTACTTCTGAGTCCTGTGTCACAGGCAATTTTCGTTCAACTTTGAGTGAGTC
Source organism: Apodemus agrarius (assembly GCA_964023405.1). Classification (NCBI taxonomy): domain Eukaryota; kingdom Metazoa; phylum Chordata; class Mammalia; order Rodentia; family Muridae; genus Apodemus; species Apodemus agrarius. The sequence goes on along the minus strand of OZ030012.1, from coordinate 6,124,387 downwards.
CAAAAATGCTTCAAAGATTCACATTGGTCCATTTAAGGGGCAGTTAGTTCACAGAGATGCATAAAAGAAATCATCCTAGGGAATGTATGGAAGGTCACATTCGCCACCGTCAGAGGCAAACTTTAAAGCCGTTCTCTAGGACTGAGGAATAGTCTACCTTGCCAGGTAAAGGCTCACCAAGCCTTTGGGGTCAGAGGACCACGAAAGGCGTGACGGACGGTCGGACAGACTGCACAGGGGCTTTGGTGGCGCTGTTTCATGTCAATGCCCATAGTCACGGTCGCTTTTCTCTGCCCCCTCCTCAGGCGACTCCTACAGCAGCAGCCCAGACAGCACACCCATGGGCAGCATAGAGTCTCTCTCCTCCCACTCCTCCGAACAAAACAGCACCACAAAATCTACTTCCTGCCAGCCCAGGGAGAAGTCAGGAGGGATTCCCTGGATCGCAGCCCCATCATCCTCCAATGGACAGAAGAGCCTGGGTCTCTGGACCGCCAGTCCAGAGTCAAGTTCTCGAGAAGACGCGACCAAAACAGACGTGGAGTCAGATTGCCAGAGTGTGGCCTCTGTCACCAGCCCGGGGGATGTCTCTCCCCCCATAGACCTCGTCAAAAAGGGGCCCTATGGGCTCTCTGGGCTGAAAAGATCCTCCGCTTCTTCCTCTCTCAGATCCATCTCTGCAGCTGAAGGTGAGCAAGCCAGAAGCCCATGCTGGCTGGCACCGTCCCGGTGCTGCTGGCCGGCCTGTTCAGGGTGACCAGTCGGGGTCAAGGTTAATGGGGAAACACCTGAGCTTGCCTGCTTTGTTCTTAAGCTTGGGTCTTCAAAATCCTCAGTACTGTGATATTTCCCACCCTGAATCCTTCCATCTTTGTGGGGTGATGTCTTGTAATTGCTGTAGATTTTGATCTCCCTAGGTGATGGACCACTGTACCCAAAGCACATTCTGTACCTTCCTGTTTCCTGAGGAGAATGCTGCCTTTTGTTATGTGCTGGGCTGTGTTTCGGCTATTATTTTGGCTAATGGCACCTTGCCTGTTTTCTCGGGCTTTCTTTGTAGGAAACAAGAGCTACAGTGGATCCATTCAAAGCTTGACTTCTATCGGCTCCAAAGAGTCGTCCAAAGCCACACCAAACCCAGAGCTGCCTCCAAAAATGTGCAGGAGATTAAGGCTAGACACTGCCTCCAGCAATGGCTACCAGCGACCCGGCTCGGTGTAAGTTAGATTGAGTTTGGATTCACTGTGCCTCCTAATGGCACAGAAGGCTTGAGTCCGTAGCCAAAAAAAAATTGGAAGTTGTATAGTTAAATGGCTCATCTACAGAACTGGTATCTTCTGTAAGACTCGGTCTACTTCAATAAGGAATGCAAAAGTTACTGTAAGCTTAGGGTATCACTAATCTCATGGGTTATTGCTTCAAAGGCTAGTCTACATTCAGATTCATGACTTAATGTAATATTATATATATATGTGTGTATATATATAATATTTATATGTAGTGTATATTTATATGTAGTTTTGTCATTTAAAGCTAGGAATCTTTCTATTAAAACTTTGAGCTCCCCCAATGTGATTTCTTCCCACGTGTGAGGGTTTTCTGCCTCCACACATTGAGAGACAAAAAGGCAGTTGGAGGAGGGCTCTTCTTTTCAGCACAGTGCACAGAGAATAAAGCTTGAACACTGGGCAGAAATGGGTAAGGAGGATGAATGGGAGCCTGAAGAAACAGGTCGTTAAAACCCAACGAGGAAGCTCCTCTTCCTCCGCTTCCATGTTCCTGGCAGTTGCTGAGCATGTCCAGGGTCTCCCCGAAAGGTCTGCAGTCTCACTGCCATCACGATTGGCAGGACGAGCGAAGCCCTCTTCAGAGAGCAGAGCAGATGTGTAAATGTTTAGGCGCCCTGGGTTCCCTGACGGTTAGGTTCCCTATGCGGTATTCATCTGTCATATAAGGGTCCTCCTGACCTCCTCATCATTTGTTGAAGGTTTAGTAAGGCATTTTACTCTCTAAGCTCATCTCCGTAGGAATGAGCTCATCAGTCGTTCCGCCCACCATTGCCTTTCTGCATCTTTAGTTGCAGAGTGTGTCCAACATCCCCTGCCAGTCTCCAAAAGTCCAGCTAGATCAATCTATTTGCAAGTCTGTTTTCTTGGAGTTCAGTTAAAGGTCTTAAAAAATTAAAATGTAGATGAATAGTCAGGGAAGATGATAGAATATATACTTTATGGTTTAGGAGACAGAAAACCTTCTGGGGATTTTTTGGGCGGTGTCTTCTAGGGGAGATAGGAAGTGGTCCTTAGAATTATGTTACAGTTCTGTGAAGAATACTAATTGAAGGTTGGACCAGTGAGGTGGCTCAGTGGATAAAGGGGCTTGCCACCAAGCCTTCAGGACCTGAGTTCCAGCCCATGGCATACACGGTGGAAGGAGAGAGCCAGCTCCTAAAAGTTGTCCTGTGACCTCTCCAGGCATGCAGAAGTTATTTAGTTAATAATAATTTAATGACTTAATTAGAATGATTAAAAAGAAGGTTATTTAAAGGTAAATTGAGAGCCTCGTTCATGGAATTCACATTGCTGTGTGTGAATTTACCACGCACACTCCAACTGCACCTGCTCCTGCTCCTCTGTAGGCAGCGCTGTGGTGCCATCTTGCCCTCCCCACTCTGCAACACACACTCTGACTCATCAGGATGCAAACCAGCAGTCAGTTAGCAGACATTTTTTAGAGGGTTTTTTATCCTTTTAGCATGATAGCAAAGCGTCCACCTTACAAACACAGGAAATAATCTCCCTCTGCAGTCAGAAAGAACAACAGCTCCTCCTGTCATGTCAACTGTGAGTCTTCCTTGCTGATTCACAGGGGCCAATGGCATGCTTCCTGCTGGCAGCTGAGTGGGAGCGCACGTCCTCTCTGCTGTGGCCTCTGTTTCCAGAGGTAAAAAAGATGAGGACGGTAAGAGCCCAGCGAGCAAGCTGTAGGTCTATAATAGTCTCTGCTGCAGCTAGGACTCTTCCACATTAAAGGAGAAAACAGCTCCACTCTGGTTCCATTTTAGATGGCAGTTCACAACTGTTTTGTTTTGTTTGCAAAATAGTCCTGAATATCACATTGAACAGAATGCCTTTTTTTCTAGTTGACTTCATAAAATATGAAAATATTGTAATTCTCTAAATATTGTTTTTTAAATATTACTCAATACAATTAAAATTATTTTTCAGAGTGGCAGCAAAGGCTCAACTATTTGAAAATGCTGGGTCAATCAAGCCAGTTTCTTCTGGACGGTACGTTCTCAAAAGCATTGACACATTATTAACTAAATAAAATGGTGGGGGCCGAGGGGGCAACCTCAGTATTTCAGGTAATGAAATAAGCCAGTGTCCAGTGCCTTTACCAGGAACAGTATGTCTGCAAACAGCATTGTATCAGATTGTTACTATGAAGACTTTCTTCTAAAATGCTTGGAAAAGAATTCTACCTGGACTGTAACCCAGCTGCCCAGTGCTTGCCTGGCAGACACAGGCCCTAGTTTGATCCAGTCTACCATAAACTAGATGTGGCAGTGCTCACCTATAATCCTAGGGCACGGGAGGTAAAGTCATGAGGATCAGAAGTTGAGGATCATCCTTGGCTACATGACAAGTTTCAGGCCAGCCTGGGATACATGAGGTCCTGCTCCCACCATTGTCCAAAACAAGGATTGCTAACAAGTTTTCTAAGAATGGAAATTACTGTAACTTGTCTTTTAGTATGTGTCTAATGATAGTAATTTTTGAGTCAATTGTAAAAAACATATTTTTGACTTTTAAAAGTTACTGTTGCTCTGAGAGAATCTTCCAGAAAATGCTGCATAATTTAGCGCAGTATTACAGAGCTAACTAGACAAGGAGCCTCTGGTTCTTCTGGATAGTACTTGGCTGTTTCCAGCCTTGTGGGTCTGCTCCTTGGGGCTTCTGTCTCAAGTTCCAGTTTCCTCTGTCTCTCCGTATTCCTCTAATCTGCAGAGTACTTTGGCTTTGATTTGAATAATGGAATTGCTTGAAAGTGGTCAGTTTCCCTAAGTTTTCTTATTAGAAGGGGTATTCCATGTAAGCATATGAATGAGCTTGCTTACAGAACATATCTGCCCTCACCTCCTCCTCCTTTCAGATGTGCTGGGGCATTTCTGAGCTTCCACAACTGGATAGTTGCTGTGGATGTGTATGTGTTTGTGTTTGTGTATGTTTGTGTGTGTATGTGTGTATGTATGTGTACATGTGTGTATGTGTACATGTGTGTGTGCATGTGTGTGTATGTATGTGTATGTGTGTGTATGTATGTATATGTTATGTGCATTATGTGTATGTGCATGTATGTGTAAGTGTATGTATGTGTATATGTCTTCTGGAAGTTACTCAACCAAGGGTTCTTGGAGTTAGTTTTCTTATACTCATGCTTTTATTTGTTGTTTTTTAGTCAATTTTACAAAAGCGTGTGAACTTCCCGACAAGCCTGTCTTACACACACACAATCCTATGATTGTTAGAGTTAGAGTTAGAGTTAGAGAACACTGTTAGAGTTCATGCTCTTGCAAGTCATTCCACAGAGCTTTAACAAAATAACACCCCCCAACAAGACCTTCTTTGGGGTGTGATAAAAGATTTGTGTTTAAAGAGAGGGCAAGAGATACATATGTATAGCTAAGCAGCCCTGGTCAAGGAATGGGCTGCCCCATTATTGACTCTCTCTTACAAGGTGGTCTACTGAGTTGCCAGAACTGTGTACAATCTCTCCAAAGAGGAGAAGGGCCCCTCTGCGGATTTCAGGCTTCTGCTTTTTCCAGTGTCCTGTTTGAGTTGCCTAGAGGAATTCCAGTTCCTTGGGACCCCATTGTTTTAATAGTTTGACAACCAAAAGGAACACAAGTGTTCCCCTTAGGGTGCTTTCTGCCTGGATCTTTATAGGCACATGATAGTTATTTGGGGTGACAATGACCCTCTTGGCCAAAGCCTGAAATACAGTTTGCACGTTGGTTTTGGGTTTGCTGGTTTGAATTCCTATGTGGAATCACAATGCTACATTTGTAGGATAATGCTGCACTGCATGAACTCCACCCCAGAATGCTCACACGCACCAGCCTAGGCATCACCTGCTTCCTTCCAGAGAATGCCCCAAGTTACCTCAACAAGGCTGTCTACAGAATTACAATGCTACTTTTGTAGGATAATGCAGCACTGCATGAACTCCACCCCAGAATGCTCACACACACCAGCCTAGGTATCACCTGCTTCCTTCCAGAGAAGGCATGGGATACCGAGTCTCCAAGCCACAGCAAACATCATTTCCATTTCTTTGAGGTTGTTTTTGCTTTTAGGCCTCAGTGTAGAGACTTAACCTTGTACTTTTCTGCCTGTCTGGCCTGTGGAGGCTCTCAACCTGTGAATGACTACTCCTTTAACAGGGTTCACATATCAGATATTCTGCATATCAGATATTTACATTATGATTCATAAAAGTAGAAAAATTGAAGTTGTGAAGTAGCAATGAAATAATTTTATGGTTGGGGGTCACCAAGCATAAAGAATTGTATCAAAACATTAGGAAGGTTAAGAACCAGTAGTGGAATTTCTCCACTAGATGGAGCCTTTCTATTACGAAGTCCTAAGTAGTCTTCATGTTAAATAAAAACTGAACAGCAAGCCTCTGTCTCTTTTCATAAAAGATTGGTTCTAAGAACTTTCCTCCAGTGCACAAAATTCATGGCTGTTTGACCTTTCATATACCATGTGTGGCATTTGAATAGTACCTACTTATATCTGCCTTGATATAGCCATCACTAGAATATTTACGTTACCTAATATACACATGCTTTGTAAACAGATATTATATCTGTTTTGACTAGGAAATGCTTACAGGAAAAAGATCTGTATGTGTTCAAGTCAGATGCACTTTCTTTCTGAATACTTCCATGTGGTTGGTTGAATATGTGTTTGAGGAGAAGCTTAAGGATACAGAGGCTGGCCAGGACTATAATTATAAAGATAACCCATTAGCATTAGCAAAGCAAGCTGTTAGTGAAATCAGAGGACTGTCCTATGATAAGGACACACTTAGATGTTTAATAAGAAGCCTCTTTTGCAATAATTCTGTACCTTCATTTTAAAGCTGAAATCATCTGCAGAGATGTCTAGGTTCCCTTCGTCAACCAATCCAATTACCTGTTATGGACTGTGTTCGTAATTTTCTCTGAGACATATACACCATGGACCACACATCACTCTCAGGGTCAGATGGACTCTCATTCGACCTTTTGGGCCACCATTTGTAGTGCTGCATAGTTATGCATTTCAGATGTCTATGTTTCCTATCTAAAATGAAGATCATAATTCTGACCTTACCAAAATGGCTGGGAACATATACAGCAATGTTTCTGAAATATATGGCTGATGCCTTGGAGGCAACCTGTACTTCAATAATAGCTATTATTGTTGTAATTATTAAAGTTAGTTGTATGAAATATTCAAGCTTCTAATGATTGTGTTTCTGAACTTGAAACACATCAAACTCTTCTGGTGTCCTGATGTTCTGTTGAATGAAACTGAATTCCACATGAGACCCTTTCCCTGATGGATCTCCCCCATACCTGCTTGGTGTTCCTTCTAAGAAACCCAGAGAGACCCCTGTTGTGGGCATGGAGAGCTTACAGAGTGAGCAGGGGATATCAAAACATCATTTTAGTGGATAGCCTTGTGCCAAACGACAAACAAATGAATGAATGAACAAACTCACTGAATAACACCTTCGCTTCTAAGAACCATGTGGGTTCTGGCTGCCACAAAAATCCATAAATCTCTCAGTGGCTTCTCAGAGACCGAGCAAGGGAGAGTTGACCATTTTTGGTGGAATGGTTGAGACTCAGGAGGACCTGAAACTTCTCAGCAGGACTTTTCAGGGCTGTGATCAACATGGGCACATGCTTGGAGAACACAAGTCATAGGTAGGAAGACAAGGATGCCGAGCATCCGAGGTTACGGTGAGACAGTGGCAAACAGGTGCTGGGAGAAGAGAGAATAGATTGTATGGAGTAGAGAAACCTGTAGCCAGTAGGTTACAGCCACACAGAGCTGCCACAGCTTACAGAGTGAAACGAGAAGAGCAGCAGTGGTCTCGGGAAAGTGTCTTTACTTTTGAGCCAGGCAAGGATCAATGGACAGAGGTAGGCACAAAGCCTCGCCTGCAATAGTAGAAGTTGTGAAGAATGACAAGATTGCCAGAACACTGTTGAAGGTCCTGATGACTGTGGGATTGTGCTCCGTTTGCTCTGTAGATAATAGGAGAGCAGTGACCAGAACAGGAAGCAGAGAGGTTGTAGGGTGCCAGGGAAGCCACGAAGTCAATAAAGCCAGAAACGCCCTTGTCTTGGGCATTGCTGGTAGAAGACATGGAGGGTGGACTCAGGGATGTGGCCGGTCTTTTGGTATATGACTGAATGTGGTAGAGGAGAGGCAACGTGTCTGGTGACTTCCTCCTTGACCAGCACTGGTTGATGTAGCTTTAGTGTTGACTCTGGCTTTTCTAAACCAGACTTCATACAAAAGGCCCAATTCTGGCTGCTCTTAAGACAGAGGCTCTGCCTTCACAGAGCATTTGGTGCTGGCTGTACACGTTTGCTCCTGTCACTTTTAAGAAGTGATATGAATACCTTTCTGGGTTGCAAAGCATCCACTGGCATCCATCATCACCCAGACAATGAATGCGGTGACAGATGCTGGCAGTTCATCAGCCAACCTCCACCCTTATGCTTCTAATATTACACGTACTCAGTGTGTTTCCTGTATCTTCTGAGTGTAAGGTAACCTGAAAATTAAAGTGGGGGAATAAACAAAACCGCACCAAAAGCAGCATGATCAGCAGCTTTCTAACAAGCCACGGCATCCTTTTGTCGTTGCCGTTTTTTTCAAGACTGGGTTTTCTCTTTGTAGCTTTGGCCATCGGGGAACTTGCTCAGTCATCCCTGCTGGTCTCGACCTCACAGAGATCTGCCTGCCTCTGTCTCCGGGGTGCGGGAAACAAAGGCATGCACCACCACTGCCCGGCCACATCACAGCACATTTAAAACCAGCCTAGGCTCTTGGTTAGCAGTTGTGCTGCCTCCTTAGGATGTGTTGTGTAGAAACAGAAGAAACGATTCCAATGTGTCAGTGATGCACAAGGTGCGATCTGGTCACAGCGGAATCACATACCATTTGTGAAGAATACATCGATGTGGACCCGTTTGTACTTGCCTTTATGGTACATTCTTTATGTTAACATTAATCAAGGGTAGTTTTAGCAACTTGGTGAGGCAGGTTGCATACTGAGACCGCCCGCTCCTTTTCTGAGGAGACAGAAGGACTAGGGAAGGGGAAGGGGAGAGAAGGAAAAGAGAGGAGGGGGAGGGGAAGTGCTCTCATGATATAAAGTCATTAAGTAAATTAGTTTTCAAAGGCAGTTTTCGCGCTATTTGAGCGAGTGTTGTTTTTCTGCGCTGCTCTGGTCTTTCAGCCAAGCCAAAGCCATGTACTCCTGCCAAGCAGAGCATAGCCACGAGCTGTCCTTCCCCCAGGGCGCCATCTTCTGCAATGGTGAGTATCTGCCTTCCTGAAGTGACTCCTCTAGCAGAGCATAAAGGGGTGGTGGGCACGGTTTGGGCAGGGTGCAGATTCCATCCCAACTCAGGTCCGTCTCAGTGAAGACATCTTTCCAGATCCCAGCCTCCGTCGTGGGAGACTTTACTCACATGGCCGACAGGGTAGTGAACTCCTGAAGTTGGCAAGAAGGAGCACTAGTTTGAGGAGAGCCAGGGCTACATAATGAGTTTTACGAGACTAGCCCAGCAAGCATATTGAGTTTACAAAAGCATACAGATGGGGGCCATTTCAGACAAATATAGTTTGTCTAATTGATCGTGTGAGTTCAAAGAACTTTGCAGCTTTCCATGCATAATAGCACGAATGCATAGATTCTTAGCCAGTTGTTGAGATTGCAGTAATTATCTGAAGCCAGTGTCATCAGAGTGACATTTATTTATCCTTTCTCTGACCAGTGCACCCATCGGTGGAGCCAGGCTGGCTAAAGGCAACTTATGAAGGCAGAACAGGACTCGTCCCTGAGAACTACGTTGTCTTCCTCTAATAGTATTAGTGGATGGCAGTATCTTCATGGTATCCATGGTAACACATAATAAGTGCTATAATTTTATCTGACACAGATATGAGGGACCAGCCACTAAAAGAAACATCTACGCGTCTCAAGTTTTTCACCAGCAGACTATGTAGCTCCCATGATGGAAAGAGAAACACAAATATTTACATCACAGCCGTTCTGTTGGCTGCTTTCTTACTTTTAAAATATTCTTGCTTTTTTTTGGATAAGAAGTGATTTTCAACAGAGTCTGCTCTCTCTAGCAGTTGATCCTGAGCTCAATTCTGCAGGCCCAAAATTTGGAAGTCAGAAATCTGCTGTAGCCATGTTAAGATCTGTTCCTCATTGCCTGATAGTCTCTGGGAAACCTTGAAATCATTACTTTAAAATTGTAATTTAAGTTTTTCTTTTTTTTTTGTTTTTTTTTTAAACGTACTGTTTTTATGTGTGATTGTTTTGCTGGTCCTAAACATTTCAAGAAAATCAGTCTTTGTTTTATCATAACTATATTTTATTTGTTTTCTAAAATGATAGTATTTGAAAGCAATAGTGTATATGAAGTCTGTAAAGTATGCCAAGTGTAAGTCAAACACTGATTCTAGCATAAGCAGTCCATCCAGAATATCAAATGTCTTCTCTGGCTTCCAAGCCAAAGTGAGAGAAACAAGTCTATCAAGCCCGTAAGTAGATAATTTGTTGCAGGCTAGACTTGACTTGGGAACCACAGATGAACAACCCTTTCTTTAAAAGTCGTGTAAACCTATCTTGGGACTTTTATAAAATTTCCATTAAAACACAGGTGTTAATAAATCACATGTGCATATCTTTCGCTTCCTATCTGTATAGTGACATTGTAGTGACCATTGTGGGTGAATTGTAACGGTGTGGCATAACATGCGGCCAGCCCATTTGAAATGCCTCCAAGCAGTTTAGTGATGGGAAAGTTTGGGCCTCAGACACTCTTGTACAAAGGATAAAGTCATTGTTTGCGAATCTGAATGGGGAAACTGTGCCTTCTGTACCTTTGTTAGTGGAAACAGGAACCAAACATTAATGTGCTCGATTCTTAGACCACAAAGTCTGCTTTTTAAAAAAGACTTATTTATTTATATGAATGTTTTGTCCACATGTGTGTATGTGTACTACGCGTATGCCTTTTACCCATGAAGGTCAGAAGAGGGAGGTAGAGAGCCTTGAACTGGAGTCACAGAGGGTACTGGGTTACTCATGGGAGGGTCCTCTGGAAGAGCAGCAGGCGCTTCCAGCCACGGAGCCATCTCTCCAGCCCCAGATCACAGAGTGTGAAAGCAAGCCGTCGTCGTGGACAGGAGTGGGATTTACCAGGTTCCTTCTGTGACGTTCAGTCATAGCCTTTCCTGTGAAGTCCACTGAGTTATAGACCTCATAGAGCAGGGAGGTATTCACTCTCCATTACTATGTTACCAACAAAGGGTTATATATCAGCCACTTTTTCTATTACAACTTATTTCAATAATTCCACCATAAAATTCCTATGAATATTTACAATTACAGAAAGCCTTTCTTTCCCATAGCCTAAAAGGCTGTCTCTCCAGAACGTCTCCATGTGCCCTTGTTATCTGACCTCTTCAATCTTTTCTCTAGTTCATAGTCACTCATGTGTCTAAAGAGTTTGCATGTTATAGCCTATAGTCTCAGTTCATTCTACACTGCATCAGAATTTATAGAGGAAATAAGCAGAGCATACACACAATGCTGTGCATCTGTGGATCGATGCTTTAATTAAATAAGATAATGGATAGAACTAACGAGCAGAGGGTAACAGTCGGCACACAGATGCATCCAGAAACAACAGCAGTGAACTGAAGGCAGCGGGTGGGAAGAATCTCGTAAAGACTATGACATGATCGGAAACCGGTGAAACTTTGGCTTTTTCTTTTTCTTTTTCCCCGATTCTAGTCCCTGTACAGGGCAGTGAGGTATTTCTAAACCCCTTGGTCAAGGTGGAGCCTTGTGGCTTTTAGTATACTAAGAACATTGCTGTCTTTGGTGATCATTTTCTGGGACAAAAGGTAGCCTTTAGAATGCACCAGTAGCCCTTCTGCAGGGCTTTCTGTTGGAGCCCTCTGTCATCAGCCTCTTGCATCTTGTTAGATCAGGGCCCGTGAAGGGAAGCTGGTTTGCTGTCAAAGATCAACTTGACAGTAGAGATCCAGTATCTTTCTCCACTGCTGCTGCACAAAAGAATCCCAACTTTTCCTTTTATTTTAATGTAGACCAGAGCATTCCTGCTTCCCAACTGTTTGTGACCTAAACCCACAGATGCTTACCGGGGACTTAGAGCTTAGTAGGACATGGGTATGAAATCCAACTCTGCTTTCTGATGATCTACTCTGTGTCATTATTTGTTGAGTTTCTTTCCCTGAAAAAAGACATAAACATGCTGGTTTATGTTGCCCTTGTACTTGCAATTGTAACCTTTTAGAATTTTTTCTTTATGTTAATTATATATGTGAGGAAACCTTGATGGTATTTGAGAAAGAGGCTAAGGGTGCTTTCCCCCTGAAGTAAGTATCCTACAGACGAAGCATGCAGGAGCACTACAAAGATGAAGATTGTGCTCTGGAGTGCTCGGAGCGTGTGCTGGACAGGAGAACATCGCTGGTGATGGAAGAGTCACGTCCCAAACTATGATACTGTTGGCGACATGAAGAACATTACCTGTTCAGAAACATCAAGATGCGTTAGAACTATCATATCCATACTCCAAAAGCTACAATGTGCACCCAAATAAATGCCTATAGTTTGATCAATGTGAGGATGGCTTTGGGGGTTGATGTAATTCCTTGGGTGTTCTGTGCAAGTATCCGTGGGTTTGAAACACTGATGTACTTGACAGGTGACTCTTGGCCTATGCTGCCATGCCTCTCCATGTGGTTCATACAAGTTAGTCATTCAACTGAACGATTTTCCTAATGTATAGTGTGTCGGTATCTGAAAAGTAAAATAAACCTTCAGTCTCTCCAGTGTCTACACAGTGTGAAGAAGCGTTGTCTCCGTGCCTGCTGATGTGGCTCATTGTGTTACAGGCAGGACTGAAATAGTCGCCATTAGCCCCGCTGCTGACAGACTTTGTCAGAGAGATGGTGTGTTAAAGTGATGAAAGGTATACTTTATATTTCTGCTAATCCCCAACTACTGAGACCCCCTAGTAGTGACAATAAAAATACATGAGACTTACTCCATTTTCACTTTTGTAGTTACCCTTCCATATGGTGCCTGCCTTCAGAACGTGAGCTAGGCCGAGAATACAAGAAATCTCTCTGTGCTTCTGTGAAGATTCCTTGCTGCTAACTTCTCTCGCAACTGCACATGTTTCTCTCCCACAGAGGCTAATTAGAAAAGATGCTCAGACCTCATCTCAGAACAGTAATTGGTAGTGCAGGCTGAGCACACTTTATCTAGAAAGGCCTGAGTCTTTAGATTGTGGAATATCCTGAATAAATAAGATACCTTGTGCTCTAACACATATTCTAAAAGGTGCAATGATTGCAGGGATGGGACCCAGCTCATCAAGAAATTCCTTTCTGGTTTATATATTTGCTATACATAGCTTAAAAGTTCTTCCAAGCAATATTTTTAATACATACAGAGACAAGTTTCACAGACTGGAATTTTCCAGTTGTACAATCATGTAAATGCTCAAAATATTGTAGGTTTAAGGTTTGTAGATGAGATGCTTTCCTGTGTGCCACGTTTGGGCTAAGGGTGCCTCAGCTTGAGCTAGAAATGATTTATTATCCAGTTTATCAACTAATACCAGAAGCACTCCACCTTAGGAACAGGATTTGTCATGAATTCACAATACACTTCTTATTTATAGCTCTTATCATGAGCTCATGTCACTGTGTGAGACTTTGAAAACCATCTCTCAGTAAAGACCAAAACAGAGGTTTGACTCCCATCCAGAAATTACTTCCCTCTTGACTGTAGGTATTCCCCTACGGGTCAAATTTCACTTCCTTTGTTTTTCTCTTGCTTTCCAAAATCCAAACACTTTTAAAAATGAGATTAGTATTTCTGAACAGCCCGGCTCCGGCCAGCCTCTGTCTTGTTGATTCACAGATAATAACAGGCGTTTATCAACTTCCTGACCACATTTGGCACATTCACTCATCATTACCATTAACTTCCTGCTTCAAATGGTCATACCTTTGGGAAAACAGGCTTATGAATGACACAGTGCATCAAACACTTGAGTGATACTTTAAAAAGAATGTTAAGATAGTGGTATCCATCTTTTCAGGAAACCACAGTAAGAATGTTGACAGCACTCACTAGAACGCACTTGGCAGGAAACCTCAGTATTTGTACAAACAGTGTTTATAAACTTCTCTGCGGATGAGGGGCCTGGCAGGGTATGTTGTCATGTCTCTCTGTTCATGACAGACAGGCCATAGTTGTGCGCGGGCATTTCTTCGGGTCATAGGGAGAAGTTGAGTCTTTGTGCTTACTGAACAAGTTCAACAGACAAGAAGCATTTTTCATGATTCAGGAAGTTCATGCGGAGGTCTACTTAAGGAAATGAAGTGCGGGAGGGAGTTGTAACTGACGGTTCAAGACACCTCAGCTAGATGCTGCTGTTCTTGACCTTGGTCAACTCAGACTGTTACCTCCCAGTGTCTGTGCTCTTCCATGGTTGAAATGGAAGCTGTGGCTGCCTCCACATACCTCTGATGAAGACTGTGCACTGCTCTCTGCGCCGCAGCATGGTAGAGGTTCCGTGTGCTCTAGTATGTCCTCTCCCACCTACTTTTTGAGGAAAATGGCATGTACTTTGCTGGATCTGGGAGCACTGCATGTTTATACTCCATGCTTAAAATCCACAGTACCACACACACACACACACACACACACACACACACACACACACACACCATTATGAATAGGAAGTCTAACAGGGAAGATACCTGTGTCTTCATTTGTAATCTATTTATGTAGTGTTCCAAGTTTGACGTGCTATTGTTTAAAAGACGGATATTTAGGTACCAAACCAGGAGCTCCTTTATAGCCATTAACATGAAGAATTAAGTAATAAATATAGTGAAAATTATAGTCAATAAATTATCATGCTGATTTTTTTTTTGCTTTTTTGTAGTGTTTCTGTATTTATCTGTATTCATATTTTCCTAATCTGAGTTGAAACACTAGCTTTACTGTACATTTATACTGTGTCTTAGTGACTTTGAAAATAAGCTGCATATAAGCACATTCTAACTTAATCTTTGCACATGAAGACCCACTCCATTGGAGAGTATTCTGGACTTCATGTTGAGGAAGACCAAGGTTTTTGGTCAGTTTGGTAAACTACTATATGGATTTTAGTTAAGTGGGAAATGTTATGAGTGCTTGGTGACTTTCTCTTTATAAACTAGAATGAGAGGTTGGAGAAATATTTCTCATGGTCTTAATAATTCCATATCTGAAGAGAAATCAGAAATGGGCAGGAGTAACTATAACAGCCTGCACCAGATTTTTGTTTTTTTTAATCCCACTCATCACCCCTTCTCTTCTTCTTTTTTCTTTTTTTATTTGACATATTCTTTATTTGCATTTCAAATGATTTCCCCTTTCCTGGATGCTTGCTTCCCAAAAGTCCCATAAGCCTTTTCCCTCCACCTGTTCCCCCATCCACCTGTTCCCACTTCCCTGTTCTGGTATTCCCCTACAAAGACGCACTGAGCCTTTCCAGATCCAGGACCCTCTCCTTCCTTCTTCTTGGACATCATTTGATATGTGGATTGTGTCTTGGGTATTCCAAGATTCTAGGCTAATATCCACTTATCAGTGAGTGCATACCATGAGTGTTCTTTTGAGACAGGGTTACCTCACTTAGTATGATGTTCTCCAACTCTATCCATTTGTCTAAGAATACTGGGCACAACACTTCCGGAGGACCCTGCTATACCACTCTTGGGCATATACCCAGAGGATTCCCCAGCATGTAATAAGGATACATGCTCCACTATCTTCATTGCAGCCCTATTTATAATAGCCAGAAGCTGGAAAGAACCCAGATGTCCCTCAATAGAGGAATGGATACAAAAAAATGTGGTATATATACAAAATTCAGTACTATTCAGCCATTAGAAACAATGAATTCAGATTTTTTTTTAAAGACACCACATCTTCAAAAGCAGTCAACAGTGTACTGTGGAGGAAGTATCCCTGTATGGCTGGAGGGATGGCTCAAGGTTTGGAATGCATACATATCTTCCAGAGAACTAAGTATTAGAACAATGGCATTCTTGGAACTTTCATGTCAGCTCAGGGGTCACCTGATGGACTCACCTCAGTGAGGTGCCCCGGCAGCTCATTTGTAAATCTGCTCATCCAAGTTGTCTCGAGTTCCTGGCAAAGTCACAAAACAATGAATTATTGTTGTAAGCAACTAAACTCAGTGTGGATTGTTATGGAGTAATAGAAATTAAAAGTGGGAGCAGCCTGGGACATGATTCTTCCGGTTTCCGTCTACACCCAGAGTTCAACCTGCGCCACAGCTCTCCATACCCAAATACCACTGGGTGAGGGCTAATCTCCCAGGAGTGCCAACACACTTGTGAGCACAGGTAAGACAACCACTTTTCAGCCCTATTTATAATAGCCAGAAGCTGGAAAGAGCCCAGATGTCTCTCAACAGAGGAATGGATAAAAAAAAATGTGGTATATATACACAACGGAGTACTATTCAGCCATTAGAAACAATGAATTCATGAAATTCTTAGACAAATGGATGGGGCTCGAGAACATCATACTAAGTGAGGTAACTCAGTCTCAAAAGAACACTCATGGTATGCACTCACTGATAAGTGGATATTAGCTTAGAATTTTGGAACACCCAAGACACAATCAACATATCAAATGATGCCCAAGAAGAAGGAAGGAGTGGACCCTGGTCCTGGAAAGGCTCAGTGCATCAGTGTAGGAGAATACCAGAACAGGGAAGTAGGAAGGGGTGGATGGATGGGGGAACAGGGGGAGGGAGGAGGGCTTATGGGACTTACAGGGAGGAGGGATCCAGGAAAGGGGAAATCATTTGAAATGTAAATAAAGAATATATCGAATAAAAAAAGAAGTACATCAAACAACAACAAAAAGACCACCGCTTCTGCTCAAATTTGTGGCCCAAGAGGGACCAGCCCAGAGCCTTGAGGATACAGGAACCAAGGATCAGCTGGGGACAGGATCCTTCCAGTTTCCATCTACACCCCAGAGATGATGCTGTGCCACAGCTCTCCATACCCAAATTCCTCCAGGAAAGAACTGGTCTCCCAGGAGTGCTGACATAGAGATTTGTAGGAGGGAAAAGCCACTGTCAGAGACAGCAAGACCAACGAACACTAGCTATATCCACATGGCAAGAGACAAGGGCAAGGACATGAGCAAAAGGAACCAAGGCTCCATGACATCATCATAACCCAGTTCTCCCACCACAAGAAGCCCTGGATACCCCAACACATCAAAGAATACCTAATACTAATACTCTTCAAACTATTCCACAAAATAGAAATAGAAGGAACACTACCAAATTTCTTCTATGAAGCCACAGTTACACTGATAACAAAAAATCAAAGACACAAAAAGAGATCTTCAGACCAATTTCCCTTATGAATATCAACAGTAAATTACTCAGTAAAATTCTAGCAAACCAAATAAATCCAAAAAACACATTAACATGATCATTCACCAGAATTAAGTAGGCTTTATCCCAGGGATGCAGGAATGGTTCAATATATGGAAATTGATTAATGTAATCCACTACATAAACAAACTCAAACAAAAAGACCATATGATCATTTCATTAGATGCTGAAAAAGCATTTCACAAATTCAGCATCCTTTCATGTTAAAGGTTTAGAAAGAACAGGAATTCAAGGCCCATACCTAAACATAGTAATAGTAAATGCAATATACAGCAAACCAGTAGCCAACATCAAAGTAAATGGCAAACTTGTAGCAATCCCACTAAAATCAGGGACTACACAAGGCTGCCCTCTCTCTCCATATTTATTCAATATAGTACTTGAAGTTCTAGCTAGAGCAATTAGACAACAAAAGGAGGTCAAAGGGATACAAATTGGAAAGGAAGAAGCCAAATTATGACTATTTGCAGATGATATGATAGTATACTTAAGTGACCCCAAAAACTCCACCAGAGAACTACAACTGATAAACAACTTCAGCAAAGTGGCCAGATATAAAATTAATGCAAATAAATCAGTAGCCTTCCTATACTCTAAGAATAAACAGGCTGAGAAAGAAATTAGGGAAATGACACCCTTCACAATAGTCACAAACAATATAAAGTATCTTGGTGTGACTCTGACCAAACAAGTCAAAGATCTGTATGACAAGAACTTCAAGTCTCTGAAGAAAGGAATCAAAGAAGACCTCAGAAGATGGAAAGATCTCCCATACTTGTAAATTGTCAGAATTAATATAGTAAAAAATGGCCATCTTGTCAAAAGCAATCTACGGTTTCAATTCAATCCCCTTCAAAATTCCAACTCAATTCTTCATAGACCATTCTTCTACATGTTGACTGCCAGTTGAACCAGAACCATTTGTTGAAAATGCTGTCTTTTTTCCACTGGATGCTTCTAGCTTCTTTGTAGGTGAGATTTTTAGGAGAACCTTAAAGAGTGTGCAGAGTTACTTAAGACTGGTATGTTGTCAAATGTTGAGGACATTGTATGTGAACCAACCTTCCTTCCTAATTCTCATGAATACTGCTAATAATCCCTATACTGAGCCTGAGAAGGGAACCAGACCAGTGAGTGCTCTGTTGCTTAGTTGTACCAGTGGATTGGGCCAATAAAGACATTTCACAGTAGGTATGTAACAGACATGTTTCCAGGAGCACTTGCAGCCACAGGCGGGACTTTCCTATATCCCTACTGAGTGTGACAGCAGTGAGGAAGAAGGAGGGCCTCACAGACCAGATTTTAAAACTTCATGGCCTAGTGGATGTTGATATTATTCTCTGTACTTGTTTAAAAATTTGATGTGGTGCTAATAGGTTTGAGGATATAACAGTGCCTCTACTTCCTCAGTAAGCAGCCTGATTGGCAGCTAGTATCCCAATAAGCCATAGCATGTTAGTCTGGTTTCCAACTGACCTTCTCTAAGCGGGAAGAAGCAGGTCTAACTCAGAAGGCAAATGTAGATGTGGTTTCAGGGGAATGGGCCAGGAGACAGACTGGTCCATGTTTCCTTTGGTCAGTGTAAAGACTGCAGTACCTCCTCTTTCCACCCGGGAGGTGGAGAGGTGGCAGATGCCTGCATTTTCCTCAGGACTGCTTTTCCACATGACTGAAAGCTTGTGAGATGGTCTGTTCAGGAGCAGGAAGCTTGTCAGATGTTGGGGCTCAAGCTGTCCTTTCTGGATAGCATACCCTGGACTCCTAGTACTGGGGAGAGAGGCAAAGGGTGTAGGCTTGATCAGTTGCCACATGTGCAAGGGTCTGAGGCTAGCCTGGGCTATGCAATAACACTCTGTCTCCAGAAAATGTTAGGGATTTATGCAAAGGTAAGGAATCATTAGTGGATCAGCTATAGCTTGAGAGAAAGTGGGGAGAGGGAGAGCAGAAGCATCCTAAGTTATTCTCATAGTAAGGGCTTTCCGTGTTGTTGTTTAAAAACTACTGTTTGTGGCTGGTTAGTTATCTAAACTTTGACTTTCATCATTAATTGTGCTGCTCGGATTTCTCCTAACTTTCGGGATTTGGGTTAATTTCCTGTGACTTCTCTGCAGTCGCTCGGGCATGTGGGTAACTGCAGCATGCTAAGCTTCATCTTCGGGAGCAGATGCAACAGATACCGGACTGAGGGTCTTTCAGAAGCTCCTCCTTCTGGCTCGAGGCTGCCGGGGAGCTAGCCTGGGAACATTAAAAGGAGATGTAGGCCGGCAGTGGTACATCAGTCTCAATGCAGAGTATGGATATATGGAACCCAAACGCAGAGAAAAGCCTTAAGGAAAGCCAATGGACAGAATTTGAGAAAAAGAAACTCTCTTGCATGTGTGGACTGTGTCCTTCCTAGAAGACGTGGGTTATGAAATTACAATCACAGTGCAAGGCACAGATACCTCCTTTCTGAGTTCCTGACCTCAGGTTTCCAAAACAATACAGGATATTGTCATTGCCCGTGGTTAACCTTCATAGATCCTAGGTAAAACTCAGTCCTTTAGAACTCATACTTTAGAGGCAAACTCAAACTGAAACTTCCTCCTCTCATAGGGAGGAGCTATCCTGGGTGCTGGAGCACCCACAGTGGGGTCTTGCCATTGCTGGACCCTGCATCCTGAACACTGGCCGGCAGGTAAGAAGTGCCCGGTGGCCGGCCCAATGCTGTAAGAGGGACAGGATTGATGTGGGATAGCGAGGCACTTTCTGAGCGGATTTGAGACCTGTGCAGCAGGGAACATCGTGTCTGGCACTGTATATCTGGTCAAAACTCCAAATCTGAGAAAGTCACAGGCTTTAGGGCAGGATCTGCCATTGTTATTTTGCTTAATGATCATACTGTCAAACTGCCTTCTGAATATAACTTATTTGCAAAAACACCAATCCATGAGTAGAGGATTAGAACTTGTAACCCTATCTCCTACCCTCTTGGATGTTGAGAGAGGAGGATGTTGAGGTTTCTACACGACCTCACCAAGGACCCCATTCTGAGAGCTTCTGCTTGTGAACCCATGGTAAGAGGATAAGAGGAAAATGCAACTCAGCTCAGTGGAAAAGCATCCCTCCTGACCTTGGGATCCTGATAAGTGTCACCCAGTGTAATTCAGAATCAAGACCTTCGTCTGGGTGCTCTATTTATGTTAAGCTGGTGAAAATAAATGTTTTCCAGTGTTCTGTGAGCCTTAGAGGAATGAGGGAGAATCTTGAGGTCTCCTGATTTGTAGGAATGTTGTACAGAAGTTTGAAGTAACCTGAACGCCCCTGGAAGGTGAGGTGGGAGCAGTCTTCTGTGAAGGAACTGTAACTTGTAAGGACTGAATAACTGCAGGTCCATAGCGTTAGAAGTGCATTGGATCAAATGATGTTTATTTGTGTCTACAATGAATTTGAAAGATGAAAATGGAAGAAAATCGTTTATGTTTTTGCTAGATGCAAACACATGCACATAGCTCTGCTAGAAAAACACCTTGCTCCATCCCTCATAACATACAACTCAGTTCCTGCATCCAAACCACCTCATCCACTCTGGCCTTAGATGAGTGGCGGGCTCCTTTCAATCTCAGAATCTCTGTGACATGGGTGATGGAGATAATTCTCATTGTTGATCTCTACGATGTTCATGAGAACAATGGAAAGCATTATCTGTTACCCAGACTTTGAATATGTGCTAGAGTAAGATAGGATTTCTTCTGCTTCAAATGAAGCAGTATGAAGATTCCATGGACCATGCGATCTTTAGGCTCACACCACCGTCACATTCTGTGGTTCTCTGAGCATGTGACCAGTTGAAGTCTGTATCAACAGTGTACTGAGAGGCCAAGGAACCACAGAAAGAAAGGAACAAAATTTACAACCAAAGTATTTCAAGTGCAACACATATTCAGATAAGAAATGCCAATTTGAATCCTAGATTGCAATTTTAGAATTTGGTTCGAAGTGATATATTTGGCATTCAGCGATGAGTGGGCTGTAGAAGACATACCAGAGGAAGCAATGCAGTTTTACAAGAATGCTTGCAATTATAATAGAAATTCATTACATGACCAACTATTTCAGCCATAATTTTCTCATGCTATTCAAAATTTCATCTATAGTAACACTAATTTAATACATAATATTTCAAATCAATACAGAAGACTTTACCCATTTAAAATATGTATTTTGATTTTTCTTTTAGGCAGAGTATCATGTACCCCAGGCTGGCCCGAGCTCCTACCTACCTACTAACCTAAGTAGTTACAGTAGCTTTATGCTCCCAATTCTCCTGTCTCTGTCTCCCAAGTACTGGGATGACCTGTGCATAGCTTTAAATAACTAGTCTATTACATATGCCAGGCACACTGCTAAATAACTAGTCTATTACAAATGCCAGGCACACTATTAAATAACTAGCTTATTACATATGCCAGGCACACTGTTAAATGTTCAGTTGCAATTATTTCACAATTATTCTTAATCAATAAAACTTCAAAATTTCTGTTTGATAATTTCACCTTGAAGTACAATATAAAGCCATTTGCCACTTATTTTTCAAGCAAGTAAAAGATGGAAATTTCTAAATATAGTTGGGAAGAATTAAAATACAGATTAATATTTTGAATTGTAATGCCAAAATCAGTTTTAAGAACATGTAGTGGGAAATGTTACTTGATTTTCTGAGCCAGTTTTATCAGTAAAGATGAATAAAAAAATAGAAAGACAAAAGGCATTTTTTCAGATTAAACAGTTTTTATCTAAAAACCAGTTCAAATTTACAAAAAACAGAATTCAGGGGAAAAAAAGAAAAAAAACTGCATTGAGTTTGAAAGCATCACAAATCAAAATATCAATGTTTTAAGTGTTTTATGACTTAGTATGAGAGCATCCAATTTTATAACATAATGGAGAAAATGATTATAAAATTAATTGAAAGAATAATTGTTGAGTATCATACATAACTTCAGATTGTTTGTAGATATATAGGGAATTAGGAAGAAATTAAATGTTTCTAGCATTTTCCAATAAATATAGTTATACAGATTTAAAGAGAAATTTGCAGGTAAAATTAAATGAAATTTATTAAAATTTTCGTTAAGTCATTATTGTGTAGATTTCAGTATGAGCATCAAGCATTTAAAGTTTAAACAAAATGCAGTTAAAATTAGTTCAGTGGTTTACAAAAACATTATTTTTGAAATATGTCATACAGCCCATTCTTCATACAGAGAATTTCAGATTGCACTTTTTTAAAAAATAGAAAAAATGAAAAAAAGGATTAGAGAAGCTTTCTTCCTTTGTTTATATTTTATTAGATATTTGCTTTATTTACATTTCAAATGGCATCCCCTTTCCTCATTAGCCCTCTGAAAATCCCCATCCCATCCCTGGAGAAACTTAAGATTTCCACTGGTAGCTAACTCCAGTCAATTCAAAAGGGTTTATTGATAACTGTAGATTTACTGAGGCAGAT
The DNA here is from genome assembly GCA_964023405.1 of Apodemus agrarius. Lineage (NCBI taxonomy): Eukaryota > Metazoa > Chordata > Mammalia > Rodentia > Muridae > Apodemus > Apodemus agrarius. Next base: position 6,102,050 of record OZ030012.1, on the reverse strand, counting down.
CGGCTGTCTATGGGTGATTCGTAAGTATCCATGTACTTCTGCTGTCCTCTCTTTTCATGTCTATGCCATAATCAGGTTATTTAAGTCTTTCAATTTTAGAGGAAATTCTCAGTGATTACTAGTCTTTCCTAAATCAATACAACAAACACCCACATCAAAACGTGGCAGTGTGCCAGGCTGAATGTTACCACTGCTCTGTCATATACAGACCGGAGAGTATGCAAGGACATTGGCAGATGAGCATTCTCATCGACTTCACTGACTGACAAGGGTTTGATATCCGCTTTGCCTCCTGATTTTGCCAGTTGCGACTAGGCAGAACCTCATAATGCAGCCCTGATTAATCTAGAACTTACTACGCAGACCAGAACTGTCTCGTGAGCACACCTTTCACGGTCTGCCTCCACAGCGCTGTGATTGCAGGCCTGAGCCGCAAAGGAAGGCTTACAGGGAAAGGCTTTGCACAGAGGTGCAGGATTTCCTCTTGGCTAGTGCCATTTAGGACTGTAAGAGTTATAAAATGCAAGCTGGTTTAGAATCCCTGAGAACTGAAAGCAATGATGAAAGGGAACAGTGGCTTTCCTGGTGGGGAGAAATCGAACCCTGACAAGGACATGAAGCGCTGCTGCTCACACCACACCTTAGATTGATAATAACCATCGCTGACTGACTGATCGACAGCAGTAGGTGTTCACGCTGTTTCTCGCCTTTAAACATATTTCATTCATATGTGATTCACATTTTATTAGAAAAAATTTTAATGTTCAGAATGTTTATCATGTTATACAAGTAATACACAAAAGAATACTTCTCACAGTAAAAATCTTAGTTTCTGAGTCTCCCAAGTTACCTTTGACATATAAATAATACCAAAAACCTCTAATGACAACAAAATAAAGCTTTGGATTGATAGTTTAATCTGGGCTATTTAACAAGCAGATTTTCCCTTTTTTTAAATTAAATATCTTTAGTAAACTCCAGTTCCTGTGCTTTGTTTGTGTTTTCTTTATAAACACTAATGTAATGTACTGGGAGAATGGGTGTGTAAGAATGAGATCTGGGTGGCAGTCCTTCAGTGTGCCCACGGGATTATTTCAAGCTCAGGAATCAAAAAGTGTGGCTGCTAAGGGTGTCACGGGGGCATGTCCGGTTTCAATACCCTCTTACCCGGCTTTCTCCTGGAAAAAAACAGAGCAGTGAGAAGGGAAGGAGGAAGGTGAACCATGTGTGAGCAAAGGGCCCAGAACGGATGGCTCCAGGGGGCTGCCAGGTGTCCCCTCAGTGCTGTGTCACAGTGTGTCACCTCAGTGCTGTGCACAGTGTCCCTCGTCATAGTGTCCCTTCAGTGCTGTTTCACAGAGTCCCCTCAGTGCTGTGCCACAGTGTCCCCTCAGTGCTGTGTCACAGTGTGTCTCCTCAGTGCTGTGTCACAGTGTCCCCTCAGTGCTGTGTCACAGTGAGTCCCCTCAGTGCTGTGTCACAGTGTCCCCTCAGTGCTGTGTCACATGTGTGTGTACCCCTCAGTGCTGTGTCACCCCTCAGTGCGTGTCACAGTGTCCCCCAGTGCTGTGCAAGTTCCCCTCGTGCTGTGTCATGAGTCTCTAGTGCTATGTCACTGTGTCACCTCAGTGCTGTGTCACAGTGTGTCCTCTCAGTGCTGTGTCACAGTGCATCTCCTCAGTGCAGTGTCACAGTGAGTCCCCTCAGTGCTGTGTCACAGTGAATCCCCCAGTGCTGTGTCACGGTGAGTCCCCTCAGTGCTGTGTCACAGTGTCCCCTCAGTGCTGTGTCACAGTGTGTCCCCTCAGGGCTGTGTCACAGTGTGTCCCCTCAGGGCTGTGTCACAGTGTCCCCTCAGTGCTGTGTCACAGTGTGTCCCCTCAGTGCAGTGTCACAGTGTGTCCCTCAGGGCTGTGTCACAGTGTGTCCTCTCAGTTCTGTGTCACAGTGTGTCCTCAGTGCTGTGTCACAGTGTGTCTGTCCCCTCACAGCTGTGTCACAGTGTCCCCTCACAGCTGTGTCACAGTGAGACCCCTCAGTGCAGTTTCACAGTGAGTCCCCTCAGTGCTGTGTCACATTGAGTCTCCTCAGTGCTGTGTCACAGTGAGTCCCCTCAGTGCTGTGTCACAGTGTGTCCTCAGTGCTGTGTCACAGTGTCCCCTCAGTGCTGTGTCACAGTGTGTCCCCTCAGTGCTGTGTCACAGTGTCCCCTCAGTGCTGTGTCACAGTGAGTCCATTCTGTGCTGTGTCACAGTGAGTCCCCTCAGTGCTGTGTCACAGTGTGTCCCCTCAGTGCTGTGTCACAGTGTCCCCTCAGTGCTGTGTCACAGTGTCCCCTCAGTGCTGTGTCACAGTGTCCCCTCAGTGCTGTTTCACAGAGCCCTCCTCAGTGCTGTGTCACAGTGTGTCCCCTCAGTGCTGTGTCACTGTGTCACCTCAGTGCTGTGTCACAGTGAGTCCCCTCAGTGCTGTGTCACAGTGTGTCCCCTCAGTGCTGTGTCACAGTGAGTCCCCTCAGTGCTGTGTCACAGTGTCCCCTCAGTGCTGTGTCACAATGTGTCCCCTCAGGGCTGTGTTACAGTGTGTCCTCATTGCTGTGTTACCGTGACCTCTCAGTGCTGTGTCACAGTGTGTCCCCTCAGTGCAGTGTCACAGTGTGTCCCCTCAGTGCTGTGTCACAGTGTGTCCCCTCAGTGCTGTGTCACAGTGTGTCCCCTCAGTGCTGTGTCACAGTGTTCCCTCAGTGCTGTGTCACAGTGTCCCCTCAGTGCTGTGTCACAATGAGATCCCTCAGTGCTGTGTCACAGTGAGTACCCCAGTGTTGTGTCACAGTGAGTCCCCTCAGTGCTGTGTCACAGTGTACCCTCAGTGCTCTGTCACAGTGTGTCCCCTCAGTGACCTGTCACAGTGTCCTCTCATTGCTAGGTCACAGTGTGTCCCTCAGTGCTGTGTCACAGTGTCCCCTCAGTGCTGTGTCACATGTGTCCCCTCAGGCTGTGTACAATGTGTCCTCATTGCGGTGTCACTGTGACCTCTCAGTGCTGTGTCATAGTGTGTCCCCTCAGTGCAGTGTCACAGTGAGTCCCCCAGTGGTGTGTCACAGTGAGTCCCCCAGTGGTGTGTCACAGTGAGTCCCCTCAGTGCTGTGTCACAGTGTGTCCCCTCAGTGCTGTGTCACAGTGTGTCCCTCAGTGCTGTGTCACAGTGAGTCCCCTCAGTGCTGTGTCACAGTGTGTCCTCAGTGCTGTGTCACAGTGTGTCCCCTCAGTGCTGTGTCACAGTGTGTCCCCTCAGTGCAGTGTCACAGTGAGTCCCCTCAGTGCTGTGTCACAGTGTGTCCCCTCAGTGCTGTGTCACAGTGAGTCCCCTCAGTGCTGTGTCACAGTGAGACTCCTCAGTGCTATGTCACTGTGTCACCTCAGTGCTGTGTCACAGTGTGTCTCCTCAGTGCTGTGTCACAGTGAGTCCCCTCAGTGCTGTGTCACAGTGAGTCCCCTCAGTGCAGTGTCACAGTGTCCCCTCAGTGCTGTGTCACACTGTCCCCTCAGTGCTGTGACACACCGTCCTCTCAATGCTGTGTCACACTGTCCCCTCAGTGCTGTGTCACAGTGTGGCCCCTCAGTGCTGTGTCACAGTGTGTTCCCCAAGTTATGTATCACAGTGAGTCCCCTCAGTGCTGTGTCACAGTGTGTCCCCTCAGTGCTGTGTCACAGTGAGTCCCCTCAGTGCTGTGTCACAGTGTCCCCTCAGTGCTGTGTCACAGTGAGTCCCCTCAGTGCTGTGTCACAGTGAGTCCCCTCAGTGCTGTGTCACAGTGTGTCCCCTCAGTGCTGTGTCACAGTGTCCCCTCAGTGCTGTGTCACAGTGTCCCCTCAGTGCTGTGTCACAGTGTGTCCTCAGTGCTGTGTCACAGTGTTCCCTCAAAGCTGTGTCACAGTGTGTCCTCACAGCTGTGTCACAGTGTCCCCTCAGTGCTGTGTCACAGTGAGTCCCCTCACTGCTGTGTCACAGTGTGTCCCCTCAGTGCTGTGTCACAGTGTCCCCTCAGTGCTGTGTCACAGTGTGTCCCCTCAGTGCTGTGTCACAGTGTGTCCAGAGCTGTGTCCCAGAGTGTCCCCTCAGTGCTGTGTCACAGTGAGTCCTCAGTGCTGTGTCACAGTGTCCCCTCAGTGCTGTGTCACAGTGAGATCCGTCCTCAGTGCTGTGTCACAGTGTCCCCAGTGTCTGTGTCACATGGTCCCCTCAGTGCTGTGTCACAGTGAGTACCCCAGTGTTGTGTCACAGTGAGTCCCCTCAGTGCTGTGTCACAGTCAGTCCTCTCAGTGCTGTGTCACAGTGTCCCCTCAGTGCTGTGTCACAGTGAGTCCCCTCAGTGCTGTGTCACAGTGTCCCCTCAGTGCTGTGTCACAGTGTCCCCTCAGTGCTGTGTCACAGTGTCCCCTCAGTGCTGTGTCACAGTGAGTCCCCTCAGTGCTGTGTCACAGTGTCCCCTCAGTGCTGTGTCACAGTGTGTCCTCACTGCTGTGTCACAGTGTCCCCTCAGTGCTGTGTCACACTGTCCCCTCAGTGCTGTGTCACAATTTGTCCCCTCAGTGCTGTGTCACAGTGAGTCCCCTCAGTGTTTTGTCACAGTGTGTCCTCAGTGCTGTGTCACAGTGAGTCCCCTCAGTGCTGTGTCACAGTGAGTCCCCTCAGTGCAGTGTCACAGTGTGTCCCTCAGGGCTATGTCAGAGTGTGCCCTCTCAGTTCTGTGTCACAGTGAGTCCCCTCAGTGCTGTGTCACAGTGTTCCCTCAGAGCTGTGTCACAGTGTGTCCTCACAGCTGTGTCACAGTGTCCCCTCAGTGCTGTGTCACAGTGAGTCCCCTCAGTGCTGTGTCACAGTGAGTCCCCTCAGTGCTGTGTCACAGTGTCCCCTCAGTGCTGTGTCACAGTGTGTCCTCAGTCCTGTGTCACAGTGTCCCTCAGTGCTGTGTCACATGTCCTCTCAGTGCTGTGCTCACAGTGTGTGTGTCACAGTGGCCCCTCAGTGCTGTGTCACAGTGTGTCCTCAGTGCTGTGTCACAGTGTCCACTCAGTGCTGTGTCACAGTGAGACCACTCAGTGCTGTGTCACAGTGAGTCCCCTCAGTGCTGTGTCACAGTGAGATCCCTCAGTGCTGTGTCACAGTGAGTACCCCAGTGTTGTGTCACAGTGAGTCCCCTCAGTGCTGTGTCACAGTGAGTACCCCAGTGTTGTGTCACAGTGAGTCCCCTCAGTGCTGTGTCACAGTGTCCTCTCAGTTCTGTGTCACAGTGTGTCCCCTCAGGGCTGTGTCACAGTGTGTCCTCAGTGCTGTGTCACAGTGTGTCCTCAGTGCTGTGTCACAGTGAGTCCCCTCAGTGCTGTGTCACAGTGTGTCCCCTCAGTGCTGTGTCACAGTGAGTCCCCTCAGTGCTGTGTCACAGTGTCCCCTCAGTGCTGTGTCACAGTGTGTCCTCAGTACTGTGTCACCATGTGTCCTCACAGCTGTGTCACAGTGCCCACTCAGTGCTGTGTCACAGTGTGTCCCCTAATTGCAGTGTCACAGTGTGTCCCCTCAGTGCTGTGTCACAGTGTTCCCTCAGTGCTGTGTCACAGTGTCCCCTCAGTGCTGTGTCACAGTGAGACCCCTCAGTGCTGTGTCACAGTGAGTCCCCTCAGTGCTGTGTCACAGTGTCCCCTCAGTGCTGTGTCACAGTGTGTCCCCTCAGTGCAGTGTCACAGAGTCCCCTCAGTGCTGTGTCACAGTGAGTCCCCTCAGTGCTGTGTCACAGTGAGTCCCCTCAGTGCTGTGTCACAGTGTGTCCCCTCAGTGCTGTGTCACAGTGTGTCCCCTCAGGGCTGTGTTACATGTGTCCTCATGCTGTGTCACGTGTCCCTCAGTGCTGTGTCACAGTGTGTCCCTCAGTGCTGTGTCACAGTGAGTCCCTCAGTGCTGTGTCACAGTGTGCTGTGTCACAGTTTCCCCTCAGTGCTGTGTCACAGTGAGCTGTGCACAGTGATCCCCTCAGTGCTGTGTCACAGTGAGTCCCCTCAGTGCTGTGTCACAGTGAGTCCCCTCAGTGCTGTGTCACAGTGAGTCCCCTCAGTGCTGTGTCACAGTGAGTCCCCTCAGTGCTGTGTCACAGTGTCCCCTCAGTGCTGTGTCACAGTGTGTCCCCTCAGGGCTGTGTCACAGTGTGTCCTCAGTGCTGTGTCACAGTGAGTCCTCACTGCTGTGTCACAGTGTGTCCCCTCAGGGCTGTGTCACAGTGTGTCCTCTCAGTTCTGTGTCACAGTGTGTCTGTCCCCTCAGTGCTGTGTCACAGTGTTTCCTCAGAGCTGTGTCACAGTGTCCCCTCACAGCTGTGTCACAGTGTGTCCCCTCAGTGCTGTGTCACAGTGAGTCCCCTCAGTGCTGTGTTACAGTGTGTCCTCACTGCTGTGTCACAGTGTCCCCTCAGTGCTGTGTCACAGTGGTCCCCTGTGCTGTTCACAGTGTCCCCTCAGTGCTGTGTCACAGTGTCCCCTCAGTGCTGTGTCACAGTGTGTCCCTCAGTCCTGTCACTGTGTCCCCTCGTGCTGTGTCAGTGTTCCCTCATTGCTGTGTCACAGTGTCCCCTCAGTGCTGTGTCACAGTGAGTCCACTCTGTGCTCTGTCATAGTGAGTCCCCTCAGTGCTGTGTCACAGTGTGTCCCCTCAGTGCTGTGACACAGTGTTCCCTCAGTGCTGTGTCACAGTGTCCCCTCAGTGCTGTGTCACAGTGTATCTTCAGTGCTGTGTCACAGTGTGTGCTCAGTGCTGTGTCACAGGGTGTCCCCTCAGTGCCGTGTCACTGTGAGTCCGCTCAGTGCCGTTTCACAGTGTTCCCTCAGTGCTGTGTCACAGTGTGTCCCCTCAGTGCTGTGTCACAGTGTCCCCTCAGTGCTGTGTCACAGTTTCCCCTCAGTGCTGTGTCACAGTGAGTCCCCTCAGTGCAGTGTCACAGTGAGTCCCCTCAGTGCTGTGTCACAGTGAGTCCCCTCAGTGCTGTGTCACAGTGTGTCCCCTCAGTGCTGTGTCACAGTAAGTCCCCTCAGTGCTGTGTCACAGTGAGTCCCCTCAGTGCTGTGTCACAGTGAGTCCCCTCAGTGCTGTGTCACAGTGTCCCCTCAGTGCTGTGTCACAGTGTGTCCCCTCAGGGCTGTGCCACAGTGTGTCCTCAGTACTGTGTCACCATGTGTTCTCACAGCTGTGTCACAGTGCCCACTCAGTGCTGTGTCACAGTGTGTCCCCTAATTGCGGTGTCACAGTGTTCCCTCGGTTCTGTTTCACAGACCCCTCAGTGCAGTTTCACAGTGAGTCCCCTCAGTGCTGTGTCACAGTGTCCCCTCAGTGCTGTGTCACAGTGAGTCCACTCAGTGCTGTGTCACAGTGTGTCCCCTCAGTGCTGTGTCACAGTGTGTCCCCTCAGTGCTGTGTCACAGTGTTCCCTCAGTGCTGTGTCACAGTGTCCCCTCAGTGCTGTGTCACAGTGTGTCCTCAGTGCTGTGTCACAGTGAGTCCCCTCAGTGCTGTGTCACAGTGTGTCCCCTCAGTGCTGTGTCACAGTGTGTCCCCCAAGTGATGTGTCACAGTGAGTCCCCTCAGTGCTGTGTCACAGTGAGTCCCCTCAGTGCTGTGTCACAGTGTGTCCCCTCAGTGCTGTGTCACAGTGTGTCCCCTCAGTGCAGTGTCACAGTGTGTCCCCTCAGTGCTGTGTCACAGTGTGTCTGCTCAGTTCTGTGTCACAGTGTGTTGTCCCCTCAGTGTTGTGTCACAGTGTCCCCTCAGTGCTGTGTTACAGTGTGTCCTCACTGCTGTGTCACAGTGTCCCCTCAGTGCTGTGTAACAGTATGTCTCGTCAGTGCTGTATCACAGTGTCCCCTTAGAGGTATGTCACAGTGAGACCCCTCAGTGCAGTGTCACAGTGAGTACCCTCAGTGCTGTGTCACAGTGAGTCTCCTCAGTGCAGTGTCACAGTGAGTCCCCTCCGTGCTGTGTCACAGTGAGTCCCCTCAGTGCTGTGTCACAGTGTGTCCCCTCAGTGCTGTCACAGTGTCCCATCAGTGCTTTGTCACAGTGTCCCCTCAGTGCTGTGTCACAGTGAGACCGCTCAGTGCAGTGTCACAGTGAGTCCCCTCAGTGCTGTGTCACAATGAGTCCCCTCAGTGCTATGTCACAATGAGTCCCCTCAGTGCTGTGTCACAGTTTGTACCCTCAGTGCAGTGTCACAATTTGTCCCCTCAATGCTGTGTCACAGTGAATCCCCCAGTGCTGTGTCACAGTGAGTCCCCTAAGTGCTGTGTCACAGTGTCCCCTCAGTGCTGTGTCACAGTGCGTCCCCTCAGTACTATGTCACAGTGTCCCCACAGTGCTGTGTCACAGTGTGTCCTCACTCCTGTGTCACAGTGTCCCCTCAGTGTTGTGTCACAGTTTGTCCTCAGTGCTGTGTAACAGTGTGTCCCCTCAGTGCTGAGTCACAGTGTGTCCAGAGCTGTGTCCCAGTGTGTCCCCTCAGTGCTGTATCACAGTCAGTCCTTCAGTGCTGTGTCACAGTGTCCCCTCAGTGCTGTGCTACAGTGAGTCTGCTCAGTTCTATGTCACAGTGTCCCCTCAGTGCTGTGTCACAGTGTCCTCTCAGTTCTGTGTCACGGTGTGTCCCCTAGTGTTGTGTCACAGTGAGTCCCATCAGTGCTATGTTACAGTGTCCCCTCAGTGCTGTGTCACAGTGTGTCCTCACTGCTGTGTCACAGTGTCCCCTCAGTGCTGTGTAACAGTGTGTCCCCTCAGTGCTGTGTCACAGTTTGTCCCCTCAGTGCTGTGACACAGTGTTCCATCAGTGCTGTGACACAGTGTTCCATCAGTGCTGTGTCACAGTGTACCTTCAGTGCTGTGTCACAGTGTGTCCTCAGTTCTGTGTCACAGTGTGTCCTCTCAGTGCTGTGTCACAGTGTGTCCCCTCAGTGCTGTGTCACAGTGTGTCCCCTCAGTGCTGTGTCACAGTGTGTCCCCTCAGTGTTGTGTCACAGCGTGTCCCCTCAGTGCTGTGTCACTCTGAGTCCCCTCAGTGCCGTGTCAGTGTTCCCTCAGTGCTGTGTCACAGTGTCCCCTCAGTCTTGTGTCACAGTGAGTCCACTCTGTGCTGTGTCACAGTGTGTCCCCTCAGTGCTGTGTCACAGTGTTCCCTCAGAGCTGTGTCAAAGTGTGTACTCACGGCAGTGTCACAGTGTGCCCTCTGTGCTGTGTAACAGTGTGTCCCCTCAGTGCTGTGTCACAGTGTTTCCCCTCAGTGCTGTGTCACAGTGTCTCCTCAGTGCTGTGTCACAGTGTGTCCCCTAATTGCAGTGTCACAGTGTGTCCCTCAGGGCTGTGTCACAGTGTGTTCTCTCAGTTCTGTGTCACAGTGTGTCCCCTCAGTGCTGTGTCACAGTGTCCCCTCAGTGCTGTGCCACAGTGAGTCCCCTCAGTGCAGTGTCTTAGTGTCTCCTCACTGCTGTGTCACAGTGTCGCTTCAGTGCTGTGACACACTGTCCCCTCAGTGCTGTGTCACAATTTGTCCCCTCAGTGCTGTGTCACAGTGAGTCCCCTCAGTGTTTTGTCACAGTGTGTCCTCACTACTCTGTCACAGTGTCCCCTCAGTGCTGTGTCACGGTGAGTCCCTTCAGTGCAGTGTCACAGTGAGTACCCTTAGTACTGTGTCACAATGTCCTCTCAGTGCTGTGTCACAGTGTGTCCTCAGTGCTGTGTCACAGTGTTCCCTCAGTGCTGTGTCACAGTTTGTTCTCAGTGCTATGTCACAGTGTCCCCTCAGTGCTGTATCATAGTGAGTCCCCCAAGTGATGTATCACAGTGAGTCCCCTCAGTGCTGTGTCACAGTGTGTCCCCTCCATGCTGTGTCACAGTGTCCCCTCAGTGCTGTGTCACAGTGTGTCCTCTCAGTGCTGTGTCACAGTCTCCCCTCAGTGCTGTGTCACAGTGTCCCCTTAGAGGTGTGTCACAGTGAGACCCCTCAGTGCAGTGTCACAGTGAGTCCCCTCAGTGCTGTGTCACAGTGAGTTCCCTCAGTGCTGTGTCACAGTGAGTCCCCTCAGTGCTGTGTCACAGTGAGTCCCCTCAGTGCTGTGTCACAGTGTGTCCCCTCAGTGCTGTGTCACAGTGTCCCATCAGTGCTTTGTCACAGTGTCCCCTCAGTGCTGTGTCACAGTGAGACCGCTCAGTGCAGTGTCACAGTGAGTCCCCTCAGTGCTGTGTCAAAGTGAGTCCCCTCAGTGCTGTGTCACAGTGAGTCCCCTCAGTGCTATGTCACAGTGTGTCCCCTCAGTGCTGTGTCACAGTGTGTCCCCTCAGTGCTGTGTCACAGTTTGTCCCCTCAGTGCAGTGTCACAGTTTGTCCCCTCAGTGCTGTGTCACAGTGAATGCCCCAGTGCTGTGTCACGGTGAGTACCCTCAGTGCTGTGTCACAGTGTCCCCTCAGTGCTGTGTCACAGTGTGTCCCCTCAGGGCTGTGTCACAGTGTGTCCTCAGTGCTGTGCCACAGTGTGTCCCCTCAGTGTAGTGTCACAGTGTGTCCCTCAGGGCTGTGTCACAGTGTCCCCTCACAGCTGTGTCACAGTGGTCCCCTCAGTGTTGTGTCACAGTGTCCCCTCAGTGCTGTGTTACAGTGTGTCCTCACTGCTGTGTCACTTTGTCCCCTCAGTGCTGTGTAACAGTGTGTCCCGTCAGTGCTGTATCACAGTGTCCCCTCAGTCCTGTGTCACAGTGAGTCCCCTCAGTGCTGTGTCATAGTGAGTCCCCTCAGTGCTGTGTCACAGTGAGTCCCCTCAGTGCTGTGACACAGTGTCCCCTCAGTGCTGTGACACAGTGTTCCCTCAGTGCTGTGTCACAGTGTTCCCTCAGTGCTGTGTCACAGTATGTCCTCAGTGCTGTGTCACAGTGTGTCGCCCAAGTTATGTATCACAGTGAGTCCCCTCAGTGCTATGTCACAGTGTGTCCCCTCAGTGCCCTGTCACTGTGAGTCCCCTCAGTGCAGTGTCACAGTGTCCCCTCAGTGCTGTGTCACAGTGAGTCCACTCTGTGCTGTGTCATAGTGAGTCCCCTCAGTGCTGTGTCACAGTGTGTCCCCTCAGTGCTGTGACACAGTGTTTCCTCAGTGCTGTGTCACAGTGTCCCCTCAGTGCTGTGTCACAGTGTATCTTCAGTGCTGTGTCACAGTGTGTGCTCAGTGCTGTGTCACAGGGTGTCCCCTCAGTGCCGTGTCACTGTGAGTCCCCTCAGTGCCGTGTCACAGTGTTCCCTCAGTGCTGTGTCTCAGTGTGTCCCCTCAGTACTGTGGCACAGTGTCTCCTCAGTCCTGTGTCACAGTGTGTCCCCTAAGTGCTGTGTCACAGTGCCCCTCAGTGCTGTGTCACTCTATGTCCTCTCAGTTCTGTGTCACAATCTCCCCTCAGTGCTGTGACACAGTGTCCCTTCAGAGGTATGTCACAGTGAGACCCCTCAGTGTAGTGTCACAGTGTGTCCCCTCAGTGCTTTGTCACAGTTTCCCCTCAGTGCTGTGGCACAGTGAGACCACTCAGTGCTGTGTCACAGTGAGTCCCCTCAGTGCTGTGCCACAGTGAGTCCCCTCAATGCTGTGTCACAGTGTGTCCCCTCAGTGCAGTGTCACAAGTCCCCCAGTGGTGTGTCACAGTGAGTCCCCCAGTGGTGTGTCACAGTGAGTCCCCTCAGTGCTATGTCACAGTGTCCCCTCAGTGCTGTGTCAAAATGTGTCCCCTCAGGGCTGTGCCTCAGTGAGTCCCCTCAGTGCTGTGTCACAGTGTGTCCCCTCAGTGCAGTGTCACAGTGAGTCCCCCAGTGGTGTGTCACAGTGAGTCCCCTAGTGGTGTGTCACAGTGAGTCCCCTCAGTGCTGTGTCACAGTGTCCCCTCAGTGCTGTGTCACAATGTGTCCCCTCAGGGCTGTGTTACCATGTGTCCTCATTGCTGTGTCACTGTGACCTCTCAGTGCTGTGTCATAGTGTGTCCCCTCAGTGCAGTGTCACAGTGTGTCCCCTCAGTGCTGTGGCACAGTTTCCCCTCTGTGCTGTGTCACAGTTTCCCCTCAGTGCTGTGGCACAGTGAGACCCCTCATTGCAGTGTCACAGTGAGTCCCCTCAGTGCTGTGCCACAGTGAGTCCCCTCAGTGCTGTGTCACAGTGTGTCCCCTCAGTGCAGTGTCACAGTGAGTCCCCTCAGTGCTGTGTCACAGTGAGTCCCCCAGTGCTGTGTCACAGTGAGTCCCCTCAGTGCTGTGTCACAGTGTCCCCTCAGTGCTGTGTCACAATGTGTCCCCTCAGGGCTGTGTTACAATGTGTCCTCATTGCTGTGTCACTGTGGTCTCACAGTGCTGTGTCACAGTGTGTCCCCTCAGTGCAGTGTCACAGTGTGTCCCCTCAGGGCTGTGTCACAGTGTGTCCTCTCAGTTCTGTGTCACAGTGTGTCTGTCCCCTCAGTGCTGTGTCACAGTGTTCCCTCAGTGCTGTTTCACAGTGTCCCCTCAGAGGTGTGTCACAGAGAGACCCCTCAGTGCAGTTTCACAGTGAGTCCCCTCAGTGCTGTGTCACATTGAGTCTCCTCAGTGCTGGTCACAGTGAGTCCCCTCAGTGCTGTGTTACAATGTGTCCTCACTGCTGTGTCACAGTGTCCCCTCAGTGCTGTGTAACAGTGTGTCCCCTCAGTGCTGTATCACAGTGTCCCCTTAGTTCTGTGTCACAGTGAGTCCACTCTGTGCTGTGTCATAGTGAGTCCCCTCAGTGCTGTGTCACAGTGTGTCCCCTCAGTGCTGTGACACAGTGTCCCCTCAGTGCTGTGACGCAGTGTTCCCTCAGTGCTGTGTCACAGTGTCCCCTCAGTGCTGTGTCACAATGTGTCCCCTCAGGGCTGTGTTACAATGTGTCCTCATTGCTGTGTCACTGTGACCTCTCAGTGCTGTCATAGTGTGTCCCCTCAGTGCAGTGTCACAGTGTGTCCTCTCAGTGCTGTGGCACAGTTTCCCCTCAGTGCTGTGGCACAGTGAGACCCCTCATTATAGTGTCACAGTGAGTCCCCTCAGTGCTGTGCCACAGTGAGTCCCCTCAGTGCTGTGTCACAGTGTGTCCCCTCAGTGCAGTGTCACAGTGAGTCCCCTCAGTGCTGTGTCACAGTGAGTCCCCCAGGGCTGTGTCACAGTGAGTCCCCTCAGTTCTGTGTCACAGTGTCCCCTCAGTTCTGTGTCACAATGTGTCCCCTCAGGGCCGTGTTACAGTGTGTCCTCATTGCTGTGTCACTGTGACCTCACAGTGCTGTGTCACAGTGTGTCCCCTCAGTGCAGTGTCACAGTGTGTCCCCTCAGGGCTGTGTCACAGTGTGTCCTCTCAGTTCTGTGTCACAGTGTGTCTGTTCCCTCAGTGCTGTGTCACAGTGTTCCCTCAGTGCTGTTTCACAGTGTCCCCTCAGAGGTGTGTCACAGTGAGACCCCTCAGTGCAGTTTCACAGTGAGTCCCCTCAGTGCTGTGTCACATTGAGTCTCCTCAGTGCTGGTCACAGTGAGTCCCCTCAGTGCTGTGTCACAGTGTGTCCCTTCAGTGCTGTGACACAGTGTCCCCTCAGTGCTGTGACACAGTGTTCCCTCAGTGCTGTGTCACAGTGTCCCCTCAGTGCTGTGTCACAATGTGTCCCCTCAGGGCTGTGTTACAATGTGTCCTCATTGCGGTGTCACTGTGACCTCTCAGTGCTGTGTCATAGTGTGTCCCCTCAGTGCAGTGTCACAGTGAGTCCCCCAGTGGTGTGTCACAGTGAGTCCCCCAGTGGTGTGTCACAGTGAGTCCCCTCAGTGCTGTGGCACAGTTTCCCCTCTGTGCTGTGTCACAGTTTCCCCTCAGTGCTGTGGCACAGTGAGACCCCTCATTATAGTGTCACAGTGTGTCCCCTCAGTGCTGTGCCACAGTGAGTCCCCTCAGTGCTGTGTCACAGTGTGTCCCCTCAGTGCAGTGTCACAGTGAGTCCCCTCAGTGCTGTGTCACAGTGTGTCCCCTCAGTGCTGTATCACAGTGTCCCCTTAGTCCTGTGTCACAGTGAGTCCCCCAAGTGATGTATCACAGTTAGTCCCCTCAGTGCTGTGTCACAGTGTGTCTCCTCAGTGCCCTGTCACTGTGAGTCCCCTCAGTGCTGTGTCATAGTGAGTCTGCTCAGTGCTGTGTCACAGTGTTTCCCCTCAGTGCTGTGACACAGTGTCCCCTCAGTGCTGTGACACAGTGTTCCCTCAGTGCTGTGTCACAGTGTTCCCTCAGTGCTGTGTCACAGTATGTCCTCAGTGCTGTGTCACAGTGTGTCGCCCTAGTTATGTATCACAGTGAGTCCCCTCAGTGCTATGTCACAGTGTGTCCCCTCAGTGCCCTGTCACTGTGAGTCCCCTCAGTGCCGTGTCACAGTGTCCCCTCAGTGCTGTGTCACAGTGAGTCCACTCTGTGCTGTGTCATAGTGAGTCCCCTCAGTGCTGTGTCACAGTGTGTCCCCTCAGTGCTGTGACACAGTGTTCCCTCAGTGCTGTGTCACAGTGACCCCTCAGTGCTGTGTCACAGTGTATCTTCAGTGCTGTGTCACAGTGTGTGCTCAGAGCTGTGTCACAGTGTGTCCTCACAGCTGTGTCACAGTGACCCCTCAGTGCTGTGTCACAGTGAGTCCCCTCAGTGCTGTGTCACAGTGCGTCCCCTCAGTACTATGTCACAGTTTGTCCTCAGTGCTGTATAACAGTGTGTCCCCTCAGTGCTGTGTCACAGTGTGCCCAGAGCTGTGTCCCAGTGTGTCCCCTCAGTGCTGTATCACAGTCAGTCCTTCAGTGCTGTGTCACAGTGTCCCCTCAGTGCTGTGCTACAGTGAGTCTGCTCAGTTCTATGTCACAGTGTCCCCTCAGTGCTGTGTCACAGTGTCCTCTCAGTTCTGTGTCACGGTGTGTCCCCTCAGTGCTGTGCCACAGTGTGTCCAGAGCTGTGTCCCAGTGTGTCCCCTCAGTGCTGTATCACAGTCAGTCCTCTCAGTGCTGTGTCACAGTGTCCCCTCAGTGCTGTGCTACAGTGAGTCCGCTCAGTTCTATGTCACAGTGTCCCCTCAGTGCTGTGTCACAGTGTCCTCTCAGTTCTGTGTCACGGTGTGTCCCCTCAGTGCTGTGCCACAGTGAGTCCCCTCAGTGCAGTGTCACAGTGTCCCCTCAGTGCTGTGTCACAGTGCGTCCTCACTGCTGTGTCACAGTGTCGCTTCAGTGCTGTGACACACTGTCCCCTCAGTGCTGTGTCACAATTTGTCCCCTCAGTGCTGTGTCACAGTGAGTCCCCTCAGTGTTTTGTCACAGTGTGTCCTCACTACTCTGTCACAGTGTCCCCTCAGTGCTGTGTCACGGTGAGTCCCTTCAGTGCAGTGTCACAGTGAGTACCTTTATTACTGTGTCACAGTGTGTCCTCAGTGCTGTGTCACAGTGTGTCCTCAGTGCTGTGTCACAGTGTTCCCTCAGTGCTGTGTCACAGTTTGTTCTCAGTGCTATGTCCCAGTGTCCCCCAAGTGATGTATCACAGTAAGTCCCCTCAGTACCGTGTCACAGTGAGTCCCCTCAGTGCCGTATCACAGTGTTCCCTCAGTGCTGTGTCTCAGTGTGTCCCCTCAGTACTGTGGCACAGTGTCCCCTCAGTGCTGTGTCACTCTATGTCCTCTCAGTTCTATGTCACAATCTCCCCTCAGTGCTGTGACACAGTGTCCCTTCAGAGGTGTGTCACAGTGAGACCCCTCAGTGTAGTATCACAGTGTGTCCCCTCAGTGCTATGTCACAGTTTCCACTCAGTGCTGTGGCACAGTGAGACCACTCAGTGCTGTGTCACAGTGAGTCCCCTCAGTGCTGTGCCACAGTGAGTCCCCTCAGTGCTGTGTCACAGTGTGTCCCCTCAGTGCAGTGTCACAGTGAGTCCCCCAGTGGTGTGTCACAGTGAGTACCCCAGTGCTGTGTCACAGTGAGTCCCCTCAGTGCTGTGTCACAGTGTCCCCTCAGTGCTGTGTCACAATGTGTCCCCTCAGGGCTGTGCCACAGTGAGTCCCCTCAGTGCTGTGTCACAGTGTGTCCCCTCAGTGCAGTGTCACAGTGAGTCCCCCAGTGGTGTGTCACAGTGAGTCCCCCAGTGGTGTGTCACAGTGAGTCCCCTCAGTGCTGTGTCACAGTGTCCCCTCAGTGCTGTGTCACAATGTGTCCCCTCAGGGCTGTGTTACCATGTGTCCTCATTGCTGTGTCACTGTGACCTCTCAGTGCTGTGTCATAGTGTGTCCCCTCAGTGCAGTGTCACAGTGTGTCCCCTCAGTGCTGTGGCACAGTTTCCCCTCTGTGCTGTGTCACAGTTTCCCCTCAGTGCTGTGGCACAGTGAGACCCCTCATTGCAGTGTCACAGTGAGTCCCCTCATTGCTGTGCCACAGTGAATCCCCTCAGTGCTATGTCACAGTGTGTCCCCTCAGTGCAGTGTCACAGTGAGTCCCCTCAGTGCTGTGTCACAGTGAGTCCCCCAGTGCTGTGTCACAGTGAGTCCCCTCAGTGCTGTGTCACAGTGTCCCCTCAGTGCTGTGTCACAATGTGTCCCCTCAGGGCTGTGTTACAATGTGTCCTCATTGCTGTGTCACTGTGACCTCTCAGTGCTGTGTCATAGTGTGTCCTCTCAGTGCAGTGTCACAGTGTGTCCTCTCAGTGCTGTGGCACAGTTTCCCCTCTGTGCTGTGTCACAGTTTCCCCTCAGTGCTGTGGCACAGTGAGACCCCTCATTATAGTGTCACAGTGAGTCCCCTCAGTGCTGTGCCACAGTGAGTCCCCTCAGTGCTGTGTCACAGTGTGTCCCCTCAGTGCAGTGTCACAGTGAGTCCCCTCAGTGCTGTATCACAGTGAGTCCCCCAGTGCTGTGTCACAGTGAGTCCCCTCAGTTCTGTGTCACAGTGTCCCCTCAGTTCTGTGTCACAATGTGTCCCCTCAGGGCTGTGTTACAGTGTGTCCTCATTGCTGTGTCACTGTGACTTCACAGTGCTGTGTCACAGTGTGTCCCCTCAGTGCGGTGTCACAGTGTGTCCTCTCAGTTCTGTGTCACAGTGTGTCTGTCCCCTCAGTGCTGTCACAGTGTTCCCTCAGTGCTGTTTCACAGTGTCCCCTCAGAGGTGTCTCACAGTGAGACCCCTCAGTGCTGTGTCACATTGAGTCTCCTCAGTGCTGTGTTACAGTGTGTCCTCACTGCTGTGTCACAGTGTCCCCTCAGTGCTGTGTCACAGTGTGTCCCCTCAGTGCTGTATCACAGTGTCCCCTTAGTCCTGTGTCACAGTGAGTCCCCCAAGTGATGTATCACAGTTAGTCCCCTCAGTGCTGTGTCACAGTGTGTCTCCTCAGTGCCCTGTCACTGTGAGTCCCCTCTGTGCTGTGTCAGTGTTCCCTCATTGCTGTGTCACAGTGTCCCCTCAGTGCTGTGACACAGTGAGTCCACTCTGTGCTGTGTCATAGTGAGTCCCCTCAGTGCTGTGTCACAGTGTGTCCCCCTCAGTGCTGTGACACAGTGTTTCCTCAGTGCTGTGTCACAGTGTCCCCTCAGTGCTGTGTCACAGTGTATCTTCAGTGCTGTGTCACAGTGTGTGCTCAGTGCTGTGTCACAGGGTGTCCCCTCAGTGCCGTGTCACTGTGAGTCCGCTCAGTGCCGTTTCACAGTGTTCCCTCAGTGCTGTGTCTCAGTGTGTCCCCTCAGTGCTATGTCACAGTGTCCCCTCAGTGCTGTGTCACAGTTTCCCCTCAGTGCTGTGACACAGTGAGACCCCTCATTGCAGTGTCACAGTGAGTCCCCTCAGTGCTGTGCCACAGTGAGTCCCCTCAGTGCTGTGTCACAGTGTGTCCCCTTAGTGCAGTGTCACAGTAAGTCCCCTCAGTGCTGTGTCACAGTGAGTCCCCCAGTGCTGTGTCACAGTGAGTCTCCTCAGTGCTGTGTCACAGTGTCCCCTCATGCTGTGTCACAATGTGTCCCCTTAGGGCTGTGTTACAGTGTGTCCTCATTGCTGTGTCACTGTGACCTCTCAGTGCTGTGTCACAGTGTTTCCCCTCAGTGCAGTGTCACAGTGTGTCCCCTCAGTGCGGTGTCACAGTGTTCCCTCGGTTCTGTTTCACAGTGTCCCCTCAGAGGTGTGTCACAGTGAGACCCCTCAGTGCAGTTTCACAGTGAGTCCCCTCAGTGTTGTATCACAGTGTCCCCTCAGTCCTGTGTCACAGTGAGTCCACTCTGTGCTGTGTCATAGTGAGTCCCCTCAGTGCTGTGTCACAGTGTGTCCCCTCAGTGCTGTGACACAGTGTTCCCTCAGTGCTGTGTCACAGTGTCCCCTCAGTGCTGTGTCACAGTGTGTCCCCCAAGTGATGTATCACAGTGAGTCCCCTCAGTGCTGTGTCACAGTATGTCCTCAGTGCTGTGTCACAGTGTGTCCCCCAAGTGATGTATCACAGTGAGTCCCCTCAGTGCTGGTCACAGTGAGTCCCCTCAGGGCTGTGTCACAGTGTGTCCTCAGTGCTGTGTCACAGTGTGTCCCCTCAGTGCAGTGTCACAGTGTGTCCCTCAGGGCTGTGTCACAGTGTGTCTGCTCAGTTCTGTGTCACAGTGTGTTGTCCCCTCAGTGCTGTGTCACAGTGTTCCCTCAGTGCTGTGTCACAGTGTGTCCTCACATCTGTGTCACAGTGTCCCCTCACAGCTGTGTCACAGTGAGTCCCCTCAGTGTTGTGTCACAGTGTCCCCTCAGTGCTGTGTCACAGTGTCCCCTCAGTCCTGTGTCACAGTGAGTCCACTCTGTGCTGTGTCATAGTGAGTCCCCTCAGTGCTGTGTCACAGTGTGTCCCCTCAGTGCTGTGACACAGTGTTCCCTCAGTGCTGTGTCACAGTGTCCCCTCAGTGCTGTGTCACAGTGTACCTTCAGTGCTGTGTCACAGTATGTCCTCAGGGCTGTGTCACAGTGTATCACAGTGTGTCCTCTCAGTGCTGTGTCACAGTCTTTCCTCAGTGCTGTGTCACAGTGTCCCCTTAGAGGTGTGTCACAGTGAGTCCCCTCAGTGCTGTGTCACAGTGTGTCCTCTCAGTGCTGTGTCACAGTAAGACCCCTCAGTGCTGTGTCACAGTGAGTCCCCTCAGTGCTGTGTCACAGTGAGTCCCCTCAGTGCTGTGTCACAGTGTGTCCTCTCAGTGCTGTGTCACAGTAAGACCCCTCAGTGCTGTGTCACAGTGTCCCCTCAGTGCTGTGTCACAGTGAGTCCCCTCAGTGCTGTGTCACAGTGTCCCCTCAGGGCTGTGTCACAGTGTGTTTCCTCAGGGCTGTGTCACAGTGTGTCCCCTCAGTGCTATGTCACAGTGTGTCCTCTCAGTTCTGTGTCACAGTGTGTCCCCTCAGTACTGTGCCACAGAGTTTTCCTCTGTTAAAGCCCAGTCACACTCAGGTGACATAAGCTGGACACAAGATGGCTTAGTTATTTTAACTGTGTTTATGTTTCGGCGTTTTGAATTCCAAACTGCTCACACACAGTGGGCTTCTGCACTTTATAAAATATCTCTCCTTGTATAAGATTATGTATAAGATGGGATTTTACCACTTCTGATCAAATGAAATAACATCACACCATGTAGATAAGCATTGTTTTAAAATGTTGTCATTTTGACCTCGTGTATCAGCAGCACAGAGCGCAAGGCCAGCATTCTCCTTGGTTAGTGACTCCAGAGGGCAGCATTTCTCACAGCTGGGCTAACCCTTGCCTACCCATTCTCTGGGACTTACTGTAGCTTCTCTCTCTCTCTCTCTCTCTCTCTCTCTCTCTCTCTCTCTCTCTAAATTTGTGGCTGACTGTTATTCTGAAGCTCAGGCTAGCCAAGGGTTTATGACCTAGCCTCAGCTGACCTCAGTGTCGGGAGTTCCAGCACGCAGCAGTGGCACACCCAGCCACCCGTTTTCCTCTTATGGATTAGTTAACTTAAAACAAAACCACACTAACCAGGTCTGTAATCAAGAATTTACAAAATACATGGCTCATGATTTCATAAGTAAATAGGAAGCTTCTCCACATTGTTGAGATGTGGACATGCAGAGAAGACATGCTTAATTTGAAAACATCACGCTGAGCAAGAAATTCATGGTTTCTGGTGCAAGAACACTTTGTAGATCAAATAACTAAATAGACCATCTACTTTCTCCAAGTTATTAGTTGATGGAAATTAAACAAAAACGTTTATTACAAACAATTTGAAATATCGGGCATCCAATCAAGCAGAAACACAGAAAAAAAAATCCAACTATCCTTTTATCTTTTTGTCTTCAATTTCCCTGCAAGGTTCACATTCTCTGTAGACACATATTTTATTTATTGACTACCATTTGTTTACAGTACTGTACTAAATTATATTACTTAATAAAACTAGTGCAGACTAACAGTCTTGACAATTAGATCACACCTCTCTCATTTACTAATGTTTAATACACAATTTCTTATGAAAACTAATATTTGTAGAATAAATATCACATTTTGACCACTGTAATAAATACATATATATTACTATGCCTCACAAGATACAAGATATTTTGTCTTACATTTATAATTAAAACAACTAGTTTGCTTTAATTGAGAATCTATTCTTGCTTTATTAAAATGCATAGATTATCAAAAACACATATCACCACACCATATTAACATCCTACCTTCTCTGTCATATAAGGTCATATACAAGCTGAAATAATGACTAGAATTAAAAATGTGAGCAGTGTCTTGACACTTCATGTGTATCTGGCATGGAATTATAGCAAGGTTTGTGGTGTTTTATTCATTGATAACGAAAGAGCTTATCCTTTATCACTACTTGGTATTATACTAGAAGTCATTTACATTCCCAATGTTTTTGAAAAACGATTTATCTGAAAATCATTCAAGCTGGATAGGCTGACTCAACTTTCTTGTGGGAACCACAAAACGTTTCCTCTGAAATCCACCCATAGCGGAAAAGTGCGCTAAGACACTAAGAGGGTTGAAATAGGTTGAAATAAATACGTGATGATGAAATAAATACAAGATGCTGCTGGTGCTGCGGGCTCAGTGCTCACGGCTCCCCGGGCCAGCTCCGGGGAAACAGAGGCAGGCTTCCACGGATGGGGAGACAACTGCACCTTCCTAGCAAAGCCCCTCAAATATCAATATATTTTAAAATACGTTCTTTCCTAATCAACAATTAGAAGCCACAGGTATAAAAGTTTACCCCAAAACCTGAAGCTATGTACCTATGTGTGCTGAATATACTTAGAGACCTATTGTTTACTTAAAGCAGACTAATAACAAAAGGTTCAGAAAGGGTCTGGGCATGACCTAGCATTGATGAGCTCCTCTTCCCAGGTCGCTGTGAACACTAGTTCCCCCAACAAAGAAACACTTCAGCAACAGCTGTGGAAGTGAGCATTCAAAGTAGTGAAGTTATTCCAAGGGAAGCATAAACCATGAGATTACAAGGGGTACCTGACCAGTGTCGATCATCTGAAGTCATCCCTCCCTTCACAGCTTTTGCCTCAGCACCCGGGGGGTAAAGCGTCATTGCATGTGAAGGGAATATTCATCCTCCTGACAGGAATTCCTAAAGAGCTGTGTAGTGCTCACGGAAGTGGATCGATCTGTGCGGGTCCTTTTTGGCAATGGGTCCTTCTCGGGGGACGCTGGAGGAGAAATGCTTCAAGAGAGCCAAAGTTCATCTCCTGACTTCCTGGGTTGGTCGCTGAGTAGACCAGAACCAGGCAAGTGGGAAGAGCAAGGCTCTCCGAAATAAATTACATGGCTTCCTAAGTGTTAGGCTTATAGACTTTGGATTTGACTTGAATACTGGGCCTGATGACCCCAGTTCTTAGAAACTAGAGGCAGGTGGATATCTTTGAGTTCGGGGCTGACCGTATCTACACAGTGAGTTCAAGGACAGCCATAGTGAAATCCTGTCTCAAAGAAAACAAAGTCAGGCTTGACCTCAGGCAGCTCTTAGAGATAGAGCAAGAACTCAGCCTCAGAAACAGAAACCTGTAACTGGCAGGAAAAGAAGGAGAAGCAGCAGCCACAGGTGTGGCAGGGTTGTCAGAATTCTACACTCAGGCACTAATCTTGAAGAAGAAATGGGGGTGCACAGATAATCTAGACCAGGAAGGAGGAGTCCGGGAACACAGGGACTAGGGTTTTACAAAGCTGTACATTCTGCAGTGTTTCAGAGACACATACATTCTGCCTACCGCCAGTGTAGTGAGGCTAGAGCGGGTCCTGAGAGCCGCAGTTCTCTTGAAAGGACAAAATGACCATTTAGCAGAGGCCAGATGGTGAAACCAGCTCCTATGGCGGAAATCTGTCAAGCCAGTAAAGAATAGAAAGAATCAAGCCAGTCGTCAAAGGGCTCCGTGGTGCTGGTGTTCCTGAGACACTCAAAAGCCAGAGATTTCTGCATGGCATGACCCTGGTGCATTTCTGATCAGGCTTGGCAGTTGTCAGGAAGTGAAGGAGTGGTAGAAGAGTGGCGGGGGCCCTGTTCCCACTGGCACCGTGCTCACAGCTTCCCACTGGCACCGTGCTCGCAGTTGGCGTCTCCCTCTCCTCACTACACTCTTGTTAGTGGGGATAAGATGGGAGAGGAGTCCTTGGTAGAAACCAACAGAATGCAGGATATATGAAACTAAGAGAGCTGGACACACCTTAAACTGACAACGTTTCCTTCCCAGCTTCCTTCTTACCCCACGACTCCTCCAATGGTTCATGAGGCAAGATACCGTAAAGGTGTTTGATCTTTTTATTCCTACCCTATACTGCTGCACTGCGAGGTAGTGGCATCCTAAGCAGTAGCTAGGCGTTGGATGTGCTTGTCTTGTATTTGTTGACAAATGTGCCTATTTCCCATCAGCTAAGCCTGGAGCTCTTCTGACCTTACCGCAGTGCCTACACCAGGACCCAGAGGTTGCAGGTACTTGCATCTCTGGGGATGCTGGAGGAGGGGTGGGCCTTGTTTGGGTGCTCATCTGGATTTTACTGGTTGGTAAAAATCTGAAGTTTCTTAGTTTTTATACTTTTTATGACAAGGATTTATGGCTTCAACATGGAGCCAAACAACGAGGCGTCTGGCCTGGTGTCTGCAGGTTATCTGTGTGCTCATCTGATGTCGTCATTCTCTCCGGCCTCTTGGTGATGTCTCACAAAGCCTTCTGGAAAACTAAGGAGGTCACGATCACCCCAGCTCTTTATGTTTATGACCCATCATTTGCACAGAATATTGCAACTTCCTTCCAAACTCCCTTGCCTGCAGGATGAGTCCTCCCCAAGCACACTGTCTGTACCACGGAAGGATATTTTCTAGAGCATCACATAGGGGACACTCTTTCCGCGTAGAGTCACATTTTCACGAGATACGATGGTACCCAAGGCCATGGATATTTGGGACTTGGGTTTCATTCTGTCACATCAGCTTGGGCTCCAGGCTCTCTGGCAGCACTATATCCATGTGCTCTTTCTTTTAGTTTGTGCCTCTACTGTTTACAGGCTTGGAGGACTCTTCCCTTCTTCTTGATCGAATGCTAAGCTAATTCTTCAACCACTTTACACAGAACATTTTTCAGGATGCCTTGACTCGCTTTGGAATCTGCTATTTTACAAATTTCCTGTGTGCTCTCCACTCTTCCCTCTTTCACTCTGCAGCACCCAGCTCTCTAATTATCCATATTTCCTCTCCATCAACTGTAAACCAGAGAAGAGGGGACTGGGTTCTGCCACTGTGCAGCAGGCGATATCTTGCAGCTGAGACCAGGATGATACCTAAAGTTACACTTTCAACCTCACTATTGTTACTGTCACCACCACCACAACCTCCACCACCATTTTGTTTTTGTGTTCAGGCCAAGTTTTCCCTATACTTAGGGAAACAGAATTGGCCAGGACACATTGATATAAACTCTTTAGAAAGTTGGTAGTTTCACTGTGGGAGTCGGAATGGATAATTCGATTGTAGACATTTTCTCTTTGTTTTAAGGAGAAATGTTAAGGTCTTAAAAGCAAAACGAACAAACAACAACAACCAACCTCAGTTAGCTGACTGCAGACAGAGGTTTGGATCGGTGACTTCCCGCTAAACTATGTGGCCTCCAATTAGAACAATGAGATCCTTAAACTCCACAGAGGGACACTCTGGGCATATTTACATTTTATGTTTGCATAATGACTGGTAATTCTTTGACCGTTTCCCATGCTGTTGACCTGTCTACCTTTTGGAGTTTGCATCATCCTGTCATGGCTGTTGCTCAGTACTCTTGAGGGCCGTCTCTGCTTTTATGTTAATGGACTTTCCAGCTGACCCAGTAAGCCAGACATTTTCTTTCAAACTCTCACCTGTTTCCTCTGCCTGTTCAAAGCATTGACTTGGAAAAATTAGTTTTTGTTATTGCTGTTGCCCTTTTGAAATACTTTAAAATTAGATGCCATACCTCTTGGATATTTCTTGGGACGATGAGCACCCCAGAAGAGTTAAAAAGAGCAGAATATTTAGATCAAAGGAGAAGCAATACTGATGAAAATGACGGTCCCAGAGGGCAGCCTGTGCCACTCTGTCTATCTCTGCTTACCATCTGAAATTCTAGGCGTAGTTTCTACCCAGTGGGAACCGAGCAGGATGCATCTCTGGTTTTGAGAGCTACAGCTACAGCGTACACTGCTGCTCACTCACGGGCTCTTTTCTTTCTGTCTCTCTTATAAGTCATAATGCCCTCAGAGGAACAAATGCTAACACTCTATAATGTTCTATGGCCTCAAATCTCGTCACCAAGTGAGTTCAGGAAAGCTATGATAGGAGTTCATGGGTCATTTCCCTATTTTAAAAAGTTGAAAATTGCGTTTACCAAGCTTAAGTCTACATTTAAAAATGCGATCACACCAAGCGTATTGCTGCATGGTTCAGTAACTCTAAGTGGTATGCATTTGAAGAAGACACTAAGAAAACAAAACAGCTGTATATGTAATAGAAACACAGTTTGATGAATAGAGCAAGCAAGATAGAAAAAGCTACTTCCAGTGACAAAACGTCCCTTTAAGCCACCGATGGATAAAATAGCTAATCATAAAAACTCAAAAGAAAAGTAACCATGTATTAAGTTTCTTATGTACCCTACAAAAGAAAATCATATTTAAACAAGCTCCATTTACAATAATGTTTGGAAAATCGTCTACTATTGGGGTTGAGCAATTTCAAAAGACAATTAAAAATAAAGTACAATGTAGTCTTGAAAACTATTTACAATGCAGCTTACATATTTTACTTATATTGGTCTAAATATGGGCAGTGACACTGATGTCACCCTGAGAGTTAATAATACTGTAGCTTCCTGGAAGTAATGAGCAGAATGGCCTTTCATGGCTGGTCTCTTCACATTTCTCTGAAAGTGCCCTGTCAGTTAAAAGCTTTCAACCAGCTTAAAAGTAATGCTTCCCCCCATTTCGCCATGAGTCGTAAGAAGGCAAACAAACCTGTGTTTAACAATAAGGTCAGCGTGACACGAGGGAACCAGAGCCAGTAAATGGAAAATGAGGTCGACACTCTGGGACTCATCCAGCAATCCTGCAAGAGTTTTCCAGACTCCACAGCTGCTCGGAGCTTGCAGGAGCCTGGGCGCCGCCTCCAGTCATGACCAGAGCTCTGCTTTGGAATGCTGTCAACTCCAGGAGGAGGCAGTGCTCTGCTCCACTCCCTCTGCAGTAACGGGCTCTTGCTGTTATTTAACTCGTCATTAATACCCCATAAACTCCTACATTCTTACAGGGAAGAGACGAATAAAAGAAACTACTCTTTGCATTTTATCTTAAAATGGAGACAAAGTCTAACTGTGTGGCCCAGGCCTGCTTAGACTGTACAATCTTGCCTCAGCCTACAGAGTCCTGGGGGTCCAAGGAAGAAGTTAACATGTACAACATTTAGCTTCGGTTTTGAGGAGCTAATTTTGGTGAAGGGTGGGTCCGAGAAAGTGGTGGTCTACAGGATCTCTCCTGACGCCCAAGTCTAATTAAACATGGGATTCCACCTGACTTTGGTCATCTAGGTCTTGTTCAATTTGGATTCATGTCATGATGTGGCGCACAATCCCTATGCAATTGTATTCCATCCTGTGGATGGACAGTTGGCTGCTCTCTGGCTTTTTACTCATTTTTGATTTGAAGGCCAGAGGGTATGAAATGATGTTATGCTGAACAAGTGGAAGGCTGAAGGCAGAGTTAGACACTGAACTTTGTGCCCAACCTCAAATGAAGACAAGAGTAACAGCATGGACTGCTGGTGATCTTCTGCTAACGAAAATTATGGCATGATCTAGTTTAGTGTGTGCGAGCAACGTGGGAGTTGACAGTCTTTTCCCAGAGCATTCGCCTTTGGACTTCTTTTGGAATTTAAGAGATGAATATATTTTCTATGTCTGAAAGGCAGATCATAGGAAAGAGAAAGTTATGACTTCCTCAGTGTTTTCCACCTGTCCAATCCCTTCGATCCTTAAGAAGGTGGTTGCTAAATTATTCAATAAAAAGTAAATATATATTTTAAGAATATGGAGTAAAAGATTCTGAAAACATATTCTTGTCTTGAGCGCCTCTTATACACGAGGCTATGGAATTTAAAGATTTAAAGGGTTCATAGTCCAACCTGAAATCTGATTAACAAGGGCAAACAGAGATGATCCAGTTGTTCCTAGCAAAAACAATGTAGCAATTATCAAAGTAATTAAAGCTATCCGATCAAGTGGGCAGGGAGTGTCCTTATAATCAGAATAGCAATGCTATTTGGGGAGTTGATTGCATCATAAGTTTTGGACCCCATTGTCAGATGCTCTAGATGAATGTAGAGCCATAGCAAGGGTAACTTTTAATACAGAACATAGGTTTGGGAGAGCGCTGTGCTCTGTGTAAGCTGTCTGGATGTTTAAGAGTAATTGAGAAATGTCAAAAATTAATACTATTGCTATTAGATATTATAAGCAAAGGGTGATATGCTCTTTACATTTCTTATGAATCAGGCTCTAAACTTAAAGGACTACATTTTATTCAGGAAAATAAATAAACACACATCGAATTAATAAAATATTTCATAGTAAACAGTGGGAGAGGAAAACAATCAGATTGTCTAGATCCCTGGTTTCACCAGTGATTAGGACAGATTAGCATGACAAGGTCATAACAAAATTATGGCACAATGAAGATGAAATTATGGAAATGCTGTTTCTGAACATCTGTATATATCTGTGCAGGTATATAACCTGTGCCTATTATCTGCAAAGCAGTTGGGTAAAGTTTAATGAAATAGCTCTATATTACACTCATGGAGCCAGCAAGTGACCAAGAAGTGAGCAGAGTCATAGGATAGCCCTCTATATATTTCATTAAGTCTATCACTATCGTTGGCAATAATTTAGAAGTTACAAGTTGATTTCTTGCAGCTATTTAAAAATATTTTATTTCATACATGTACAATAGTAAAATTTAAAGTTAAGTGTGAAAAACGTACAATGGAAAAGCATCACCTAACTAAACATGCCATGTTTTTAAACACCAGAAACAAAATAGTTCCGCAAAACGATACTGGACACAGCATCTCTTTAGACACAAATCGTTTTTCTAACTTTTATAAATGAAATAAGTCATTAAGCAAAACCACCAAGCTTCAAGTATTTCCTGTGTTCCTAGGTCTTTACTTTACTTTGAGCAACCAAAAGAACATGACCTGCAGAACGGAGATTAAGGTTCCGATGACCACATAGGCATGGAGTCATGCAGCGGGGACTGTGGAGTAAAAGATTGGGAGATGAGATAGCTCCGTTTGCTCATGTCATGTTCTTCTGGGAATATTTTTCTTTCCAAGCTTAGCCTGAAATATTAAAACCCAGGGTTTAGACATTTAAGCTATGTATGGAGGTCAAGATCAAGAATATCAAGTGCTTTTAGACAGTTGCAAAACATGGACCACTATAAAATACAGTCTTGGGGCCAGCAGGCTTTATTTCCCCATTGTTAAGTGACATTAGAAATATTTCATTATTTTGAAAGTTAAACTGTGCTTGAATACAAAGATAACTACTAACAAATTAGTTCTTTAATTCAAAGGAAAACTGGTTGAGTAATGAAGAATGAATAATTGAATAATAATTGTATCCAGTGTTTCAGGGCCCGTTACTTTAGTAAAAGGACTCATGGCATTATTCTCGGCTACAGCCATTCACCCATCCCAGAAAATACAACTGTCACAGAACAAAACTGCCCTAGGCATTCTATATGAGAGATCTCAAAAATATTTTATTGTGATTATATTTTTGGAAGGTGGTATTAAAAGCTTTTCCAATATACAAATAGACACCAACGTTTAAAGCAAAGTAATTGCTGGCAGTTGCCTAGATTAAATAATTATTAATTTTAAAATATTATTTTTTTACTACTTATCTCATTCAAGTTGTACGTAAGTACTGACTTGCACCTATCGAACCTTAAGGATGTAGTTTATGTACGACAAACATCTAGTGGCCCTGCACTTAGCAGACATTAGATTTGTACAACTCCTGGGCATAACTTCTTGAGTTATACACAGTTTCCTTTAGCTCCAGGTTCTATTAAATCTTATTCACATGTTTTCTTATGCTCACATTAGCCACTCAAAAATATTTGTTGAATAAAATAAAAAATGCGGAGAAAATTTTACATTGAGGTTGGTAATACAAAACAATGTCAGAGTCTATAAAATCTTTTATAGGGAAGGAAATAATATTCCATTCATTCAGTTCAGAACAGGAAACAGACCATTTTCTTCTAATTGCATGTAAATTGTGCTCCCATGATGTAGTCAATAAAAGGCAAGTTATCACATGATAGGAAAAATATACCTCGGAAATGAAGAGAAAGTTGCAGATAAAATGAGTGATAAAGACACAAGAAGAGGTTTGTCAACGTCACTCAGGAGACCTTCAGCAGGACAAATGTGACAGTCAACTCTGTCACAAAACACTATGGTCTTTCCTTAGCATAAGCCCTAGACCGATGGACCAGAGGAATGGTGCAGCTACATATTATTGCAACTTCAACAACTTCTTGGAAACAGGAGAGGGGTCAAATCACAGTATGAGTGACTGAGAAAGACTTTACAGCAATGATAAGGTGGATCTTGAAGGTCGACACATGAATGAGTCTGGAGTCAAGTTCTGGCAGAAAATTGTTTTCTTTCTTTTTCTTACGTAAAGATTGGCATAGCTGTAACATAACGGCGCAGAATAAGTTGATGAATTAAAGAATAACTATTGGGGATGTAGCCCAAGGATTCTGATCCTGTTTTGGCCTGAAAAGTGAAGTGTGCCTGTGTGTATGGAGATTATGAAAAGCCAAGCAGCAGTAAAGAACATAATGCATTTCAGACATATTGAAGAAAGAGGCATGCAGACCCGTAGGAAGAGCATCCAATCACTAATGTGGACCACTGGGGGACGTGGGTAAAACTTTGCCTGCTCTAACCAAGGTACTACTGTGCAGGAAAGCCATTAGGATTTGCACATGCATGAATGGAGCACGTCAAGGGTCCTGATTAGACCCCACTTTAATTCCTATTCCAAATGTGCTAAAGAACTCACTGTTTATGGATACATCATTGGGATGCATGTTTATATGCATGAGTTTTTTTTTAAGCTAATATATCTCCAGTGACTCATCTTAGAAAAGAACTATTATCTGTCTTTCAAAGGAATATTTTAAGTAGAAATGACAAAGTGAACTGTGTTTTATCATCACGGTACATGGTTGTATGATTGTAAGCATGTATCTAGGATTTCCTGAAGCATCTCAATTAGAACTGGGTCATAGGCACTCAAAAATTTTCACCTGAGACTTGTCTATTTCTAAAGCATCTCTCTCAGATTTAGAGGCACTAAAAATACTTTCCACCTGAGATTCACTCTATATATTTTCCTAGAGAAAAACACTATCTCCCAAAAAGGAATGGTCTTTATCCCTGACCCTGCCTTCCTTCCTCCTTCCCTCCCCCCCCAGGCTTTTTTGGTAAATGTCAGTAAGACTATATGGGCAAATGAGACATTCGTCAAAAGAAATGCTCTCCCATCATTCTTAAAGGCAAGGACACGGAACTGCCAAGGAAGGCTGACTTTGTAAGGTCAGCTGACCGCAGGGATTCCAATGAGAGAACAGACCTCATGATTTCTGTCTATTCACAGGTCTTATTTAAGACACCCTTCCCGTGAACACACCCTCAATAATGTCACAGCAACTGTACAGCTGCCTTTAACTCTCACGAATCCACTTCCAAATTTACCAGCGTTCACCTCTGTTTGTCTTGTTTGGTTTTGCTTCGTTTCTCATTAAAAGCCCTCTGAGAATCTGTTCAACATCACATTTTCAGCTGCCAATTTGGGAGTCACTTTTGGAAATATAAGCAGGGAGACCAAAGGCACCGTGTAGCTGTAGCCTGTGTGGGAGCCTGCTGTAACTAAAGGGAGGGGGTGTCTTCCCTTCTCGTGAAGATCTGTTAGACGCAAAACTCAAAGATCCTCATCTGAAAATTTGAAATAACATGGGTGAGATAAAGTTTACTTATACAATCAATTTTAGTCCTCTTTAAAAACCATGTAAACTCTCAAAATATGGGTGCACAAAACACTTTTAAAACTCTGCTTAGACATTCATTACAAAGGAAAGTCAGAATCTCATTGGTTTTCTCCCAACTTTACAGTGTGATATGTATACATGTAAGGCTTTCAGTAGGACATTATAAAGACACAAGACCTGACCGTCCTGACTGAAAAAAATTTGACACACCACAAAATTCAATTTTCACAAAGAAAACAAAGAGAAGTCATCACTTTTTGTGAAAGAGGAGAGGCTTCACCATGCCGGCCAGGATCTTGGGCAGCTGAGCAGCAATAACTTCAGACATCATTTCTGGAAATTCCACAGCCAGCGTCCGGGATTGGATGAACGTATTCAGGCAGTACAGGTGGAGCTGTTTCACAAGCTGTTGGTTCAACACGTGGGTAGAAAACAGGAGAAAAACAATAAAATCACACACTGTTCAAATATAACATTTTTCTAATACTGTCAATACCTGTCTAGATGCTTGCTCTTGCCAGCATTCAAATAACTCTGTTCATGCTCCAGGGTAATGTGGAAAATGTTTTAAATGCATAATGGAGCATGCTGATAATATGGTATTTACTTATTTTTTTCTTACATGTATCCCTTACATGTAGTGCCCATAGTAGCCAGCAGATGGCACCAGATTCGCTCGAACTGGAGAAACAGATGCTTTGTGCGCCAGCATGTGTGTCCTGAGACCTGAACCCAGTTCTGTTAGAGCAGCATTGGCTCTTAGCTGCTGAGTCTTCTCTACAGGCCCACATTCTAAAGTAATAGAATTAGCTACATTCTCATCGTCTAAAGTAAACATCTCGATTTAATTTTCAACACTTTTTCTTTTCATTGCATGTATGCAGATACATACCGAGCATTGAATACCTAAAGTTATACATTTTCAAAATGCAATTATTTCATAAATCCTATTTGTTAATCAGACTTTTTCACAAATGTACTGTTTCTATGTCAAGGCCCAACATAAACCATGAAGCCCAGAGCCTCAGGCATGTTATCTAAGCAGTATATTGTGGAGCAGCACAGCCTGTCTTTAAAATCCTGACTGTATTTTGAGACAGGGATTTGCTAAGTGGCCCAGACCACTGAAGTCTTTCCCTATAGCTCAGAGGGGTTTGTGAACAGGTGAGCTTCCTGGGACTACAGGCCTGCACCGACAGGCTCGACTTCTATTTTAATGAAATATGTTGTGTACAGAATGTTAAAAGTATTATACTACTTCAAGATGAATCACAAAAGAAACAGAAGAAGCAAAGTCCAGAAGCTCCTCAGTAGGCGTCTTGCTCCATTATATTTCCATTTTTGGCTAAATCAGTGTCCTGCATTTTTACTAGAAAAGGTGGCATTGGTTCTTGATGCCTGGTGTTTCACTTTTTCCCTTGATCACTTTTATTTTGTTTTATATCCTAGAAATAAAACATCTATCTTATTTTCTTCATTTTTCTCCTCATTTGTCACAAAGCCATAATCAACTTCTCTGAAAGGCTGAGAAATCAGCCCACTATGATTGCGCGTGTCTCCAGCTCCAGTTTCCCGGAGACAGCAGGTGCTCTGGAGACTCGTGGAGCTTTCCTGGGCCAGCGCAGGCTTCTGACTGCTCCTTCCTGCTATTACGCAGAGACATCGCCTTCTGTCCTGAATCCTCTTTGCCTCCAGCAATTTGTCCCATTGTAACACATCCTAATGTAGTTTCTAGGAAAGGTTATATTTCAGATAAACTGTAAGACTTTGCGAGTATGACAAGGCTCTTACGGTGGCTTTGCAATGCGTTCGACTGTTTGGCTGATGGTTTTGCTTTCATCAGGATTCTGAAGACACTGCTCATTGCCATACATCATTGTTATAGATCCAACGTCCTTCAGAAGGCTGGTGATTTACATACGACTCGTTTTTTTCCTCATTTCTATGCTTAGGATAGACTTGTCAGTCTTGGTATGATGAACTCTTTTTTTTTTTCCTCTATTCTTTGTTTACATTCCAAATGATTTTCCCTTTCCTGGTTCCCCCCTCCCCATAAGTCCCTAAGCCCTTGTCCCTCCGCCCGTTCTCCAATCAACCCCCTCCTTCTTCTCTGTCCTGGCACTCCCCTACAATGCTGGATCAAGCCTTTCCAGGACCAGGGACCTCTCCTTCCTTCTTCTTGGGAATCATCCTAAGTGAGGTAACCCAATCACAAAAGAACACACATGGAATGCAGTCACTGATAAGTGGATATTAGCCCAGAAGCTCTGAATACCCAAGACACAATTTGCCTATCAAATGATGAACTCTTATAGTGTATCTTGAGTCAATTCTGCAGTGCCCATATTCTGTTCCTTATAGTTAGAAAACTCGCATCTTAGGAAAGAGCAGGCATGCGAGCCTGGAGGACTGGGACCAGCTGAAAACCAGCAGGCTACAAACAGATTCATGTCTCAAAAGACGAGAAGAGAACTCAGATCCTTCAAGTTCAGCAACTCTTATAATAATTTCTCTGGCTGTAGTCTTTCTTCTGTAAATTCTTAATAAGTTGAATTTGAGGAAGAAATCTGCAGGACTGCTCTCCTAAGAACCTGCCTTTGCCTGTCTGACTTACGTTTTAGGTTTTAAATGATTTTCTACTGAGAATGTCCTTTGTATTGAATGACTTTTGCTGAATTTTGATGTCTTCTATTTTGAACTTAATAATCTCAAAGTTTTATCTATCTATCTATCTATCTATCTATCTATCTATCTATCTATCTATCTATTCATTTATTTTTGCTGAAAGGCCCTTTCTGAAGGCTTTCTGTTCTTTCTTTGACACAGTACCACAGTATTTCTTTGAGGCTCTGTGGATTTTCTTCTATCTTCAGCACTGCTGCTTTATTCTTCAAGTTGATTTTTTAAA
The DNA here is from genome assembly GCA_964023405.1 of Apodemus agrarius. Lineage (NCBI taxonomy): Eukaryota > Metazoa > Chordata > Mammalia > Rodentia > Muridae > Apodemus > Apodemus agrarius. Next base: position 6,068,454 of record OZ030012.1, on the reverse strand, counting down.
GCTTATTTTCTGCTATTCATTGTAAAGGCTTAATTCAAGTAGCTCATCATCTTTTCAGTGTATAAATAATTCATGCTCACAAGCTGGCCTGGTGAGTGGGTAGCTTTTTTTTATGATTTTGACTCTCATTTTATGTGTTTTTTATATGCCAGCAATAAATGGCTTATTACAAATGTCTCAGATAGCTATATATATATATATACACACACACACACACACACACACACACACACACATATATATATATATATATATATATATATATATATATATATATATGGTGGTTGTATGGTCAACATATGGTCAAAGTTTAACACAACAGTATGATATTGTCCTTTTAAAGCCAACTACAAACAAGAATTTGAGGAAACCACACTGTGATGACTAACATTGGTCATCAACTAACAAGATCTAGAATGACCCAGAAGATAAGCCTTTGGACACATTTAAGAGGGACTGTCTGCTTTATATTAGCTTTTCGGTAGGCTGTGAGAGATTAGGTTAATGGCACCTAACCTAATCCTTGGATCCTGGACTGTCTGAAATGAACCAGAGTTCATCATGTAACTAGAGATTAGAGGAATGTGGTTGTTTCAAATGCTTGGCCCATGGGAAGCAGCATTATTAGGAGATATGGTATTAGGAGGAAACGTGGCCTTGTTGGAGGAAGCGTGGTATCCTTGTGGGGGTGGACTGCCAGGCCTGTAAGCTCAATCTCTGCCCAATGTGGAAGAGACATTCCTCCTGCTGCCTTCATTTCAAGATGGAGATCTCTGAGCTCCTCCTCCAGCACCGTGTCTGCCTGGACACTGCCACGCCCCCGACCGTGATGATAACGGACTGAATCTCTGAACCTGCAAGCCAGCCCCAAGTCACTGTTTTCCTCTATGTCAGCTGCCTTGGTCATGGTGCCTCTTCACAGCAATAAAACCCCAACGAAGACAAGAAATTCACGAGAGTTTTCACCAATAACCTGTAAACCAAAGATATTTACATCATGCAAGCTGTCAAGAAGTTTTGTAAGTTGATAGAAGCGCTGTGAACTGGGGACCACCCCTTTCTGTCTTAATCCGATTGCCTTGATCAATTCCCGGATATAGCTTGACCTCATCTCTTCAAACTGGTTTTGACTCCTCAGTCCTTCCAAAGGAACTGTACAAAATAAACAAGAAGTGGCAGTTATGTTATAAAAAATGACACCAGCAATGAATATATTTCTGAGCCAGGTAACTCACATTTTATATATAATTTCTAAGTTTACACACACACACACACACACACACACACACACACACACATTTAATTTTAAATAGAAACAATTTAGGAAGGAAAACAATAGTGAAAGACAAAACCAGGACATAGAAACATTTAATTGCCAGAGAATATGAACAACTTACACCTCACACTTGTATATGAACTATGCATTTAATGCAGCGTTTGCTCCAAGATCTTGACATTACTATATAGTCTCGCTTTAAGTATCAAGTTTTATTTCATTTATGGCTTTATTTTGTGTTTTATTTTATTTTTCTCTTTTAAGCAACTATTTGTGTTTCTTTATATAGGTTTGTCTTTTTCATGTAAATCTCAAATAGTTTTTATTAATATTGATCTTGGAAACTTTATCTTTTTGTTGTAATTTTAACACTCCTTTGTTATATTTACTAAGGCTTTCCTGCTGCTATGGAAAATGTTGATCATATTTGAGTATTTATTTTATATTGACTTAACTCATACCTGGCCACTTTGTTTTCTTGGTATATTTCTAATAGTGTTTCTATTGTCATCCTTCTTGTAATTGTAGCTGTCAGCTGTAATCTCTCTCCCTTCCTTCCTTCCCTCCCTCCCTCCAGCCCTCCCTCTTTCCCTCCTTCCCTCCATCCCTCTCTTCCTTCCTTCCTGACAGGGAAGGTCTCATTTAGCCCAGGCTGCACTCAAAACTCATTATGTAACTGCAAATGACCTTGAGTTCTTGGTCTTCCCAAATTTTGGATTATAAGCATCAGCCGATATGCTCAGCTCTTCTGGCTTTCGCTTGTCAAGTATCAGTTCATTGCGCTGTTCAATACTCACATAGTTATTATCTAACAACAGTGATGGTAGATTTGCATGTTTGATTATTATTTTAAGGAAAATTAACTTAGCTAACAATTTGGATATTACTCTTTGGTCTGTCTTCATGTGTGTTTGTGTGCTGAGATGTGTATTGTGGGACTGAGATGAGCATTGCTGTTACTCCTCAGTTATACACCAAGTTTTAGCTCCTCTCCTTCCCAATCCTCCATGGATCTCACATACAAGAACATCGGCATCCATTCTCCCCACACCACAGCCCCTACTTCCAGAGGCCACCACTGACACCTCTTCTTTCTTTGCATTCCTACACACGAATCTTCAGCCTCAAGCAAACTACTTCTGAAGCCACGGATAAGTGAAAATTAGAAACCCCTTCAATCGATGGCATTCCTCATTAATGATGTTTACTCTGCACTATCTCTCTAAAGACATGCACTCAAGTTAAAGGTACTGTATGTTCTTAACTTTAAAACCCACAACTTCCCCTGCATCTCAATGTCAGCTGCTTTCTATACCTCTGGGATAAGAATGCAAACCAAAGAGAAATCAAAGAAAGAACGTTTTGGTTTTCAGTTTGCAGCTGCTCAGATCCTAAATATACAGGGCTTTCTGAGGAGCAATTCTTTCCAAAATTCAATGAAGATATAATTCTCTTCAAGCATCTCTATGGATGTGCGGCTTGCATGCCTACAATCCCTATAGTTCCTTCTCTCTAGTTACTTCAGACTCTGGTTATTTCCAATCCATGAACTTCCAGAGCTTCCAGACTAATGCCCATGTTAACTCCTCCTGACAGGAGAACCAGACATTATTTTTGTTGGTGTCATTAGGAAATTCATGAGAGCCTGTGTGACTCTGACACCTATTCCCGGAGAGGAGAGTTTTGTTTGTTTGTTTGTTTGTTTGTTTGTTTGTTTGTTTTTTTCACGGCACACAGGAGCTTTAAGTTTGTAAAAAATTATTAAACTTCGCTTTACAACTTTCCCATTTCTTTTATTTTTAAGTGTGTGTGTGTGTGTGTGTGTGTGTGTGTGTGTGTGTGTCTGAAGGTATATTTACACTGGTGTGTGAGTGCTTGCAGACACTGGAAGAGGATGGAGGGTTCCTCTGCATCGAGCGAGCGTCACAGAGGCTAGCCACCGAGCTGTGGCCTTCCCTCCCTCCCTCGCTCTGCAAGGGCACAGCACTTCTAACTTCCAAGACACATCTCTAGACCCATAGTTTTTTTTCCCTTTTGCAAGGGTAGTTCCTGCTCGAGGTTTGAAAAGTTTATATTTCTTCAATAGCTTTTAAATAATTCTAATTTTTGCATTTAACTTAATTATCTGGCTATATGAAGATATCATCTGAGCTAAATAAACTAATTTTCTTGAATTATGAAGCTATTTCCTCTGCACACCTTTAATTTTGATATGCGCACTGTAGTATTTAAGTTTCTGCTTGACAATTGACTGTAACCGTCCATCTCCAGGATGATAAGAAGGTGCGGCTTCCACTTCTCTTGATATCTAGTAATGCTTATTTATCCTATATAAAGATGCTTTTCCAGAGACGTTGCATAATTCTTCCCAATGGCCAAAATGTTATGCATGTTTTCACTAGGATACATAGGCTACATAGGTACATTCACGTGGCTTCCACAAAAGCACCCTGCATGCTAAGGAACTGACTTCATTCCCATTCCAAGCTCCCTTCCTCAGCCATCTGAGATTTGTGCCACTAGAAGAAGTCCCTGAAAAGATGCTGCTGAGAAAAACACTTAGGAGACTTCACCTAAGGTCTTAGCCTCCAGTGACGCACTTGCAAAGCAGAGAATCAAACAGCTGCAGGCTGAACTTGCTGTGTATGGTAAGGGCACAGAAAGACTCAGGGCATGCATGTGTCATCTGTGTGGGTGGGGCACAGAAGGGCTCAGTGCATGCATGTGCCATGTGTGTGGGCAGGGCACAGAAGGGCTCAGTGCATGCATGTGTCATGTGTGTGGGTAGGACACAGAAGGGCTCAGTGCATGCATGAGTCATCTGTATGGGCGGGGCACAGAAGGGCTTAGTGCATGCATGTGTCATCTGTGTGGGCAGGGCACAGAAGGGCTCAGTGCATGCATGAGTCATCTGTATGGGCAGGGCAAAGAAGGGCTCAGTGCATGCATGTGTCATCTGTATGGGCAGGGCAAAGAAGGGCTCAGTGCATGCATGTGTCATGTGTGTGGGCAGGACACAGAAGGGCTCGGTACATGCATGTGTCATCTGTGTGGGTGGGGCACAGAAGGGCTCAGTGCATGCATGTGCCATGTGTGTGGGCAGGGCACAGAAGGGCTCAGTGCATGCATGTGTCATGTGTGTGGGCAGGGCACAGAAGGGCTCAGTGAATGCATGTGTCATGTGTGTGGGCAGGGCACAGAAGGGCTCAGTGCATGCATGTGTCATGTGTGTGGGCAGGGCACAGAAGGGCTCAGTGCATGCATGTGTCATGTGTGTGGGCAGGGCACAGAAGAGCTCAGTGCATGCATGTGTCATCTGTATGGGCGGGGCACAGAAGGGCTCAGTGCATGCATGTGTCATGTGTGTGGGCAGGGCACAGAAGGGCTCAGTGCATGCATGTGTCATGTGTGTGGGCAGGGCAAAGAAGGGCTCAGTGCATGCATGTGTCATCTGTGTGGGTGGGGCACAGAAGGGCTCAGTGCATGCATGTGTCATGTGTGTGGGCGGGGCACAGAAGGGCTCAGTGCATGCATGTGTCATATGTGTGGGTAGGGCACAGAAGGGCTCAGTGCATGCATGTGTCATGTGTGTGGGCAGGGCACAGAAGGGCTCAGGCATGTGTCATATGTGTGGGCAGGGGACAGAAGGGCTCAGTGCACACATGTGTCGTATGTGTGGGCAGGGCACAGAAGGGCTCAGTGCACGCATGTGTCATATGTGTGGACAGGGGACAGAAGGGCTCAGTGCACGCATGTGTCATATGTGTGGACAGGGGACAGAAGGGCTCAGTGCATGCACACTCTCATTTGCTGCCTTCTCCCCATGGCTGTCCTGTGCACCTCAGGTCTTACCCCCAACCTTCTACCCACTCCTTCTCTGCTCATTTCTAGTCAGAGGCAGCAAAAGACTGCAGGCCCCATGACACAGTGTGGCCACTATGTGGGAGGAGGCTGAGTCGTTCTTGCTTCCCTCTGGGACTGTGTGAGTAACACACACTCTGCTGATGTCCCAAGTCAGTAATCCCTGAGGCCACCCCCTGGAGCAGTCAACCTGCTCTCACTCACTGAAAGTAGTTGCAAACAAGAGTGTCTGTTTCAAAGTGCCTCAGAGCAGGTGTGCTAGGTTTAATGGGAAGCACAGCTTGAGTTCATACTAACCAGCTTATAAAAACTGAATAAGCAAATGCATTTGTGATCATATTTCATATAAAATAAACGAGATATGCTATTTTAGTCTTATGTGGCTCTTTGTTAAAATGCCAAATCGGTAGCAACACATTGCAATTTCCTCCTTCACAGTAACAATCTAAATTGTATACCTGGCATGTGACCATATGATGATATTTTGACATTTACCTTGGGAATTCAAAAGTAAGGTGCCAAGTGTCTTTACATTTGGGTACTCACTTGTGTTAAGAAGTAGTAAGACTTTCATGCAGAGGAACTCCTCATGGGTCACCTGGAGCTTGACAAACTCCTGTGGGATCTGCCACATGGTAAGGCACAGCGAGTAGAACGACAGCTCCTTCATCCTCTGCCTTGACCACACACGGCACACAAGAGAAAAACCAGCACAAGGGTGAAAGCCCATCGCCCGCCAGCCGTGAAAGCCCATCGCCCGCCAGCCTGGCCGTGACACAAGTCTTGTCAGTGAGCAAGAGCTCAGGAACTGCCTTTCCTGTTGCTGAATTCACTGATATATTTAATAAACAAACTGAATATTTGAAATTTTTAAAGTCTCTAAACTTTATTTACATGGCAGCACTAGATTTTTAAAGACAAGAAAATTTAGACTTAAAAAAATAATATTCTAAAGGATCAAAACATCAGTGTAGGGGAATACCAGAACAGGGAAGTGGGAAGGGGTGGATGAGGGAGCAGGGGGAGGGAAAAGGGCATGTGAGACCTTTGGGGGGTGGGGAACCAGAAAAAGGGAAATGAAATGTAAATATAGAATATATCCAATAAAAAATGAAAAAATAATATTCTATACACATTGATCAGAGTTCATATTGTTTCTTGCTTTTTTTTTTTTTTTTACAACACTTCAATCCCTAAATCTACTGAAAGCAATCTTGGAGGAATTGGAGCATTTGGAGCCGGAAACTGCTTTGTTGACAGTCTAGTGTATGTATTTGTTTGTGAACAAGTTAATGGATTGCTTCAGTTCATAAAATTTACAACACTGACTTTTTCTAGGTTTTCTGTGGAGACACAGAAAAACAAATAGAAGAATGGTAGTGAGTGTAACTGAGAAGGATAGTACAGGCTCCGTAGATGGCTACCTGATTTGAGGGATTCTTTCAGCTGTGCTATTTTGTGAGGCCAGCACTGGTCACTGTAGCTAGTAGGAATAGTGGAAGGAAGACAAGGTGCCCACACTGGAGGATTAGGATTAGCCCTGGCCCCTCAGGTCTGTGCCAGGGTGTCAAAGTGAATGATGCTGAGTCCTTGCCTATGTCAAGGGACTATCAGTTAAAAAGGAATGAAGGAAGCATGAACTAGGTCAACTGTGCAGACATTAGACAGAGTCAGTTATTAACTTAGCCATGCTCACAACTTGACATCCACTATTAGAACAGTGCAGACATTACATTGGACACATTCTTACCATCTAAACACTACACGCTGAGAACTATTTAGATATGATAAATCAAAGTGGAATAGTCATAGAATATTTTTTGTTTAATTTCTAAAAGTAAGTCTACTGTCAAACAAAAATATTTGATTTCATTATCTCAAGTACATTATCACAAGTACAAGTCTGAAAACTTAAATTAATACAATAAGCATTTAATATGATAAGACGAATTATTGAATTGTAAATATCAGATTTTGAAAAATAAATAAAAATATTAGTTTGAGATAAAAACACTTTTCAAGACAAGAGGAATGGACTCCAAATATCAAATAAACAATCAAAGGATTTAACTAAAAATTTCAAGCAAATAAACATAGACAAAAAACTTTCTGGAAAAGTCTCTAAATTCTGAGGAAGTAATAAAGAGAGTTAGCAAATGGGATTATATGAAATTAAATTGTTTCTGTACAGCATGGGGAAAACTTAACTGAGTGAAGAACAAGCCTAAAACATAGGCAAACATATTTGCTAACTAAACATCTAACAGGATTAATATCTAGAATATGCAAGGATCATAAACTAAAAAAAAAAATCAAGACATGAAAGAACTCAATCAACAAATTAGTTAATGAACTTATTATTGTGAAGTGAGCACAGTTTCCTAATGATGGAGTTCAAATGGCCAATAAATACATAAAAATGTTCACCCTGATTAGTCACCCAGGAAGTTAATTACAGCTACATTGAGAGTCCATCCTACCACAGTCAGGATGGCAGTTAGAAAACATCATGCTGATGAGGATGTAGGCAGACGGAGTCCTTCTACACTGCCGTTGCGATATAAACCAGCCTGGCCACCATGGCGCCCAGTCTAGAGGCTTTCCAAAACAATAAAAATGGATCTGCCTACGATCCACCTGACATTCCTGAGTATTCACCCAAAGGCCTCCAAGTCAACACGTTATAGAGACCCCTCACATCAGCGGGTATTGCCATATGATTAACAATTAAAATGCAGCTTTCCAAATCATATGATGGATGTACCTGTGATAAAAATGCACCAAAAGTAACAACTTACTCATTTAGGATTAGATCAGGTGCAAAATATAGCATCTGCCCACTGACGTGCTTGTAGGACCTCCACCCCAGGCCAAACACCATCAGGCTCATCCAGGAGTACTGAATCAGGGTGATCTGGTCATCGATGTGCAAATTCCGGAAACCTACAAATGTTTTGAAAGAAAACGATCACATGAATCATGTGAACCATGTTAAAATTTTGTAGGAAGTTGAAACTAGGTACTGACATGTTTCCCTAAAATTCAGAAAATGCTCTTAATAGGAGAGCCTATAAGGAGACAAATGGATAGCCATTTTATAAGTTATTTACATCATCACTGTGACTTAGTGCTGTGAGAATCATTAATTGAATTAACTATCCATTCTGGATTCATGTAACACCCATTTCCATGCTAGGTACTATGTTAACATGATGGAAATAAATGCTAGAATCCACACTTGGCTGAGACCATGTGCCATTAATCACTCAGTGTCTTCTTGATATGATATTCTCTCATTGTGGGCCACAGCTTCTGTGCTGTCTATACAAGACCTGTACAAGAGCAAGCCTGTAGGCATTGGAGCCTCTCCAGCATGGAGAGGGAGGGACTCAGAAGCCCTGCCGATAGCTGAGGACCTATAGACAGTGATGGCTTCTGGGAAAGGGAGGGTCAGTTTCTCTAAGGATGTGGTCCCTGATAGAGCTCAACCTCACTCCAGTGCTTGCTCCCATGACAATGACTATATGAGCAGCACAAATGCGAGCAAGTGGGTTATTATTGAAAAAGAAAACAAAGGGAAAGAGGGCACAGTGTTGGAAAGGCCGTGGAAGGAAGGGAGAGGATGGGGGAGGAGTTAGGCAATAAAGAGACATTGGCTTTGCATCATTCAAACACTTAAAAGAAATTATAAGACACTTATAAGACTCCTGTGGTGGTAAGGAGGATTTAAGCAGTTCTCTCAGTCGTTCTCCCCAAATCTGAAATAAGGGCAAAAAAACAAAAACAAAAACAAAAACAAAAAAAAAACAAAAAAAAAAAAAAAAAAAAACAAGTTGGGGTAAAAGTAGCACACTTTGGACACATTTGGGAGACCTTACAAGTATTGATCACAGTTGGGTACATGAACTTGAACCTGGGGATATGTCAAGGAATGACTGTGAATGTGGATGTCACTGTGACTTACAACAATTGAATAACAAAACTGGATTTAATATTCTGTTTAAGTAAAAATAAATATTTTAATGGGAATATCAAACCCTTCCCATGAAGCTCTTTGGAAAATACTTATTTTCCTTAAAAGTGCACTGCGACCCATTAACAAATGACCTAATTCAGAAATCAAGCCAGAGTAACACTTAAGCTATTGTAGAGAAGGTGTTTCCATCTGTTAGACATTGAAATTCTCTGCACATACTCCCGATGTCCCCACCATCAGCTGGGAAATGGCATTTGTCTTTTTGTTTCTTAGCCTCCTTGGAGAGGAAAACTCAAGTGTGCCTGCCTCCTTAATTAATGGTAGCCCAGCAACCCCTGATTTTTGAGGCACGCTCTTCAATGTCTGACCACCATTTCTCCGGATTCCTTCCTGTTTCTGCTTGACTAATGAGTGCCTCTGTTTGGACTTTGGTAGAAGAGCAAACGCTGCTATCAGGAGAAATGCGTACAACCCCTGCCGCGCTCTGTGGTGCCTGGGAAAGGTCTGTGAGGCAGTCACTGCCAAGACTCTGACTCTGAGTAAGCAAAGACAAGGTGTGGTTATTTACTGTAGGAGGGTAGCGGGTGCCGCGACATCTACCGGGTGGATCCAGGACACTCATTCACTGCCCTGCTGGATTCCAAACCTGCCCTTCACTCCTGCTCAGTGAATTCCTGGCACCCTCCGGGGGTTGTTTTCTTTCATTTCTGTTTGGAGAGCCCAGGGTTTTCTTTTTTGTGATTAGAATAGTTAATTTTCCTTTATTTTGATACTGTTATCCACAAATCTAATTTACTTTCAGGCAGAAAGACTCCTGCTTGTGTTTTTTATTTTTATTTTTTATTTTATTTTTATTTTTTATATTTTATTTGGTTTTTTCGAGACAGGGTTTCTCTGTGTAGCCCTGGCTGTCCTGCAACTCACTCTGTAGACCAGGCTGGCCTCGAACTCAGAAATCTGCCTGCCTCTGCCTCCCAAGTGCTGGGATTAAAGGCGTGCGCCACCACGCCCGGCTTAAATATTGTTTTTTAAATATTACTCAATACATTGCTTGTGTTTTTTTTTTAAGTTTCATATTTTCATACGACTTTACTCCTTCAAGTGCATGTCTATATGGTATGTTATTTTAGAAAAAGTGTGCATCTTAACACAATTCATCTGGAGTATAAGTATTGCTTGTCATTGAATATTGAGCAAATGGATAATTCTTTGATAAAATTCAGAATCAATAGATGATGAACAAATCAATTCTTTTTAAAACATTCCAATTACCCGGTGGAGGTCCACGAAGACCCGTGTGCTGGTGTGACCTCAAGGGTTATACAGGAAGTTCCTCTCCAGACTCTAGGAACCGAATGCTGCTTTGAACAAGTTAGGCCACGAGGATAGCATAAATAAATATACCTGAATTAAAGATGCAGGAGAACTATACATTTTGTTGAGGAATATGCAAATATTTGTTATTCGAACCATGGATCCTGTAACAGACCACTAATTGGCTTAGTGGCTATAGAGAAACCACTAATCAAATTGAAAAAAATCTCCAGTTTAAAACAAATGAACCACAGTGTAGTAGTATGCTCTTATAATCTCAGCACTGAGGGGCTGAAGGCAGGAAGATCAAGAGCTCAAGTTTATCCTTGACTACAGAGTAAGTTCTAGGCCATCCCTGGCTATGTGAGAACACGTGTCAAAATAATAATATAAAGAAAAGAAAAAGAAAAAACATGCACCCAAACACTATGAGATCAAAATTATAAGCTAGAAAGCATTATCTTTTATGTTACAGAAAACATGCATATAATTAAAATATAAATGCTGCAAATGACAATAAATTCAGAAGACAAACTAGGTACCACTGGCCTGGGAAAACAGCTCAGCCAGCAAAATGCTTCTCAAAGAAGCAAGGGGAGCAAGCTTCTCATTCCCAGCACCCACCGAAAAGCCAGGTGTGTTGTGTTGCATAATCCCAGCGATAAGGGAGAGACTAGACAAGTGAATCCTCAGAAGTTGCTGCCAGCAAATCTAGACAAATCCGTGAGCCCCAGGCTCAGTGAGAAACCCTGCCCTTAAAAGTAAGGTGGAGAGCCGGGCGTGGTGGCGCACGCCTGTAATCCCAGCACTTGGGAGGCAGAGGCAGGTGGATTTCTGAGTTCAAGGCCAGCCTGGTCTACAGAGTGAGTTCCAGGACAGCCAGGGCTACACAGAGAAACCCTGTCTCGAAAAACCAAAAAAATAAATAAATAAAAAATAAAAAAAATAAAATAAGGTAGAGAGCAGCTGGGCAGACCCTCAGTGGCAACCTCTGACCCCCACACACGTGCACACACACTTCTATGTGCACATGGACAGAAATATATGAATAGATTCTTACAAATTTCATGCCTAGGTACAAGTAAACAGTCATGAAATATATATTTAATATATTTTCAGAATATTCATTTCATATACATTATTTATGAGCTTGTATCATATGCATGTATGAATTTCATCATATATAAAGTGACAGGTTGGTAGAAGGTGAGATTCAATTAATTAGACATATTAAAGTATTAACAGAATGTTCAGTATGGTCTCTAGTAATTGATTCATTATTCTGTATATTTGGTTCTAACTTCTAACCTTTCTAATATATTTTAAAACATCTAAATATTTGATATAACTATGCTAGATTTTTTTATTTTAAGTCATTGTTTTATATTAATCTATGACTACTTTAAAAAATTTTTTTTACAAAGCTATCCATACATGATTCTGTTTTCTGAAAAATCGGACTCTATATCAGTTTATCCTTGTTTTTATCTTGTTTTCACTTCTGGATTCTAGGCTTATCAGCGTCTCGAAATAAAGGAACACTTACTTTTTTTGTACTATAAAAGGCAGCTTTTATTGAAATACTTCAAAACTTACCCAGTTACTAACAGTCATAGCAGATCATATATTTCCATCTAACAGGAAAGAACTCAGAAAACAACCTCCCTCGTCCCCCTTTTGGAGGTGCAGCTATGGACAAAGCCCAATGCTAAAAAGCTTGAACATAGCTGGCTCAAAAGTAAAGTTTCTCCCCCTTGACTGTGACACCTTTCAGTCATTTGATACTGAAACAAAGCCAGGAAAATGGAGATCAGATTCCTGTGGTGATAAGGATTAGAGAGATTTCACGCATTTGAGATGCTAATCAAATTGGAAACCCTGCGAATGGGGAAGTGACTGATGATCCCCAATTGAGATTAACAAGTAGTGTAAAAAAATGTACTTTTCTGTAAGTGTATTGGCTTAATAATCCTTGAAAAAATAATGGCTGTGAATTTTCCAATTCACAATACTTAAAAAAAAAAAAGATAAAGGAGAGAACAAAAGATTACTCCTGAGACTTGCTGGGCTTCCAAGGTTCTGATAAAAATATCGGTTTTAAAAAAGTGCCATACAGTTGAAATGGTGATGGGTAGATGGAGAACTACATATCTCAGGACCTTGCAATACAAGACATCAGTGTCACTATGTGTATAAATTTTCAGACCAAAGGGAGACACAGGCAATGCACCACCGACACAGTCAGTGGCTGAGTCTGATTAAGAATGTCAGAGTTCCTCTAGGATGACATAGCTTTTTGTTATACATTCCACACTTTAGATTTCTACACCTTTACTTTGTCTTTTCCAGGATAGGGTCTTACGTGTGCCGGAGGCTAGTCTTGAACCTAAGACCCTCCCTGGCCTCCATCTCTTCCCAAGTGTTGGTACTCAGTCTGGGAAGATGCAGGCAGATTAGATTAGGATGAATGCTGGAGGGTAGTTAGGAGCCAGACAGGATATGTGTGTGCAGATTGTCTACACACAGAAAACAACACCAAAATGCGAAGGAAAAGATGGGAAAAGGAGCAAAGAGCCTTACAGCAAATCTTAGATCTCTGGGTTGAAGGAGGGATCCTCTGTCCACTTAGGATCGGGCTACAGGACGACCTTACGATGTAAGACCACAGAGTTTAGAGTTTGTTCCCAGATGGAAAAAGAAAAACATGACTGGTTACAATTATTTATAGAAAGATGATTCTGGGATTAGAATCTTGGGTTAAAATGTTGAGAGCTGAAACCTAGGTAAACAAAGAAACGGTAGTGACCAAACTAAGCTACATCCACAGCCATGGAAATAGCGCAGTAGTAAGCCGTGTATTGAAGAAGAGGAGTTGAAAGAACTGCCAGCCACCCGGGCAGGAAAAGAAAGAGGAGAGAGCTAAAGGTGGTTCTGAAAGGTCCAGGTGAGGACTTGCTTCAGAATACAGAAAAGCACTTTTGGCATATGAGCAGTAAGGCCCTGTTGATTCGAGAGGCCGTCTGTGTGGAGCTGTGTTGAGAGCATTTGGAACACATGACTGAAGGGGCTTGACTGATGCTATCATTGAAATGCCATTGGGGTGGAGTGAGAACACCAAAGATATACATCTGTTCACCCAAAGTATGTAGCATGAGAAGCCAGTGGAAGAGAGGACAGAACTCAGGACGGTAGAGTGCACAGTGTGGGAAGAACAACAAATGCAGTGACTAAAACTTTGTGGGAGAAACCGTGTACCTGGAGAGAACAGCAAAGGGTGAGTGTCGCTGGGAAGTGATTACTCTGCCAATAGGCACTGAAGTGTGTCATGACTGACGACAGACATACAACTTGACAATTTCAAGACACCAACATTGGTGATGGTAATTTCAGTGGAACACAACTAGGGAGTGAATTTTGACCATTGTCATTGAAGCTCTGGGCAGGTCTAACTTTACTCCTCTCCTCACGCTTTGAAGGTGATAATTTTCCTTATTCATTGCATTCGGGAAGAAAGGAAAATGTCCCTTTCACACTGCCACCAACTCATGCTGCAAAGCCAGAGAAGGAAGGAAAGGCTGTCCCCGTCTTCAGGTCCTCATCATGGCAATTGATGGTAACTGAGAGCAAGACGGAAGGCACTCAGAGGGACAACAGTTGGAGTGTCACAGCATGGCCTGGGATGAGTATTTCACCAAGTAAAAGGAAACGGGAAGACAAATTCATCACAAGAAAATGTTAGCTCTTCTCTATTGGTTTAAATCTTGGACAACTCACTGGTAGAGAAGGTAACCCTACATTTTGAATGTGTACTTATGAATTTTTGTCTTACTATAACTTTTGAGACCCTACTTGATCAGCCTATGATTTTCATCTGAGCCATGATTTTCCACTACTAGTCCCTAAATAAATTTAGGATTGCCATTTGTTTCTGAGTAAATCAGTAGTGAAATCCTTAGAAGGCCAACACTTACTGCAACAGTATCCAAGAGTTCATCTACGCAGATGCATTTTCTCACTAACTACTAAAGCCTTTCATGGCTGTTCTTTGGGTAACAATAATTCAACCTCTGACGTTATTTAAGAATCCCCATGTTTGAAAGATGCAGAACAACTGTCTATGTTTTCCCATTTATCACCAACCAAATTTTACTCACAGTTTTCCTTTCCTATTCTTCTAATGAAAGTGCTTTCTTTTTACACAGTTAGTGAGTCTCCTTGTCCGTTCCTTTAGAACCCAATGCTAAAGCTATTTGTCTGCCCCTGTTTTCATTACTCCTGTGTCTGTTGTTATTATCAGGTGTGTCAGAACTCTCTCTGGGTTGAAAGTTCCTTAATAGAGGAAATGTGTACCATTGAGTTTTAAAATTTCGTAGGTAATGAATGCCCTGCTTCACGCCCTAACCAGGAATACAGTGCTCACTCAAGACAATAAAAAAAATACTACACAAAGTCATTCAGACACACATGGGGAGTGTCTATGAGGTGGTCTACAAAGACACCTTGAGGCTATGGCATCTTATGTGTTCCCAATAAATTAAAAAGAATCTCTGAATTATTATTGGGGAGAAGTAAAATTAGCTGTACTTATGGTAACAGGTCAATGACAACGAGAATGAAGACAAGGAAGAACCCAGGGTTATGTGACTGGGAAGTGAAGAGCCCCTCGGGCCCTGCAGCACCATGCCCAGAGTCTTCACTGACTCATTTGTCTTTGAACGTGTTCTTTTCATCAGACATTGATGTATACTTTACTGTCTCAAAAGAGTGAGCTGCTCTGTCAATAGGTTTTCCAATAGCATATGTACACATATGGATAAATGCAGCTACATTTTCACTGTTAACATGCAATTTCACAATCTGGATTATTATTAAGGCTCCTTTAACAAAAGTCCGTTTTCCACATAATTAATAGTATTGTTGTACATGAGTAACTGAAACTAATACATTTCTGTTCTTTGCAAAACCGGTGCCCAGATGCAAAGGTGTGCAGCACCTACTGTGTTCACACTGTGAGCACGCCTTCTGGCTTTTGTCCCAACAGCATGATTTAATTGCTAAGCTCTGCACTCAGCATGCACGTGGTAGGCATTCATTCAGTCACCAAACAAGAAACACAACAGTTCAGAGTATCTAATAGCACTGGACCCCTGTCGTGGTTACTCTTACTAACTTGCCTGGATTTCAAAACAGCTAGGGACCAAAACCCTGGCCCTGCCCATGAGGACATTTCCACAGTGCTAATTGGAAAGAGAAGATCCACGAAACATCAGTGTCACCACTCATGCCTGGAATTTCCAACTGCACATAAAGGTGAAAGGTCACTGTGCGCCGGCGCTGATCTCTTTCTCCCTGTTGACTGGACACAATGTGACCAGTCGTCTTGCACTCCTACCACCATGCCTTCCCCTCTGGGATGGACTGTACTACCTCACAAGCCCAACCAACCCTCTGCTTTCTTAAGTTACTTCTGTGAGCAGGCCACAGTGATGAGAAAGGCAACAAGAACAATATTAAATTTATGTCCCTTCAGCTCTTCTTAGAGGAAAATTAATCATATTTCCTTGAGCATCTCTGTATCCATTTTATAGTGTCCTTTTGAATTCACTGTTTGCAAATATGGCTTAAAGAGAGCACAGTCCACACTAACCTGCTCGTCTCCATGCTGCGCTTGAGCATTATTAATAGAAACTGACCAGCACTCTGGAAGGCAGAGGCAGGCGGATTTCTGAGTTCGAGGCCAGCCTGGTCTACAGAGTGAGTTCCAGGATAGCCAAGGCTACACAGAGAAACCCTGTCTCGAAAAAACCAAATTAAAAAAAAAAATAGAAACTGAGGGAATCATAAAGATATGAACATTGTTTTGATTTGCCACAAATATCTCATATTCTGTAGCACTTAAAAAGTTGCTACCAAATTTAATACACATATTTCTTCTCATTATTTCTTCAAAGATGTGTGAAGGTCAAAATATCAAAATATCTATAAACATTTAAACTTAAAAACAGCTTTTATCTTAAATGAGTAAATGTTCTTTAAATTGCTTTCTTTTTTAAATTTACTAGCTAACAGTAAATCTTCTTAAACAACAACGAGCTTCCAAAAACACACGGGAGAGAAATAATGACCCATAGCAATGGCGGCCAAGGAAATCAGCATTTCCAAATAATGGAAACAGAAAATCAAAAGCACAGCTAAACACCAATTTTAAAAACAGAATTATTTTATCAGTGCTATTATGACATTTATTTAGTAAAGATCTATCAAATTTGATAGCCACTTCACAGTAAGTTTTCAATATTCAAAACTTCTTTTGAAGGAAAACTTTACTTTTCCAAGGCCTGTCAGCTACAGTAAAGGGAATGAAAAGCTGGGCAGTCTGACCTTCTGTAGGATTATTTCATCCCCATTAAAATAGCAAGTTTTATTAACTTTTCTCAATACATATCCTTTTGAAGGTCTAACAGAGTCTGTTTTCTGTTTCATATAACCTTGGATGCTTAGTAACAATTCATCTATTATATTTCAAACCTTTCAAGTGGAATAATAGCCAAGAGATGTTTCAGGAAAATTGGGAAGGGATCTTAAAAAAATAGTTAAATGAATTTTTTCCAGGACAAAAAGGACATGTGTTTAATTTCTGACCATGTGTCAGAAAAATGAACATCACAAGGATGCTATTGGTGTGGGGAACAGGTGTTTTTGAAAGAATTATTCTGCTTCAGATCATGAGGTTAAGGCTCACACTAACAACTGCCGGTCTTCACCTGTGTCTGCCATCTAACGCCAACTGGATAAATGCATCCTTGTAATGTAACCAGTCACGTGGCTGCTGAAGAGATTCGCTGGGGGACACATATCGCCAGTCAAGCCAGTGAACACTTCCATAAAAATACACAGGTTCTCGGGATTGCTGAGCCATATCCTTCTCGTGGTGTGATGAGAAGAGTCAGGGATCGAGGTCTTTCCATCTTCTCTGACTCCTTATTAACCTCAGGGCTTCTGTATTCTTCACTGTCTTTATGTAGGTACTTTGAGTGCTGTTATGCTTTGTTACATGAGTAGGCATGTTTGATTTTATCTCCAACAGACTCAAAGCTTCAGTTAAGCTTTAGAATGAACTAGATACTCTCAGGAGATGGCTAACATGGATCTTTCTGAATTACTATATTTGTGATTTAACACATGTAGGCAGCAATCAGACAGCCTTAATGTGCTTTCTACTTCTCTAAGTTCCCACAGGCTATCTGAGTCTTGTCTGTGCGCAGGTGTTGACGGGGATTGATCCAAGAGTGTCTGCATGCTAACCTAGGGCTCTACCAACTAAACCAAGCACACGTGTGACATTCACCAAGCATTTTGAACCACTCAAACATATGGTGCTCTTTACATGGTGGTTGACTTTTGTACAGATGATTTTCCCATTCAGATAGTGCCGCAAACATAGTACCTTTTAATGCATGATACCATGTACAAATTACCTGGCAGAGACTTAGACCATTTGACTACTGAAAGCAGCTGCCTCTCGCCTAGTTGGTTGAGACTGGTCAGCAAAGAGCTGGATGTGTCAGGCTTTGTGTTGTCATGCCCTGCATAGACCACATCAGGCTCGATGCTCATGAGCAGGTTGATGAGCGGAGGGACCAGCTGAATTTCTTGACTTGGTGAGAAGGTGATTCTCTGGCCCAGGGTCTGGCTCTCGTTCGGAAGGCCCACCGACTGCGGGAGAGCAACACCGTCGAGGGCTCTCATAACGCGGACTTTATTAAACTTCTTAAACTTACGACCTACAGAGAAGACAAAAAAGGAAAGAACTTCATGTAGACACATAGGAATTCACTATCCTAGAAGGATATTGTTTTAAGCCATTATAGTCACTGTGCTGTATAGACCGCGTCGTCAATCTGGAAATAAAACAAAGCCAGGCAAGCATAGCGACGCTCACCTTTCAGCCCAGCGCTTGAGAGAGAGACCCAAAGAGACAGAGACACAGAGACACAGAGACACAGAGACACAGAGAGACAGAACAATGGAATGTAAATGATAGGCATCAGGTTTAGATTAAATAATAACAAGACACTGTGGATTGGCAGGCTGTTTGTAGTCACATCAGGACCAAGTAGAAGTTATGAAGGCTTGAGTAAAAAGATGTATGCCAAGGTGAGTAGTGTGTAGAAGACACCAGCATCAGGAGTTGTGTAACAGGATTGCCTTCCAAAGCTAGAGGTCCAGGCTACATTTATGTAAACAGGCCTCATTACTATTGTGAATGGGCTTTATTCTTTGTGTATCTATTATAATTCATGTCCATTATGTAAACCCCAAAACATCTTTCATACGGTTTCAGCAGATTCATATGTTTCTTGAAATAAACCCACATACTGCTGCAAAATCTAAATAACCGAAATTCAGGGTATCTTTCCTAAATTAATGGAAAACATAATTTTTTCACCCTGTGATCTGTGCTTGTAGAATATATGTATTTCTAGTCAACTTGCAGAATTCCTATTTTGGTGAATGATTGTATATTCAGAAGGAAAACCATGGCTCAGAAGGAGTTAGCTTTTGAGAACAGACTGGTCATTGGCAGCCAAACCACCCTGAACGTACCCATACTCATCTGATCTCAGAAGCTGAATAGGGTTGGTACTGAGAATTGCTTGGGTGGGAGAACAGAATGACTGGTACCTGGATGCTTATGAAGGCTGCTGCTTTGGAACATGTTGAGCATGAATTAGAGAAAGAGTTTGTGACTAAGGATGTGTTGGATTTCAGCTCAGGTCGCCCCGAGTCAGGCATAATGTTCAATGGGAAGGACCATGGTTCTAGAGAGGCCTGGTGACTGGAACGGCCCAGGCATGGCCACCTCTGGTCATTAGGCTACTTGCGTTTGGGATAGCAATCACTGTATCCAAACACATCTCTAGATGGCATGCTGTTGCACAGCAATTTCCTCCAGCTCTGGAGGAGGCTCATGACACGGAGGAGGTAAAACTTTAGTAAGTTTGAGAGAACAGAAACTTAAAAGATTTATGAGGACACCCCCAAGGTTTAGACACAATGAATAGGTGCCAGGGAGGAAGCTCCTCCTAGCTACCTTGAAGAGTGACTCCCCAACCTGTTGAACTGCCTGTAAGTCGTGCAGAGTACTTTAGGGCTCCTTTTGTCCTGAGCTGTCACCATGCCAGGGTGGCCTTTGGCGAGGAAGCTGCAACTGGATTGTCAATGTTCTATACATGACCCCAATAAACTCACTGCTTCAGCAAATTGGACTTTGAAAGCATCATTATATTTGTCTGTTTTCAGTTCCTTTCTGGGACAAGTGGTTGTTTCTTCATGTCTCCCTGGGGATAGTGTCACACAACAAGGGTCTGCAAAGGGTTGGATGCTGCTGGAGCAGAGATGGCAGGATTCTGGCTCTCGCACTTGGTGTGACTCAGACACCCATTTGCTCCTACAGCACTGAGCTGAGTTAAGAGAACACCACCCCCACCAGAATTAGGCATTAGACTGGGGGACCCTGAGTGGAAGCTACTGCTGTATGTGGGGAGACATGGATGTCCCAGTTCCTACTATAAACTAGCAGTAGACGTCACCAGTGTACTTAATTCTTGTTTCAGAAGTTGCCATAATGACAAAGGATGAGAGCTCTTCTATGAAACCCCATGAATGCCAGCAAAAACTTGGAAGAGAGTTCCCAGAGTCAACAGAGGAAGATTGAGAGTCCTATGCAGAAGGCAGACAGGGTTCTTGGGAAAGGAAGATGTCAGTAAGGAGAAGAAAACTCAGACTTACTGAGCTCTCACAGTAAACTGGAAAGTTTGCATATGTGTAATCTAGACTCACTGCAGTCTTCACGCGAAAACGAATGATTCCATTTGTAGGTTGGGGATGATGTAAGGGATGGGGGCCTCACACCTGGGATTGGAGCAGGAGAGCAGAGCTCAGCTCAGGAGCTCAGGGCGTGGCTCTCCTTGCCTCTCCCCCCTGGGATTTACAGTGGGCTGTGTTTCCATGGGGTGAGGTTTTGTGAGGATATTTAGGGAAGAATTTGGAAGCAAGAGCACAGAATTTGATTCCAATAATTTTTAATGGCTGGTTCCAATTTAACAATGCGATAGTTATTAGCTAATATGACATACCCTCACTCAACTCTAATGATAGCCCCATGTGTTTTTCCTTCTGAATTATTTCTTTTAGTATATATTAAGTTACAATTATACTTGATAATTATATGCTTAACATTTTAATCACATGGCTGATGTTTACATCAGGTTTCAAATTGAGTCTTCACATAAAATGTTAGAATGCGAGACCAACGTCGTCAGCTCAGGGAGCAGGTGAGCACTTTTCGGTGTCTCAGAATAGGAAGCGTAAGGGCATCGGGAAGGCAGATCAGTGGGAAGGCACTTGTCTGGCATGTGTGAAGAACAACACCAGGCAGATGGACAGACAGACTGATGCATACATGCACACACATACATGTGTGAGTGTATGTCACAGAGAGAGAGAGAGAGAGAGAGAGAGAGAGAGAGAGAGAGAGAGAGAGAGAGAGAGAGAGAGAGAGAGAGAGAGAGAGAGAATGATATGGCAATCACTGTAATCTCATCTCTTCTCTAACCATCCTCAGCACCAACCATCTTAAGTTTTTCTTTCCAAGTATTTAGTTACAGTTTATCATCTAAGAACACAAGAAAAGTGTAGAGGAAAAGAGATCATAAAAGTAAATACTCAGATGAAAAGATAAACAATTAATGTGGCCAGCACCACAGAAAACCACTTTAAACCTTAGTCCCCTCCTCGTGAGAGCCACTCTGCTTCCTGTGGCAACCCACAATCCTTTGCTTTTTACTACAATGCAGGTGTCCCCTCTTTCCCCTCTTCTTGGTCCTCCCAGCCCAGTCCGAGTTCATCAGTATTTGAATACATTGAAATACTGGCGCCTTTTTGAAAACCAGAGTAAATGTTTTACACACTGATTAGATTTAAAAAAATCTTCCCCAAATAAAAACCCCCACTTCCTGACATATTGATTACTTAAAATATAACCTGAATAAATATAGGACGCATTCATAGCCATGCTCAGTCTTTATGAGTCCAACAGCGGCCCAAGGATGAGCTGGCTTGTTCCAGCATCCTGATTAATAGATCAAACTTTTGAAGAAACATTCGTGTTTGCATTTCAGGAATGAGATTTATGGAAATCTAGTGACTTGACAACTTTATGAGGGAAATATGGAGCAGAGCAAATGTTCCACTCAAAGGCTATTTTCATTCATTCTGTTACTTTCTAGTGAAATGTTCAGTGGTACCATGTGCTAAGGCTTGAGTAAGAATCCAAGTTCACAGCATCAACAAATACAGAACCTTCTTTAATGGGTATTTTATTTTGAAGGCACAAAACAAAAAAGTCCCGTAAACAAAGAGGAATCTCAGGAGAAACACTGGACATATTGCAAATAAAATAGTTGCAGCAAATGCACAGTGAGCTGAGGGAGTCTGGCAGCGTCAGCTGATCCTGTCGGAAGGATGTGCACTCAGCCCCACTGAGGCTGTCCTCAGGCCTTCACTTTGAAACCTTCACACTGATGACTCTTCATGAACAAATCAAGCAATTCATCTAAGGAAGGACTTTGAAGATCGGGAGGATTGTTTTTAAGATGTACAATAAAGTATGGTGTTATTAAGAGATCCTTTCCTGAAAAGCTGAATTGTTAGAATCTTCCTAACTCTAAAATCGACCTCCCGCTATGAGTGTCAATCTTTTCTTCCAAAAGTGCTTAGAAGAGATGCAATGGCCCTTTTCTCATCTGCAGTCACAGTAGTATATCATAATTAATAATGAACTCTGGAATGGCCATATCTGCATATCAATTCTGCCATTTTATAAAAACTTGATTTCTAGTGTTCATTATTTTACCTGATCAATACTAAGCTACTCATTTTTAAATTAGTATAATTATATAATTGCCACAGGATAATATATAATTATGCATCTTAGTTGGCTCATATATAATGACAGCCACTAATAGTAGTCATTACTTTTCCACCTTTTCCACTTTGTATATATGTGTGTGTTGTGTATGTATGGAAATATCTATCTATCTATCTATAGATAGATAGATAGATAGATAGATAGATAGATATGTGTGTGAGTATGTGCATTTGTGCATGTGTTATGTATGTGTTGTGTATGTATGGAAACATGTATAGAAAGGTAATGTGTTTGTGGTGTCTAAGTATAGGGAAACATGTATAGGTGTGTGTTATGTAATAACACACACCTATACATTATAGGGATACATGCATAGGTGTGTATGAATGTGTACGTGTGTGCTTTTGCCTGTGCAGGACTGTGTACATGCATATGGAAACCCAAGGTTAACGTTTGGAATCACCCTCAGTTGTTCTCCATCTTGTTCACTGATGTAGGGTCTCTTACTCTCAACAGCCAGCTTGAGGCTGGGTTAGAGCAGGGTCACTTCACCTTTACAGCACTTTCATGGGTTTAGGGCAAGTAAACTCCATCCAGCCTTCATTCTTAGGCAGCAAGCGCTTTAACCTTGAGGTCATCTGCCCCAGAACCCTTAGTTCTGTTTGACACTTGATGGGAAAGATATGAGAGGTGACAGAAAATCACTTGTGTTTGTCTTTTACTTTCCTATTCCTGAGTTGTCTCTGACACACACAATGTGGCATCTTTCGTAGCAGGTGATCAGTGTTGGATTAGAGGAGCCAGCTTTGCCAGCTTTCCCTTCCCCTGATCATTCAGTTCGTGGCAAAGAGACAGTGACATCTAAGAGTTAAGAGACACTTAAGTGTTGAAGAGAAACAAATAAAAGTTAACTATAAACAACAATAAGGCCAAACGAAGCGGCAGGGAAAACATGGGGCCCATCGTGGATTTAAGAACACACGTGGAAAACCTAAATGAGAACTCGTCACTCTAAGAAATTGTGTCAGCCATGTGACTTTTAAAGGAGAAAACTTACCCCATTAGTTAGTTGAAGGACTAAGACTCTTGGGAACAGAGGAAAGACAATGTGTGTAGAGTCAACAATGAAGTGCCAGCTCCCTGATTCTGACCGGGGACCATGAGAAGGAGAAGGAACGGGTCTGTCTTTAAGGCAGATGCTAGGGCATCTACAAAGACTCCATTTTTTAGATCAAAAGGGCTTATCACTGCTCAAGAAAAACAGGCCTGGCAGAGATAAATCTTGACAAAGTCACTTCCTGAACTTCAAGGAATATATATATTTGACAAGACACAGTCGATCATTAAGGGAAGAAAACAACATAGATTCGTGGAGGTTTGCTCACTAGTATAAGACAATGTGCAGATCTAGGGGACAGAGGATGGACAATGTCATGCGTGTTCTTCCCAGAAAGCTTGAGCTAAGATTTGGGAGGTTGAAGAAGCTGCACACACAGCTGATTGCACCCTCACCTCTTCTTCCTTCCCTAGCAGCATAGATTCCTGTCTCCTTTCTTCAGTATGTCAAATTAGCAAAAACCTTAACGTCATCATGCTCCTGAAGTCATAGACTCCATTCCAAGCAGCTAATGAAGGCACTTCTAAAATAAAAATGTGTATGGCATTGTCCTCTAAATGGAAACAAAACCTTCAACTGACAGATATGTTTACTCATTTACATAATTTTTCTACCATTTGAAAAATGTACACACTGTCCTTGAGATTATGCTCCTATATATAAATATAATTTGAGGACAGAAGTATATACTGTATACCATCCAATAGCCATTAAATCAAATACCTCGATTGTGTGTCTTAGCTCTTGGAAATGTCAGTAAGTTGCCTAAAGGTCCTTAATAAAGGACACTTTGTAGGACTAAGGGGACTGTTAGTGAAGCAATTCTTTCTTCCACCACTTGAACACACAGAAGTTCATAATTCATATCCACAGTCTCCCTTGTGCAGATCTGAGGCTTGTGATCATCCTACTTGCAAGACATGGGAAACCAAGGACAGAAAGTAAGTGCTAACAGCTGTCCTTCACCGATGCTATTCCCAAGTGCCTGGAGTAGCATGATGTAAACTCTCTGTGAAAGGCACATCTTCTGTTAAAGCCACACAGGACTAAGTTCTACTGAGTAAGAGCCTGTGGTCCAAAATTTTAAAAGTATAAGAAGTGAGAAAGGCACAATCAGTCACAAGTGTGCCGTCCTTGGCTCGCTCTAGTAGATGTGATTTCTAGTTATTCAAGAGCTTTGATGGGCTGATTGTTAAAAATCCCAAGTGACCAGTGGAAGCCAGATGGAATACTGACATCACCACTGATAGGAAATAGATTGGGTTTACCAGCATGCTATACTAGTGTTAAATCGATAACTGAATATTTGAATCTTAGAGTTATTGTTTGCAATACAATTAATAAAAAGTTTAAAAGACAAGGACATAAAAGCTATTCTCAAAAAGAGATAATTTTCTTAAAGAAGTAGGGTGTCTGATATAAAAGAAATACTAGGTCTGGTGAGACAGTTTGGTATCTTCAAGGGTAAACCAGGCATGTAGATGGCTGTCGTAATTCCAGCACTTAGGCAGAGACTGGATCCTAGGGGCAAGTTGGCTAGCTAGTCCAGCTTGAATTAGGAAGCTTCAGGTTCAATAAGAGACATAAGATGAATAAATTAAGTGGGAAGGGATTGAGAACGTCTTCAGGCATCAACTTTACGCCTCCACAGACTCATGAAAACATGCATACACACAAACATGTACACGTTGCACATACATCCCAACACCCATATTTTTAAAATTATCATTAAGATAGAAAAAAAATAAAACAAAACCAAACTACACAACCCGTAGAAGACCCATGAACTAAAATACAGGCTGACTGAAGTGCAATCAGTAGCAATGGTATGCACAACAGGAGAATGAACGGGGAGGGGTGACAGTGAGATGATGTAGGAAATGAGGAGGAGCCGTCAGAACGATGCGGGCCTGGTGTGGTCCCCAAGCTACGGGGCAGCACGTAAATAGACCAAGAGAGTGATGGAGACAGCTCTGAACGCCTCTCGCTTACGTGTGCATCTGCACGCCCTCTCTCTTGCTGCTTTTCTTTATCCCTGCAGGAAATATCTGACTTGGAAAGTGTGGTGTGACACCTTCCTGTGACAGCACTCAATGTCGTTGCAGGAAGTGAGGCGCCAGAATGAGGTCAGAAGCAAAAGTGCAGCCTTGATGAGGTCTCCTGGGAAAAGGCTGCTCACACAGCGGATGAGGCTTAGCAGGCGTTAAGGATCCCTGTGAGTCCGCTGGCTTTATGAGTATCATAATGGACATCTCTAGTCTGGGAGACTTTGTAGATGTCTCTCCTCAGTACTTGTAAAGAATTTTGGAAGAATGTTTTTGGTAAGGATATGACTTCAGATTTACAGGGCACAATGGCCACTGTTCAAGGTCAGGAATGCTGCCCCAGACCAGGCTGTAGCAGCAGCTAGTCCTGAGACTATGTGGTCCCTCATTTTCATGTCAGGATCCACCTACAATTTCCAGTCCCCAAAATGTGCCTATATGCATTCAAAGAAAACCAAGATGTCAATGTAATATGAGTTGAGTTACAAATATACATGTCCTCTCAATCACTCAATATCACCTGAAAAATTTAAATTTGAAACGTATCTCAACTCAATCTGGACCTGGAGAATGGACAGTTCTGGTAGATAGTGCACACAGTTCCAGACAGCAGCAGTGAAAGTGACTCCATGTGGACAGGGAAGAATGCTAAGCTGAAAACTGAGACTGCAGCTTAGCAGGCTCGGCTCACATGCGTGAGAGGCTGTGTAGCAGACACACGTAGACAGTGATCGGAAGACATCGCGAGGCTGCAGAATTTGGCATGGTGGGTGGGAAGTAAGGTCAGGGGTGTGATGGTTTCCTACTGAAATGCTGACTCAAAGCGTAGAAAAGGATTTGACTGTGAGGTGAAGATGGGATGAAGTCCAGAGAAACAGGAGGTAGATATCATCCACAGTACCTTGCCTTAAGAAGGGAATTGTAGGTTCAGTTAAAAAAAAAAAAAAACAAAAATACAAAAAAACCAACCAACCAACCAACCAAACAAACAAACCAAAGCACAGAACAAGCTCCTAGACTTCTGAATATGTAGGCACGTTTTTGGAACCAGAATTTCATATTTAGGGGTTATCCAGAGGACGTGTGGATGGCAGTGCAGTGTAGGAGGATTTTCCATGGGACTCATTCTCTTCATCCCAGGACATCCTCCTCTACATGGAGAGAAGTGGGGCTGAGCATGAGTGGAGGGGAGGCGAGGAGAGTCAGACAGAAACTGGTTTCCTGACTCTATATGAAGTGTATGATTTTCTACAAAAGAAACTTAGCTACAACAGCATTCTACAAAACATCCAGGTAATTAGTAACTTGTTTATTTACCCGTTGCTCTGTGCAGAAACTCCTTAGTTTTCAAAGAGCTAGTCCCATTCACGGTACTATAACATCCTTTCTACAAATGTAAAAGGAATCTCTCTCTCTGTCTCTCTGTCTCTGTCTCTGTCTCTGTCTCTCTCTCTCTCTCTCTCTCTCTCTCTCTCTCTCTCTCTCCCATCCTTGTGCATGAGTCATTATGCAAAAATGTTTTTCTAAAGGCAAGAATTTAAGCACTTGAGGCCTTACTGAGAAGATCTATCACTGTCCTTAGGAGGAATTATCTTCCTACTCAGCGATGCACAGCAGTGAACTAAATGTAAAAGTTCACTGTGACCTGCAAATAGCCACGGAAGTGATTCATAAACACAAGACTCACATGCACTGAGAAAATCAGGGAGCTCAGCATCACTCTTAGGAGGAGAGCACAGTCATTGGAGCAAATGGGAACAAACAGCCTGTTAGAAGAATCTATGCCTTGGCATGTCAAAACCATATTTCTTCTGCCATTTCCCCATAGGATTTTATAAAATTCTGGGCAAGATTTTCCACAATCCTCTCATATTTCACCTTTATTCAGAAGGTCTGTCTATGAAATCAGAAACCTTGGGAACGAGGAGCTAACTGAAGGAAGAGGGGGAGGGAAGAAGTGCGGATAGGAAGGAAGAAAAGAAAGATGGGAGGAAGGAGGAGGAGGGCTCCAGTCTCCTTCAGCTGTGTGCAAGCTGTAACTCATTCCACGGTATTCTCCTCTTGATGTGGGAGGACCCAGCTCAGAATAACTCAGATGTCACTCAAAGAAGGACGCATCTCCCCCAGCTCACAGAAACTTGAGAGCTCCTCTACTGCAGAAACTTGAACTGAACTTAGCCTGTGCTGACACTTTGAATCTAATCCTTTTCAATCAAGACCTCCTTCCTGTATGACATGAATTGGATTATTTATTGTACAGATTCTTGCCAATGACTCTAGGAAAGAATCAGCTAGGTTTGAATCTCAGCACATCATGCTAATAAACTTCTGTATAAATCCATTTATGGTATAAAAAGGTAGGCCACTGTTGTGTTTCTGTTCCTCACAGTGTTCTTGGGCCACTGTGTATTAGAAAGATACATTTCAATGTTTCCTTCTAATATATAGCCCTGAAATATAAGTTTTTTTTAATCTCAAAATTATCTTTCAAAAAGTGCTCTATTCCTGGTGCTAGAAACCTTCCTAACTGCTCAGTGCTAGTAAAACCATGGTTGGTGGAAGAGAATGCACAATTTACTAACCCAGCATAAACCCTAACAGTCATCTATAAACAGCTGTCCTTATACACACAGTTAAGTGTAGTCTTCATCAAGGAAACTTATCTTTGCAACCGACAGAGAGCATTACAGAAATTTACAACCAACCAAGATGTAGGGGGCTCATGGCTCACTGTGGATAGGGAGGCAGAAAGTAAAAGAGCCAGAGGACCAGGGAGTTTGCTGTGGAATTATGTCTCCTAGCAACACCTATTCAAGTGTCACCAACATGGCTGCCCGAATGTGAGTTGAACAAAGATGATGCCAATGAACATGACAATGTGAATGGGAAAAGCCCAAGAGGACTCAACCGAGCTAGGAGTTGGGAAAGGAGCGGGAGCTAAGTATCATCAAACTCCATTATGAAATTGTCAATTAATTGATGAATTAGTACAATTCTGGTGGAGGAAGCCATTGTATTAGAGATCCCAGTGCCTTAGACAAAGCAGAGGTGGAGGCAGGAGAAACTGAAGCATCTCCAAACAAGATGCATGCCTTGTGAGAAAGGCTGGCTTTCTAAAACTCGGGAGGTCACAAATACTTCTGGAGATAACATTGACACAAAGGGAGGAGGAAATTGAGGTGCAGGACTTGAAAAGTGGGTGTACTGATGTAGTCACTGCCTTCTGAGTGCCTCCCCAGCCAGGCATTGTATGAGCACATTTGAGTCCTGGGCGTTGACTTGGGGAAAATAGTCAGTAACCATGAGACCATAAAATACTGGGAATGCTCTAACTCAGTGAGTTACTGCTCAGTGGCCAGTGTTGAGTGGATGTTAATTTTGCCCAAGAACACTGGCAAAATTTTAGGGAGGAAATAGCACTTGGGTGAGGTTTTAAATCTGAAGAACATTGGTCTAAAAATAGCACCTCCTGAAGGAAGAAATATGGAACATTGAGAAAACACAGGCAAGCTTGCCTTAGGCAGCACCGGGAAGAAGAAAGCTTTTAATGTCGACATATAACGCATGTCCCATTGGGCTGTTGACAGGTTTTATCCACATACAAAACTTATTTCTAAGCATTCTTGTGTAGGATACCTGTCACCTCCCAATGGAATGTTATTTGGGTCTACCAACCACATACCAGGTCAGGCCCTGGATTCTACATCTTTTTATTTTTAAGAGAGAAAGAGGAAGTGAGAAACAGGTAGAAGCCGTGTGGGTCAGGAACCAGGGGAAAGCTAGGAAATGTTAGAGAGGGACTGGATGTGATCAATATGTATGAAATACCCAAAGAATAAGCAAGCCATTATTTTGAAGTCTGACTCTAAATATTTGTGTGTGTGTGTGTGTGTGTGTGTGTGTGTGTGTGTGTGAGAGAGAGAGAGAGAGAGAGAGAGAGAGAGAGAGAGAGAGAGAGAGCCTGCATTCTTGTGCATGTGTCTGTGGAGGTCAAAGGGTAACCATGGGAGTTGCTCCTTCTCTTTTGTGAGAGGGTGTCTACTAACAGGCCTGGAGCTTGCCAAATAAGCCTCCGTGGCTGGCCACCAAGCCTCCGTGCCATTTGGTCTTTGTCTCCCAAGAACTTGGGTCCTAAGTCAGAGTTATCATACCCAGCCTTTTTACAAAGGTGGATTCTGGAAGTCAAATTCAGGTTTGCTAGAGAAGAATTTTACTCTCTCTACAGCTCATGTCTTCAGTGTGTCTGATTGAGTGGCATATTCATATGTCATGCTATATATATGGATAACATGGAGTACTACTACGGAACATTGTCCCTTCCACCTCATGGGCTCTAGAGTTCAAACTTGAGTCATTAGGATTAGTGACAAGCATCTTCACATGCTCAGTCATCTGCCAGGTCCAAAATAAAACTTCAATGTATTTATTGCCATATTATTAAATGCCATAGGGAGTCTAATAACAACAACATGTACAGGGAGCGACATGTCCCTCAAGTGGATTTTCAGTCGATGGTGGTGACAGTCATTTAGTTTCTCACTGTTTAGTCTACATCTGACAAACCTTCAGGATCAAGTTCTAAACTCGATGACACCTCTGATCTCTTACTCTATATTCAAGGAGCCTAAGACCCCCAATGGGCTCGAGAATCACTTAAAAATCACACAAGTGGAAAGCAGCAGGGGCTAGCCTCCAACTACCTAAAAACAGGGCCACACACTACTTTAAAGTCTACAGGTACACAACAGAACTTAGCATTCTGGTAATCTATAGAAGTATCAAGATTGTATTGTTGGTTGCTTCAAACTGGAGAATGAATGGTCACCACCAACAAACAAGAAAAAACAAGAATAAAGATGAATTTAAAAAATCGGAAAAACAATGACTTGAAGAAATTCACGGGCAAATGGTTGGAACTAGAAAATACCATCCTGAGTAAGGTAACCCAGTCACAAAAGAACACACATAGTATATACTCACTGGTAAGTGGATATTAGGGGGAAAAAAGCTCAGAATACTCATGATTCAACACACAGACCATATGAAGCTAATAAGAAGGAAGATGAAAATGTGGATGCTTCAGTCCTACTTAGAAGGGGAAACAAAAGGTAGGTAGAGAATAAGAGGGACTTTGGAGGAAGAAAGGAGGGGAGGGGAAAGGGGGCAGGATCAGGTGTGGGAGGAGATGGGGGCAGATGTATAAAGGGTCAGAGAATTGAACAGCGGTGTGTAGCAATGGGGATGGGGAACTGGGAGTAGCCAACAGAAAATCCCAGACACCAGGAAAGCAAGAGGCTCCCAGGACCCAGTAGGGGTGACATTAGCTGAAATGCCCAAGAAAGAGGAGATAGAACCTGTAGAAACCATATCCAGAGGTTAGGCATAGCCTCCGTTTGAGGGATGAGGCCACCACCCATCTCAAAAATATTAACCCAGAATTGCTTCTGTCTAAAGTAAATACAGGGTCAAAGAGTAGATTGGAAACTGAAGGAAAGGCCATCCAAAGACTGCCCCACCCAGGGATCCATTCCATATGCAGCCACCAAACCCAGACACTTGTTGATGCCCAGAAGAGCTTGCTGACAGGAGCCTGATATAGCTGTTTTTTGAGGGTCTCTGTCAGAGCCTTATTAATACAGATTCGTATGCTTGCAGCCAAGCATTGGACTGAGCACAGGGACCACAATGGAGGAGTTAGGTGATGGATTGAAGGAGCTGAAGGGGTTTGTAACCCCCTAGGATGAACAACAATATCAACTAACAAGACCCCCCAGAGCTCCCAGGGATTAAACCACCAATCAAAGAATATGCATGGAGGGACCCTTGGCTCCAGCTGTATATGTAGCAAAGGACTGCCTTATCTGGCATCAAAGAGAGGGTAGGACCATGGTCCTGTGAAGGCTTGATGCCCCAGCATAGGGGAATACAAAAGTGGTGAGGGGGGAGTGGGGATGGGGAAAGCATACTCATAGAAGCAGGGAGGAGGGGGATGGGATAGGGGT
The DNA here is from genome assembly GCA_964023405.1 of Apodemus agrarius. Classification (NCBI taxonomy): domain Eukaryota; kingdom Metazoa; phylum Chordata; class Mammalia; order Rodentia; family Muridae; genus Apodemus; species Apodemus agrarius. The sequence continues at coordinate 6,036,931 of OZ030012.1, read as the reverse complement.
TTATGGAGGGAAAACCAGAAAGTGAAATAACATTTGAAATGCAAATAAATAAAATAGTCAATAAAAATTTTAATAAAGAATAGAAAATACCTGGAATGATAAATAATCCATTAATAGGGAAAAAACTGGGATTCTTCTCATGCTTATGGATGAGTAAGATTAACATAGTAAAAATGCACATCTTACCCAAATCAAGCTACAGATGCAATGCAATTCTGGTCAAAATTCTAACACAACTCTTTACAGACCTTGAAAGAGAAATTCGCAATTTCATATGGAAAAAGAAAAAAAATGCAGGAAAGTTAAAACAATCCTGAACAAGAGATATATTACTGAGCATAACAGGGAGTCTGTCTTCCATTGCCGCAGAAAGGAAAGCTAAATGCCTATGAGAGTGGATAAAATACGACATCATCGTATAATGGTTTTATCTTTGTTTTCCTTTTTCTCAAACCAGTCTCACTAGATAGCTCTGGCTATCCTGGAACTCACCATGTAGACAAGGCTAGCCTCAAACTGACAGAGATCCACCTGTGTGGTATTGACATAAAAACAGACAAAATGATAAGTAGACTAGAATTGAAGACACAGAAGTGGACACTTGATGTTTTACAAAGAAGTCAAATGCATACAATGGAATAGGAAGAGCATCTTCAACAAATGGTGCTGGTCTAACTGGATGTCTTCATGTAGAAAAACACAAATACAAAACCAGGCACACTAAATATAATGAAAAAAAGTGAGGAACTGCCTTAAATATATTGGGACAGGAGACAAATTCATGAACAGAACAGCAAAGGCTCTAAGATCAACAATAAACGGTACCTCTTGAAATGGAAAAGCTTTTGCAAGGCTAAGGACACCATCAATAGGTCAAAATGGCAGTCTCCAGAATGGGAAAAAAAGGTCATCAACAACACTACATCTGACAGAGAATGTATATCCAAAATATATAAGGAGCACATAAAATTAAACACCAACAAACTAAGTAACCCAATTAAGAACCGGGATACACTGTTCTCAACAGTGGATTCTTTAATGACCTAGAAACATTTAAAAAAAAATGTTCAAGTTCTTTGGTCATCAGGCAAATCAAAACCACCCTAAGAGTCCATCTTACACCTGTCAAAATGGCTAAGATTAAAATCTCAACTGACAGCACATGCTGGTGAGATTTTGGAGCTAGAGGGACACTCCTCCATTGCTGATGGAAGTATAAACTTGTACAACCACTTTGGATACCGATCTGGTGGTTCCTCAGAAAATTGGGACTATTTCTGTCTCAAGACCCAGCTGTATCACTCCTGGGTATATACTTAAAAGATGCTCTATTATCTTTTGAGGACACTGTTCAACTATGTTCATGGCATCTTTCTTCACAATAGCAAGAACATGTAGGGAAACAACCCACATGTCCCTCCACTGAAGAATGGATACAGAAAATATGGCATATTTACACAATGGAGCACTACTCAGCTATTAAAAGCAAAGACATCATGAAATTTTCAAGTAAATGGGTGGAACTAGAAAATATCATCTTGAGTGAAGTAACTCAGACCCAGAAAGACATTCATGGTGTGCACTTATATCTAAGTAGACATTAGCCATAAAGTACAGGATAACCATGCTACAATCCACAGACCCAAAGAAACTGAGCAGTAAAGGAGGCCCAAGGGAGGATGTATGAATCCCACTCAGAAGGGGAAATAGAATAGACATCAGAGGTGGATGAAGGGAGGAATTGGAATGGGAGAGGGGGTGAGGAAGAGAACAAGGATGGGAATCAGGAGTGGGGAGGGGCAGGAGAGGGCTGGGTGTGAGAACAAAAATTGGTGGGAAACTTGTCTGGGACTAGCAAGAGACTCAGAATGGAGAAGGCTCCCAAGGGTCTATGGGAATGACCTACCTGGAAAGAGATGACTCCTACCAGTGGGGGGGGGGATTGAAGACTGAAGTGATCACCCCTGTAACTAGGTGGGACTCCAGTGGAGGGAGGAGGCATCAACAAATCCACAAAACCTTCAACCCACATTTGTCCTGCCTACAAGATTCACAAGGATAAACATGGAGTAGAGACTGAGGAAAGGCTGACCAACGTCTGGCCCAACTTGAGACCCATCCTATGGGAAAGAGCCAAGCCCTGACACTTAACAATACTCTGCTAGGCTTGTAGACAGGAGTCTAGCGTAACCATCTCCTGAGAGGCTTTATCCAACAGCTAATGGAAATATAATGCAGAGCTGCTTCCCAGAAATAAATCCATATACCATAACCAAAACATCAGGCAGAGCTTGGGAGTCTTATTGAAGAGTAGGGAGTAGGATTGATGGAGTCAGAGGGGTCAAGGATACCCCAAGAAGACCTACAGAGTCAACTAACCTGGGTCCATATTGACTCACAGAGACTGAACCACTAAACAAAGGGCCTTCAGTGGCTGGACCTAAGCTCCCTCCTCATTTGTAGCAGGTGTGAAGCTTGGTCTTTATGTGGGTCTTCTAAGAATTGAGACAGGGAGAGGGGTGTCTCTGACTCTATTTCCTGCCATTATATCCCCTTCCCCTAAATGGACTATCTGGTTGGACGTCAGTGGGAGAGGACTGCTTAGCCCTGCTCAGACCGGATGTCCCAGGGTGGGGTGGTTCCCAAGGGGGACTTCCCTTTCTCTGAGGAAAAGGGAAAGGGGGAATGGGGGATGGATTTGTAAGGGTGAGTCTGGGAGGAGGGGAGGGAGAGACATGGTGATTGAGATGTATATGAATAAATAAATAAATTAGTAAAAGTCTTGTGATCCTTCTGACTCAGCGTTATAATAGAAGTGTAAGACACACTATACTATTGATAAAAAAATCAACTTTACCTCCAAGGACCATGCCAGCCTGACAGCACTTTCTCAGACGACACGCTGGGCAGTTTTTTCTGCGGATTTTATCAACAATGCAGTCATTTCTTCCGGCACATAAATAGTTATGCTGCCCTAAAAGTGAAAAAGTACAAGTCATTCACAAGTTTTAAAGACTCAGAGTGAAAAGGTCTACCGCAGAGCGTCAGGCTCATGGCCCCTGCAGCCTGCCTTTGCTGACCACCACTGTGTGCTGGAAATGAGACAGACCCACTCGGCACCTCACCTTCGAGTTCAGGGCCTAGTGAGATGATAAAGAGTGCTGAAAACATTGAAATTACAGTTTACATCTAAATAAGGAAGCCATGATTATTAAATTGATTAAGATTTTCCTGTCATGGATGGTGAAGAGCTGGGTAGACCAGCATTTAACTTTAAGTGGCAAGGGGCATTCTGAGAGCTGAGCACACTGACATAACATTACAACCTTAGTAGGTTGGCATAGCCCACATATCCTCTCCCGTGTCACTGAAATGGGCACCTGCAGAAGACTGGAATGGATGCCCATATGGTATTGATGGATCCACAGGGCCTGGAACCTCAGTTCATTCTAAATGATGAGCATCTTTGAAACTAAGTGCTGGGCCATCCGAACTGGGAAGTAGACACCATCCCCCAAGGTACAGTTACAGGTTAGTCTCCATGTAGTCTGTTTGGCTAAAGGAACATGGCAATCACACAGTCCCAACAAGAGTTGCCCATGAATGTAGGGTGGAGCCCAGATGCTGCCTCTGTAGCTCAATGCCTGCCCAGGACTTCCAGCCATTAAGAATGTAAGGGACTTCATTATAGGTACCATTCCCTTAGGTACCAGGGTGCATGTTTAGGTTTAAAAAGTCAAGAACAAATGGACTAGCTTTGTCCCAGTGTTAGTATGGAAATCTATATAGTCTTAAACTTTGGGGGTGACAGTCCAGTAAAACATCTGTTGCCTCCACTTTTCTAATAATAATTGTTCCCAGCTTATACTCAAATTTTAAGATGTAGCATGCTCAGACCTATTTGCTTGTTTCTTGTATATCATAACTTCTCCATGCTCCAATACAATGTGATCACAATGCAAGTCTATAGCAAGGCAATCTATTAAACTACTTAGCTATCTACCCATACATTCTCCAACAGGAGTTAATCACATGCATGTCACAATGACGACCCCAAGAGGAGATGCTGTCTAGCTCCCAATTAATGTTAACAGCACCTGCTATGTTGGAACTCAAAGAAGAATTTTCTGAACTGTATAACACAACATGATGGTATTTCTTTCTCCTGGGGAAATTTATCATCCATTTCAGAATGGGAAAAAAGGGAAGAAATAGCAACCGTATTATGCTTTTCCTTTGTATGTATTTGTTTGTGTGGAAGATGTGCATTTAAAGGCTCTAAGTCAACCTTTCATGTCTTACAAAAGATCTCCCTCTGAGGCCTGGCGCTCACCAATTAGACTAGGTAGGCCATCTGTCTCTGCCTCTCCAACACTGCGATTAAAGGCTCACACCATCATACATAGCTGGGTCCTTATGTTACCCCAGCCCCCTTTTCCTTTAAATTCTGCATAGCTTTTTATGTTCTTCAGAGTGTTATGTTCTTCAGACATGCTGAGTGTCCTGTCTGACCAGTGTCTCCAAGGCGCATTGATGCCCTCCCTCCTCCGACTCATCCTTCAAGGATCAGCTTACCCTTTCCCATCTAGTCCAACCTGTTTGATCCCAGAAAACCTTTGCAGCTTTTCTGTGGACCAAATGCTTGTTTCATACAATCTGCATGCCTACTAAAATGTTGATAAATATTTGTTGGAAAAATATATGTATCCTAATGCTTATTGTTCATGCATGGCCATTCGAATATAGTCATACACAGTGATGCGACCTATACAATTGTGTGTATTCTTACACATTGTATGTATTATTAAGATGGTCTTTTTTTCCTCTCCAAGCATTTTTGTTATATACCATTTTATACATAATGCATTGCCTTTTATAGTACTACACCATGAGTTGTATGTATAACATAGTAAGTTTCTCTCTTTCTCTCTCTTTTGCATGCATGCACAGGTATGTGTCTATTTGTGTGTATATGTGTATATGTATGCTCATGTGTGTGTATGTGTGTGTGTGTGTATGTGTATGGGTGTGCATGTGTATATGCATGTAGTGTTTGTGTATGTGTTTGCATGTATATATGCATACAGGTGTGCATATGTGTATTTGTGTTTGTGCATGTGTGTGTCTGTGTGTGTACATGTGTGCATGTGTATGTGTGTGTGTATATGTGCATCTGTGTGTGTGTGTGTCCATTGGTGTTGGGTGGGTACATGCACATAGAAGTAAGAGAACAAGTTTGGTTTTCTCAGGTATCTTTTGGCTTTTATTTTTCACACTTGATCATGTATTTACTTCCACATTTTTAAAATCATTCAATCAGTATAGACCATAGTAGATGTCTAAAACATTCTTTTGGTTTTTTTACCATGACAATTTTTAATTATATTTTTATTGTTTAAAACAACTTTTAAATTTAAATGTATTTTGATCATATTTACCCCCAAGTACCTCCAAATCCTCTGCCCCTCCCAACACACTCAGATTTAAGTTCTTTCTCAAACACTCTATACAACAACAAACCCACAAACTAAGACAACAAAATAAAATCAGACACAAAAAGAAAAAACAAAACATCAAACTGTAACAAAAGAAAACTACACTGAGCCACATGGTATCCATATATATTGGTCAACTACTCCTGAACATAACGGTTGCCCTGGAGTGATTGATGTAACCAGTGTCCAGTCAGAGAAAGCTGATTTTCCCTTTTCAGCATGTATAAATGACAGTTCAGTTATCAGCTTTTACCGTAATAGCTAGGTTTTCATTCACTCACTCATTCATTCATTCATTTTTTTTTAAAATTACAAAATAAAGTATAGTAAGATAAAATAAAAACTATCACATCACAGTTGAACAAGACAAACCAACAGATATAAACTATCACCCCCAAAAGGCACTGGAATCAGAGACCCACTCATTTCACAAGAGTGGGTAGTTGGAGGGCATGAGGAGTTGTGGGAGGAACTATGGGAAGAAAGATCTGAAATTAAGGGGCATTTGAGGGGTAGTATGGAAACCTAATGCATTAGAAACTTCTTAAAATATATACATGCATGAAGTTGATCTCAATGAAATCTCCAAGTAACGGGGGAGACAGAATCCCCACTGGCCATGTCTTGTCACCCAGCCAAGCTCTCAGTGCTGGGGTTAGTGATTAGATTAGGTTACAACTAATTAAGTTGTTGGCCAAAGGGGCTAGCTAGTGGGAATCCCCAAACAACACAGACTGTTGCCAGTACTGTAGGGTCGCTCTCCACAGACTGATAGCAAGGACCCATTGCTGAAGACAATACGCATGTTGAACATGATGGTGAGCTGGTGTCTACACAGAGCCTTCACCCCATGCTTCTTTGGTACAGGAAAGTAATCTGCATGCTGTCAAAAGCATCATAAACACCAAGGCAACCACAAACCCCCTTACTGCAAGGGTCTACTGCCTGTAATACATGCCGGGGCAACGGTGGCACAGAGCTTGTGGAAGTGACCAAATAGTAACAAATTTGATTGGAGGCCCACTCTACGAGATGCATCCCCTATGTAACACTGCCTGGGTGATCAAGAATCTAAGACTAGACAGTCCAAGCATTATGGAAAAGCCACATAATAGTGGTCTAAAAAAAGGAAAAAAATGTAGAGATAATACGTTGCCTAATAATATTCCTATGTACTCAAAAATCAGTGCCTTGTTCAACTACCATCAAAGAAGCCTCTTCCTACAGCAGACAGAAACAAATACAGAGACACGCAGCTGGGCATTATACAGAGTGAGAGACTGTGAGACACTCAGACTTAAATGGTATGTCCCCATCAGATCCCGCCCCTCAGAGCCCAGGGAAACCCATGGAAGAGGAGGCGTGGAAAGGGTGTGAGAGTCAGAGGGGATACGGCCCTCTAAGCCACAGAGACTTAGCAATTGCACTGGTCCTCTGTGCATGCATGTGTGTGCATGTGCGTGTGTGTGTGTGTGTGTGTGTGTGTGTGTGTGTGTGTGTTTTGCTGAGTAATTGTACTTCCATATACTTTCTAACTTCTCCCCATATTTAACTCCCTGCTGTTTCAATTGTTTAAAACATTGATATTATTAAAAAAAAATGTGACTAGCTAACATAACTGGCTAGTGGCTAGTATTATTTTTATTTTACATAGTTCCATTTTAACTGAAATGAAACTTTTATACTATAAACTAGAAGAAAAATCTCCTGGAAAATAAAAAAATCTGTATGGTGTTGGTCATTTTTGAAGAATTTTTATTTCCTTTTAAAGTTAGGATTAGCTGAGTATGGAAGAAGGGTGCACACATGAGTAGAAGTGCCCTCAGAAGCCGTGAGTGCCAGGTTCCTGGAGCCAGAGCTACAGGCAGTTATGAGCTGCCTGACAAGGAGGCTGGGAACAAACTTAGGTGCTTTGTAAGAAGAGGTCATGGGCCTGAACACTGAGCCATTTCTAGCCTTTGAGCTGCTTTTTTGTAAGCCCACAAGTGGCCAAATATCATTTGTGTATAACAGAAGTTACATATTTCATGGTTTTCATTTTTAAGACAGAAGGAACTACACAGAAATGAATCTATATGAGTAAGTGCAGTATATCTCAGGAGCTATGACCCAGGAAGTGGAAACTGAGGTAGCATGAATTGGTGCACATGGAGAAAGTCTTCCCACCACAGAGACACAGAAGTCCTGGATAAAATTCAATAGAAACATGTTGCTTATTGAATTTGGGCTACTTCTTATAAATACGCAATTTCTATAACCTGGAAGTGGAGGAAGAAAAGGGCAGAGATATAATCTCAAAAGGCACATGTGGAGCCTAGGACCTAAGGACTGGGCTTTAGAACCCATGGATGAGTGTCACTGGGTATATCAACCTCACGCCAAGACAGGCTCCATGCGCAAGAGCAGATGACCAACACAAAGCAAACTGTTTTTTCTGTGGGATTTTGTTTCATCTTTTTGTTGTTGATTTTGTTTGGATATCCTTTTTGTCTTACTATATTTTTTACTTACTTATTTTATTTTGTGTGTGTGTGTGTGTGTGTGTGTATGTGTTTGAAAACTCAAGAGAAAGCCAAAGAGGTGAAGAAAGAGAGAGCATAAGGTTGGATAGATAGAAAGATGAGGAGGATCTGAGAAGAGCTGAGGCAGGAAGAAAAAGTATGATTAAGTACCTATGAAGCTGGTACAACCACTCTGGAAATCAGTCTGGCGGTTCCTCAGAAAACTGGATACAATACTTCCAGAGGACCCTGCCATACCACTCCTGGGCATATACCCAGAGGATTCCCCAGCATATAATAAGGACACATGCTCTACTATGTTCATAGCAGCCTTATTTATAATAGCCAGAAGCTGGAAAGAACCCAGATGTCCCTTAACAGAGGAATGGATACAAAAAAAATGTGGTATATATACATAATGGAGTACTATTCAGCCATTAGAAGCAATGAATTCATGAAATTTTTAGACAAATGGATGGAGCTGGAGAACATCATACTAAGTGAGGTAACCCAGTCTCAAAAGAATACCCATGGTATGCACTCACTGATAAGTGGATATTAGCCTAGAATCTTGGGACACCAAAGACACAATCCACATACCAAATGATGTCCGACAAGAAGGAAGGAGTAGACCCTGGTTCTGGAAAGGCTCAGCATCAGTGTAGGGGAATACCAGAACAGGGAAGTGGGAAGGTGTGGATGGGGGAACACAGGGAGGGAAAAGGGCATGTGGGACCTTTGGGGGGCCTTTTCTACTTTGTTTCTGCAAGGTCAAGAATGGCTTACTCATCTACGATTCTTCCATGATTGGGAGCCCAACATGGGCATAATTTCCATGTGCTGAGACCTCCAAAACTGTGAGCTAAAGCAAGCCATTCACTCTAAGTCATTCTGGCAGTCATTTAGTCACATCTGTACACAACCAGTACAACATTTCAATGCTCCTGGAGATATAGATACTTATGAATTATTTTTAACTAAAGGATATTTTGTAGAATTTTAAAGGTTTTTATGCTCTTAAGAGAAACAAGAGCAGCTAGAGTCAATTTTCCTCAATACTCTGCAAGGTATTCCACAATGGATGAACAGAATTTTGGTTGATAAACTTAAGTAGCAGCTTATAAAGGAGGGTCTTGACACTCTGCCAAGCATCCTATAATGGATAGAACATCTCTCACAATGAAGAACTATGTGGTCTCCAAATATCTGTATAACTGTTTTGTGAAATAATTGTATAAATTCTTGGCCCCATCACTTTTCAAAAAATGTACTTTCTACTTCTGTCCAGTGTTGGCTGCAACAGATACTAGAAGTCAGATCACTCAAATCTAGTCTTTTCATCCAAAATAACCTGCAGTCCTTGGAGAAATTATTGATGAAATAATAGGCAAGAGAATGTGATGCTCTTTTGTGGCAAAGAATTGGATTTTGTGGAAGTCTGAGAAGATTGTGCCAAAGCCATGCACGTGCAATGGCTTAAAGACTGTTCCCTCCAGAGTTCATGCTGGTATTTAAGAACCACAGAAAGACATGGAAAGGTGGGAGCAGATGGGATGGCTGAATAGAGCTTTGTCATAACAGTGGGCTAACCTGTGCATGCCATTCAAGACTTAAGAGACTAGTGAGTTCATGGATTGCTTCAGGAAAGGGTCTACTATAGTATCTAGTTTTGTGGGTCTCAGTTTAGCTCTTTGTCTCAACATGTGTCCTTCATTGTCTCAGGACTCAGAAACCAAGAAGGTATTAGATCTAGAAACAGACCACTTTCCTTGTAATCCATCCAGCCTATGGCACTATGTTGTTAGCAACAGGAAATGGGCCAAGGCAGTGGCTAAACATAATTTAAATAAATTCAAGTGATTAAAATATAGTGAACGTATAAATATCGTGATAATGTTAAAAGGAACAAGTGAGAGAAAGACACAAAACTCACTGGAAAATTCTAGATTTTAGGATACAAACTACTCACTTTGGAATTTGATAATTAAATTTAAAAAACTGCCCAGCTCAAGGCTTCCATTATAAATTGTATTTTAAAAATAGAAAATTTCCTTTTGGAAGAAACAGGAGAGTGATTTGTAGGAGATAAAATCAGAAAGGACAATAAAAGTGGAAAAGCATCATTTTACTGTCTTCAAAGAAAGTAAATGCGATGCCTAAGAAGGCCATCAAAACAGCCATCCATTTTACAACTTTGTGGGGCCACCTCTTCATAGACTTCAACCAAAATAGCAGATTGGATGTGTTTGGAGTCAGGAGATTCCATCAGTCTTCTATGAAAGGCAATATTAAAATGACTTACAAATTTGTAAAACAATTCCATTCTTCTTACAGCTCACAAGCATATTTTAATTTCACTTTAAAATGAATCAAGTGGGGTTTGTTGTGATGTATCCTGTCAGAGAAGCAGGAAGTGTGAACAAAACAATCATGCTGCTAATCGAAGATTCTTGTGAGCATAGTTTTACTTGCCATTAGAGTCTTTGTTCAGAAAAAAAATAGTATCTGGTGGATTATTATGTTTGAAATGAAGAAATCAGTTTTAGTTTCTAATATGGTGGGTATGTATAATCTACACACACACACACACACACACACACACACACACAAATCTTTGGAGGTCTCAATAATGCTAGAATTTCTAGGAAGCTCTGAGTCTCTTTGACCTACTAAAAACAACTTTTATATAGCTATTAAACTTATTTTTGCTATTCAAGTTCCCATCTATTAGGTCTTGGCCTTGAACAACTAATTTAATTTCTGGCGCCTTCATTTCCTTATCTATAAAACAGCATTTAAGTATACAGTGATATAAACCAAACCTTCCACACCTCAGCAGATACAGTCTAAGTACTCACTGGGTAGTAATTCTGAAGGTTCAATAAGCAAACACTTATTAACTACTATGTGCCTGTATAATTTTATATGAAAATACCCCAGAAGTTTATTTTCGGTAACCATTGAATACTTTTACTGGAGTTGGTTCTCATTATCTCCTTTAGAAACCTGTTTTTTATTGAGTTAAATATCCACTTTCTGTTCACCGGGTTTGTTATCCAATTACAAAGCAAACACACCACGTTCATTAGAGTCAAAGAGAGTTTTACTCAAATTCAGCTTAAATGGTATCCAGCCCATAGGAAAATAATCGGTTCAGTCTACTTTGCATATGCAATCAGAGATGAAGCTGGATGTTATACATGGCCTCTGTACTGAGGAAAGGAGCTAAGAAAGAGGCTATCCCCACAATGACTGATAATGTTTCACATAATTTCCATCATTTTGCTATTTTCTCACCATTCTGAAGTAACACCTTCACTATGAGATCTGCTCAGCTGGAGTCACCTTCTAATCTTTCTGGCTTCCATATAGATTCACATCTCATCATTGGGCCTTACTGTTGAGTTTCTCTTATCTAAGTCCCTTTCTTAACCTCATCCAGGTCTTTGTTTCTGACATTAATTTTTCTTTCTCAGTTACTGTTCTCATTTTTAGTAATCTGAAGTTTATTCTTTATGTTTTCCTTCTCGTTCTCCCAGTAAATGCACAGTAAGTGTGCCTTCCTTAGGCCTAGTGGGCTGTTTGCTGGAGACAGTGTTAAAATATGTAACCTGTTAGCATGGCACAGAGGAGGAGATGGAATGAGAGATGGGTGGTCAGCAAAAGTTGACACACTTCAGTTCACGCATCCAAGCTGGTACCCTGAATGAGCCTGAGTAAGCAGGCAATGTAGGAAGGGAAAGCAGAGAAGAGAGAGCTAACTGTCAGGATACCGAGACTCATGCAGGGTTGGTCAACGGCTGCCTGTGAGGCTGCAAGACAGGACGCTGGCAGAAGGTATGGAAGAGACTGTTAGACAGGCGAGGCCACCATCAGAGCAGTGCCTGCTCTCAGCAGAAGCAGAGGGCATGGGAGTGGCATGGGTGGGGAGAGGAATGGTGTGTTGTGACTTCAGTTTAAATAGCACGACTTTGGCATCTAAGATGGGAACAGAACCTGGAAGCAAGGGTATTCAAGACCATTCAATCAGTGGTCTCGATTCACAAGACCATGTCCATCTGCTGCAATAAACCCCGAGGATACCCACTGGGGACTACAGCAATGGGGTCATCCAGGTGGTTAGAACAGAGGAGACCGATTGAGACACATGCTGAATGTGGGGCCAAGTCATTTACGGAAATCTACTTGGGCACACTTCCCAGAATTTTACATTTTATTTAGCAGTTAGCCTCCTCTGTGGGGAAAGAGAAGGAAAGGGAAAGAGGGAAGGATGGAAGGAAGGGAAAGGAAGGGAAGGGAAGTGGAGGGGAGGAAAAGGGTGGAAAGGGGAGGAGTGGGGAAGGGAGGGGAAGGAAACCTCCCAGACAGTGTGAAGACTTAATGGTCTGCTCACGGGAAAGATCCTCATTTAAGATATTTTTAATATCTCCTACCCCCCAAATTAAATTTTTTTCTCAAAAACTTCAGGTATCTCACGTGTATCTTCCTTGGCATCAGTGAGTTTTCATCATAAATGCTCATGAGCACGAGGCATTCCAGATGCAGTAGACATGTCATCATGGTCAGGAGAGAAGGCTCCAGCCCCTGTCTCAGCACTGCCATTTCTACACTGTTTGCCTGGGAAAGTTCCTGGCATTTAGGAAGTATTAATAAATGCCACTCTTGCTCAACCTTCTCATAACGTAAATGGTGAAACTCTTAGGCAGATTAAACATCTAGAATGTCTGTTTATAACTCTGGGTCACTTGACATTTTGGAGTACCTCTATCTTAGGGAATCATGGTCAGGCACTTTCACTTTTTAAAACCTTCTCTGTACAACAAAGATGGCTCCTAATAGGGAGTTACTTTTTCTATCAAAAATATTATTTTTATCTCAAAGCCATATTATATGTGCTGTTAGCTCAATATTTTACAGGTGACCGTCTCCTGGGAAGGTCTGGAAAAGATCAGCATTTTAGAGCACAAATCCTTCTATCAAGGGACCCACAAAGCTTGGCTTTAAAGTGTAAAGCTATTTTAAGCACCATGCAAAGAAGCCGTGACTGAGTGGGGCGAGAGAGTGTTCAGCAGCACAGGCATCAACAGTCTTCTGGTTCTCCTGGGCCTTCTGTTTAAGATTAACTAGAGTGGCTCCTGCAGGCCCAAGCCGCCTGCCGCATGGCTCACTTCTCCGAAGGAGGATGTTCCTCATATTGTCATTGCAGTCATGTTGTTCCATGTCATGTGACTCCTAACCTAAGCTTGAGATCCCTGTTGGCATCCGTCCAGCACCTCACCTGTCTTTGCAGTCGCATCCATAAGATATTCTTCACAGTGTAAGAAGCAACAAGTACTGGAATTTTGTCTTGTCTGCATGTCACCTTCATTAATTCATCAGCCATCCCCATGTACAGGCAACCTCCAGCTGGAAAAACTGGGGCCCACTGAGCCACAACCCTAATGCCCCTGGTCTCAGCCACAGTCACAGGCCACGACCAAACATGAGTGGAAAATGTTCCTGACTCCTGGACAGTTGGCCCCTTAGGCTTGGTTTCTGTTTTGCCAGCTCATCTGGAAAAAATGGTAAATTGACTCCTCGCGGTTCTCTTCTTTTGCTTTCCTCTGTCTTTTTGAGGTAGGGCCTAGCTGAAGCCATTGAGAACTGGGTTAACAACAGCATATGATGCACTGTGGCATAGTTTTGGTGGCTCTTAAGCTCTGCTTCAATAAAGACAGTTTTGTAAGATGAAATGTGTGTTCTCTTCCAGTGTTGTTTCTTATTTGGGAACTTGATGAACATCTGAGCCCTGGCCTCCTTACGTCTGACGTGGGAATGGTAAATTCTGTTGAAGGATGTTGTGAAGGATAGAAGATGCAAATTCAAAGTATATAGCATGGTTCTACCGTAGAAGGAGAGTAATGTTGACCATTTCTACTCCCCTCCACTTCCACTGACTGCCACTCTCCAAGTCTCCATTCCAGCCCACTGCAGAGCTGAGCGCTAACTGGCCACTCCCCACAGTCCTTAGAACCAAGGACAGTGCCTTCTGCCCCAGAGGCAGGTGCAAACCCAGGCCTCCGAGGGGACAGCTCTGCCGTCGTTATATGGTGGAAAAGAGAATCTGCCTCAAAATCTGGTTGTGATGGCTAACCATACATTAGTACATGGAGAGAGACCAAGGAGAGTTCCTTCATTTATAAATTAGTGATAACCATTCTATTCTTTCTTTATATTGTCTGCAAACATTTGAGAACAGCCTTGGATTGGTGATCCACATTCACCAAGTAATCGGCCAGTGGTAAAAGTAAGTCCCTTGATTGTGAAACAATAAAGAATCTGTTAAGTCTATATATGATTTTCTGTCAAAGATGTGATTATATTGTATAATGTGCCTCCAGAAAAATGCTTAGTTATGAAAATATGTCAAGGACATAACAGATGATATAGCAGCAGTTGTTGAATTTAAAACTAACTTTTTTGTTTTTGCTAAAACTTTTGGGGATGAAATTTTGTATCTTTATTCTGTAGAAGGTAAAGTGAAAAGAAGAAGATGAAACAAAAAAGGCTTTGTAAGGATCATCACAGTATAACATAACAGCACAGTTCACTCGGAAGGGACCAACTTCCCAAAGAGAAGTTAAATGGAGCATGCATCTATATTTAAATGCACAGCATATTCAGCGACAGTGGGATTTGGAGTCATCTTCTCTTCCATATGTTGTTAGGTAACTGTGGATCAAATACAGAATATATGTCTTGCTTCTTTTAGAAAACACTCGTTTAGATTAGAATGGCTTTAAACACACAGTTTTCCTGCAGCAGTCTCCCAAGGCTGAGATTACAGGGCTAAATGACCACTTTCACAGATGATTTTCAAATACTTTAAATGACGACAGGGTTTAGAAACAAACAAACAAACAAAAGACCTATGTGTCTACTTCAAAGCCAGTTTTAAGATCATTGGAGACACTATTCTGCTGGAAAGAAGTGTCAGCTATATGTCTCGGGCATGGTAGTCAGGGTGGAGCTAAATCTTCACCTATCTTTTTTTTTTTCAGATGTCAAAGATGTCCTCACATAAAAAGACCTGCCAAGGATTTGCTTTGGCACCATACTCACTCAACTGAGACCTAAGGATTTCCTGTCATAGAAGGTGTGTGTGTGTGTGTGTGTGTGTGTGTGTGTGTTGGCTTACAATAGTTTGTTTAAATAAACTTTGGAGTGGAAACATAAATCAAATAAATGCCACAATGCAGAGTCACTCTGGGCAGAGAAAGGATCTGGACAGAGTTAAGGAGCCAGTCTGCAGGGAGAAACCATGCTTACTTCTACAAAAATGTGATTAATCTTCATTCAAATGCAAAATGATCTGGTAAGACATCAGGGAGGCAGGAGTTAAAAGACAGAGACATTACAGTCACACTTAATAGGTAGTGATAATTCTTTGTGCATTTCTTGGTAAAATGTAGATATGACATAGTATCTCTATTGTATTGATAAAGGAGTTACATGTATTAGACAAGTGCCCCAATATAGTCAAGGCCAGGCAGGGTCTGTTAGATGAGTGACCCCCTTGTGTAGTGTCAGACATTTGAGTTGGACATCCTACATCTGTCCTGAACTTCTGCAATGAACATCCTCATGTTC
This sequence comes from Apodemus agrarius, assembly GCA_964023405.1. Classification (NCBI taxonomy): domain Eukaryota; kingdom Metazoa; phylum Chordata; class Mammalia; order Rodentia; family Muridae; genus Apodemus; species Apodemus agrarius. The sequence continues at coordinate 6,021,306 of OZ030012.1, read as the reverse complement.
TTTTCATATAATGTTTTGTGTATTCACATGTGTATGCATGTGCATGTATACATATTATGGCTGCTTCTGTGTGAATGTGTGTGTATATTTGTCAATTGGAAGTGGAGGTTTATGATTGTATACATACATATGTATGTGCTTGTGTTTGTACATGGGTATGTATGCTTATGTGTGTTCATTCATACATGCATTGCACGTGTGTGTACATTCAGTAGACTAGATTTGCATTTGAGTTTTTCCTTCCTACATTTGCAGTGGTTGAAGTCATGCCCTATACACATATTTATCTCTGTAGTCCCAGTACAATTTTTTCTTAAATGCAACATGAATAAACACCTTTAAAGTGAATGAAGTCATGTCGGCAGTGGGAGGATTTTGTGTGTAAGGAGCTTCATCAAAGGACTTAAACCCAGAGAATAGGGCAGGCATTTCCCAAGCACAAGGAACGCTAGCTCCAGCAGTGCCTGGAGAGAAGAATTTTAATTCTATGAATCGTTAGAGAAAGCTTCAAAGAGAAAGTTAGAACTGCACTGTCCACTCACACATGGATCCCCACATGCATGTATACATATGTATAGTACACACAAGCACACATACAAATGTATGTGTAAGCAACACACATGTATGAACACTTACCAGCATGCCTATGTGTACACACAAATACATACATATATAAGCATGCAAATGCCTTGCATATATGAATGAATACAAGCATGCATACATATTGAGGCATGAATATGAATTGTCCCCAGAGGCTCATAACTTTGAATGCTTAGGATACTACTTCTTGGTAGGAATTAGGGAGTGTAGCCTTGTTGTAGTAGGTGAGTCCTTGTCGGGGGCAGGGACTTTGTGGTTTAAAATGCTCAAGCCAGCCAGTGTTTCTCTCTTTCTGCTGCCTTCAGATCCAGATATTGAACTTTCAGTTGCTGTGTCTGCCTGTGTGCTGCCATGCTCTCCTCCATGAGAATGATGGCCTAAGCCTCTGAAACTACACGCAAGCCCAAATTAAGTGCTTCCTTTATCAGAGTTTCCATGTTCATTGTGTTTTCACAGCAATAGAACATGACTAAAACATACATGTATACATACACATGCACAGACACAAGTACATATGCATACCCACATGAAACCCCCACTCCCATACACATTGTTCATACGCAGTCATACAGAAGTACACACACATATCCAGATGTATACATGCATGTGCAAGTGTACGCACATCATAAGATGAAAATAAAGCATTATGGATAATGATTTAATGACACAATACATTCTAGTAAATGATACTGCTTATGTTTTCACAGTTCCTCATATTATATGCACATATTGTAAAAGCATTGATGTCAAGGCATTGAAGAATCCATGATGGGAGATTAACAGTGTTGAGCTTGAGGACTTCAGCTTCATCAATAACGATTTAATTGTTTTAAGTACAATGCACTGTTATGTTCCCTGGGCAGTTAGGAGGAAATCCAGGCCTCGGTGGGCTCAGCGGAGCACTCCATGGTTAATATGGAGTCTGATAGCTCTGCTTTCCTCAGTACAGCGGTGTCAGCGACATACAGGTGCCATTAAGACCTGTCACACACATGCCACAAAATGCACCTTTCTCCTCCCTTCTGGCTTCAGCGTGTCAAGCTCTACCTGTGTCCGTTTGTGTTCAGTGCTAGACAGAAAGACCTCCTGCCTGAGAAGCCCTTGGCTGTAGAGCTTTGAAATGCAGTCCAGTGAATTACTACACATTTATTTTTAGGATAATGGGAAAACTGCCCAGGGTAAACTTTCTGAGAGCACATTAAACCAAACACGATGATTGGAGAATTATCTCCTCAAGGGCCCAAATGCTAATTACATAAATTGTGGTGGAGGAGATTGTTGGGTAATTTTGAGGACTACAGATGAGAAAGATTTCCTGAACTTTAGAGACAGGGAAGCTCCAGCTTACTCGGCTGTTAGTGGGCGGCCTGCTCTCATTTTTCTTCATGAAATGATATTGTGGGAAAGTCTGATTCTAAGCCAGTCTTGTTTAGATGCTCAATTATCATCACCAATTGGAAGGGACATGTTCTTAATAAAATAAAAGCAGTTTCATTTCTGTCCTGTGCTCACCACCATGGCCATCTGTAACAATTCTCTATAAGCTTTCTAAACCCCATTGTTTCTGACAGAGGGTCAGAGCTTCGGACACAGAAGTACGGCGAGCGCCAATCACTTAGCATATGTGTAATTAGGTGTGGCTATCTCTTGGTGGCATAGCCTTTTCTGCATGTCACCTCTCAAGCAGTGGCCAGCGGTATATATTCTGATTTATTGCTCTCCCACCTGTACCTAGCCTGGGGCCTGGGTATGACAGGTAATCAGTAAGTTAGTGTATGAGCTGAGGTACTTCAGATAATTAATTCATCAATATTGAATACCCAAAATGAAAGTGTTATAATATTACAAAACAATTACAAATGCTCCCATGTTGCACAGTCTTGAGTATTGTAAATAATACAGTTCTATTATGATATAATATTTGTTTAATCATACTGCATTCAATATCTCTCACACAGTGTTGCTGCAGCACAATGGCCCATCCAAATAAGGATGTAGCATAATTAGCTATGATAACCGGTTTACAGAAGAAAATATTGATTTACTGAATGTCTAATAGTTTTCTGGTCATTAGGCATATTAAAGTAAGACAATAAAAATGTCTCTGTTCCCCATAAGAACAAGTTGCTGGCCTGAATTAGTAGGATTGGCAAGTGATATTTTCACCTCTGATAGACACTGTCATTCCTGACCGTGTCCTGGGTCATACTGACTCTGACAGTGTCTTGTCAAAGGAGTGTAATAGGCTTTTCAGCCAACTGCAGTGGCTTACTTAAGGGAAGGCATTTCTCCTCCTTTATATTCTCTATATCCTGAATGTAATGTTTTTCTCCCTCTCTTCTCTGTTCCACATAAAACCAGTAAAACCAATTAAAACCAGCTGTCCGCTGGGCGGTGGTGGCGCACGCCTTTAATCCCAGCACTTGGGAGGCAGAGGCAGGCAGATTTCTAAGTTCGAGGCCAGCCTGGTCTACAGAGTGAGTTCCAGGACAGCCAGGACTACACAGAGAAACCCTGTCTCGAAAAACAAACAAACAAACAAACAAAAAAAAAAACCAAAAAAACAAAAAACCAGCTGTCCTAGTTGACCCAACGTGTCTCTCACTCTCACCTGCGTGAGCCTTGTCTCGGGGCGCTTCACCAAAGGTGAGGCTAATGTGATATACATCTTTATATCACATACTTCTGTTCTTTGCATTCTTTCTTCATGTTCATATTTAGCATTCTAGATGGTTCCTCACTTGGCAAACATGTTTAACTGTGTTTCCTATTATGAGAAAGGAAGCACTGTGGTTGAGGGCTGAGACCTGGAGCGCACCATCTGGGTTTGAATCCTGACTTTACCACTTCCTAACTGTCATGAGGACAGCTGGATTTCCTCCCGAGTAAAGAGTGAGAACCAGCGTGCCTCTGTGGCGGGGCTGAGACGAGCCCTGTGGAACCTCCAGCCCTGCGGAGCCTCGAGAACCAGCACTGATCACAGGAGACACCTTGGAATGCCAAGGTTGTCAGTCACATCTCTGGTTCCCTTACCTCACCTGCCACGCCCCTCTGGGCCTCCTGGCTTATGCACAGCCCTCAGTTTTGAACTAACTCTCAACCCAGCTCTGTCACAGCCTCTTCCCAGTCACTAACGTCCTCTGGTTATCTGTCATTCCTGGGACTCCTGGAAGGCTCTCTCTACTGTATTCACTTGAATTTGCTCACTGACTCCCAATTCATCCGAATCGTGGCACCCTAACTCTGTCTTCCCCGAGGGTGTGACTAGACACCTCTCCTCAGTGCTTAGACCCCTGAGCCAGCTGAGCGTCGTACCTTCCGTGAAGCCTCCCTTTGGCACTAGAACCCACAAATCCCAGCTCACAGTCCAGCAAGATGGCTCAGGAGTTCAAGTGCTGACCATGAGAGCCTGACAGTATGCGAACCTGTGTAAAAGTCAACGCAGAAAGCCGACTCCACACGTGCTCCTCTGCTCTACACACACACACACACACACACACACACACACACAGACACAGAGAGAGAGAGCTCTCAAACTCCTCCCCCCCTGTTCCCACAGGAAACCGTATAAATCTCCTCAATTTTACCACTGTTTGTCTCTGACAATCTCTAATGAAACTTTATTTTTGCATATAGTAACCCTTCAGCTGTATGATATGCTTCTTAACAGTGACACTGTCACTGAGGGTGGTCTTTGAATACCATATGTATGAATTTATTTAATCTGCACATTAAAACATATCTGCCATTATTACCCTCATTTTGTGTCCAAGACAGAGAGAAATAAAGTCACAGAAGAGCACCTTTCTCAAAATAGAGGAAGCGCATAAATAGTTGCTACAGGGATCGATTTGCCCACAGATTTTCTCTAACTTAATGAATGATTTATAAATATCTATATTTAATTGCTCCTTGTATGTATTGTTGAATATAGGTGCTTCATTTCTACTACTTCATTTTAAAATAGGGCCTTACTAATAATGTCTTTTGAGAGTAAACTGAAATGCTACTCCAAGGACAATGACAGTGAGGTAGGTGATCTTCATTTTGTGTATACACTTGATGTAGTAAATTCTGAAAAGTAGCAGCATATATCATGGGCACCAACTAACTTGCAGCATTGAAGTTAAAGGCACCTAATATGTATCCTCTTAAAATAAATATACATTTAATATGTACCCACTTAATATGTATCAATTTATTATATGTCCATTTAATATATCCACCTAATATGTATTCATTTAATATGTATCCCCTTAATATATCCACTTACTTTGAATTCATTTAATAAATCCACTTAATATGTATCCATTTAATATATATATCCACTTAATATGTATGCACTTAATATGCATCCACTTCATATATAACCACTAAGAATCAGCTGCCAAGCCGGGCGTGGTGGCACACGACTGTAATCCCAGCACTTGGGAGGCAGAGGCAGGCGGATTTCTGAGTTCAAGGCCAGCCTGATCTACAGAGTGAGTTCCAGGACAGCCAGGACTACACAGAGAAACCCTGTCTCGAAAAAAACCAAAAAAAAAAAAAAAAAAAAAAAAAAAATCAGCTGCCAATTTCCCATGCTTCTGACTTTGAGACTTGCTGAGCAGTAAACCAGAAGTAGGACAGAATAATTGGCCTTTGGAAGTTTCTAAAGGGGCTGGTCAGTGTCCTAGGGACACTATAGAATACAAGGAATACTAACATGAAAGGAGTCAAGACTCCACTACTGAGTCCAGAAAGTTCAAGTCTTCCCACTCGCCCCATTCTCACATGTGCTCTTGGATGGAGCACAGTGAACTCGGGTCCATGAAGCTGCATGCATTCAATATCACTTACAAACTTAGTTACTTAATCAGAATACAAAACCAAAACCAAAACATGCCTCTCCAAGTGAGCAAAGCATGTGCATTTCCAGAGGGGCCTCCCTGGGGGCCTCTGACGTATGCATGCTCCAGTCCCTGTCCCGCTGCTTTTGAGGAGGGACTGTTGGAACTCAGAACCCGAGGAAGCAGCAGGGCCTGCGGCTCACGTGTGGCTCACACGCCACCTCTGCACTGCATATCAGCTTCTTAGATAACACCTTTATCTCCTGCATCAAACTGTGACTCGATTTGTATTTGTAATGCGTTCTTATCTTCAAAGGTAAACAAGTTTGGCTTGGCGTTTACTGAGGTGGAAGAAATTTTAAAATGTTTCTATGGAAGATAAACTCTGAAAGATACTCTACAAACTATTGCAAAGCCATTGGTTAAGTGTGTAAATAAAATGTTCTTTAAAAATGTGCAGGTTTTACTGAAATCAGGATCGTCTCAGGGAAATTGGGTTACTGTGAAATTCAGATTGTTCATTTATTCAAAGCAATTATTCCTGTCATCTCATACACAAGAAGCTATGCTAAACAAAAAAGATAAACTAAACTTTTGTTTAGAATTATTATATCAATATAATATCAAATTACATTTATGGAAAGGACAAACATAATTTGAAATTGTATTATACATTATATATCTATATATCTATACATAGATATATAGATGTATATGACATTTGTATATATACTGTAAACAAATAACCTGTATATAAATGTACACACAGATATACAATTATGTACACATATGTAGCTTTAATTACTACAAGCCCCGTGTTTTGTTTGTACAGGAGATAGACATGAGCACGTCACTAGCGTAAAGCTGTATCTTGAGAGGAAGAGAATCTCTGGCCTGGGTCATGACTTGAGTACAGTTGAAAATGTGAGTCACAGTTATACTAGCCGACCACAGTCACCCTGGGGTACTGTGGGCAATGCATACAGTTAAAATAGCATCATAGTCTAAGGTGTAAAGAAGTATCACCATTTCTTAGAAGCAAGCAGAACTAAAATGTGTAGAGTATTAGACAGTCTCCATGGCGACGGGATGGAGAGAAGGGTGGGGAGAAGCTGCTTACCTTCCATCGCCCTCTTAAAGAAGACCTTGCAGCTCCCACAGGTAAGCACGCCATAGTGACAGCCAGATGCTTCATCCCCGCAGATCAAACAGATCTTCTGAGGTAAGGAATCAAAGCCGTACTGCGGGCTCTGGCTGGCTTCTGAATCTGGCCTTGAAACGCAAACAGATTCTGTTTAGTTTTAGGTGCACTGCTGTCCGATAAAGAAAGTTCTCCTAAACTGGTACCAACGAGACCAGGGAATTTTTTAAATAGAACCGTAGTATCTATTTATGAGCTCTTTTGTTTGTGTGTGTGTGGTTTTTTGTTTTTGTTTTTTGTTTTTGTTTGTTTTGTTTTTGCTAAAGGTCTCATGGAACCAGGTTGGCTTTAAATTTGCCCTGTGTCAAGGTCTGGTCTTGAACTCGTGAATTTCCAGTTTCCGAGTGCTGAGGACAGAAACATTTGCCACCGTTCCCAGTTCCTAAGGTGTTTGGGGACAGAACTCTGGGCTCAGGGTATGACAGGTAAGCAAAGGTTCTAGGAACTGATCCACATACATCCCCAGCTCTTAGGACCGTAAACATACAAAAAAAATTCATACACACATACATATACACACACATATGTATACACACATATTTGAATGTCAGTGGACTAAACTTGATGCTTGATATCTTAAACTCCCAGTAATGGATTCCTTGGACACACATGTCATTAACATTCATTAGCTTAATAAGAGGAGAGGGCGTGCATCCTTACACGTTCACAAAAGCTAGAAACTCCTTCAGACCGAGCTCCTTACACAGAAGTGATTTTGCCTTTGGCAGATGAAATACGACCTCCTTCCTGAGTGCTGGGTCACAACCAACGCGGCTGTGCTGGAGGAGTTTAACTGGACTTAGCACTGGTTCCGGTTTGGAAAGGCCGATCGCTCCAGCGTATAAATATAGGTGCGATTTTAAGGCATTGCTAACAGGCTCACATTACTTTGCCTCGTCACTGCATCTGAGACTCCAAAACCTGAGACTTTTCTTCCCTTTCGCATCCATTACTTCAGTATGTGGGGTAAGAGCTCTTGACGACATACATGAGGAAGGCAAAGGCCCAGTGTGAGGACTCCATGCCCTGGCAGCCCTGCAGATGTCTAAACCCGTCATTCAAACACTTCCCTCCTGCAGTTTACCTCACTCTTGATGTTCCTGGGGAAAGTGGGCCAGAGGCCTGTCCGGATCCCTAAGGTGTTGCTCATTTCAGTTCTGAAGCCACACTTAAGCCCCACCCCTCCCAGAAAAGCTGGGCTCCTGCACCTCAGCCCCCCAACATACACACACACACACACACACACACACACACACACACACGGGGTGGGGGTGGGGCGCAATGCCCTTCTTAGCCCCCAACAAATCCTCAGCACAATCCAAGATCTTGGAGCGACGCCTCCGGGTTTGAACCTGGGTGCTCCCGCTTCGGGAGGTGTACAGGCAGTGTTTGGGAGAATGGTGCACAATAAAATGGTACATCTGCACCCCCTTTTTAGGACCCCTCCCAAAAGTGTAAGAAAAAGGGAGGCACTGGATCGCGGGTGTCGGGTCTCCAAAGCCCAGATTCCCAGCCCCCCCCCGACCCCCCGCGGCCACCCTGCCACCCAGAGACGCTGGAACCAGCAGGGCAGGGCCGCCTGCGGGTGCTCACCTCAGGTAGTTGAGGTACGGCGGGTAGACCTGGGGCAGGCTGTCCTTGAGCACGGCGGCCTGGTAGCCCAGCTGCGGGAGCCCATTGAGGCCGAGCGGCGGGTAGATGGAGGGTGCGGCGGCGGCGGCCGGGGCGGCCGGCAGGCTGTCCCGGGGGAGCAGGCAGGAGCCGGCGGCCGGGGGCTTGCAGGGCAACGGCGCGAAGGAAGCCTGCGCGGGCGGCGCGCCCTCCGCCTTGTACAGGATGCACTCCAGCGCGGAGCCGGAGGAGGACGCGGGCGACGCCGCGGCGCTGCCGGGGCCGCCGGTCACCGCCGCCTCTCCCGGCCTGGAGGGAGGCGCTCGCTGCGGCGCCGGCGCCAGCGGGAAGTCTGGAAAGGTGGCGGCGCTCGCTCCCGCCAACAGGTAGGGGCGCGGCGAGCGCGCGGCAGCATCCGCGCCCTCCTCCTCCTCCTTGATCTTCAAGCCGGGAGGCTGGAAGTCGCCGTAAAGAGGGAACGCGTCCTCTTTGGGCTCGCCTTCCGGAGGGTAGGTGCAGTCCGGGAAGTCACCGCAGGGCACCGGCGGGGATGGCGCGGAGGGCGAGCCCCGAGGCGGGGCAAAGGGGCCCTGGGCTGCGGCCCCGCCGTCGTAGCCGTCCCCCTCCAGCAGCTGCCGGGTGCGGGCGGCCAGGAGCGCGTGGTTCAGAGGCAGGATGGGCACGTGGATGAAATCCACCACGGTGGTGGCCAGTGGGGAGCGCCCGGGGGCAACCGGGGCGTCTTGCTCCAAGGAGACCCTGGGAGCAGAAAACCGGGGATCTTCCTTGGGGACCAGGGTGACGCCTCCTGGGGCCGCCGCGGGCGCGTTGGCTGCGACTCCTCCTCCGTTGCCCGTGCCTTCCAGTGCTCGAGGTTTGCTCTTCAGAAGCGGAGCTGCAGAGCCCTCGGCCTCGAGGCCAGTGTCCTCCTCCGCTTCCACCGCAGCCGGCTGCGAGGACGGCTTCACCCCTGCCCCGGGCCAGTGAGCACTCCCGGAGGTCGGGAGCAACAGCTGCCTGGGTGGAGACAGTCCTTTGGGCAGCACCTTCTGCCCGGCTCCTGTCCCGGAGCTGTCGCCAGCCTTGCTCTCTGGCCGGCTCATGAGCGGGGACGACAACCCCTTGGTAGCAGTGACAACACTGCGGGAGTCTTCTGGAAGCTCTGGCCCAAAGAGACACCAAGAAGTGATGGCCTCGCTGGCTGGAGGGTTAGCGTGGCTCTGCTCGGTCCCCGAGGGCTCCAACAAGGAGTCTAAGACACTGTCTAAGAGTCTGCTGTCCTTCTCCGGGGCTCTGGGATTTCTGCCTCCTTCCCTACGAGTGGCTTCTACTCCAGAGAAAGCTCCCTCCACGTCGGACAGCGACTGCTGCTCCTGTGTCTTTCCGTCTGGGAGCTCCGGACCCTGGCAGGACCGAGGGAAGAGCAGCCCGTCCAGGGAGATCGGAATAGGCGAGACTACAGACGTTGCGTCCGAGTGCTGGCTCCCCTGGAAGGGACCCGGGTCGAAGCGTGCAAGCAAGGGGGACCCGACGTGGGTGGGGGAGGGCGCGGCGCCAGACGTGTGGAGAGCCAGCGGATCCTTTGCCTGCAGCTCAGTCATGACGACCCGAGCTCCCCTTTTCTCCTCCCCTGTCTCCTGGGAGGAGGGAAAAAGGAAGGAGGAGGGGGTGCCGGTGATATAGGGGCAGAGGGAGGGGGAAGTGGGTGTTGAGTCGCAGGACCCGTGAGATCTCCACCTCCTGGGCGGGAGGGGCGGTCTCGGTCAGCTCCAGTCCTTACCCGCCACCCAGACGCAGAGGAAGGGTGGTAGTCGCGCTGTCCCGGTGGCAGTGGGGTGAGGACAGGAAGAAGTAGCAGGAGCAAGCAGGTCTGAGAACTGAGAATTAGTTACTCGAGAGACTTTTTTCGTGTTTCTCCTTGAATGTGCTGCAAAAAGGGCTCCCGCTATCTCCGGACTTCTTAGGTTAGCTGGAACCTAGACGTCTTAGTAAGTTTGCCTTACAGTCCTCACCAAAACCCTGGGGCTAAGACATAGCCCATTCTTAGTCGTTCTCCTGCTGCGACAGTCTCTACAGACCCCTGGGTTCTCTACAATCCTGGCGAGTTCTGGTTGCCGGTTGCTCTAGCAAAGCTAAGAGAAGCCAGCAGAATGGCAGAATCTTCACACCAGGAAATACTACAAAGCCTACAGTGACAGTCTAGACTGGCTCATTAGCTTTCTAGCAAGCCTCCGCGCTCTAGGAAGCCCCGCCCAAAGCCCCTCCCTAGCCAATCACCAGCTAGATCCAAAACTCTGGCGTGTCATTCTTGCTACTCACTAGTCTGATTCCACCTATGGAGTATCAGATGCTTTGAGAAGAAATCTTCTAAACATATCAGAATTTATACTGCCAATTAAGAAGTATGCTAGCCCCACCCTATAAAAAGTAAAATTGTGAAGATTTCAGGATTTGAAATTTGTAAATATTCAACACAACATATGGTGGCATTTTTTTATGTATAAAAGGAATAAAAATGACCCCAAATATTTTCATTTTTATTATGTGTATATGTCTGTGAGTGCATGTCACTTGGTTACAGAGTTGCTCAGAGGTCAGCAGAGAGGGTGAGACCCCTCAGAGGTGAAGTTACAGGTGGTTGTGGGGGGGTCTGATGTGGGTGCCGAGGTGCTAACTGGGGTCCTCTGAAAGCAGCACGTGCTCTTGTGTGCATACTTGTGAGTGCCTGCGTGTGTCACTGTGCGTAGGGTAGTCTAAGGCCAGCCACACGGAGCGGATTTCCTCCTCGAACAGTTCAGATTCTGGAGCTAGAACTCATCCTGAGTTTGACACCTGGCTGCCTGTCCAGCCCGCCTCTAACACGTTCAAACTAGTCTTGTGAAAAGCAGGCCACCAATGTGCCTTAGCAGGTAAGGACGGAAGACAATTGGTAGCACAGCTCTGCCTGTGTGGGGAGTTTGGACCTTGAGTGTCATACTCGGTTTATCCTAATGAATAAATCTCCCGGTTTTCATTCAGTCCTTACTAAATGTCCCGCATCACGTCTTAAGATTTCCACTGGAGGAACTAAATGACATTTTCTCCCCTCTATGATTCACTACTCTCAGAATAATTATCATTGAGCTTTAAAAATAAATTACCCTTAAATTCATGAGAACATTGTGGAGGTGAGAGAGTAATATGGTATATTTTATAGACAGTCATAAGCTAATGTCCCAGATCAATCCCAGATCAGTGGACGTCCTGACATGTCCCTGTTCAAAACTGAGTTAGTTATTTGGGAAATGTCTCTGAGTATGTCCAGGTGCTTTTTATGCTGACCCCTTGCAGTTATTCTCAGCCAGGTTTAGAAGGTTGGTGGAAGGCTCCAAAACTGCAGAACAAGTGGAGCTGCTAGAGACAAGGTGCCTGGACGCCTGAATCACCAGGGAGGTGCTGCCCAGAAGGAAGCTCTGTACACCGGACCATTGCATTTGGGTGTGCACTACTCCAGCAACGAATTATCGCTGACTAATTTTAAATGTGTGAGTATTAGGGAGGTGGAAGAGAAGTCAAGGAAGCAGTTATTGTATGTCCTCATGGTATCAAATGGTAAAAATGGAGTGGCAACTGGGGGTGGGCATTCTGGACAGTGCATAGAATAAGTGTGGGAAGCAACGAGAGGAGGCTAGCAGGTGGCCTCCTATACAGGCATGTGCATGAATAATGTATATGGGGACCTTGACTAAAGACAGAGTGAGACTGACAGTAGCCTCCACAAGTGCACACATTCTCTTCACAAGCTCTGCATACTGTCCTTTCCCGCCCTTCCTGCAGCACTACCCACACAGTAACCGGAGATCTGCATTCTACCACTGTACACTTGGATGTCTAAAGGTTCCTGGCTGCTTTACTAGGTGTTCTGCTAAATTATGCTCTTTGTCTTAGACATGAGTTTCTTTCCAAGGGTTTATATTAGCAGGCATACCTTTTCAGAACAGGTTTAGGTTTATAGCAAAATCTGCCAGCGAGTAAAGTGCAGCCTTGTGCTCTCTGTGCAGCTTTCTGCAAGCTGCTGCTAGCGAGCTCATGGTGGCCGCTGACTTCTGTCCAGAGTATATTCAGCTTTCTTTCCATAGCTGTTTTCTTTTCTAACATTCCACCAGGGACAATTTGTTTCATTGCTATCATGGCTTCCCCAAATCCTCTGGGCTATGGTGGCTCCCAACATCCTTTGCATTTCATGACCTCAACACTCCTGAGAACTCTTGCAGGGTGGCATTCTCTAAGTGATCATGGCTCATGGGTTTGGGATAGAGAGTTAAACTTGTCGAGTGGTGTTTTCACCACCTGGCAAAAAGGGTTCCCGCTGAACAGGGCTCACGGCATGTGCTTGGCCTTGAGCACCTGTGTGACGCAGTGTTTCTCAGGGTCCTTCACATGGGTAGCAACTCCACAGTTTGGATGGAAATCACTGAGCACTTAGAGTACATATGAGAGGGACGAGGTGGGAGGAGTTACACGCTTCACTCTGGGGTGGAGTAGCTAACTGAAAGCCTTATCTGTAGTTCTGCATGGGGCGCACACATAAGGCCTAGGACCACTTTATTCTGTCCTTTGTGTATACCATAAGGTATACACATTGTTCCTCAAGGGCTTTTCAGCGTTGAGTACTAGGGGCTCCTCTGCCATCCTCTGGACCAGGTGACATGCTTTGCTATTGTGACAAAGATGCACTAGCATAGAGTAAAATATTTTGAACACTTTTCCTTTAGTTCTCTGGAGCCAACCCCCTCCTCAAAAAAAAATTCTCTTTGGTTCTCCAAAGCTTCTTTGGAAACGATTTGCATGTTACTTCTATCATCCTAGAATCAGGCATTTCTCTTTGTAATTCAGTTCTTTTAATTGAAAACAATAATATTAGAAATGACAACTTCTGCTCCAGTTTATGTAATACACTCTTCTTATTTTTTGTATAATACTTTGAGTTTCAATTCTATTGTACTATACATCAATAGTTTACTCTATTGCCAAGTTAGAAATACAGTGAATGAATACTGTTGTGGGAAACATTGAAAACTTGACCAGTCATCTCTCCTGCCCTGCCAGGCCTCAACGCCATGTCCCAGCGGGTCCTGCTCTGCAAGTTCTCTCCCAGCCCCTCCCACAGCAGCCCAGCTCTGTTCCTCTCCGCCATAACTCCCCCCCAGCCCCCTGTAACCGGAGGACCCACATTCCAGTAACCAAGTAAATCAGAACTGTTGTACTTAATTATCCAACCAGATTTATGTATAAATAATATTACAATATTGAAAGATGTCAATATAATAATTTTAGAGCCAATTGTTAATGAGGAAAACTTTATCCCAATATTTTTTAATTTATAATATCCTCTTCATTTACATTGTCAATGGTAAAACCTTTCCTGCTATCCCCCCTCCCCTAAGATCGCCAACCCCTCCCCTTCCTCCTTCCCCCTGCCTCCACGTATATGCCTTTCCCCCCACCCCTGGTTTCCCTTTGTTCAGGCCTCTGTTGAGCCTTTACCTGATCAAGGACCATTCCTCCCACTGATGCCCAACAAGGCCTTCCTCTGCCACAATTTTGGCTGGAACCATGTGTGCCCCTTGGTTGATGGTTCAGTCCCTGGGAGTCTTGGGGCATCTGGGTGGCCAAAATCATTGTTCTTCCCATGGGGCTGTAAACCCCTCCAGCTCCTCTGGACAGTCCTCTAGCTCCTCCATTGGGGACCCCACGGCCAGTCCAATAGTTGGTTGTTAGCATCTGCCTCTGTGTTTGTAAGGCTCTGGCAGGGCCCCTCCAGAGACAACCATGGCATGCTCCTTTTGGTATACACTTCTTGTCCTCCATAGTAGTGTCGGGGTTTGTTGACTGTTTTATAGGATGAATCCCCAGGTAGGGCAGTCTCTGGGTGGCCTTTCCTTCAGTCTCTTTTCCACCCATTGTCTCCCTTATTGCTTCTGTGGCTATTTTGTTCCCTATCGTAGAGGAACCAAAGCACCCTCACTTAAGTCCTCCTTCTTTTTGAGCGTGGTGAATTGTAACTTGTTTATTTTGAACTTTTGGGCTAACATCCACTTATTAGTGAGTGCATACCATGTGTGTTCTTTTGTGATTGGGTTGCCTCACTCAGGATGACACTTTCTAGTTCCATCCATTTGTCTAAGAATTTCATGAATTCATTGTTTTTAATAGCTGAATAGTTCTCTATTATGTATATATACCATAGTTTCTGTATCCATTCCTCTGTTGAGGGATATCTGGGTTCTTTCCATCTTCTGGCTATTATGAGGCTGCTATGAACATAGTGGAGCATGTGTCCTTAATACATATAGGAGCATGTGTCCTTAATACATATAGGAGCATCTTCTGGGTATATGCCCAGGAGTGGTATAGCTGGGTCCACTGGTATATTGAACCATCCCTGCATCCCTGGGATGAAGCCTACCTGATCATGGTGAATTATAGTTTTGATGCATTCTTAGATTCAGTTGGCCAGGATTTTGTTCAATATTTTTGTATCAATGTTCATGAGGGAGATTGGTCTGAAGTTGTCCTTCCTTGTTTGGTCTTTGTTTGGTTTAGGTATAAGCGTTATTGTGGTTTCATAGAATTAGTTGGGTAGTGTTCCTTGAGTTTCTATTTCGTGGAAAAGTTTGAAGAGTGTTGGTATTAACTCTTCTTTGAAGATCTGATAGAATTCCCTGCTAAACCCATCTGGTCCTGGGCTTTGCTTTGATGGGAGACCATTAATGACTGCTTCTATTTCCTCAGGACTTATGGGACTGTTTAGATGATTTATCTGATCCTGTTTTAACATTGGCATTGGTATGTATCTAGAAAGCTGTCCATTTCATCCAGGTTTTCAAACCTTGTTGAGTTTAAGCTCTTGTAGTAGGATCTGATGATTTTTTTTGAATTTCCAATTTCTGTTGTTATGTCCCCTTTTTCATTTCTGATTTTATTAATTTGGATACTGTCTCTGTGCCCTCTGGTTAGTCTGGCTAAGGGTTTCTTTATCTTGTGGATTTTTTTTCAAAGAACCAGCTCCTTGTTTTGTTGATTCTTTGTATAGTTCTTTTTGTTTCTGTTTGGTTGATTTCGGCCCTAAGTTTGATTATTTCCTGCCATCTACTCCTCTTGAGGGTATTTGCTTCCTTTTGTTCTAGAGCTTTCAAGTGCACTGTCAAGCTGTTACTGTAAGCTCTCTCCATTCTCTTTTCGGAGGCACTCAGAGCTGTGAGTTTTCCTCTTAGCACTGCTTTCATTGTGTCCCATAAATTCTGGTACTATGTGTCTTCATTTTCATTAAATTCTAAAAAGTCTTTAATTTCTTTCTTTATTTCTTCCTTGACCAAGCTATCGTTGAGGAGAACATTGTTCAATGTCCATATGTATGTGTGTTTTCCATTGCTTTTGTTTGAGCTTAAGACCAGCCTTAGGCCGTGGTGATCTGATAATATACATGGAATAATTTCGATATTTCTGTATCTGTTGAGGCCTGTTTTGTGACCAATTAGATGGTCAATTTTTGAGAAAATACCATGAGGTGCTGAGAAGAAGGTATATTCCTTTGCTTTAGGGTGGAATATTATATAAATATCTGTTAGATCGATTTGGTCCATAACTTCAGTTAGTTTCACTGTATCTCTGCTTAGCTTCTGATTCCATGATTTGCCCATTTTTTTTTTTTGATTTGCCCATTTTTGAGAGTGGGGTTTTGAAGTCTCCCACTATTATTGTGTGGGGTGCAATGTGTGCTTTGGGCTTTATTAAACTTTCTTTAACAAATGTGGGCACCCTTGCATTCAGAGCATAGATGTTCAGAATTGAGAGTTCATCTTGGTAGACTTTTCTTTTGACCAGTATGAAGTGTCCCTCCTTATCTCTTTTTGACAACTTTTGGCTGAAAGTCAATTTTATCTGATATAAGAATGGCTACTCCAGCTTGTTTCTTGGGACCATTTGCTTGGAAAATTGTTTTCTAACATTTGACTCTTAAATAGTGACTATCAGCCGGGCGTTGGTGGCGCACGCCTTTAATCCTAGCACTTGGGAGGCAGAGGCAGGCGGATTTCAGAGTTCAAGGCCAGCCTGGTCTACAGAGTGAGTTCCAGGACAGCCAGGACCACACAGAGAAACCCTGTCTCGAAAAACAAAAAAACAAAAAAACAAAAAAACAAACAAAAAAAAAATAGTGACTATCTTTGTCACTGAGGTGGGTTTCTTTTATGCAGCAAAACATTGGGGTCCTGTTTATGTATCCAGTCTGTTAGTCTATGTTTTTTATTGGGGAATTGAGACCATTGATATTAAGAGATATTAAAGAAAAGTGATTGATGCTTACTGTTATCTTCGTAGTTAAAGGTGAAATTCTGGTTGTGTATCTATCTTCTATTGGGTTTGTTGAAAGATTACCTTGTTGATTTTTCTATGGTGTGGTTTGCTGCCTTCAGTTAGTAATTTCCACCCATTATCCTTTGCAGAGCTGGATTTGTGGAAAGATATTGTGTAAATTTGCTTTTGTCATGGAATGTCTTGTTTTCTCCATCTATGGTAATTGAAAGTTTTGCTGGGTAGAGTAGTATTGGCTGATATTTATGTTCTCTTAGGGTCTGTATGATATCTGCCCAAGCTCTTCTGGCTTTCATAGTCTCTGGTGAGAAGTCTGGTATAATTCTGATAGTTCTGTCTTTATATGTTACTTGACCTTTTTTCTCACTGCTTTCAATATTCTTTCTTTGTTTAGTGCATTTGGTGTTTTGATTATTATATGATGGGAGGTATTTCTGCTCTGGTCCAATTTGTTTGGAGTTTTGTAGGCTTCTAGTATACTCATGGGCATCTCTTTCTTTAAGTTAGGAAAGTTTTTATCTATAATTTTGTTGAAGATATTTACTGGGCCTTTAAGATGTAAAACCTCACATTCTTCTATACCTATAATCCTTAGGTTTGGTCGTCTCATTGTGTCCTGGATTTCCTGGATGTTTTGGGTAACAAGCTTTTTGCATTTTGCATTTTCTTTGACTGTTGAGTCAATGTTTTCTATGGAATCTTCGGCATCTGAGATTCTTCTATCTCTTGTATTCTGTTGTTGATGCTTCATCTATGACTCCTGAATTCTTTCCAAGGTTTTCTATCTTCAGAGATGTCTTACTTTGTGGTTTCTTTTTTTATTCTATTTCCAGTTTCAGATTCTAGATAGTTTTGTTCAGTTCCTTTACTTGTTTGTTTGTTTGTTTGTTTGTTTGTTTTGTCCTGACATTCTTGAAGGAATTTTTGTGATTCCTCTTTAAGGACTTCTACCTGTTGATCCATGTTCTCCTGTGTTTCTTTCAGGGATTCGTGTGATTCCTCTTTAAGGGCTTCTGCATGTTGACCCATGTTCTCCCATATTTCTTTAAGAGATTTTTGTGTTTCCTCTTTAAGGGCTTCTACCTTTTGATCCATATTCTCTTGCCTTTCTTTAAGGGATTTTTGTGTTTCTACCTGTTGACTCATGTTCTCTTGTATTTCTTTAAGAGAATTATTTATGTCCTTCTTAAAGTCCTCCATATGAAATATGATTTTAAATCTAGCTCTTGCTTTTCTGATGTGATGGAGTATGCAGGATTTGCTGTTGTGGGAGAACTGGGTTCTGATGGTGCCATGTTGCCTTGGTTACTGTTGGTAATGATCTTGTGTTTGCCTTTGGCCATCTACCTATCTCTGGTGTTAGCTGGTCTTGCTGTCTCTATCTTCTCTGTCCTGCTGGCCTGTGTTTCTGTACTCCTTGGATTCCTTTTCTCTCCAATACCCTGCAAACAGTTGGTTTTCTAGGAAGTATCAGGTGATGGGGTCTTTCCCATGGCAGACTTGGCAACGGTTGAATGCCCTGCAGGTTGCTATTTCTCAAATGTTCTGCTGCTGTTGGATTTAAAATACTCTGCTGATTCTCGTTCTCAAATGCCAGGCTTCTACCAGTTTGAATGCCCTACTGGTGCCAGTTATGGAATGACCTGCTCCTGCCAGTTCTTGAATGCCGTGCTCCTACCTGTTCTCTAGAGAGTATCAGGAAGTAGGCTCCTCCCTGTGTCAGAAGGGGCACAGGTCAAATACCCTGCTCCTGCCAGTTCTCCAGAGAGTATCAGGAAGCAGGATCTTCCCCGTGTCAGATGTGGCACAGATCTCTGAGAGCAGGATTCCCTCTAAGCTCAGGACTCTCTGCAAGTCAAATGCTCCTTTGCAGGATACATGCCCAGACATCTGTAGAGCTGCCCAGCTCCTATGTGCAGAAGGAATCCACATGGACTGTTTTGTTCCCTGTGTACCTGGCTGAGCTGGCTGCTTGGTCACAGGAGCCAAGATAGTGGCCTATCCCAATATTTTAACCTTATAAAAACAGCTATTTGTGGCCAGTAAATGCCATGCCGGGCTGTGTCCAAAGCCATCTCAGTTCTCTTTCTTCTCCTCCCGCCACCTCTCTGTCTCCCCAACTCCTAGCTCTGCCTCCTTTTTTCTGTCTAGTCACAGGCCTTCCACTGTCCTAAGGTGATTGGATAAGGAAAATCCTACAACAGAATATAGCATGTTGTGTTTGCCTATGCTGACAGTTGTATGGTTTATGCTTTGCTAGAAATTTACTATGTGTATGCTTGTCTTTATATACATATGTTTTAGTTTGTCTTAGATAAGTATTCAGAAGTGAAATGGTTAGCTACCTTTATGTGTTCTGTGGCCTGCTTGTGATATCCATGGGCTTCATGCATTGGTGCATTGCCGTCATAACCACCCTTGGAGGTTGGGCTGTTGAGAGGGTGATATAGAGTGGGCAGTTGCTTAGTCACTTTGCCCTGTGGTGAGAAGGTAAGAAGTACCATCTATGCACCAGAGAGAAAAATCTCACCAGAGAGTGAATCTGCCACTTGGATGATGCTCTGATCTGTGCATGGCAGCTATCCTTCTAGTGTATCTACGCTACCCACTGAGGAAACGGTGGTGCTTTGTTATAGCATTCCCAATGGACCTATACCTAGGTGTGCACAGAACACCGTAAGTGTCCAGACAACTGTCAAACCACTTTCCACGGTGGTTGCTCCATTTCTTCTTTCCCCTAGATTGTTGGAGTTCTAATTATGCCAAAACCTGAGATACAGTTTCTCAATATTTTTTATTTCAGCAAATATAAGACGTGTGATGGAATCTCAGTGGGGCTTTGTTTTATCTCTAGAGAATTATGATGTTCACCTTTCTTTCCTGTGTTTGTTTTCTGTGTATCATCTCCCATATATCTCTGGGTCTGATCACATATTTACTGGCTTTTAAAAAATTATCTGCTCAGAATCCTGAGGAAAAGTGGCAGATTTCTGGTATTGATCGGGGAGGGTCTCATAAGCGCCACTCCTAGCTGGTTGGCACCTGCTGGGTAAGGGTGGGTAATTGGAGTGATGTACGGTCACTGGTAGGTTACACACGACCCAGTGGAGGATCCAGCACCCATGTACATGGGGCAGCACCAACTCAACTCACTGCTTGTAAAACAAAGGAAGAGACCATGAAGGTGAGAGAGACGTTTGTTGGAGGTAACCAGCATTAGTAAGGGAGAGGTGGGGTGTTTGGGTATGATCAAGAGCAATATATACATGTATGGACTCGTCAAAGAAAAAGTATGTTATTAAAACCCATCTGCTAATATACCTTTTAGCTCATTTAGCAATTGATACAACTCAGTGATGTGTTTAAGACTGGGGAATATTATCTCCAGGCATGTTCATTTTAAGTTCTTTGGCGATTGGAACTGAGGTATAGAGATTATTTTGTTCAATTTATGTTTCAACAAATTACATTTCAGGGTCAAAACAAATATAAAATATCATTACTAAGGTGAGACTCTGAAGCTTTCTGACATGTAGATTTTGCATTATATCTATGATACAATTAAAATTGACTTTTTACATAGCATAAAGTATATCTCTCTGCCCATCTTGTGTGTGTGTAGCTATCAAGTTTTTGTCAACTTGATACAACCCAGAGTTACCTGGGAAGAAGAACCTCAAATGAAGAATTGCCTCTATCAGAATGCCATGTGGGCATGTCTGTTGGACATTATCTTGAGCAACTGACCCTGGGCTTCATAAGAAAGTGTCTGAGCGTGAGCATGGTATAAGACAGTGATCAGCATTGGTCTGTGGCCGCTGATTCGGCTCCTGCCTTGGTTACCCTCAGTGATGGAGCACAGCCCTTAAAATGCAGCAAGCCCTTTCCTCCCCAGTGTTGCTCTTCCACTGCCTTGAATTTCCATGCCTTGACAAATGAATGTCTGCAGTTTGCATGCTACTCTGAGTATTTTTACATGGCAGCCTGAATGGGCTAAGATAGCTTCCTTATTTATGCTGTTAAAACTGCCATAGTCACCAAGCCCTGTGACAGTGGCCTGAGTTCTGAGAATCAAGAAAGAGGAGGAGGAGAACAGGAAGAAAGAGAAGGAGGAAAAGGGAGGAGGGACGGGGAGAAGGAGGGTCAGTAGAACTAGGGAGAAATTAACAATGGTTTCCCCATTGACTCTGAATGTTAAGAATCCTTATCCTCGATCCATCATTAGAAGGCTTTTCTTAGATGTCTCTGTGTGCATCTCTCCATTTGAAGGTAAAGCAAGAACTTTTATCCAAACATATACCAAATATAGTATGACTTCCTCAACTGTATTTTACATATGTAGATTAATGTGAGTGTGTGTGTGTGTATATACATATTTCATAGCAAGTCTTCAAGGTGTTTACAGATAATAATGTCAAATGAAGGAAACGCACACATACTTTAGACAAAGGCTGAATTTTTTCACTAAATTTGGTGTTCAGAGGATGCTCTGAGACATTAGTAATGCTGACTATAAGAAATTAAGGTGAATTGGCTTGGATATTACCAGGTCAAGAGCTGAAAGCAAGATGAGAGTGTCCCTCAACACTGGCACTGCCTTAAAAACATTTAAATCTGCATCCCTGTTTAATACCCTGTTTTTTTTTCCACAGAGGGAAACACATACAGAAAGGTCCTGTTCTAGAAAATCAGAACAGAAGACACAGCCAAGCACCCAGCAGGCGCTTAACATCCAATCCAGAAGAAGCAAAGGGAGCCAAGATGACTACGTGGAGGGCTCTGATTGAGGAGAGAAGATACTGATGATGGAAACGTTTTGTTTTTGTTTTTATTTTTTAAGAAGAGAGACACTTGAAAGTGTGTAAAGCAAAGAGGCCCATGGAGATGAAAAATTGGAAACATAAGAGAAAGAAAAATTAACCCCTAGCAGATCTGAGAATAAGATGGTGTTACAATCAAAGGTTGCAAACTGAACATCAGTTTACACTCAGGTTTCTTTTTTTTTTTTATTTTACAAACTCAGCCTTATTAAACTCATCGAAGGTTTTATATTCTCAAGACTATTCTCCTCCCAACACAATTAGAAGGCACGCTTTCCTCTCGCTTGTAGTATGTAGTTATTGTGAGCAGTGTTTGGTTTTCATTTGCATTCTCTTTCTCTCCCACCTACTTGGAATCAAGCAAAGCTGTCAGCCCATGTCACCTGCAGTAAAAGCATGTGACACATTCTGAGTGATGGTTTTTCTGCCCCTTCACTTCCCCTTGTAGATCTCCCTCTCTCCTTTTGGTTGTAACTCCGTCTTTGTCCCATGCCCTCCAAGATTTTTGCATGGTGGGACCCCCGTTTTTACTTGTTCATTCTGCAAGTTTCAAGCAGCGCCTTCACACACTGACGGGTACCCTTTCCCTCTGCTGGGACGCACAGACTGTAATCCCGCCGTTTCTGACTTATTCCTGTCCTGACTTAAAGATGAACATGTTGCCGTCTAGCTTTGGCTACCTTGATTTCCAGGCAGCTCTGGAGAAGGAGGTGCCAGCAGAGGCCTCTGTGTCAGGGATCACTCAAAACAGAAGGCTTCTAGAAGGAGCTACGACGAATGAGCTTGCGCTCAGCTGTGGGTACCATTAAAATATCATATATTAACATATTTTTCCTATACCAACCTCACTAGGCGTGCTTTCTTTACTGATAAATTTTGAAATAAAGGTGCATCCTTGCTAAAGCAAAGTAAGAGCGATGATGGGCCGCCAGCCTCACCCTGCAGCCAGCGGGTGGACCGAGCTGCGCAGCTTCCTGTTTATGCAGACGGGCTTACCTCTGGATGACAAGATCAACGAGATTAAGCGAATATTAACTGGTTTCATACCTAGAAAAACAGTCCGTCATTTAAGCGATATGCAAGATATTCTATGGACAGTAGGATGACTCAGCAGGCAGAGGTGTCTCCTACCAAACCTGTTACCTAAGTTCAGTCCTTGGGAGCCACTTGGTGGACAGAGACATCTGACTCATGCCGGCTCCACTGTGAGCTCTACTCACACTCTATGATAGACACACACTCACTCACACACACACACACACACACACACACACACACACACACACACAAGAGAGAGAGAAAATAATAAATAAATAAATAAATAAATAAATAAATAAATAATAAATTAAATTATAACCAAAATTATTCTAATGTTAATGTTTTCTGTTCAGTTTGAATGTTCTACAAGGGTGATTAAAATCAGCAAAGAGAAGAGAACAATCATTAGCTTGACTTAAAATAAGGAAAATCTTTTCTCATCCACGAAAGCCTTCCTTGCAATAGTGAGGGAGAGCAAGAATGTTCTTGCTGAACTACCAAGACTATCAAGTTCAGGTTCATTCACGAATCCATTTTCATAGGACTGTGTGAGGAATAATTAAGTGTGGCTTGCTGCACTAACCCTGTCTTTAGTATTCACTTGGTATGCTCCATCAGGATCTGTGACAAGTTGCAGCATGATGCTTTCAAAAACACACGTCTTTTCCTTTAAAAATCATGTACGTATGTATTTTTTTTTGCTACTGATTATTATAGGACTTTGTGCATTATATGATGGCAATTAAGCACTGATTCATAATCCTAACAAATACCATATTCTACCTTGATAGCTGATTTGTGAAAGATTACTTGATCTGGCCTCAAAAATGCTTATATGTGTATTAATTTTAAATTTCAAAACAACACAAAATATTCATGAACAGTTTTAATTTTTATGTCAAATATGTACAGGAGAGGAAATATGAGCTGTGTTCAGAGCTAAATTCAAATCTCATTAAAGATTTTAATATAAAAAAGAAGATATCCTTTCCTTACTGTGGTAATTTGAATATACTCAGCTCATAAAGTAACACTATTAGGAAGAATGGCCTTGTTGGAGTAGGCATGGCCTTGTTGGAGAAAGTGGGTCACCGTGGCAGTAGGCTTGATACCCTCTTCCTAATCACATGGGAGACAGTCTTCTCTTGGTTCCCTTCAGAATAAGATGTAGAACTTTTATCTTCTCTAGCACCATGTATACACAGACGCTGCCATGATGATAATGGACTGAACCTCTGATCCTGTGAGTCAGCCACAATTAAACAGTGTCCTGTGTAGGAGTTGCCTTAGTCATGGTGTCTCTTCAAAGCAATTAAAATCCTAACTAAGGTCTCTTATAATCTAGTTTTTCTTTTATTCCTTCAGTTCCTTAATAATCTGATTCCTATTGTTTTTTGTTTTACAGTGTCTTTCGCTAACTTTATTTTTTTTTAATTAGGTATATTCTTTATTTACATTTCAAATGTTGTCCCCTTTCCTGGTTCCCGCCTCCGCTGAAACTCCCATAAGCCATCTCCCCTTCCCCAATCAATCCATTCCCGCTTCCCTGTCCTGGTATTCCTCTACACTATGGCATCAAGTCTTTCCAGGACCAAGGGCCTCTCCTCCCTTTGGTGTCTAACAAGACCATCCTTTGCGGGTTGTGGTGGCACACACCAGTAGGCAGAGGCAGAGGCAGAGGCAGGAAGATCATGAGTTTGAGGCCAGCCTGGCCTATTGTTTTTTTAAACCAAAAAAATCTCAAGACTTTGAGATGAACAATAAGAAATATGCATAGAGGAAAACTCAGAGTGGAGTTTCTGAATGAAGGTACAGAGAGAAGTCAAACCTCTAGGTGCTTGGCTGACAGACTAGAATAGCTGTTTTTACACACTCCCCCAAAATGCAGCCCCAACGGAGAAGCACCTGCTGTATGAGGTAGGGGGCTGGTGAATGGATTTCCATGGACTCTGTAACAAATGCGCCTTCTTTAAGGGCTTACAGCTTTTCTTCCTGTGGCTTACTTCTGCCAGGATAATTTGGCATCTGTAGGGAGCCAGTTATAATAAAAAATGTGAAGGTATTTCCTTTCTATAAAGGTTCTAGAGTTTCATAATTTTGGGTATTTTGAGGCGATAATGACTCATTCCCAATTCACACAAACTAGTATTTAAAAGTTAGCTAGCTTTCCCCATTCCTATTCATAATAGCCAACATCTAGGAGACAAGCTAGATGTCCCTCAACTGAAGAGTGGATAAAGAAAATGTGGTACAATCTACACAATGGAACACTATTCCGTTATTAAAAACAAAGATATGCTAAAATTTGCAGGCAAATGGATGGAACTAGGAAATATCCTACTGAGTGAAGTAAGACAGACTCAGAAAGATACACAGGGTATGTATTCAATTATAAGTGTACATTGGCCAAAGAGTACAGGATAACAATGCTACAATCCACTGACCCAACAAAACTGAGTAATAAGGAAGGCCCAAGGGAGGTTGTGTGAATCTCACTCAGAGGGGAAATGAAATAGACATCAGAAGTGGGTGGAGGGAGGGAGCTGGATGGGAAAGGGGTGAGGAGGGGAACAGGAATAGGGATCAGGTAGAGGGTGCTGAGAGGTCTTGAAATGAAGACAGAAATCGGTAGCCAGCAGTCTCTGTGACTAGCAGGAGACCTAGGTAGGAAAATGGAGACTCCCAGGAGTTTGTGGAGGTGACTCTAGCTGAGACTCCTAACAGCAAGGGATATGGAGACTCAAGCAGTCACCTCCTGTAGCCAGGTGGGACTTCCAGTGGAGGGAGGAAAACAACAAGTTACCCACGATACCTTCGACCCCAAATTTGTCCTGCCTACAAGATACTCAAGAATAAAGATGGAACAGAGATTGAGGAAAGGCTAACCAATGACTGACCAATCTTGAGACCCATCCCATGTGAAAGGCAACCCTTAACACTTAATGGTACTCTGCTGTGCTTGTAGAGAGGAGCCCAGCATAATTGGCTTCTGAGAGTCTTCATTCAACAGCTGGTGGAAACAGATGCAGGGACCTAAAGCCAAATAGCACATGGAGCTTGGGTGGGGGCTTGTGGAAGAATAGGGGGGAAAGTTGAGGGAGTCATGGGCATCAAGGACACCACCTGAAGACCTCCAGAGTCAACTAACATGGGCCCACAGGGCTCACACAGACTGAAGCACCAACCAAAGAGCATGTCTGGTCCAGACCTAGACCCCGACACATTTGCAACACATGTGCAGCTTTGTCTTCGTGTGGGTCTTCTGAAAGTGGAGTGGGTGCTGTCTCCGACTCTTCTCTGCTATTGAATTCCCCTCCTCTAACAAGACCGTCAGAGCAGGGTGGTACCCAAGGGGGCTTCCCCTTCTCTGAGGAGAAGGGGAGAGGGTCATAAAAGAGGGATTTGGAAGGGTGGATTGGGAGGAGGGGAGAAAGTGTGGCTGTGATTTTGATGTAAAGTGAATAAATAAAGAATGAAAAAACTTAACTCTTTTTTCCAAAAACTAGTAAATAATAAATTCAGAATATTTTTGTAAATAATGGATTTGGCATTGAAATTTAAAGAATACACAATTACTGTAAATCTGATACAGTGTTAGTACATCTAGTTCCTATTTTTTTCAAGCATCAAACTTCTTTATTGTTACTTTGTTCTGACAATACTTGCACAAGAACAGACTTTTTAAAAGAAAATAAAACATTTTTGTGTTGGTATCTAAAGCCAAAACCACTTATCTCCTTTTTCTTTCTTTCTTTCCTTTCTTTTTTAAATTAGATATTTATTTACATTTCAAATGCTATCCCCTTTCCTCCTTTCCCCTCCAAATCTGCCCCATCCCATCCTCCCATTCCTTGCTCACCAACCCACCAACTCCCAATTCCCTGACCTGGAATTCACACTGGGCATCAAGCCTTCACAGGACAAAGGGCCTCTCCTCTCACTGATGTCCAACAAGGCCATTCTCTGCTACATATGCGACTAGAGCCATGGGTCCCTCCATGTGTACTCTTCGGTTGGTGGTTTAGTTCCTGGGAGATCTGGGGGTACTAGTTGGTTCATGTTATTGTTCCTTCTATGGGGCTACAAACGCCTTCAGCTCCTTGGGTCCTTTCTCTGTCTCCTCCATTGGGGACCCTGTGCTTAGTCCAATGGTTGGCTGTGAGCATCCCCTTCTGTATTTGTCAGGCACTGACAAAGCCTCTCAGGAGAAAGCTATATCAGGCTCCTGTCAGCAAGCTCTTGTTGACATCCACAATAGTGTCTGGTTTGGGTAACTGTATATGGGTGGATCTCTTGGTGGGACAGTCTCTGGATGGCCTTTCCTTCAGTTTCTGTTCCACACTTTGTTTCTGTATCTCCTCCCATGGGTATTTTGATCCATCTTCTAAGAAGGACTGAAGTACCCACACTTTGGTCTTCCTTCTTCTTGAGCTTCACGTGGCCTGTGAGTTATATCTTGGGTATTCTGAACTTGTATGCTAATATCCACTTATCAATGATATTATTATCCACACAATGCCTACCATGTGTGTTCTTTTGTGATGAAGTCACCTCAATCAGGATGATATTTTCTAGTTCTATCCATTTGCCTAAGAATTTCGTAAATTCATTGTTTTAATAGCTAAGTAGTACTCCATTGGGTAAATGTACCACATTTTCTATATCCATTCCTCTGTTGAGGGACATCTGGGTTCTTTCCAGCTTCTGGCTATTGTAAATATGGCTTTAATGAAAACATAATGGAGCATGTGCCCTTATTACATGTTGGAGCATCTTCTGGGTATACGCCCAGAAGTGGTATAGATGGTCCTCAGTAGTACTATGTCCAATTTTCTTAGGAACAGCCAAACTGAGTTCCAGAGTGGTTGTACCAACTTACAATCCTACCAGAAATGGAGGCGTGTTCCTCTTTCTCCATATCATCTACTTCATCTTATTATTTATTACTGATATGAGCACCTCCTTTGGCTTCCCTGAGGTAATAAGAAGCATATTTACATTTATTTGCGTGGAAAATATGTAGAGATATTGTGAATCCTGCACAGTGTAGAAAAATCCTGTAATATACTGACTAGGCAAAACACTTTAAAGTGATCCTGCCCCAGAGTTAAATGAAAAGTCTACAGTACAGTTCACGGAGGACTTGAGTCCCTGCACCCCCTTGCTGCCCTGTTCTCATCTTGGGAAAATGTCTCTCTGAAGATGGCTTGTGTCAAATTCTTCACTGTTGTCTCTGCTTAATGCAATTCTGCGGGCAACTTCATTCCCATTGAATCAATTTTAGTGGATTCATTTTACTTAAAGGGTCTTCCCCTGACTACTTCAAACTCACTTATCTACTATTCATTCGTCTTTTAGAGATATGCTTTATTTTTCTTTTTTTTCTGATGAGTTCTGTTCTATTCATCTATATGTACGTTTCCTCCAGAGAAAACTATCTTTACAATATACATGACCTTGAAAGCATCAGGAAAATGCTATTGTTGAAAACAAGTCACCAAATTCTCCAACTAAACTTTACTCTCACAGAGGTCTGTCCATTGCTGGTGGACAGGGTCCCTCATAGGCTTTCTGTACAGTGTCTCCTTATACTTTGGGACTCATTGTGTCCCGCAGAGCCCCTGAGTGGTCTGGATTTAGCCTCCAGGTGAGAAAAATGGGCAGTTTTACATGGACCAAGCCTGTAAACAGGAATTATCCTTTATGGTAACCTTACACCATTCAGAGTTTAGCTAATTAGCCATAACAAACTGCAGTGCAGGCTGGGAAAAGAGGTCCAATTGAGTGTGCAAGAAAAATAGGTTGTAACTTTTGTAAACAGCTTGTAAATGCCCATGACACCGACTCTTCTTTCCTTGTTTTAAGAACGGCTTTTCACTTCTATTAATTTAACAGTGTATTAAATAAAAAGATATTCAATGACAGTTTATTACACACTATGCCCATGACTTTGTCATTTCTTATCTGGAGTCTGTCTAACATTACATGGTAGGCTTCTTTATCCCCTTGGCTCTTGCTGTTGAATGTACACCACAGGTGAATTGTTATCTTCCTCGACCTGCAGACAAGGTTCCAAATACCCCTTAATTAACATTCTCCTTTCTGGTCCTGATTGCCAGAGGTTCTCACCAACCATAACTGTGGTCTGAGAAAGAAGATTTCTGGAAAAATGGATGGGATTGAGAATGAGATCAATGAGAAAGATGGATTGGGAATAAGATCATTTAATATCTGGATGTGAGGCCAATGCTATCATTGAAGATATGTAGAACATTGTACTGGGTGTGTGACAGTCATCTGCTAGTTAAAACTTCTGCTCACCAGATATAAGGATGGCAAATTTGTAGAAAAGAATAAGAAGCTTTCTCTGCATAGCAAGTATCTGAAAAGAAGGAGGAGAAGGAAGAGGAAGAGGAGGAGAAGGAGGAGGAGGAGGAGGAGGAGGAGGAGGAGGAAGAGGAGGAGGAGGAGGAGGAGAAGAAAGGAATTACAAAGGCATTAAAATCAAATGGCTCTTGCCAAATTCCTACAACACTGGCAAAACAAGGAAAGACTGAGACCAATTTACAGCCAGTTAAAATCCAGGGTACACATCTGTGGCTTTCCTCTGCAGCATAAAGAGGTCCTTATTGCTAGAAGATGCAGGTCAGGGAATGTCAGATCAACCTAATCATATTTTGAAGAAGGTACTTCAAAGATGAGTGAAAAGAATAAGACTTCCAAGATGTGATGACATAGATTTCTGCCATAGAAAGTTTCAGTTCCCTAAGCTTCGCTGACCCTTGGCTCCAGTTCCCTAGGATTCTGTGAATCTCCCAGTCCACAGAATGGGGATTTAGGGAAGGCCTGGTGTAGTGTGCTCCATGCTCCATTTCCATAAGATGCTGAAGTGCATTCCACATTGTTTTGGTCATTCTTTCACACTCAGAAAGCTACGCACAGTCACCACACCCAAAGCCACTTACTGCAGTGTGAAGAAGGCTTATGGAGATGGCACCACTGAGCCCGACTGAAAGTAGACCAACACAGTGTACCAATGTTCCATTCCATAACAGGTTGTAGTAGACTTTACTACAAAAGCCATACTATAAAGTTAATAGAAATGATAGATCATGATGTGCAAATATCACTAGGGAATCATAAAAATATGAAAATAAAAGCAAGGTAGGCTGATGCTTCTCAAGAATCGCCATTGCCCAGACCCCAAAGTGGGAGAAAATGGAACAATTATGTGATTAAAAACCAAAACAATGATTCTAAGGAAACCTAATGAGCTGTATTGAGAAGAGCCATGATCCAAATAAGAAATCCAGCTGTGAGATAGAGATCATTGAAAACAGCCAAACCGAAGCCCTCAAGGGGAAGAACTCCACTGATAAGATTCAAAACGCCGCACAGAATCTTAAGTATAGAGCAGCTCAAGTGGAAGAGAGACTTCCTGAACTATAAAGCAAACTCCTGAAATATGTCAGTTATACAAAATGCAAAGAAAAGCAAAAATGAAGAAATCCCCAAATCTAATAAGATATATTTAGCAAATACTGAGATGATGGGCAGTCCAGAACAGGTGAAATGGGCATTCACATCTTAGGCAAGGAATATCTCCAAACTTCCCACTTATGACCATTTAGGTTTTCAGGCTCTGAGACCTCAAAGACTTGACAGAAAATAGTAATAGAACAGCTTCTGGAGGCCAAAAAATATTTCACACTGTCCAAAGTCTAGACAGAGAAAGAGTGCTAAGCAAAAGAACAGGACCAACTCCAACTTCCCACAAAGGTCCCCACTGAAACCACAGCAGAGTTCTTAGGACACAAGGAGATTGCATTGTCAAAGCCCTAAAAAGGAAGAGGGGGAAATCATGGCAATAATGGGGACTGAATTCAGCGAAGTTCCCCTTTAGAAACCCAGCAGCCATGAAGTCTTCACAAGATAAGCAGATCGAAGGATCTATTCCCATTGGACTAGCCTTACAATGCTAGACCTGGATCTAGGAACAAGGAGCCATTACCAAGCATGAGAATGTCTCAGAATGTGAATATGAAGAAGAAAAAAGGAAGCAAACATTATCTAGAATGCCACTAAACCACAAAGACAAGCAAGGGAAGAATAAGGGGCACGTGGACAGTACAGACAGAAACTGACATGTCATAGAATATATATATACATATATATATATACATATACATATGTATATATATACACATAATGCATACATATAGATTTAAAACATTGAACATAAACAGAATAAATGTCCTAAAATTAAAAAATGTAGGTTGGTTGAATGACATAAACTTCTCTTTCCTCTCTCACCATACACAAAAATCAACTCCAAATGGGCAAAAGACCCATATAGAAGATATGATGCAACAGGAAGAAATTATGTGCTTTAAGATACGAATATGGGAGGCTGGAGAGATGGCTCAGAGGTTAAGAGCACTGACTGCTCTTCCAGAGGTCTTGAGTTCAATTTCCAGCATCCACTTGATGGCTCACAACCACCTGTAATGAGATCGGATGCCCTCTTCTGGTGTGTCCAAGGACAACCACAGTGTACTCATAAATAGATAAATAAATCTTTAAAAAGATACAAATATGGAAAATAATTTTTTCTCAAAGAGTCATAAAATGTAGGCATCAAGTACAATATAAATGATACTGTATCAGCCCATGAAATTGTTTTATAATTTAAGAAACACACAACTATAACAAGAAGCAGCTAAGAAGATGGCAAAATATGTTTACAAGATATGACACTTGACAGCAGATTAATATTTTCACTTAAGAATTTCTTGACAATTATTATTTCTGACATAACTGCAGACATCCAACAGTGAGATTCTATATGCTTGTCAATAGCAACTGAAGAACATCTTTTTTTCTGTCTCACATCTTGAGTTTTAGTTGCATAGATTTATTTCAAGAGCACGCACATTACACTTTGAACACTCAGTGGGATCTCTAAAAGTAGCCACATGAGGCGGATATATTTTGGTAAAACATATATTTTTATATGATCATACTACTATTTCAGAAATTATTTTTAAAAGCTTTCTTTTCTTCCCATCTGCTATGCACATTATAAACTTGGCCAGCACAAAGCCCAGCTGTGTCAAGGCCAGCAGAATGGTGACATTTCTGCCCTGTCTGTGCTTAAACAACACTGCCCATGTAAACATGGCTTCATTTGATCTTGTTCCCAAAGTACTCGCAAGTATTTACCTATATTGTTTCTTTGTTAATAATTAAAAGGTAAAATATTTTATTTTTTAAAAAAAATTGAGGATTTTAAACATGAGTACTATATTTACATCATTGTAACCCCTTCCTCTCCTCCTGCAATGCCTCCTGTGTCCTCCTTCACTATTATTACACACCACACACACACACACACACACACACACACACACACACACAAGTACAACCTACTTCTTCTATTTAACATTATTTGTATATTTGTTTAGAGCTCCCTACTGTGGAGATATTTATATTACGGAAGGCATTTTCCTGACTAGAGTAGTTCTAACATTTATCGCGATAGTCTTATTTTTGTTAAAAATTAAACAGTTTTCTCAAACATAGTCTGTCAGATCCCTATGTCTCCTTCAACAAGCATAGCTTGATTAAATGAGAACCTTGGCTTAATTTAGTCTCATAAGCGTCAGATGTTTGACATTTGGCCATGAGAGAATGTTATTATTTCTAGGCTATGTTTTATGTTTATTTTTTTTAAGTTCCCATTCCCTCTCTTAGTAATCTGGAAAAGCTAGACTTTTTTTATGCAATAATGGCCATGCATGGATAATTTAGTCATAGCATTCTGATGACTGTACCACACTTTAGCTAATATGATATGATTTACCATGACCTTACAAAGCGTCTCATAAACACAAAGTGTGTTGAGATGTGGGATTTATCACTTTTCCTTCTACCAGTATGCTGCTTCAGATCTCTGAGGCTGTTTATGATGATTTCAGAATGCAGTCTGTGTGGAGGAGATGCTCTCAAGAATGACATCCTCTTATTAGTCCCATGGGAGCACTCTAAGATGAGCCCTGCCTTACAGAACGCTTCACTTCAGTCCCACCTTAGGTTCTGCCTTTCTCCATGCTGCACCGCATGCTCACATCCTGATTCCTAGAGCCTGTATCCTAGCATCAGTATCCCTGTCCATATTCTCCCTATTTATAATCCGTTCTCTGCACAGATGTCATGGCAGCTTTCTCAAACACAATGTTTAGGGCACACCTTTATCACCTGCATAGAAATGCCTCGTTTAAATACTATTCTTAGATGGTGTGTCTGCACATGCATGAGTGTGCGTGCATGTGTGTGTGTGTGTGTGTGTGTGTGTGTGTGTACATATACCATGGCTCTGTGTAAAGAAGTCAAAAGACAATTTTTTGGAGTCTCAGAGACTGAACTCAGGTAGTCAGTTTTGGCTGAGAGCACCTATATGTGCTGAGTCATTTTGCAGCCTAAGATATGTCTTCTTTCCTATGGAATAAAATTGTCTGTGCTTTAGACCACTCGAGTGATAGGCAACCTCAAGCTGTCCTGGTTCCTCTTTTCTCATGGATCTGTGTGACTCCTGACTCTCAGGCCTTCCAATTTTCCTTTAGTTTCTGTACTTTGTTCTCTTTCCATAGGACAGTCATTTCAGTGCTTCCCGTTTTAATCACTACCCCTGCTATGTGTCAGCATTTAGCACTAGTTCAGGGAGAGCTGGATTTGTGGAGATATTTATAGCTCTCAAAAATTAGCAAGACAGATCATATTTCGAATTCAATCCAGGGAATTCAACACTGGAAGCAACCTCAGTAGAAATTATTCTCTTTAAGAAATCAAAAGTCCATTAAAAGAGTGAAGTTTTAAAATACTCCCCACCCCACCCCCTGGCCATATATGTAGCACAGGGTTGCCTTGTCTGGCCTCGGTGGGAGAGCATGTGCCTAATCTTGTAGAGATGCCTCGGGGCGGGGAGCACCCTCTTAGAGGTAAACCAGAGGGAAGATAAGGGAAGAATTCTGCATGGAGGACTTGGAGGGGGCAACATTTGGGATGGACATCTATAAAATAATTAAATAATAATTAAAAAGAAAATGTAGTAAGACAAGAAATGCTTTTGGAAATGGAAAAAAATACTTTTCCCCATTAATTTGAAGTGTTTGTTCTGAGTTTTTGCAGGTGGATGGGGATTATATTATCATCAAAAATTAGTTTTAAGGACACTTTATCTTAAACATTCATTTAAAGAAATTACATTTAGTTATTTCAGTTCTATTATGAGCCATTTACATGTTACTTGATCTGTGATGTGAATGTTAGTGTTGCCCAAACATCAAGTGTTGAAACCTTTGTGATGGTAAGGGGTAAAGCATTGGATTAATTAGATAATGACCCTTGAGAAAGAAAGCTATGGAGAATGTCTTGAGTGTCTTTGTTCTTCTGCACAATGAGGGGGCTTTGACAGAATGACTCCAACAGACATCAAATGGGTCAGTATAGAGCTTATTCAGAATCATAGCACATCGTGGGGTGGGATAACTTCAGGGCAGTCTATGAGTAAAGTTCTCTAAATTATAGAATGATACATTTTACTTTGGCTTAATATGAAAAGAGACATTGCATTGGCCAGTAGTGAGAGGGCTGCCTAACCTGATAATGATGTTCTGCTTTCTGGCTCAGGATTTGCAATCTTTAGATGAGAAATACTTTTTTCTTATCTTGCCTGCCTGTGTCATGCATTTTGTGACTCTGCTAGCAACGTTGTCATTCAGTGATCTATGCCTGTTGCAGGATATTTGATCATATTGTGAATCTTGAGATTGTGGACTGGAAATCTTGTTTCTTCTTGTGGTGTGGCTCAGCCCTAGCACAGGTCTTTAACGCAAGAGCTCTCTGTAAACAAGGGCTAAAAAAATCCAATTATAGGTCAAGAGTCAGAGCACGTAACCAGTTGACAGGAAGTGAGCCTAAGGAAACCCAGGACAGAGAAAGGAGGATTGTTGAGTTGAATGGGAGCTTTTTTCCTTCTGGGACACCAGTAGGAAGTCTCTGCCACTGAGATAGCAGGTTTTCACCACAGTGTCTGGCTTCTAAGTCTTCATTTGGTAAATCAAACATTGTGGAATTTGTTTCAAAAACAACACATGCCAGAGACCCAGATGCCCTCAACTAACTCACCTACCTCAATGTTACTCTCTCAGGGTTAAGTTTAAAATGCATGATCACCATTCTATACTACTGAGCATTGTACTAAGCATAAGTACTTAATTAAATTACAATTTAATAAGTACTTAATTAAATTACAATTCACCTTATGGTTGTTATCTTTAAGTATAAACTTAACATCACCTAGAATAACCTGAGAATTGTGTCTCAATGAAAAGGTGTTTACATTAAGTTGATCTCTGGGCTAGGTCTGTGAAGAAATTATCTTATTAAGTTAGTTGATGTAGGAAGATTTCCCATTGTAGGCAGCACCATGCTCTAGCCAAGAAGTCCTTAACTCTGTGAGCGGAGAAACCCATCTCAAACTGAGTCCAACAAGAGAGCAAATGAGCATACATTCATCTATTCTTCTCTGCTCTTGATCTTTGATGTCATGTGACCAGCTACAGCTTGACTTTTCCACAATGATGAGCTACAACTGGTAATTGTAAGTCAAGTAAACCTTTTTCCTCGCCAACTTGTTTATTTGTTGAGCAACATGAAACTAGAACACACCCTTTCTTCTACTTACATCTAAACTACTATCAAGGGCTTATGTCCTAAGTAGTTATTTAGTAGGTTCTTCTTCTCACTCCTGCTGCACTCATGTATATATTGCCTCTCATCTACACTATTTAGATAGCTTCCAGCTCTTTCAAAAGCTGTAAGCACAGCAAATTGCTCGCTTGAACTACAAGCATGATGCTCTGTGAAGATGCTTTTGCGCTAAGTAGGGTAGCTAAGTATATGATTTACTTAGTCATTCAAAAACCATTCACTACGTTTCATTTATGCGTCATCCACTCTGCTCTGTATTGAACAGACTGAAGGGTGCAAGTGAAGTGTGTGCTCTGATTGAATAGAGCAGACAATGTGATAACTCATCTTCCAAAGTATTAGTACAGAAGATTGTCTGAATCTTTTGACTAATCATTAAAATTCTAAAAAATTATTTTCTTACTTATGTTACTGTTGTGCTGTTTCAATAAGGAATGACTTATAGTTTAGTTATTTGCATAAGGACTTACTTATATTTATGTCTGCCTATGAGTTTTTGTTTGTGTGTATGTAAGTACACTATGTACATTCCTGGTGCACAGGAGGTAGTAGAGGGCATCTGAACCACTAGAACTAGAATTCCAGACAGTGGCAAGCCGCAGTGTGGGTGCTGAGGAATCAGGGCAGTTCCTCTGCAAGAACAGCAAGTGCTCTTAACTGTTGAGGTATCTCTGCTGCCCCTAAAGTTCATGCCTTGATGGATCTGGTGAGAATAGCAAATACCTTAAACAGTTTTTCACTGAGTCTATCTTCTAGGTGAATCTCTCCTACTCTACTTTATTTTTCACATCTGTGCACATATGGGTTTGAGAGCAAGGATGAGTGCTACAAAGCAGATGTAGAGGGCAGAGAATAACTTGTAGGAATTGGAACCTGTCACAAGGTTCCAATAACCAAACTCAGGTTGTCAAGGTTGTTGATTGGCTTTACCTACTAGTCTCTCAAGGGTTAGGTGCATCTTCTCACACTGAGGCAAGACCAAGAAGTTCTCTGTTGTGTATGTGTCTGGTACCTCAGACTAGCTCATGTATGTTGCCTGGTTGGTGGCTCAATGTCTGAGAGATCTCAAGGGTCTGGGTTTTTTGAGGCTACTGGTCTTTTTATGGGGTTGCCCTCCTTCTAAGCTTCTTCCAGCCTTTTCCCAATTCAACCACAGGGATCCCTGACTTCAGTCCATTGGTTGGGTGTAAGTATCTGCATCTGACTCAGTCATCTACTTATTGGGCCTCTAGGAGGGCAGCCATGCTAGGTTCCTCTCTGCAAGTACACTATAGCATCAGTAATAGTGTAAGGCCTTGGAACCTCTCCTTGAGATGGATCCCAATTTGGGCTGATCACTGGACCTCCTTTCCCCTCAGGTTCTTCTCCAGTTTTTGTCCCTGGAGTTCTTTTAGACAGGAACAGTTCTGGGTCAGAGGTTTTGAGTGTGCGATGGCAACCCCATCCCCCACTTGCTGCCCAGTCTTTCTACTGGAGGTGGACTCTACAAGTTCTTTATTCCCACTATTGGCATTTCATCGAAGGTCCCTCACTTTGAGTCATGGGAGTCTCTCACCACCCAGGTCTCTGGTACATTCTAGAGGGTCCCATCACGTCCCACCTCCAGAGATCGAATATTTCCATTCATTATGTTGGCCCTTGGGGTTTCACTTCTGTTTCTGACCCCCAATACCTGATCATATTCCCCCTTTTCCCTCCCCCTTCCCTCTCCCACCCATGTTCCTTCCTCCATCTGCCCCACCCCCATCCTATGATTGCTTTCTTCTCCATCCCAAGTGGAATTGAAACATCCTCAGTTGGGTCCTTTGTTAACCCTCTTGAGTTCTGTGGATTGAATCCTTGGTAGTCTGTACTTTTTTTGCATAATATATGTATTGATTTGTTTAGATTTTGTAATAATTGTCAATAGATAATGGTATCTTTAAGCACAGAACATGTCACAGGAAAACACAAAATGTGTTTAAATTTATGCCAATTTCATCACAGTTCTTTAAAAAATGAAACCAATGTTTAATGTGCCCTCAAAGCAAGTAGGAAGCTTAACACATCCTTATGAATCCCTTGCTGGATGCATGGGATCAAGATAATGTGATTCACATCCTCAATAGTTCTTTAAGGCACAAAACGAGCACTGAAAATCCTTGATTTTGATTCATCAAGGCATTTGTGTATAACTTAGATCCCATCCATTCAAATAAGTTGTGGATAGAGCTGATTCCATTTATCTATAACTTTGGTTAGCACAGTCAACAATAGTCCAAAAATACTAGCCAGAAAGTTTCAAGAATAAAAACTTAGTAAGCTTTAAATTGCCATTTTTTTCTAAGAACAAAGTGAAATCACATTCTCTATCTTGTCTAGGACATGATCCCCCCCCACCTCCCATCTCCAGTATATTCCCTCTGTGTATACTACACAACTGCATGTCACTACATAGCTCTCTTAGTTGTCCAATTAACTCCTGCAGTATCAGAGTACTTATGTTTTAGGGGCTCTTATTTTTGCTAAATTATAACATCAAAGTACAGAATGCTATAAATTTAGAAATGTAAAGAAAAGGCATAAAATTACTTTTTAATTTTTAAGTGAAAGGACAAAATCTCTAGGCTTAATTAAGAAAAAGAATGTGAGCCGGGCGTGGTGGCGCACGCCTGTAATCCTAGCACTCTGGGAGGCAGAGGCAGGCGGATTTCTGAGTTCGAGGCCAGCCTGGTCTACAGAGTGAGTTCCAGGATAGCCAGGGCTATACAGAGAAACCCTGTCTCAAAAAAACCAAAAAAAAAAAAAAAAAGAAAGAAAAGAAAAGAAAAAGAAAAAGAATGTGGATTTGGAGATCTATAATTAAAATTAAATACAGGATATATACATACACATACATATATTTATAATGTATATATCCATTACCTGGTGCTATTTTTAGTTTCAGGCAGCCACTAGAGGATTTTGGGGCATGTTACTTATAGATAAGAAGTGACCATTAATTAGAAAGTTTAATTATGTTGTCAGTCTTTTAATATCAGTTCGAGCATTATAAATTGAGTTATGTATGTCCAAGGTATATCCCTGGGGAACATTATAGCTCCTCTGTGAGATTTTAAATTGATGTTTATTTCAGGCTGTTCCTGCTACTGTGATAAGATACTTTAACAAAAATAACTTATCAGGGAAAGGGATTATTTTGCCTTACAGTTCAAGGTTAAATTTCATCGTGGCAGGGAAATCCTGGCATGAGGAGCCTGGGGCAACTAGTAATAAGGTATCTACAGTCAGGAACTGGAGAATGATGAGTATAGTGCTCAGCTTGATTTCTCCATTTTCTACGGTCCAAACTCCAAGTCCACCAATGGTGTCTGCACTGTTAAAGTTGGTCTTCCCAATTCAAT
The DNA here is from genome assembly GCA_964023405.1 of Apodemus agrarius. Classification (NCBI taxonomy): domain Eukaryota; kingdom Metazoa; phylum Chordata; class Mammalia; order Rodentia; family Muridae; genus Apodemus; species Apodemus agrarius. Next base: position 5,982,698 of record OZ030012.1, on the reverse strand, counting down.
TTACCCAATCACTATAATCTACCCCCACCTATCACAGGCATGCCTAGAAGCTTATTTCCTGGAAGCTTCTAGATTCAGTCAAGTCAATAATCAATACCAACCTTCAATATATGTGATGAGCTTAGTTGACTTTATTGCTTCAATTCCACATTTACAACATCCAAAAAGAAATCTTTATCAAAAGTTTTCAGTATTTCAAGTTGCTATTCACTAGTTGCTTTTTACTCATTCCTAAAGTACACTCTGAACTTACATTTTTAATTTATGTTTAGTAATATGAAAAATTTACTAAGTCCTTTATTTATTGTAACCATCTAGTTCCTGAGGAAGACACACCAATCTAGTCACATAATTAATGTATGCAGAAAACAGTGAGTCGGTAACATAAACCCATGGAAACATGGAAGATGTGGAAGCAGAACCTGAATGGGCTGTATTCTCAGTTGGGAACAGAAGACAAATGTGAGTAAGATGTCAGAGAAGATGAAACTCCAAACACTGGAGAATCAACTCAAGCCATCTGTATAGCTTATAGTGTTAACCATATCCAACTTTGCGAAGAAAAAGGACATCAAGAATTCAGGTCACCATAAGACTGAATAGTGTAAGCATTCAATGGAAATATGAACTTGGGGAACTGTGAAATTGCTATTTAGAAAAGAAGATAAACTGAACTAACAGGGAAACAACATCCTATGACTAGTCAATGGACTGTCATCCCCATTGTGCTGGCTTCCCATGACCCGTGCTCATCATAACATGAGCAGTCACTGCTGGTTCAGTTGACACTTTACACCTCCCATGGACTTACTGCCTCCAGCTTAACACTACAAATAACTCAGTGAAGCTGACTAGATATGTCTTTGAGCAAAAATATTTAATTTTGTGTTTTATCTATTCTTCTACAGTTGGTGAGGATGAAATAAAATGCCACTGATATGAAGTATCTTAACAAAGAGATACAAGAATAACCAGCAGAAATTGAGAGAGCATCTGTAATTAGGAGCTCAGATGAGAGAGAGCACGGTCTACAAAGAGATTTCCAGGACATTAAGGGTTACACAGAGAAACCATATCTTGAAAAACCAAGAAATAAAGTAAAACAAATAAACAATATGAAACTTCAACGAGTCAAGAATATGTTTAATATGTTTATGTAACATGGTGACTACAGTTAATATTTCATATCCTTGAAAAATGACTGAGGGAAGATTTCAATGTTCCTTCAATGCCAAGTATATGAAACAACACATATGTCAATTAGCTCAACTTGGCCATTCCAAATAGAAACTTATTTCAAAACATCAAATAACATGAGGGGCTAAATATATATACACACTGGTACTGCTTGTGATTGTCAAGTATTATAGCCAAAGCAGTGAAAAATGTATTTTTAAAGTAAATTATGATAACAATGTGTTCTTCAACACATAAAATGTAGAGAATGAGAAATCCAAGAAAAATCCCACAGGGGAAGCTAAGGGCATGTAGTACATTGTCATGTGAGTGAATCTTGAAACTGTATAATTGTATGTGTGCTTATTTTAATTTTTGTTACCTTACCTACTTTGTTATTTGTGGGGAGCCTCACACACATATGGAGGTCAGACTGAAACTTGGGAGATTTGCTTCTCTTCTTCTACCAGGTAGGTTTGGAGGATTGAACTCAGGCACTCTGGATTGGCAGAGAGTGGCTTTTCCTGCTGTGTCATTTTGTCAGCCCATGTGGTTATTATAAAATAATAAAACTATGTGCACATTTTGACATCCTTAGTTATGTCAGGGTTTCTGGGAGGAACCAGGGGAGTTTAGAAATTCTGTACACTTTCTGTAGTTTTTGCATGTTGTTAGAACATGGCCCATAAATAAAGCTATATAAGAAAAATTGTTGAAAGCCTGTGAGAAAACTGCAGAGAAAGAAAAGAAAGTCTTGTTATGTCTGCTCCTCCATCATGTGGCTTCTTCTTGGAGGGTGCTTTTGAGCACCTCCCAGGTACAGTAGATAGGAGTGGGTTTACTTTACATTGCTCGTCATGTGGCCTTACCCTTGAACTTAAGTGAACTCTGCTTGGATGACCTTGTGTAGCTCTCAAAATGCCCTCAGAATATAAATCATCTGATTCCCTGGATAAAGTTGGGTTTTGCCTGATCCACCTCAGTTTTGCACCTGCTCTCGAAGGTTCATGCCACCAAAGAGGGCTGTTACAGTATGTTACCTGAGTGGTCCTGTGGTTGATATTCCAAGGGTAAAGGGTAGGGTCAAGAGATTGCCACATGGCATACTGAGTACATTCTCACAACATATTTGTTGTATATAATATCTCCAAAGCTAGTTATTTTTACTTCCTTCATTTTCTCTTTCACTTCCACTATATTTTCTAAAACGAATCTAGAACACTGGTACTGGGGCTGGAGTTAAAACAGAGAGGTAAAACATTAGCCTAACATGTGAGGCTGTAGGTCCAGTCTGTATTACCACTGAAAACAAACTAACCAATTGAATTCAATAAAATCATAAATATTTTACATTGTCATATAACTTTCATATTTTTCTCTTCACCAGTTGTTTGGCATATTTGATATTTTAGTATTAGAGGTGTTGGAAAAATAAACCAATAATGTCTTTGGAAATAATCATTTGTGTTCATTTTTTACTACATTCTGTTATTTAAATTAACCACAAGTCCAAGGAACATTTATCATGTACATGAATTTTTTAAAAATAAAGGCTGAAACCAGAGCACAATGTAAAATTTCAAAGTGATGCTTAGAAATGCTCATGGGACCTATCATTTTTTACTGCACGTGGAGTAGTAAGGACCCAAGGATGTAAATGAAGACAGAGTGAGGGTAACATGGCAGAGGAAACTTCAGTGCATCCTTGAACACACATGGTTGTTTAGAAACACAGGCAGCAGTGACTCTGGTTTGTTTGTTTGTTTGTTTTGAAAGTTTTGTCCTTTTTCACAGCTCTTCCTGCCTCAGCCTTGTGAATACAGGCATGGAAGTATTTTTGAATGGGAAAGGTTGGAAGAATAATGTTTAGCTTGCTTGAAAACAGTACATTGACGACCACCAGAAGATAACAAAGGTTGTGTTTTGTGCATCTGAAAAGTGTAAATTTTGACAGTGGACATGATCCAAAAAAAGTAGATCATGTGGACTAGAAAGATGCTGGCGTCAGGGAAGGAGCGTTTCCTGTGGGCATAGACTGTGCATGGATGGTATAGAGTATTGCCATTTCAAAAGTTGGAGTTTGAGTCAGCACAGAGCATCATGCTGATAATGATAGAATGTGTAATAGTGTTTCATGTAAACTCAAATGCCAAGATAAGCAGTTGCTGCTCTGTGTGCATCACAGAGCTTTGTCTGAGACATATCTGAAAATTCAGGGTTTGCAAAGAGTTAGGCAATCATTCCTCATGTGCTATGTGCTTCGGGGTTGCTTTGTTTTGTTTTACAAACAAGGTCAGTTTAAGTGTAATTAGATTAACTCACTGCAGTTTCCTTATCTTGCTGTAACAGAAAACACAAATCCAAGATGAACAGCTACTCTTGTTTACTAAGCATCAAACCCACTTGTATAAATGGTACAGTTATTTCTCCAAATAATAGGCATAAGTGGGAAATTTTAAGACTTATCAAGTACAGAGTAAATGCTGGATAACATAAACTTTTCATTTTACTATGGTATAATTTCCAAAATTCTCTACTTTTCATATTTTATAATTAATTGCAACTTCACATGAGGTATCAATTTTTCCCAAAATACAAATCTATGACTCTTCATTAAGTATTCTTTTCTAAGTACAAATAATAATCACATTAATCACTATGTGATGAGTTAAATAATTTAAGATATGAGGGCATTAATTACAATACACTTGTAGTCATAATTATTTCATTTGAAAAGGAAATTTTATAACTTTTTGTCCGCTGCTTAGTTTTTTGAAAATTTGACTTAAGTATACTGTTGAAGAAATGTTTTCCATTTTAGTAAATGAGTCATTAAGTCATTGTTAAATATTGCTGAAAAATAAGCATATTACCAACACATATCCTATAGGACATTAGTCTCAGTGGTAGGAGTGAAGACTTAGTCTTGTTAACATTATCAAAGCTATGTAATATATCATTAAAATATGCTTTGAAACTGAATTTAATACAGTTCTTGGTGTCTGTGTTGAGCTAGAGATATCTCCTTATCTAATTTGAGTAACTATTCTCTGTGCATAAACAGGAGCCTGATTTGTGTCATGAGTGTGAATCAATAGTTTTAAAACAAGCCAAAACATTTGTCCTTGATGTAATGACCAACTTTAGATCTTGATTATGGTACTCTGTTGAATGTGCTAATTTTGTTTGGAGATAACATAAGTGTATTCAGCTTTGGAAAAAATAAATAACGAATTACAGAAAAACAAACATTTGAATCATCTTTTATATTTTAATGGCCTTAAGGGTGGATTAAGTAGAGATAACATGAGTAAATTACACTGATATTAGAAGGGAATTTATGGTGCAGATTTAACCACATTCTGTTACACACTGTTCCCAGGGAGTTTTATAGTTTTGTTTTTGAGGAGGAAGCCTAGGAATTGCATCAGGGATACCAAGATTTGAGAAGCAGAGGAATCTCAAATTACTGTTGTAACCCAGCTACATAGCACTGATCAGATACTCAAATAAGGAGTGAGGAGGATTAAACATAAGCATGGTATGAACATGTCAATCAACATGCTAAAGTGATCATTGTGTGAACACAAAATAAAAGGATTATTTATAAAGACTGAGAAAACTAATAATGCTCTTGAACTGAGATATGCTTCAGCTCCCTCTACTGCTATAGTTACATGGTCAGAGCAGGGCTGAAAAACTGTGACAGGCTTTGCAGGAAGGTAGGTAGGAATACAGGTGTCAAGACAGGACTTCAGATATTGCCACCAGGACACCACTAGAGAGGCCCAGGTAGACAGACTCAATCCGGGGCTACCATTGCTCCGGTGGATCTGCCAGGCTCTCGCCACCAGCCAGGGCCAGGGTGGTGGCTCGGCGGGACTTCTCCACACCCTCTGGCCTTGAACTAAGGCAGCTGGGAGCAGCCTGCCCAGCGGTCCCTTACAGCCACAGTCGTGGTCGGTCTCCATATTGCCACCAGGGCACTGCTAGAGAGGCTCAGTAGACAGACTCAATCAGGGGCTACCATCGCTTGGGTAAATCCGCCAGGCTCTCGCCACCAGCCAGGGCCAGGGAGGCAGCTCGGTGGGACTTCTCCATGCCCTTGGGCCTTGCACCAAGGCAGCTGGGAGCAGCCTGTCCCATGATCCCTTACAGTGGTGCTCATGGTAGGTATCCATATTGCCACCAGGGCACTGGTAGAGAGGCCCAGGTAGACAGACTCAATCAGGGTCTACCTTCGTTTGCTTGGTAGGATCCGCCAGGCTCTCCCCACTAACCAGGGCAAGGGCAGCGGCTCGAGGGACATCTCCACGCCCTCTGGCCTTGCACCAACTCGGTTGGGAACCACCTTCTCTGAGGTCCCCTCAGCACTCTCAGAGACAGTCTGTATCTTGCAGCCTGGTCATCAGTAGAGAAACAACAGGTGGGCCCAGCCTCACAGGAGGTTAAAATACCAGCCAGTGACAACAAGGCCAACTAATGCCAGAGATAACCAGATGGCAAAAGAAAAACGTAGGAACTTTACTAACAGAAATCAAGATAGCATGACAGCATCTGAACCCAGTTTGCTGACAACAGGAAGCCCTGGATACCCCCAACACACCAGAAAAACAAGATTTGGATCTAAAATCACTGGTCAGGATGCTGGGCAGAAAAGAACACATAGATTTATCATAGATAAATCTCTTAAAGAAATACAGGAGAAAATGGATCAAAAGTTAGAAGCCTTTACAAGGGAAACACAAAAATCACTTAAAGAAATTCAGGAGAATATGAATCAAAAAACAGAAGCCAAGCCGGGTGATGGTGGCGCACGCCTTTAATCCCAGCACTTGGGAAGCAGAGGCAGGCGGATTTCTGAGTTTGAGGCCAGCCTGGTCTACAGAGTGAGTTCCAGGACAGCCGGGGCTACACAAAGAAACCCTGTCTCGAAAAACCAAAAAAAAAAAAAAAAAAAAAAACAGAAGCCAATAAGGAGGAAATACAAAAATCACTTAAAGAAATACAGAAGAACGTGGGTCAACAAGTAGAAGCTATCAAAGAGGAAACACAAAAATCTCTTAAAGAATTACATGAAAACACAATCAAGCAAGTGAAAGATCTGAGCATATCCACCCAGGTTCTAAAAACAGAAGTAGAAACAACTAAGAAATCGGAAAGGGAGACAACATTGGAGATAGAAAACCTTGGGAAGAAATCAGGGGCCATAGATGCAAATATCAACAATAGAATACAAGAGATAGAAGAAAGAATCTCAGATGCCGAAGATACCATAGGAACCATTGATTCAACAGTCAAAGAAAATACTAAATGCAAAAAGCTTGTAACACAAAACATCCAGGAAATACACGACACAATGAGAAGACCAAACCTAAGGATTATAGGTATAGATGAGAGTGATGATTTACAAGTTAAAGGACCATCAAATATTATTTACAAAACTACAGAAGAAAACTTCCCCAACCTAAAGAGAGAGAGATGCCCATGAATATAAAAGAAGCCTACAAAACTCCAAACAGACTGGACCAGAACAGAAATACCTCCCGTCACATAATAATCAAAACCAAAAATGTACTAAACAAAGAAAGAATATTAAAGGCAGCAAGAGAAAAAGGCCAAGTAACATATAAAGGAAGACCTATCAATCACACCAGACTTCTCACCTGAGACCATGAAAGCTAGAAGATCCTGGGCAGATATCATGCAAACTTTAAGAGAACACAAATTTCAGCCAAAACTATTTTACCCAGCAAAACTCTCAATCGCCATAGATGGAGACACCAAGGTATTCCATGACAAAACCAAATTTGCACGATATTTTTCCACAAACCCAGCCCTACAAAGGATAATAGGGGGAAAACACCAACACAAGGAAGGAAACTACACCCCAGAAGAAGCAAGATAGAAACCTCCTCTCATCAAACCCAAAAGAAGATAACCTCTCAAATATAAAATATAATTTCAAAAATGTCGGGAGGTAATAATTACTATTCCTTAATATCTCTTAACATCAATGGACTCAATTCCCCAATAAAAAGACATAGACTAACAGACTGGATATGAAGACAGGACCCTACAATTTGCTGCATACAGGAAACACATCTCAGTGTTAAAGACAAACACTGCCTTAGAGTAAAAGGCTGGAAGACAATTTTACAAGCAAATGGTCTCAGGAAACCAGCTGGAGTAGCCATTCTAATATCAGATAAAATTGACTTTCAACCTAAAGTCATCAAAAGAGACTCAGAAGGTCACATCATGCTGGTCAAAGGTAAAATCCACCAAGAGGAACTCTCAATACTGAACATCTATGCTCCAAATGCAAGGGCACCCTCAATCGTAAAAGAAACCTTACTAAAGTTTAAAGCACACATTGCACCTGACACAATAATTGTGGGTGACTTCAGCACTCCACTATCCTCAAGGGACCGATCAGGAAAGCAGAAACTAAACAGGGACACAGTGAAACTAATTGAAACTTTGGACCAATTGGATTTAACAGATATATAGAACATTTCATCCTAAAGCAAAAGAATATACCTTTTTCTCAGCACCTCATGGAACCTTCTCCAAAATCGATCATATAATTGGTCACAAGACAGATGTCAACAAATATAAGAAGACCAAACTAATCCCATGCCTCCTATCAGATCACCATGGAGTAAGAGTGGTTTTCAATAGCAACAAAAACAGCAGAAAGCCCACATACACATGGAAACTGAACAATACTCTACTCAATGACACCTTGGTCAAGGAAGAAATTAAAAAAAGAAATCAAAGATTTTTTAGAATTCAATGAAAATGAAGGTACGACCTACCCAAATCTATGGGACACAATGAAAGCAGTGCTAAGAGGAAAATTCATAGCTCTAAGTGGATCCAAAAAGAAACTGGAGAGAGCATACACTGGCAGCTTAAAGGCACACCTTAAAGCCCTGGAGCAAAAAGAAGCTAATTCACCCAGGAGGAGTAGAAGACAGGAAATCATCAAACTCAGAGCTGAAATCAATCAAGTAGAAACAAAGAAAACCGTACAAAGAATCAACTGGGAGCTGGTTCTTTGAGAAAATCAACAAATAGATAAATCCTTAGCCAGACTAACCAAAGGACACAGAGACAGTATCCAAAAGAACAAAATTAGAAAAGAAAAGGGGGACATAACAACAGAAACTGAGGAAATTAAAAAGATCATCAGATCCTACTACAAAAGTCTATACTCAACACAACTGGAGAATCTGGAGGAAATGGACAATTTCCTAGACAGACACCAAATACCAAAATTAAATCAGGATCAATTAGATCAGCTAAACAGTCCCTTACCACTAAAGAAATAGAAGGCATTATAGAAAGCCTCCCAACCAAGAAAAGTACGGAACCAGATGGTTTTAGTGCAGAATTCTACCAGACATTCAAAGAAGACTAAATACCAATACTCTTCAAACTATTCCACAAAATAGAAACAGAAGGGACACTGCCCAACTAGTTCTTCGAAACCACAATTACACTGATACCAAAACCACACAAAGATCCAACAAAGAAAGAGAACTACAGAACAATTTCCCTTATGAATATCAATGCAAAAATACTAAATAAAATTCTTGCCAACCGAATCCAAGAACACATCAAAACGATCATTCACCATGATCAAGTAGGATTCATCCCAGGGATGCAGGGATGGGTCAATATATGGAAATCCATCAATGTAATCCACTACATAAACAAACTAAAAGAAAAAACCACATGGTCATCTCATTAGATGCTGAAAAAGCATTTGACAAAATTCAGCATCCTTTCTTGCTAAAAGTCTTGGAAAGAGCAGGAATTCAACACTCATACCTAAACATAGTAAAAGCACAGCAAACCAGTAGCCAATATTAAAATAAATGGAGAGAAACTTGAAGCAATCCCACAAAATCAGGGACTAGACAAGTCTTCCCTCTCTCTCCATATCTTTTCAATATAGTACTTGAAGTTCTAGTGAGAGCAATTAGACAACATAAGGAAGTCAAAGGGATACAAATTGGAAAGGAAGAAGTCAAACTATCATTATTTGGAGATGATATGATAGTTTACTTAAGTGACCCAAAAAACTCCACCAGAGAGCTTCCACAGCTGATAAACAATTTCAGCAATGTGGCTGGTTATAAAATCAACTCAAGCAAATCAGTAGCCTTCCTGTACTCAAAGGACAAGCAGGGTGAGAAAGGAGTTAGGGAAATAACACCCTTCACAATAGCCACAAACAACATAAAATACCTTGGCGTGACTCTAACCAAACAAGTGAAAGATCTGTATGACAGGAACTTCAAGTCCTTGAAGAAAGAAATCAAAGAAGACCTCAGAAGATGGAAAAATATTTCTTGCTCTTGGATTGGCAAGATCAATATAGTAAAAATGGCCATCTTGCCAAAAGCAATCTATGGATTCAATGCAATCCCCATCAAAATCCCAATTCAATTCTTCATAGATCTAGAAAGAACAATTCTCAAATTCATCTGGAGTAACAAAAAACCCAGGATAGCTAAAACTGTTCTCAACAATAAAAGGACTTCTGTGGGAATCAATATCCCTGACCTCAAGCAGTACTACAGAGCAATTTTGTTAAAAACTGCATGGTATTGGTACAACAACAGGCAATAGATCAATGGAATTTAATTGAAGACCCAGAAATGAAACCACAGACTTATGGTCACTTGATCTTTGATAAAGAAGCTACAACCATCCAGTGGGAAAAAGATAGCCTTTTCAACAAATGGTGCTGGTTCAACTGGAAGTCAACATGCAGAAGAATGCGAATTGACCCACTCTTTTCTCCTTGTACTAAGACCAACTCCAAGTGGATCAAGGACCTTCACATAAAACCAGACACACTGAAACTAATAGAAAAGAAACTTGGAAAGAGTCTGGAGGACATGGGCACAGGGGGAAAGTTCCTGAACAGAACACCAATAGCTTATGCTCTAAGATCAAGAATTGACAAATGGGACCTCATAAAATTACAAAGTTTCTGTAAGGCAAAGGACACTGTCTGAAGGACAAAATAGCAACCAACAAACCGGGAAAAGATCTTCACCAACCCCACATCCGACAGAGGGCTAATATCCAATATATACAAAGAACTCAAGAAGTTAGACCCCAAAGAACCAAATAGCTCTATTTAAAAAATGGGGTATAGAGCTAAACAAAGAATTGTCACTAGAAAAAATTCGGATGGCTAAAAAACACCTTAAGAGATGTTCAACATCATTAGTCATCAGGGAAATGCAAATCAAAACAACCCTGAGATTCCACCTCACACCAGTCAGAATGGCTAAGATTAAAAATTCAGGAGACAACAGGTGCTGTTGAAGATGTGGAGAAAGAGGAACACTCCTTCACTGTTGGTGCGATTGCAAGATGGTACAACCACTCTGGAAATCAGTCTTGCGGTTCCTTAGAAAATTGGGCATGACACTTCCAGAGGATCCTGGCATACTATTCCTGGGCATATACCCAGAGGATTACCCTGCATACAATAAAGACACATGCTCCACTATGTTCATAGCAGCCTTATTTATAATATCCAGAAATTGGAAGGAGCTCTGATCTCCCTCAATGGAGGAATGGATACAGAAAATGTGGTATATTTATAAAATGGAATACTACTCAGCAATTAAAAATAATGAATTCATGCAATTTGTAGGCAAATGGTTAGATCTGGAAAATATCATCCTAAGCGAGTGTCTTAGTTAGGGTTTTACTGCTGTGAACAGACACTATGACCAATGCAAATTTTATAAAAGACAACATTTAATTGGGGCTGGCTTACAGGCTCAGTGGTTCAGTCCATTGTCTTCAAGGCAGAAACATGGCAGCATCCAGGCAGATATGGTGCAGGAGGAGCTGAGAGTCTATCTCTTCATCTGAAGACAACTAGTGGAAGACTGACCTCCAGGCAACTAGGGTGAATGTCTTAAGCCCACACCCACAGTGACACACCTATTCCAACAAGGCCACACCTCCTAATAGTGCCACTCCCTGGGAAAAGTATATACAAACCATAACAGCGAGTTAACCCAATCACAAAAGAATATACATGAAATGCAATAACTGATAAGTGGATATTAATGAGCCCAGAATCCCTGAATAATCAAGGCACAATTAGCAAGTCAAATGATTCCCAAGAAGAAGAAAGGAGAGGACCCTGGGCCTGAAAAGTTTGGATCCAGTTTTTAGGAGAGTACCAGAACAGAGAAATGGTGGGGGTGTGTGATTGAGGAATAGTTGAGGGGGGGAGAGGACTTATGGGACATATGGTGGGGGGGGACTGGGAAAGGGGAAAGCCTTTGGAATATAAACAAAGTGTATAGAATAAAGAAAAAAAGAAAAAAAAAAGACAGAATTTCAAAGGGAAAAGTTTTGTACCCTATAGCCAGACATCAGGAAGCAGACATACAAGCTCAACCGTGTCCCTTCCTTGGGCACACATATCCTATGAGATCCAGGCAGTTAGAAGATTGAAGGAAAGCTGAATTAATTCATTTCGCAAGACTTGTGCTTCAGGCTTTACATTAAATAGAGGGTTGATCTAGATGACAGAATCACATGCCCCCCAAAGGCTATAGGCATTTGTATACACATATATATGATCACAGTGAATATTGACTTTTAAAAACAGGTAAATTAGATTCATTATGAGAAATGTCAACCACCATGGGTTAAGATGGTGTTCTGCATTCTGTCAGGGCTCGGAAAGCTGGGCAAGGCAGATACAGGGAGTTTGGCTGCATGCTCTAGTCCAAGGTCTAAGGGAAAAGGGTGGGGAGGAGAGAAGAAAGTGAGGAGGAGAGAACTCCAGCTGGATCCCAGGAGAGTCCTTGCCTTGCTCAGTCAGCTGGCTTAGCTTGGTGGAGGCTTTGGCTTGGGAGCGCTATCTGAGAAGCCTACTACGGGAAATTAGATGTGCAGCTCTTTAAAGTAAGACCTGCTCCATTGCTCCAGCACAGTGGGTTCAGATAAGAAGAGGCAGTTCGTTGTTTTAAAGCATTTATTGTTGTGAGAGAATTGTGGTGAGTGAAAGTAGAGGCCAGCCATGGCCACACGGAGAGAGGGTGAAGGGAATGTACCTCTGTATATGGGTCCTAGCAGGGAAGAGCTGGTCTCCCAGGTGTGATCTCACTCCTGGGCTCAGAGGTGAGCTTTCCATTTTCTCTTCAGTAACTGTCCAGAGCAGAACTGGCTAGGAGAACACAGAACACAGGAATGGAGGAGCAGCTAGGACAGGATCCTTTCATTTTCCATCTGCACCCAGGAGCTGGGGCTATTCCACAGCCCTCTGTACACAGGTCCCTCCAGAAGAGAGCTGGTCTCCCAGAAGGGCTGACACAGGCTTAAGGGGCCACAGGAGGGACAAGCTCCAGCCAGAGACAACAAGACCAACTAACACCAGTGATAAACAGATGGCAAACAGCAAGCACAAGAAACAGAAGCAGAAACCAAGGTTATTGGGAATCATCAGAACCCAGTTCTCCCACCACAGCAAGTACTGGATACCCCAACACACTGGAAAAGCAAGAACTGGATTTAAATTCACATCTCATGCTGCTGATACAGGATGTTAAGAAGCACATAAATAATTCCCTTAATGAAATACAGGAGAACATGAGTCAACAAGTAGAAGCCCTTAAAGAGGAAACACCAAGATTCCTTAAAGAATTACAGGAAAACACAACCAAACAGATGAAGGAATTGAACAAAACCATCCATGATCTAAAAAAGGAAATAGAATCAATAAAGAAATCACAAATGGAGACAACTCTGGTGATAGCAAACCTAGGAAAGAGATCAGGAGTCATAGATGCCGGTATCATCAACAGAATACAAGAGATAGAAGAAAGAATCTCAGGTGCAGAAGATACCATAGAAAACATTGACACAACAGTCAAAGAAAATTCAAACTGCAAAGATCTCCTAACCCAAAACATCAAGAAGATCCAGGATACAATGAGAAGACCAAACCTAAGGATGGCAGGTATAGAAGAGACTAGAGATTCCAAACTTAAAGGTCCAGTAAATGTCTTCAGCAAAATTACAGAAAAAACCTTCCCTAACCTAAAGAAAGAGATACCCATGGACATACAAGAAGCCCACAGAACTCCAAATAGATTGGGTCAGAAAAGAAATTCCTCCCATCACATAATAATCAAAACACCAAATGCATAAAACAAAGAAAGAATATTAAAAGCAGTAAGGGGGAAAAAGGTCAAGTAACTTATAAAGGCATACCTATTAAAGTTACACCAGACTTCTCACCAGAAGCTATGAAAGTTAGAAGATCCTGGAAAGTTGTCATACAGACCATAAGAGAACACAAATGCCAGCCCAGGCTGCTATACCCAACAAAACTCTCAATTACCATAGATGGAGAAACCAAGATATTCCATGACAAAAACAAATTTACACAATATCTTTCCATAAATCCAGCCATTCAAAGGATAATAAATGGAAAACTCAAACACAAGGAGGGAAGTTATACCCTAGGAAAAGCAAGAAAATAATCTTCTTTTAACAAATCAAAAAGGAGATAGCCACATAAGCATAATTCCAACTCTATCAACAAATATATCAGGATGCAACAATCATTTTTCTTTAATATCTCTTAATATCAATGGACTCAATTCCCCAATAAAAAGACATAGACTAAGAGACTGGTTATGTAAACAGGGCCCAACATTTTGCTGCATACAAGAAACCCATCTCAGTGAGAAAGACTATCTCAAAGAAAAGACTGGGAAAAAAATTTCCAAGCAAATGGTCTGAAGAAACAAGCTAGAGTGGCCATTTTAATATCGAATAAAATCAACTTTGAACCTAATGTTGTCAAAAAAGATAAGGCAGGACACTTATCAAAGGACAAACATACAAAGAAGAACTCTCATTTCCAAACATCTATGCTCCAAATGCAAGGGCAACCACATTCATAAAAGAAATTTTACTAAAGCTCATAGCACACATTGCACCTTAAACAATAATAGTGGGAGATTTAATCACTCTAATCAATGGACAGATCATGGAAACAGAAAGCAAACAGAGAAGCAGTGAAACTAACAGAAGTCATGAACCAAATGGATTTAACAGAAATGTATAAAACATTGCATCCTAAAACAAAGGAATGTATCTTCTCAGCACCTTCTGTAAAACTGACCACATACTCAGTCATAAAACAGGTCTCAACAAATACAAGAAAATTGAAATAATCCCATGCATCCTATCAGATCACCATGACTAATGCTGGTCTTCAATAACAACAAAAACACCAGAAAGCCCACATACACATAGAAGCTGAACAACACTCTACTCATTGACAACTTGGTCATGGGTCAAATAAAGAAAGAAATTAAAGACTTTTTAGAATTTAATGAAAATGAAAGGAGAATATATTCAAACTTATAGAACACAATTAAAAGCAGTGCTAAGAGGAAAACTCATAGCTCTGAGTGCCCCTAAAATTAACTAGAGAGAGCATACAGTAGCAGCTTGACAGCACATCTGAAAGCTCTAGAACAAAAAAGAAGCAAATATACCCAAGATGGTTAGATGGTAGGAAAAAAATCAAACTGAAGGTTGAAATCAACCAAGTAGAAACCAAAAAAACAAAAAACAAAAAACAAAAAACAAACAAACAAACAAATTATACAAAGGATCAACCAAACAAGAAGCTGGTTCTTTGAGAAAATCGACAAGATAGATAAACACTTAACCAGACTAACCGGAGTGCACATAGACAGTATCCAAAATAACAAAATCAGAATGAAGAGGGAGACAAGACAACAGAAACTGAGGAAATTAAAAAAAAAATTCATTAGATCATACTACAAAACCCTATACTCAACAAAACTGAAATATCTGGATGCAATGGACACTATTCTAGATAGATATTAGGTACCAAAGTTAAATCAGGATCAGATAGACCATCTAAACAGTCCTATAGCCCCTAAAGAAATAGAAGCAGTCATTACTAGTCTCCCAATCAAAACAAAAAACAAAAAACAAAAAACAAAAA
Organism: Apodemus agrarius; assembly: GCA_964023405.1. Lineage (NCBI taxonomy): Eukaryota > Metazoa > Chordata > Mammalia > Rodentia > Muridae > Apodemus > Apodemus agrarius. The sequence goes on along the minus strand of OZ030012.1, from coordinate 5,967,478 downwards.
ACAAAACCCCCCAGGAACAAATGGTTTTAGTACAGATTTCTATCAGACCTTCAAAGAAGACCTAATACCAATGCTCTTCAAACGATTCCACAAAATAGAAACAGAAGGAACATTACATTATCCAATTTATTCTATGAATCCACAATTATTCTGAAAACTAAACCACACAAAGATCTAATAAAGAACTTTTTTATTGGATAAATTATTTATTTACATTTCATTCCCCTTTTCCTGGCTCCCCACCCCCCAAAGGTCCCATATGCCTTTTTCCCTCCCCTGTTCCCCCATCTTCCCCTTCCACTTCCCTGTTCTGATATTCCCCTACACTAATGCATTGGCCTTTCCAGATCCAGAGTCCACTCCTTCCTTCTTCTCCAACATGATTTGGTATGTGGATTGTGTCTTTGGTGTTCTAAGATTCTAGGCTAATATCCACTTATCAGTGAGTGCATACCATGGGTATTCTTTTGAGACTGGGTTACCTCACTTAGTATGATGTTCTCCCACTCCATCCATTTGTCTAGGAATTTCATGAATTCATTGCTTCTAATGGCTGAATAGTATTTCACTGTGTATGTATACCACATTTTTTGTATCCATTCATCTGTTGAGGGACATCTGGGTTCTTTCCAGCTTCAGGCTATTACAAATAAGGCTGCTATGAACATAGTGGAGCATGTATCTTTACTACATGCTGGGGAATCTTCTGGGCATATGCCCAGGAGTGGTATGGCAGGGTCCTCTGGAAGTATCATGTCCAGTTTTCTGAGGAACCGCCAGACTGATTTCCAGAGTGGTTGTACCAGCTTCCAATCTCACCAGCAGTGGAGGAGTGTTCCTCTTTCTCCACATCCTCGCCAACACCTGCTGTTTCCTGAGTTTTTAATCTTAGCCATTCTGACTGGTGTGAGGTGAAATCTCAGGGTTGTTTTGATTTGTATTTCCCTAATGACTAATGATGTTGAACATTTCTTAAGGTGCTTCTCAGCCATCTGAAGTTCTTCAGGTGAAAATTCTTTGTTTAGCTCTGTATCCCATTTTTTGATAGGGTTATTTGGTTTTCTGGGGTCTACCTTCTTGAGTTCTTTGTATATATTGGATATTAGCCCTCTGTCAGATGTAGGGTTGGTGAAAATCTTTTCCGAATTTGTTGGTTACCTATTTGTCCTTTGGACAGTGTCTTTTTTCTTATAGAAACTTTGTACTTTTATGAGGTCCCACTTGTCTATTCTTAATCTTAGAGCATAAGCTATTGGTGTTCTGTTCAGGAACTTTCCCCCTGAGCCAATGTCCTCGGCTTCCACAGTTAATTTTCTATTAGTTTCAGTGTGTGTGGTTTTATGTGGAGGTCCTTGATCCACTTGGATTTGAACTTAGTACGAGGAGATAAGAGTGGATTAATTCTCATTCTTCTACATGCTGGCCTCCAGTTGAGCCAGCACCATTTGTTGAAAAGGCTATCTTTTTTCCAATGGATGTTTCCAGCTCCTTTGTCAAAGATCGAGTGGCCATAGATGTGTGGGTTCAATTCTGGGTCTTCAATGCTTTAAGATTGATCCACTTCCCTGTCACTGTACCAATACCATGCAGTTTTTAACACTACTGCTTTGTAGTATTGCTTGAGGTCCCGGATACTGATTCCCCCAGAAGTTCTTCTACTGTTGATAATAGTTTTGGGTATCCTGAGTTTTTTATTATTCCGGATGAATTTGAGAATTGCTCTTTCTAACTCTATGAAGAACTGAGTTGGGATTTTGGTGCGGATTGCGTTGAATCTGTATATAGCCTTTGGCAAGGTTGTCATTTTAACTATATTATTCCTGCCAATCTATGAGCATGGAAGATTTTTCCATTTTCTGAGGCCTTAATCAGTTTCCTTCTCTAAGACCTGAAGTTCTTGTCATACAGATCTTTCACTTGTTTGGTTAGAGTCACAACAAGATACTTCATATTGTTTGTGGCTATTGTGAAGGGTGTCATTTCCTTAATTTCTTTCTCAGCCTGCTTATCCTTTGAGTATAGGAAGGCTACTGATTTGCTTGAGTTGATTTTATAACCAGCCACTTTGCTCAAGTTGTTTATCAGCTGTAGGAGTTCTCTGGTGGAGTTTTTTTGGGTCACTTAAGTATACTATCATATCATCTACTAATAGTGATAGTTTGACTTCTTCCTTTCCACTTTGTATCCCTTTGACTTCCTTATGTTGTCAAATTGCTCTAGCTAGTACCTCAAGTACTATATTGAAAAGATATGGTGAGAGGGGGCAGCCTTGTCTAGTCCCTCATTTTAGTGGGATTGTTTCAAGTTTCTCTCCATTTACGGTCTGCTGTAAATTGCTTTTACTATGTTTAGGTATGGGTCTTGAATTCCTGTTCTTTCCAAGACTTTTAGCATGAAAGGATGCTGAATTTTGTCAAATGTTTTTTCAGCATCTAGTGAGATGACCATTTGGTTTTTTTTTCTTTGAGTTTGTTTATGTAGTGGATTACATTGATGGATTTCCATATATTGAAAAATCCCTGCATCCTTGGGATGAAGCCAACTTGATTATGGTGAATGATCTTTTTTTTTTTGTTTTTTTTGTTTTGTTTTTTGTTTTTCGAGACAGGGTTTCTCTATGTAGCCCTGGCTGTCCTGGAACCCACTCTGTAGACCAGGCTGGCCTTGAACTCAGAAATCCACCTGCCTCTGCCTCCCAAGTGCTGGGATTACAGGCGTGCGCCACCACGCCCGGCTGTGAATGATCATTTTGATGTGTTCTTGGATTTGGTTGGCAAGAATTTTATTGAGTATTTTTGCATCGATATTCATAAAGAAAATTGGTCTGAAGTTCTCTTTCTTAGGTGGATCTTTGGGTGGTTTTGGTATCAGCGTAATTGTGGCTTCATAGAATGAGTTGAGTAGTGTTTCATCTGTTTCTATTTTGTGGAATAGTTTGAAGAGTATTGGTATTAGGTCTTCTTTGAAGGTCTGATAGAATTCTGCACTAAAATCGTCCTGTCCTTTTTTTGGTTGGAAGACTTTCTATGACCCCCTTCTATTTCTTTGGGGGTTATGGGACTGTTTAGATGATCTATTTGATCCTGATTTAATGCTGGTATTTGTTTTCTGTCTAGGAAATTGTCCATTTCCTCCAGATTCTCCAGTTGTGTTGAGTATAGGCTTTTGTAGTAGGATCTGATGATTTTTTGAATTTCCTCAGTTTCTATTCTTATATCTCCCTTTTCATTTCTAATTTTGTTAATTTGGATACAGTCTCCGTGCTCTTTGGTTAGACTGGCTAAGAGTTTATCTATCTTGTTGATTTTCTCAAAGAGCCAGCTCCTGGTTTTGATGATTCTTTGTATGGTTCTCTTTGTTTCAAGTTGATTGATTTTAGCCCTGAGTTTGATGATTTCCTATCTTCTACTGCTGCTGCGTGAATTAGCTTCTTGTTGTTCCAGAGCTTTCAGGTGTGCCATTAAGTTACATATGCTCTCTCCTGTTTCTTTTTGGAGGCACTCAGGGCTGTGAGTTTTCCTCTTAGCACTGGTTTCATTGTGTCCCATAGATTTGGGTATGTTGTGCCTTCATTTTAATTAAATTCTAAAAAGTCTTTGATTTCTTTCTTTATTTCTTCTTTGACTAAAGTATCATTGAGTAGAATATTGTTAAGCCTCCAAGTATATGTGGACTTTCTGCTGTTTTGTTGCTATTGAAGCCCACTCTTACTCCATGGTGATCTGATAGGAGGCATGGGATTAGCTCGATCTTCTTATATTTGTTGAGGTCTGTCTTGTGACTAATTATATGGTCGATTTTGGAGAAGGTACCATGAGGTGCAGAGAAATATTCTTTTGCTTTAGGATGAAACGTATATTCTTTTGCTTTAGGATGATATATATATATATATATATATATCTGTCAAATCCAATTGTTCCAAAGCTTCAATAAGTTTCCCTGTGTCCCTGTTTAGTTTCTGCTTTCCTGATCGGTCCATTGAGGATAGTGGTGTGTTGAGGTCCACCACAATTATTGTGTTAGGTGCAATGTGTGCTTTGTGCTTTAGTAAAGTTTCTTTTATGAAAGAGGGTGCCCTTGCATTTGGATCATAGATGTTCAGAATTGTGAGTTCTTCTTGGTGGATTTTTCCTTTGACCTGTAAGAAGTGACCTTCTATGTCTCTTTTGATGACTTTAGGTTGAAAGTCAATTTTATCTGATATTAGAATGACTACTCCAGCTTGTTTCCTGAAACTACTTGCTTGTAAAATTGCCTTCCAGCCTTTTACTCTAATGTAGTGTTTGTCTTTGATCCTGAGGTATGTTTCCTGTATGCAGCAAAATGTAGGGTCCTGTTTCCATATCCAGTCTGTTAGTCTATGTCTTTTTATTGGGGAATTGAGTTCATTGATGTTCAGAGATATTAAGGAATAGCAATTATTACCTCCTGTCATTTTTTATGTTTTTTTTTGTTTTTGAGTGGTTATCTTCTTTTGAGTTTGATGGAAGAAGGTTACTATCTCGCTTTTTCCAGGGTATAGTTTCCCTTCTTCTTCTTTTTTTTTATTTTCTATATTCTTTGTTTACATTCCAAAGGCTTTCCCCTTTCCCAGTTAGCCCCCACCATATGTCCCATAATTCCTCTCCCTAGTTTCCCTTCTTGTATTGGAGTTTTCCTCCTATTATCCTTTGTAGGGCTGGGTTTGTGGAAAGATATTGTGTAAATTTGGTTTTGTTATGGAATATTTTGGTTTCTCCATCTATGGTGATTGAGAGTTTTGCTGGGTATAGTAGTCTTGACTGACATTTGTGTTCTCTTAGGGTCTGCATGAGATCCGCCCAGGATCTTCTTGCTTTCATGTTCTCTGGTGAGATGTCTGGTGTGATTCTGATAGGTCTTCCTTTATATGTTACTTGGCCTTTTTTTTTGTTTGTTTGTTTTTGTTTTTGTTTTTTCGAGACAGGGTTTCTCTGTGTAGTCCTGGCTGTCCTGGAACTCACTCTGTAGACCAGGCTGGCCTTGAATTCAGAAATCCGCCTGCCTCTGCCTCCCAAGTGCTGGGATTAAAGGCATGCGCCACCACCGCCCGGCGCCTTTTTTTCTTACTGCCTTTAATATTCTTTCTTTGTTTAGTACATTTTGGGTTTTGATTATTATGTGATGGGAGGTATTTCTGTTCTGGTCCAGTCTGTTCGGAGTTCTATAGGCTTCTTGTATATTCATGGGCATCTTTCTCTTTAGGTTAGGGAAGTTTTCTTCCATAATTTTGTTGAATATATGTGCTGGCCTTTTAAGTTGTAGATCTTCACTCTCATCTATACCTATAATCCTTAGGTTTGGTCTTCTCATTGTGTCCTGGATTTCCTGGATGTTTTGGGTTATAAGTTTTTTGCATTTTTTATTTTCTTTGACTGTGGAGTCAATGGTTTCTATGATATCTTCAGCATCTGAGATTCTTACTTCTATGTCTTGTATTCTGTTGTTGATATTGGCGTCTATGACCCCTGATTTCTTCACAACATTTTCTATTTCCAAAGTTGTCTCCCTTTGTGATTTCTTAATTGTTTTTACCTCTGTATTTAGATCCTGGATGGTTTTGCCCAGTTCCTTCTCTTGTTTGTGTTTCCCTGTATCTTTAAGAGATTTTTGTTTTCATTGTAAGGGCTTCTAACCTATTCATGTTCCCCTGCATTTCTTTTTTTTTTCTTTTTCTTTTTTGTTTTGTTTTGTTTTGTTTTGTTGTTTTTCGAGACAGGGTTTCTCTGTGTAGTCTTGGCTGTCCTGAAGCTCACTCTGTAGACCAGGCTGGCCTCGAACTCAGAAATCCGCCTGCCTCTGCCTCCCAAGTGCTGGGATTATAGGTGTGTGCCACCACGCCCGGCTCCCCTGCATTTCTTTAAGAGATTTGTTTATGTCTTTTTTTGTGTTCCTCTAGCAGCATCCTGACCAGTGCTTTTAAATCCAAATCTTGTTTTTCAGTTGCTGCCTGCAGCTACTGTGAACTGGGTTCCTGGAAATCGAAGCAGAGGGATAGATGGGGAAGGGTGAAAAGAAGGAGGGCCAGGACAATAGGTTACCAATCAAAGCCAAAGTTAACTGGAGCTCAGGGAATTTAACAATTTTGTGGGCAGCCCCTCCTCCCAGACTCCTGCAGGGCTTCTTTGGGTGTTGACTCCAATGCTCAGGAAGCTGGGCGGGTCACCTGCTTAATTCAGGAATTCTACATCTGTAGGAACTTCACCTTCATGTTGAGCACTGCACCCTAGGTGGGGCAAGATTGTGAATAGCACAGTAATCCCTGCTCAAAGGCTGGGAGAGGAAATTCACCTTGACCAATGTCAAGTTTCTGCCATGTGGCAAGACACCTTAATATGGCTCTGTACATTTCCTCCCGTTTTATTAATTTGAAAATGAGGAGGTAGAAAACAAGTGAATAAACACATCCATCATAAGACAGTGGGCCATCACCAGGGAGGGGAAGAATTGACCGTAATTCCTCTTAAATATTGTATGATGCCTGTTGCATAGGAAAGGTAATAAGCTCCCTTATTATTTTAAGGATAGCCTTTCAATGTCAACCCTTAGGCAATTAGGTGTACTTTCTGGGGACTCAGAGGCAGAAATTTACTTCCCCATGTGGTGATTTGCTTTGCACCTCTCACTGGTGCCCATGTTTTGCTTGATCAGCAAAACACACATAGCTCTGAGTTCTATGTGGGTCCCTTTTTGGAGATCCACTTATATATGTTTGAAGCCAGGGGGTCTGCCAGTATCTGTTGAAGACATGCGATTTTTCAATCCAGGTAAGCCTGGGTGGAGACAAGCTAGTCTGCTATAACAAACAAGGTCAAGAGTTAAAGCTGGAACAGGATTAACTTGTCTGGGGATGTCCCAGAGGTATCCGATTCAGTTGCAAAATAGCATTTTTAAGAGACACAAAGTCTGGCCTCAGGGGTGAGGGAGGTAACTTTGTGTATCAAGAGATAAGCTGTTACTTCTCAGGAAAAGTGGAGACTATATTTTAAATTAACTTAGCTGGCTAAAGATTGTTAGCCATCTTTATAAATGGAATCTGCAATATTGGATTTATTTCTAGCTTTTCAATTCTCACTCCTGCGCTAGAATAGTTTATGACTGAGTCAGCTGATCACATTAAAGGAAAGAGTAGAGTTATTGTAACAACTCTTTATATTCATTTCTTTTCTAAGCATGTTTAACAGTCTCCATGTTCTGTCACACAAAGTCTAAAAGCTTGAAGAAAGGCAATTTATCTAATCTGGGACATTTGACAATTAAAATAAGTCAAGAACATATACCCAATATAGCTCTTATGTTACCATTGTCTGGGCACTCAGCAAGTCCACGGTCAGCATATCTTCAGCATGCCACACCAATTACTCTGGCAGCTAGCATGCTTCTGCAGCATTTTTTGGAAAAAAAAAATAGACATTCCTTCTTCCCTGATATTAAATCAGGATCATGGCATATGTCAATAAGTGAATTCCTTGATTTTACCTAGGCATCAGTTGCATAGTTAAAGGATGCCTTACACACTCAGCAAGGAGTTCCATGGCATCCAAACTTTAAAAACATTTTTATACAAGCACAGTTTAAATAATATGCACGGGGACACAATTTCCCCTCTCTTCTCTCTTCCAAGAAGATATTATTTTATTAATTTAAGTTGGAACACCAAGTATATACCATAATGTAGGCAATAACTATACAATTATAGAAAATAAACATAGCATTTTTAGCTGCTTTTTCTATATACCAGTTTGGTTACATGCAGGAATTAAGGTCAAAATATAGTACAATGTGGAAACAATAACCACAAAATTGTTCAAGGGTGTGTAAGGATGACCAAAATAACTGAGCCTACTTTCTTTTTCCAAGCCCAGGATTTTGCCTGAAGCTTGTTTTTCTTGGTCCACCCTCAGATAAAAATTCCTGACTTAACCTACTTCCCTATTATGCCTCAATGTCAAATTCCTGCTTGAAGCCCTTGTCCTTGAGGATTATAAGGAATCCCAGTAATATTGGTGATATTAAACTGTCTGCAGAAAGTTTCAAATGCTTGACTGAAATAGCCAATTCCATTATGTGTTTTAACCTGATTTGGAACACCCAATATAGAAAAACAGCATAGGCAATGATTATCTTTTTAGTTGCTTCTCCTGTTTTCAGGCAGCAAGAAAGCCTGAAAAGGTGTCAATAGTCATACGTACATATTTTAATTTTTTAAATTAGAAAACATGAGTAGTATCATTTATCTGTAATAATTAAGTCCTCTAGAATTAACACCATTATGTGGTAGAGGTAGAAATTGAGGACACCAAGAACAAATCTTTATAATTTGATGTGCACAAAAATACAAAATTACTTTTAAGCCATTACCCTTTGGAATAACCTATTGTCCTGGCCCTCATTCTTTTCGCCCTTCCCCATCCATCCCTCAGCTTCTGTTTCCAGGAACCCAGTTTGCAGTAGCTGCAGGCAGCAACAGAATGGTGCCCTACGTGGGGCTGGACTGTAAATAGCACAGCAATCCCTGCTCAAAGGCTGGGAGAGGAAGTTCACCTTGACCAATGTCAAGTTCCTGCCATGTGGCAAGACACCCCAATATGGCTCTGTACATTTTTCTGGTGTGTTGGGTTATCCAGGACTTGGTGCGGTTGGAGAATTGGGTTCATCTGCTGCCATATTGCCTTGATTTCTGTTAGTAACGTTCCTACATTTGCCTTTTGCCATCTATTTATCTCTGGAGTTAGTTGGTCTTGTTGTTACTGGTTGGTGTTTGAAGCTCCTGTGAGCCTGGAATTTGGCACTGCTGTTGGTGAGAACGTCCATGATCCAGAGGCGGAAACTGGAAGGCTTCCACCACAGAGTTCCAAATTACCTCCTCAGCTCTGCTGGGCTAGACTCAAGTCTCCTCCCGGTTTGCTGCTGGGCACGTAACTGGCCTCCTGCTGTCTCCATCGGGTTTGCAGCTGGGAGCGTAGCTGACCTCCAGCCCCGCTTGAAGATCCTAATAAGGAACTTTAGACCAAATTCCCTTATGAATATCAATGAAAAATTATTCAATAAAATTCTCACAAACTGAATCCAAGAACACATCAAAATGATCAACTATCATGATCAAGTTTGCTTCATCCCAGGGATGCAGTGATGGTTCAAAATCCATTAACATAATCCACTATATAAAGAAAGTCAAAGAAAAAAACACACATGAACATTCCGTTAGATGCTGAGAAATTATTTGACATAATCCAACACCCCTTCATGATAAGAGTCTTGGAAATTTTGTTCCTCCTTCTAAGAAGGACCACAGTATCCATACTTTGTTCTTCCTCATTCTTGGGCATCATTTGATATGTGAATTGTGTCTTGGGTATTCCAAGCTTCTAGGCTAATATCCACTTATCAGTGAGTGCATACCATGAGTGTTCTTTTGTGATTGGGTTACCTCACTCAAGATGATATTCTCCAATTCCATTCATTTGTCTAAGAATTTCATGAATTCATTGTTTTTAATTTCTGAATAGTACACCATTGTGTATATATACCCCAGAGACAAAGTGTGGAGCAGAATCTGAAGGAAAGACCATCCAGATACTACCCCACCTAGGAATCCATCCCATATACAATTATAAAACGTAGCCACTATTGTAGATGCCCACAAGTACTTGCTGAGAGGAGCTGGACATAGTGGTCACCTGGGAGGCTCTGCTAATGCATGGCAAATACCCAAGAGAGAAACTCTTAGCCAGCCATTGAACTGTGCAAGGGTCCCCAGTGGATGAGATAAAGGACCAAAGGAGCTGAAGGGATCTGTAGTGCCATAGGAGGAACAACAATATGAGTCACCAAGTACTCCCAAAGTTCCCAGGGACAAAACCCATCAACCAAAGAGTACGCTTGGAGCTACCCATGACCCTAGACACATTGGCAGCAGAGGACAATCTTGTTGGACAACAAATGGGGGAGAGGCCCTTGGTCCTGGAAAGACTTGATACTGTAGTATAGAGGAATACAAGGACAGGGAAGATTGGGGAAGGGGAGATGGCTTATGGGATTTTCAGTGTGTGTAGGGGAGGAACCAGGAAAGGTGACAACATTTGAAGTGTAAATAAAGAATATCCCTAATATTAAAAAAGTCTTGGAAAGATCAGGAAGATCATTTTCTGAGAGATGCTCCCTGCAGATGCTCTGCTACTTGCCTTGAGTGCAGAAGCTCAGTGCTGAGCTGCCTGTTATCCCAGGACTTGGGTGGAAGGTGGAGGACCAGAAGCTCATAGTCATCTGGGGCTATGTCCAAGGCCAGCCTGGACAACATGAAATCTTATTTCCACAGTTGGGGAGGGTAAGCTAATCCTTAAAATTATAAAAGGTAACAAAGTTAAGTCATTTACTCCAATGATCCTTATGGAGTGAAACCATTCAAACAAGGTCCTCATAGAATGAGATCACTCCACCCAGGATGTTTATACTTTTACAAACTGTTTGGACCATTCTGCTTCTACAGCATGCAGCTGTGCCCCAGCATCATCCCACACACTGGCTCTCCTCACCTTCACACCCACTTCTCCTACAGTGAAGAACAATTTGATGCCGTTGCTAGCTATGGTTTGGTATAATTTGTATGTCTTCCAACCTTTTATGTGCTAAAATATAGTACAAAATATTACTTGATTCCAGGTCTCAGTCCATCATTGTGGAGTAGTTGAGTAATTGAGGCAGCAGGAACTTGAAAGAATGCAATGTCATCCCATTACATTCTTCTTCAGAAAAGAAAAGCATGATGCGTGTGTGTCTGTGCCAAGCTCAGTGTCCCCCTTTTTATACAGTGTGTCATGCAAACTCAGGGAACGGTGCCACCCACCTTGGACCTGTATTTCTCCATATCAGTTAGCACATTGAGGACAAGCCCACATTGGCTAACTAAACAATCCCTCATTGAGACTCTTTTCTCATGCTAATTCTATAGGTTTATTTAATTTTTTATTCATATGTATATGTATGTGTATATGTATATATGTATATGATGTATATGTGTATGTGTATATGTATATCTGAGTGTAGCCACCTATGTGTAGGTGCTCACAGAACTAGATGAAGGTATTAGGTCTCCTAGACCTGAAGTTACAAATGGTTTTGAGCAACCCCACATGGGTTCTGGGATCCAAAATCAGGCCTCTAGAACAGGGTATGCTATGAACTATTGAGTTATCTCTCCAGACACAAATGATTTTAGATTTTGTCAAGTTGACAATTTAAGTTCACAACAAAGCTTAATGTTTCATTCACTATGTTCTTATGTGCAACTACACAGAGACCACACAGAGGCTGTGGCACCAAAGGGTCTCAGACTATCCCAGACCTTAGCAGTTCGAGTCCTTATGGCTTCAACCACAAGGCATATGAATGAATATGATTTCCAACTGATTCTATCTTTTAGCTATTGAGCTGCTTTTAAATGACTGAGTGGGATAGAGATGAGGTTTTTTCCATCTAACCAGGACATTGGTTGTATTAATCACAGAAATTGATTTTTTTCATTTATTCCATCCCTAAAAGGTAGCAATAAATTTGTCCTTCTTAGGAGATGTGTTTTGAAAGATTACTAATATGAAGAGGTCACCTTGGCATTTCCTGTTTAACATTTCTGGATAATTTCATGTAGTCCTAGACTTTGTAACCTTTTATCCCCACAGACAGAGCATGACAAACAAAGACAACTCACAGGTACAATGTCACCCTCAGAGTAGATGTCAATAAGTATGCTTTGAATCTTTCCCAGTTTAGTCCACTCCAGGTCATTACCTGCTTTCTTCAGAGTGGCTTGTTGAATTGTTGCACTAAGATAATTTCACCCATTTTGCTCTTTTAATTGGGAGCTTAGTGGTTACAAGACAAACAACTATACAGCAATGAGAAGCTTAGTGCCATAATTACATCATTGAAAGCTTTATTCCAGCAAGATGCAGTGCTGACTGAAAATGTAACAATTAACAGCGGGCCAAACATCCCTCTCTTCCTCCAACAGAAAGCAGGTCAAGTTTAAACCATGTTCAGTTTATCAGAATGAAAACAGAAATGGTTTTGAAAGGGCTTCTTTCAAATTTTACAAGTACACTGAGACATTTGGGAAAAATACCATTAACTGCTCTAATATTAAAACAAAAAGCAGCACAAAGCGTGTAAGAGATGATCACAACACATAAAAAGGAATGGTATTGTTCCAATAAAAGACCAGCTGATTACCCTGATAGCAATCGTGCGACCACTGTACCACGGCTATGCCACCGCTGTACCATGGCTGTACCACTGCTGTCACATAGCTGTGCCACCGCTGTACCATAGCTGTACCATTACTGTACCCTGGCTGTGCCACTGCTATGCCACTGCTGACCAACTGCTGTATCATGGCTGAACCACAGCTATACCACAGCTGAAACATGGTTATATCTCAGCTGTCTCATGGCTCTACCACTTTTGAACCATTGGCAATCCACGGATGTCCCACCGCTGTCCCACAGCTGTTCCACTGCTGTATCATGGCTGTACTGGGCTGTGCCATGGCTGTACCAATGGGTACATTTTGCCTGACAGTTTGGTTCACCTTGTTAATTCCTGAGAATGCATAGGTCACAAATTTTGCATGATCACAAATTTTCTGTCTCTCCTAATACATTGAAGGACTGCCCGTTAAGATGCACAGCCCAAGGAGATGTTTGATGTGTGGGCTAAAAGGCACATGCCCTAATCCTGAGCAACTGAAGCAAAGCCTTTCCCAATCAGTTGAAATCTTAAAACACTTGTGCTTTTGTATTATACTGTTGAGCTCAATAACAACCAAAGTCCAGTTTGGGTTGAAAAGTGAGGATAATTTTAGTGAAAGGATGTTGAAATAGACTCTAACATCAGCCAAGTTTAAATGTCATAAAATGGGCTTGAAAGATGGCTCAGTGGGCAGATGCCTGCCTGAGTTTAAAGACCTGAGTTCAAATTCCTAGAGCACAGGAAAAAGTTGGATGCATAGTATGAGCATCTGTAACCTCTAAAATAATCTGAGGGGAAGAACGGGGCCTGGAGATTCCTTGGAAGCTCAGAAGGCAGCAAGATATTTACTACAGGAACATAAGTTTATAAATAAAAAGTAATACTATAAAAAAAGAAAAAAACATATTCTCTTTCAAAGAAGGTGTAAGTGAATAACTGACACTAGAAGTTGTCCTCTGACCTCTACACACACACACACACACACACACACACACACTCACATTTGTGTAAATGAATATATATGAGCACATGCACACACACATTGCACACAGAAATTGTTAAATAAAACATCAAAGTACTCATCAAGTGTCAATTGTATGGAGCCAAAAAAAATCCAGTAAAAACATTATGGATATTAATACATTGGCAGATGGAACCACAGTGTCAGGGATATATTAAAAGTCAAAAGCAATGCTAATGCTATTTTTTTCCAGCTTTATGAGCAATCCAGAAGTAATGTTAATTAGCTTCTATAGATTTTAGTTAAATTCTTCAGTTCCTAACCATCAAATGATGATCCATAGGGTGTTATTTAATATCTGTATTTATTTATTCACTTTACATCCCAACATCAGCCCCCTCCCCTACCAGCTGCCCCTTACACAGCTTTACTCCCCATTCCTTCCTCCCATTCTCTGCTGAGAAGGGGGACCCCCTGGGTATCCCTTTGCCCTTGTGCATCCAGTCACTGCAGGACGAGGCACATCCTCTCACTGAGACTATACAAGATGGTCCTGTTAGGGGAATGGAATCCACAGGCAGACAACAAATTCACGCACAGCCCCTGCTCTAGTTTCTGGGGGACCTGCATGAAGACCAAGCTGCACATCTGCTACGTATGTGTGGCGGCCCGGGTCTAGCCCGTGCTCACTCTTTGGTTGGTGGTTCAGTCTGGGGGAGTCTCCGAAGGTGCAGCTTAGTTGACTCTGTTGGTCTTCCTGTGGAATCCTAGCCTCAGGTACCTTAATATCTCAACTCTTCCACAAGTCTCTCCTAGCTCCGCCCAATGTTTAGCTGTAGGATTCTGCACTGGTTCCATCGGTTCTTGGATGGACAGAGGACAAATATATTAGAATCCCGTCTGCAAACATAACAGAGTATCATTAATATTGTCAGGGATTGGTTCTTACCCATGAAATTGGCTCTCTTAGCACTGCTTTCATTGTGTCCCATAAATTTGGGTATGTTGTGCCTTCATTTTCATTAAATTCTAAAATGTCTTTGATTTCTTTTTTATTTTTTCTTTGGCCAAGGTATCATTGAGTAGAGTATTGTTCAGCCTCCATGTGTATGTGGGCTTTCTGATTTTTTTTTATTTTTTATTTTTTATTTTTTTGCTATTGAAGACCACTCTTACTCCATAGTGATCTGATAGGAGGCATGGGATTATTTTGATCTTCTTAAATTTGTTGAGGTCTGTCTTGTGACCAATTATATGATCGGTTTTGGAGAATGTACCATGGGGTGCTGAGAAAAAGGTATATTCTTTTGCTTTAGGATAAAATGTTCTGTATATATCTGTTAAATCCAATAGGTCCAATGCTTCAATTAGTTTCACTGTGTCCCTGTTTAGTTTCGGTTTTCCTGATCTGTCCAGTGAGGAGAGTGGAGTGTTGAAGTCACCTACAATTATTGTGTTAGGTGTAATGTGTGCTTTGAGCTTTAGTAAAGTTTTTTTTTTTTGTTTTTTTTTTTTTATGAATGAGGGTGTCCTTGCATTTGGAGCATAGATGTTTAGAATGGAGAGTTCTTCTTGGTGGATTTTTCCTTTGACCAGTAAGAAGTGTTCTTCCATGTCTCTTTTGATGACTTTAGGTTGAACGTCAATTTTATCTGATATTAGGATGGCTACTCCAGCTTGTTTCCTAAGACTGTTTGCTTGTAAAATTGTTTTCCAGCCTTTTACTCTGAGGTAATGTTTGTCTTTGACCCAAAGGTGTGTTTCCTGTAAGCAGCAAAATGTAGGGCCCTGTTTATGAGCCTGGAAAGGGGGAAATCATATGAAATGTAAATTAATATATCGAATAAAAATTTTAAAAAAACTCTAAAAAAAAAAAGAAATTGGCTCTCAATTTGGGGCCACTGCTCTATCTTTGTCCCTGCATATCTTGCAGGAGGGGGAGGGGGAGAAGGGGGAGACACTTTAGGTTGAAGGGTTCGTGGCTGAATTACTGTCCTTATCCCTTTACTGGGAGTCCTTCCTGGCTACAGAAAGTGAACACTTCAGAATCCATATTCCACACTGCTAGGAATTTTAGCTAGAGTCACCCCCAGAGCCACCCTCGGGCCTTCCCCCTCCAAGGTCCCTGGCATGCCCTAGGGATGTCCCACTCCACCTACTGTTTTCTGTTTAATCTTCCTACACCTGATTAGCTCCTTCTCTCCTGTCCAACCCTGTCCCCTCCCTTCATCCACCTCCAAGATCTAATTTATTTTCCCCTCTGAGAAAGATTCAAACAGCTTCCCTTGGGGTCTCCTTCTTTGGATCTCTGGATCTGTAACATGGTTATAAGTACTTCTAAGAATGTACTTATCAGTGAGTACATACCATGCATGTCCTTTTGGGTCTGGGTTACCTCACTCAGGACGATAGTTTCTAGTCCCATCCATTTGCCTGAAAAAGTCATGATGCTGTTAGCTGAATAGAATTCCATTGTATAAATGAACCACATTTTCTTTATCCATTCTCCAGTTGAGGTATATTTATGTTGTTTCCAGTTTCTGACAATTACAAATAAATATGAACATAGTTGAGCAACTGCTTTATGGGACTGTTGAACATCTTTTGGGTATATGCCCTGGAGTGGTAGCTGGATCTTGAGGTAGAATTATTCCCAAGTTTCTGAGAAACTGCCAAATTGATTTTCAGAGTGGTTGTATAAGTTTGCATGCCCACCAGTGATTGAGAAATGTTCCCTTTACTCCAAATCTTTGCTCGCATGTGATAACCCTTGAGTTTTTGTTCTTAGCCTTTCTGATGTTTATGAGGTCTAGTCAATATTAACACATTAATTTTTATTTACTACTTGATGAATTAACCGTCTATGGCTATAATAGACTGTTTTAAGGTAAAGGATTTCCTGACCATGAGAAATTCTGGGAAGGCAATGTTCTAATAATTAAGGCTGAGCATTCTTTCTTTCTGTTTGTTTGTTTGTTTGTTTGTTTGTTTGTTTGTTTTGAGACAGGGTTTCCCTGTATAGCCCCGGCTATCCTGGAACTCACTCTGTAGACCAGGCTGGCCTCGAACTCAGAAATCTGCCTGCCTCTGCTTCCCAGAGTGCTGGGATTACAGGCATGCGCCACCACGCCCGGCTAAGGCTGAGCATTCTTATGTCCCCAATATTATGCTTCCTAACTCACAAAGAGGACAGAATGCTGTGTCTACATTTAATGAGATTTCCAGACTAGACTGAAATGTAAACTGCATTATGGATGAAGACAGTAGAGTTTTAATAGTCTATGCTTATTTTGAAGAGGCTCAAAAGCTGATTTGCATCAGGTCATCTTTTGGGAGATTATTTTAGTAAATACTGAATTTCTAGTTGGTTCCAATTGTAAATCTATTTCTCAGAGGCCATCGCTGATGCTCTGGTCGGTGTGGCTTAAACTTACTGTGCCATTGGTTTTCTCTTCTTTCCTTTCCCTTATTTCTTTCCTTCTATTCTCCCCTTCCTTCCTGTCTGCCATCCTTCTTACCTCCCTCCCTCCTTATCTCCCTTCCTCCTTTCCTTCCTTCCTTCCTTCCTTCCTTCCTTTCTTCCTTCCTTCCTTCATTTCTGTCTTCCTTCCTCCCTTTCTCCCTTTCTTCCTTCTTTCTTCCTCCCTTTCTTCCTCCCTTCCTTCATTTCCTTCTTTCTGATGCTCACTAGATTGCTTTAGGGGTCAGTGGTTGCCTCTATCCTGTTCATAGAATTCTCTTCTTCAAAGGAACTTCAAATGAGAACCAACCTGAGTCTCAGCCTTTACCTTGATAGTGAGTATGTAAACCATTGGCTATCACAAGTTTCACACAAATTCCTGAGGGTCTGGTTTGGTGTTGGTGGCAGAGGCACAGAGACCAGGAGCACCAATGCAATTTTATAAGATCACAATGAGTTATTTGCATTTAGGACTGTGATCTCTGCATACCACATAGTAACTGTTCTTCCACACCAGTGGCTACTCAATGGACCATTGTATCTCATGGGGCATCAGTGTTTCTCCTGAATGCTCCCAAGAGTAGAGCTAACACTGCGTAACACAGTCAATTAGCAGCCCATAATAAGTGTTTCTACAATTTATTTCCTGACATGACTTATGCTGGAATAAAGGTACATAACCCACATACACAGATAGGTCTTCAATGACATATGAACCAGGGGCATGTTAGTGTGGACATTAGTACTATTCTTTACCTTAAATGCCACTCATAACTTTTGACTTAGCTCAGTCAACACAAAGACTCAGTAGGATTCAGTAAATGCATTACTAGACAATTTAGCCCAAAGATAAAGCTAGCCAAATAATCCAGTTAAAAAAGCAAAACCAGAGGTAGAGGAGTTATGACGATAAAGCTATGGGACACATATTCTATCCACTCCACCAATGGGCATACCCCTTCCTTCTCTGCCCTTATAATAGCTCCAAGTCAATCACTTTTCCTGATCTTTGAAGCCATCCCCTCTGTGAGACACACTCTAGTCTCTAAATAGGACTTATCAGTTGAGTCTAAACACTTTAAAAACACCTTTATATGTGTGAAATTGACTTGGAATTAGAAGCATACTATAGATGGGATCTATCATTGTACTGAGTCCTCTGCACAGAGTCCATCCTATTCACCTATCTAGCTATTGCATGGTACACACTGATCATCCTTTCCCACAACTGTTCATCTAAACACAATAGAAATGTAGGGCCATGTGCCATCCAGAGACGCAGAGAGTCCTGAAAAAGTGGCTGGACATGGGGAAGTTTGTAAAGAATTTCAAATGAAAGTGAAATAAGACTGAGCTTCTGTAAGGCAAAAGATACTGTCAACCAGACAAAGTAGCAGCATACATAATGGGAAATGATTTTCACCAACTCCACATTCAATAGAGGACCAATATCCAAAATACATAAAGAACTCAAGAAATTAGATATAAAAAAGCCCAAATAATCTAACTTAAAATGGATTCAGAACTAAGCAGAAGGTTCTCAACAGAGGAATCTTGGATAACTGAGAAACACTTAAAGAATATTAAATATCTCTGTCAGGGAAATGAAAATCAAAACTACTTTGAGATTCCATCTTACACCTATCAGATGGCAAAGATCAATAACACAAGTATCAGCTCACGCTGGCGAGGATGTGGAGCAAGTTTGTCCATTGCTGGTGGAGGACAAACTAGTACAGCCACTATGGAATCCAATACGGTATATCCTCAAAAAAATTGGAATCCATCTACTTCAAAACACAGCTAAACTGCTCTTGGGCATATACCTAAAGGACACTTCATCCTATCAGAAGGACACTTGCTCAATTATGTTCATAGAGACTATTTATAATAATGTTAAGCAAATGATAATCAAGCTACAGTCCACAAAAACAGAGAGATTAGGTAAACAGGAGAGATCTACAGAGGATTCATGGATCTCTATGGAAAGGGAAATAGCTTTGTGAATAGTTAGAGACCTAGGGTAGAACTGAGATGACTGGTACACACACACACCCAGGCACACCCAGGCATGCACACACACACACACACACACACACACACACACACACACAAATGATAAAATGTTTCTTAATCATATTCTCTATAGTCAGAAAACAGTAGTCATTAGAGAAGCTTCCTCCTGCAACAGACAGGAGTGCGTGCAGAGACCCACAGCCAGTCATTATTTGGAGAGAGTCTAAATTAGAGGTCTCCACAGAGTCCATCTCTCAAAGATGGGGCCACCTCAGAAGGCATGGCAGAAAGTTTGTAGAAATAAGAGGGGATGGAGGACACCAGGAGGACCTGACCCGCCAAATCACCTACGTGAGGCTTGCACTCAGTCCCGGAGACTGAAGCGGCAGGGAAGCAGCCATCGGGGTCTACATCTGCTCCTCCACACGTATGGTGGGCTGAGAGCCTGGTGTTTTGTGGGACCCCTAAAAGGGGGTCAGGTTTGTCTTGCCGGTTCTTGGGACTCTTTTCCTTTCATTTGGTTGCCTTGTCCAGTCTTGATGTGAGTTTTTTTCCCTTGTTTTGTTGTACTTTGTTTTATCCTGTTTGACTGTCTTCTGTTGGATCTGGAAGAAAGGGTGGAAGTGGGATGCGAGAAAGAGCAGAGGCAGGAGACACTGGTCAGGTTGTGCTGCATGAGAGAATGAGCTATTTTCAACTTTAAAAGCCTGTGTTATTGGCATGTGGATTTAACAACTCAACTGCTTTACCAGAAACTAGAGTTGGCTTCTTTGCATTCTGACCAGGTGTGGTTTTCTGTAATGGTCTCTGTTGGTTGAAAAGAAAAAAACTTCCTTATGAGGAGTGGATACATGGGAAAACCTGTAGAATGTAGATATAAAATTTGTTGGTTTGGGAAAGTGGTGGTAGTAGGTTCTCCTTTAGGGTCCATAACCTCAGCAGCTAGCTCTAGAGCTTTATAGTAGAAGAATAAATTCCCTCCTCTTTATTGAATCTAATTAGCTGCAGTTGCTTATCCCAAGATATCAGTGTCACTGTTATACCTTTGAGGCTGGCCACTGCGGTTCCTAGGCTAGAGCTGACTAGCACTGTGGATTGTACTCTGTTTTATCCAGTTTGGCGGTCATCTCTTGGACTCCTCTCTTTTCTGAAGAGGAAATGGAACAGTGGCTCTGGAGGAAAGGGTGGAAGCTTTTCCTTAAGAAGCTTCCATTACATCTTTACAAACAATGACAACTAGTCTTCAGGGTGGAGACTTCCCGGTCAATAGCAACTCTATTATTGAAGTCCTACGTCCAAAGTGCTTGCTGCCTATACTTAACATGACAGGAGGCTTCTCACATGCTTTTTAAGAAATTGTGATATGTGTGTGGTCATGTGTGTCCATGAGGCATCCTTTTCTGCCATATAAGCTGACACACGTCTGAGGTTGTATCCCTTTTTTCTCTCCAATAAGGTCTCATTCTATCTCAGGCTGGACTCAGATCTTCTGTGAATCCAGAGACATCTTGAACATCTGATTCTCCTGTACCCACCACCAAAGTGCTGGCACCGCAGGCGTTCACCATGGCGCCTGGTTTATGCAGTGCAGAGGACAATGTCCAGTGTAAGCCCTCTACCAGCTGAGCTGCTTCCTGACCCCAGCCATGTCCTTTCTCAGTCTGACATCGAATTTCAGTCACTACAGGGTTTGATGACCTGGAACAAGCAGTTCAGCCCTCTGGTCAAAGGCTTGCATAAATGAGATTGAAGACAAATCAGAAAAGAGTCCTGTGTCCTAGGGAGTGTGGTAAATGCAATATTTTCAGCTGATAGTTTACCCTCTTAAACTTGGCACAAGCTATCCAGCTAAGCATTAGCCCACCTCTCTACAGCATATTTTCCAAGCTTCATGTTCCCTGTTACTCAGATGAAGTCATGGTGGAAGGTTAGTGGCTGCAAACAAGTCTGGTGATTTTTTTAAAACAGAAATTTCCTAAAATATTTTTGTCCTTCTATGCCCTGGGTCACAATGTCCTGTTGAGTAAGTATGGATGCTACAACAGAGATCCAAACTGTCTGCTCTCCTCTTTTCAGACCTAGATTTTAGCAGAAAATTTTCAGTATTCAGTCACTATATTCAGCCTACGTTTCAAGCTTCATGATAAAACTAAAGATTATTTATCTAAAAAACCCCTGAGAATTGGGTAAAATTGTAGTTACCAGAAAAGAGTAAAATAATACAATGAATAAATAAGCCTAAATAATAGTCTTTATTAATTGTTTTATGACATATTTTGCTATCTATCTATCATCTATCTATCTATCTATCTATCTATCTATCATCTATCTATTTATCTATCTATTGTGTGTGTGTGTGTGTGTGTGTGTGTGTGTGTGCGCGCGCGCGCACAAAGTCGTGGAGTGCAGAAAAAGGCATTAAGTTACCCCAGAGCTGGAGTTAGAAGTGGTTATAAGCGGAGGACATGAGCTAAGTTATAAGCTGGGAACTCACTTCTGATCCTCTGTTAAGGGAGTCAGCATTCTTCACGGCTAAGTCATTTCTGTAGCTCTTTCTTGACAGTTTTTAATTTTGACCCCAAGTGTAAGGTCTTAGAGCTGTACTGATAGGAAAATTTTTTGCCCAAGTAGTTTTGTTTTATTTTGTTTGTTTGTTTGATTTTTCTTTTCTTTTCTTTTCTTTTCTTTTCTTTTCTTTTCTTTTCTTTTCTTTTGATTTAATAGGAAAGTAACTAACACTGGAATTTGAGCTGAAAAACAGTTGTCTGTCAGTTAAGAAATACTAGAACACACATGGTTTGTACTCACTGATAAGTGGATATTAATTAGCCCAGAAGTTTGGAATACCCAAGACACAATTCACATACCAAATGATGCCCAAGAAGAAGGAAGAACAAAATATGGATACTCTGGTCCTTCTTAGAAGGGGGAACAAAATACCCACAGGAGATACAGAGACAGTGTAGAGCAGAGTTTGAGGGAAAGACCATCCAGAGACTACCCAACCTACTATCCATCCCATATACAGTTAC
This sequence comes from Apodemus agrarius, assembly GCA_964023405.1. Lineage (NCBI taxonomy): Eukaryota > Metazoa > Chordata > Mammalia > Rodentia > Muridae > Apodemus > Apodemus agrarius. The sequence goes on along the minus strand of OZ030012.1, from coordinate 5,945,745 downwards.
AAAACTCAGATACTATTGTCGATGCTGACTGGAGCTGGGCATAGCTACCAGGGAGGCTCTGCTAGTGCATACAAATTCAGAGGGGGACACTCTCAGCCAGCCATTGAACTGAGCACAGGGTCCCCAATGGGGGAGCTAGAGAAAGGACCCAAGGAGCTGAAGGGGTTTGCAGCACCATAGGAGGAACAATGATATGAGCCATCCAGTACTTCCAGAGTTCCCAGGGACAAAACCATCAACCAAAGAGTACACATGGTGCTACCCATGGCTCCAGATGCATAGGCAGCAGAGGATGACATTGTTAGGCATCAAAGGGAGGAGAGGTCATTGATGCAGCAGTATATGAGAATACCAAGACAGGGAAGGAGGAGGGGTTGGTTGGGGAGCAGGTGGAGGGGAGATGGCTTATGGGATTATCGGGTGGGGGTTGGCGGCCAGGAAAGGGGAAATCATTTGAAATGTAAATAATGAATATATCTAATAAAAATAATAATAATAAAAAAGAAATGATGTGGTACTGGATAGCAGCACTGAATATCTTCCATGGGATATCTCTTCGCTACTTTGTATGCAGTATGAGATAGATCAATCCATTCATTACTTTTTGTAATTTTGATAGAATATCCTGACTAAAGATGCTGTGGAGTGAAGAGTTGGTTTTTGGCTTATAGTTCCAGAAGATTAGAAGCTATCAGTGCAAGGAAAGATGGTAACAGTCAGAGTAGGCATGGTTGCAAGACCAGGAACTGGTCTGTTAACATCGCATCTCCTTTCAGGAAGCAAAGAAAGACAGGAAGTAGGGGAAAGCTATAAAACATCACAGCCCACCCCAAGTGATGTACTTTTTCAGCAAGGCTCCACCCCTGTAGGCTCTGGAATCTTCCTACACAGCGCCACCTGTTGGAGACCAAGCATTAAAATATCCCAGCATATAGAGGACATTACACATTCAAACCACAGCATTCAAACTTTCAGATTTATATTTTAATTAATCCACACACAGTGTAAAGCATTTTATTTTTTTAATCTTAGGTGAGTAAAACAGAGAGATATTGTATGAGTTTTTTAAGGTTTCAGAGAAGAAAAAGGATAAAAGAAAAGAAAAAAGTGGTTTTATTCAGTGAATGAAAGCAAACAAAACCCATAAATGAGAAACTTCAGAACATTTCTGGTAAAGAGTCTGGGTGACATATTAACAAACCATGCATAGCGAGTAGAGACAGTCATTCTGACTAAAATCAGTTTACAAAATGGAGGAGGCTGAGTTCAGTGTACAGAATTGAGCTCAGGGTCTGGATGTTGGTTTATGTCTAGACTTTTTCAAGTTGCTTTTAAAATAATTTGTTCAGTTAAAAAAATCCATTCCCTTTACAATATTTGAATTTTTATAATTTTTACATTAAAGAACCTCTAGAAACATTGTTTAATTTTTCTTTTACTACTTATCTCTAAAAGAATTCCTAGGCTATGTTATTTGGCTCTGTCAAAAACTAGAAGCCTGTTTGGTTTCTAATGAGTGATGGGAAAGGAGCAGACCCGATGAGGGCAGAGGTAGGGAGGAACTGGGGGACCAGTGGGACAAAAACCATAATTATGATGTGTTATATGAAAAAAATTTAGTTTCAATACAAGGAAAAACTATTTTTTCCTAAATTAGTCATACTAACACAGGTATTTTTAATGGGGCTCTGACTTATTGCTTATGCTATAAGATTTAATAAAATTTGTTAATAAATAAAATGTATTAATAAAATATTATTTTATTGGCACAAAAGACTAATGGCTTAATCTTCAATAAGTCATGTTGGATCTGCTGAAGCAGAATAAAAATTCTATGTGAGGAAGAAGGGAGGTAGTCCAGAAGTCTGGGTCCCGTGTTGTCGTGTGAGACAGTGGGTATTTTCACCACACTAGTTGGCTAGTTGAATGATAGTTATTTTTAAATAAGTCATGTTAAGTCCAGCCACAATGCTGATTTTGGCAGTAGAAAATGTATTTATCTTCTTTTCAGAATACATTAATTTATATTAATTAATTTATATTAATTGTCAATTTTTTTTTGTAGATCCTAAATGTTGACTTGGCAACAGATTGTATACTCTTTGATGCATCTCCTCCCGTGTATTTTCAAGCAGCTCTTACATATATTTCCCCACTACAGAACTATCCATACAGCTACGAATTCACTGCATATTAGAGAAGTCCACTGAGAAACTTTTAGGTACTTATGGTCAAGATCTCTATTCTGATCAGGCCAAGATTTCTTGAGCTGAGTTAGCACAATTTAAGGTTTTAACTGGTCTGAACAACAGTCTAGAAGTATTAGGGATACTTGCTATCTCAATTTCTGCAAATCAAAAAGCAATTCAATCAATTGGAAATCTCAATTTATCCTGTGTTTTAAAGTTAAAAATAAAACCATAAGTGTAGCTTTTTAAAAATAACTTCAACTATAAGAGAGAGGGGATAAGAATCAATAAGAATGAGGACTGAGGACTGTTTGCTTTTTTTTTTTTTAATGTAAGAGGAGTCATGGATCATAGATTGAGAAGAATAGTCTTTGTTGTTGGGCATTGTGCTGCCAAAGCCACTGTAATTAAATGGATTAAATACATAAATCGCTTTCTTTCATTCTGGCCTTCTTTCTGTAGACCCAAGTTAGTCCTTCCTAGTTTTATTTTTATCACCAATGTATGTGTTTAATAAGCATTAAAATTCCTCTAACAATGTATTCATCCTGTACCAGCAAAAACACAATCATATCTTACAATATTTCAAAGATCATGTTTATTGATCCACGATAAGACTGATGTTTCTAAAGAAATTTAGAGATCTTAAAATCATAACCAATGGAAGGTTTGTAGTGTGAGCCCCTCTTTCCTCTAAAGCTCCAATGATAGTGGGTGACCCTTTTCTAACTTTCACCTCTGATGTCATCTAAGAATTTTTCTCGGGGGGCAAAAGAAGAAAGTATAATGACATACACAGTTGAAAATGTCAAAGTAAAATTTATTAGTTTGTAGTCCAACTCAAAAAGAACTTTTAAAAAGAATCATTATCAAATATGTTTGAAATGAGTACTCTTATTCAACAAGAAATCTAAAATATTTTCATTATCCTTAATGTTTTAATATAAAATGATGATTTCTTTTATTTTTATTAAGTGGTTTGATAGTAGAAAATAGCAATCCACCCTGTGCCTTAAGAGCAGTGCACTGGCCTCCTGGTTGGTGATGCTCTTGGCAGGGACACACACACATCTTAGTGTATTTGGTTGCCCTAACAGTGAGCCATGCTGTGAGCTGTGGTCTTGTGAGGAGCTGTGACCGAGGAGAACGTGTGTGAAATAACGCCATACAAGATTTATTCTAGCAGTTCTACATGCACACAGTCAAAGAAGGTGCACCTGGAATTCTCTTTGCACAGGCCTGTGAGCCTCTATCATGTTCACTGGCTGAACTCATCCAGTCTCCTAATGTGGGCATGATGGTATTAGAAGAGGTCAGCGCTTTGTGCATAGGACTGTCCTTTCCACTGTTATGATGCTTGCCCCTCCCTGTTCACATCCTCTGTGTCCACTCCCTCAAGTCATATTGTAAACGAAAAACAAAGAGCTGACTGCCTTTGCTTATTATGGGATGTAGGTATAATAGAAAGATATCAATACCTACCCTCTTAAAGGTGCACCAGGCACGTCATACAGCCTGACACTTTTTATCAGGAATTCTAAGAAACATCAATCCTGGTGTGCAGTAGATAAGAATTTAGATTCATGTTTAAGAAAAAAATGCATAAATATTAAGTCTTTTATGAATCCCACAGAACTGTGTGTTTATAAACATTTTAAAAATAATTTAATAAATAATAAAATAACAATCTAAACAAATTTTAACCTAACACCACAGCTGCATAGTTCTCAAAGAATGATGCACTTCGCTGAGGTTGGAGCAGCTCTAATGAGAGAGAAGGTCGACTGTGTTCCACCTGGGCAAAAAGTCCAGAGGAAGGTAAAATGTAATAATGCCCGAGAGCACATTGAATCTGTCCATGTTGCCTAAAATAGATACTGTTGCCATGGTGAGGAGTTGAATGACCGAATATCATCACACAGCCACTCCTTCCCTCCCTGGCTCTCTGCCAGCTCCGGTGATGACTGATTACAGTGACATAACTGCTGCTGTTATGGAGCTCCATGTGTAACTCTTCCCATTAGTAGTCCAAAAGACCAGCCTGGCTGCCCTCCAGGGGATAACCTCTAGTCCAGCTCTACTATAGCCTTGCTGCAAAGGCAACTAGACTGCACAACATCCCCTACCCCAAAGCAAGCTTCCAGGGACCACTGGCCAAGAGATGCAATCAGTATTTTTCAGGGTTCTGCAAAGCACACTTCTAAGGGATGCCTCCCAATAGAGCAGTTCAATATGCTGCCTTCATCTCATTTGTTTTCAATCTAAAGTTCCTTTAACCATCAGAAACTAGGTTGGTGCTTGCTTGTCCTTGCCTCTGTAGCTCCTCTGTTACAGCAAATATCACAGCTGTGATCTTAAACCTGTAAACAATGCTTCACACAACAAAGGGTCTTAGCGATACTGGGCTCTTTGCCACTTTAATCAGTCCAGCAGACACCAACTCTTAATCCAGCCATCTCTTGAGATTCAGTGTTTCAAAGTCCACTTTTCAAGCAGTTTATCTGTAGCACCACAACACCAAATATGCTCATCTGTTCCACCCTTAAAAAAAGAACAAGGAGTTTAGAGTCAGATTCCTGAAGTTTAGTTCTGTAATAGGCTGTACATTTCTCAAGACTTGTCTGACATTAGGGCTCTTCATTTAAATAGTGCAAGAGGGGGAAAAGATCTGCAATCTTAACAGCAAAAGTACTTTGTACATAACTCACCTCATTTGATCTGCACAGAGGGAGTATTGTTCTCAGCTTCTAAAATTGGAAGATGAGGGCAATTCAGGGACCAGATCCAAGATACTTAGCTCTTTGGAGTGGGACTTGATCCCAGATACTCTGATTTTAATCTGGTGTCCTTTGTGTTGTATTGTTTCAGGTTTTTCATAGATAAATGATCATAGAAAGCCAAACTTGCCTTATACATTTTTAATGAAGGGAATAAATGCAGCCTAACATGAAGAAGGTGGGGTGCAAAAGTCATGACATAGACTTGAAAGTGAGCTGGGAAGGGGACATCAAGCTATAGAGAGAGGAAGATAGTGAGCAAGGCCATGGGCCAAGTCACCCTTTCCCGCCATTCATTCATAGCGGAATGAATGAGCAAAGCCATCTCTATGCCTTCATTACCAAAGCTTTCTTTCTTTTTATTGCTTACTTGCTTGAACTTTAATGTAGATTTCCAGACAGAAGAGCAGGACCACCTAGTGTATGTGGAAGCTCATACTCCAATAGAATCAATTGCCTTTCCTACCGTCTGCAACCAGCTCCATTGCTACAAACTCACAGATTATAGGAAAGCCTCAATAGGTGATGTGGAACGAGTCTGAAAGGGAAGAGTCAGGAAGCAATAATTGCTCTTTTCCAGGTGTCATTAATCCATGAGTCCATCAAAGGATGCACTAATACCCCACAGCTACTTGAAAATGGTATTGTATTGTTTTCTCTGAGCAAAGATATACAGTTTTCATTAAGTTCTCTGAGAAACTCATAATCTAAAGGAAGTGGACATGGGTCACTCCCAAGGATGTTGTCACTGCTGGAACCTGTGACAACAGATTCAAAACCTCATCTCTTATTTGCAGATCACATCCAATACTTGATCTCATTTAATATATGGCATTCCTTAGACTTGCCCAGTCATAGCTTATGAAAAACTCCCTTCGCCTGGTCCTGACCACAGGATTGAGGTCTGAAGCTCAGCATCTGAACCTTCTACAGTGACCTTACAGCTTGTGCTTTGGCTGGTTTGCCTTCCCTGGCTTGCCCATGGGAAGACCATCTACTGAAGAGCACTCCAGCTCTGACTGTGTTATACCCATCTCCCTGCTGGATGTCTCCACTTGGGTTGCACAAGAACATTTTTTATGTAACACGTATAAAAGGAAACTCATCATTCTCTGTACTACAGCGGTATGAAGTCACACATGATCTTCACATTCCTGACACACTTAGTAGCACAAAATCCTTGGGTTTCTTCCCAAATACTGGGTATACACAGTGCTTAATTAGCATTTTCTAATTAATATTGACTATTTATAACATATTGGCATATTTTTCATAATTATACAGTAAATTTCCTGAAGTCATGATTATGAGCTTTTTGCTTGCATTATTTTCATACCTTCTGAACAAGTGTGTGGAACAAATTCAGAATCAATAACCGTCTATTAGACAATTGAATAGGTAAATGGACTCATCAAGGTCTCTGAGACTTCTGGAAGAAAAAAACTGTTTATTAAATAGACATGTACACACACACAAACACACACACTAAAAATAAATAGAAATAAAGAATAAATAAAATTGAAATGAATAAGAAAAATAATTGCTTGCTAAATAGGCATGTACACATTTATGTTTAAATAGTAATGTATTTCATATATTTCTATACATATATGTATGTTTCCATTTATTTCTATGATTTTATATTTGTTTTTATCTACAAAATACAGGTTTAACCAAGATTAAATAGAAAGATATGGTTTCACCCTAGAAAGTTATGTGCAGTTAGTTTTGACACCACTTTGTCTATGTGTAAGCAAATTCAATTTTCATCTCAGTGTGTGGCATAGTAGAAAGTAGATGAGTTTTGGAGTCAGTTGCACTTGTTTGTGCAATCTGGCTCTGTCGTGTACTAAGTAAATGGCTCAGGATTAATCTCTTAAGCTGTGGGGGGAAATAATACATGCTCATGGAGTTAATTTTAATTAAATTTGAATAATGCAGTATATTGCAAGCTACTCATCCCTGCTCTTGGCATGTGGTATTTCAACTGGTAAATAAAAACTATTACTATTTTTCCTGGAAGGATTCGCTAAACCACTTGGGTGCTCTTAAAATTGGACATCCTCATAGAAGTAGGCAAGGGGAAATAAGAGAATGAGCTTCTGGGAGAGGGGGAAACCAGGTAGGGGGATAACACTTGAAATGTAAATAAATAAATGTAAAGTTGGACACAACTTACCAAATTTGTGTCTATTTGGGCACTGGGCACAAAGCAAACCTTACCTTAAGACTTTGGTTAAATGGTAAAGAACAGTACAGAGCCGTTCAGATATTATGAGAGGTTAATCAGTATCCAACATTTTCCATGCTCTAAGGAAGTATGGAGGTAGAGAACGTGAGAGTTCAGAGGTATTTTGTGATAGGATTAATTTCATCAGATTAAATAAAAACTAGTACTCATTAGTTTTGTTTCTTTTGTGATAAAATTCCTTGACCAAATCCACTTAAAGGAGAAATGGTTCGCTTCATCTTACAATTCCAGTTTATTGTGTATCATAGCAGAAAAGATAAGATCCAGCAAGTCAAGTGAGCAAGGTGGGTATGCTTCTCACACTCTACACATACGCAGTTTAGGATCCCCTAAGTAGATGGTGCCGCCCACAGTCAGCTGGGTCATCCCATATTGATTAACATTAGCAATCAAGACAATCTCCCACGGACATTCCCACAGGACAACCTGAGCCAGACAACTCCTAATAGCTATACTCTTCTTGGGAGATTCTAGATTATGCTAAAGTTAGAACTAACCATTGCATGGTGAAACTGTAGACATTTTACAGCTGAGAGAAGTGGCAAGTGTTACTGTCCAGAATGTGTTCTGTACAAACAGAGAAGAGGAAAAAATATGAGCCAGGCAGGATGATTTCTTGGTAACCTGTTAGCTGTTGGTAACCATGAAAAGAACCAATGGCCACAGCAATGTATTGTGTAGGGAAATAAAAATGGTAGTGCCATCAAGGAATATAGGGGGAAAATGAGAGAAGAGCAGGAAAGAGGGGGTGACTACTTCTGTTCTCAGTGTATTATGTTTGAGGAGAAAACCATGCTAAATGCCTGATGCTCATAATGAAGGTGACAGAAAGCTATTAGTTTGAACACATGCTTACCTTCTTCCATAAAAGAGTTGTCGCTAAGCTATGTACTGAGACCTTCCCTAGAGTTCTTCGGATTATTTCCCAAGACTAACATCCCACTGAGATGTGAACATAGATGTGAATGTCTCTTTTAGACTTTTCCATTTTTCATGGTCCTTGGACTGAAACCATAATAAGCAGAGGCATCTTCCAAGCCTTTTTTTTTTTTTTTTTTTTTTTTTTTTTTTTGGAGAAGAAAATCTGCCAGTTGTCAGTACACCTAAAACATTTTCTGCTGAATGTCTAATGAGAAAGAAATGGACTTCTGGAGGACTATTTTATCTTGATTCCTAATCATTTTAGCCAAGTTGAGATGCTATTTCATCTGAATTTAGGAGGAGATACCATTGCTCAAACCAGAACAGGAAAAGTTTAAACCACATTTATTATAATAGAACAAACATATCACAGTCAGATTCTGTAATCAATCAAACAAATAAAAGCCCCAGCTGCATTTTCCACCTATTATCCTTTGTAGGACTGGGTTTGTGGAAAGATATTGTGTAAATTTGGTTTTGTCATGGAATGTCTTGGTTTCTCCATCTATGGTAATTGAGAGTTTTGCTGGGTATAGTAGCCTTGGCTGGCATTTGTGTTCTCTTAGAGTCTATATGAGATCTGCCCAGAATCTTCTAGCTTTCATGGTCTCTGGTGAGAAGTCTGGTGTAATTCTAATTGGTCTTCCTTTATATGTTACTTGGCCTTTTTCTCTTTCTGCTTTTAATATTCTTTCTTTGTTTAGTACATTTGGGGTTTTGATTATTATATGACAAGAGGTATTTCTGTTCTGGTCCAGTCTGTTTGGAGTTCTGTAGGCTTCTTGTATATTCACGTTTATCTCTCTCCTTAGGTTAGGGAAGTTTTCTTCCATAATTTTGCTGGCCCTTTAAGTTGTAAATCTTCACTATCATCTATACATATAATCCTTAGGTTTGGTCTTCTCAATGTGTCCTGGATTTCCTGGATGTTTTGAGTTACAAGCTTTTTGCATTTTGCATTTTCTTTGACTGTTGAGTCAATGCTTTCTATGGTATCTGCTCTAAGATCAAGAATTAACAAATGGGACCTCATAAAATTACAAAGTTTCTGTAAAGCAAAAGACACTGTCAAAAGGACAAAATGGCAATCAATAAATTGGGGAAAGATCTTCACCTATCCTACATCCGACAGAGGGCTAATATCCAATATATACAAAGAACTCAAAAAGGCAGACTCCAGAGAGCCAAATATCCCTATTAAAAATGGGGTACAGAGCTAAACAAAGAATTTTCACATGAAGAAGTTTGAATGGCTGAGAAGCACCTTAAGAAATGTTCAACATCATTAGTCATTAGGGAAATACAAATCAAAACAACCCTGAGATTTCACCTCACACCAGTCAGAATGGCTAAGATTAAAATCTCAGGAGAGAGCAGGTGTTGGTGAGGATGTGAGAAAGGGGAACACTCCTCCACTGCTAGTGGGATTGCAAGCTGGTACAACAACCCTGGAAATCAGTCTGGCGGTTCCTCAGAAAACTGGGCATGGCACTTCTGGAGGACCCTGCTATACCACTCCTGGGCATATACCCAGAGGATTTTCCGGCATGTAATAAGGACACATGCTCCACTTTGTTCATAGCAGCCTTATTTATAATATCCAGAAGCTGGAAAAAACCCAGATATCCCTCAATGGAGGAATGGATACAGAAGATGTGGTATATCTACACAATGGAATACTACTCAGCAATTAAAAACAATGAATTCATCAAATTATTAGGCAAATGGTTGGATCTGGAAAATATTATCCTAAGTAAGGTAACCCATTCACAAAAGAACACACATGGAATGCAGTCACTGATAAGTGGATATTAGCCCAGAAGCTCTGAATACCCAAGACACAACTCACATATTAAATGATTCCCAGGAAGAAGGAAGGAGAGGGCTCTGGTCTTGGAAATGCTTGATGCAACATTGTACGGTATTACCAGGACAGAGAAATGGGAGGGGTTGAACAGGCAGAGGGAAGTGCCCAGAACATGGAGAGGGAAGAGGGCTTATGGGACTTATGAGGATGAGGGAACTAGGAAAGGGGAAATCATTTGGAATGTAAACAAAGAATATAGAAAATTTTAAAAAATTCTCTGCTGCTGGGAGAATGCTCAGGGGTTAAACAATTACTGCATAAGTTATAGAACCAGAGTTCCAATAGTAGGACCCATATGTATGCTAGTTAATGCAGAGACCTGCCTCTAATTATTCCAGCCTTGGAAATTAAAGACAGGAGATCCCTAGATCAAGCTGATTAAAGAGACCAACCACACCACCCATCTCTGATTATGTCTGAGAGATTCTGCCTCAATGAGTGAAGTCGAAATATAATGGAAGAATATCAATCAACCTCAGGCCACCATGTGCCCTTCACACAGGCCTACACTTACACAGGAACATGTACACACACATATTCACATAAAACACATGCATGTACACTAACCACATGACCATGAACAAGTATACACATATGTCTAAATATAACACATGCATATCACACACACACACACACACACACACACACGTACATATCATATAAATAGAACTAAAACGAAAGACCAAAATGTGGCACTAGATACTATGTTAGGAATTCAAAAGCTACAGATGCTGTGCTAGTATCTCTTATCAGTCAGGTGTCTGTGACTTGCAAGCCAGTGGACTCACCAGACCTGAGGACTGAAGGAAAATGTTTGAGAAAAGCCACACTTTTTGTGTTGGATTTTTTTAGCAAATGCAGGTCTGCTTTACACCTGGATGCTGGGGCACCAGTGTGCCACTTAGGAAGGCAAAACACAGAGGTACTAGGCTACGTTCCTTCCTCGAAGCCATCAGGATGCCCGGCTCCTGGGGCACACTGACACATGACTCTGGGAAGACAAAAGTCTAAGGTAGGGGCCCTAGTCCAGGTTTCTTTGGGTGAGAAATGGTGCAGACTGGGCTAAGACTGTGGTTCTCAAAGTCCTCAGCCCCCAAATGTCATGGGAACCTAGAAGAGTTGAGAAGGGGAGGGCATGGGCCTGTGATGGGGTGTGGTAGCACAGGGTGAGTGCCAGGAGTGCAGAGGGGCCTTCTGTAGGAGACTTAAGCATGGCTCCATATTAAAAACCTTCCCCCAAACCCCACAGCAGTTCTTGAGGAAGGAAGCAGTCCTTGCTTGTCCAAACTCAATATTCAAGGTGGAAAATGCATATATATGTCTTACTCAGGGTGAACCAGAGATTAAATACTTTTTGCAGGAGGGTATGCCCAGGAAGAGAAGCTCATTGGCCAAACCCTCAAAGACCCTCTAGATTCCTCATTAGCAAGGAGAACTCTGGGCTCTATGATATGTGACCAGTTGTTATGGCCCGCTTAGTGGGATGTCGTGGTTACATGCTCCAGGCCCGAAACCAGATCGCGAGCAGATTCAAATGTCTACCATTCTTAATTATGGGACTTGCCATGGTTCCTTAATCTGCTCAACCTTATCATTTTTTCTGTCTGATGACATGGTTCCAACTGATCCACAGTTGAGCAAGAAAAATATGAAGCCTGGTTGAGTTAGTTTGCAAGTCATAGATTAAATAAGGTGCAAAAATGGGGGAGGGGTGGCTATGTCTATAAGCTTGGGAAGGTTTCTGTACCTCAGGTATCAGGAGATAAATCTTTTGATTTTGGGGTGTCTTTCATAAAACTTTCTCCATCCCATAAAATGGCCTAGCCATGGTGCAAAAGGATAGATTGAAATGTGGATTTCTGTGTCTGGAGAGATGCTTAGTTGGAAATATATATATATATATATATATATATATATATATATGTATGTATATATATATACATATATATATATATAAAATTTATTTTGTTATGTGGAGACCCTAATGATATATATATATACATATATACGTATATATATATATATACATATACATATATATACATATATATACATATACATATACATATACATATATATATCATTAGGGTCTCCACATAACAAAATAAATTCAGAATCTGCATCAAGTATTCCTTGACATTCTGAATATCCCCATTTCCCCAGTATTTCTGGGTGGATGGTAATAGAGATAACGGTGTAGTGACCATCCAATGTGTATATATATATTAAATGACCGGGGGAGTGGTGGTAGGTCAATGTTTCTTAGGTGGGTACAGAGGAAGAGCTCTCACCAAGGTCATCAGGAATGTGCTGATGCGAAGAAACATGCCTCAATACAACATTGTGCAGGAGATTCTGCATGATGGTTAGAAGTGATGGAAGGAGAAGCAGGCACAGAACTGAGTCCATCCGTGGCCACAAGAATGTTAGAATTGCATAAAGTACAGCTAGTCTCAGTTCTTCCTTACAAGTCAGGCAGCTACAACCAATAAAGCACTGGCGACTATTCCGAGGACTGAGAGAGGACTGGGTGAATGGCAGTATATCTACAGGCAAAACATGTCTGCCCTAACAAAGGCAGTGTGTAAAGTTCATGCCAGAAGAGGATAGGGAGGCAGGAAGCCAAGAGCTTGCCTCAGTTCCTGAGTGCCAGCCAGCCCACACACCTGGCACCTGTGAGTATTGAGAGGAAAGCTTGATAATGTTATAGTATTTTGTCTTTAAAGAGATCTACAATCAGAACTAATTCTTAATAGGGCTGGATAGTTGAAAGATTTCATTTCTTTTTAGGTTTTATTTTTTAGTGGAAGTTTGAAACCAGTTGTACATTTGAAACCAGGGAACATTTATACTAAAGAAATCACAAAATATTTGGATAAAGGTTCCTTCTCATAATGCCTGTCACTGCACCATTATCTCTATGACCATCCACCCAGAAATACTGGGGAACTGGGGATATTCAGGATTTCGAGGAATACTTAATGTAGATTCTGAATTTATTTTGTCATGTGGAGACCTAAGCAAAATAACAGTTTTTATCTTGGAATGGAATGCTTGTGAGAGACAGGTGTTAAATGGAATCCAGCCCTGATGTGGTTTGCATTGGGTTTGTGAGTATTTGATATTTGTGAAAGTGATAATAATAATTAAAAATACTTTGTAATCTCAGTACCCACATAGTTCTAGTATCCACACAGTGCATTGGCTTGTACAGTAAGAAATAGCTTAGTAGAAGTCAGAATCTGCCTCTTTTTACCCTCCTGAGCAACTCAGAAAATCAAAATAGGCACACAGAAGCAGACTAGGTCTGTGTTGTTACAGACTAGCTGGGTGAGGGCTGCAGTGAATACCCAAGTGCCGTGGGGCTGTCACTGTCACATCACAGCTCCCTTCAGGTTGCTGGACTGTCACTGCATGAACAAGGTGCATCCTGGAAATGATGGAAAGTTCAGCAAATCCAGAGTCCAACCCACAGTTCTTTGGTTTAGTATAGGTATAGAGAGAATATCTTGTGTCTGTGTAGACAAGGCACCTGTCAATAAAAACTGGTTGCCTTACAGTTTAGGCAGGAAATACGAGGTGGAACATCACTGAGCAAAAATGACTCTGGGGGTCAACATGCAGAAGAATGAGAATTGATCCACTCTTATCTCCTTGCACTAAGCTCAACTCCAAGTGGATCAAGGACCTCCACATAAAACCAGACACACTGAAACTAAGAGAAAAGAAACTGGGGAAGACCCTTGAGGACATTGGCTCAGGGGAAAAATTCCTGAACAGAGCACCAATTACTTATGCTCTAAGATCAAGAATTGACAAATGGGACCTCATAAAATTACAAAGTTTCTGTAAGGCAAAAGACACTGTCAAAAAGACAAATCGGCAACCAATAAATTGGGAAAAGATCTTCACCAACCCTACATCTGACAGAGGGCTAATATCCAATGTATACAATGAACTCAAGAAGTTAGACACCAGAAAAGCAAATAACCCTATCAAAAAATGGGGTACAGAGCTAAACAAAGAATTTTCACCTGAAGAATTTCGAATGGCTGAGAAACACCTTAAAAAATGTTCAACATCATTAGTCATTAGAGAAATGCAAATCAAAACAACCCTGAGATTTCACCTCACACCAGTCAGAATGGCTAAGATTAAAAACTCAGGAAACAGCAGGTGTTGGCGAGGATGTGGAGAAAGAGGAACACTCCTCCACTGCTGGTGGGACTGCAAGCTGGTACAACCATTCTGGAAATCAGTCTGGCGGTTCCTCAGAAAACTGGACATGATACTTCCGGAGGACCCAGCCATACCACTCCTGGGCATATACCCAGAAGATTCCCCAGCATGCAATAAGGATACATGCTCCACTATGTTCATAGCAGCCTTATATATAATAGCCAGAAGCTGGAAAGAACCCAGATGTCCCTCAACGGAGGAATGGATACAAAAAATGTGGTATATATACATAATGGAATACTATTCAGCTATTAGAAACAATGAATTCATGAAATTTTTAGAGAATTGGATGGAGCTGGAGAACATCATACTAAGTGAGGTAACCCAGTCTCAAAAGAATACCCATGATATGCACTCACTGATAAGTGGATATTAGCCTAGAATCTTGGGACACCAAAGAAACAATTCATACACTAAATGATGTCTGACAAGAAGGAAGGAGTGGACCCTGGTGCTGGAAAGGATCAAAGCATCAGTGTAGGGGAATACCAGAACAGGGAAGTGGGAAGGGGTGGATAAGGGAGCAGGGGGAGGGAAAAGGGCATGTGGGACCTTTGGGGGGCAGGGAACCAGAAAAAGGGAAATGAAATGTAAATATAGAATATATCCAATAAAAAATGTTAAAAAAATGACTCTGGGATCGTGCAAGATGGGAGATACAGCCAAGACGATGGGACAAGGCAGACATGTGCACAGGTGACCAGCCACATGAAGAATATAAGTTAGACTACGTGGGTTGCTTTAGGTTATGGTCTAGTCAGAGAAGAGCCTAGCTATAAGGCCAAAGCATTTGTAAATATATTTTGAGTCTGAGTCTTATTTCTGAGAGCATAGGGCTGAAAGGAAGAACCAGTTCACATTTTAACATATAAGATGATTAGACATTATTATAAGGCCTAAAATACAGTATGTGGGCTTTCTTTTTCTTTGGAAAAAAGAACTGCATCAGACAAAGTTTATATTTTCATTCACTTTCATTTGGGGGCTATGTTACCTCTCCCACTGTCTATTATAATGCAATTTAATTGAAATCTGGGTGATTTGGACCTCCTACAAAGTATCACATTCACTTACTAAAATGATCATATCATGTATCTAGAATTATTAATAATCAAAAGAGTCTGTGAAATTGAGTCCTACAAAAGGTCTAGACCTAATAAATCAGTTTCTCATAGGAATGAAATTGTGTGTCCAGTACTGAGGCTGTGTAGACTCCAGAGCCAGAGTTCCTAGAGCCACAGGTCATCACAACAGCTGCAGGTACGCCCCTCCCCTGAGTCGTATCTGTAGCCACACTGATAGTCCAGCTGAGCAGGAAGCAGAAGATTTAGCTTGGGTTACAAATGGGTCAGTGTGACATGAAGACCTGAGCTAAAATTGAATGCTGATTGCTTTCAATCAACCACTGGGGTTAACTTGAAAGAGTAGAAAGAGAAAGAATTCCCCAAGTACAGATCTCAGCTACACATTCATTGTGTGCTAAGCCCCTGTGGTCTTCCAGGTAGTGGGCTTAGGCCATATGAGGATATAGTGGCAGCTGAAACAGACCAGAGGACAGACAGCTTTCCTTATCGTCCCGGTCCCCCATACTCTGGTGGTACTGTGAGAGGTATAGATAAGATTCAAATTGAGATTCTTGTCGAATGTGTGGGAAAGAAACTCTCTCACATTTAATTTAATGCAAAGAAAATGGAAAGCCCTTTCTTGAACAACTCCACCAAGGAGCCACGATTTTACCCATTGTAACATTAGAATCTAATTCAGGCCCAAGGACACCAATACTTACCTTCACCTTCAGTACTGTGGGATATCCTCTGTTTTACCCCAAGAGTTCCATGGGTTATATTTTTTTAATAGTCTTGACAACTATTCACAAGACAAGTTGTTAAGATTTTTTAGTACTAGAAAGGTTAAGCTAATTTGATTATGTTCCTCATAGTTTAATGTTATTTCCTCTGTGTGTGTGTGTGTGTGTGTGTGTGTGTGTGTGTGTGTATGTGTTTGATTTTGAGACTGATCTTCCTTTCAACTAAGTAAAGTTGTAAAGTAAGTAAAGTAACTTTCTCAGGCCAGCGACCCAAGGGAGTTGATAACATGATGGCGAGAACCTGGATGCACAGAGCACCGCCTCCTGGGACTCCTCTGCTCAGGCAGCACACCGCGTCCTGAGCCAGTCTGTTCACTGGCAGAGTACAGATTTGCTTCAGTCCCAAGCTGGAGGCAACCGGCACTCTGTCCTCTGGGGACAAGAACATACTATCTCTGAGATGTTACCGGAGAAGGCCTGTGTAAAAGTCAGTCCATTTTCCCAACCAGAGAATCAGCACGAAGAGGTGAAACAAACAAGAGCTGAATCTGGATAACTTTAGGCAGGCCATGCATGTAGGTACTGTTTGCAAACTGGCTAAGCATCATGGTGAGCACTGTGCAATCACATCAGGATCCTAAACGCCATAGATAGAAATCTGAGATACAGAGACGGCAGGGGCTTTGTGCAACCAAAGTAACTAAGGCTTCCTATAAACCTGGAAGTCTATTCCACCTCCAGAACTTGTGTGACATTGTCACACCTTGTTTTTAACATAAACACTTGGAGAGCATTAGCTTTCTTCAGATGCACACACCTGTACGGGTGACTATTAATCCATTTTTGCCATTAGTCATTTTTACTAGTGTTTTAAGAATTTCCTACAGTGTGTCTTGGCCATATTCTCTCCTCTTCCAACTCTCCCTGATCCTTTGTCCTTCCCTACCCACCCAACATCGTTTGTTTTTTAAATCAAGTCCAATTGCAACCATGCATGCACTCTTGGGAATATGACCATTCCCTGGAGTGTGGTCAACTTACCAGGGGCCACACCCTTAAGAAAAACTAAGTCTCCTCCCCCCCAGCAGGTGTCAGTTGTCCATAGTTCCTCATTTGCGGGTGGGACTTCATGTCTCCTCACCTCTGTGGTGGATGTGAGGGTGATTATTATACTTGATATTAAAATAGACATCATGTGGAACGTCCTCCTTGAATCCCAAGAGGAATGAGAAAATGTATCTGGATATTGAGTTGTAAGACACAGACAGATTCTCATTTGTGTTCACCTTGTAAATCACTTACCTGGGTTTTCCCAGAGATGGGAACAATTGCTAACTTACTTTGCTTACAGGAATGAATAAGTAGATATGATATAGTTCACAGATGTAGTTGCCTACAGAAAGTAGTTGCCATTTCTAAATAGACATACTTATATAGCCTTTGGAAAACTTTAAATTGATATTGAAATTACTCTGATTTTTCTTTCCATTCTAATTGGAATGCTTTAATTTACAACATTCTACTAAGTAAAGCATTTTACTTGTAAATTTCTAGTACTATAATTTTACATTTTAAATTAATTTAATTAATTGTATTTAAGTTTGAAAGTTTCATAAACATACATATTTTGATTATATCCATCCCTTGTTTCTCCCCTGTGGGTTCTGACCTACCCAGCATTTCTCTCCTAGAACTTCATTTTCACTTCTATTTAATTATTTTTATAACCCACTGAATAGAGTTGGTGTAGTTCACAAGCGCATGTGCCACCCATTGGGGTGTGCCCCTCCCCAGTCATCACCAACTGACCTGAGTGAGTCTGTAATGCTGACAACTGGCCAGAATGCCAACACGTGACTGACGCGAAGTAGGGCATCTCTACCACCCCTTCCCGACCTCTGCAACTCAGGGAACATCTTGTTTTTTAATATAACAGAATTACCATGGATGAAGACAAAAGATGACAATACACAGCGATACTTCTCGGTTTTTGTAGAACGTTTCATGGGAGGATGAGAAACAACAGGTATCCTGTATTCTAGAAGATATTGTTGTGGGGTTGCCTAGGAGACACTCCAGGATGCATTATCGAGTTATACTTTGCTTTTGGAGTCAGTAGAGATGAGTGAGATGCGAGAAACAGAGACTAAGACTTCAGAAAATAAGCTTGCACCATTATCACAGGAATTGAGAATGTGCAAAGATGTATTTGCACTTTTTAATCCACTTACCTACCAACTTGGTGAGACATATCCTCTTGTACTGAAAAGAATTTGAAGCAGTCATGTCTGGAACTATTCACCACAGCAGAAAACTCAGGATGTGTACAAATCAAGTAACCACCATGTGGAAGGCCATACCATTAACTGACAAAGTTAAACGCAGTAGTTTGGATGTGTGAAGAGAGTTCGTAGACAGGAGAATGGCTGTCTGAAGGCTAGCCCAGAAACTCTTAGAGGAGTAAGAATAAATCCTGAGTTTCAGAAGGCAACCTTGAGCATTCCTCCTTGCAGAAAAGGGCCTGAAGAGCTATAAGCATGTTCAGCCAAGTGTTTGGACATGTGGGACAGTGTACTAGAAAGTTTGGAAGAAGGTAACAGCTGCGGACTCTGAGATGCATGCTGCTGAAGAGACAGTGGTGTGGAGGAGCAGATCTCTCTCCAGAGGGAAAGCAGCCTTCAGGCTGTCAAGGGATGACCTCAGTTTCCTGTGAGAGTTGGAGGCCATCAATATTTGACTAATATAAGGTTTTCCCTGTGCTGATGAGAGAAGCAGCTTGATTGTAGTGACAAGACCACAAAGAGGTCAAGGCAATTACAAATGTGTGCAGATGCTGCTAGACTTGGTTTCTTTTTGCAAATGGGCTTGACTCCTCAAGGTTGGGATATGAAGAGGAAATGCAGTTCAGAGGGCGAAGGCGCCTTCTCAGTGGCCATGGAAGCTCAAACATGTGCTTTAACATGACTTCTCTTTTTTTCATAAGAACATAATTTTTATTAGATAGTTTATTTACATTTCAAATGTTATCCCCTTTCCTGGCTTTCCCTCTGAAAACACCCTATCCCATCCCTGCCCTCCCCATGCTCAACAACCCACCCACTCCCCCTTCCCTGTCCTGGTATTCCCCTATACTGGGGCATTGAGCCTTCTCAGGACCGAGGGCCTCTCCTCTCATTGATGTCTGACATGGCCATCCTCAGCTACAGATGCAGCTGGAGCCATGGGTCCCTCCGTGTGTACTCTTTGGTTGGTGGTTTAGTCCTGGGAGCTCTGGGGTAATTGTTGGTTCATATTAATATGACTTCTTATTTTTAGTTCTGTCATATCCTGCCCAATTTTCTCAATAGACATGGTTCTCCTTCCCAGAAACAGTAAGTCTAGCTTACTTTTACACAACTTAATTTCTGAAAATTCCACTTGTTTAAGTTTTTTGGAGTTTTCGCTTTTTCCTTATGAGCTTTGTTTCTTCACATACATTTCTATGATCTATGTTTAAATATCTTGAGACACATACTTTTCAATATACCTTCATGTTTATGTATTATAGCATATTGTCCTTAAATATATGCAAATATGCAAAAACGAAGATTTTTTTGTGTACACAGTAAGCCCAGTAATATACATATAATGGTGTATATGTACTACATAATTAAATTCATATAATAATATTTATATCATTTTTTTCTCAGCTTTCCCCTGGAGCTCTACTGGTTTGGAAACATCTTAACTCAAATTCAATATTTGAGATCTTCTGAGCTATCCTGGTAATATGTTTCCAGACTACAAGACAGTAGAAGGAAGATTTGCTTTCTGGTGTCAGGTTCTCAGAATGCAGAGCTCTTTGGAAGTCTTCCTTGATTAGTACAGCAAGAAGAGTGGGAGGAAAGGACGCTGGTGTTCAGAATCATACCTCTGAAGGCAAGGCGCTTCAGCAGGAGACACACAGCAGGACAAGAAGTACAAAGATCTCCAGGAACAGCTCCTGCTGTCACTGGTCCCTGGCATCCGCTTCCTCTCCAGGGCTGGGGCATTTACCTGTTGCAGAAACAGACTGGGTCATCATGACATTAACCTGGGAATGCTTTTCAGCATCGACTAGCCCGACCTGTTGCTTCAATGCCGTCTGAGTCTTACTCATAATAGCTGCTTTGGCTGTCAACGTGACACCTGGCCCACTCCAGCCTGCCTCTTATTCACAGAGCTTTTTACAGAAGTCTGAGAAGTTGAAGCAGAGAGTCTGAGAAGTAGCTGGGCCAGCTCAACCCTTCCCAGGGTTTAAGCACAATAGGATTACGCTAATCTCATGGAGTAGAGATGCCAGAGAAGTGTTTTCTTCTCCGGCCCACTCTGCCGCACTTGGTAGAGGGTTGAGTCAATCGTCAGACGCTGCTGCTGTTCCTGTTCAGGGGTAAAGGAGTGTGAGTAAGAGTGTCAGCACAAGCGGAGAAGGAGTCCACCCACCACAGCCTAGATCAAGGGCTCACTGCACTACAGTGCTTCTGCTTTCTTCAGTTACCCACGTGGAATACAATGAACTCTTGGGAAATGTGAAGAGGTTTAATACCTAACTTCAAGCCTCAGAAAAGATATTCTATAATTTCCAAATGTGGCATGAAAGCCATGGTTGTTGTAGATAATGATCATCCATTGTCTTTATAACTTGCTTCAGAAACTGGAAAGCCAGACTTCTTTCTGGAGGGGGATATATTTATATACACATATATTTATATACACATATATTTTCCGCTAGTATGAGATATGTGAAATCCATTTATGTATAAGGGACTTAGGTGTTTAAAATTGATTCATAATACTTATCTACTTCAGTCAAACACATATGTTTATATTTAAGAACCTAAAATAAACACACTACTTAACTTACCACTTATGTTTAGCCTCCAATATTTTCTACACTCCAAAATGTGTCCTTTTAATAATGTTGATATATAACTACTATTTTGAATTTTGTGTTATATTCAGATATAATTGTAGAGTGAATGTTTAGAAATACTGTTTATGTCTTAAATTTTAGATAATTAAGACTGTAGTGTTTGTATTTTTCCCATTCAACAGTATAGTTTAAAAATTAAACTCATTAAAATTCATTGAGCAAGTATTGATACTAGAACCTCAGTGTGCACTGGAGTTGGTTGCCCAATGAAGATTGTAGACTTTTTTTTATGACTGATCTTGACTATACTGATAAATGGTTTTATTTAAAATTTGATATTTTATCCTGAAAATTTTGCATTAGTCTTAACCTTTGGAACATTTCATTAAAATGTCATTTATCTTAGTCAAATAGAGTAGTACAGTACTGTCTATAGAGTTAGGTAAGTGGATTATGAGTTCAACTCTAGGCTTGACTAGGTAGTGAGTTCAAGGCCACCCTGAACAACCCCTAGCCTCTATACATGAATGATTGACTATACTTGCTGATTTTTATGGTTCTCACTTGAATTGTACACAAAAAGGTAAGTGCTTCTATGTGATTTACCTCAACCTAATCCATCCTAGCTGGCAATCATTTATTCCTTGAAGCTAGAGAAAAAGTACTTCCTTCTAGAACAGTGGTTCTCAACTTTCAGGGCTTGACTACTACAGGGGTCACTTAAATCACCCAAACATACAGGCATTTAAATTATGATTCATAACAGTATCAAAATTATAGTTATGAAGTAGCATTGAAAATAATCTTATGGTTGGAATTACCACAACATGAGGAACTGTAGCAACATGAGGGTCACAGCATTAGAAAGGGTGAGAACCACTGCTCTAGCAGTCATGTTAAAATATGTGACATTTAGTTTGAGTGCCTGAAGCACCATTAGAAGAGCTTTGGGGTGGATATGATGGCCTTTTTCCTTATAATGTTGATTTATCTTAGGGCTCACAGGCAAGCCTTAGAAATGAAACCAGTTGGACATTCTCTCTCTCTCTCTCTCTCTCTCTCTGTGTGTGTGTGTGTGTGTGTGTGTGTGTGTGTGTGTGGTGTGTGTGTGTGTGTGTGTGTGTGTGTGGTCCACATACTTGCACACGAGCTTATCTGTGCATGTATCTGTATCTGTGCATGTATGTGTTGTATACATTCTCTTTTTCTCTGTCCCCCTTTCTCTTCCAAAGCAGGCTATTGAAATTACAGTTTCAGTTCACTATGTATGTGATAAACCTATTTATAAATTTAGTGTAGTAAAACATTATCAATTTAAAATAAAACAATGGCAGCAACCTATTACAATAAGTTATGAGAATGTGGTCTTTCCAAAAGTAAACTGCATTCACCCTTCTTGTGAATTCTTCTTCAGAGGCCATGCTGTCAGATGGAGTGAGGCGTGCAGTGAGACGTAGCACTAGGGCACAGTGTGAGGGTCACTTTGATGCCTCATCAGGAGATCTGAGAGCTGAAGCTATGAAGTGGTATGTGGCTGGATTGATTGTATCTCCAGAACAGACGTGACAAACAATGACACACCAAACTGATGTCGTCTTACAGCCACAGAGGAGCAGTTCAGCCTACCCTTTACTACTTAGGAGTGGCTATTTTCTAGAACTCTATTCAATGTTATTGAACTTACTGAGGTTGTCTATAGGAAACTGAAAGTGAAAACTCAGGCAAAGAGAGCCTCGTGGTGCAGTGTCACAGTGTCACATCTGCTGTGATGTTCTGTTTTTGTCTCTTCTGCTGCCCTCTCAAATACTTCCGAGCGAACTGAAGCTATCTGCCTCATCATGCTGGGCTCTCATGGACTCTAGTCTTCATTTTAACCCCCATGCTTACACACTTTGTAATATAAGGAATGTATCATTCTAATGTAATTTTTCTTTTCTTTGTTAAATTATTTTATATATTTACATCCCAAATGTTTTCCCCTTTCCTTGTTCCCCCTCCCCAAGTTCTTCACCACATGCCCTCGCCCCTTTATTTCTTAGAGGGTGCTCCCCAACTTGCCCACCCACCTCCATCTCATCTTTACCAGCATCCTTCTTCACTGGGGCATCAAGTCTCTACAGGATCAAGGAAATCCTCTCTCACTGAGGCCAGACAAGGCAGTCCTCTGCTCCATATGTGTTGAGGGCCATGGACCAGCCCATGTACGCTCTGCTTAGTGTCTTAGTCTCTGGGAGCTCTGAGGAATCTGGGATAGTCTATACTGTTGTTCTTTCTATGGGATTGTAACCCCCTTCAGCTCCTTCAGTCCTTCCCCTAACTCTTTGATAGGAGTCTATGGCCTCAGTCCATGGTTGCTTGTAATTATCTTCATCTGTCTCAGTCATCTGATGGTAGAGCCTCTCAGAGGACAGCCATGATAGGCTCCTATCTTTAAGCACAAGATGGCAGAAATAATGTCGGGAATTGGTGCCTGTGCATAAAATAAATTCCCAGTTGGGCCGGTCACTGGATGGCCTTTGCTTCAATCTCTGCTCCATTTTTGTCCTTGCATTTCCTTTAGACAGGAACAATTCTGGGTCAAAGTTTTGAAAATAGGAGGGTAGCCACATGCCTCAGCTGGAGTTGGGCTCTTCAGGTTCCATCTCCACAGTGTTGAGCCTCTCGGCTAAGGTTATCCCCATTGAGTGCTGGGAGCCTCTCATATCCCAGATCTTTAGGATTTTCCGGAGGTTCCCCCGCACCCCACCCTGTTAATATTTCCATTCATTCTCTTGGGCCTCTGGGTTTGTCACCTGTCTCTTCCCCAATACTTGATTCTACACACCTTTCCCCTTCCCTTTCCTCTCTCCCACCCATGTCTCTCCCTCCCTCTGCCTCCCATAATTATTTTGTTCCCCCTTCTAAGTGGGTTTGAACTCCACACTTGGGCTTCCCTTCTTGTTATGGCTTCCTATAGTCTGTAAGTTGTATCGTGGGTATTCTGAACATTTTGGCTAATATCCACTTATCAGTGAGAACATAATACTCATGTCCTTTTGGGTCTGGGTTACTTCACTTAGGATGATATTTTCTACTTCCGTCAATTTTCCTGCAAGTTTCATGATGTCCTCATTTTTAATAGCTGAGCAAATATTCCATTGTGTAAATGAACTACCTTTTCTGTATCCATTCTTTGATTGAAGGACATTTTGAATGAACAAGTATAAGATATGACCATTACTACATGGAACTCATGAGCATGCACTTATATTTCCCACAATGCTCTTTGCTCATGATGCCATGGCATGTCCCCCTTAGTCTCTAAGCTGAGTATATTAAAATGTTTTATTGTTAGGGACATTGATGGGAAAAGCTTCTGGATGAGATGCCAATTCTTATCTCTTAATATTTTATTACATCCATTTATTGATGCATTGCATGTGTATGTGTGTTCACATGCATGTGCACAGATGCACATGCATGGAGGCAGAGGACAGCTGCTCCATGTCTAGTCTCTCTTCATCGTGTGGGTCCTACGGATTGAGCTCAGGTCATTGAACTTGCCCACAACCACCTTGACCTGCTGATCCATCTCACTGGCCTACTTTTTCAGATCTTAAAAAAAATAAAAGGAAATCATTTCTTTAGAGCAGCTAGTTTCCCAGGAGTTATATGATGGAACCATCAGCACTTTCCTGGTTTGTACAATTATTTCTCTAAAGGCTTGGAGTCAGATTACAACGCTGTGAGAAGAGTCTGTGGTAAAAGTTTCACAAATTCAGCTGACACTTTATGTACTCAGATGGCGTATGTGAGCTTGTGCAGGCGTGCCCGTGGGGCATGATGCCTTCACTTGAGTGATGACCTAAGTCAGGACGTCCCTGCAGCCTTCCTCGATTTTTGGTGCTCATGAATGCTCTAGTCCTCACAGATGATTCTCATTAATCATTGCCAGGTTCATCAGCCCGTAAACAGGAAACTTTGGACAGGTACTAGGCTTCTCTCACTCCCAGGTACTCCACCCTACCCCCTACCTCTGCCCCGCCCCAATGTCCCTGCCCTCCACCACTGTGCATAGGACAAGACGTGGCTCACATAGTACACTTTAAAAGGAGTAGAGTTCCTTCCACTTCCAGAAAAGCAATCGGCCTCACAGTTCTTTGTTCTTAGAACTAGGAAGAAGATAATATAAAACTAGGAAGAAGATAAGTTAATATGTTCTCAAATCACCTTAATGTGATTTTAATGTAAGACAGAGATGGCTGCTCATTTATTTAGATTCTGTCCAGAGCTGGCTTTTCATCTGTCTTGGGTGAAGAGAACATAAAGCCTGCTAGCACTGCTCTCCTTCAAAGCCCAGAACACATCCAATGCTCCTTCTCAATTCTGCACAAGCACACTGGTCAAGTTGGGCTCTGCTTGCAAAGAGGATAAATGTCTTCACAGGCAGACTGCTCTCACAGAGAAAAAGGAAAAGATTGCCTGTCAAAGGCAGGAAATTTTCTATTAGAAAATTATTGTAAGAGGTTAGGATTCTGGGTGTAGAGAGAAAGTACACATTGTCACTCCTCAAAAGATGAGTCGAGAAATCCAGGAAGTAAGGAAAATATTAAAAAGCTATATGACCTCAAAGGAGCCCTGGCTGGCCCAGTTGGCCATCCTACAACACGCAGAAGGATGACGCCAAAGGCCATGAGATTTAGCGCACCCATGCGATGAAAACTGCTTCATTTTAAAATACTTATAAATGTGAGGAGGGTATGTATATCATAATATATGAAGTCTAGAGTATATATATATATATAAATATATATATATATATATAAAACCAAAAATAGTAATGAGATATAATGTTAAATAATATCTGTAAAAGGAAGCACAATGACCAAGGAGCCATGGAACAAACAAATAAACAACCCCCCACAAACATTGTGTTCACATCAAGGAAAATCAAATAAATCCTTCAGTCTGTAAGAGAGAAAACTACTGAGCAGGCCAAACACAGCCTCAACTTCAGTCAGGGCCCCTGTCTTTTCCAATATTGCTAAATCTCTCTCTCTCTCTCTCTCTCTCTCTCTCTCTCTCTCTCTCTCTCTCTCCCTCCCTCCCTCCCTCCCTCCCTCCCTCCCTCCCTCTCTCTCTCTCTCTCTCTCTCTCTCTCTTTTTCTCTGTGTGCGCGCGCGAGCGCGCGCACGCACGCGCGCATGTGTGTGTGTGTGTGTGTGTGTGTGTGTGTGTGTGTGTGTATGTGTGTGTGTGTTTTGGAAACAGGGTCTGATAGCCTAGGTTAGCATCGAACTTGCGACATAGTCCAGTTTATCCTGAACACTTGATCTCCCGCCTCAGCTTCTCAAGTGCCCGGGATCCAAGTGTGTGCCAGTGTGCCTAGCAATTGCCTTTCATTTCTAAATCGTCTGTTTCTCTGTGTTTTGTTGTGCTGGGGAGGGAAGCCAGGATGAATACTGTTTCCAGTTTTTATCTCTAATTATGTGTTAGTTAGAGAACAGCGTGTAAGGCTCCATTTTCTGGCTACTGTTAAGGCTTGCTATGGATTATTCAATGGCCCATAATGACGAACGTCGCAGGTGAGCTGCATTTGGTGCTGTTGTTGGCTGTCATCTATGGATGTGTGTCAGATCACGATGACTTTGATGTTCAAGTCTGTGTTCCCATTAATCCTCTGTCTGCTGGCAAATCCCCAGCTATGATTATAGGTTTCTTGGTTTCTTTTGTAACTCTTTTATTATTTGCCTCTGAAGCTCAATTATCTGAGAATAGTCTCTGTCTTGAGAAATTCCCCAATATTAATGTGCTTATTTAGATTTCTTAAACTTATTACCTGAGTTTTTCTGCTTTTGTATAAACTATTTTATATTTCAGTTTTGCTTGTTTCAGGTGACATAGCTGATTCTTCATTTTATATTTGCAACTTATATTCTATTGTACTTTGTTGCTTTGAGACGAAGACTCAAGTTATTCAGACTCCAAGTCACTATATCTCCGAAGGTGACTTTGAACTCCTGATCTGTTTGGTTCCACTTGCCCACATGCTGAGATGACAGGTGTGTGCCAGCCCACCTGAAAATCTGCATACTATTTCTCCATGTTTTCCTTCTGATCCATGTCGACTTTTTGAGCCATTGAACTGTTTGGCTATATTTCAAATTTTTCACTTCCTCTGACTTTTATGGTTTTTAAGTGGTTATTTCCAGGAATTGTATCTTTTCTGAGCTATGGTCTCATTGTGGTCTTAGACTAGCCTTGAGTTTGAGCTCTTCCTGCTTCAGCTTCCTTTCTGTTGGAGATTCCATGATGCCTGGCATTTGTATTATTTATAGTTTCTCATGTGGTAACTTTTTCTTCTGTTTTTGGATCTCTCTCTCTCTCTCTCTCTCTCTCTCTCTCTCTCTCTCTCTCGTGTGTGTGTGTGTGTGTGTGTGTGTGTGTGTGTGTGTATGTAAACACTATGTTTGTAGTGTTATGATTGAAATGTGAAATCTGACCACATGACTCTTTGGGTGAATGGATCTGGATGGCAAAGGTAGGTCAGCAGGAACAAGCCTCTCTGATGCTGCGTCCATCCACTACTCGGGTCCACATCTCCTCTTTCTCCTGCTGCATGAACTTATGCTGCATGGCTGACTAATAGCTCAGTGCCCAAAGCCACTCTGCCATCAGACTCATGCCTCGGAAAACATGTACTAACATAAGCCTTCTTCCCTGACTTGCTTCTGTCTGGCATTTTGTAACAGCAACAAGAAATGTGACCAGCAGAGTTCAAATACTGTGGGGTTGAGTGAGAATGTTCTGCCCAATATGACCAATGTTTGCATGTCTGGTTCCCAGTTGGTGGACTGTTTAGGAAGGATTAGGAGGCATAACCTTGATGGAGGCGGCATGCCACCCAGGGTGCTTTTGAGGTTGCAAAAGCCCACACCAGTCCTGGTCACTTTTCTACCTGCAGCTTATGTGAGCTCTCAGCTGCTGCTCCAGCATCACACCTGCCCAATTCCTGCCTGCTGCTGCCTGCCTGTTGCTGCCTGTCTGCTGCTGCCTGCCTGTCTGCTGCCTGTCTGCCTGTCTGCTGCCTGTCTGCCTCCTGCCTGTCTGCCTCCTGCCTGTCTGCCTCCTGCCTGTCTGCCTCCTGCCTGTCTGCCTCCTGCCTGTCTGCCTCCTGCCTGTCTACCTCCTGCCTGTTGCTGCCTGTCTGCTGCTGCCTGCCTGTCTGCTGCCTGTCTGCCTCCTGCCTGTCTGCTGCCTGTCTGCCTCCTGCCTGTCTGCTGCCTGTCTGCCTCCTGCCTGTCTACCTCCTGCCTGTTTGCTGCCTGTCTGCTGCTGCCTGCCTGTCTGCTGCCTGTCTGCCTCCTGCCTGCCTGCCTCCTGCCTGTCTACCTCCTGCCTGCTGTTGCCTGCCTTCTCAAGACCTCGGTCTTGATCCTCAGAATTCAAAAAAGGCAAATGTGTGTGGACACTGACCTCAGCCATGGCGAGATGGGAATCAGAGATAGGTGGATTCCCAGGAGCTTGGTGGCCAGCTAGTCTAGCCTAATAGAAAAAGTGTGTGTGTGTATGTGTGCATATCTGTAGAGACCAGAAGAGGTCATTGAATCCCCTGAACTTGAATTGCAGGAAATTATGAGTGCTGGTAATACAACCTCTGGAAAAAAAATAGAAAAGGTTTGTAACACCTGCAGTTCAGTCCAATTTTAATTACTAATATTTACTCTCAAATCACATAGCACACAGTAAATATACTGTCATATAATGGCTGCAAAGGGTTTAAGAGGACACTGAGCAATTCAAGAGGCTTCAGAATGTTAGCTTAGAGAAATGCTAATTAGTCTGTATTGATAAAACAAGGAAACAACTGGGCAGTGGTGCAGGAGCTGAACAAGCCTATGTGTGCCACAGGCCTGAGATTCAAGCTGCAGAGTCGAGTACAACTGTCAAAGGAAAGGGTAGAACTGTATCCAGATGGAAGGATGGACAGAAGGATGGACGGAAGGATGGAAGAATGGATGGATGGATGGATGGATGGATGGATGGATGGATGGAAGGAAGCATGGATGGATGGATGGATGGATGGATGGATGGATGGATGGATGGATGGAAGGATGGATGGATGGATTGACGGATGGATTGATGGATGGAAGGATGGACAGATGGAAGGATGGATGGATGGATGGATGGATGGATGGATGGAAGGAAGGAAGGATGGATGGGAGGAAGGATGGATGGACGGAAGGATGGATGGATGGAAGAATGAATGGATGGGTGGATGGATGGATGGATGGATGGATGGATGGATGGATGGATGGATGGATGGATGGATGGGTGGATGGATGGATGGATGGAAGGAAGGATGGATGGAAAGATGGATGGATGGGTAGATGGATGGATGGGTGGATGGATGGATGGGTGGATGGATGGATGGATGGATGGATGGAAGGGTGGGTGGATGGATGGATGGATGGATGGATGGATGGATGGAAGGATGGGTGGATGGAAGGATGGATGGGTGGGTGGATGGATGGATGGATGGATGGATGGATGGATGGATGGATGGATGGATGGAAGGATGGACGGATGGACGGATGGACGGATGGATGGATGGATGATGGAAGGATGGATGGCAGGTCCAGATGGGTGAACAAGAGGCTGGGGTATTGAGTAGGCTTTACTGAAATCTTGTGGACAGTGAGGATCTCTCTGCCTATTAATCCTTGATGCACATAGCATAGGGTCAGTTGACAGTTTGCTAGGAACTGTTGTAATTGCCTATCTCCTAATAAGGTCCAGGTAAGGAAGATATACCCATTCCTCTACTACATCATGACCTTGATTTCCTTAATAGATTTTAATATACATGTTCTTACAACTTCAATTAACCCCAATAAATTTTATACAGAATAAGTATTCATCAGTTTCCATTGCATGAGATATATCAGACAGATCAAGCACATTCATATATCCACTACACAGTCATGCCCCTCTTCAAAGGGAGTCAAAAATACTTGAAAAATCAGTCTCTTAGACCAAGACATAGGATCAAGGCACAGATTGAACTCAACAAACATGCACTCATACATGGGGAGTTGGGAATATACACAAGTAAAAATATATAAAGCTTATCTGAAGAACAGAGGTTCACGCAATGGTCCCTGTGCCACCGCTCATTCTTATCTGGCTTAGTGCTTCAGATTCAGTGAATGCAGCTTACCTTCTACAGGATGCTCTGAAAGTTTAAAAAAAAAAAGCACAAGGACTGGGGAGCTCAGGGGAGATTGCAGTGAGATCCCAGTAACAGAATCCAGGACCTCACACATTAAGAAAGTTTTCTCCCACTTAAGGACACCTCTTAAATTTAAACTCAATTGCAAGTTCCAGCATTTGCTACAATAAAGTTGTACCCCTAATAATGATGGTTGATTCCCCATTAAATTTATTTTTCTCGTCTCTTCTCAAACAAGTAAGTTATAAAGACCTCACTTTAGCATCAAGCATGGCAACTCAGATCCAGGGGCAGTGTGGCTTCTTCATCTAGTCATTACAGGACCATCACCTGCCATCATGTAGCAGAGAAAATCGTGGTCCTATAGTCATAGCTACAAAATAAGCAGCATAGTATAGCCATCACTATTGTGACAGGAATGGGATGTTTAAACATACCTTAGTATGAGGGAAGGGCAGGTGACCAGATCCTTACCTGAGATTTTACATGTCATTTAATCCTGATTCCCAGCACTGTGATAAAGCTAAAGGAAATGAAAGATTAACTAAAGGTGGAAACCCTCCCCTTAATGAAGCCACAGGAGGCTATCTTCTAGGACGATACTTTTTGATACAGATGTTTTGAATTATGCATGCCTCTGTAAATAGTCCCTTATCTATGTTCTTGTAAGTAAGTCCAATAAAAATGTTGGCTATAAATGTAAATAACTCCAAAAAAACACACTAAGTTAGGCTGTATGAAATCATTGCTTTAATATTCTGTGTTTTGTACTACAGTTTATTCATTATCTTCCTAGGAAAAATAATATGATTTTTTAAAACTCTAAAACAAATGAGTTGGTGTGATTTAGCAAGAAAGATTTTTGTAAAACTTCATTATAGACTAGGCATCTTACCCATCTCCCTTCAGATCTCCCTTGTGGTCTCCCTGAAGAGAAGATAGGTGAGGCATATTGAGTGTAGTGCAAAATATGGGTGGGACTTGTTCAAGGACAGAATTCTCATCACTTGAGAGAGAACACCAGCTGAAGGCCCTATTGTTAGAGTTAACATTTTAAACAGAATTTAAACTATTTTTTATATGTCTAGCAAAGTGCACTTGAGGCCACTTGCCCTACACAATGAGTTCCAGGCAGCCAAATCCAGCAGCCAAGGATGCACAGTGAGAATTTGTCTCAAACACACACACACACACACACACACACACACACACACACACGGAAACTAGCATGTAGGCAATTAGGACTGGATTCCAGGGAATTATCCTCCTGGCTGGGTAAACCACAATTTGGGGGTAGAGAGTAAAGTGATGGATCTGAGGATACAACACCAATATGGTCCATGGGAGTTGGGTTTTCAGTGAGCACTTGCTAGGAGTTCCATGGTCTGGTGTCCCTGAACAAGGATTTAAGCAAAGACACTTGCATAGTAACAGAAGGACTGACAGTTCACAAAGGGACAAAAGTCCTTCTGAGGATGCATATAGACTAGAGCTGGACCGTGGCCTGAGGCTCCATGTGAGTGCTGGTCAGTCTGGGCTATTGCGTCTTGCTATCGTGGCTTTGGGATGGGTTATTCCCAAAGCACATGCTTTTCTTTTTCTGTGCACATCTTTTGTCAGCCTTGGGGTAGAAAAGTCATCAGCTTTCCACATGGTCCATAGTTCCTTACCCATGCTAATCATTTATTTGCCTGTTTAAACCAGGGTCTTATTGTGTAGACTTGGCTAGCCAGGAACTCACTTTGTAGACTAGCCTCTGTTCAAATCTACAGAGAACTACTCTTCTCTGCCTCTGAAGTGCTGGCTTGAAGAGATGCATCACCATGCCCAGCTCCCACATGCTAACTGTAATGCCCCGCCCTTTCCTTTCTCTCCTAAGTCGCTGGTGTAAAAAAGATTGTCAAGTCGTAAGGCTCTATCATGTGAAATGAAACACCGGTAGGCCTGGATCCCTTAGATTCTAACAGCTGAGTTATTTAAAACAAAGGATGAACAAGCAACAGAAAACCTGATGTAAATTAAGAGAGTGTTCCATGAGAACAGGTGGTACTTTTATTCTAAAACACCTTGGTCACCACTGGACTAAGTCAAATGGTTTTATTCTGCTTTGAGGATGATGTCCCGGTTAGTTTAAACCATCCGTTTGACACAATGTATGTCACCTGGAAGGGGAGACCATCCGTTTGACACAATGTATGTCACCTGGAAGGGGAGTCTCGTAGAGGATTTTCCAGATAAGGTTGGTCTATGGGAAAATGTATGGGAGATTATCCTGCTTGATAGCTCATGTCGGAGGGTTCCGCACACCATTTTCCAGGCCAGCATTCCTGAGGGCATAGGGAGGCTGGAGAAGTGAGCAGGCCCAGGAAGCAGAGTTCCTGCATGATCTTTCCTGCCCTGGATCTCATCAGTGATGGACTGAGCCCCGAGGGAAGGACTTGCTGGAGAAATCCCACTTAGGACAGAGTGCTCCAAGTTCTCTTTCTACGCACATTGTCTAGCTGTGGGTCTCTGCATTCGTTCCCATCTGCTGCAGGAGAAAGCTTCTCTGATAATAGCTGAGCAAGGAATTGATTTATGTGGTCTATGAATTATATCTTGGGTATTCCAAATTTCTGGGATAATATCCACTTATGAGTGAATGCATAGCCAGAAGCTGGAAAGAACCCAGATGTCCCTCAACAGAGGAATGGATACAGAAAATGTGGTACATTTACACTATGGAATACTACTCAGCTATCAAAAATAATGAATTCATGAAATTCTTAGGCAAGTGGGTGGAACTGGAGAATGTCATCCTGAGTGAGGTAACCCAATCACAAAGGAACATACATGGTTTGTACTCACTGATAAGCAGATATTAGCCCAGAAGCTCAGAATACCCAAGAAACAATTCACATATCAAATGATGCCCAAGAAGAAGGAAGGAGAGGCCCCTGGTCCTGGAAAGGCTCAGTGCAGCACTGTAGGGGAATAGGACAGGGAAATGGGAAGGGGGTGATTGGGGAACAGGGGAAGGGAAGAGGGCTTATGGGACTTTGGGGGAGGGGGAATCCAGGAAAGGAGATATCATTTGAAATGTAAATGAAGAATGGATTAAATAAAAAAACATAATGAATAAATTAAGAAAAGAGAAATAAGGTATTCATAGGGGATGGAATTATGTCTGAGTATTTAATCCAATTCTATTAATGAACATCTCTCTTTTTATGCCAATACAGTGTATTTATTACTATAGCTTTGTGGTACATTTGTGGTCAGAGATGGTGATATCTGCAAAAGTTCTCTTACTATTCTAGGTTGTGTTAATTTTCTGAGGCTAGTGTTCGTTCTCTCTCTCTCTCTCTCTCTCTCTCTCTCTTTCTGTGTGTGTGTGTGTGTGTGTGTGTGTGTGTGTGTGTGTGTGTGTGTGTTTCTCTATAAGGCTGAGAATTGTCCTTGAAAATTCTGTGAATAATTGTGTTGGAATTGTTATGGAGAATCTGTACATTGTTTTTGGTAGGGTGGCTAAGTGTATTATATTAATCCTACTGATTATAAGCAGGGGAGATTTTTCCATCCTGTGATATTTTCTTTTGTTCTTTCTTTCTTTCTTTCTTTCTTTCTTTCTTTCTTTCTTTCTTTCTTTCTTTCTTTCTTTCTTGGTTTTTCAAGACAGGGTTTCTCTGTATAGCCCTGGCTGTCCTGGAACTCACTCTGTAGACCAGGCTGGCCTTGAACTCAGAAATCCGCCTGCCTCTGCCTCCCAAGTGCTGGGATTACAGGCGAGCACCACCATTGCCTGGCTTTCTTTCTTTCTTTCTTCCTTTCTTTCTTCCTTCCTTTCTTTCTTTCTTTCTTTCTTTCTTCCTTCCTTCCTTCCTCCCTCCCTCCCTCCCTCCCTCCCCCCTCCCTCCCTCCCTCCCTCCCTCCCTCCCCTCCCTTCCTTCCTTCCTTTCTTTCTTTTTTGAGACAGGGTTTCTCTGTATGGCCCTGGCTGACCTGGAACTCACTCTATAGACCAGGATGGTCTCAAACTCAGAAATCCACCTGTTTCTGCTTCCCAAGTGCTGGGATTAAAGACATAGACCACCACTGCCCGGCCTTCTTCAATTTCTTAAAGTTTATTTCATTAGAGTTACCAGAAGATATTTTACGTTTTTGAGGCTATTGTAAAACGTGTTGTTGTCTTTTTGCTTTTGCAGTACTTTCATAATTTGTAAAAAATGAAATTTTCAAAATTTCATTTTTTGTATTACTTTTGTTACATTGTTGAAAGTATCAGCAGAAGTTTCCAGGTAGAATTATTTTTTTAATTAGATATTTTCTTTATTTACATTTCAAGTGTTATCCCCTTTCCTGGTTTCCCCTCTGAAAACCCCCTATCCTGTGGCCCCTCCTGTTGCTTCTATGAGCGTGTTACCCCACCGACCAACCACTCCCACTTCCCTGGCCCGGCATTCTCCTACACTGAGGCATGGAGCCTTCAAAGGACCAAGAGCCTCTTAATGTCTGAAAGGCCATGCTCTGTTATGTGTTTGACTGGAGTCATGGGTCCCACCATGTGTACTCTTTGGAGGTTTAGTGCCTGGAAGGTCAGGGGGGTCTAATTGGTTGGTATTGTTGTTCCTGTTATGGGGCTGAAAACCTATTCAGCTCCTTCAGACCTTTCTCTAACTCATCCATTGGGGACTCCATGCTCAGTCCAGTGGTTGGCGGGGAGCATATGCCACAGTATTTGTCAGGCTCTGGCAGAGCCTGTCAGGGGATGGCTATATCTGGCTCCTGTGAGCAAGCACTTCTTGGCATCTACCATAGTGTCTGGGTTTGGTAACTGTATATAGGATGGATCCCCAGGTGGGGCAGTCTCTGGATGGCATTTTCTTCAGTCTCTGCTCTGCACTTTGTCTCCATATTTGTTCCTATGAGTATTTTGTTCCCCTTTCTAAGAAGGACTGAATCACCCACACTTTGATCTTCGTTCTTCTTGAGCTTCATGTGGTCTATGAATTGTATCTTGGGTATTCCAAGCTTTGGGGCTAATATCTACTTATCAAGGAGTGCATACAATGTGTGTCCTTTTGTTACTGGGTTACTTTACTCAGCATGATATCTTCTAGTTCCATCCATTTGCCTAAGAATTAAATGAAGTCATTGTTTTTAATAGCTGAGTAGTAATCCATTGTGTAAATGATCCACATTTCCTGTATCCACTCCTCTGTTGAGGGACATCTGGGTTCTTGCCAGCTTCTAGCTATTATAAATAAAGCTGCTTTGATCACAGTGGACCATGTGTCCTTGATATATGTGGGAGCATCTTTTGGTTATATTCCTAGGAGTGGTATAGCTGTGGCCTCAGGTAGTACTATGTCCAATTTTCTGAAGAACCTCCAGACTGATTTCCAGAGTAGTTTTACCAGTTTGCAATCTCACCAAAAATGGGGAAGTGTTCCTCTTTGTCCATATACTTGCAGTATCTGCTGTCACTTGAGTTTTTAATCTTAGTCATTCTGACTGGTATGAGGTAGAATCTTAGGGTTGTTTTGATTTGCATTTCCCTGATGGCTAAGGATGGTGAACATTCCTTTACGTCCTTCACAGCCATTTGGTATTCCTCAGTTGAGAACTCTTTGTTCAGTTCTTACCCTATTTTTTAATAAGGTTATTTGGTTCTCTGGAGTCTAACTTCTTGAGTTCTTTGTATATATTGGGTATTAGTCCTCTATCAGGTGTAGGGTTGGTAAAGATATTTTCCCAATATGTGGGTTTCTGTTTTGTCCTATTGACAGTGTCCATTGCTTTATAGAAGTTTTGCAATTTTAAGAGGTCCCATTTGTTAATTATTGATCTTAGAGCATAAATCCTCTTTAGGAACTTTTCCCCTGTTCCCATGTGCTCTGGGCTCTTTCCTAGTTTTTCATCTATTAGTTTCAGTGCATCTGGTTTTATGTGGACATCCTTGATGCAATTGGTCTTGTGCTTTTTACAAGGAGAAAAGAATGGATAAATTCACCCTTTTTATATGATGATCAAGAGTTGAACCACCACCATTTGTTGAAAAGCTATCTTTTTTCCACTAGATGGTTTTGGCTCCTTTGTCAAAGATCATGTGAATATAGGTGTGTGGGTTCATTTCTGGGTCTTCAGTTGTGTTCAATTGATCTATCTGCCTGTCACTGTACCAATACCTTGCGTTTTTAATCACTATTGCTCTGTAATACAGCTTGAGGTCGTGAATAGTGATTCCCCCAGAAGTTCTTATACTTTGAGAATAGTTTTCACTATCCTGGGTTTTTTGTTATTCCAAATTAATTTTCAAATTGCTCTCCCTACCTCTATGAAGAATTGAGTTGAATTATGGATGGAAATTGCATTAAATCTGTATATTGCTTTCAGCAAGATGGCAAGTTTTACTATATTAATCCTGATAATCCACTAACATGGAAGATCTTTCCATCTTCTGAGATTTTCTCCCATTTCTTTCTTTAGAGACTTGAAGTTCTTGTCATACAGATCTTTCACTTGCTTGGTTAGAGTCACACCGGGGTATTTGATATAATTTGTGACTATTATGAAGAGTGCCGTTTCCCTAATTTCTTTGTCAGCTTGTTTGTCCTTTGAGTAGAGGAAGGCTACTAATTTGTTTAAGTTAATTTTATATCCAGCCACATTGCTGAATTTGTTTATCAGGTTTAGGAGTTCTCGGGTCAAATTTTGGGGGGCACTTAACTATATTATCACATCATCTGCAAATAGTGATATTTTGACTTCTTCCTCTCCAATTTGTGTCCCTTTGACATCCTATTATTGTCTAATTGCTCTGGCTAGAACTTTGAGTTCTGTATTGAAAAGGAATGGAGAGAGGCAGCCTTGTCTAGTCCCTGATTTTAGTGGGATTGCTTCAAGTTTCTCTCCCTTTAGCTTGAAATTACCTACTGGTTTGCTGCATATTGCTTTTACTATGTTTAGGTCATGAAGAGGTGTTGGATTTTGTCAAATGCTTTCTCTGCATCTAATGAAAATATCATGTGGAGTTTTTTCTTTGATTTTGTTTATAAGGTGAATTACCTGGATGGATTTCAGTACAATGAACCATCCCTGCATACCTGGGATGAGGACTATTTGATCATGATAGGTGAACGTTTTGATGTGCTCTTAGATTCAGTTTGCAGAATTTTTTTTTTTTTTTTTTTTTTTTTTTTTTTTTGGTTTTTCGAGACAGGGTTTCTCTGTATAGCCCTGGCTGTCCTGGAACTCACTCTGTAGACCAGGCTGGCCTTGAACTCAGAAATCTGCCTGCCTCTGCCTCCCAAGTGCTGGGATTACAGGCGTGCGCCACCACGCCTGGCTCTCAGTTTGCAAAATTTTATTGAGTATTTTTACATTGGTAATTATAAGAAAAATTGGTTTGAGGTTTTCTTTCTTTATTGGGTCTTTGTGTGTTTTAGTTATAAGCATAGTTGTGGCTTCATAGAATGAATTGGGTAGTGTTCCTTCTGTTTCTATTTTGTGGAATAGTTTGAAGAGCTTCTTTGAATTTCTGATAGAACTCTGTCCTAAACCCATCCTGGACATTTTTTGATTGGAAGACTATTAATGACTATTAAATTTCTTTAGGGGTTATAGGACAGTTTAGGTAGTTTATCTGATCCTAATTTAACTTTGGTAACTGGTATTTGTCTAGAAAATTGTTCATTCCACTCAGATTTTCCAGTTTTGTTGAATATGGGCTTTTGTAGTAGGATCTGATGATTTTTTTGAATTTTCTTGATGTCTGTTGTTATGTCTCCCTTTTCATTCCTGATTTTGTTAATTTGGATACTGTCTCTGTGTCCTCTGGTTAGTCTGGTTAAGGATTTATCTATCTTGTTGATTTTCTCAAAGAAGCAGCTCCTGATTTTGTTGATTCTTTGTATAGTTCTTTTTTTTTTCTACTTGGTTGATTTCAGCCCTGAGTTTGATTATTTCCTGCTGTCTACTCCTTTTGGGTGTAGATTCTTCTTCTTCTCTCTCTCTTTTTTTTTTTGATAGAGCTTTCCCATGTGCTGACAAGCTGCTAGTGTATGCTCTCTCCAGTGTCTTTTTGGAGACACTCAGAGCTATGAGTTTCCCTCTTAGCACTGCTTTTATTGTGTCTCATAAGATTGGGTATATTGTGCCTTCATTTTCTTTGAATTCTAAAAAGGCTTTCATTTCTTTCTTTATTTCTTGCTTGACCAAGTTATCATTGAGTAGAGTGTTGTTCTATATGTATATAGGCTTTCTATTTTGTCTGTTGTTATTGAAGACCAGCCTTAGTCAGTGGTGAACTAATAGGATGCATGGGATTATCTCAGTCTTCTTTTATCCATTGAGGCCTGTTTTGTGACCAATTTTGT
The DNA here is from genome assembly GCA_964023405.1 of Apodemus agrarius. NCBI lineage: Eukaryota > Metazoa > Chordata > Mammalia > Rodentia > Muridae > Apodemus > Apodemus agrarius. The sequence continues at coordinate 5,907,235 of OZ030012.1, read as the reverse complement.
GGTCAATTTTGGAAAATGTACCAAAAGGTGCTGAGAGAATGCATATTCTTTTGTTTTATAATGAAGTGTTCTGTGGGTATCTGTTAAATCCATTTGGTTCAAAACTTCTATTAATTTCAATCTGCCTTTTTAAAATTTCTGTTTCCATGATCTGTCCATTGATGAAGGTGGGGTGTTGAAGTCTCCCACTATTATTGTGTGAGGTACAATGTGTGCTTTGAACATTAGTAAAGTTTCTTTTATGAATGTGGGTGCCCTTCCCTTTGGACCATAGATGTTCAGAATTGAGAATTTGTGTTGGTAGATTTCCCTTCCTTACCTTTTTTGGTAACTTAATGTTGAAAGTTGATTTTATTCAGTATTAGAATTGGTACTCCAGCTTGTTTCCTGGGACCATTTGTTTGGAAAATTGTTTTCCAGCCTTTTACTCTGAGTTAGTGTTTGTCTTTGTTACTGAGGTGTATTTCCTGTATGCACCAAAATAATGAGTTCTTTTATGTATTCAGTCTGTTAGTCTAAGTCTTCTTTTTGGGTAACTGAGTCCATTTATATGAAGAGTTATTAAGGAAAACTGATTGGTGCTTCCTGATATTTTTGTTGTTAGAGTTGGAATTATGTTTTTATGTCTCTCTTCTTTTTGTTTCTGTTTTATTAGATATTTATTTTAATTATAATTCAAATGTATTCCATTTCTGTGTTACCCCTCCAAAAACCCCCTATGCCATCCCCTCTCTCCCTGCTCACTCCCACCCCTGTCCCTGCCAATTTCCTGACTTGCATTTCCCTATTCTGGGGAATTGAGCCTTCACAGGACCAATGACCTCTCCTCTCACTGATGTCTGAAATGGTCATCTTCTGCTATATATGTAGCTGGAGCCATAGGTCCCTCCATGTGTACCCTTTGGATAGTGGTTTAGTACCTGGAAACTCTGGGAGTACTGATTGGTACATATTATTGTTCCTCCTGCAGGACTGCAAACCTCTTCAGCTTCTTGGGTCCTTTCTCTAGCTGCCCCATTGGGGAACTTATGCTAGTCCATTGGTTGACTGTGAGCCACAGGTATTTTGATCCACTTTCCAATAAGGATCATAGTATTCACACTTTGGTCTTCCTTCATCTTGAGCTTCATGTGGTCTCTGAGTTGTATCTTGGGTATTCCAAGCTTTTGGGCTAATATCCACTTATCGGCAAGGGAATACTGTGTGTGTTCTTTTGTGATTGGGTGACACACTCAGGATGATATTTTCTAGCTCCTTCCATTTGCCTAAGAATTTCATGAATTCATTGTTTTTAATAGCTGAGTAGTACTACATTTTGTAAATGAACCACAATTTCTGTATCCATTCCTCTGTTGAGGGACATCTGAGTTCTTTCCAGCTTCCGGCTATTATAAATAGGTTGTCTATGAACATAATGGAGCATGTGTCCTTATTACATGTTGGAGCATCTTCTGGGTATATGTCCAGGAGTGGTATAGCTGGGCCCACAGGTAGTACTATGTCCAATTTTCTGAGGAACTGCCAAAGTGGTTTTACCAGATTGCAATCCCACCAGCAATGGAGGAGTGCTCCTCTTTCTCCACATCCTCCCCAGCATCTGCTGTCCCCTGAGTTTTTGATCTTGGCCATTCTGACTGGTATGAGGTAGAATCTCAGGGTTGTTTTGATGTGCATTTCCCTGATGGTTAAGGTGTTTCTTAGCCATCTGTATTCCTCAGTTGAGAATTTTTTGTTTTTCTCTGTACCCCATTTTTAATAGGGTTCTTTGGTTCTCTGGAGTCTAACTTCTTGAGTTCTTTGTACATATTGGATATTACCCTCTATCAGATGTAGGATTAGTAAAGATCTTTTCCAAATCTGTTGGTTGATGTTTTGTCCTATTAACAGTGACCTTTGCCTTACAGAAGCTGTGCAATTTTTGAGGTGTCATTTGTCAGTTCTTGACTTTAGAGCATATGCTATTGGTATTCTATTCAGGAAACTTTCCTCTGTGCCCATGTGCTCCAGGTTCTTCCCCACTTTCTCTTCTATTAGTTTCAGTGCATCTGGTTTTATGTGGAGGTCCTTGATACACTTGGACTTGAGCTTTGTACAGGGAGATGAGACTGGATCAATTTGCATCCTTCTACATGTTGACTGCTAGTTTACCCAGCACCATTTGTTGAAAATGCTGTCTTTTTTCCACTGGATGGTTTTAGATCCTTTTTTCTAGGCTGTGGTTTCCCTCATTGTTTTGGAGTTTTCCATTTATTATGCTTTGAATGGCTGGATTTGTGGAAAGATATTGTATAAATTTGTTTTTGCCATAGAATATCTTGGTTTCTCCATCTATGGTGATTGAGAGTTTTCCTGGGAATAGTAGCCTGGGCTGACATCTGTGTTCTCTTAGGGTCAGTAGGACATTTGGTAAGAAGTCTGGTGTAATTCTGATAGGTCTGCCTTTTAATGTTACTTGACTTTTTCCCCTTACTACTTTTAATAATCTTTCTTTGTTTTGTATATTTGGTGTTTTGATTATTATGTTACAGGAGCAATTTCTTTTCTGATTCAATCTATTTGGAGTTCTGTAGGCTTCTTGTATGTCCATGGGTATCTATTTCTTTAGGTTAGGGATGTTTTGTTCTATATAATTCTGTTGAAGATATTTTCTGGCCCTTTAAGTTGGGAATCTTCACTTTCTTCTATACATATTATTCTTAGGTTTGGTCTTCTCATTGTGTCCTGCATTTCCTGGATGTTTTGTGTTAGGAGCTCTTTGTATTTTGCATTTTCGTTGACTGTTATGTCAGTGTTTTCTATGGTATCTACTGCACCTGAGATTCTTTCTTCTATCTCTTGTACGCTGTTGGTGATTCTTGCATCTATGTCTCCTGATCTCTTTCCTAGGCTTTTTATCTCCCTGGTTGTCTCCTTTTGTGATTTCTTTATTGTTTTTATTTCCTTTTTTTTAGATCCTGGATGGTTTTATTCAATTCCTTCACTTGTTTGGTTATATTTTCCTGTTCTTTAAGGGATTTCTGTGTTTCCTCTTTAAGGGCTTCTACCTGTTACATGCGTTCTCCTGTATATCTATAGGGAAGTTATTTATAACCTTCTGAAAGTCTTCTATCATCAACATGAAATATGATTTTTAATTCTGAATCGTGCTTTTCCAATGTGTTGGGGGTATTTAGGACTTGCTGTGGTGGAAGAACTAGGTTCTGGAGATGAGAAGTAGCTTTGGTTCCTGTTGGTAAGGTTCTTGTGCTTGCTTCTTGCCATGTGGTTATCACTGGTGTTGGTCTTGCTGTCTCTGACTGGAGCTTGTCCCTCCTGTGGGCCTGTAAGCCTGTGATCTTAGGTGTGTCTGCACTCTTGGGGAGTCCAGCTCTTTCCTGAGTGGTATTTGGACAGTTATTGGAGGGAAATTTCTGCTCTCCCCTCTGAGCTCAGGAGTAAGAGCACTCCTGGGAGACCAGCTCTCTCCTGGAGGAACTTTTGTTCAGAGAACTGTGGAGCTCCTGGGTGCAGATGGAGACCTGAAGGATCCTGTCCCCAAACACTCCACTGTTCCTCTGCCCTCCTGGTGGAATTCTCTGAGGGCCACTTATGTATAATATCATATAACCTGCAAAAGAGGTACTTTGGCTTCTTCCCTTCCTGTTTGTATTCTCTTGATGTCCTTCGGTTGACTTTTTGCTCTAGCTAAGGCTTCAAGTAGTACATAAAAGGCATATACAGAGTAGACAGTCCTCTCTTGTTCCTGATTTTAGTGAAAATGATTGAAGTTTTTCATCATTTAAATTGATATTCACTGCGGACTTGTAAATATCCTATATTGTTTTGAGAAACTTCTCTTCTTTCTCCAGTTTTTCTAGCACTTTTATCAGGAAGAGGCTTTGGATTTTGTCAAAGGCCTTTCTGGCATTTAAAAAGATGATCATAAGCGTTTTTTATTTCAGTTTATTTCATGGTGGATTACATTCATCAACTTTTGCATGCTGAACCATTCCTGCATCTCTGAGATAAAGACTATATGATCATCCTGAATCTTTCTAATATGTGCTTGGATTTGGTTTTCAAGATTTTTATTAATAATGTTTGCATCTATGTACACAAGGAAAATTGGTTTCTAATTTTCTTTCTTTCTTTCTTGTTTTCTTTTTATCATTTTGTTATCCAGAAAGATAACTTGTCTCATAAAAAGGAATTGGCAATGCTCCTTCCATTTCTAATTTGTGGAATAATTTGAGAAGTGTTGGCATTAATTATTGTTTAAAATCTGTTAGAGTTCTGTACTAATTTATGCTGCCATGAACTTTTTTCTTTTCTTTTTTTTTCTTTTGATTAGTTGGGAAACTTAATTACTGCTTTTATTTCACTAGGGGTCACAGGTCTATTTAAATTGCTTATCTGATCGTGATTTAACTTTAGTAAGTTATATAAATCAGGATAACTGTCCATTTCTTTTAGACTTTCCAAATTGTTGTTGTATAGGGTTTTAGAGTATGCCAGTGTGATCCTATGGATTTCCTCAGTATCAGTTGGGACACACCCCTTTTCATCTCTAAGTTTTACAAGTTGAATCTTCTCTATCTTTTAATAAATTTGGCTAAAGTTTTGCTAATCTTATTGGTTTTAAGTAATCCACTCTGTTTCATTGATCCTTTGGTTTGTTTCATCCACAGGTTTTATTATTTCTCGCCACGTATTCATTTTGAACACTATTTCTTCTTTTTTCTAGAACTTTAAAGTATGCTCCTGTTACTAATATGAAATCTTTCTAATTTTTTATGAAGACATTAAGTGCTATGATCTTGCCTCTTAGAATGATCTTCCTTATATTCTATATATTGGCAATTTTTTATTTTCAGTCAATTCTAGAAAGATTTTAAGTTCTGTATGGACCTATTTTTTTACTCAATAGTTCAGTTTCCATGAGTTAGTAAACTTTCTATTGTTGATATCCATCTTTAATTCATGTTTATCTGATATGATGAAGAATGTAATTTTAAATTTCCTGTATCTGTTGTTTCATTTTGTATAAGTATATGGTCAATTTTGGAGAAAGTTATATGAGATGCTGAGAAGGCATATTCTTTTATATTTGAGAGAAATATCCATTTGGTCTATGATATCATTTTACTGCAGCATTTTTTGCTTGTTGTTTGGTTTTTGTCTGGATGACCTGTTTATTCTTGAGAATGGGGCTTTGGACTCTCTACCTCTCTGTGTATGAGGGTTAATATGTGACTTGAGTGTTCCTTTTATGAACTTGGGTTGCTGTGTGTTTGGTGCATCAATGTTTAGCACCAATTACAGGCACTCCCTGGAAGCTTGCTGGCCCTCTTTAATCTTCTCCTATCACCTAACTCCGCCCCCCCAAGTCTTATCTGGACTTGGTAGATGACCACTTGCCTTCTATTTTGCTTCTTGCATTCTCAATGATCAAGCATCTCTCCTACAGTCATCTTCCAAAGCCCCATCCCTTCGTCTCAGCTACCAACTCCAGGAATGACTCCCTGGAAACCCTCTGGCCACATCAGCCATGGAATCTGTTGTGTTTTATAAAAATAAAGAGAGAATGAATATGTTTGGTGGATAAGCAGTCATGTGTGGATGGAGAGGGTGCCTTTGCAGGCCCATGCTGAGGCATCCCTTCCCCCTGAGGGGCCAGCCACATGATGGCATAGTAAAGTTTATTCAGGGCATGGAGAGAAGAGTTGAGAAGGTAGTAGAGACAGAGAAAGGCAGAGAGAGAGAGAGAGAGAATGAGAGAGAAGAGGAATAGAGGTTGGCCATGAGCATGTGGAGAAAAGTGGGAGGAATGGAGAGAGAGGCAGAACAGGTTGGAGAGCACAGAGCTAGAGCAAGAAGGTGAGAAAGAGGAGGGGTGATCAGTCCCTTTTGGAGCTTAGACAACATGCTAACAGATTCCAAAACATTATAGCTAGGGAATCAGAAACACATTCTACCCAGGACTTAGTGACCATGTGTGGCAGGATCTTGAAAGCATTTCCCACCAGGCAACCCATAGCCACCACACTCTCCTAAGAATCAGAGAGAGCAAAAGAACCCTGAAGTGAAAGTTTTTGGTTCTGTCATGTGACACAGAATCACATGGTGGTGGTATCTTGCTGAGGCAGGCTCAAATGGTGTTTTGCTGAGGTAAGACCTGTAGGAGGACATGTGATGTTTGGAAAGTATATAAATGGGACTCAATGGGCAGATGGGATGCTTGCATAGATACCCTTCAACACTTCGTTGACCTCAAGATCAGTTGATCTTCACTTCACTTCTCCTGGCATCCCAGTTGGTTCTTGTCACTCCCAACAACTTGTGCAGAATAGACAGAGGCCTGGCTGTTTCTGCTGGATTGTGCCACCACTGCTGATTCATGCTTGGTATCCTGACACCACTGAATTGGACTCTTGGTATCCTGACAAACAGAGACTGAAATTGCCCCAAAAGAATTACTTCTAAACAGGTCCACGTCCCCTTGTCCTATTTACAAACTTCTCTCCCCCACCTTTAGATAGTAGGCTAGAAGTGTAGTCAAAGCATTTGAAACCCCTCATTAAAAGTAGGTTTTAAAAACTCTGAGCCTACCGAAACCAAGGAATAGAATGCCCACCAACCAAGTCAAGGCCGGACATCAGTACCTAGATGCCCATGCTGTTCAAGTATGAGAACCTGAGCCTGAACCTCCGGAATCTATGTGTTTGCCCAGTACGGGAACACACTTCCGAAACCACTGGGTTCCTAAGGCAAAATGGAAAGCAGAAACAAGAGACTTGAAATCCTGTCTTTTAGGAAATGTCACTTGTATTTCAGATGATTTGGGGCAGCTTTTAAGGAATGATGATAGGTAGGGAGATGGCCTACATATCAAAAGACCAGTCAGTGATCCAGTGTTTAGTCAATTAGTTAGGTTATGTCCCAAAATACAGGAATTGTCTCTAAAGCCCCAGCAGAAGCAGTCTGACTGTAGGCATCGGTCTGCTTAAAACAGTGAAATTGAGACTTGGGCAATATAGCAATACAACAGAAGGCATCTGCAATCTAAGAGACATAGGAGAGTGAACTGTTAGTTCACTATATGAGTGACATTATAGTTTGCAGCTGCTAGGTGAATGGAAACCAAAGCCTAATTTGTAGAGTGAATGTCTTGCGCTATCCAACATTCTGTTGAACTTGTTACTGGCCAATACACGAGTATTGCAGGGACACCTTCAGGGGTTCAAAAGCCTATTTTGGAAGAATTTGTTGGTTAGGACTTAAAGTCTCCTTCAAGCTTTAGGGTGGGGAAATCTTGTTTATAATTAGAAAGAGCATTCTCATCCTTCAATTGGTGGTAGCTGAGGTGCCTGTGATTACTCTACCTGACCTGTCAGGAGTATACACTTGAGGAAACCAGGAAGGAAGGAAGGAAGGAAGGAAGAAAGGAAGGAAGGAAGGAAGGAAGGAATAATTGTTTATCTATAGGGGGAATGATCATGACCATTTGCTGTAGAATTTGTGGGAGGTTACAGATCATGTGATCCTGAATTTTTATCAATAAGTATCTGCTGGGTAAAGGCAGACTATATTCACACATCAGTATGAAAGTATGAGAAAAGACTGCTCCTTTATGTAATACAAGGGTAGCAGGAGGGAGGCATTGAGTCATTGGTGTCTCACTGGTGTCTACTAATTCACAAAAGTCAAAGGCCAGTAGTGGTCCAGAATAGGGTAAGTCAAAGTAGGAGGTGTGGGTCTCCATGACAGTTCTGGTAATTTCCTTCTGATGTCAGAAGACAGATTAGGGAATCTACCCTAGAGAAGGATATGACTTTCACAGACAGAGGGGTCATTTAGAATGCCATGTACAGCTAATGCCAGGTACGCTGACAGAGTCTGAGGTGAACATCAATCGGTTCCTATCCCGTCAGGCTCTTGCCTGCACCCAGAGCCAGAGCAGCTTGGCGGGCTATCTGTACACTGATCTGGTCATGCAACAACTTGTTTGGGTGTCTTTGCCTGGCTTACAGCGGAGGCTACCACCTTGCCTTGAGGCACCCCAGACAGCTAACAGCTAACGCCAGGTATGCTGACTTAGTCCGAGGCTAACATTGCTCAGGTACTAACCTGTCAGGCTTTTGCCTGCACTCAGAGCCTGAGCAGCTCAGCGAGCCATCTGTATGCCAACACGGTTGTGCGCCAACCCATTTGGGGGGTCATCTGCCCTACAGAGTGAGCAGCACTTGGATAAGGTCCCTGTAGCATCCACCATCTGTGCTCCCTGAAGGAACAGACAGGCAACACCAGGCTCACAGAGCCAACCGGAGTATAGCATTCCCTGGGGCAGGACACATTAGGGCTCCAAGGGCACCCAAGAGGAGGGTAGCATATCAGCAACCTAAGCCAGGGGGAACCCAGACATCCAGAGGTGCAGAATTAGCCTTACAGGCTCACGGGAGGTTCAAACACAAGCCAGTGACAACAAGACCAACTAACACCAGAGACAGCCAGATGGCAAAAGGCAAATGTAGGAACTTTACTAACAGAAATCAAGGCAACATGGCAGCATCCTAACCCAATTCTCTGACAACAGGAAGTCCTGGATACCCCAACCCACCAGAAAAACAAGATTTGGATTTAAAATCACTGGTCATGATGCTGTTAGAGGAACACAAGAAGGACATAAGTAAATCTCTTAAAGAAATACAGGAGAAAATAGATCAAAAGGTAGACCCTTATAAGGGATTCACGAAAATCATTTAAAGAAATTCAGGAGAAATGGGTCAAAAGATAGAAGCCAATAGGGAGGAAATGCAAAAACCACTTAAAAATATACAGGAGAACTTGGGTCAAAAGACAGAAGTCATGAAAGAGGAAACACAAAAATCTCTCAAAGAGTTACATGAAAACACAAACAAGCAAGTGAAGGAACTGAGCAAAACCATCCACGATCTAAAAACAGAAGTAGAAACAACAAAGAAATCACAAAGGGAGACAACTTTGGAGATAGAAAACCTTGGGAAGAAATCAGGGGCCATAGATGCAAATATTAACAGCAGAATACAAGAGATAGAAGAAAAAATATCAGATGCCGAAGATACCATAGGAACCATGGACACAGCAGTCAAAGAAAATGCAAAATGCAAAAAGCTTGTAACACAAAACATCCAGGAAATCCAGGACACAATGAGAAGACCAAACCTAAGGATTATAAGTATAGAAGAGAATGAAGATTTACAACTTAAAGGACCAGCAAATATCTTCAACAAAATTATGGAAGGAAACTTCCCTAACCTAAAGAAAGAGATGCCCATGAACATACTAGAAGCCTACAGAACTTCAAACAGACTGAACCAGAACAGAAATACCTCCTGTCACATAAGAATCAAAACCCAAAATGTACTAAACAAAGAAAGAATATTAAAGGCAGTAAGAGAAAAAGGCAAAGTAACATATAAAGGAAGACCTATAAGAATTATCCCCGACTTCTCAACTGAGACCATGAAAGCTAGAAGATCCTGGGAATACCTCATGCAGACTTTAAGAGAACACAAATGCAGCCAAAACTATTATACACAGCAAAACTCTCAGTCACCATAGAGGGAGAAACCAAGATATTGAAAGATGAAACCAAATTTACACAATATCTTTCCACAAACCCAGCCCTACAAAGGATAATAGGGGGAAAACACCAACACAAGGAGGGAAACTACACCCTGGAAAAAGCAAGATAGTAACCTTCTTTCATCAAACTCAAAAGAAGAAAACCTATCAAATATAAAAAATAACATCAAAAATGACAGGAAGCAATAATCACTATTCCTTAATATCTCTTAACATCAATGGACTCAATTCCCCAATAAAAAGACATAGACTAACAGACTGGATATGTAAACTAGACCCTACATTTTGCTGCATACAGGAAACACATCTCAGTGCCAAAGACAAACACTGCCTTAGAGTAAAAGACTGGAAGACAATTTTACAAGCAAATGGCTGCAGAAAACAAGCCGGAGTAGCCATTCTAATACCAGATAAAATTGACTTTCAGCCTAAAGTCATCAAAAGAGGCACAGAAGGACACTTCTTGCTTGTCAAAGGAAAAATCCACCAAGAAGAACTCTCAATTCTGAACATCTATGCTCCAAATGCAAGGGCACCCTCATTTGTAAAAGAAACTCTACTAAAGCTCAAAGAACACATTGCACCTAACACAATAATTGTGGGTGACTTCAACACTCCACTATCCTCAATGGACCAATTAGGAAAACAGAAACAAAACAGGGACACAGTGAAACTAATTGAAGCTTTAGGCCAATTGGATTTAACAGACATATATAGAACATTTCATCCTAAAGCAAAAGAATATGCCTTTTTCTCAGCACCTCACAGTACCTTCTCCAAAATCGACCGCATAATTCGTCACAAGACAAACCTCAACAAATATAAGATCAAAATAATCCCATGCATCTTATCAGACCACTATGGAGTAAAAGTGGTCTTCAATAGCAACAAAAACAGCAGAAAGCCCACATACACATGGAAACTGAACAATACTCTACTCAATGATACCTTGGTCAAGGAAGAAATAAAGAAAGAAACCAAAGACTTTTTAGAATTCAATGAAAATGAAGGTACAATCTACCCAAATCTATGGGACACAATGAAAGCAGTTCTAAGAAGAAAATTCATAGCTCCGAGTGCCTCCAAAAAGAAACTGGAGATGGCATACACAAGCAGCTTAACGGCACACCTGAAAGCCCTGGAACAAAAAGAAGCTAATTCACCCAGGAGGAGTAGAAGACAGGAAATCATCAAACTCAGGGTTAAAATCAATCAAGTAGAAACAAAGAGAACCATACAAAGAATCAACAAAACCAGGAGCTGGTTATTTGAGAAAAATCAACAAGATAGACAAACCCTTAGCCATACTAAACAAAGGGCACAAAGACAGTATCCAAATTAACAAAATTAGAAATGAAAAGGGAGATATAAAAACAGAAACTGAGGAAATTCAAAAAAATCATCAAATCTTATGACAAAAGCCTTTATTCAACACAACTGGAGAATCTGGAGGAAATGGACAATTTCCTAGACAGATAACAAATACCAAAATTAAATCAGGATCAAATAGATAAGAGAAACAGTCCAATCAACCCTAAAGAAATAGAAGGGGTCATAGAAAGTCTTCCAACCAAAAAAGTAGGGTCCAGATGGTTTTAGTGCAGAATTCTATAAGACCGTCAAAGAAGACCTAAGACCAATACTCTTCAAACTATTCCACAAAATAGAAACAGAAGGAACACTACCCAACTTGTTCTATGAAGCCACAGTTACGCTGATACCAAAACCACACAAAGATCCAACAAAAAAAGAGAACTTCAGGCCAATTCCCCTTATGAATATCGATGCAAAAATACTAAATAAAATTCTTGCCAACAGAATCCAAGAACACTTCAAAACGATTATCCACCATGATCAAGTAGGCTTCATCCCAGGGATGCAGGGATGGTTCAATATATGGAAATCCATCAATGTAATCCACTACATAAACAAACTCAAAGAAAAAAACACACGATAATTTCATTAGATGCTGAAAAAGCATTTGACAAAATTCAGCATCCTTTCTTGCTAAAAGTCTTGGAAAGAACAGGAATTCAAGACCCATACCTAAACATAGTAAAAGCAATATACAGCAAACCAGTAGCCAACATCAAACTAAATGGAGAGAAACTGGAATCAATCCCACTAAAATCAGGGATTAGACAAGGCTGCCCTCTCTCTCCATATCTTTTCAATATAGTACTTGAAGTTCTAGCTAGAGCAATTAAACAACATAAGGAAGTCAAAGGGATACAAATTGGAAAGGAAGAAGTCAAACTATCAGTATTTGTGGATGATATGATAGTATAGTTAAGTGACCCCAAAAGTTCCACCAGCGAACTCCTACAGCTAATAAACAAATTCAGCAAAGTGGCTGGTTATAAAATAAACTCAAGCAAAATCAAAGGATATACTTCCTATACTCAAAGGATAAGCAGGCTGAAAGAGAAGTTAGGGAAATAACACCCTTCACAATAGCCACAAACAATATAACGTATCTTGGCGTGACTCTAACCAAACAAGTGAAAGATTTGTATGACAGGAACTTCAAGTCTTTTAAGAAAGAAATCGAAGAAGACCTCAGAAGATGGAAAAATATTTCATGCTCTTGGAGTGGCAGGATTAATATAGCAAAAATGGCCATCTTGCCAGAAGCAATATACAGATTCAATGCAATCCCCATCAATATCCCAAATCAATTCTTCATAGATTTAGAAAGAGCAATTCTCAAATTCATCTGGAATAACAAAAAAACCCAGGATAGCTAAAACTATTCTCAACAATAAAAGAATTTCTGGGAGAATCAATATCCCCGACCTCAAGCAGTATTGTAGAGCAATTGTGTTAAAAACTGCATGGTATTAGTACAGTGACAGGCAAGTAGATCAATGGAATAGAATTGAAGACCCAGAAATGAACCCACAGAATTATGTTCACTTGATCTTTGATAAAGGAGCTACAACCATCCAGTGGAAAAAAGATAGCCTTTTCAACAAATGGTGCTGGCTCAACTGGAGGTCAGCATACAGAAGAATGTGAATTGATCCACTCTTATCTCCTTGTACTAAGCTAAACTCCATGTAGATCAAGGACCTCCACATAAAACCAGACACACTGAAACTAATAGAAAAGAAACTGGGGAAGACCCTGTAGGACATGGACACAGGGGGAAAGTTCCTGAACAGAGCACCAGTAGCTTATGTTCTAAGATCAAGAATTGACAAATGGGACCTCATAAAATTACAGTTTTTGTAAAGCAAAGGACATCGTCAGAAGGACAAATTAGCAACCAACTAATGGGGAAATGATCTTCACCAACCCCATATCCGACAGAGGGCTAATATCCAATATATACAAAGAGCTCAAGAAGTTAGACCCCAGAGAACCAAATAACCCTATTAAAAATGGGGTACAGAGCTAAACAGAGAATTTTCACCTGAAGAAATTCGGATGACTGAGAAGCACCTCAAGAGATGTTCAACATCACTAGTCATCAAGGAAATGCAAATCAAAACCACCCTGAGATTTCACCTCACACAGTCAGAATGGCTAAGATTAAAAACTCAAGAGAGCAGGTTTTGGCGAGGATGTGGAGAAAGAGGAACACTCCTCCACTGTTTTGGGATTGCAAGAAGGTACAACCACTCTGGAAATCAGTCTGGTGGTTCCTAAGAAAATTGGGCATGATATTTCTGGAGGACCCTATCCTACCACTCCTGGGCATATGCCCAGAGGATTCCCCTGCATGGAACAAAGACACATGCTCCACTATGTTCATAGCAGCCTTATTTATAATAGCCAGAAGTTGGAAAGAACCCAGATGTCCCTCAATGTAGGAATGGATACAGAAAATGTGGTATATTTATACAATGGAATACTATTCAGCAATTAAAAATAATGAATTCATGAAATTTGTAAGCAAATGGTTGGACCTGGAAAATATCCTAAGTGAGATAACCCTTTCACAAAAGAATACACATGAAATGCAATCACTGATAAGTAGATATTAATTAACCCAGAAGCTTTGAATACTTAAGTCACAATTAGCAAATCATATGATTCCCAAGAAGAAGGAAGGAGAGGGCCCTGGTCCTGACAAGACTTGATCCAGTATGGTAGGGGATTACTAGAACAAAGAAATGGGGGGAGGGTGTGATTGGGGATTGGGCAGTGGGAAGAGGATTTATGGGACATATGGTGATGGTGGGAACTGGGAAAGGGGAAAGCATTTGGAATGTAAACAAAGAATAGAGAAAAAAAGAATGCCATTTTGTGAAATATCTTTAAGACAATCTAAAAAGGGAAGTTGTATTTTTATTAGGCCCCTGGCTGATAGTTGCCAGTTTGTCATGAGTAATGACTTTTACTCTATTGTTCGTTAGTCCCTCACACCTACTAACAGTGAAATGTGAATATTCCACATACTACCCCTTCCCTGCCAACACAGCAGGTTACAGTCTCCCCTCAGGGAGTCCACTGGGCCCACCTCCACTCCTACTGCACACTTAGTGCATATTGCATATGCAGATTCTCTAGCCCCCTGAGTCACTCTAGTTTGCTTATAATCAGTGATAATCTATCCCATAATAACATCAGCATCTGTTCAAGAGGACACATCTTAGAAAGATGTGTGATATTCTTGGCACCTTTCTTAGGACTGTCTGAGAAACTGCCTAGATATTGCATGATTTATTTAATTGCCTGCTTATTTAATGTCTCGCACAGTTATTAGACTTTAATGAGATCTGATTCACAACACATTCTGAGAGGGCAAAGCCTAACAGAGTTACAGCACGGTTAAACCCATGAATTCGAAAGAGAGCAAGGAATGGTATATGGAAGAAAAGGGAAGGGGTAATGTTGTAATTTTATTATAATCTCAAACAAAGAAAGAATTTAAATTAACACAAAAAATTCCCACAGTGACACACTTCCTTCAACAAAGCTATGCCTATTCTAATTAGGCCACACCTACTAATAGTGTCACTTTCCATGGGCCAAGCATATTCAAACCACCACATCCACTCTCTGACTACCATAGGCTTGTTCAAACACAGGAGTCTACAGGGGCCATACCTAGCAATAGCATAATGCAAAATAAATTTAGTCCAACTTCAAAAGTTCTCATAGTCTATTGCAGTCTCAACAGTATTAGAAGTCCAAAAATTGAAAGTCTCCTCTGAGATTCATACAATCACTTATCTGCAATCCCTTATAAAATAAAATTAGGGCTCAACTGGAGGTCAACATGCAGAAGAATGAGAATTGATCCACTCTTATCTCCTTGCACTAAACTCAACTCCAAGTAGATCAAGGACCTCCACATAAAACCAGACACACTAAAACTAATAGAAAAGAAACTGGGGAAGACCCTTGAAGACATCGGCTCAGGGGAAAACTTCCTGAACAGAACACCAATTGCTTATACTCTAAGAACAAGAATAGACAAATGGGACCTCATAAAACTACAAAGTTTCTGTAAGGCAAAAGACACTGTCAAAAGGATAAATCGGCAACCAATAAATTGGGAAAAAATCTTCACCAACCCCACAACCGACAGAGGGCTAATATCCAATGTATACAAAGAACTCAAGAGGTTAGACCCCAGAAAACCAAATAACCCTATCCAAAAATGGGGTACAGAGCTAAACAGAGACTTTTCACCTGAAGAAATTTGGATGGCTGAGAAACACCTTAAAAAATGTTCAACATCACTAGTCATTAGGGAAATGCAAATTAAAACAACCCTGAGATTTCACCTCACACCAGTCAGAATGGCTAAGATTAGAAACTCAGAAGACATCAGGTGTTGGCGAGGATGTGGAGAAAGAGGAACACTCCTTCACTGCTGGTGGGAATGCAAGCTGGTACAACCACTCTGGAAATCAGTATGGCGGTTCCTCAGAAAACTGGGCGTGATACTTCCGGAGGACCCAGCCATACCACTCCTGGGAATATACCCAGAAGATTCACCAGCATGCAATAAGGATACATGCTCCACTATGTTCATAGCAGCCTTATATATAATAGCCAGAAGCTGGAAAGAACCCAGATGTCCCTCAACAGAGGAATGGATACAAAAAATGTGGTATATATACACAATGCAGTACTATTCAACCATTAGAAACAATGAATTCATGAAATTCTTAGAGAAATGGATGGAGCTGGAGAACGTCATACTAAGTGAGGTGACCCAGTCTCAAAAAAATACCCATGGTATACAGTCACTGATAAGTGGATATTAGCCTAGAAGCTTGGAATACCAAAGACACAAATCACATATCAAGTGATGTCTCACAAGAAGAAAGGAGTGGACACTGGTGCTAGAATGGACCAAAACATCATTGTGGGAGAGTACAAGAACAGTAAGGTGGGAGGGGGTGGATGCCGGAGCAGGGGGAGGGAAAAGGACATGTGGGACCTTTGGGGTGGGGAACCAGAAAAAGGGAAATGAATTGTAAATATAGAATATATACAATAAAAAAAAATAACAGCAAAAAAAAAAAAAGTCCAGGAGTCTGATGACCAAGCACAATTTGCATCTGCTTCCTCAGCAGACTGCACAGTAAATGAACAGCCCCCAGCAGTTACAGTGAAATATTTAGTATCTAAGCAGGGAGAAGTATGGAAGCAAATTATGTGCACTGGAGAAATGCATCACAGGAAGTGTTATGGTTGTGCTTGATATTAGAATATATTACCCTCACATTTGTCTTTTCTGTTCACTATAGAACAGCAACAACAATGACAAACAGAAGAAACACTTTTTTGTGTAATTGTCATATACAAATTTTAGAATTGCTATAAACATTAATTTTTGTTGAGACTCATAGCTGCATATATTTTCCATCTCTGTCTTTTCGTGTGTGTGTGTGTATATGTGTATATATATATATAATTTAAAATTACATTTCTTATATAGAACAAAGAATATGAAAGTTAAAATGTGCTCATAAACACTCTGAAATTGCCATTTTAATGTGCACACTATTAAAGTTGCTATATGTATTTTAAATTTCTGGTATATATTAATTATTAATGTAGCACAAAGGAGGAAGCCTCTGACCTAAATATCAAGTCTGGTTCATGGCCTATTTTTAAATGATGTGAAAACCCAGAATGTCATTCATGTTTTTAAAGTTTCATAAAAAGAACAGATTGGAAAGAAAAAAGCTATGACAGACACTATGTGACCTGCATATGTTAAAATACTCACAATAAAGCCTTATATAAAAGAAAAAAATAAAATTAGAAAAACAGATCCCATGCTTCCAGCATCATAGGATATACTTTATCATTCAAAACCATCATAGTGAGGAAATACTAGACCAAAGCAAGACCATAAACCAGCTGGGAAAACTCCAAACTCTGTATCCCCGTGTCTGATATCAAAGTTGTCTTCAGATTTCTAATTCCTTTCAGCGTGTTGTTGTTGTTGTTGTTGTTGTTGTTGTTGACTGTAAGACACGTTCTGTTTGGCTGGTTCTACTCCCTGTTAGCAGCTTTCCTTTGCAGGTATCTCATGGCCCTGACATTTCTAATATCTTGGGGTCTCTTAGGCAACTTCAACTTCACAGCTTCTTGTTCCAATGCCCCCAATTCGCACATGTTCTTCTGGGGTCCTCCAAAGGGCCTCACTTGGGTCACTGTTCCAACTTTGTCCTCTGTACCACTCTACACTCTCATTACTCCACCCTATTACTGCTTCTATGATTGGTGTCATTCCATGGTACTGGCATCTCCAATATTCTGAGGCCTTCCACTGCAACTGGGCTTCATCAATCATGTCTCATAGGCTCTCCTCATGGTTCCAAGTCTCAACTTCTTAGTATTGCCCCTTCAGTCCTGGGCCATCAGCTGCAACTGAACCTGGACCTTTACCAATGGCCTTTCCTGGCCTCTCACAATACCAAGCCTCAGCTTCTCTCTATGACCATTCATGCTTTCAAAACCAGTACCACCTGGGTGCCCCTTACACATTACTAAGTCCTGCTGCAACATGAAGTACAACCTTGGTTATCTCTGGATCACAACATCTTTGTGCTATCAAAAAAAATCCCTGAAGATTTTACCTCAGCAATGATGGAATCATTGCTAATTTCTTAGTTCAAGCTAACCAGCATGAATTAATTGTCCTAGTAACACCTTCTAGTCTTGATCCTAAAGCCAGAGCCAAATGGCCAAAGCTGTTGAGTTCTGCTGCTTTCTGGTCCTGTAACATGGTCCCCTTGTTCTATTAAATCCTTCACTGCCTATACTTGGCTTTCCTGGCATGTGTTCAGTGAACTGTTCAACTCAGAGATCTTCATGCCTATCTCCTGAGTTCTAGAATTAAATTTATGTACCAGCATGCCTAGACCTAAGCTTTTCTCTACTTGGAACTTGCTGGTTACCAGGCTGGTCTTGAACTCAGATATCTGCTTCTCTGTCTCCTGGGATTAAAGGTGTGTAGTACCATGCCTGCAGATAAGTTTCTCATGGTCACTATTCCTCAAAATCCAGATCAAAGTCCTATGCCTTCCATTTCTGGAGTTGATTTCTGACTAAAAGTCCAAATGAAAACAATTACCAGGTAATAACAATGTCTAACATGATATAACTATTTATTATGTATTGCACTACTGCAAATACATAAACAATAAGCTTAGTTGGATGGGATCTTGCCCTCCAGTCACCACTCCCTTAATTCCATTTAATAGTCTTAAACTCATGATTTAGCTCCATTTCACTTCCTGATGCCACAGTGCTCCTTGAACCACATACTTTGTATTTTTCCTTTCTAAGAGTGTTACACTTCATCAAAATGCTCTTCATAATCATAACCGGAGGACAAAGCCTATGCTGGGTTTTTTGTTGTTGTTGTTGTTGTTGTTGTTGTTTAGGCTTCTTTTGTCAATGCAATTAATCTGAATCTCTTCGCCTTAGCCTCAGGCAGACCTCGGACAAGAGCAAAAAGCAGCGACATTCCTCACCAAAGTATCACAAAAATGATCTCTAGGCAAAATACTAAAATTCTCCTCTGAATTCTCTTGAGTCAGGTCACTATAGTTCAAATCATCCTCAGTAAAACTGTCTTCCATAGTCTTACCAGGATGGGTCCTTAAATCTCTCTTAAAACATTCTATTGCTTTTCTAATCCAAATTCCCCAAATTCACATTCCTCCAAACAAAATCATGGTCAGGCCTTTCAGAGCAATACCCTAGACCTGGTACCAATTTCTGTCTTAAATTGGGTTTCCATTGTTGTGAAGAGATACCATAACCAAGGCAACACTTATAAAGGACAACATTTAATGGGGCCTGACTTACAGTTTTAAACGTTCCATTCATTATCATCATGGTGGAAATGGTAGTGAGCAGGTAGACATAGTGACGGAGGAGACAAGAGTTCTACATCTTGAACTAGGAGAGCCTGCCTCTTCTTCAGGCAGCCAGGAGGAGGGTCCCTGGGAAGAACTTAAGCGTGAGACCTCAAAGGCCACCCTCAAAGTGACACCCTTCCTCCAACAAGACCACACCTACTCTAACCAGGACACATCTCTCAGTAGTGTCTCTCCCTATGGGTCAAGCATTCCGACACATAAGTCCAATCGGCCAAATAGTGGCCAAACCTATTCAAACCACTGCAGGCATAGTTGCCTCTTTCTTTGAAAGGCATGTTTAAGTTAGGTAACAAGAGACAGGAACACAAAGGAATGAGAGCAAATCCCTGGAGACTATGTACTCTGAAACCAGGGAAGTAATGGTGATCTCACGTGTAGATGAAGACATGCACTTAAGAGGGAAGCTGTAAGCAAAAAGGACTGAGGAAGTCTATGGCTTCAGTGTAAAAGTTCATACCATATTAAAAAATGGGATGCCCAATGGTAACATGGACAGATGTGAGTGGGGTACCTCCTGGTGCTGCCCTTGACTCCCCGTTCCTTGTGATTATCATTGAAAGAGTTTGGAAGAAGTCCACCAAGGGTAGAGTGGAGGGTAGATGGGGTTTATTCAGGTGAGTCAGTCCCAAGGGGTAAGAGTGGGAAATGGTTAGGAGGTCTGCGGCCCTGTCTACATTTTAAACAGGGTTTATACTAATGTCTCTATAACAGACAGTTTTCCCCAAAGGGCATTTTCACGCCCAAATGATTGACGACATGTTGGATTAACTGGTAAGGGAGGAGACATTGCTATGTCAGACTTTACCATAATGCTTTTGGTTTAGATAATAATCTTATGACCTTCCATGTAGCTCAAAATGTCACATCTCCACCCAGGGCCAGATGTGTTACTCAGATGCCATTCTTGTGACTGACACTCAAATCTGGCCTCTTCAGTTCTTTTTTCCTAAGCTGCCATTCCCAGTGACCTCTTGAACTGCTAAGAGCTCACTAGCTACCTACCAATGTTTTCTTGCCAGAGAAATAATTTATGTAAACGCTGGCCAAGTATTTAGACAAATATGGAAATTAAAGCAATATGGTGAGTAGTAAGACAGCTTACTACTGAAGTATGAAGAAGTTTTTGGTGAAAGTAATAGAAAGAGGCCTGGAAAGATGGATTCACAGATAAAAAGCCCTGATTCTACAAGCTTGAGCCTGTTAACCTGAGTTCAGTTTCCAGATCTCAAAGTAGAGACAAGTCCTGAAATCATCCTCTAATTGTACAAATGTGCCCTTATTCTCACATACATGCATGTGCGCCCGTGCGCGCGTGCGCACGCACGCACACACACACACACACACACACACACACACATATACACACACACACACACACAGCCCACAAACACAAGAATAATAAATAATAACCATAATCTAAAGAAATAATATAATTGAGGAGAGGAGAGTATTCAGAGAAAGAAGAAATTAAATGAGGAAATGACTTGTTTTGTTCTGCCAGTGTCTGGAGCTCACATAAGAAAAGCGGGGAACAGGCCTATACAGGAAGCGAGCCAGGTGGGGTTGTGGTGGCCATGGATTCTAAATATCAACCTGCGGCACTGAGTCAGATAGCAGATGTTTTCTGATTTGTAAACTTATTTCCTAGAAAAGTTTGACAAGTGCAGAGCTAGAAATCACAGCTGGTCACACATGTAACAAGCTGTTTTCATTAAAGAGATGAAATCTTTATGATAGCAGACCTTCGGATCTGTGGGTCATCACAGCCACGGCTCACACCCCTGACTTCAGCCAATTACAAAATGTGAAGTCACTGTGAACTTGTAAGACAAAAACGAGAGGTCATCTGGCACATTTAGCACACAGCATGGGGAATGTTGAGACACTTTTCACTGCATGTCTGTTTGAGAAACACCAACCCCAGTCCACAGAAGAGCATCGACGGGGAGGGGCAGTGGGTGTTTACCAAATATCCCTCTGTGGTAGACAGAAGCAGCCAACAGTAAGCCCAGTGCTAGGTATCTATGACACATCTTTTCTATAAGGCAGTCAGTATTCCACAGCTCCCCCAGAATGATAGTGGCTAATGCAGGAAATGTTGTACCACAGTTTAGGATGGAAACATTTCTTTTGGAAACAAGAACAGGCCTTCTGAACTTCATCAGGCTACTGAGTCTGTGCAGGCCACAGAGCAGCACAGGCCCCTTCACAGGAAAGCATGTGTACAACCCCGTCACAGTACAAAGAGCATTCTGAAAACAGGTGACTGTCCAATGTCAGTCTCCCTTTTCTTCTTCTGAGATTTCAGAGACATGAAAGTAAAATCTTATTTACTTCTGCTAAAATCCAGGGCGCAGGGAATGGTCCCCAGATAAGTACTAGCTTTCAGTAGACGCAGAGGACAAGGGAGTCATTGTCTTCAGTTATATACCAACTTATGAGTCCACCAGGCTTCAGTAGACAGTTTCAAACTCATGGTCACATCGACACCCTTGCCAGAACTGTTGGGGCATATAATAAAACACAACTTCTCTCATGTCAAAAAGCAGTTTGTAGGGAGGAGGGATTATGGATGCCGTGAAACAGAAATAAGATGTAGGAGGATTTGAGAGTAATTAGAATGAATTTTATCCATGTATGAAATTATCCAAGAGTACATTTAATTAACATAAATAAAATAGAACACAAGTCATCAAAATACCACAATATAGCCAGGGTTCTGGTCTGTCAGGATTTAAGTTTACTGATGGGTTTGCAAAATAATTAGTGAATTTTCATTCCTTTGCCTGTGAAATCACAGGTATGAACAGACACAATCAAAGCCAAGACAATTCCTATGGTGTGAACACCCCCTTTATTCAGTGTTTGGTGCACAGCATGGCACTGTCATAACCATTTTGAAAGGTTTGCTCATGGCTTTGCCCATGGAGAAGGAGGAATGAGCTGTGGGAGGCCAAGGCTGAAGGAAGACCGAGGCTGGAACGGGTGCACATGTGCTGTTACGTAAACACACAATCTCATGTGACCAAGCCAGAGCAGCCATGGAACACCCTTGGAGCAGCCAGAGACCTCTGAGGTCAGGTGAAGAAGGTTCCCTTTATGGTCAGCAGCCAGCAGGGAGCCCAGCCCTGCGCCTGGAGAGCAAGGCCACTGGTACTGAGCAGAGTACCACTTTCTGGCAGAGTCTTGGATGTGAATGTTGCCTTAACACCTTCAAGTGCCCTGCAGATCAGTCACAGTGGAATAAGGAGATGCAGATGGGAATTATAAGACATTCCTTTAAGGGATGCTGACTTGAAACCAATGTCGGGGTTTTTTCTATTTGACATAATAGATGAATGCATGCATTACCTTTTCTTTCATCTCCCTTCATTCTGTAAATGCTGATTTATTGGGCATATTTCACTTGGCTCACCAGGCATGAGTTGGCATACTGCCTGCTCCTCAGCCCCTCTGTCCGGGGGTGAACAGGGCTAAGCTGAGAACAACGTTCTAGTAAATATTTTGTCCACATACAGACCTCGCTTTGCTTCTTACACAAACAGAACCCTCCCCAACGTGCACTTCTTTGTTTCCTCTCTGACACAACTTTTGTATTGAACACAGTGCCAGCCACAAGTTTAAATATGGAAGGAGGGACTGGAAACAGAAACAGGAATATCATGTAGTCAACATCATAGACTATGCTGTACCTGCAAATCTGGGTTTATGAAATTGTTGTCTTATAGAATTATTTTCTGAGGTGTTGTTTTGAACCATTTATGTACTGTTGAATTCTGTAACTTGATTGGTGCTCAGACCAAGGCTATAAAACCAGGCTCAGAAAATATAAGAAATATGGTAGTGTACCTGCCCACCTCTTTAGTTCAGTATTGTTAAGGGAAACAGTGAGCCGGGCGTGGTGGTGCACGCCTATAATCCCAGCACTTGGGAGGCAGAGGCAGGCGGATTTCTGAGTTCGAGGCCAGCCTGGTCTACAGAGTGAGTTCCAGGACAGCCGGGACTACACAGAGAAACCCTGTCTCGAAGAAAGAAAGAAAGAAAGAAAGAAAGAAAGAAAGAAAGAAAGAAAGAAAGAAAGAAAGAAAGAAAGAAACAGTGAAAAGAAACCAAACCCATCTCTTCCGGAGGTAGGACAGGACAACATTACAAGTTCACAATTAGAAAAATGTTTTCCATCTCCCTTTTACTCACTGTGTGTGACTTATGTAAGTCACTTATTCGCGGTTGGCACACATTGGCATATTGATTTCCTTGATAAAAGAAGCCATGGCTTGTTTCTTTGTGTTCCCAGAGATGAACACAATGATGGTACACTCCAGAGATGCGACATGTACAAGCACTTTACATGTTCGGAATTTAAAAACTCAGATTTTCCTATTCATAAAAATGGCATCAGAAGCTGCCCAGATTAGCAAAGGCTCGCCGTAAACATGTGTACCCCACACAGAAAGGCAGCTGTCCTCCCCACTTTTGCTCCCCCTTTAGTTCAGCCCCACTGAGTGCTCACATTTGTGTGGGGGAGGGTTTCACAAGAGTCATAGTGTCCCCCATGTCGACTCACGAATAGATAAAGTAACATCATGGCTTCAGCAAAGCAAGTGCACACAGTCAGACCGCCTAGCTCCTGGACAGGAGGCTGCTGATTTGTCAACAGCTTGGAATAGCCTGTCCAAAGCCTTCCACCATGCCTGGCTCAGCCCACTGCACCCCTGCCACTTATGCGGCAAATGAGTGCTTTTGTCTTTCAGGTACTTCTTGCCTCTAAGGGAATTATCTTATTTTCCCAGGAACACTCCTAATCTGTCCTTCATTTGTACGCAACTTTTTGGTTATTTTTTCTTTCTCAGACTAAACTTTGTTCTTTATGTCATTTTGTAGTTTTTTCCAGGGCTGGTGAGATGGCTCAAAAGATGAGGAAGGTCACTACTATGTCCGACAACTCGTTTCCTCCCTGGGGTCACTATGGTAGGAGAAAATCAATTCTGGCAAGAAGCTTTCCAACCCATTTGTGGGGAGGGGTGGAAAAGAATAAATAAAACTTAATTTTTAGAAAAAATAAAAATGTGCATAATGACACATTTTTGGGATAAAGACACAAGGCCAAAGCTTGTTACTTGAATGCTAGCCTTAACAAAAGCAATTAAAAGGGGAACGTAAGGGTGCACTGAAAATGGTCGCATGTGACTTACCAACTCCTTGTCTCTCTTTCATTTGATGGCAGCAGCTAAGTTCTCTGGAGGGAAGCACTGAGTGGGAGATAACCATTCCTATGCTTGGGGAGGGGCAGGAGCTCTGGGGTTCTCTGCAAATGTCTCCTTTCTAGTGACCAGCCCTCACAAGTCCCACCTGCTGTGCCAGCCTTGTTCTCAAATGCCTCTTCCCAACCATGCTCCAGTTCTCCACGTGCTGCCCAGTGCCCTGTCTTCACAACATCTGAAAAATGATCTCAAAGCGTCCTACTATGCAGCTCAGCTCCCTGATACTCGGTGCCTAATGTTCAGTAATCAATGATACCACTTCATATGTTTTATCAAACATTGGGCTATCTGACAAAGTGGGAGATTATGATCCTCTCACTTGTTCTAAGACGGAAGTTCAAACCTCTTACCCACTTAAAAATATCTTTAAAGTAAAAATGTAAAAATGTGTCCTCCTTTTTCCTCTTTGCTAACTTGTGTACTGCCACATAAACCTATCTTCAGGCACTGCTTTTCATTTGAAAAATGACACCACTATCTGCTCCAGTATGCAGCCCTACTGTGTGATGCAATTTGCAGAAGATAATAGGTACCCCATAGATGTTTGGGTAAATATATAAGAGGGCAAATATGTAAAATCCCCGATACACTCAGGAAGAAGATGTATGAAATATATTTACAGAACACACAATGCTTCTAAACTTTGTTTCTTGCAGCAAAATTCTGCAGAAGCAGGAGAAAGAGGGCATGAGGGAGGTACAAGAAAGCCTTGGTTTCTGTGCGGGTGTAGAAAGGGAGACCACGCTTCAAGTCTTTCCAGAAGACGGGGAGCACAGTGCAGACTTGAGCTTTGGGGTCCCCCTTCCTGCTGCTGTGCGTCAAAATGGGAGCAGGGCTATGTGGATGCACAGCCCCTCCCCTTCATGCCAGTTCATTCTGTTCTCTTCTTTCTACATGACTCTCTTTCTGTCTCTCTGCTCACCTCCCTCTTTGTCTCCCCCTCCCCCTTTCTCCTCCATCTTTCTCTCTCTGATATCTAATATTACATGCACTGTATTTCGGAGTCTAAGATTCAACAGCCAACTTACTGTGTTGATATTGCTTCTCTATAATGACCAAATGGGAAGAAAGACACCATTTGCCTACAGTCCTTTCTGGGACCCCTTCTGCTTCTGTTTCTGCATTGGCGTTTGCTGGGCAGACCTAAGCGAATCTACCATTCCTGGGACTGCATGGAGAACATGCTATTAAACTCACTGCTTCTCAAAAAAGCATGCTCTCTACCGCTTAGAAAAATTGCCCTTCTGTAAGGTGTCTCTGGGTTAGAAGCAATTCACAACTTAAACTCTGAATCTGTGCTTTTGAAAATGCTAATTTTTATATGGATACCAACTTGGGGCTTATTGGAAAGTAAAGCTTGGGGAAAATTAATATTAAAGAGTAATTATACTTAGGAAGTCTTGTGTCTGTTTTATTTCTCTTAGTTCATAGAGCAGTGTTCCCAGAAAACAAAACAAACCACAAAAATCTCTGACTTTTGAAGTTAATTCTTCCATGAAACTGTGACAGGTCAGGACACCCTTGTGTATTTTTGTACCTGCCCATCTTGATAGATGTCTTAGATTTTCTCCTGCTTTTAATTCTGTAAACATTCAATGCTGAGTGAATGCTTATTTTTGATACAATCAAACCCATGGCACACCTGTCTCTGAGGATGAAGAGACAGTGAGTCACCGAGAGGAGGAGGGTCACATTAACCCTTGGAAGACATGAGAGATAATTTACGAAATTGAGTTTTTGAGGGCATAAAAGGATTCACTTGTGAGTGAAAAGTGCTTGTGGGTTTCCTGGAAGAGGTCATCTCCTTGCTCTCTAGCCGGGACACAGAGCCTAGCTCATATTTAGTCTAGGGCCTTGGGACTCAGGAAAGCAGTTTTTATAAGTTGTAAAAAAAAATACCACCGCAAATGTTCATACTCTGATTGTCCTTAGCTGTCTGCAAAGCAGGCCGCTGAACAGGGCTGTTCTGCATCCTGTTGAAAATGAATCTTTTTTCTCTGGTGGAGATACAGCCTGCTTCCTGGGGACAAAATCTGAGGAATAACAGAACCAGCAGTTCTTTGTTGATTTTTACTCAGAGCCGGACCTTTTTGTCACTAAGTTCATTCTCTAACTGCAGAGGGGAGAAGTGAGTAAATTGAAAGCTGAAAGCCAGCGCTCTGACGGACCAGGGCAGAGAACAGGGTCGGGGCGGCATCTCATAATGTAAGGAAAAGCAATTTGCTCATCTAGGTGAGTGCTTTATCCTCTGCGAGTGTGTAACCTGAAGAAGGTAAATTACTTTTTCCTGGTACCACTTGGTAGCCAAGAGGAGGCAATTTACCTCATAATGTCAAGACACCCTGCTGCTGTGAAAGTGGTCACAGCCTGAGCTCTCTACAGAAGAGTGCTTGGCCCACAGTCAGGCTGACCTTTGTAAATCTCTCAGTCTTAGACTGAGATACTATGGAAAATACACCCAGGTGGCAGATGAGTAGGGGTGTGTGAGTGTGTGTGTGTGTGTGTGTGTGTGTGTGTGTGTGTGACAAAGAGACAGAGACACAGAGACTGAGTGTAAGATTATTGTTTGCTTTTTTTTTTTTTTTTTGGTTTTGTTTTTAGATCCCTCATTCATTGTGATTTTACTGCATGGTTCCCTTGGAAACAGTGGTTTTTCAACATTCTAAAATGGTGAAGAGGGACTTTTCCTCAGTACAATTCCATCTTATATTGCACATGTCCAGCAGCTGAATGCTCTAAGAATGGCACCCTCATCTGTGTTTTAAGGCCCACTCATGAAGGGAAAGGAATTGTCAGTTAAAAACCCTGTAGCGAGCCCACCTCGTAGGAAACATTTCAAGTCTGTAAATTGGCTGTAACCAGAGAGCACTGGGAGTGCAACTGGCTTACTTGAACTTCCTTTTAAAGTGTGTGTGTGTGTGTGTGTGTGTGTGTGTGTGTGTGTTTCTATTTTTCCTGTTTTTCTCACATAAAATGTTCTATTGTGGTTTCATTCCCTCCACCCCTCCCAGTTCCTCCCTACTTTCTCTGCCATATGAAACCACACCTTTCTGTCTCTGATTAGAAAACAGGCTTCTAAGGTCTTATAATAAAATATGATCAAACAAAAAGTTACACATAGGACAACACAAGAGCAAGAGCCCAAGACAAGGCAGAAGACACACATGCACACCTTTGTTCGCACACTCGGGAGTCCCATCAAAACACGGAATGGGGGAGAAGCGCCTCTGGGGCAAGCTAGAAACCTAGGAAACCTGGAGTTCCCGGGAACCCATGAGAGTGACCCTAGTGAAGACTCCTAGCAACAGGCAATATGGAGATTGAACTGGTCATCTCTGTAACCAGGCACAGCTTTCAGAAGGGATGGGGACACCAACCTAGCCACAAAATGTTAAAACCACAATTTGTCCTGCCCACAAGATGTGGTGCAGGGGTAAGAGATGGAGCAGAATTTGAGGGAAGGTCCATGCAGTGACTGGCCCACCTTGAGACTTATGACATAAAAGGGAGCCCACCCTTCATACTGTTAATGATATTCTGTATCATATCCTGTAGACAGAAGCAACTGTCATCAGAGATGTTTCACCCAGCAACTGATAAAACCTGATGCAGAGACCCAGAGCCAAACATTAAGTGGAGCTTGGGGAATCGAGAGAACGAGAGAAAGGAAGGATTGAAGGAGCCAGAGGGATCAAGGACACACAAGAATACTTATAGAATCGACTAACATGGGCCAATAGGGGCTCACAGAGACTGAACTGCCGGCCAGAGAGCGAGCATGGCATGGCTGTGGGCCCTCTGCGCATCTGTAACAGTTGTGCAGCTGGGGTTACATGTGGAACTCCTAAAGTGGGAGCAGGGGCTGGCTCTGACCACACTGCCTGCCTTTGGATCCCATCGCCCTCACTGGGCTGCCTTGTCTAGCCTCAATAGATGAAGATACACCTAGTCTTACTGCAACTTGATACACTAAGGGTATGTAATATCCATGGGAAGCCTCCCCTTTTCTGAGGAGAAGAGGAAAGGTGGATCTGGGAAAGGGTGTTGAGATGGAGGAACTGCGAGGAGATGCTGGAGGGGAAACTGCCATCATTGGGGTGTAAAGTAAATAAATAATTTGTTTACAAAGCATAGCAGACTATCATTAATCATGTCAGGGGTTGTCTCCCTCCCATGGGATGGGTCTCCAGTTGGACCAGTCATTGGTTGACCATTCCCTCAATCTCTGCTCCATCTTTAGTCCTGCACATCTTGTAGGAAGGACACATTTTGGGTTGAAGATTTTATGGGTGGGTTGGTGTCCCTCTCCCTCCACTGGAAGTCCCATCTGGCTACAGGATGTGGCCACTTCAGTTTCCATATCCTGCACTGAGAGAGGTCTCAGCTAGGGTCACCCCATAGATTCCCAGGGGCCTCCCTAATCTCAAATCACTGTCTACTCTCTCTTGAGAGGCTTCATCCAGCAGCAGATGGAAACAGATACAGGAGCTCAGAGTCAAACAGTAGGTAGAGCTCATGGAATCTTGTTGAAGTGTAGGGGATAGTGTTGAGTGAGCCAGAGTGGGGTCACTTATTAAAATATACTTATTAAAAAATAGATGACTCTGCTTTAAGAAGCCAATACCCATATTCTCAGTTATGTCCTACTTTTTCTCTAAATGTCGTTCTTTCTCTAAACCTCAGTGTTTAACATTTGTATGAAAATCTCTTTATAAACTTCAACTCTATTTCGAAAAACTTTGTTTCTCAGATGTTTGTAGATACAATAAATATAACATTTAAAAAGACTAATATATCAGAATTATGGTGGGACAATCTTTTAATCCGAGCACTCGGGAGACAGAAGTGGTAAGATCTTTGTGAGTTTATAGCCAAACTGTTCTAAAGAATGAGTTCCAGGTCAGCCATAGCTACATATGTAACCCTATCTGGAAAACAAACAAAATACTAATATAGCAATATGCTCTATAATGTTACAGTTTTAACATCACAGAGGCATAATATAGCTGACAGCAGTGGGGAACTAATAGATAGCTCTGAGAGAAAGCTCTAGAAAGAAATAAGGAAAGAGAAAGTTGAGGCTATGACCAAGATATCTCATTGTCAACTTGTGGTCTTTTGCAATAGAATTGTCAGCTTGCACTCTGAGTCACCCAGTGTTTCTATAACACTTTAGAAGACCTTTAATTTATACTTGAATTGACCCTTTGGGGACTTCAGAATCTAATACACTTCCCCATAACCCATTCTAAGTTTTTGGTGCTGTTTGAAAGAGAATGATCTTCATTGTACACACGTTTGACTGCTTGGTCCTTAGCTAGTTGAACTGTTTGGGAAGAGTTAGGAGGTGTAGCCTTGTTGGAAGAGGTATATCACTGAGAGTGAGCTTTGAAGATTCAAAAACCCATGCCATTCTGAGATAGCTCTATCTCTACCTCATGCTGGTAACCTTACATCAGATGTAAGCTCTTAAAGTGCTTCAGCACCATGCCTGTCTGTTGCCGTGTTCTCTACCATAATGACCATAGGTTAGATTCTAACCTGCTGGAGCTGAGAACTCTAACAAAATCTTTCTTCTATGAGTTGTTTTGGTCTTGATACCTTAGCACAGCAACAGAAAATTAGTAAAGACAACAGCCTTTCATAGATTAAAAAGAAAAAGCACAAAAGATTATCTATTGCACATGAGGTATACCTCTGCTGGGGCAAATCCTAGCTTGGAGAACAGCTTGAACTTTGCCAATTATGTGTCAGACGGAGCATCAGAGGAACAGAGGGCTATTTACAGAAACCTCTTTGAAATGAGTTATTCTCTCTTTCTCTCAATTTATGGCATATAATAGTATTTTTAGAAGGAAGGAAGGAAGGAAGGAAGGAAGGAAGGAAGGAAGGAAGGAAGGAAGGAAGGACAGGAGGGAGGGAGGGAGGGAGAGAGGAAGAAAGGGAGGGGGAGGGAGGAAGGAAAGAAGGAAGGAAGGAAAGTTGGTTGACTTTTGGAAGCTATCATCCCTAGTCTACATATTTATAAACTTATTTTATGTTTATTTACACCACTATTTATATATCATCTGATAATTTTAGCTTTTCCTAAATAATATTGCCTTAGTTTTTTATGTTCACTTCTTGGCTTATTAAAGCAAAAAGGATTTTTTCTGGTAATAAAACTAAAGATTTCTGTGGAAATTTTTATATGTATGTATTATAAAAATTTATATGTATATATGTGTGTACATGTGTGACTCCATTTAACTATTTCACATGTACACATATTTTAATATGTGATCCATCTCACTAGACAAAATTTATAATTTTCAAAGGATGTATTATTTAAAAAAGTATTTATTAAGGAAGAAAATATCTGTTAAGATCTAAGTAGCAATAATGATAAGAACATTATGTGGGCTAGGTTTGGTAGAGGGTTTATCTATTATGCAGAAATTTTGATTCTGAGAAAACAAAAGACAACATAATCTATTCTATAAAAAGCTATGAACTTTGCTTCTAAAACATCCAGGCAAATCTGAGCTAGTAGGGGAAATGGTCTCATGGAAAGATGTTCAGTGATTACCAGAACAAACTTTGAGAAGTCAGAAATTACAACCTCACTGTGGCGTGACAGCCTGGGCAGCATGACTTTGGCCTTGGGTGGAACCTGTGTACCTCAGGCAGGCAGCTTCCTGACAGCACATTTAGCATGAATCCCAGGACGCTGGCATTCTGGGACAGGACCAGCATGCACTTGAGACATTGTGAAGGGCATCCGTTCATTGTTTAAAATGACAAATGAACACTCGCTGCTCATGAAATGGTAAAGAAGATGCTAAAATTCGTGTGTGAGGACTCATCCAGAGAGTGAATTTTTCTAAACATCTTAATTTCTTTCTCTCCTGAGCTGTAAGGAGGGCCTAAGATGGGAGAAGAATTAGACCAGATTTAGAGAGAGCAGAGAAGGCAATTAAGATAGATTAGGAAATTGGGGCCTGGGGATAACACAAAGGTTCTCTGTTGTCATTAATGGGCCCATGAGTCCCACTAATAAGTTATGAGCCCAAGGGCAGGGTTGTACCATTCGCTTTTCCCCTCTCCAGAGCTGTAACAGTGGCTGGTATCCAGAACATGCTGAATAAATATTTACTGAATGACCAGAGGCAGCTAAGAGATTTTACATGGGTAGAACAGGGACAAAGACTGGAAGTGAGAATTTAGTAAAATGTCTACTTAATGGGCATAGACTTGTGAGTAGCTTGCAGACTGGGAAAGGATTAGAGGAACAGGGGTTGACCTTGTGTCTGTGTTGGTGAAGGAGACCAGGACAGAATGTCAAGCGTCCTTCCCATGCCTGGAGCACATGGCTCAGAGATGGAGGGAAGGCTGGAGTGAATGGGACTCCACTGTGAGCTGCTTGTCAAAAGGTCTTAGGACAGTCTACAAATGTCAAGTTGACTGATCATTTGCAGAAAATAGCAGTGGGAGACTCACACAAATGTCTAAACATTAAAACTTCTATATCTAGTCTTAAATTTCATTCTGGACTGTTTGAATTCTTTGTATTATTGACTCGGTACCAAATTTGACTAGACAAAAGTAGACTGACTTGACTTGACCCATTCTAAGTCATACAGCTCCCAGCAAGTTCTAAACCTCAGCTTCTGTAGCTGAACTAACCTCATAAGGTTAAATCCTCACCAACACCTGAAAACTCAGAAGACATCAGGTGTTGGCAAGGATGTGGAGAAAGAGGAACACTCCTCACTGCTGGTGGGACTGCAAGCTGGTACAACCACTCTGGAAATCAGTCTGGCGGTTCCTCAGAAAATTGGACATGATACTTCCGGAGGACCCAGCCATACCACTCCTGGGAATATACCCAGAAGATTCCCCAGCATGCAATAAGGACACATGCTCCACTATGTTCATAACAGCCTTATATATAATAGCCAGAAGCTGGAAAAAACCCAGATGTCCCTCAACAAAGGAATGGATACAAAAAAATGTGCTATATATACAAAATGGAATACTATTCAGCCATTAGAAACAATGAATTCATGAAATTCTTAGAGAAATGGATGGAGCTGGAGAACATCATACTAAGTGGGGTAACCCAGTCTCAAAAGAATACCCATGTTATGCAGTCACTGATAAGTGGATATTAGCCTAGAATCTTGGGACACCAAAGACACAATTCACATACCAAATGATATCTGACAAGAAGAAAGGAGTGGACACTGGTGCTGGAAAGGATCAAAGCATCAGTGTAGGGGAATACCAGAACAGGGAAGTGGAAAGGGGTGGATGAGGGAGCAGGGGGAGGGAAAAGGGCATGTGGGACCTTTGGGGGGTGGGGAACCAGAAAAAGGAAAATGAAACATAAATATAGAATATATCCAATAAAAAAGAAAAAATAATAAAATAAAAGAAGAAGAAAAAAAGGTTAAATTCTTCAGACCATTAAATACTCTTCCAGCCACAAAGCAAGTACTCTATATTAATTAAACTATTGTTAACACTTAAGAAGGAAGTAGTTATTATCAGAGGACATATTTACTGAGAATAAACATACTTTACAATGTTACTTTTCATTTTGAAAAAGAAAGGCTTGTTATTTTTGTAAATATGTGTGTTTTGTGTAAATATCTGTGTTTATGTGCACCATGTGTATGCAGGGACCGTGGACTTCAGAAGAGGGCATTGGATTCCCTGGAACTGAAAGGATCAATGGTTGTGAGCTGCTATGAAGTAGGACCTTACCCTGTATTGTCCCACTGCAAAAGTGTGCTTAAATATTGATTTATCTTTATAGGCCCTACTGTCCCACCAAAATATTTTAAATTGTTCATTTGAGGGCATGTTTGAAAGGCAGTAATGATATTTCATGAAGTCTACTATTCTGGTCCTAAGGATGGTGATGGCACCCTGCCTGGAAGTGATTTAATTGGGAGAAACATGGGACACTTTCCACAAAAACCTGTGCTAAAACCCTTTACAGCTAAAATTTGTACTAATTATAAACACCATTATTATTAAGAAATGTTCTTCAAAATTATTAAATGTTAAGGGAAAGTGATAGGCTTTTCACCCAAACACTTTTCTTATAGCTGAAGTTGAAACTGAGAAAATTCAGCGAGAAAAAGCAAAGACGCATGGCCCCCCTCCATGAGCTAAGTAAGACTTAGACTCACATCTGAGGGTATCGGATGTGATTGAAGCCATCTTCGGATGCTGAGTGGAATCCAGCCACAGCAATTGTTTTGTTCTCTAGAGACTGGTGTATGGAACTACTTCTTCACACTGTTCCTACTTCTTGATTGGCCAGCACAGCATGGGTAGCAAAGTCACCAGATCTTAGTCTCATTGTGCCTCGCCCCCTTGTCTCCTGAGTGGTTATAGTCCAGGGGATTAGGCAGTCTTCTTGAAGCTTAATTTAGAGCCAGAGTAAATGGATTTCTTTCAGTAATACAAAGCTCAAACCACACTGCTTGGGTTCAAGTCTAAAATTTGTCCTTATACTTTGGGTTTTGTTCTGTTGACAGAAATACCTAGGAGTTACATAAGAGCTCCTTGGTTTGAGATTCTCCACTGCCATGCCTCCAGAGATCATATCATTTGTTATTTCCTGAAACAGTTCCTGAGGTGGCCACAGGGCTATGGCCCTCTCCTGCAGAGTCTGTGTGTAACTATCCTTTCCCTACCATACTGCTCAGTGAGATCTTGTCCTCTTAACCCTGGGCTGTTCTCCTGCACCTTTTTTTAAATTTTATTTTCTATATTCATTCTTTACATTCCAAAGGCTTTCCCCTTTCCCAGTTCCCCCCCCCACCATACGTCCCATAAGTCCTCTCCCCCCCCCCCCAACTATTCCCCAGTCACCCCCACACATCATTTCTCTGTTCTGGATCTACAAAATTGGATCCAATCTTTTCAGGCCCAGGGTCCTCTCCTTTCTTCTTGGGAATCATTTGAATTGCTAATTGTGCCTTGAGTATTTAGGGCTTCTGGGCTCATTAATATCCACTTATCAGTGATTGCATTTCATGTGTATTCTTTTGTGATTGAGTTAACTCGCTTAGGATGATATTTTCCAGATCTAACAATTTGCCTACAAATTGCATGAATTCATTATTTTTAATTGCTGAGTAGTATTCCATTGTATAAATATACCACATTTTCTGTATCCATTCCTCCATTGAGGGAGATCTGGGCTCCTTCCAACTTCTGGCTATTATAAACAAGGCTGCTATGAACATAGTGGAGCATGTGTCTTTATTGTATGCATGGGAATCCTCTGGGTATATGCCCAGAAGTAGTATGACAGGGTCCTTTAGAAGTGACATGCCCAATTTTCTGAGGAACCGGCAGACTGATTTCCAGAGCAGTTTTACCATTTTGCAATCCCACCAACAGTGGAGGAGTGTTCCTCTTTCTCCACATCCTCCCAGCACCTGTTGTCTCTTGAGGTTTTAATCTTAGCCATTCTGACTGGTGTGAGGTGGAATCTCAGGGTTGTTTTGATTTGCATTTCCCTGATGACTAATGATGTTGAACATCTCTTAAGGTGTTTTTCAGCCATCTGATTTTTTTCTGGTGACAATTCTTTGTTTAGCTCTATACCCCATTTTTTTAATTTAAATTTTTATTTTCTATATTCTATGTTTACATTCCAAAGGCTTTCCCCTTGCCCAGTTTTCCCCCACCATATGTCCCATAATTCCTCTCCCCCCCAACTATTCCCCAATCATCCCCCCCCCAGGATTTCTCTGTTCTGGGTCTACAAAACTGGATCCAATCTTTTCAGGCCCAGGGTCCACTCCTTTCTTCTTCTTGAGAATCATTTGACTTGCTAATTGTGCCTTGAGTATTTAGGGCTTCTGGGCTCATTAATATCCACTTATCAGTGATTGCATTTCATGTGTATTCTTTTGTGATTGTGATTTCTTTATGCCCAATTTTCTGAAAACTGCCAAGCTGATTTCCAGAGCGGTTTTCTTTGGGGTCTAACTTCTTGAGTTCTTTGTATATACTGGATATTAGCCCTCTGTCGGATACAGGGTTGATGAAGAGCTTTTCCCACTTTGTTGGTTGCCGTTTTGTCCTTCTGACAGTGTCCTTTGCTTTACAGAAACTTTGTAATTTTATGAGGTCCCTTTTATCAATTCTTGATCTTAGAGCATAAGCTATTGGTGTTCTGTTCAGGAAATTTCCCCCTGTGCCCATGTCCTCCAGGATCTTTCCAAGTTTCTTTTCTAATAGTTTCGTGTGTCTGGTTTTATGTGGAGGTCCTTGATCCACTTGGAGTTGATCTTAGTACAAGGAGATAAGAGTGGGTTGATTCGTATTCTTCTGCATGTTGACCTCCAGTTGAACCAGCACTGTTTTTTGAAAAGGCTATCTTTTTTCCACTGGATGGTTGTGGCTCCTTTATCAAAGATCAAGTGACCATAAGTCTGTGGGTTCATTTCTGGGTCTTCAATCCTATCCATTGATCTACTTGCCTGTTGCTGTACCAATACCATGCAGTTTTTAACACAATTACTCTATAGTACTGCTTGAGGTCAGGGATATTGATTCCCACAGAAGTCCTTTTATTGTTGAGAATAGTTTTAGCTATCCTGGGTTTTTGTTGCTCCAGATGAATTTGAGAATTACTCTTTCTAAATCTATGAAGAATTTAGTTGGGATTTTGATGGGGATTGCATTGAATCTATAGATTTCTTTTGGCAAGATGGCCATTTTTACTATATTGATCCTGCCAATCCAGGAGCAAGAAATATTTTTCCATCTTCTGAGGTCTTCTTTGATTTCTTTCTTCAAGGACTTGGAGTTCCTGTCATACAGATCTTTGGCTTGTTTGGTTAGAGTTACGCCAAGGTACTTTATGTTGTTTGTGGCTATTGTGAAGGGTGTTATTTCACTAACTTCTTTCTCAGCCTGCTTGTCCTTTGAGTACAGGAAGGCTACTGATTTGCTTGAGTTGATTTTATAACCTGCCACTTTGCTGAAGTTGTTTATCAGCTGTAGAAGTTCTCTAGTGGAGTTTTTGGGTCGCTTAAGTAAACTATCATATCGTCTGCAAATAATGATAGTTTGACTTCTTCCTTTACAATTTGTATCTTTTTGACTTCCTTATGTTGTCTAATTCCTCTCACAAGAACTTCAAGTACTATATTGAAAAGATATGGAGAGAGAGGGCAGCCTTGTCTAGTCCCTGATTTTAGTGGGATTGCTTCAAGTTTCTCTCCATTTATTTTGATGTTGGCTACTGGTTTGCTGTAGATTGCTTTTACTATGTTTAGCTATGAGCCTTGAATTCCTGCTCTTTCCAAGACTTTTAGCATGAAAGGATGCTGAATTTTGTCAAATTCTTTTTCAGCATCTAATGAGATGACCATGTGGTTTTTTTCATTAGTTTGTTTATACAGTGGATTACATTGATGGATTTCCGTATATTGAACCATCCCTGCATCCCTGGGATGAAGCCTACTTGATCTTGGTGAATGATCGTTTTGATGTGCTCTTGGATTCGGTTGGCAAGAATTTTATTTAGTATTTTTGCATCGATATTCATAAGGGAAATTCTCCTGTAGTTCTCTTTCTTCACTGGATCTTTGTGTGGTTTTGGTATCAGTGTAACTGTGGCTTCATAGAACAAGTTGGGTAGTCTTCCTTCTGTTTCTATTTTGTGGAATAGTTTGAAGAGTATTGGTGTTAAGTCTTCTTTGAATGTCTGGTAGAATTTTGCACTAAAACCATCTGGTCCCGTACTTTTCTTGGTTGGGAGGCTTTCTATAAACCCTTCTATTTCTTTAGGGGTTACTGGACTATTTAGCTGATCTAATTGATCCTGATTTAATTTTGGTATTTTGTATCTGTCTAGGAAATTGTCCATTTCCTCCAGATTCTCCAGTTGTGTTGAGTAAAGACCTTTGTAGTAGGATCCGATGATGTTTTGAATTTCCTCAGTTTCTGTTGTTATGTCCCCCTTTTCATTTCTAATTTTGGTAATTTGGATACTATCTCTGTGTCTTTTGGTTAGTCTGGCTAAAGGTTTATCTATCTTGTTGATTTTCTCAAAGAACAAGCTCCTGGTTTTGTTGGTTCTTTGTATGGTTTTCTTTGTTTCTACTTGATTGATTTCAGCCCTGAGTTTGATGATTTCCTCTCTTCTACTCCTCCTGGTGAATTAACTTCTTTTTCTTTCAGGGCTTTAAGGTGTGCCGTTAAGCTGCTAGTGTATGCTCTTTCCAGTTTCTTTTTGGATGCACTTAGAGATATGAGTTTTCCTCTTAGCACTGCTTTTATTGTGTCCCATAGATTTGGGTAGGTTGTAACTTCATTTTCATTGAATTCTAAAAAGTCTTTGATTTCTTTCTTTATTTCTTCCTTGACCAAGGTGTCATTGAATAAAGCATTGTTCAGTTTTCATGTGTATGTGGGCTTTCTGTTGTTTTTGTTGCTATTGAAGACCACTTTTACTCCATGGAGGCATGGGATTAGCTCGATCTTCTGATATTTGTTGACATCTGTCTTGTGACCAATTATATGACCAATTTTGGAGAAGGTACCATGTGGTGCTGAGAAAAAGGTATATTCTTTTGCTTTAGGATGAAATGTTATATATATATATATATATGTTAAATCCAGTTGGTCCAAAGTTTCAGTTAGTTTCACTGTGTGCCTGTTTAGTTTCTGCTTTCCTGATCGGTCCATTGAGGAGAGTGGAGTATTGAAGTCACCCACAATTATTGTGTTAGGTGCAATGTGTGCTTTAAGCTTTAGTAAGGTTTCTTTTACAAATGAGGG
Organism: Apodemus agrarius; assembly: GCA_964023405.1. NCBI lineage: Eukaryota > Metazoa > Chordata > Mammalia > Rodentia > Muridae > Apodemus > Apodemus agrarius. Next base: position 5,869,212 of record OZ030012.1, on the reverse strand, counting down.
TGCCCTTGCATTTGGAGCATAGATGTTCAGTATTGAGAGCTCTTCTTGGTGGATTTTCCCTTTGACCAGCAAGAAGTGACCTTCCAAGTCTCTTTTGATGACTTTAGGTTGAAAGTCAATTTTATCTGATATTAGAATGGCTACTCCAGCTTGTTTCCTGAGACCATTTGCTTGTAAAATTGTCTTCCAGCCTTTTCCTCTAAGACAGTGTTTGTCTTTAACACTGAGATATGTTTCCTGTATGCAGCAAAATGTAGGGTCCTGTTTCCATATCCAGTCTGTTAGAATATGTCTTTTTATTGGGGAATTGAGTCCATTGATGTTAAGAGATATTAAGGAATAGTAATTATTACCTCCCGACATTTTTGAAATTATTTTTTTATATTTGAGAGGTTATCTTCTTTTGGGTTTGATGAGAGGAGGTTTCTATCTTTCTTCTTCTGCGGTGTGGTTTCCCTCCTTGTGTTGGTGTTTTTCCCCTATTATCCTTTGTAGGGCTGGGTTTGTGGAAAGATAGTGTGCAAATTTGGTTTTGTCATGGAATACCTTGGTTTCTCCATCTATGGCAATTGAAAGTTTTGCTGGGTATAGTAGTTTTGGCTGAAGTTTGTGTTCTCTTAGAGTCTGCATGATATCTGCCCAGGATCTTCTAGTTTTCATGGTCTCAGGTGAGAAGTCTGGTGTAATCCTGATAGGTCTTCCTTTATATGTTACTTGGCCTTTTTCTCTTGCTGCCCTTAATATTCTTTCTTTGTTTAGTACGTTTGTGGTTTTGATTATTATGTGATGGGAGATATTTCAGTTCTGGTCCAGTCTGTTTGGAGTTCTGTAGGCTTCTTGTATATTCATGGGCATCTTTCTCTTTAGGTTGGGGAAATTTTCTTCCATAATTTTGTAGAAGATATTTACTGGCCCTTTAAGTTGTATATCTTCCCTCTCATCTATGCCTATAATCTTTAGGTTTGGTCTTCTCATTGTGTCCTGGATTTCTTGGATGTTTTGGGTTACAAGATTTTTGCATTTTCTATTTTCTTAGACTGTTGAATCAATGGTTCCTATGGTATCTTCGGCACCTGAGATCCTTTCTTCTATATCTTGTATTCTGTTGTTGATATTTGCATCTATGGCCCCTGATTTCTTCCCAAGGTTTTCTATCTCCAAAGTTGTCTCCCTTTTTGATTTCTTAGCTGTTTCTACCTCTATATTTAGATCCTTCATGGTTTTGCTCAGATCGTCCACTTACTTGTTTGTATTTTCATGTATTTCTTTAAGATTTTTTGTGTTTCTTCTTTTATGACTTCTACTTGTTGGCCCATGTTCTCCTTTATTTCTTTAAGTGATTTTTGTACTTCCTCCTTATTGACTCCTAATTTTTGATCCATATTCTCCTGAATTTCTTTAAGTGATTTTTGTGTTTGCCTTGAAAGAGCTTCATATTTTTGATCCATTTTCTCCTGTATTTCTTTAAGAGATTTATCTATGTTCTACTATCAGCATCCTGACCAGTGATTTTAGATCCAAATCTTGTTTTTCTGGTGTGGTGGGGTATCTGGGACTTACTGCTGTCGGGGTGCTGGGTTCAGATGCTGCCATATTTCCTTGATTTCTGTTAGTAATGTTCCTACATTTGCCTTTTGCCATCTGGTTTTCTCTGGCCTTAGATGGTCTTGTAGTCACTAGCTCGTGCTTGAACCTCCTGTGGACTCGAAAGGCTGTTTCCCCACCACTGGATTACTGGGTTTCCCTGGCACAGATTGCTGATGTGTTGTTCTCCTCTTGGGTGCTGTTGGACACCTGTTGCATCTTGCTCTAAGCAATGTTATATTCGGTTATCTCTGTGGACCTGATGCTGCTTGTCTTCTCTGGATCTGTTTGCTTAGTTCAGTCAGCAGCAAGGATGCTGTCTGAGGCCTCGGGGAGTGGGGAGTGGGGAGTGCGGAGTGCGGAGTGCAGGGCCTCCCAGAGGGCCGGGAACCCACGCCCTGCTGGAACACAGGAACTGCTGCTCTGCCAAGCTTCAGTTCTTAGATGACTGGCTGGTGACCCGGGTCCCCCGGAGATCTTAAACTTGGGATATCTCGGGTATCTGGTCTTGTCCGCTCAGTCTAAGCACCTGCCACCAAGATGGTCGCGGATGAGCAGAGTGCAGGGTTCCCCTCAGAGCACAGAGCCCACGCCTGGTTAGGGCCCAGGAACCCTGCTCTGCCCGGTTCGCTGCCAGGCGGTCTTGCGACCCCAAAGATCCCAAGTTCTGGGTATCACGGGTACCTGGCTCCGCTCTCCTTAGTCCGGACCACTGCAAGGATGCTGGCAGTGGCTGCTGGATGTGGGTAGTGCAGCTAGCATGTCCCTCCTGTCACCTTGTAAGGGCCATGTCTTCAGACAGACACAGAAGCTTCTGAGCAGGAGATTGGTTCTGGCCAGTGCTTTCTCTTGGAGGCATCCTCAAGTCCTATGCCTTGAAGAAGACGATGGAGAATGAACTAGCTTCAACTCTAGATGAAACTTATCCTGCCAGTTTCCAAAGCACAAGCTTCACCACAAGCTAAGTCATTTCCTTATGAAATGTCAGCCATTTCCATATGAAAATTTTAATCAGTGTAATGTCAACAAAATATACAAGTATATCATCCTCCATGCTGGCATAAGTATATTTGTAAATTTCTTTCCCTTCCCTGTGAGTGGGGCCTGGGGACACAGCTCAGCACAATGCTCACTCTGGTGCTCTTTCAGAGAACCCAGGTTCAATTCCCAGCAGCTTACAGCTGTCTATAACTCAAGTTCCAGGTCATCTGACACCTTGTTTTTACTTCCATGGACACCAATCATGTACATGGTTTGCAAACATGCATACAGACAAAACAAACATAAAATAAAAATTAATAAATCTTACATTAACTGCCAATCAATGGCCCCAGGCTTCTACTGCTTTTCTTTAATCTCTTGCATGTAGCTCTGGACTGAAGGCAATAATAAAAGTCTTTCCCCTGCCCCTTGGCTCATTCCCACTGCAGGATATTGACTGTAAAGCCTCTAGAAACATTTATTGAATGTCAATTATGCTCTGAGCACTGTGTCACAGATTTCTAACTCATAATGTCTAAGGCAGTGGAGATGATGACATTTCTGTGGTTTTGTGAGATCAGATTGAAAAAAATCAACAAGGGATAAAAGAAAGCCTTGTAAGCCAACCAAGGGCTCTAGTACATTGTAATATATGACATGTCCATGTGACATCAGAGCTGTTCTAAGTAATGGGGGCAGCCTGGGAACAAGACAGAGCTATGGCTCTCCATAAAAGAAGGGGTGAGTTCAATCTAGAGGAAGGCAGGTGCTATGTTGAGCATTAATGAGAAGCTGGGTTCCAAAGCCTGGTCTCAACTGACACAGCCTTAGCCTGCACTAGTCCCAACTGACATAGCCTTAGCCTGCACTGGTCCCAGCTGACACAGCCTTAGCCTGCACTGGTCCCAGCTGACACAGCCTTAGCCTGCACCTGGAGAGGTGTCTGCGCCTCCCACACTGCTGGAGCATGCTTTGCTTCAGGACTCAGACAGTGAGAAGGACACAGCTTATGTGTATATTCATCACACAATCTAAGGATGTGAGTGAAAGTCTCGGCAAGTGCAGTGTTATGCCTCTGCCTGGACATCACTTTACAGCAGTGCCAGGGAACAGCCTGGCAGAGTCTGGGAGGAAGAACAACTGCCCACCTGCAAAGAACTGCCCAGGGGCCATATTTACTGAAACCCGATAATGAATCACTGATAAATAACGCATCTTCCAGTTTGCTAGCACCCATACATCTTTGCTTGGTTTTAATGTAAAATTGTATTGTGTTATGTGTCAGGCAGAATTCTAGGTTCTGCAGGTTCAGAAACATCCTAAGTCTACATAATTCTGGGTTTATAATATATCACAAGGGCTAGAGAATTCTCATTGCATGGAGAGGCTTCATGGAGGATATTCAACACTGATTAGTAGGCCAGGCAGAAAAAGATTCTGAGAGAAGACTAGAGCTTTCTAGAGAAATGGTTCCAGATCTATAACACGGCATGCAAATTCTGAAGATAAGAAAAGATCAGGTACCTCAATGAGATCATTAAAATATTAAAAACCTTTATCTTCCTACTTTGGAGCTAAGTTATCCCTTGCAGTAATATTTTCAAAGGAAACAAAATACTAATACAGCAAAAGCTTGATACTGTAGCTGGAAACAGACCAATAACAGAATCCTTAAAACTCCCTTTTAAACATTTTATGAGCCCAGATTCCTTAGAAGTAGAGCTTAAGGCAGGAACTAGAAAGCAAGTGAGTCATTCCTGAAGAGCTCTTTAGAAGTTGTAAAGAAGAATCACTGCTGGGAAACAGTGAAGAAGACTTTGGGTAGAGGGGCATACACATGGAGGCAGGGGGAGGGGTTGGGGGTCTTTGGGGAGAGGGGAAAATTGGGAAAGGGTTTACCATTGGAAATGTAAATGAAGATGATATTCAATAAATATAATTAAAATAATTAAGCATTGACTCTGTGCACTGGAAAGCACTAGGAGCAGGACTCATAGAAGAGCCACCCTTCCTTCTGTCTTAAGTGACCTCAGGCCTTCCTGCGACTCCATTGTGCTAGCCACCCAATGGCATCCAGAACTAAGTCACATACACCTCCTCAGAAAGCCAGGAGGAAAGGAAAGTGTGGGGTGTATTCTGACATTCTTGCCAGTATTACAGGGGTTAGGTAAAGGAGAGAGAGAGAGAGAGAGAGAGAGAGAGAGAGAGAGAGAGAGAGAGAGAGAGAGAGAGACATGAGTCCTGCTGTCCTGAGGCTGAATTCTGGAAATCGGGGCTTCTCAGCTGGAGGTCTGAAATGTGGGCTGCTATGTTTCAGAAAGCCTGACATCTGTGTTGGTCTTTCATTTGTCCAAAGTGAATCACAGATTCCTGAAAGAATCATAAACTTGGTTTTGCAGTTGTCTGAAGGCTAGGTCAAAGGACAGTGTTTTTCTGTCTTGTGATTGGGTTGGAATGACATACTCCTACAGTGAATTTTGTAGTGTCATAAAAACATCGAGGCACCCCAGAAGCCTCCTCTGCATGCCTCCTGAACTTACCACTCCCTCCCTAAGCTGGCCTTTCAGAACGGAATCACGTCATGTTTTACAGGAGTTGAATTTGGATATGTATGTTGTTTCTGAAACATTCCAGCTTGAATTCCTTTTAATAGTTTAGCATACTGGGCAATATAAGGACATTCTGGTAGATATCTTTAGAATTAGTTTTCTTTTTATGGCCATCCTTATTAAGCTATCTTCCCTTATAAATAGTACATAGAGAAACTAATTATCCATTGCTCTTATAAGGCAACAATGGCTTATGTTTCATGATTTGGAGAATATGAGGTCATGTGGCATATGTTTATAAACCACTCTTCTGTTTTCAATATCGTTCTTGATCCTGCTGGATGTTGTGAAGGGAAAGTGGAAATTATTCCCTCTTCTGAGAAAATAACAAAATAGAGGAAATAAATGAAAGAAGGACAAGTTAAACTGTCCCACATTACGTGATAAAATTGCCAAGTTCACAGACATGAACTGGTATGCAGATGAACGACTTATGAAGACTCTTGAGTCCTTATCAGGCAAACAATATTTCATTGCCAGGAGAATGTGAATAAATGCCTGTACTTGTTTCTTTAAATACAGCTTTTGCCACTTGGAGTTCGTATAAAAATCAGTAAGTGACTCATCACATTTAAGGGCTCTAAAGCTCTTTTGGAAAGAGCATATGAGGTGACAAAATAATCCGTGCGGTATGCACTCAATACTTGCACTCAGACTTCCCAAGCACAGGCACACACTGGAGTTATCCATAAGCTTCTGGGATTATCCCAGAAACTCTAACAGTTGTCAACAAACTGTATGGATGCTCCTCATTTTAGATATGCCTAAGAATCATGCCCAATGATTTCTTTCAATGGTGATGCATCCCAGTTTCAGCATACACCAAGGTAGAGTGTGTCTCAAACCAAACTCCTGACTCTCAACTATCCACAGATGTTCAGTTGAAAATTCCTCAATACACACTGTATTACGTTGTACTGAGGTATACTTCCATGGAATCTTGCCTATATGTGTATGGAGAACAATCTATTCACTAAACCATTTCTAAAGCCCCCAGAGATTAATCCAGAAATACATCCATCCTGAGATTTTCTGGGAACCCCAGTGAACCCCTCCAAATTTCATTTCTTCGTTGCCTCAAGGGAAACAATCACATTATTTGCAGTAAATATCTGGGGGGGGGTGGGTTCATGTAGAAGATCTGGGTAATGGTAAGCCTACCAGCTGTTGGTGTGTCCAGAAATTTTCTGAAGCAAAATTCTAAGTCAGAGCTCCCTTGTGGATATCAGAGGAACACAACCGGTTATAGCCACTATTTCACAAGAAAAGCCAACTAAAGCCACCAAAAGTAGAAAGTAAACTTCTTGTTTAAAAAAAAAACTACATGAAGATATTTGTGACACAAAAAGGCAAAGACTGACTATTATTATATTATATCATATTATAATATATCATACTCTTCTTTATGAAGGAAATAACTAATATCCCAGCGGGGACATAGAAAAAGCGTGAGAACCACCAGCTCACAGAAAGAATAACTAGTAACCAAGATGATTGAATACGAACTAGGTTGTTTTCTAGTAGCTAGCCTCCCACTGTCTCTTCAGCTTGAAATCCTATTTGCTGCAGACATCACAATAGAAATTTTAAAATCACAATCAGAATATATGCATTGCTTGAAGCATAAGCAACGCATATTGATCAAACCAGTTCATTAAAATCTCAAGAATAATGAAGGCCGAGGAATACCTTCCATGGTGTGTATCACCACACCTCCAGGGCATAAGACAAAGGGGGGAAAGGAGCCACCAGTTCTGCTGCATCAAAGAAGGGTTTAAAGATGCAGACGCTCTGCAATAACAAATAACAAGAGGGAAATTGCCTCTCTGCACTTTGATGTTTTGTGAGACCTTGTGACCTTCATAGGAACTCACTGGCCCCCTCTTCCTCTGAACTGCTCTGCTGCCTGGTGACTTGAGCATCTCTGCGAGTCAGATTTTAATGACAAGGGATTGATTTTTTTTTTGCAAGATAAAAGATTCTTTGAGATAATTCTAGTGGCATGAGGGAGGATCTAGCAGAATTTTGGGGAGAGTCTGAGAAAACAACCTCATCTAAGAGAGTTCCAGTGAGTATCTAGGAGCAGAAATTGGGATAAATTCTCAACATTCGTTAAGTACCTAGGGGGATGGCATGTACACGAGTGTGGCTGACACGGTTTTCACAAGCCGAGAGGTTCAGTGAGGCCACGGGAAGATGGCTAATCTGTCCCAGTTCTCTGGAGCTGGGAGCTCTCATTGACTGCCAGAATTGTCAGGAAAACCAAGAAAGTTTCCAAAGAAATGGAAATGAGTTAGCTGTTCAGCAAGGCAAGAAGCAAGACAGCAACACACAATTGTTAAATGTTGACTTTGTGCCGTGCGCAGGGTAGTGTGTGCAGGGTACCACAGTCAGGCTTGTAGGTGTGCATTCGTACTGTGTGCAGTATGTTAGACACTGGGAGATGGGGTACTGTTCAGACATGAGCACACATGATTCCTGACCTTAGAACAGTGCTTCTCAACCTTCCTAATGCTGTGACCCTTTAATAGTGTTTCTCAGGTCATGGTGACCTCCAATCACAACATTTTATTACTACTTCATAGCTGCAGTATTCCCACTGCATAAATCATAATGTAAATATTTGATATGCAGGATATCTGATCTGTGACCCCAAAGGAGTCATGACCCACAGCCACTTTAGAGGGTTTAAGGATGTCACATAAAGGGTTAACTGAAGAACAATGTGATTATGTCCTGAAGATACTTTTGACATTAAGATAACCATAGTAGCAGGTGAGGAAGTGTGGGGAGTGAAAGAGTTTAAAAAGATTATCAGCACAATGCTCAAGTTTCTGCTGGCTTAGTCCTAACACATGGTGGCCCACAGCAAATGCTCTTTGAATCACATTGGCATGTGTTTTGGAGATAAGTGTGAAAGGATCAGTATTGGCTCAAGACGCCCAAGACCAAACTGTCAACAGAAAGGAGACTTATTTGACCCACAGGGACAGAAGGCAGAGGAATAGGACAAGACAGGAGATAGAGCACAGAGGAGAAGAGAAAAAGAAGAGGAGGAAGTGCTATTTGTCCCAGAGAAGGGTAAAAAGACAAAGAACTCTCCAGATAGGGAGGGGACAAACACGGCCCATAGACAAATGGTGGTTTATAAAGGTAAATGAAAAATCCTGTGTTAAGATGAGGGGGTTAATTTAAATTGAGCCTGTTAGTTATGTGATCCAAAGTGATCCAGCTTTTGATTGCTGGACTTCAACATTTTGATAGCTGGAACTTGGTAATCAGCCTCAGGAAGAGGAAGTGGCCAAAGGAATAGACCTTTATCTGGGGCTAGCTTTAGGAATGTAATCTAAGTTTTTTTTAACAAGGTGGAGGGGATGGTAGAGAAGTGGAGCAGGGCAAGGCCTGCCACAGCCACGTTTGCTATGCTCAAGCTGCCTGAAATCCCTTCATGCAATTAAATAAAAGAGAGAGAGGGACTGTGTGTACGTATGGATTGGGGCCTAGCTTCTGTTCCAGACAGGTGGTCAAACGCTGCTGTCATTACAAGCCCAGAACTCTGGTCCTCTGGTTCTCCATTTCAATAAACTGAATTTGAGAGACTGAAAGATGGCGCGTTTGCAATGCAGCCTGAGATTTGAATCTGAATGTGTGTGTGGCGCGTGTGTGAGTCCACGCTGCAGAGGCAGAGACAGGACGGTGGCTGGCCTTTGGTTGCTGGCCAGCCAGTCTACAGGACCTGGTGACCTGCAAGTCCTGTGATGGAGCCTGTTGTGAAAACTAAGGTGGAGTGTGACTGTGAAGATACACAGTGCTGACCTCTGGTTTCCACACAAGCACGCAGACACAAAAGAAACAAGTAAAATTGTATTAATCACTTAGAAATACTGGGTTCTGGGAAACTGATTCAAGATAAGTTTTACACATACAGAGAGAGACAGAGAGAGAGAGACAGAGAGAGATAACAGGCTGATAGAATATATATGTACAATGATATGACTACTGTAGTTTGGGAATCAAAGCATCTTTTAAAAGCAATTAACAACGAAAAAGAGGGAGAAAAACAGAACTGGAAAATAGGGCCCAGAGCGGCTCCTCTTTTAGCTCAGGAAATCGGATGACTCATTCTTTGTACTGTTTGTCAAAGCTGCTTAATGGATGGGATGTCACTAGTCATGATTCAGTGTTGTGATGTAATTTAAGGAACAGGGTTTTGATACTGAGGGTGATCTGTGGTCACCTAAACCTTGTCACCAGCTGGTGTGCAACTTGAGACAGGTCACTTCCCTTCTCTGGCAAGAGTTTCCTTATTGTTGTAATAAGGACTTCACCAGGCAAACCATAAGGACAGTTCTACAGCCATTATATGGGAGAGATGGGTTAAAGTTCTTACCCATCAAATGTGAGAACTGAAATCCAGATCTTCATAGCCCATGTAAATGGTGAGTGGATAGAGGCTGGGCTGTAGTAATTGCAGCCTCAGAGGACAGAGACAGGGGATCACAGAGCAAGCTGGTTATCAAGACCAGAGCTATTGGTAAGCTCTGGGTTTGACTGAGAAACCCTGCCTCATTGAATAAGATAGATCAACCAAGGATGATTCTGAACACAAACTTTGGACTTCCCCTTACATGTATACACAGGTGCATATGCATCCCAAACACACATGTAAAATATATACATACACACAGGTACAGTCCATATACACATACATAAAAATGGAATTTTCATTTTAAATAAAGCAATAACATCTTGGATCTTTATTCCTTTGTACTCTATGTTTTTTTCATTGCTGCTTTGTCTTCATAGCAAATACTTTCTCGTGTTTAATGAACTGACCTCATGACATGTGGTGACATGATGTAAGGAAGGAGCCCTTAATGAGGGTTACATCTGATTGGGAAGTTGTTCTTACCCAAACACTGAAGCAGAGGAGAAGCAGAGGAGAAGATAAAGATGTTTGACCCTAGAAGACAATCCTTTTTGGTTCCTTATATCAATAAGCATGTTAGTGAGATTCAAAAAGAAACCAGTCCAGAAGGCTTCCAGTGGGATTTGTCTGAGCACCCATTTACAGAATGTCACTTCTCAGGAATCATAGATCAAGCCTTAACACTTTGTGTTTTACAAGGACACATCCCTTTGTGAGCTTTAGGTCTTGCTATTCATTTTGGGGAAAAGGACTTGGATGAAGGAAAAGTTACCAAAGCCTGAAATACTCTTTCCTCCTTCTGGTCTATGAGAATAGTTGCTACAAGATGTATTTCACTCCAGGAACAACCAACTGGAGGGAAGATGTAATATAGTATGCTTCTCGGTTTACTCCATAGCAGAGAAGAAGAGGAAAGAATTACCTGCAAGCTCCTATGTCATCTTGTAAAGAACAAAAATTTGTTCTAAAGGACTCAGAATCTCCTGTGTTCCCGTGTTGCTGGAAGATGAATGTGTATGCAGGATGGATGTTTTACTGTATCCCACAAAAGGGATAAATAAGGAATGGGCTACGTGGGTATACCAATGGATACCAGCATGAAGTAAGATGCTCTCAGGGTGCCTCAGAGCCCGGAAGGCATGCATTCTGTGACAGCAGCTAGACTAAGACAGAAGGGCCAAGGTCTAAGTAGTTCTTTGAAAGTTTCTCATATGCTTTTAATTTTCCAGGATCTAATGAGAGGGTGTTCATGTCAATATGTGGTTTGATTCATATGGAGGCTGTCCACTAGATCTACGAGAAGCCCAGAATAAGATATACCTGGGTCCTTCAGTACGGAGGCTTTTCAGTATGAACAGACCACATGTCTTTGAAATTAGTATGGAAAGAGGAAAATATTTTAATGTATATTACAAGTCCCTTCTTCCTAAGATAATAAATTCTAAGTATTGGCTGTTTCATCAAAAATTAAAAAGTCACATATGGTTTTCAGGATAGACAAGGAAAACATATGAAATTGGGCTTCCATGATGAACCGCAGAATAAACGACTTTTTAGTTTGTCCAATAGATGAGCCACAGAGGATGGACCTAAACTCTGCCCTGTTTGATGTGCCCCTTGTAAACCTTTTGGATTCCAACCACAAGATCATGATAAACCATTCTTCCCTCTAAAGTGTGGACAGCCCAGCACAGCTGGGCATAAAGCCTTGTCCTTACACTGAACACTCCGGCCACTAGATTTTGTTGCCTGCACACCCGGTGTCTGGAGCCGCTCTCCAGCCTTGGTCGGATGCCTTCTGCTGGCAGTAATGAGTTTCAGCACCAGCCTGATATTTGTCTGCCTGCCCCCCAGTGCTGTGTTTACACCATGCAGAATTGAATGCCACATTTGTCAACTGATCAAAGCCAAGAAAGCGTTTGGCTTCTCTGATCACCTCTCTTGGCTAAGGAAAAATAAGTACAGAGAGAGAATCAAACAATCTTTCATGCATTGTGTGATGCATAAATGAACTTTAAAAGTTATTCTAAAATATTGAAACACTGACCTTGAGTTTATTACACATTAGTTATTGCACAGTAGATTTGATGTGCTTTCAATGAAATTAACACAGCTCAAAATCCCATCTTTTGATTTGTTTCCCATTTCTGTTTTGTTTTCTTTTTCTTTTTCTGTATATCTGATTCTAGTTGCTTATGTGCCAAGAGAGAGCTGTGCATGTAGTCCCGTATGTTCATATGCAATACCCTTGTAGAGGCTGCAAGCATTGAGGGCTTCAACATTCCTGTCACACATTTCTTTTGAATTCAGTAGCTATGGATCGAGAGCCCCAAGTCCATGAATTTTTTAATTGAAATTCTGTGACTAGGAGCTTTGGTAGCACTCCTGATTTCAAACTCTTGCCAATAGTATATACCATGTCATACAGTGTCATTAAATGTTCACAAAGACTTTACCATAAAATTCACTCTACACTTAAAAAGCCTGCACTGATCTTCATTTTGCTTTTTAAGATGCACAGATGCTTTGAAAACTAAAGACTTATTTGCAGAATTTCCAAACTCCAAGTCTACTCAAGTATCCATCTGACTTGCTCCAATCATCTGCTTTGGAAATCACCTGCAGACTCCACGAGCTCACCCCCACTCTCAAGGACATCACTTTCTTATAAACAGTGTACAAACTGTACACAGAATCGGCAGGTTCTTACTGGCCTTTCAAGTATTCTCTCCAAGCATCTACTTTGCTATTAGTGGGTTTTAGAGTCTTGCAGAGATTACATAGCATAATTATGATCTTCACATAGTAAAGTAAATGTGCACAATGGGAGAGAAGCAGAAATTATGCTCTCTGTTCATGAAAAGTTTTGCAAAACCAGCCTTAAGTTTTGTCTTGTTTTTGTTTAGTACATGATTCTTTAGACCATTTAGAATACAAACAATTATTTTGACAACAGTCAATTGTTAATCTGCTTTGGCTTTTAACTGTGAACCTAAGTGAGCCAGCAAGCAATGTGCGTTAGGCACACAGTGTGACCACGTTAGGCATACAGTGTGACCACTAAGCTGACATCCCAACCACAGCCTGGCGAAACCTTTATAAGACAAGACTCATTTGGCTGAAAACGACATTATAGAATGCACCTGGGACATCCAGTAGCATAGTTACACCAAAACTCTATTTTGAAAGAATCAGGGAAAGAATCAGGTTCATAGAGTTTTGATGTAACTATGCTACTGAATGTCCCAGGCGCTTAAATTCTGCAATGTCATTTTCAGTAAAATGGTAAAAATTTCTGCCAGATGATCTTTGTGAAGGCTAAATAGGACAGTTATGTAAATAAACTTGCATCATGCCTGGCTTATAATAATATCCCAGTAAATACATAGATAAACTTCTTTAAAAGTGTGTGTTTCCAAACCAGAGTCTACATCATGGTCGTGTGGAGATGGCAGTAGTGGCTGCCCCCTGGCACATCTGACTGCTTTGTGTGGGACACATTTTGGAGTACTCCAAACATTTGGTACATTTCTCTTCAGTCTTGTAATAGTCATGCATTCAGGCCATAAGCATTTACTAAGACTTAAATGTGAATTAATTGCTATGTAGATAACTATAGCCAAGATCTTGTAAGAAGAGCTCTGGTTGCCTATCACTATTTGGGCTGTGGAAGAGTCACTGGCCCGAGCCAGACACAACTTTGTAATCATTAGGTTTTAGACTTATGGATTGAAAGTTGTTTAAGTTTTGATAATTTCTTGATTTATAAACTGAGATAGGAGCAACTATGTTGCCCAACATCAGTAATATTGAAATGAAAAAAGGAAGGAGAAGAAGAAGAAGAAGAAGAAGAAGAAGAAGGAGGAGGAGGAGGAGGAGGAGGAGGAGGAGGAGGAGGAGGAGGAGGAGGAGGAGGAGGGGAGGACAAGGAGGAGGAGGAGGAAAGAGAAGGAAAGAGAAGAGAAGAGAAAAGAGAAGAGAAAAAAGAAGAGAAGAGGAGAGGAGAGGAGAGGAGAGGAGAGGAGAGGAGAGGAGAGGAGAGGAGAGGAGAGGAGAGGAGAGGAGAGGAGAGGAGAGGAGAGGAGAGGAAAGGAGAGGATCCTTTTGGTTACCATCTGCACCCAGGAGCTGGGGCTGTTCCATGGCCCTCTGTGTCCTGCCAAGAGAAAGCTGGACTCTCAGGAGTAATGACACAGGCCAGACCCAAAGGAGGGATAAGCTTCTGCCAGAGACAGCAAGACCAACTAACACCAGAGATAACCAGAGGGCAAAAAGCAAGTACAAGAACCTTACCAACAGAAACCAAGGTTACTTGGCATCATGAGAACCAAGTTCTCCCACCACAAGTCCTGGATAACCCAACGCACCGGTAAAGCAAGATTTAGATTTAAAAACACATTTTATGTTGCTGATAGAAGACATTAAGAAAGACATAAACAGCTCTCTTAAAGAAATATAGCAGATATCCATCAACAGAGAAATGTATACAGAAAATGTGGTACATTTACACAATAGAGCACTACTCAGCTATTAAAAACACTGAATTCATGAAATTCTTAAGCAAATGGATGAAACTAGAAAATATCATCCAGTGTGAGGTAACCCAGTCTCAAAAGAACACTCATGGTATATACTCACTGATAAGTGAATATTAGCCCAAAAGCCAAGAATACCCAAGATATAATTCACAGACCGCATGAAGCTCATAAAATGGAAGACCAAAGTGTAGATACTTTGGTCCTTCTTAGAAGATGAAACAAAATAGCCATGGATGAGATACAAAGACAAATGTGGAGCAGAGACTGAAGGAAAGGCCATCCAGAGACTGCCCCACCTGGGAATCCATCCCATATACAGTTACCAAACCCAGACACTATTGTGGATGTCAACAAGTGTTTGCAGACAGGAGCCTGATATAGCTGTCCCCTGAGAGGCTCTGCCAGTGCCTGACAAATGCAGAGGGTTATGCTCTCAGACAACCATTGAACTGAGCACAGGGTCCCCAATGGAGGAGCTAAAGAAAGGACCCAAGGAGCTAAAGGGGTTTGCAGCCCCATAGGAGGAACAATAATACGAACCATCCAGTACCCCCAGAGTTTCCAGGGACTAAACCACCAACCAGAGTACACATGGAGGGAGCCATGGCTCCAGATGTATAGCAGAGGACAATCTTGTTGGACATCAATAAGAGGAGTGACCCTTGGTCTTGTGAAGGCTCAATGCCCCAATGTAGGGGAATGCCAGGACAGGGAAGCAGGAGTGGGTAGGTTAGTGAGCAGGGGGAAGGGGGATGGGATAGGAGGATTCTAGAGGGGAAAGAGGAAAGGGGATAACATTTGAAATGTAAATAAAGAAATATCTAATTAAAAAGAGGAAAGAAAAAAACAAAAGAAAAATTTCTAAGTGTCAAGCATATTCTTGATCATGACTTGCTGTATTCCCCAGGCTAAAAGGGCAGAAGGAAGGAAATCTATTGTTATATAAAGAATGCATGTCTAGGAATGACAGAATTTGGCTAGAGACAATTAGCCAGTGGCTATGAGAGGACAGTAGGAAGAGCTGGTTGGTTGAGTAAAGAAGTTTCTAACAGATTCCTATCTGTTAGAATCAAGAGCTCTGGTGTGTGGTCGTAAGAGTGGGGTGGTAATAGATAAAAACCAATGTTCTATATGTTCCAAAGGTTGGAAAAAATGATTTAGAATGTTTTTTCCAAAAATAATAAATATCTAAGGAGATAGGTATGCTTATCCTGATTTTAAAATCACACAATATTTACTGGAGAGATGGCCCAGCAGTCTAAATCACATGCTGTACTTTCAGAAGACTTGGGTTTGGTTCTCAGCACCCACATCTCACATCTGCCTGTAACTCCAGCTCTAAGAAATCCTCTGACTTCTTTCGGTGTCTGGGCTCTCACACTTGTAGATTTACACACACACACACACACACACACACACACACACACAGAAGAAGAGTAATAACAATAAATCTTCAAAAAGTATATGTTGATAGATTCATATCTCCAAATATCATATTGGCGAGCTTTCAAATGTTTAATTTTATGTTTTAAGTATAAGTTTAAAACTAAATCACACACACACACACACACACACACACACACACACACACACACACGAGAATAGACCAACAGCATAAGGAATAAGCTTTCTGTATATTGGAGGTGCTTGACCCTCTCTTCTTGCCTTTAGAGTTGACTTATTTGCAAAGTCTAAAAGTCAAAATAACTTAAAGTTGGAAGGGATATTCTCACTGAACTTAATGGTTGTCCATGTTTATGATTCTAAGAAAGTGACAAAGAAATAGAGAATGAATAATAATTCCCACAAAAACTTGAGGCAACAGGTTAAAACCCCATTTATCCTACTCTGTCTCAGATATCCATCCCTGCTGTGGTATGAGTATGAATGGAGCATACCTCACAAGCACGTGTGTTTATATAAGTGCTCTCTTGCTGCTGCTGCTGCTGCTGTGTGAGAATTTTGTAGAACAATTACAAAATAGAGCCTTGTTAGCAGAAGTCAGTTTCTGGGGCAAGGATTTAGCATTTTATGGCCAGTTTTGACATCCGCTTTACCCTCTGCTTCCTGATTGTGGGTGTATTGAGAGTAGCTAGCTTCTTGGTCCTGTCACCGTGCTTTCTCCACTGTGATGAAATGTGTCCTGTCAAACTGAACCAGAACAAGTCTTCCTTATGTTACTGCTTGTCAGGCATTATGTCAGAGCAATGAGAAAAGTAATGAACAGAAGAACCAGGCTCAGCACCCTAGAGACAAATTCAGTGCAGCCACACCAGGTGGATCTGTTGATGGCATTGCTCCACCCCCAGCACGTGGCTGGTCAATTCTGCCAGCTGGGCAGGTCAGTTCTCCAGGCTGGCAGTGATCCCCTGCACGCTAGTTTTGATGTCAAGCAAAAAAATGTGTGAAAGAAACAGCAGAGTGGATCAGACTGACAACAAATGTCAGCCATGTTCAGTCTTTTTTTTTTCTGTATACACAATCCAAACATCTCAAACAATGTAACCAAGGCACCGTGGACAACATTCAAGGACAGAGGTATGACATGTTGGGAGCCCTAGTTTTCAGCAAATGTAGAGCCGAGAAAGATATTCCCATATTTTAAAAAATACTTTCATCCATTAAGGGAAATAAAAACAGCTTCCTGATATCAAATCCTTTTGCTGATACGACGAAAGCTGGAATTGTTAAATCTATGTCTCATCCATATATAATCTTCAGGGTATAACAGCAACAACAATAACCTTCAGAAATGCTTTATAAAATCTAGCTGTGTCAGGTAAATATTTATAAAAAAAAAACAGTAATTAGTCTCTGAATTTCATGTAGAAGTACACTTTCCCCCAGAACTACTGATGATAATCCTCATTGACCAACCATGGAAGACCATACATTCCTGAAAGTCAAGGATGTCATTACACTAGGAAATTTGTGTGTTGATAAAACAGATGATTTTGATGAGGTGATTCAATCAGAAACAACTCTTGTAAAATTCTTAGGCAAGTGGGTAGAACTGGAAAATATCATCCTGAGTGAAGTAACCCAATCACAAAAGAACACACATGTTATGCACTAAACTGATAAGTGGATATTAGCCCAGAAGCTTGGAATACCCAAGACATAATTCACATATCAAATGATGCCCAAGAAGAAGGAAGAACAAAGTATGGATACTCTGGTTCTTCTTAGAAGGGGGAACAAAATAACCACAGAAGGAGATTACAAAGTGTGGAGCAGAGACTTAGGGAAAGACCATCCAGAGACTACCCCACCTAGTGATCCATCCCATATATATTACAAAACCCAGACAGTATTATCAATGCCCACAAGTACTTGCTGACTGGAGCCAGATATAGCTGTCACCTGGGAGGCTCTGCTAGTGCCTGACAAATACAGAGGGGGACACTCTCAGCCAACCATTGAACTCAGCACAGGGTCCCCAGTGGCGGGGGGGGGGGCTATAGAAAGGCCCCAAGGAGTTGAAGGGGTTTGCAGCGCCGTAGAGGAATAACGATATGAGCCACCCAGTACTCCCATACCTCCCAGGGACAAAAATATCAACCAGATAGGACACATGGTGTTACTCATGGCTCCAGATGCATAGGCAGCAGAGGATGGCCTTGTTGGACATCAAAGGGAGGAGAGGCCCCTGTCCTGGAAAGGCTAGATGCACTAGTGTTGGGGAATACCAGGACAGGGAAGTGGGAAGGGGTTGATTGGGGAACGAGGGAGGGAAGATGGCTTATGGGACTTCTGAAGGGAGGACCAGGAAAGGGGAAATCATTTGGAATTTAAACAAAGAATATATCTAATAAAAAAGAGGAAAATTCATGTTTGAATATATACAGGAGACTTTAAAGAGGACTGATTCGTGCCAGTCAGCTCAGGGAAACACGGTGGGTTGCTTACTCATGGAGACAGCTGTGGGGATTTCAGTCCATGCTGGCTTGGCTCTTTGGGCATTCTCAAGACAACACCATGGCCAGAGAGTTCACTGAACTAGCGAGGAAGCAAAGGAATGGGCCACTGTCCCACAGTCCCTAAGGGCTACGAACAAGCTATACCTCCGGAAGTTTCTGTCAGCTCTCAGTAGTGCCCTGTGAAGATGAAACTTGCAATGTGTGTGTCTTTACAGCCAAGATCTAACCACAGCTCAGTGGAAATACAGGAGGCAGAGGGACTGTTAATAGGCCATACCCAGTGTTGTCCTCATTCATACAGCAAATATGATAACCACAGCACTAGCCAGAATACCAACCTCAACAGTAACACTCAAAATACAACATTTTTTTTTCTGAACATTTTTCCTAAAGAATTAAGTAAATGCCAGGAAAAAAATAATAAGAGAACTTAAATGTTAGGTATAGAGAATATTGAGTGAGTCTTTGATCCTCTCCTTCTGATGCTGTTTCTAATCCCTGCTGTGTGTTGACAAACATGTGTGACTCCTCACACACCTTCAAGTGCAAGATAAGGCTAACACCTTGTTTACCCTCTGATGACTGATCTCCATGTTTTTCATGAGGAGTTAGTGCTTCAGTTTATAATGGACGACAGGTTTGGTTTTCATTATCAAATATCTGTATGAAGTGAAGTCTCAGTGAGTACCCATAATGTCCTAAAACTTGACGTCTTGTTATAGAAATGGCCTTTTTCAAACCCATCATCTCCCAGAGTCCCACTGTGCTTTTGTTTTGACTTTAACAACTGTATATCCAGGAAGAAGCAACTCTGTGTAGACAAAGATTCTTCTTGATACAGTTGGTGAGTTTGCAGTCCAAAATGGACATGGAAGAATAATGCATTCTTGTGGACCTGTTTTCCCATTGTATGTGATTAGACAGGCATGAAACACCTATTAGGAAAAAAACAATTATTCCTGTAAAGCTTTTATCCATAGAACCCCTGAAACAATTCCTGTTTTGTATTTCTGATAACATTTTTATTTCAACAGTCTTTTGATAAGTGGATAGAGACTGTTTTATTGAGCCTGTGTTACCTCCAATGAAGCATTAATTTATTGATCCAAAGATTGCCAGCCTGCCTTCGTTTGGGGAACTTCTGAGGACCTTGGGTTAGAGTCTGATTTATGAAGCTCAACTTTCCTGAAGTTGTAATCAACTGTGTATGTGATTCATGAACCGAGAAGAGAGACGCATGGAGACAAGGGTGTGTGAAAGGTAACAATATTTTTCAGATTCCTTCCTTATACCTGCACTACAGTCATTATTAGACAATGAAATACACCTGAATTATAATGGAAAATAAAATCAATCATGAAAATAATACTGCAGTTCCATAATAGATAGGCAACAAGCCTGTTTGGAACACATCCTACACTAGACTGTCTTTCCTTTGACAGGCAATTAATGTGTATTTTACTAAAATTTTGGTGTTTCGTGACAAGCCAAATGTATCATATTTGAAACAAAACCTGGAGAACAGATAAACTTTTAAATTCAATACCAAAGTAAGTAGCCTAGTTAACAGATTTGAAACCTGGGCTTAAGGAGACGGTTGACAAGATAAAGCTTGAAGAGCCATTTCGAGGATTAATTGAGCATTCTGCCTGGAGCTGGCCATACAGGAAATGATACTTGCACTTACAAGACATGATAGCCCCCTCACTTGTAATCAATGCTCTGCAGAAAAGCATTCTGATTAATTCTGAATTTGGGAAAGAGCCCTTCCCCTCACTTTCCTTTATCAGTCAATTCATAGGTATTTAATTTTCTGCCTACTGTAATTTCTAGAATTAACCATTTCTCTCTATCCTCAATGTCATCCAAGAGTTTTTCCCCATGGAACATATCATGCAACGTTATAGTTAACGTTGTGTTAACTAGTTTACCAGTGTTCTACCACACCTTCTCTAAGCATGTCTTTTCACCATGCTTGTTCGTTTACTGAGTTACTTGCTCTTATTTTTCTAACTTCTGACAGTAGATGCTTAGGTCAGTAAAAACATCAGTCATGTTTCTTTTCTAACATAAACCTTTTGCTTTGTTTTGTTAGAGATAAGGTCTTACTATGTAGTGCAAGCTAGCCTTAAATTTCCAATACATTGCCTGTGTCCCTAAATTTCTGGGATTTTAAGAGTAAGTTCTACAATGCCCATCCCTTGTATAAACTTTCTACAGAAAGATTTATTTTATTTTTAGTTATGTGTGTATGAGTTTGGAGTATACATGGTCAGGAGAGGGCAAGTGCCTGTGTGAGCGCAGGTGCCACAGTGTCCTTAAGAGGGCGCCAGATCTGCTGCAACTGGGACTGGGAGCTCAGCCTCGATCTTGGGACCCAAGCTTTTATGTTCTGCAATAATAGTATGTACTCTGCCACTAAGTCATCTGCCCAGCCCCCTTGCCTCAGTATAAACTTACAAAGCTGAAAAATTATTGCAATTCCATTTCTTACATCCCACAAATTTTGATATGTATTATATACAGAGAGTTCCTAATATTCTCAAATTTTTTATTGTTTCTTAGTTTTTTCAGGCATAATTTGTATCTTTTGCCATCATTTTATTGTGATGCTTTGATGACATAAAAACTCTCTATGATCTGTTTTCTTTAAAATATGACTCTGTTCTGATGGGCAATTCATTTTTTATAACTGTTCTGAGTAGACCCAAGGCTAGCCAAGGGTATAAACAGGCTAGTCATGATGGGAGGCGGTGTTCTAAAAGTCATGCCTTTTAGACTTTGTTTATGGTTTCACTCCAATATTGTATAGCTCACTTATTTTTATCTGCTTATGATTTTAATATTGAATGCTCCCCATTTCTTCGTGTCTTGAAGGCTTGGTTTCCATCGGGGGCACTGTTTAAGAAATGGAGTCTGATGGGAAGAAGAGTCACTAGGAAAGACCTGCTTTGTCCCCTTTCTTGTCTCTGGACATTTTTGATCTCTCTCTCTCTCTCTCTCTCTCTCTCTCTCTCTCTCTCTCTCTCTCTCTCTCTCTCTGCTTCCTAGTTGCCAACAGAGACTCAGCCTCACTGTCATGCTCTACCTGCTAGTATGTGCAACACTGTCTTAGGGCTGCAGAACCAGCCAACCACACACCGAAAGCAGAAGCAAATTCAAACTCCCCTCCTTTCCAATTTCCAGTGGGTGCAACACAGCGATGGCAAGTCTGACTGATTTGCACTTATTCTGCAAATTCCGTGAGCAGACATGTGCTCACATCTTTGAACAAAAGAAGCAAAGACTCAAGGACAATAAGAGATCACTTCGTGTGACAACTTTCCTACTATTCTAAGCCACTACATTTTTAAATCAGTGAATTGAACATTTGTGCTTTTTTATGAATTTCCCTTCATTATTTTAATGCCTTTGGCCCCAAATCCATTTTATCTCACATTTCCATAACTTTAACAGTATTCATTTGGTTAAGATCTGACTAAATGATTATTTTATCATTTTTTATCTTCCTGTATCCTTTTCTTACATTTTCTAATTTTAGTTATATTTAATTATTTATTTTATGTGTATAGATGTTTTGTCTGCATGTTTGTCTGAGTGTCACACATGTGCCTGGTGCTCTTGAATCTCCTGGCCCCAGGGCCACAGTGCTTGTGAGCCACTGTGTGGGAACTAGAGACAGTACCCAGACTCTGTGCAAGAGCAGGCGGTGCTCTGAACCGCGAGCCACCACCTCTTTAGTCCGGTTGAGTACGATTTTTGGAGCCCCAGGTAAGGCCTGATTGGAAGAAGTGGGTCACCTGCAAATGTGCCTTTAAAGACTCTGCGTTGGTTAGCCTCTTTTTTTGTCCTAGCTTCCTGGTCAGCACATGGTGGAGCAACCTTGCTGTCATGTGCTCTCTTGTGCCATGTTCTTCCTCATTATCGTTGCAGCATTGGAACCAGTTGGGACTTTTTAAACTCCCAGGCCAGGCAAATCTTCCTCCCCATAGACTGATTTAGTGTAAATTTTCTGTTTTCTTAATTAGTGTGTCCTCTATCCAAAATTTAATTTCTGATGGTTAATTGACTAGGCTGCAA
This sequence comes from Apodemus agrarius, assembly GCA_964023405.1. Classification (NCBI taxonomy): domain Eukaryota; kingdom Metazoa; phylum Chordata; class Mammalia; order Rodentia; family Muridae; genus Apodemus; species Apodemus agrarius. The sequence goes on along the minus strand of OZ030012.1, from coordinate 5,847,071 downwards.
AAGTATAAAAAAGTAAATTTATTCAGCTTTCCTTTTGCGTGTTGAACCAAGTGTATCTGTGACATTATTTACTTGTCTTTCCAGACTCAACAAAAAATGAAATTATTGCTTTTCTTGATATAGGGCAGTACTCCAGCATTCTTGTTTCTTTCTTGCACTGATTCAATACAAATGACAGTCAGAAGTCTTAGCCTGCCCCAAGCTTGAAGTGTGCTAGACAAGAACACAAAGGACTTTCATTAAATTGCTGCATTGATGGCAGACTGACTTTTCTTCCAAAGGAATGAGTGGCTCTTTATCCATTTGTTATAGATCAAAAAGAAGTTAGTACAGCATTCTCCCATTGAGGTAGAATTAGAAATGGAACAAAAACTAAAAGCATTACAACTATTTACAAACAGATTATAAAAATTTTAATCTCCCTGAAGAGATAATTCATGAGTTAAGATAATTTATTTTACAAGCATATGAACCTGAGTTCAGATCCCAGCAGCTGTATAAAAATCTAGGTATGGTTACATGCCTGCTTTAACCCCAACACTGTTAGGGGTAGACAAGAGGGTTGCTAGGCTACGCTGGGTGCCAGCCTAGCTCCAAGTTAGCTATGAGAATGAAGGAATGAAGATGTTAGAGATTGAACAGGACAGCTGGTGCCTTCCTCTAGTCTCTGTTTACATGCACAATCATATATACTCACACACACTCTTAGATTCACCTCAAATTTACATGCATGCATACATACATACGTGCGTACATACATAAACATACATATACACTCAAAATTAATTATTCACCTCTAATTTTTAAGGGGAATACATGGATGAGAAGTTTAGTAAAAGAAATAAATAAAATAATAATTAAAGGAACTTTCTCCTGAAATAGATAAAATGTAAAATAAATTAATTCAACGAAGTATTTTATCATATGTTACTTGAACATCAGATATTATGCTAAATGCAGAGCTTACCAGGGTAAATCAAATGCTTTCCTTTCCCTTGAAAAGCTCACACTCCCTAGAGGAGACAAAACAGATTTCCTTAATTGGGACAGAGTTTTGATACTGCCCTGGGTTGCACTAACAAAAATAAGAAAATTCAGAAAGGAGAGAGGATCCCTGTTCACCTGAGAGGTGTACAGACAGATGGGAGCTCAAAATTAAATGTGAGCTGCAGTAAGAAGACTTCAGGGATCATGTCTGGAAAGAGGAAACAACTCTCTAAACACTTATGAATGCACAGGATTAAATTTTGAGTAAAAAGTTTATAGACTTAGTGCCTCATCCAGTCACTTTGTCATGGGCAACCAGGCAATGTCCACTAACAGCACCATGGTAGCATCGAGCGTATGTGACACCATGGAGGTCTGACATTTTAACTGTGAGCTCTTCCCTGTGTTGAGGCAATCTAGGAACTGAAGCAGACATTTTATTTGCCAGCCACATGCTCACTGTAGCTAGCCTACCCCAATCTGGGCAAGACATGGTATATGGACGAACGTTCCCCCTTCCTCTACTGTATCCTGTTTGTCATGGCTGGATAGCAGAGGCATGGTTCTAGACATGGAAGCTAGAGCCTGTGTCCTTCCAGACATGGCTGAGGAGACAGCAACCAACTTTCGAATCCAAATTTGCCTCGATTTCTTGAGAAGTGAGATAATTTGTTTATTGGTTTTCCACTTTCAATACTACTTCTTGAAGAACAAAAGCTTAAGGTTTGTGTAACACATGGACAAAAGGGCAAGAAAGTTCTCCCATGGGAATCAGTATCATTTCAGTGGGAGCTGAATAAGTTGGAGTGATTGGGATTAGAGCTGGAAGATCGGAGCTGATTTATCAACAGAAAGTCATTCCTGTCAGGTGGTAGAACTTCCATGGCTATAAGACAGCATTCAGGACACATGGTGGGAATGGTGTCTTCACATCATCAAAGGTCATGCAACTGTCATGGATTGGCTTTTCCATGTAGCCTCTGGTGTATCATAATGACATAGTGCAAAATAAAGTTCTTGGGACCTGCTGTGTACTTTCTTACCCTTACCCTTACCCTTACCCTTACCCTTACCCTTACCCTTACCCTTACCCTTACCCTTACCCTTACCCTTACTCTTAAAGAAAATGCTACCTGTGTCATAGGACCTGGTACAATTACTTAATGGCTACAGTTAACATTTGGGTGAGAATAGAAAAATCACAATGGTTCAAACAGCCTTGGTGTGAACATTGGAGTCCAGTTACTTCATAGGAGCAAGATGAGAAGCATTGGGGGGACAAGACTCTACCATATCATCCTGGACTAAACCCAGTGCTCAGATCTTTGTTTAAACAAACTTTGACCATAGAAAGTCTTGTTAGTGTCTTTCTCTGGAAGTGATAAGTAGTTTAAACACAGCCTCCTGTATTCATTCAGTATAGAATTACTGAAGGAAGGCTTGGAATTCTACAATTTCCATTAATAAAGTAGCATCATAAAACTTCATATAGGAGAAGTTATCATATGCTTAAAGGCACACATGATTGCTTTTGGGGTGTTGGGGTTGAGGTTTTTTTGTTTTTGGTTTGTTTTGTTTTGGTTTGGTTTGGTTGTTTGTTTTTTGCCTCTTTTTCTGTCAGGATGAGTTTTCGAGAGCCTGGCTGTTTTAGTGATTAGTATATTAAAATACACTCAGGCTCTAAGCATTTAGACTTAGAGAGATGGAATTTCTCTGTGCAAAGAGTATATAATTTCCTGTGGAATAAAATGAAAAAATCTAAGACTAGAAAAACTGTGAAGTCAGAAACTCAAAGAAGGTAAAAATGTAACGATAGTTTTGGGAGTGTAAGTAGAGATGCTGATATCCTAGGACTGTTCCTTAGGAAATAGGCTTGGCGACAGATTGTCAAGCCTGTACAAGCCATGGTGAACATGTGAAGGTCCAAAGATAACCACAGATGTAAGTGATGTAAGTGCTCCTTAGGAAAAGGCTTGCACAAGAATGGATGCAATTAGACTCGAAGTCATAATGAAGGAAAGTTTTTGAGCAGGTAGTATGGGCTGAAGGTGTCTGATGAGCTGTTAGGAGAAGAGAGTGAAGCTAGCAGGTTTAAGGAATGTGTTCCTTGGCTCCGGGAGTGTGGCCTGTCTTCTTTTATGCTGCAACCAGAAATCTAATCTGCCCCAAGCCATCATTCAATTTGAGTCCTGGGTCATGCTACTGAGCCAACTCTATAAAACCCTCAAATTGACTTAGCATTGCCCTATGAGCCCTGCTGCTGCCTGCCTGGGAATATGGAGCAGCATTACCTCTACTCTAGCTCCACGGACGAAAGAACAGCTGCTAGTAAAATGCAAGAAACCAGCCAATTTTGCACTCAGAAAAACCCAAATGTCCTGATCTGGAGTTATTGAGAAGGTGTCCCTAGCCAGTCTCTCTGAGGAAATGGGCCAGGAGAATATAAGATAGTGTTTCCTGATCCCAGCTCCTGTTTTCAAACGTCCTCACAATTGTGCTCCCTAAGCCATTGTGGCCCTAGTTCCTCACACTTTCTTTTATTTCTGAAGGAGCGCGTTCTTCCCAAGGCTGCTTTCCAGGGAGGGAATGCTTCCTCCAACTTTTCAAGTGATCTTTTTTCTTCTAAACTCTGTGGTGTAGTGGTGTGTGTGTGTATTTGTGTGTGTGTGTGTGTGTGTGTGTGTGTGTGTGTGTGTGTGTGTGTGTGTGAGAGAGAGAGAGAGAGAGAGAGAGAGAGAGAGAGAGAGAGAGATGCATAAGTCTATGCGTTCTTTGACTACGTATGGACCTACACAAGCCATGGTGAACATGTGAAGGTCCGAGGATGACCACAGATGTAAGTGATGTAAGTCTCTTGCCACCACTTTATCTGAGACATCCCATTTGCTTCCACACACACTAGATTAGCTGGCCTGCAGGCTTCTGTGGATTTTCCTGCCTCAACCTCTGTCTAGTCAAAGGCATTCTGGGACCACAGACCCACGTTGTGTCTGGAAGTTACTGGGTTCTGAGACAAGCACTTTGTCTACCCATCTACCCCACCAGCCCTGTGTCTTGCCCTTTGAGTACGAAATATACTGTCCTGTTACAAAACATCTTCCCGGTAACTCTCATTTTCAGCCGCTCTCTGCCTTGCCCATTTACTTTCATTATAGCATCATCTCTTCTCCAGGGTTTTCAGAGTCTCTAAGAGCTCCAGGGCTTCAATTGTGCTGCTATAACATACTCATACAGGCTTCATAATTTACACATGAGATAGACTTATTTCTTAATGTTGTAGGGGCCGGAAGGCTGTATCTGCTGCAGGACTATCTTACATCCTCTTACTGTGAAACACAGAAAGCCATGACGAAGTGAGGGGAAGACAGAGGCAGTGGTCAGCTTAGACAAGCTGCCCTGTCCTCTGCTGAATACCCTGAAGCAGTCCACTTTGGGGAAAGAACCTTCAGATTTAGTTCTGACACTTTGAGACCCTACTGCTATTCAACCTACTGGGGCTATGCCACTTAAGACTTGCTACCTAGGAAAGTGACTGGTGATACAAGAGTGCCTTAGTGCTAGGCAGCCATTTACCAGGCTAGCCCCATGACACTCCATACCAGGCATTGAACTATGCATGAAACAGAACCCCCTATGAACAAAGTGCCATCACCCCAGACCCCGTTTGCCAACAGTGTTGTATTGAGTAGTTTCCAGCCTACAGCTTCAGGGAGGCCATCAAGCCCTACTGGCCCCCAAATTACTTACATGTTCTAATAGCTTGTCGTTATTCTTTGGCCTCTCCTCCTCACTAAAATGGAAGCAATCTGTAGAGAAGACTCTCTCTTGGCTGTTACTCTTTCTGCTTCAATTGTTGTTATGACCCATAGGCAACACTCTAGTTTTCGTGGGAAATAATAGTGGTGTCATCCTATAGTTTTCAGCTCTGCAAAGAACAAAACTGTCACTAGGTTGTGGAAGGCTGAGAGAACTAGATTTACAGGTTTGCGTCTTGGAACAGGGTCACCCCAACACTTGCAGTCAGGAGGACCCCGAAAGCTAGTTGTCTAGCTAATCTTGCCTAGTTGGACTCCACATCAGGCAGAGAAAGAGAGAAAGCTAACTCATATCCACTTCTGGCCTCAACACACACACACACACACACACACACACACACACACACATAGGTGTTGTGTTTGTTAGGGTTTTACTACTGTGCGGGAACACAATGACCATTGCAGCTCTTAGAAAGAAAAGCATTTAACTGAGGCATCTTACGGCTTCTGCGGTTTAACTCATTGTCATCATGGCAGGAAGCATGGCAGCATCCAGGCAGACATGGTGCTAAAGAAGGAGCTGAGAGTGCTACAGCATGATAGAAGGATGCTGGGAGCCACACGGGGTGTACCTTAAGCATGTGACATCTCAAAACCCACCCACACAGTGACACACTCCCTCCAACAAAGCCACACCTGTTCCAACAAGATCACACCTTCTGATAGTTCCAGTCCTTGTGGGCCAACCATTCAACACATGAGTCTATGGCCACTCCTATTCAAACCACATTTGCACATATTCACATGTACAGGAGTATACACACATACTCTACATGTGCACACATGTGTGCATGTACTCACACATACATGAATAAACACACCATATAATATACAGAAAAATAAGCAAACAAGACATCTGTGTAGCCTGTGAATTGAGAGTTCTACTTCAGTGGAGCACAGTGGGGTATATCTGAATTTGAGCATAGAAGAGACTGAGTCAAGATAATCGTGAGTTTGATGCTTACCTAGGCAACGCAGCATGACTATCTCTTAAAAGAGAAAACACAAAGGACTGTAATATCTTTAATAGGAAGCAGATTTGCATATCTGTAGTATGAAATCCTATTAAAAACAAATAAGTGACTCTTGGCAAGACATACTGGCCAGCAAGGAAAAAGTAGTAGGATCACACACAACATCAGGAGGAAAAGGAAGGACTTGATTAACTTTGCATGTGACTAACATGTCTGTCTCTAAGGAGATGTCGATTCTAGAGGTGTGCTCTCCATTATCTTTGGCTATTGTGATCCTCAAATTGAATAGTCATGATGAAGGTGAGGGGTGGTGGTGTATCCTCTTTCCCTTTACAGCAAAGCACACAGGCATGAGTGCCTGGGGTGAAGATTACAACTGTAGGTATGAATACCTACAAGTGTAGGTATTGTTCCACTGAGGAATGAACTGGGGTTCTGAGTGTTCATACAATATGCTGACAAGCCCGAAGGTGGCCTGGTTATTCTTCGAAATGAAATCAGGAATGTTCAACTCAAAACAAAATGAAAACAAAATCTATTTTCATTCAAGGGCACTTGCCTAAAAAATAACCAGAGAAGCCAAATCAATCATTGACGTGCCCGTGTAACACTGGGGTTCCTGGCCATAAGACTCATTTTTAAAGGCAAAGGCAGAAAGGGAGTGATGACTACATCAAGCACGAGCTCTGTAATGAAAGAACGCCAGGCATCGTGATCACTGCCCTGGGAGATTGCAGGGAGCGGGGTTCCGAGCACGTGAAACAGCATGGCACTAGCATGTTCTTTAGAGGCACGTCCTCATTCGGCTCTCAGCGCCATACTCATTTCCATGGTGTCTAGCCTCCTGCTTTCCCAGACCCTGGTCATTTCTGCAGAATTCTAGCACAGTCATAATGCATCCTCATTCATTTCTGGAAAGGCTATTAAGTGGCATTAGTTTGATTCTTTCTGCAGATACAACCTTGACTGAAGCCCTAAGTTGTTTCTACAGTATAAGAGGTTTCCCCAACCTCTGCTGCTTTCCCTTTGAGGACCAGCTTGACCAGGCAACTAGGAATCCAGGCTAGGGTGGCCCAGGTCAAGGTGTTTCCTTCAACTGGAATCTGCCGCAAAATAATATGTAGCCTAAGATGAGCTTCTAAAGAAATTAGAAGATGGAATTGCAGATGTGCTTTCTGAAATGTGGTTATGAAGAGCATTTTTGGAGCCCCAGCTATTACAATAAACTTATGCATGCACCCCACCTTCTCATAGCAATGGCTGACCCTAACCTGTGTGAATGATGGGTGAAGGTGATACTCACTTTTACACACACACACACACACACACACACACACACTTCATCACTCTCATTTCTATATTCAGGTGTTACCATGTCAGTATTCTATTTTAATTGTCTATATTTATTTAGGTATATTTGGCAAGTAAATATTCCAGATATTCAAGTATTCAAGGTATAAAATTATTTAGTACTCATGGTGAGATAATCACAAAAATCAAGTTAATTAACCCATCCATTCCCCTGTCAGATTGTTATCAGCCTGTGTGTGTGGTGTGTGTGTGTGTGTGTGTGTGTGTGTGTGTTTCTGTCTCTCTGTATGAGATCGAGAGAAATAAATTAGATCTTTTTGTTTGTTTGTTTTTTAGCAAGTTCCACAGTCTATGAGAGGAGTAAAGTAACAGCAGATGAAGAATAGGAAACTCACAGACTTGCATTTCACTAATGCACAGAGGGAAATGAAACAAGAGACCCAGTCAATAGAGAATCTGTATTTGGGACACACATAGAATTATATCTAAATAAAGATTCAACTATTTATTACTTATCACACAGTTGGTAAGTTCCTTGATTGTTCTGTGTTTGGATTGAAAGGAGAAAATTGTTCTACCCATTTGAAAGGATGACCTGAAGACCAAGAGAGGTATCAACTGTCTTCTAGTTTAGTTTTGTGTTAATGCAGAGCAAATACCTGAAATAGTCAATGTACAAGAATGAAAGTCTATCTGGGCTCCCAGATTGATGAGTTTTGTCCCATTATCAGTTCTTCTCATTGTTCTTGGGGTTCTGCTGTGCAGTAGGGTCAATGGTAAGGAGTTTCTGTCCTTCTGGCATGGCCATGGCCATCTTGAAATCAGAGATGTGATTACCTTCATTAGACCCTCTGCCACACAAAGAGAGAGAGGATGGAAAAGATGACTAGACACTCTACTGAGGTCTCAGCCACTGAATTCCTCCTGCACTCCAACGTCCGACGGCTGTGTGTGATGGTGTGCCAGCGCATGTGGTCTTGGGAGGTACTGGAATCTAGAATCAGTGGAACGTTATTTGATGATGGGAGTCCATCTCTACAACTTTTAGGTCACCATACAGTCTTAGGTGGGATTTTTCAGCGATGCAGCTGTCTTGTGGGCTGCCTCACTCCTCTAAGTATGCTTCTGCAAGTCAGCTCAGTAATCATTGGCACACCATGCAGGATGTAGATATGATTATGTCTTTAATCTGTCATTGGTGTCATCTCTGAAGTGAGCAGATATTTGTTCATGTCTTCCAAATAAAAGATCACACAGCATGGCGTATCCAGTCAGGAGGGTGAATAGTAAAACCATTCACTTCATGGCCAGGATGTGAAAGAGCTGATGGGAAGAGACAGAGTCCAATCTTCCCCTAGGTCATATGCCCAATAAAGCTTCTCACTAGACTCCATCTCTTAAAGGTTCCATTACCGCACACACGACTCACCACTCTGGTGACACGGACCCTCAAGGGATATGCCAGATCCAAGTCGTAGCATATATGGAGATTAATAACATATTTTAAGAGTCTGCCTTTGAATTCACAGTTATTGTTCTTTCCATCTGTCAGCAACCTCCCATTTAGCAGAAGCAGATTCCATGATACTGCTGGTGAGGGACCATCTCCCTTTCTAGTGTCTCCTGCAGACATCTTTCTTATTATTGTGGGTCACACAGACAAAAACCTGTGCTGTTTTTCTCTAAAAGTGTGTCTCAAAGTGAGAATAACACTTGGCCCTTCCATCAAGCTGTGTCAATGTGGACACAACTGTGAGTATTGATCACAATGAAAACAGAGAAGTATGTTCTCACTCCCTATTAAGAGAGATGTATTTGTCTTATAAACATCCATGGCCCATCGTTAGAGTTGCTTCATTGTTCTTGTTTAAAAATAAATGTTCTTTATTCTTGAGGATTTTATACATATGTACAATGAAATATTGTCATATCTTCTCTCATTTCTTCATTCAACTCCCCAACATGTCCTCGTCCCAACTTTGTTTTTTTTTCTTTTTTCTTTCACCCAGCAGCTGTTATCATTTGAACAAGGGTCATGATCAAACTAGCCAGAGTTCTGGTGTAAATAGCGCAGGTGCTCTCCAAGCCCCGTCCCTTAATGAGGAGCTTTTAGTAGGTCGTAGCTACTCCTGAACTTAAGCTTATTCTTTTCTTAGGGTGCCATGACTGGTAGGGTTCTAGTGCATGCCCCCACTTCTTTGCACACATAGGCAATACTAATCAGTATTAGTGGTTACATTTTAAAAACAAAGTTCTTATAAACATTTCCTCCCAAAGGAGGAAGTCTTCAGTCATAGACAATGATGGGCCCGGAGTGCAGAGAAAAGGAAGCAAGTGTTGTTAAGAAGGACTGCCATGGTGGTGAGGCTGGCGGATAGCGGGGGCCAGATCGGCCTGGAGCAGACTGGCAAGAGAAAAGTGTGGAAGGAATCCAGATGGGTGTGAGGATGGCAGAGGGAACTCTTCTTTAAAAGCATCTGCATCGATGTGAGGGACTCTGTAAAAGGCTAGGTGGCTTGAGAAGGGTTGACCAGGATTGACAAGGAAGGAGGCAAAGGATCTTAGTCCAGGCAGGATGCTACAATAATATGCATAAACAACAGAAATCCACTTCTCACATTTCTAGAGACTGAGAGTCTAAGATGCAGGTCAATTAAGCATCTGCTGAAGGCTAGCTAGATGGCCCGTGGATATAACCCTTTGTGGCGTCTCTTATGCTGATCCCATCTGTAAAGGTAATGCTCTCGTGACCTAACCACTCCCCCGACGCTCTGCCACGGAGGCTCTGCCTAGTCCTAGCATCACTGTAAGAGCTATAATGTCAGCATACTGGGGACACACACATCCCATGTCATTCACGGCATGCGAGACCCTTCATGCGGTGCTGATTGCGGGACTGGGTTCTTGTGTGCTTACACCTCCTGCCTCGAATGTGACTTAAAAGTTGCTGGGCCCAACAGACACTTCCAGGGCCCTGTGTGGACCGCTTCCAAAACCAGCCAGAATGCTTCAGGCTTGCCAAAGGATGAGACACTCTAGCCCCAGGGAGGGGAGAATAATCCTTTCTTCTCTCACCATGAAATGAAAGCATATCCAAGGCCATGAAGACCTGATTGCTGGGACACCATGACCCCTCACATTCCAGTCTCAGCCGAGAAAGCGGGCAGATCTGCTGCTTAGCTTTCTCATAGCTTATAAAGTGGGTTTGCAGTCAGATTTTGAAAAAAATAGCATGCATTGAATTTCTATTTATTTTTAAAACTGTCTTCTTGTTCATGATTCAACTAATGCAAACATTTACTGAGAGAAAATTATTCCAAATGACGAAATCTTAGGAACGGTGCCCCTTTGTGAGACAAGTTAGTATGTTCTTTGGTGACTTGTCAAAAAATGTAGATTCAGATTTATTATCTTTCTCAAAATCCATTTTAATGTCAAACTCTAAAGATGACTAGGACATTCTAGAAGATGTACTGCGTTTTAGGTCATGACCTTGCTGAGGTCAAGTACAAACTTGGTCTCCCCTTACATCAAGATGAACTTCAGCGCAATGTCTGTCTGTCCAACAAGGGCACCAGTTAACATCAGCAATCGGTGCTTTTTTTATCAATGGTGGCACAAGACAAAAATGTGAAAAGAGGCCACACCCAGCCTGAACCAGCCACTAGAGCCTCTGCACTCTGTATCATGTGAACACTCTTATGTTAATGTAAATAATGAAATCCCTCTTTCTGAAAGTATCCCTTAGAGGAAAAATGTCATTATGATCTTTATTTATTGGATTAACAAAACATCATTCAATATTAATGAAGTGAAGTTGTCACAGGCACAGTAAGCGACAGTGAAATATTTCTACTGCTGAAGAGTCTCATCCTCATCATGCCAGGATGAGACTCGGGCCTCTGTGACCTCAGTGCTCTACCTGCTGTGGGTTCAAATATCCCCCACAGGTCCATGTGTCCCCTACCCTGGGGAGGTTGTGGAATATCAAAGAATAAGTAGGTCACCTAGAGGTGCGACTTGGGGCTTGTAACCTGGCCAAACTTCCTGCCCCATCTCTCATCCCTGACCGGCAAAGATGTGAGAAGCTTACCGCCCCTCTGCCATGCACCCCAATACAATGAAGCACACCTTCAAATGGAGCCAAAATGATCTTCTCTCCCTCTCCTGGTTGAAGACATCATTTCCAAGGCAACTTATAAAAGAGATCATCTAATTTGGGGCTTGCTTACAGTTTCAGAGGTGAATTCGTGGGGAGCAGACGGGTCTGGTGCTGGAGCAGACGCTGAGAGCACACATGCTGAGAGAGCAATGAGCCAGAGAAACAGAGAAATGGAAAGACAGAGACGGAGAGTCAGCGGCTGAGACAGAGGGAACTGGTGGCCACTGGGGATGGCTTGAAACCTCAAGGCCACTTCCAGTAACACTCGTCCTCCAATGAAGCCACAGCTCCTAATCCTTCCCATGCAGGTCCACCAACTGGGAGGCAGATAGTCAAATATGTGAGTGTACGGGGGCCATTTCCATCCAAAACACATTAGGCTTTAGATCACAGAACAGAGAAAAGTAGCTAATGCGTTGGTGGGCTGCTGTGGTTTTCTGCATGTGTTACTGCTGTTACAATTGGCGTTGAAGGAGGTCAAGGACGGATCTAGGAAAATGAAGCATGAAAGCTAGCAGAAAACCAGCGGGACGTGCTTAGGCAAACCCAGACATCTCCTGGCACCAGTTAGTCCTGATAGATGGCACAACTTTCCAGGTCATCCTGTATCAGCATGCAATCTGAACGGGGTATTAATATGTGCTAAGAAGCATGTCAAGAATGCTTCCATGTGAGTGGTATGTAATTCTTCCCATCAGCATCATAAAGCGCTCTGTACTTCTGTATGTCGGCAGGCTGGGTGTGGGCCTTGGCCCTCTCAAGCCCTTTTCCTTCCTACCACAGCCATTGGTCCAGTGCCTCCTCACCCGGGGGTGGGGCCATCCTTCCTGACACAGCCATTGGTCCAGTGCCTCCTCACCTGGGGGGGGGGTGGGGCCATCCTTCCTGACACAGCCATTGGTCCAGTGCCTCCTCACCCGGGGGTGGGGCCATCCTTCCTGACACAACCATTGATTTGGTGCCGCTTCATCTGAGGTGTGGCTTCCTCCTATCCACTTTGTCAGGTTTTAACGGAACAGCATATTTTTATTTTAATTCATCCATTTTCTTTATTTAAGAGTATGTTTTTTCTTTTATAGCAGTAAGCATGTATTTACATCCATTCAATGTTTTTGAACAATAGTGGTTTCCAGATATATTGATATAGACTAAAAACAAAGGAGATGGAAGCCACACTCAGGAAGTGCAAACGAACCGAGGGAGAGCCTGGGCACAAACCCAGTAATTTCTGTGCGCTGTGTCAGCATGATCATAGACTCCCAGAGAGGATCAGGGAGCCGTCTGTCTGCGTCAGCCACAGAAAGCTTTAGTGCGAAGAGCAAATAAGTAGCTTGTTTTGAATGTTCAGGAAGTGTGACTACAGTCTGAGATGTGTGGTATGCTGCTAGAGATTCAGCCCATTGGATTTCTAATGTGCTGAAAGGGTTGCTTTTTTTTCTAATGTGCTTTTATGAGCTTAAAAGTCACTTCAAATTCATCCACGTGGGCATATGCTTTTATCAAAGATGGACAAATCAGGGTTTCTGTACAGCCCTTGGGATTGGGGTCAGAGGCTTGCACTGCTTTTCTCCTGAAGACAGTGTCCTCTCCCATCTCACACCAGACGCGCTCTTAGAACCCTGGGGATGCATCCACTGCAGCTCATGTTAATAAACATAAAGATCTATAGTTCATCCAAATTTCATTCCCCTATCAATTTCTCCATCTACACAACTCATATGACCTTTACTTCTTAAATGGCACACTCTAGGAGTAACCTACACTTCTTCAAGATCTCTCCACAATAAAACAGCCAACAAAGGCCAGGCCCAGGACAGAGTCTTTGAAGACAACCAGAGAGAGCAGTGAAGGGATGGGAGCCATTACCCATCTTTTCCTCCCCCTACCCCTTCCTTCCTTCTTTCTTTCCTTCCTTCCTTCCTTCCTTCCTTCCTTCCTTCCTTATTTCCTTCCTCTCTCCCTCCCTCCCTCCCTAGCTCCCTCCCTCCCTCCCTTGTTCCCTCCCTCCCTCCCTTCCTTCCTTCCATTCAACGATTCTGCTCACACCTTGGAACATGTGCGTCTTCCTATGACCCTGGCCACCATCATAGCCAAGGCCGCCATCTCTCTTCCGTTCCCAAACAGCTTCCTGACTGGCCCTGCAACGTTCCCCATGGGCGTGCAGAGGGGTTTGCTGCTGAGAGTGCCCTCTCCTCTCTCACGCTGCACATCTCTGAGCCCTCTCCATCCCTTCCCCATCTGTGTATTTATAGAAGGCCACCCAATGACTTTCTTATACATGAAAGCGTGCTTTAGTGTCTGCCTTTGGTGCTTCCAAGCAGACAAAGGGAAACAGTCTATAAAGGTCACTAAGGACTTGCTTTCCTCTCCTCTCCTCTCCTCCCCCCCCCACACCCCCATTCCCTCTTTTCTACTTTCTCTTCCCTCCCCTTCTTTCTTTTCCCCTCTCCTTTCCTCCCACCATCTTCTGTCCTGTCCTCTCCTCCACCGCTCTTTCTGAGTCTCTCTTTCTGTGGTCCAAGCTGGCCTAGGACTCTGCATGAGCTCGGCTGACCTTTAACTCTTGATTCGGCCTCTTAAGCATGAGATACCATGCATATGCCACCACACCCTTCACGTCCTGCTTTCTTAGTACATTTTCCCCCTGAAATTTGTATCCTGCTCTCTAATTCATTGCTTCAAGAAATGAGGTTTCTGGGTCACATCATCCCTGTCAAATTATGTGCCCCAAGACTCTTCTCATCCCCAGGAGAATATACATTTAGGAATAAATTCTACCCTCATATTCCCATCCAAAATCAGTTTCAAAATCATCTGACAACTAGGAAAACAAAACAAAGCTTTCAGACTGTTTCTGTGTGGTCTCTGTGCACACAACTGTGTCTCTCCCTCCCTCCCTCCCTTCAGTTCACTCTTCACAGTGTTGTAAATGACCCAGGAGGGACCCGTATGGCCTATTCCCAAACACAGCCCAGCCCCGATTAATCTCTGTGTGGTCTTAATGAGGTTTTAACATCACTGCCCTTACCCTCGTGACCTTGTGATTTAACAGGAAGTGGTGTCTGGGAGCTTAATGGAAAATCTATAAATGAGAGTCCCATCGTGCCAAACACTGTGTATGTAAGCTAGAATTATGCCCCTGTTTTAATAAAAAAACACTCTCACTTTTAAGCAAGAAATAACTGGGTTTTGCCTCTTCAATTCCATTTCTTTATTTGAATTTGCAGATGGTATCACCTGTGTTTGTAATGTCCAACTTGATGATATGAAGCACAAATGCACAAGGTAAAACCCCTGGTCCACCTTCTCCGCATTCAGCACAGTATTCACGAGGGAACATGCCATATCATCTAGACCTTGTTTTGTTTATAGTTCAGGTCTCTGGCTCTCTATGAGCCAAGGATAGTTTTGATCTTCTGATCATGCCTCTACCCCTTCGGTGTTGGGGAGTGACTCCATTGCCTTATGAATTCTGGGCAAAGCATTCCACCATCTGAACTGAGCTCCAGCCCCACACCAAGCATTCTCACACATGTTCTGCACTGCACTGCCTTACCTGGGAGCAGTCATGATGTCATCAAGACCCTGCCCTTCCCCAAATGGCTATCGTGGAAGTCGGCTTCTTGGGACTTGATTGATTCAGCCAAGCATGTCCATGGTTCAATGCATCGAGAAAGCATGCATTGATAGGAAGTCAATAAAAATGTTAAAATATTTTGACATCATAAATTTTTGAGGTCTTTAAAAGGGAGGGGTGTGGTGTCCAAAGCAGATTATGTAAGAATGCATGGGGTCAATTCTACTCCTCCAGGATGCCTTTGTCATAGTCATGCCTGGGGATAGGGAGGGCAAGTCGAGAGGTCCTTCGCTGACTAAGATGACCTGTTACCCTACATGAAGTGTTCTGCTGTCAGAGCCCTCTACGTAGGAAAGAATTTGATTTTCCAGTACCCGCTGCTTCTATGGCCACATAAGAGTGTTTAACTCCAGGTCCCTGCTTTAATCTCGGACATTACCAGATCCAGAGTGTGAGGTGCAGACCATTATTTTTACTCCCCCTCCTCAAGCTTCAGTTGCAACTCATCAAAAACAGAGCTCATGGTGACTGAGAAAATCAGGTCACAGCTTGAATTCATTTTGCAAGGAAAAAGTAGTATTACATTCGCGGTGTCTCCCCTGGTAACACTAAC
Organism: Apodemus agrarius; assembly: GCA_964023405.1. Taxonomy (NCBI): domain Eukaryota; kingdom Metazoa; phylum Chordata; class Mammalia; order Rodentia; family Muridae; genus Apodemus; species Apodemus agrarius. The sequence continues at coordinate 5,831,632 of OZ030012.1, read as the reverse complement.
ACGTCGAAGCTCTTGCTGAGTAAAGTGTTCCTGTTTGTGTGACACACCACCAGCCCTGAGCCCACATGGCCCTTCTGTGTGACGCCTCCTGAGGGATAGCTTATCTTTAGATCTATTGTCACGCAGTGTGGAGCAAACCAGACTCTGTCGTTTACATCCAGAGGCCTCCTGGTGTGTGCTGTGGTCTAAGCAGAACCGAGAATGACATAGCCCGAGAGTTAGAAAGATCTGTCCCTATCGCTCTCTGGAGTCCGGGTCTCATCTCTGTATTGATGGGCATAGTAGATGTAGGTAGGGAAAACAGTCTGAATCAAATTAAGAACATTCCAGTGTTTGGTTGATGCCATTAATCCAGAGATCAAGGATTTTGGAGAGTTACTCTGGTTGGTGGTTTTCTTACAGTCTTGAGGCTCAGGATGACAGTTGTACATAATTCTATAATTTTACTTTTCCTTACTCCGAAGTCAGTTCCATAAGATTAACCAACCACAAAGGGCTCTGTGGGGACATAAAGGGAACCGTTGTCATACTGTGGCATATATTCCTTCTTCCACAAGTTTTTAAAGTCTTAATTTTCTTCCTGGACCAGAGCAGGGCTAATCTCACTGGTTATATACACTGACTCCTACTAGGGAGCGTTTCAATCAGTCGTTTATCATCTGTCCTCAGCTAACTGTGGCGGGGCCATGTCTCATATTCCTCTCAGCCCTCAGTGCCTAGCACACCTGGGCACTTGATAAGAACTCAGTGTAGATTGCTAAGATGTAATTGGATTGAACGCAGCCTCGCTGGGGGGTGGAAAGGTAAGAAAGACATTAACCCTCCTTTGCTCTCCTTTCTCTCTATCCTTTGAAGAAAATTCACTCCCATGTGTTTAGACGCATTAATCTTCATTTTCCCGCCTGCAGTTAGAGCTCGGTTAACTCCAACAGAGACAGGCAAGCCGCTAGCCACACACCTGGCCCTGTCTGCCGCTCATCCAGAAAACCAGGCCTCCGCCCTGGTCATCACAGTGTGAACAAGCCATTCTGGGCTCACACCAGTCACCCACACCTCCTTATCCCTGCCAAACAGAAAAATAGATGGATGGCCTATAGCTGTCACAAATTACAGTGCCCATGCTACCAAGAATAGCACACACTGTCCCTTCTTTTCTCAACAATCAAGCTAGTTAGGAAAAGCCATTAGGCCTTCTCTGCTGCTCTTTCTTCTGCCTGCTTCACCCCCCTACCTTACCCCTGCAGGAAGTTCTTCAAGCCTAACCAGTCATTTCTCTAAGTTAATTACGGCCGAGCAGAAACACTGCCCTGATGGGAGACGGTGAAACCCAGGAGCCGACCTTGCCGTCAATATCCCCCCTTCACAACTGTCTGGCCTCAGTTTCGCCTATAACGCCTAGTTAAAGCCAGCTCCTGTTCGATTTTCATCAGATATTTCTAAAGCTTCCACTGGGAAGACGAAGCTGCACCTCTAGGCTCTGCGAGGAAAGGGGAAGTGTGAGCGAGCATTGGCCTGTCTCACTCCTGCGTTCTATGTGCACTGCTGACGCTCGATCGATCGTGGTAAAGGGCTGCGAGGAGGGTCCAGAGAGCCCATGGCTGTTAGTGAGCAGGGTCTTGGCCTGCCTCGCCATTGGCGACCAAGAAGCCCCTGGGCTGGATGCTGCAGTCCTGTCCGTTCTTCACGCCAACATCCAGTAAGGTCTTGAGAATTTAGCATTGGTGACAGGCGCAGTGGGCAGGAACGCGGTATAAGAGACCACTCTACACTGAGCCGCCATCCTTCCGGCAGAAGCGGGAAAAGCTGGTTTCTTATAGGCTCGTCTCAGTACCTTGAGCTGTTGTTTTTGCCCGTGTGCCTCATTCCACCCTTTTCCCAGGGACTCACTTTCTAGTGTGTTTACAAGAGCAGAACAAAACTCTGGCCCAGCTTGCCTTTGGGAGAGTGTTCATACTGATATCCTAAATCTCATGCGGAGCTGACCTGAGCTTTGTGGTCTTGGAAGTCTGGGCTGCTCTCCCCCAGATCTGCCTTTAGGGGGGGGTCAGAGGCTGACGTCAGAGGCAGGGAATGCGCCTGCAGGCGTGGACAATGGCGCCCTCTCGTGACGCGATTTGTCACATGCTGTTTGTTCCCGTCCTCGCTGCGAAGCTGAAAAGACAATTTGTTCTTTCCCTAACTTCGCAGCGGATAGACAGGAGCAACTTGACCTGAGTCTGCGGATGACTTCAACACTCTCCCATTTAGACTCTCTTCCCTGCCATTATATTCTTGCATTCAGAAAGTACTAGTCTTTGCCTTAAATGAGCTGGGCTTTCAGTTCCAGTTTTAGGAACAATGGTTCACCTTCTTTTCTCTCAGCCTCCCTGTGGGGACCGCTGTGAGAACGTGGTTAAAATGGGTATGCAGCAGAGTGAAGCACCTCGGGGAAAACAGGACTCAGCAGATAAGGCCGTAACACGAGGCCCGTCTTCCTGAGCTTTGCTCTAGGTAAAGAGGCACTGTAGCCAAATAGCACAAAGAGGAGGAGGGGCAAAACCATTCTTAACAGTTTCATTGTTCAACTTTAGTGAAAGTTTGTCAAAAACATTAAGCATTTACTTTGCAGATGTACCGGATTCTTCTCTCTCTCTCTCTCTCTCTCTCTCTCTCTCTCTCTCTCTCTCTCTCTCTGTGTGTGTGTGTGTGTGTGTGTGTGTGTGTGTGACTAGACCTGACAATCGGGAGCCGACGGAGGGCGGGGCCACACCTTGACCAGAACTGCTCGGAGGGGCGTATCCTGGGCTCAGTACCTAGACTTCAGTCTCACTTCAGAACAGCGACGACGGACATGGGAGGGCATGAGGGATGGGGCCCCAAACTTCCTTGCCCTTCCCAGTGTCTGCTTCCACCCTTAATTCATCTCTGACTTGGGTCCTGAGGGCGGGCAGCTGAACCTGGCTTGGGTCACAATTTACGAGCCCCAGGGTCTGTGGTCAGTGGCGAGCCGTGGTCTCCAGAGTCTCATTACAGTGTATGTTACGTCTCTTACAATGGCGAAGGGAAGAGACTCCACACAACCTAAAGTGTCGCTCGGGGTACACGGGCCGGTTTGTCCTTTGTGCGTCAGCATTGTTTTGTGTGTCTCCATCCGGTCACAATGAGTGCAAGGTCTTTCTTAGTCCTGGACATGGTGATGTAACGCCATCTCTCTGGGGCTTCTGCTTCTGTGGCTTTGGGGTGTCGCACATCCTCCAAGCTACACGTTTTCTCCTGGGGCTGTGAAAGCATGTGTGAGGGGTGGGGTAGTTTCCTTGCCAGGGTGGAAACTGGAATCGACACTGAAAACATGTAGATCTGCAATGTCACAGCAGACCCTCCTCAACCCCACTAAGTATGCACACATCCTACTGAAGCAGGAAGGGCAGCCCCAGCCCTGGGGTACCCAGGCCAAGTCCCACCCTCTCTCCCTCCACGTCTCTGCTCTGCATTTAAAGCCCAAAGCTCCCATAGACTCTGTGCATGGGCTTTGATCATAGTCTGTGACAGCTTGAGTGCTGTCATCTCTAGAAGAGACAAAATAGCATCTACATGATGACGTTTTCATGGAGATTTGAATAAATAATGCAGATAAAGGAAGGCCTGGCATAGACTCTCCCTAGCCCCCCGTGAGTAATAGACTGTTGCTATTTCTAAATAATATGCAACATATCATTTCTAAATTGTATGCCACACAAAAGAACTTTTTAATGGTAACAATTATATGATAAAACAAATCAGTTAAAAAAACATCGGGTCTGTGTCGTAAGATGCTTGCTATGTAAGAGACCCTGAGTCTGAATCCCAGATGCCCCAAACGTGTGGGTGTGGCCTTGTGTGCACCTTCGCCTGAGCGCTGTGTGGGCAGAGACAGTAGGGTGGCTGGGGCTTGCACACTGACTGCCAGGCTCTAGGTTCAGTGAGAAGCTACATCTCGACAGGACAGTGAAAGTGACTGAGCAGGATACGGAGGCCCAGAGTCTCCACTGTCCACTCAGTACCTGCACACCATGGAACACCTCCCTACACCTGCCTAACCTACACACACACACACACACACACACACACACAAACACACAAACGCATATATACTACACATGCATACCACACACATACACACCTTATACATACACACCACACAGCACACATATCATGTGCACATACACACATCACACACTACACACACAGTACACACACATATCTCATGCACACACACACACCACAAAGTATATATCACACACATACCTCATACAAACACACACAGAGAGACAGCACATATCACACACACCACCACATACACGGTATGCACACATATCTCATACAAACACACACAGACAGCACATATCACACATCACCACACACAGAAAACATATAGCACATATAACACACATCAACACATACACATACACACACACACACACACACACACACACACACAAACACACACGCCCACACATAAATCCCTTTATTGTTTTATTGTGCTTTTTGTTAAATCTGAGCATGTAAGCCTTCACAATCCAATATTGTAGTGCCATCCAACTCACCGCTGGGCAAACCCTGTGAAGGACTGTGCGGATGGCGACTGTACGTGTCAGGCCTCAGCTACACTTGCTGTTCAGATGGTCTTCAGAGCCCTTCTCCAACGCCAGAAGTGGGCGCACCGAGGACCTGGGGTGACCTCAGACGGCTACGGAGCCAGTCTGTGTCACCACGCTCTGAACCGCCAGACAGCCCGCACCAGGGCGGCTGCCACTCGGTCGCCCCCCACCCCTTGCCCCTGGTCCAGCCAGGCCAGCTAAAGGCGGGGCTGCAGCCATGACCTCGCCAGACGGCGGTGCTAGAGAGCCAAGTGGAACAGTCTGGGCTGCTGCTTCAGTCTCGTGCCCTGATGCCAAGTTCTGGAAATAAAAAGAAGGTATTTCACATATATTTTATAAAAACCAGTTTCCTGGGCCTGATGTAATGACTCAGTGGATAAAGCTACTTCCCATCAATCCAGACGGCCGGAGATCACTACCCGGACTCCCACACATGGGAGGAGGAAACCAACTCTCCTCTGACCAGGTACATACTGTGACGTATGGACACAAGAGCATGCACACATGCTATAGACAGATAGACACGCACACAGAGACAGACAGACAGAAACAGACAAACGTCGTAACTATTCCATCTGTTTTCTCTTTGACACAAGGATTCTGAGACTAGTCCTTTGCCAGCTTTGTTCTCTGGCAGAACACGCAGGGCGGTTAGAACCATGCAGCATTCCTCTACGTTAGCCTCAGGCACTCTTGCTGCTCCAGCGCTGGCTTCTGAGAGGGAATCAGTGAGGTCCAGGTTTGTGACCCGCTGTGGTGCACATGTGGAAGGCAGCAGGGGGAACGGAGGCGGGGAGGAGGGAGGGAGACTCGGCTGGCCATTGGAAGGACTGATGAAACAGGGGGTGGGATCAGAGTGTGACACAGAGGTGAGGTCAGCAAAGGACCACACTGTGCGTGGGAGGTCAGACACGCCTGCGCTCCCTGTGCCACACCAAACAGCACCGAGGCGGTGATGTCGTCGTTGGGAGATAAAGAGGCAGACACTCGAGCAGCAGAACCACACTGCCCAAGCTTACACCATCACTCTCCTGCTCTGCATCGGAGTGGAACCCACAGCCATCCCAGGCGTCTGCACCTCCAGCATGCTCAGTGGACTGTGGCCCTCCGCCCTTGGCCCTCAGTTCCTGCTCCGCCCATCCTGCGCTCTGGCCTATGAGCCTTCTGCAGAGGCTCTTCCTGCCTGGAGCCTCCTCCTTCTGCTTCACTCATTTCTCTGCATCTTCAGATATCGTCATAATTAAGACTGGAACTCACTGACCCGTCTTCATGATCCGTGGAGTCAACGACGCACATTTTACTTATAGTGGGTCTTCAGCCTTCTGGCTTCCGGGCACATGGGAAGGCAAACGTTCTCCTTGTTATCAGCCTCACCCGGGTGAGCCTCTGGGCACACAGCACTTGGGGATATTTATGGGCCCACACATGAGTCAGTCACCTGCCACTCACCAGTCCTGTCTATAGTGGGGCGGAAACTCCAAGGATCCTTAAGTCCCAAGCCTGGGAAATAATACACGTGTTCAAGGCAGTCGAACACCTCATCGTGGCAGGCGTGTGAGTTCATGATGGCGTAGCCTGCCTGACCTTTGAGAGCAGAAGACTGCAGAGCAATGGTAAAGCCGTGAAGGCACCGGGAAACACACAGCCCCACACAGAGGTGTGTCTCCACTGGAAACAGCAGTAAATGGAAAGCAAGACCATAGTGGACTTTGGAGCTAAGACAGGACCATATTTGCTAATGATTGCTCGCAAGAATGGATATGCTGCTTCCTTGTGCCTCTGGAGCTCTGTCCTGTGTCTATGTCCTCTCTGTATCCTGGGAGTGCTCTGTGTGAGTCTCACCCTGGTATTTGGAAACTCATATGCATACCTTGAGTCGTGTTTCAAGATTGTTTAATAAGCATGTGAATTTCATAATTTAATTGGGACATCATGGGTAGACAACATACAGAAGACAGATAAGGCCCGTCTCCTGGCAGGGCCATCCAGGTGATGTTCTTAAAGACAGTCTTTAGTACGTGTCTTATTCAATCCACCTTCCAATCTCAGAGGAGGCAGGGCTCAGGGAGATTCCGCAGTTTCCCAGATTTTCCAGCAGCACCCAGATTTTTCTTCCAATCCTCTGTCTCTCCACCCATTTCTCTAGGGCCCCACAGCAACAGAAGGCTCCACCACTTCCTGTCTGATCCTCCAGAGCCTTGTCACGAGCCTGCCTGAACTGTGTCACTGTGACCTCCCAGTCTAGGGAGAAAACAATGTGGTCTGGCAAACAACCACATACAAAGGAAACGGAATCTTCATCTGGCCAGGTTTGTGCAGAAAGACAGAGAGGTTTGTTTGTCTTTATGGCCCCTCGAAGGGTCCTTCTTGGTACACTGTATAAAGTATATGCTTCGTTCCTGCATTCACTGAAGCTATCCAACACTCCCCTGCACCCCTCAGGTCAGAGACCGGCTGTGATGTTTTAACCCTACCAAACTGAGTTATTACCCGACTACAACAGAGAAAATGTGGCGTGCCCAAGCAAATGAGGGTGCCATGCTCGCAACAGGACATGCTCCGATGCTGTTACCCAAAGCAAGACAAGTGACCGCGCGGAGTGGAAGCCGCGTCTTCTCCAACAGGCATCTTCTAGTTATTTTTTTTTTATTTTCTATATTCTATGTTTACATTCCAAAGGTTTTTCCCCTTTCCCAATTACCCCCCCCACCATATGTCCCATAATTCCTCTCTACCCCCCTGCTATTCCCCACTCATTCACCCCCCCCCCGATTTCTCTGTTCTGGGTCTACAATACTGGATCCAATCTTTACAGGCCCAGGGTCCTCTCCATTCTTCTTCTTGGGAGTCATTTGACTTGCTAATTGTGTCTTGAGTATTTAGGGCTTCTGGGCTCATTAATATCCACTTATGAGTGATTGCATTTCATGTGTATTCTTTTGTGATTGGGTTAGCTCACTTAGGATGATATTTTCCAGATCTAACCATTTACCTACAAATTGCATGAGTTCATTATTTTTAATTGCTGAGTAGTACTCCATTGTATAAATATACCACATTTTCTATATCCATTCCTCTTTTGAGGGATATCTGGGCTCCTTCCAATTTCTGGCTATTATAAACAAGGCTGCTATAAACATAGTGGAGCATGTGTCTTTATTGTATGCAGAGGAATCCTCTGGGTATATGCCCAGGAGTGGTATGCCAGGGTCCTCTGGAAGTGACATGCCCAATTTTCTGAGGAACCGCCACACTGATTTCCAGAGCGGTTTTACCATTTTGCAATCCCACCAACAGTGGAGGAGTGTTCCTCTTTCTCCACATCCTCGCCAGCACCTGTTGTCTCTTGAGTTTTTAATCTTAGCCATTCTGACTGGTGTGAGGTGGAATCTCAGGGTTGTTTTGATTTGCATTTCCCTGATGACTAATGATGTTGAACATCTCTTAAGGTGTTTCTTGGCCATCCGCATTTCTTCTGGTGAAAATTCTTTGTTTAGCTCTGTACCCCATTTTTTGATAGGGTTATTTGGTTCTTTGGGGTCTAACTTCTTGAGTTCTTTGTATATATTGGATATTAGCCCTCTGTCGGATGTGGGATTGGTGAAGATCATTTCCCACTTTGTTGGTTGCCGTTTTGTCCTTCTGACAGTGTCCTTTGCCTTACAGAAACTTTGTAATTTTATGAGGTCCCATTTGTCAATTCTTGATCTTAGAGCATAAGCTATTGGTGTTCTGTTCGGGAACTTTCCCCCTGTGCCCATGTCCTCCAGGGTCTTCCCAGGCATCTTACTCAACTGGAAGGCTTTCTGTGTGTAAACAATCTCTCCTCCTCACCATAAAGCACACAGGTAGGGGCTTCTCCTGATGCTTACAGTGTTTAGCAGGCTGTGTGCCTCAGAATTCTAGTAGGGTATGAACCATCTTAGTTATTGTCATGAGTGTAAACGAAACAACCAAAGAAGCCATGAATTTCTTGTGTTTAGGAGTTTTGCTAAGCCTAAAACAGAAGTGAACATCAGACGCTGCCTTGTAAGGCACACACCAAGACACTCTGAGGACAGTATTACTGGAGTAAAGTGAACTTGCCATGCATTTCTGATGGATAGTTTTGTAACCTTCCAAAATTCTGTAAAATACTCAAAGGAAGCAGTCCTGGTACAGGACTGGAGAATGAGAAATTCCGGATGATGTAGAATATCTTATTGGTCACAGCCTGAAGCCAACAAATTAATGTTCAAGTCTAACCTCAGCATAAAAAAAAATCTCTGGAGGAGATTGCTATGACCACAGAGTGGTGGACATTGCCAAGACCACAGCGGGAGGAGGTTGCCATGACCACATAGTGTCAAAACTTTAGACCAGCCACTAAAGGGGTTGTGTTCCTTACAACAAAAAGCAAACTCTGGATCCTTCAATGTATTAAACACTTTTATACTGTATTATCAATACTGATTTGTCCAGAACTAGGAATAGTCAAAAGACCGTGGGCATCTGTGAAGATCCATATACAGGGTTCACATCTGGACCTTCATTGAGGTTCTATCCCAGCAGGAAGATGCCGAGGGTTTAATAGAAAAAGCTTTAATGCATCCTATGGTCATGCCTGTCTGTGCTGAAGAGGTATAAGAAACATAATGAGGTTCCAGAACAAACACTGTCCAACAGAAGTGACATGCTGGGACGGGCCATGGGCAAGAAGAGGCCCTTCCCACTGACGACATCCGTGAAGACTGGACTATGCTGCTGAGTCAGATAGGTGGCAGTCAGTGAATTAACAACAAGCATGTCAATTTGCTATTGTTTTCTTGAATTGCAGGATGATTTTTTTTCTACTAAACAGAAGGAAGAAATTAAATTCACATGCCTCAAGGAGGACTTGAAAACATGTCGGGCATCAGCCTGCTGGCATCTACACAACATGCGGTGTGTCTTCTAAGAAAGAACAAACTATAGACCATAGAAAGAAATCTGAACTTAACAGAATCTTTCCAGATTTGCTTCTCCACTGAGGATCTAGAAGGTCTTCATGAACATCCATAGTTTCCTAAGAGGAAGGGAGCCCCTGCCCCTCCCTGGTAGCCCCTGACTCTGTCACCAAGAGCCTACTTACTAAGCTCTGTGTTGGGTGAAGCGAGGGTGCTTTGGTTCCTCTGAGAAAGGGAACAAAATACTGCCTTTTATCATTGAGTATAATCTTCATTTACATTTCAAATGCTAAAACCTTTCCCGGCTTCCCCTCTTCCTGAAACCCCCAACCCCTCCTCCTCCCACCTACTGCTTCCACCGGAGCCACTCCCACCGCCACCCCTCGATTTCGCTTTGTTAGGGCATCTATTGAGCCTTCACCTGACCAAGGACCACTCTTCCCACTGATGCCTGACAAGGCATTGCTCTGCCACATTTTTTACTGGAACCATGTGTACCCCTTGGTCCACGGGAGCAATAAAGGAGACAAAGTGTGGAGCAGAGACTGAAGGAAAGGCCACCAAGAGACTGCCCTACCTGGGGATTCATCCTATTAACAGTCACCAAACCCTGACACTATTATGAACGACAAGAAGTGAATACCAAAGGAGCATATCATGGTTGTCTCTGGAGGGCCCTGCCAGAGCCTTACACATACAGAGGCAGATGCTAGCAGCCAACCATTGGTCTGGGCATGCGGTCCCCAATGGAGGAGCTGGAGATTGGTCCAGAGGAGCTGAAGGGGTTTGCAGTCCCATGGGAAGAACAACGATGTCAGCCACCCAGATGCCCCAGGACTCCCCAGGGACTAAACTATCAACCAAGGGGTACACATGGTTCCAGTCAAAAATGTGGCAGAGGAATGCCTTGTCAGGCATCAGTGGGAGGAGTGGTCCTTGATCTGGTGAAGGCTCAATAGATGTCCTAACAAAGGGAAATCGAGGGGGGGGGAGGTAGGAGTGGGTCCAGTGGAGTCAGTAGGTGGGAGGAGGAGGGGTTGGGGGTTTCAGGGAGGAGGGAAATTGGGAAAGGTTTTAGCATTTGAAATGTAAATGAAGATTATACTCAATAATAATAATAATAAAGCAGTACCTAGAGCATTCCTACAACTGTCACAAGCTCCCAAAAAAAGTTTTTTAAGAGCAGGATCTAACATAGTCCTTATCCCAAAGAACCTTTCAGTGACATTATTTAAATGAATACATTATTAGTATCCAAAATAGAAAAGTACCTTGAAATGTTCCCAAATGAACAAAACTGTTCAAATGTGACTCATGTATTTTTTAAGCAAGAGAGCGATGTGGCCTGAAGGGCAGTCTTGTTCTAAGCAGAGAGAACTCCTGCGTCCTCTCTTCTGAAATCCCAGAGGGGGCCTCAGGCTCCTTCTTGACTCAGTGTTCCAGGTAGGATATTACAGAAAACATAAGTCAAACCCCCTAATGGCGCTTGGTTTTACTGGGCTTGAGATGGAAGAGGCTAAGACAATAGAAAGGGGAGTCCGTTCATCCTGCATCCCCCTCCTTTTTCCAGGGAGGGTCTCATGTTTCTCAGACTAGCCTTGAACTTACTATTCAAGCTAGCCCAAGATCTTCAACTTCGGCCTCTCCTGCCTCTACCTCCCCATTCTGCGATTACAGGTGTGCACCATGGCGCCCAGTCCTGTGATGCTGAGGTTTAAACCCAGGGATTCCTGCTCATTGGGCAAGCCGTCTGCCAATGGAGTTGTCCCACAGCCCCAGAAAGATGTTGAGCCACATTATTTTTGTACAATGGCTCCCATTAATGGAAGGCTTACTATGTTCCAAGCACTATGGTCTGAATCTAAAATGTCTACACTTACTCTATCCTTAACGTCACTCAGTGCAGAAGGCAGCATTAGTTTTCCATCCATATAACTGTGAAACTATAGACCAGGAAACAAAAAGGGAAATGATAAAGAATGCACAGATAGAAATTTCCAGAGTTGGGATTTGAACCCACATATCCTGTCTCAGAGAATAGAAAGGGAGATCAAATTATTGAAATAATAATAAAAACTAATTGGGAGGACAAGTAAAAAGAGAAAGGAAACAATATGATGTTTCTCTATCATCACAGTCAGCTTTGATTTGAAAATGTCTCTGATCACATATGCATGTAGGTATAAGTGTGTAGTGCTATTATTTATTATATTCCATTGATTACAGATTATATAGATGCATGTGCACTCGCACACATTTTTCTGCATGTTAACAACTTATAGCAACATAGTGGACACAAGTGAACCATTTTTTAAATACACAGAAACACTCTAAAATTTGACCTTTTCCAATTATCCTAGTGAAAGTCCACCGACTGAAGGAAAGATAGGGGTAAATGTCAGGCAACAAACCACAGACTACTGAAAAGGTTACGGCCCAGCAAAGCATCTCCACGCTGCCTTCGCTCAAGACATGGTAATAAGGAACTTAATTTATTCTGATTAAAAATTCTTCTTGTGGTAGTATGAGAGTCTATTTTCATGGACAACAATTAGGAACAAAATGCCAAGTTCAAAACTTACTTCCTGAATGTCAGCATCAAGGTTCCTCTCTGGGGATTTAGAGGAAACATCCAGGATGTTCTCGTGTTTCTGAAAGGGCATGTCCATCCACCCACCTCTGTACACTCTCCCTACTGTTTTCCAACAAGGAAGAATAGCCCTTGCTGCCAAGTGGACATAAGAGAAAAAGATTCTGTATATACCCATGACTGTGGTCTGAATATTTGTACCTGCCTCCCAAATTCAGGGGTTAAAATCTGGACCACAAGGCAGAGCTACCTGTAGAGATAATGGTGATGGTCGACATGGATTATCAACTTGAACAAACTTTGGGCATACCCATGTTGGAGTATCAGGATTGGACTAACTTAGGTAAAGAGATCTGCATTAAATGTGGATGAGATTGTTTCATGTGCTGGGATCCCAGACTGCACATAGAGAAAAGGGGGCAGAGCACGGACATTCATCTCTCTGCTCCATAGCTGTGGATGGAAAGTGACCTGCCGCCTCATACTCCGCCACCTCCAGACGACGAGCGCAGATACACTCCTGTAATCACAATCAACAGTGAACACATACACACTCCTGCAACCACACACAGTGACACAGACACGCTCCTGCAAACACAGTGAGCACAGATACACTTTTTCCACCACAGGATAGTGATACAGAACACACTTTGCCTCTCTGTGTTTGTCAGAACATCAAGAAAAGAAAGGAAACCAGAGTCCTGGAAAGTGCTAGTGATGATCAGAGTCAGAGAGGTCATGATAGATATCCCAGAGAATAACATGGCCCCATCTACCATGCAAGGACACAGTAAACAAGGGTGTTCATGAAGCAGGAAATGGTCTCTTTCCAAACTTACTCTTCTCCAGAGTGTGGAAAGTGCAGGCGCTATTTACCATCTGTTCACTTTAGTGACATTGTTTAATAGTGGCCCAAACAGACTGTAATACATCTTTCTCCTGTTTTTCTTCCACATCCCATGTAACACTGTAATTACTTATGATAATTGCTATTAGCATTTGAAATCTTTCCTTTTTCAGGAAACAAAATGGCTTCCAACATGTCATCTTTAAGAGTTTGAAATATATTTCAAACAGGATATGAATCAAAATCTCTGTCATCCACTCACTGTAATTACCTATAAAAATAGCATAATATTTAAAAAGAATAATCGTACTTCTAGATAGCATAAACTTAGTCACACACAAATCTCTGTGAAAGTTGGCTCTCCTGGGATCTAGGACTGAAAGGCTGTAAATGAAGTGAGGAGTTGGAGATTGTGTAGAAAAAGCTGCAGCGGGCAGAGCAGGTCCGCGTTCGAAGACTACATGCAGCCCCTAGACATTGCTGTTTGTAACAAAGTCTAAAATCCATATGCAAAGAGGTGTACTTAAATAAAAGCCTGAAAGATTTAAAAATGAAAAAATTATCTCTGGAAAATTCTATAGATGGTGCAAACATGGGATAAAAGAGAAAAATACACATACATGGACACATTCATATGCACACATATTGTACACACACACACACACAGGTTCATGCACACCCCCACACATGTACACACACAGAGCACAAGAACACATATATAAATACATACAAAATAAGACTGAAACTATAAGTCCCATTAAACATCTATCTAAATATCTGTTCATGATTATCTGCTTTTTATTAGACTTAAAGCAAAATACTTAAGTTGAATTATTCTGTGAGTCTTCATTTCTTCAGGCTCAATATCGCAGACGGTTATCATTAAGTAAACCTGCTTGTTGGTCTGTTTGTTTGCCTGTTTTTTGTCACTGGAGATTCAATAATGAATATGTGTGAGTAACCAAACAGTTCCCTTCTCCCCTGTACCTATATCCACTTGGAAGCCGATCTTCCCCTGATCATAGCCTTCCTCATCAGAGGCTGTTGTCTTTGAGTGCTGGGTACAGACCAGAGTTTCTTATTAAGAGATTAAACACAGTGTGAGACTGAACCTCCAGCCAGTAGGGACTAGCACTAAGGGTGAGCACTGTGTCTTCACTCCTGACTCTGGCATTTCTATTTACAAGTTATTTACAGTCTAAGAACTTGGTTTTTGTCTCATTTCCAAAATAAGTATGACATTTGAGTAAGTTAGGTAATGGATGTTGTGGTGATATTGTCAATTTGACACAATTTTGAATTATCTCTGAAGGGAGTCTCAGTGAGAAATTGCCTATGGATAATTGCCTATGGCCCAGACTATCCTATGAACATTTTAATGACAGATTATCTTAATTATGCTTATTAATGAGGGCAGATCAAGCCACTGTGGGTGGCACCATTCCCTGGGTTTGGGCCCTAGGCTGCATGATTAGAGAAAACAAGCTGAGCAGGACTCACACAGGCACTCGTGTCTCTGCTCTTGCTGTAAGTGTGATATGACTAGCTGACTCCTTCCTACAGCATTGACTTTTCTGCTGGGATGGACCGTGACCTGGAATTGTGAGCTAAAATAAACCTAGCTCTCCATAAGTTGCCTTCTGTTTTTGAAACAGCAACAGAAATGAAACTTTGGTAGAAAACAGGTGTGAGAGGCTGGCACGAGGTAATCTTTTCTCCCAAATTGGTGATGTCTCAGCCCCATTGAAGTTCAGATGCTAAGGGGCAGGTTCTGCCTGTTCGCTCCGCAGGCCTAGAGCATGAGCTGGTTTCTGGTTGCTACACAGGACAAGAGGCAGCTTCCTGGAGAAGGGTGACTTCTAACTCACGGCTTGAGGAGTATAATCCATCACGGCGGGAGTCTCATGCTGTTGCTGGACCTATCGCATCGTAGTTGAGCAAGAATCAGGGAGCACTCTAAGGACAGACCTATGAACGTTGTGCCCGGCTTTCCAGTGGGTCGCTTCCTCCAGCAAGATCAGTGCTTGCAAATTCCCACAGGGCTGCTTACAGTCAAAGACTGAACGTGGGAGTTTGTAAATCACTCAGAAATGGCGCAGAATTGGGCTGTCAAGGAACCAAAGAATTACAGTATTTGGGATTTGACAACCCTAATAAAAAAGTTCTTATTGAATAGTAACTTTTAGCCACAATTTAAAAAGTCATAATGGAGAATTTTTGAAGATTCACATTAATTACCAAAGAAGGCAAGCATGTTGTCTATGTGTGTGCACACAGATGTACATAAACATGCACGCACACATGTACACATGTATGAGAACATATACGCACGCACGCACGCACGCACACACACACACACATGCACGCACACGCACGCACACACACACACACACACACACACACACACACACGAAAACCATCCCTAGTCAAGAAAACCATTTTCACTGTTAAGTGTAAAGTTTTTAAACAGGCGAGGCAGAAAATTGAACACAGGCATAGGCTTATTTTGTTTTGATTTTTAGACATGGTCTCACGTAGCCCAGAGAATCTCACCATGTAGCCAAGGCTGACCTTAAGTTCCAGACCTTCCTCTGTCTGCCAAGCACTGATCTGACAGGAGTTTGCTACCATACAAGGCTCTGAAGAAAGTTGGAACGGGCAGTATCGGTCATATTGAGTACCCTCAAGGTGGTTACAGCATGCTTCCCGTTATGTTCTTCCATATTCCAGGGTAGGAAGTCCCCAGGTGAAAGCAGATGCTGTGCCTCACTTTGGCAGGGGAACCGCCCGGGGGCACGGGGAACAGCATAAACACACCCTAGGCCCTCGGAGGCCCATTCCCGAGCAGACAGAGGAGGCATCCACACCAGCACAAGCTTCCCTCCCCTGCCAAGAAGGCTATTCAGAAAACAAGCCCCAAGGAACTGAGCAGGCTTTCCAGCATATCAGCAATCTTTAGCCTCAGCAATGCAATTTAATCACCAAAAAGCCTTGACATTAGGACTCTAAATGATCCGAGTTATCAGTTAACATACTTTGTATCATTGGCACTTAAAAAAATAAGTCAGAAAATAATATGGCTTCAAGTGGATAAATAGATATGCACTTCTGAGGGGCCGTGCATTATCTGAAGCTTTCCTCCGGTTTCGGGTCTAAAGACAGTCTCTCCCCGAGTTTTCTAACGAGTTCTGCTAGGTCTTCTGTGTTCTGTGATTTTTCCTCAAGGAGTTCATAACGGAGACTTGAGATGTCTTGCTTAATTTCCTTCAGTTCCCCTATGAAGAGGGAGAATAAGAAGAAGTTAACTATAAATGAGATGAAGTTATACGGAGTGCAAGCCAATGAAGTTAACTATAAATATGAGGTGCAAACCAATGAGTGTAGGTAAGATAAAGACTGTCCTGACTGTATTCTGAATCTTTTCAAAGGAACCAGCTTCCCAATCAAAAAAAAAAAAGTTTTTATTTTCTCAGATAAGAAAAGTAATTGTAGCAAAATTTTAGTTATCCGGAGACTTGGAGAGTTGTGGTTGCACCCTTCACCTTTTCCAGACACCTCCACCACGACCCTATAAAAATTACAGCTTCCTCTAGGCTGTGCAGTCCCTGGACAAACAGCTTGTGCCCCATGGTTGTGTGCTTCTGAAGGTTGTGATCACAACTAATACTGACTGTTGCTTGACAACACTGACGAGCATCTGGACAAGAGTAAGGTTCATCTAACCTGTGGGCCGCACCAGTCTCTGGACAAGAGTCCCAAGAGAGTGAGCCCAGCACAGCACTCATTGCTTTCTGCAGACATAGGATCCGAGCCGCCTCCCATCCCCCCCGCCCCCCAGCACAAGGCACTGTCCTCTTCCGCTGCACTTCTCCAGCATGGTGGACTGTCCCCTTAAACAGTGAACCAGAATAAACCCTCTCTTCCTCTAATTGTTTGGTCGGGCATGTTGCTTCAGCAGTGGGGAGAGCTACTAACACAGCTGGGGAGAGCTTATTCTCTTTGGCCTCCTCAGGCTCATCTCCCTGCATGCCCAGCCCTCTCTCTGACCTCCAGCATCTGCACACAGGCCTGGCTCACACAGGGCAGCTTCGAACTTATGCCAACTCACCTTCATTCACCTCGTCACTCTCCTTATCGATCTGGGCCTGCAGCACGTATCTCTTAATGAGTCTCTTCATGATTTTCTACACAAGACAAGGAGAGATCCACTTCAGCATTATGTTCATGCAAATCTCTCCTTTGGAGCAGGGCTCTCACCTACCTGCCTCTGGAAGTGAAGGCTATCAAAGCTCAGAGAATATTTAGCTCACAAGGAGTATGCATCTCCATAATTTAATTTTCTTATGAAAGCAATTGTCACATTACTTGAGCTCATGACTCTAAAGTTAATTCTCAAAAAGAGGAAGATCATAGAGCAAACATTTAATTCTTTGTGCTTCTTCTTGTATTATTCGAAAGTAAAGCACAGACTTCCTGTCAGATAGTTTATGCAGAACGCTTTGAGGAAGGAAGGAATTAAACAATGTCCAGTCCCCCACCCTACCAAAAAACTGTAGATACTTTTGATTGTATAGTTGCTTTAAGAACCACCAGTTTCAATGAAATAAAGTTTCTCTAGTATCTTGGCTTGTGCATAACTATAAATATATATTAAATGTAAATTAATAGCCTACAATTGTACAGAACATTCTTACATTACTACACCAAAACTTACTACTTAAAACCCAAATTAAAGCGTAATAAATACAGTTCTGTGCTGAAGAAATTCACATGAGGATGTAGTTTGGTTTATAGATGCAATGTCTTTAACATTGTAAAAACATAAAAATATGTTATAATAGTATTACTTACAAAAGGAAACCTTAAGTGTCCATCAACAGTGATGTTTTTCTTACTAAATTTTCATTTACTTATATAAAAGAAAAAATCCATTGATAGTCGCAGGAATATATGTCAGGGTGAAAGGACTCACTATAGAACTATTATACAACTTAGTACTAATGCATGTGTATAACGGGCCACATGTATTACAGCACATCAGCATTTATAAAATTGCACACATGCATACACATATACTAGCAGCAGATAGACTATTCACAAGTAGGCCATCTTTATTTCACAGTGGAAGAATGTGAGGTAAATTTTGCTCTGGTTTTATTTTTAAACCTTTAAGGTTTTCATTTAAAATCATGTATATGTATTTGTGTGCACATTTGTGCACAAGAGTGTAAGTGCCCTTGAAGGTCAAAAGAGGGGGGTCAGATGCCCTGGAGCTGAAGTTCATTGTAAGCTGCATTGTGGGTAATAAAAACTGAACTTGAGTTCTCTATACAAACAGTTTGTGCTCCTAAGTTGAGCCATTTCTCTAGCCCCTCCATGTTGGTTTGTAAGGTTGGCCTTCTAAAAGGAACCCAGGCTCTGAGCGATGTGATTGTCTATTTATATATCCCCACTTGGAGAGTACCGGGCATGTGATAGTGACCCCATAAGCACATGTTAAATGGATGCAACCTTTGACGTTGAAAATATCTTGATACTTCATTTTAATTTAACAGAGTTCAGAGCTTGAAAACCTGAACTTAACCAATAGCTAGCTTTACATCGTAAAGTACTTTGTGCTTACCTGATATTGCCTTGGAGGGTTACTGAAACTATTTAAACGAAAATCTTCCGAGCTCCTTGTACTTGATTGTTTGTTGTGTGCCAGCTACAAAGAGAATTAGAAATTCTACTTTAATTTGTATTGTCAAGCACTGTGTTCCTCATGTGAGCTAATAGTCTGGTGCATTCAGATGAGCAAAAGCCCATTCGTCTTCATTCCATAGCACTCCATCTTACAAGATATAAGAAGTGGTCCCTCAGGAGTCTTCCATCACTGCTGCTACTGGGGATTGTGTGTGGAGCCCCTCAGACTCCGTGGCCCTCACAATGACCTCCTAAGAGTCAGTTTTTAGCCTTGCAGTAGGTGGCTGTGTGGTACAGGAGAAGTAAACATGCCGGGGACTTTGTGGTGATGGTATCACCATCTGCTGCGAGAACACATCTGCTTGTCTGATTGACAAACCAGCACCTGCCCGAGATGCTCTCCAGAACACCAGGGGCCTCACCAAACAGAACTCAGATGCCGTGGAAGCTCTAATGAGCCCGTTTCAATTCAAGGATCTGGACAACGTCCCCTTCAGTTCCACTCCTCATTAAACTCCCGCTGTGGTAGCACTTTTAAAGAAAGAAACTGAATTTTGGCAACACACAATAAATGTGGTAATGCTAAGAGGCCCACTGAGAACTTTTCCATGCATTTTTTTTCTAGGAGAAAAAAAAACCTGATTTTGTTTAACAAATAAACATGAGGGCTTGAGAAAAATAGAATACTTCTAAATCTGCATATCATGGGGATAAACCATCTTCCAACGGAATAAAACTTTTCCAACAGTCTGAGAAGTCATCCATGGTTTAGTTTCCCTAATGACATTTTAGCACCATGCCTGGTCCCTAAACCCTGCATGTGGATAGCAGCCCCCTACCCCAATCGACTATCCCAAATTCTCCAAATCAAATGCATCCCTGCAGAGAGTAAGTGAGAAAAACCACTTCAACTAACAGTTTATAAAGCAGGCAGGTATTAACTCATACCAATCCTTTTCTGGATAGTTCTGCTTTGAAGACATCAATATGTTATTTCAGAACATAATATTATCATTTTCCAATACATCAAAACAAGACAACTAATAGTTATTTGAAAATTGAATCAGGCAATGAAATGTGTAAGAGAAAATGTACTCAATGTGCAAAGAAGCATTGTTACCACTTGGTGGCACAAAATCCTACTTTATCATCTGGTCCCGCGCTCAGCTGCCTAGCTGGCTCTAAGCCTGGAGAACTGCACCACACAGGCTGGCCTTTTACCTCATACAAGGGAATTCAATTACAGTGTGAAGACTATCTAAACTTTAGAGACGTAGGCACAGCGGCGGCACAGAGGGCTGAGTGCGAGCTTGGCTCTTACTATCTATAAATGTTCACTCTCTCCAACCAGAGCAAAGCATAGATTGCTCTTTAGAAAACTTTATATTTTGTGCATTTTTGGAAGATATGGATCAAATGCATGACACTGTACATGCTAAGTAGGCGATACTCTATGAACTACACATCAAGTCCATTTCTGTATGTAGGAAGTTCTGGAAGTCTTGACCTTGTAAGGATTAAATTATCAGCAGCCAGGAAAAATCAAGGAAATAAAAATGTGGAGGTTATATACTCAGGCCTCACCAAATGCAGATGTGAGCAGGACCGCCGTGCATTGCTGGTGTGCATCCTGTTTTAGAATGAAGTAGCTCTGTGTGTGGGCTTGGGTTTCAACTGCCACTTGTCTGAGACCAGAATTTAGTCAAAGTATTTTACCTATCTGAGCTCAGAGACCTCAGGTGCAGAATGGAGAAAAGATTGGGAAAAAAAGTGTGTGGATTCTGCAGCTTGGAATGGTAGGTGCTGCCAATATCTGTTGTTATTGTTCTACAGGGGCATACGTATGTACTATACGGTTTGAAGTCTGTTCATAGACAGTTCTGATCAGTTGATCCTAGAATACTCTGCAAACATTGCTTTTGACTCATGTGCCCAAGCCCATAACTAAGAAATTTAGACAATTACAGAGTACTATTCCACCATAATCTCCTAAAGTCTTATTGTTCTTCTCTTTAGACAGGTTTTTTCCACATAGCTCCGGGTGGCCTAGGACTCACTCTGTACAACAGGCTGGTGTTGAGCCGTAATCCTCCTGCCTCTGCTACCTGAGCAATGGGATTAGAAGCATGAGCCCCCACACCCAACTTCCCCTGAGCTTAATGAATACATATGTTTCCAAAACCCTCTGTCATATATTAATGTAAAAAGGGAAGACTGAGCGTTCTTACAAGGTCACGGGGAAAGGCAGCCCATTCCTTCTGCTTGCTTGTTTAGATGATTTGCTTTTCAGTGCTCCTGCCCAACACAGTTGCTAAAACTACAAGTCCTAGATATAGACCCAGTAAAAAACAATATTCTCACTGAATCCAGGGCAGAGCCAACTACCCCAAACCTATGAAACCCACTCTGCCATCAACAGCCTGGCAGTGACCTGTTTTGAAACATGAACAGAGCAGGAACTTAAAACATCACTCTGCATTAGCAGGTTTACATGTGTAATGGTGCATGGCAGAGACTGATTCTCATTACACTCTTCTTTGTCACTACATGACTAAAAGCCGATGCTGTCCTCTGTCAAAGCCAGTAGGCACCCAAGATAAAGCCTGTGACAGAGGATAACAGAAAGGTCTCCTCGGTTAGTTCTGAGAAGAACCTTCACCTGGCTCGCCATGTTGATGTTACAGTGTGCCTGCAGTAAGCAGGATGAGGGCCTTTCCATACCTAATCAAAGACTGTGGCTTCCAAGCAGTCAGAGAGAGAGATCTTGAATAAAACACAAACTGTCATTCTAGAGGTTGACTTTATAAAAAAGAATGAGCTAATCTATTGAGTAATGAAGACTGACCCATGGGTGTTTGAACCTGTACCTATAGGAAAAAGGCATGTTCCCAGAGAAATCTCCCTCAGCAACACTGGGAAAAGGTTATTTTCAATATAAATGGCTGACTTGGAATTAGTTTTTTAAGTAAAATCATTTGAAACCAGAGTCTCATATGGTAAGGAAAATTGGCATTTATGTTGATTTGATCATCCAGTAAGCACGTGTCAAAGTTTGGGACATATCCAGAATTTCAGGTCATGAAACATGCAAAACAATGGGCTTTATTATGACCTGTACATATGTGTATCATGCTCTCTGCTCACTCTTCCTCGTTACCCTCTCTCCCTCTCCCTCTACACGCTGCTTCCCTCAACACTGGGGCTGGCTTGCCTATGAGAGAGGGAAAGGCACAGACACTGCCTAGGAGAGAGCCAGCCAGCTCCAATGTCTAGATTTCACAGAGGGCACAGAAGTCGTGAGACAGAGCACCTCATAAGAACACAATCATAGGAAGAGAGGGACAAGGCTACAGCCAGAGGCTGCCAGGTGATCACAAAATTACCGCTTTCTTGAAGAAAGACATGAATGTCACATGTCTGCCACAGTATACAACCACATGAAAAGGTCTTGTTGTTAAATTGACATCAGAATCAACGTCCCACCCCAAACTCCACAACTGGATCAACTACAGCATCACTTGTTCTCCCTAGATGTTCATACTCTCTTCTTGGCCTGGTTACCATGGTTACTGGTTACCATGCCATGACCAGTCTGACCTCACCAAGGGAAACGAATGAGAAGAAGGAACTAACACAAAAATGGCAAAACACACATCCCGCCGTGTGCCTCGCTGCAGAGTTTATTTTGTTTCTTTTAGTCTTCCTTCGAGACTACGGTTACTACAGTAAGGAACCAGCCTGAGACATTCATGTAATTTGTTCAAATTCTTAGCAAGAGTGTAATGGGAAAATAAATATCATGATGAGTGTGTGTGTGTGTGTGTGTGTGTGTGTGTGTGTGTGTACTGCCAAGCACACCCAACAGATGCTAATGTTGGTGCCATTCCTCAATTAATGTATGCTGGCTTCCAAATGGCATGATGATTTTCCATTATCATTACTGTTTTTCCACTTACTAATTCACTTATTTGCAATTATTTTTCCAGACACACCCATTCACATTATTGAGTCGGACTCCTTTCATTTTCTGTTCATACCCTTTCTCTAGGAGTTTAGGCCTAGTCTCAGGTCTGTCTCCGCACGTGACTATCAAATGGGTGTTTGTGCTTGTTCTTGCAGCAGTAATAAAAATAATAAGCAGCTACTCTCTCCTACTCCATCTCAGACACTGCCACAAGCGCATTATCTGCACCAACTGAGTAGATGCTCCAAATGCCTCTGCGACGCAGGCAGTGTGTGCGGACTATGTTCTGCACATGCGCGAGGAGCCGTCCTGGGAGTGTGTCTTACAGCCCCTCACGATCATGAGGAAATCCTTTATAAATGTTCAAATGTGCCCTGTGGCTTCAGTGTTCTTGTCATAACATCAGCACAAGCCCGGGAGCAGGAAGCTTCTGTTGTGAACAGACGGTGAATACTCAGAGCTGTGAGCCACATACCATTTCTTCCAAATTCTCCCCTTGTTTTCTCAAAATTCTTTAAAATGCAAACAGTGACACACACATGCACACACTCACATGTACACATGCACATACAACATGCATACACTCACATGTGCATACACACATGCATCACACACACACACACACACACACACACACACACACCGTGATCTATGTCAGTCAGAACAAAGCATGCTAAAGGCCAAGCACCCCTGAGGTGAGTGCTTTGTGAGTTCCTTCCACTCCCCCAACCAACACAGCAGCTCCCCACAGACAAAGAGGACCTTGGGGGCACTCTTGGAAACAGTATTTCACTCTATGTCTCCCCTATCTGTACCACCTGAAAATGCCTCTCGCCTTGGTGGGAAGAGAAAGAGAACTCTGAATAGCAAGGCTGGGCCAGTTCCTCGCAGCCCTGCTGGTGACTGCCCGAGGGCTGAAGCTTCTTGTCACTTCACCTTCTGATGCAAACTAAAGCCTCAGGCTGCCCCTCAGGCTGCCGCCGGCCTCCGGGGTTCCTGGGTGTGTCTTACCCATGCCTCCTTCCTACCACCCTTCCTGCTTGGGCTCCTGTTCCATGAAACTTCTTGCAGGTAAAATTCCTGATCAGAGGAGAGCTTCCTAAAGCCCTCGGAGCTCTTCATCTAGACCTGCCCGTGATGAGGTTCTGGTTTAAAGTGGGAAATGGTCGACAGACTCATGGCTGGGTGGAAGGAAAGGCTGGGGGTCATGGTCACGCCGACCTTGAGAATACCCGTGCTTTGGTGGGGGACATAGCACACTCGGTTACAAGTAGACAGCAGAGGCCGCCCTCCTGGCCTGTGCTTTCCTTGGAGCAGCTGCACAGCACATTTACAGTCAAATGGAATAGCAAAAGTGGGTAGAGGTGCTTTCGGGGCTTAGCTAGCTAGCTGAGCTTCCTGGTACACATGTCTCTCTCATACCTCAACAGGGAACAAAATGATGGTAGGCAAAGCTGTCATCTTGTGTCCATGACAAGAAAACGCCAAGAAAGTCCCAGCCACTCACCCTTAACAAGCCCCGCAGGCTGCCGCACTGGGGCAGGTTCAACAAGAGGAGGAAAACGAAAACAACTGCCTGGCTTTGTCCATCGAGATTTGGGTTTTTTATTATGCGAAGGTGAACACAGAGCCTCCTGACAAATTGCTCTCCGGGTTTGTTTACCGAGTTTCTCTTCAGTGTCTGTTGGAACCCTGTGATCTATACTAACAAGGAAAGAAGTAAATTCCCTTATCACTGAGGATTTGCGGTCTTCACCTTAGGAGGTTGGTGTGTCTCGAAACACCTAGCTCATTAGGAACTGTACTGGCCGCGTATCTGTTGAATCCCCCCAGGGCACCTTTGTAAACAGCGTCTTGCTGCCGGAGAGCTGAGTGCTCTTCACTTGAACTTGAGTGTCCAATCCAGCGCCTCCTTCCTATCATTAGCCCTGTGCCTCGCTGCCCATCAGGCCCCACAGACTGGAGGTTAATAGGGAGTTTACACACATACACACACACACACACACACACACTAGTTTCCTTTTGCAAAAGAACGTAGATGCATGCTCATGATTCAACTGCAAAGTGCTTGAAAGTTGTAGTAGTAGCAGTTAATAAGATTAATATGGCTGCTATCTATTTACTTTTTAAATTGTGCATTGGTGCTTGGCCTGCATGTATGTCTGTGCCTGTGGGTTCCAGAAGAAGGTGCTGGGTTCCCTGGGAATGGGGTTGCCAGAGGTTGAGGGCCACAGTATATGTGGTTAGATCTGAGCCCGGGTTCTCTGGAAGAGCAGCCTAAGCTCCTAACCACAGAGCCATCACTCCAGCCACTGCTGCCCACCCCAACGCTGCTTCCAAACCCTGGTTCTTCTCTCTGACAAGACAATTCCAATCCTGGGAGACCTAGGTGTGTTTTCCTAGCTTCAAGTTATTAACTTACCTGATTTTTGTCAAATGAAAATTTTGAAAGATCTTCATGACTTCCCAAAATTCCAAATTTCTTTTCTTCATTTCTCTTTAAAAGATAGATATGAGAAATGAGTCCAGTAACATGGCCAATTTTTACTCTTCAATCCATATTCCAAAATCTATCTACATGTTTTAGTGACAGAAATATATTCTTTTTGAGTCTTTCTTTTGGCAAGTCCTTGGACATTTATTTAAACACAAATTTTTCTCATGTTACAATTCTTATCAAACCTTAAAACTGCATGTTTAGTTACATTGAGTAAAATACTTTTTCCATTAACCCACTGACTCCTATAAATCAGATATCTGGAGAAAGGCCATAGATGCATGCCTCCCCCACATTTCTGTGTACTACTCTTTTGAATTTTAAAACCACTTTCTATATTGATCTGATTTAATCTCTGCTATGCAGATGGGATTCTGGTTCTTCTGCTGGAGAGGAGACCTGAGCCTGTGGAGTGTGTCCCCACAGTTGGAACAACGATTGGAAAGTGCTCGCCTTCCGCCCAGTTACAGCCAGTGGTAGACTCAACATTTCAAGAACCCTCAAATCATTCAGTTCAATGGGCCGCCCAGTCCAGGGAAGAACTTCTCTGAGCTCTGACTGTCAGATACTCACAATTTTCAGATTGGCAACAGTTACAGGGGCCCCCCACTCCCTAAGATTACCCACCACCCTGCTGGGTCGTTCTTATCATTATGCGTTTGTTCTTTATAAAATTCAAATTGAACTATTTATAACTTTTGCTCATTGCCTTACTTCTCAATTTTTGAAGAGACAAAAAAATGCCTATAATCTCTAACCAAAATGAATATTCTAAAAAGATTCTTGTTCCTTTCAAACTCCTCTTTTAGAAGAAACTGACAGCTACCTTAATTATTCACATACGCTCTATGCACAGCTATGCCCGCCCTGACCCACCTCTCCTTAAAGTAGCTGGAAACTTAATGAGGAGCCTCGGTATGCCTCTCAGCAGCCAAGAAGGAGCCTTGTGCAGGGCACAAGTAGCACTGTGTATGTGTTTGAGATCTAGCTCAGCACACTGCCTGCCTCCTACCCCATCACCTGAACACTACTGCTGATCTGTTTTTCTTGAGGTCAACTTGCCTGCAAGGATTTTTACTTCTAGTCAGTAATCTTAAACCTTCCTTCATCAAGCACTTGCTGCAGACACTGCCCCCCCCCATATTGTGTGTGAGTAATTATTGCTGAATCTGTAATGCAGATGTTATGTCGGAGTCAGCCTGGCTCTTATTGGCTGTTCATAACTACTGATGCTTCACTAACAGTGAAGGGAGGTATTTGGGCATCAAGAGCACAGTAAGGCTCTAAACGCTCTCGCTTTCAGTAGCATACAATGCACTGATTTAATTCCATTTCATGGACTTTTCTTATACTCTTTTTAGGTAGGAATTGTCCAGTGTGTTCTTGTTAGTCAACAGATCAAGGAGCACCGTGTATGTAGTTAAAAGGAATGAGAAAAGAAGTCCCTCATTCATTCATGGACAGTTTCTTTAAAAGGGTAGGCTCAGTGGTTACCATGATGAGAACAATTATGACCATGGAGAATTACTGATCAAGCCAATTACCTTGTTCATCTCTGCATCTTCTTGGAAACCTTTTTTATGACCCTGGATGAGCTCAGATATCCATTTCTTAAATTTCAACAGGAGATAAAGCAGGGACTTTGGACTTGGCACAAGATTGAAGGGAACAGGAAGTGTTCTTCCCTCCTCAAAGTAGGAAAACCACAGTTTGGCCCTTGCAAACTTCCACTCCACATCCGCGTCATCCTGTACAAATAGATGTGATTGTTCAATACGGAAAGAGAATTATCAAGTTCTTGTAACACCACATGGCTAGGGAGAAAAGGCAAAGTCTACAAAGGACCTAAGACTCCCAAGGCTGAGAGCTCCGTGGTTCCTTCTAAAATCTGCTTCAGACTCTACTAGCCTTCCAGGACAGCTGATCTCAGAACTTGCGAGTGTTTATAGACACCATGCAAGACATCGAGTGTCCTTCCTTAACTATGAAGAGCCCTGTGGAAGGGTGGTCTTCACTCAGCCATTTGTTTATTCAGTGTACTTCTGGAATACAAACTCGCATAGTCATCACCAACTTGAGAATAGATTAATTCTAAATATATCCCAGATTTGAACAGTAATATTATTTCTAAACTTTTTTTTCCTTTTTTGTTATTGTTATGTTTAAATGGAGTTAATCTATCTGCCTCAGTCTTACAGATATTGGGATTACAGGCTTGGGCCACAACATCTGGTGTTGGTAATAACTGCTGACTAAATAAGAATTCCTCACTAGGTGCAGTGGCCCATGGACCCAGAAGGTAGAGGCTGGAGGACCAGGAGCTCAAGGTCATCTTCTGTGATGCAGCGAGTTCTAGGCTAGCTTGAGCTACAAGGAATTCTATCTGCACAAAAAGTAGAACACCAAAACATCACAAAAAATAAAAGTTCACCTTGTTACAGTATTTTAAGTTTTAAGAAACAGTGATACATTAGACAAGGCTACCCCTTTGGGTTTGCTGACTCAGCATATCCCATCAATACTGTGTTTAAGAGCAAGGTTAAACTCTTCAGCATTCCTTGGCCAACATTGACCAGACAAGCATGGAAAGTGGAGAAATAACAAAGCAGGCAGAAGCTGCTTCGTTCTATTGATTATTGATCCTTACACTACTTGAAAGATGTAAGCATGGACTATAAGATTATATAGATTTCATACCTCAATTTCCTGGAATGAACTGTTGATCATCGCAATTAACATATTTAGCAAAACAATGACCATTGTGACATTATAGACACCATACAAAACGTAGCCAATGTTTTCAATGAACTTGTGATTATAGTTGATGACCACTGACTTCACTTCAGAAAGACCAAATATAGCCCAGAACAATGTCTTAAAACTTTCCTCAACCCTGGGGAATCAAATAGAAAAAAGAATATGAGAAGAGATATGAGTACATAATAATAGTATCATCATAAAGCAGTTCTTTCAATTTCCTTACAAACTACTCATAAGAAATCAAAATTGCCTGAATTTTTAGTTTCCTTTCTATAAAATGGGTAAAATAGCAGATCTGGGTTCATTGCAAAGATTTGATACTATGAATCTGAAGTCCATACCTTGAACTTGGCTAGATGGTAAAAGCTATGAGATAACCTCATAACTAACAAACATTTGTATCTAAATGCTTGATGGATTTGGCAAAGTTAAATGAATTGCTTTAAATACAACTTGTTAGAGTGATTTTAGTTTCTGGTTCATCTGTACTTCCATTCACACAAAATAAATAAAAAAAATAATATACCAGGAAACATGGCACTATAGACAATGGAACCAAAATTCTTGGGATGCCCTGGGAAAAATTATGGTACTGTAGGCATAATGGCTTGTCCAGAGTTAAGCCTATGTGTTTAAACCAGTTGGTTTAATTTTCCCTTTAAAAATGCACTTCAGTAGAATATGAAAAAGAGTAGGCTCCTCCTGAGAAGTCATTTGTCATGTGACATGAAGACTCTGACGTTTAAGACATCTATTGCAACACAATATATTCAAGTGTGTATGTGTGGGGCGGGGTGGGCAGGTGGTGGTGGTGATAGGTTCTGGGAACTGGACTAGGAGAGCAGCTGTCCCCATGCCTAGTGTTCGGCCGTCCCCATCATGAGAAAGGCACAGGATTTAGGGCGATGGTTGCTACTTAGCAAACACTGACAGCACTTATGTAGCACTGTTTAGCTTTAGTGAGTTTTGGTTTCTTTCTTTTTCTGGACTGAAAATGATAAAGGTATGTGTGGGAGATATTTGTCATTTAATCTGACATTATTTATCATTATTTTATATTGGAGAGGTTCCTTTATGTTAGTCTTCCTGCAGTCCACATTAAGATATGGATTGCTGATACACAGCAAGAGGGGAGGACTGCACCGAAGTGTAGACCTGTAAGCCTAAATACTATTGGTCAAACACCCTCCTAATGTCCTAATCTGCAGCCTCTACCATCAGGACACCTAGCGCCACATACGTTGTGAAGGCTTCATTCTGTTTTGCACCAATGTAGTAGGAGTAAAGGTTGAACATTCCAATCATAAAGGCTACAAACACCATGATGAATATAACCATGAATTTGAAGATATCTTTCACTGTTCTTCCGAGTGAAATCTGCAGAGGTCCAAAGCTTTCATTTGCTGGTAAAATGTAAGCTATCCTGGAGAAACTTAAAACCACAGCGATTGCGTAAAGACCTTCAGAGATGATCTGAGGATCAGTAGGGTCCCACTTTATCCTGGCTAGAGAAAAAAAAAAATCAGAGACAAAGATTATGGTAAATTCCCATGGGTTGTTTATTTAGGTAAATTCTTTTCTGAGAAAATAAATGTATAATCACGATTCCCAAGTGAAACCTTGTGCTCTGAAGAATTTCTCAAGCATCTGTAGTGCATTCTGACTTGATTGGGGTGATTTGTTATGAATTCTCAGTATGGCATAGTATTGTAGACCAGTTGAGCAACTGATTCTGTTGATTCTATTGATAACTACAACTGAAAGGACTTAGTCAAATTACCCCTCAGGTTCATTTCTCCCTCTCCAACAATTAGGTGGTTCTGCTCCTGTGGCTCTCATATGCCTTCAACACTTAATATTCACATGCGGACAATGCTTTAAGACATCGGCACATACTCCGTTGTAGCATTCGTCATCTTGAACTGTAACTGCAAGATACTGTCATCTGAGGCTTATCCATCTTGTTAGTTAAACTTGCTAGAAATGCATTTTATTGGCCAGTAAAACAAGTCTAGTTTGCCACAAATTTTTATATAATTCATTAATAATTTCTTCTGGCATTATTACATCAAGCCATTAAAACCCACTTAAGAGATCATTATGAAGAAAAATGCAACACAGTGTGTAAGAAGCAGGAAAATATAATTATAATTTTGCATTTCCTTATTTTCAGAGAATTAGGAAAGGATAACAAATAACTTATGAATGTTTTCTTTTTATAGTGCTTTGAGTATTCCCTATAAACAGATATTTTTGAGCATATTTTAGAAACTCTTTGAATAAAAACTTAGAATTGAAATGAATATTAAGAATTCATAATGAGTAGGCTTTAGCGGTATAGACATTAAACCCACAAAGTTGCCAGTAGGATGGTAATAGATTTCTTCCTACAGAGTTTCAATAAATATTCAAAAGGACTATATTTTCCCAAAGTCAAGTTTCTATGGTGTACAGAGCCATAAAGGTGTGTTATGCCACCTGATACGAACCTGGCGTTGATCAAGGTGAACTTCCTCTCCCAGCCTTGGTTGAGCAGGGATTCCTGTGCTGTTCAGGATCCTGTCCACCTAGGGTGGAGTGCTCAGCATGAAGGTGAAGCTCCTCCAGATCTACGAATTCCTGAATTAAGCAGGTGACCTGCCCAGCTGCCTGAGCAGTGGAGCCAGCACCCAGTGAACAGCCAGATCAGTTCTTGGAACTCACTCAGGAGTCTGGGAGGAGGGGCTCGCCCAAACTGTTAAATTGTCAGACCTCCATTAAAGTTTCGGCCTCGATCGGTAAACTATCGTTCTGGCTCTCGTTCTTTTCGCCCCTCCCCATCCATCCCTCTGCTTCCTGTCCAGGAACCCAGTTCACAGTAGCTGTGGGCAGCTACACTATGGGAGGGATGATTTTCCTTTGGCAAATATTGAACTTTGTTTCCATTCCCTAGTCACTTTTCTCCTGGGGAGAAAAATAAATCACCTGGTTTATTAAGGTAAGATCAAAGTCGGCTTTGATCGTGGGACTGGCTTCATCAGCTTTAGTCTCATGGGACTTCCCTGGTCCCCACAGAAGCAACCCTAAAGATCAACCACTTACTGCTATCACCATGCCACCCCTCATGAGAACATTCGCCTGGCCCATTGCCAGCTGAAAAGTGGATGATAATTCTTGCAGCTTCTGCTACTCAGTCTTGGCGACCTGTCTGGCTCAGACTTCTGACGTCCACCCTTTTATCAGGTTAGGGACGATGATTAGGACTCAACTCCTATTCATTTGTTTGTTTGTTTTATCTCTCAACTTATTCAATACCTGGTTAGACACAGCCATTACTATTTACTGAGAGCCCTCGTGGAGACTTCAAATACTCTTGATTTGAAGCAGTTTATATGTTTTGAAAGGAAAATAGATCCAAATATAAACGTTTTCAACTCATGTGTATGTGGGTTCATGTCACATATGTTAACATGCCATAATGATTAAATTAATATAATCAACATATCAATCGCCTCACATACATGTTCTGTGTGGTAAGAACATTTAAAAGTTGCATTCCTCTCCAATCTTCCTATGCACAGTAGACTGTTGATAACTAGAGGCACCTTGCCGTACAAAAGAACACCAGCATTTGGGGCTTGTGTCTGACCACAGCATTGTCTTCTCTCTGACCCACATGACTGGATTCCTGCCAACCAGCAGTGTGCGTACTCCTATGAGATCACACATATCACTGACATCATGAGAATGTTTCCCACGCTTGCCTTGTTCTGCACAGCATCATGTTCATAATGGTTTTTCAATAATCATCACCTTTCTCATTTAAGCTCAAGTA
Source organism: Apodemus agrarius (assembly GCA_964023405.1). NCBI lineage: Eukaryota > Metazoa > Chordata > Mammalia > Rodentia > Muridae > Apodemus > Apodemus agrarius. The sequence goes on along the minus strand of OZ030012.1, from coordinate 5,799,934 downwards.
TCACTTCATCATGTGTTCATAGTTCAAAAGTGGACTTTTCTATTTCAAACATCTCACAATTATTGAGCATTTTCGATTAGACAAATGTCTAATGGACTCCTGCCATTAACATGTGATCCTGTCAAATGCTGAAACAAAGCCTGCATTAAGAAGCCAAGTGTGGTGGTGGTCATCTTTAACCATGACACCTGGGAGGCATAGGTAGGTGGGCATTTGTGAGTTTAAGTACAGCATGGTTTACAAAGTGGAGAAGGAGGGGGAGAAAGAAGAGCAGAAGAAAGAGAAAAAGAAAAGGAAAGAGAAGATTCACTGTTACTGCTCAAAGCTGTTCTTACAGAAGTACTACAAATGGAGCTTCTCAGGTCTATGCATTAGGTGAACAGTCAACTGCATTTTAAAAAGTGAAAGAATCAACAGGCTACTGAAATAGATAAAGGGGAGGGCTCCACAGTGAGCTCTCTGCCTTTTACAGGGTTATAGACAGAAGTACAGCCAAAATAAGAAATTACTAGAGGCTTTAGAAGGAATGGGATGCTTTCATGACATGGAAGACCGATTGGTCAAATACCTATTCTAGCTTTCTGGATCACTGTCTAATATAAACTATCTATGTTAATAAAGTAGGAAAAAATATGAAGCTAGAGACAGGACTCAGTGTTTAAGAATGTTTGCTGCTCTTACAAAGGTCACAAATTCAGTTCCCATAAGCCCTGTTGAACAGCTCATAACCACCTATAACTCTAGCTTCAGTGGATCTAACAACTTCTGGATTCTTTAGGTACTTGATCTTATATGGGAAACACGCACAAAGACCCATAAATAAAAAGAAAAAAACATAAAAATGCATAAATATAAGGTATGAAATAGCTATTCTCAGTGGATTAGATAGCTATCTAGTTGTTCCAAGCGATAATGGGAAATGGTTCTTGTACTTAATAAGGGTTTCCATCAGGAGACAAAGAGAGGCAGAACACAATTCTTCAGATGCTGTTTGTCAAATACAGATGCTATCAATCAATTTTTTTTTATCAATCAACAATTTTATGTGAAGTAGAAAAAACTGTTACTCCTGATGTCTCTTTCACAAGCAAATAGTTTACCTTCACTAGTTTAATCAGGATTATACACTCACCGAGATTGTAGTACTTGACATTGTCACCCAGCGAGACTTTTGTCAAGTCCTTTAGAGTGTCATTTGCATCGATGATGCTTTGAGCTTTGGACGCATGCCAGAAGGCCATAAATCTTGCAATGAATGATGCTGCGAAGATGGCCAGCATCCCAAAGTCAAGCATATTCCACAACTCAAATAAGTATTCCTTGGGGCCTTGAGTCCAGATTTCTTTACATTCAGCCCATATCATGCCTGCATTAGTAAAGAGTCAATATCACAGATCAATTTCATTCTAACTTTAGTTCTTCCAAGAAGAACAATTGAGAAAGTCTCACCAGCTATTCAAAACGCTGTAAACTTGCCCCAGCCTTCCTCCCCCACCCCCAGAAACTACAATCCAACACTGTCAGTGAGCTACCAGAACGCAATCAAGTGATATTGATCACGGATCTCAAGTGAAATTCACTGAATTGGTCGTTTATTTCTAGCAATGGAAAAAGTACTTAAGATGTTCATTATGATAACCCAAACACAACATACCCACACATTCAAAATAGGACATGCTCACACTTTCACAATGGAGTTATACAGACATTGGATATGGCATCATATAAATTACCGTGAGTTATAGGTCACAGGAATAGCACACTAACCTCTATATACAAAATCCTTGCTGACCACGAGCCTCAGCTACTGCCTCCCGAAAACCACTTCCACTCTTCCTACTGTGTGCTACTTCCAGACAGAGGAACGCACAGAACTCCTCTGATGGGGACTTCGAATATGAGTGGCCTTGTGGTATTTCTCTTAGTGTGAATGAAAGTTTGGACACATCTAACCAAAGATGCTTTCTCCCCTTCCCCAGCCCTCAGGGCTGAATAAGCACCTGGTTTGGCAGCCTTTGCCCTGTGATCCCTACAGTGTTTTCCTCAGAAACAATTCTTCTTAATAAAATCACGCTCCTTTCTATGTAAATACTGTTTATTTGGTATCTCTCTGTGTATTTGGGGGTACCAAAACAAACACCATAAACTTAAAAAATTAAATGGCTTACAGTCTGTGAACACATTTTAAATGACCATCTTAAAAGACTAAAGGAAATTACATTAACTAATTAGTATCAGTGTGCTAAGAGTAGTTGACATCTTTGATGCAATTACTAATAATACTTCATGGTTTTACAAGCATTTAATGCAGTGTTAAGGAGCATTGGTTGTGATATTTCGCTCCTTCAAGAAACAGGATGCAGAGTCATTGGCGAAGTGTTTACCCTTTCTAGAATTCAACTTACAAAATGGGGATGCAAATTTGCCTGCTTTGCATGACAATGTACAAGTAAAATAGCATGTGTAAAATGTAGCACACAGAACTGGCATTTGTGAAGAAACTATGGCAAACACCTTTTGTCCTTCCTTCCCTGATTTACTCATAATATTCACACATCCCCTTTCTTAACTTGAAGACTATTACTTAATTAAAAAGAAGTTAAAATTACCTTCTTGTCTGTCATCCCATCTCCTTTACAGCCCTGTGGGGAACTACAATTCACTCCCATCTTTAAGCCTTACCTCACAAGTGACTTCCTAGCCTGACTGAGAAGTAGGATGCTCTCCTAAGCTTCAGCAACCCCTGCCCTCGTTCTCACAATCACCTTGTGTCCATCACAGACCATGTCCATCCGACCCCCGAGGAGCCCTGTGAGACGCCTCTGCTCTGCGCAGCACAAAGATCCCGAGACCAGACCACGGGCTCGCGGCACACAGTTTCACCGCTCACTACCCGTGTTAGCGGTCAAGCTCAGGTTAAGGGACATTAGCATTGACTTCCCATGAACTCTTACAAATCCGTAACAGGGAATAACGTGAGGCTCATATTCACACCACAACAGTGGACAGGATGGAAAGACCCGGAAGACATCTAACTTCTTGGTGTGATCCCCAAGTGTCTCCCAACCTCAACAGAGACTGCAACAACTGAGAGCAATACGCGAGGACTACCGGAAAGTCAGCAACCACACAGTCCATGATACACAGGGACTGACGGCGACCTCAGTCACACTCACACAAGCTGCCATTTTCAAAACTTTCCCTTCTTCCTCACATCCTTCCTCCATCTTTTCTATGGTATAAACGGTATCTTGCTGTAGCCGACAAACTACAGCAAACATTCAAAGATACTCAGCTTAAAGGAAGTATGCCCGTCGGCTTCGCTCTCTGCCATCCCCACCCCTGCCTGGTCTGTTGCTTAAGAACCTTAGACACTGCCCACACCCAGTCTGGCTTCTTGGCTATGCCAGAGAGTTCTCCATAGGGAGAGCTTAAACAGCACTGGGCGAGTGACTTACTACTTCTCAGGAAGGCTTGCTCTGCCGCCGGATGGTGAGGACTACCTCTTGAAAGAGGATGTGCTGGCCCTATTTCTGCTCTCTCTCTCGAGCAGGGGAGAATGTGTCAGCTCTCTCTACATCTGAACTCCTCCAAAGAGCAAACCACTTGTGTGGTCTTTTCTAGCACAGCCATGCTTAGCTGTGAAACTAAGGCAGCCAAGGCGTCAGTGTATCCTGCTTGCCCCCGCCTTCCAGGCGTATTTCACCTTCTTTCTTTCTCTCTAAGGGAGACCCCTCACCACAAAATAAGGCTCAAGTTACAATATTGTGCCCCCTTCTTTCTATCACCCTCATTGATTAAAAAGTAACCCCCCCCAAATTCTCCAAGGAGCACACTGTGGGGTCCTTCATTCTACAATTCTACTCTTCTGAGGATCAGTCCGGGAGGTCATTCACTCAACAGCTGCTGAGACAAGCATGCACCCTCCTTTGTCAATCCTGCAGCCCCAGGCTGCACACGGGACAGTGGCATCCCTGACTGTGGTCCTACCCTCTTAGAGTCAAAGCAGGCTTGCTCGTGCTTTCCCCGCAGCTCACTGAGGTGACCAACAAGTGACCCTTGAGCTTCTAAACATTAAGCACTCTCAAGCATGCCCCTGCCTCGTGCTCCTAGCTGGCTGCTAGACCTTACACCAGCATGGGTGTGAAGTTACTCTGTCTTGCCACAAACCTCTTGCAATATCAGTTCTACTATTTGCCTTTTCAAATTTTCATTAAATGAAAATCACACAGACTTGCTTTCTGTTTTAAAAGACATGAGCATTTTCCACCAACTAATGTAACACATCCAGCCTGTGACCCTCATAGGCAATTTCTTCTTAATATTTGTAGAAGGTTCTGTGGCTTTCTTGCAAGATCAAAAACACAAGAAAACGAACAGTAGTGCCAGAAACTGAGCAAGGAACCTCACGTGTACTACATGTGCATGGCTGGCTGTTTCAGTTTTGATTCTCTTCAAATAAGCATTGTGAGATAATTTCTGAAGTAAAACAAACATTGGCAGGGCAGTACTTCCATGGAAATGCTTTTTTTCATAACGTTAAAGCTTAATTTAATATTCTCAGCTTTGGTTTCTTAGTGAAAAGTATCTAAGTCTATACTAAAAATATCAAATCATGGGAAGAATGATTTTGATAAAGAATGAAATGAGATTTCATTATCTCTAATGCTTTCAATAAAATTTCTTTCTTTTCAAAATTATATCTTGTACTTAAGAAGAAATATCTTTCCTCGTAGGACATGTTCACCCTATGAAGTAAAACAGATAATACTCATTGAAATTTTTAATAATTATTATTTATACTTATTTGTAATTATCTGAAATTAACTAAGCCTGCCCTTTGTGGCAATCTCTGTATTGCATATCTTGCTTATACTAATATATTAAAAAGCTAGCTCTTACTGTAGTAAGATAAAGGCAATATAATAATATTTACCCTTAAGTCATACACATATATCTCTTGCAGTTTTGTCAATTAAACTAGAAAAGAAAGAGTTAAAGAAAAGTTAAAATCTTGCAGTATGTCCAAGATTTGCCAATATTCTAGCAAAAACTAAGGCAAAACTGTTCTTTCTGGAAACCTGTCAGTGAAATGACGTGGTTTAATGGTGCTGAAGAACTCAGCAGCTATTGAGTTGCCTCATGGCTAAGAACAATCATGTTGTCATTGTAATACTACTTCCTAATGCTTCAACCGATCATCCACTGGGCTCCAATATGAAGACGACATGGATGTCCTAGAAGTGACATGAAACTGACTGCAGCTATTTCTCTTGGAGCTCAGGTAGACAATTGATGGAGCAGACCTTATGGACTCTTGGAGATTCTGTATAAAGACCTCTCGTGTCTTCTCTTTATGCTCTACATCGTCCTACTGAGGGAATCTCATGCAGTCCAAGCCTTAAGAGTCATGTGAGATTGAAGAATTTGTCTATGGCCAGACTTCTTCCAGGAGCCAAACTTCCTATGATTTATTTGATATTTATCCCTGGCAATGCTAAGACATTACAAAGTTAATCAGAAATTTAACAAGCACTTTTTTATTCTTCCCATTCTAAGCATGGCCACCTTCAGTCTCCCCTTAGAGGACAGTAACTACCACTCCCCATAGACACATAACAATTACCAAGTCATTCGCAGTTTACCCTTCAGGCCATTCTCAGGTCCTCTTCCATCCATCCAAACTCAGGCTACTTTCCCCCAATTGGACTCACCGCTCCTTCAGTCCTCCTCCCTCTACCTCAAACCCATACAAACATTTCTGAAATGTGCTCTGAACACATCACCAACCACTGGAAACTACCTGCTGATCCGTTAACTATCTATATCTGTCACCACACCTGTGAAGCACCCTGGTCCCAGCTAGGACAGAATCACAGTCTGGTCCAATATTGTCTCAGCAACTACTGCTTCCATGACTTCTATGTCCTTATCCTTCAAATGCTCGGTCTGGTTCACACTTTTCCCCAAAGCTTAAAGGTACCATTGATATTTAGGGAGAATTTCCTGCTCATTCCACATCCTCCCTCACTCAGATGTAAATGCCTAAGCTGTCCTTGGGTAGCATCTTAAAAGTCCCCCAACCGTAGCATTTTCTACAAATGAGATTTTATTGCTGACTTATTGATTTGTTACCCAGATTACTTCCTGGAATGGAAAGGCGACATACCATTCAACTCAGTGTCCTTATTGCCCAGTGACACTCAATAGCTGTAGAATGTCTTTACTCATAAATATTCATGAGACATCTTTGTCATTTGTGACAATCCACAGGTGTAATCGGGCTCTAAAGACAAATCAAATCTTGTAGTGCTTCATGCTGAATTGCCCCTCTTTCACAGGCCACCCAAGGAAGAAAGCTACTTAATGCTCACATAACTCAATAAAATAGATGTTATTATAGATAACAGATTGGAAATCTGAGATACTGTGTGGTTTGATGTATGTCAACAGCTTTGAACATAATAAATTTTCAATAAAGATGATTGGCTATTAGCTTCAGTTTCTATTAAATCTCAACTTAAAATAACATGCTTGTTTTCAAGCTTGAAATCAAAGCTCTCCCAAACCACAGAGGAGAGGTTCTGTTTATTGATGATGGGCTTGACTCACAGTACCCTGCAGGCTTTCTTCCTTTTGGGGGATGAGGTCAGAATGCAATTATCACATGGCATATGAAGAGACTGTAACTGGTAATAAGGCCACCATAGCAACTGTGTAAGATCACGAAGAAAGTCACAGTGCATGGAACACGTTTCCCTGCTGTGTACATTTGTATGACTGATCATGTGCAACAATCAGCATGATTCAGTTCAATTGCTAAGGCTGCAAAAATGAACAAGACAGAAAATCAGTCTTTACCTATTACCCAGGATATAATGAGCATCTCCATCCATGAGAAACAGGATGTTTTCATCCTGAACAGCTGTCTTGCATTATCTGTGCTGGTTTCATTAGGGAGGAGCTTGGTGCCTTCAAATCTGTCAGCTGCATTCATGACGAGCAGCCCCAGGAAAATTGTGAAGGAGGCAGCATGTGCTACGAACTTCATGAAAGGTCCTCGCAATATCTTCCCCATCTGCCACAACACACATCAAAAGAAATTTTAGCTTTGTTCTCTCTCTCTCTCTCTCTCTCTCTTACACACACACACACACACACACACACACACACACACCACATGCGCACACACACACACACACACACACGCACACATACACAAACATCTGCATATTTCAACATTCCCCTAAAATAGTCATACATATTTACATGATTTATAACATAACAATGATTTTTATGCTGATATATTTGTTGGCCATGTTCTCCTACTCGCTAAGGTTTCCAATAATTGAGAACTTACTTCTCTATCAAGAATACTTAAATTCTTGCGCTAGAGAGATGGTCCAATAAGAGCGCTTGTTACTCTTCCAGAGGACTCAGATCCATTTCCCAACACCTACACTGGGTGGCTCAGAACTACCTGCCTGCCTGTCTCCAGGGAATTAATGCTGCCTTCTGCTCTTCTGCAGGCACACACACTCACACACACACACACACACACACACACACACACACACAGCAGACTCATAGATGCACACAGATGCATAACTAAAATAAATATTTCATAAAAGAATATTTAAGTTATCAAGGTATTATTAATGTTGCCTCAAATGCACAGTACTATAAAATAGTTATATTATTTTATATGTTATAAGGCATAGACCATTGGTTCTTATATCCTGTATTTCCCTGACATAAAAGGCAATTCAGGTTTTGGATATTATCAATGTCTTGTGGCTATTGTCAGGGCGTAAAAGTCATGAGGATCAGCACAGGATCTCCCGTGATGACTGGATGCTCTGGAGCAGCAGGTAAAAGCACAGACTTCAAGTTCAGCTCAGGCTTCACCGTTGTCACTGTTCACTGGGTGACGATGAAAACTGGATTCTTCATATAAACTAGTAAAATGATGTGATGGCTCGTATATGATTGGCCCAGGGAGTGACCCTATTAGGAGGTGTGGCCCTGTTGGAGTAGGTGTGTCACAGTGGGTGTGGGCTTAAGACCCTCACCCTAGTTGGCCTGGAAGTCAGTCTTCCACTAACAGCCTTCAGATGAAGATGTAGAACTCTCAGCTCCTCCTGCACCACGCCTGCCTGGATGCTGCCATGTTTCTGAAATGATTACAATGGACTGGACCTTTGAGCCTGTAAGCCAGCCCCAATTAAAATGTTGTCTTTTATAAAACTTGCATTGGTCATGGTGTCTGTTCACAGCAGTGAAACTCTACCTAAGACAAATGACAAGCCCTACTGTATGACCACAGTATTGGATTAATTTCTATCTGAAATTAATGTGGCATGGACAGAAGGGTGGGATCTGGATTATACCTCAGGGCCCTGGACATCTAAAATAATGAATGAAACCCACCAAATTTAGAGATAAGCATATATAAATATGCAGTGATACACCTGTAAAAATGTGATGAAATCCACATAGTTTTGTACATTGAAAACATTGAAAAGTTTGGTGATTTTTAAAGTAATCAGACAAATGAAAGCAAACAGAAAGCCAGTGTCCAGGAGGTCAAAATAGCATATTTGAATCCTCACATCCTTTTTTCTTCCAGAAAACTGAACAGCCTCTGAAGTTGGTGTCCTCCAGCATCTGTCAACTGAGTGCTAGATTCACAAGTATGTGTCACTGAACCTGACTTTATCTCTCCTTAAAATAAGATTTGGGCATGTCTCAATGGACTTTAAGAACTAAACAGTAATTATTTTTGTAAATTTTGCCATCCATATTTTGGGATACAAATATGCATGATATATAACTATGGATAGAAAAGTTTTGTTGGCCAGATTGCCAAATAAATTCAATGGCTTAACAAATTATTGAATTAAACATATTAAAATAAATACTTCCCAACTTCTTAAGTTACAACATAAAGTCATTTACTTATGCTCTTTCTGACTTTTTTAAATTGCCTCTTAGAACTGCTTCCTCTACCCTTAAATACTAGATTTTTGGCAATGGGCTGGAAGAGATATCAGAGTTAGTATTAACAGATAACACCACACACCCACACACCAGTCATAAGGGCAGCAAGTGTGTTGGAACAGAGCCTAGAGACGGGGGCTGGAGGTGTTTATGGGGTAGTCTTAGACCCTGTCTGCTCAGTAGTAGGCATGGTTAAAGACACAGGGATTCACTAGCCTTGGCCTCTGGCTTGAGTTGTACTTTCTGCTCCAGGTTCAGGGCTGGGTATGGGTAGGTCATGGTACGGGCAGCAGCATGCTATTAGCACAGGACTGAGTGGATTGGCACGATGCCCTAGCAGGTTGGCAAGAGGACTGAGACTCAGGCACAGCTGGGGTCACCAGTACCCTTTTTGCTATGTGTTCTAAGAGAACGTTCCAAAAAGAAATCAGCCTATTAGTCGGAAGGTAGGACTTTTACTTTTAGAGCCAGAGCTACCTTTTCTCAGGAGACTGGATATTTTTATTTTCACTCAGATATTTTTTATTTAAACTCAATTTATTTTCACGACTAGAGTTTTGTTTGCTGTGGATCTTAAGTTTTTCCAAGAAGGAGCTACATTGAATTATTCTTATACTCCCCTCCCCAAAGTAGGACATAAGGGTCACTTCCAAACTCATTCTATGAAGATAGTATAACTCTAGTACCCAAACCAATTAAAGACACAACTAACAGAAAAACAAAATAGGCCAATATCACTTATCAATGTTGATTCAAAAATCTTCAGTAAAATACATACAAGTACAGGCATGTATCAAGAATATCACTCACTTGTGTCAAACTGGCCATATCCCAAAACTACGTGTTTAGTTCAACACACCTAAGTAAATAAATGATTTAATAAATCATGTAAGTGAATTTAAGGACAAAAATCACATAATGCCCTCAGTAGATGTAGAAAAGACCTTTGACAAAATCAAACATGATTTCATGATGAAAGCCTTAGAGAGAGTAGGACTGGGAGAACACACCTCAGTACAATCAAGGCATGAGTGATAAACCCACACCCAACTCTATCCTGGATGGAGGAAAGCTCGAAGCGATACTGTGAAAGCAGGGAATGGTACAGGTCTGCCTACTATTCTTACTTCCCCTCAATATTATTCTTGAAGTACTAGCTGGAGTCATAAGGAAATTAAAGGGATAGAAATAGAAAAGCAGGAAAAGTATCCCCTTTTGCAGATGGTATGATACTATGCATAAGAGATCTCAAAAATTCCACCAGGAAACTTTTAGAAATAATCAACAATTTTAGCAAGAGTAGCCTATAGTTCTTTGTCAACAGTTATTGCTTTCTTGTTTATTCAGCTATACTGTGGAGAGACTTTTCCACAGTAGACTTTCTGGTCTTATGAGTTTTATAATTTCTCTGCCTATCTTCCATGAAGTTCCCTGAGTGATGGATGCAGGACCTGTGATGTAGATGTAACTGTTAAGCCAGAGGAGTTTAAAATGTCAAGTAATGTAGAACTCTCAAATATACTAAGGTAGGGAGAAGCCTGGGGTAAAAGGGATGAGAATTCATTATATAATATGATGACTATATAATCTCAAATAACAAATTTAAATTAAGAAAGAATTTCTCATTTCTGTGAAAACTGGGAGCAGTGTCAGCAGGACGGCTGAGCAGGTGAGGGTCCGTAGGTCCCTGGGTTCCTGTTGCTCGAACCTCACAACCTGAGTTCAATCCATGAAACACACAGAAAGATGGACAGAAAGAATGAACTCCATGAAGCTGCCTCCTGATCTCCACACATGTTCTATGAGACACACACACACACACACACACACACACACACACACATTCACGAAAACATATGCATACACCATACATACCAATATCACACAAAACATACCACAGACCACACACCATATACCACACACACACACATATCAACACACACACACAAACACATGCATACACACAAGCACATGTACACTCATGCATACACACGTATACACACACACCACACGTACCAGCACATGCACATGTATACTCATGCACACAGATGCGTACACATACACATACCACATGCCAGAAAGAGAGAGAGAGAGAGAGAGAGAGAGAGAGAGAGAGAGAGAGAGAGAGAAAGAAAGATAAATGTTTTTCAATTAATTTAATTGGAACTGGAATACAACTTTATATAAGACAAACTGCACACTAAATATAATTTCTAATAAATCTTTTATTGTGTCATTAATTTGTACTTTATAAATGGTCAAGTTTTGGTCTCATGTATTATGAGGAGGATATTCCATGGTGGTGGATTTTATTCTCACGAGGACATGTTTCTAGTAGTTCCTAAGGTCATCACTCTAAGTAATAAGGAAATAGTCACTGTTTAACAGGCCTGAGCCAGCACCCTAGCATTAGTCAGTACTAGGACCTGCACTGACTGAAACGCCTATAGTCTATCTGGGTCATAAGACACCATGCTGGAAATGCTGACATATGTTGCCCCCCCTACCCCGTATAGCAACACCTAAAATGAGTCCTACCTGTGTCTAGGAACAGCAGTCACCACCTGATATGTCTATCCAGCACACAAAAGTAGATGATTTATCTATGAATTATTTCAGTAAGCCTCACAGATTTGAGATTTACACAGAACTAGAAAGGTGGATTCTAAAACATGAAGAAAAGATTCTTAGTAATGCAGCTTCCAAACCCATATTCCTGGTTAACAGCATGGTGGGTCAGTATCCCTCACGTCTAGCACAGCAGACCCGTAGGCCCAGCTACAAGGGATTCTCACTGTCTGAATAGGCAACTCAGTGAGACCCTGTCTCAAAATAAACAGTTTAAAAAAGAATTAAAGATGTCACTCGATGATAGAGCGCTTGCATGGCCAAGGCCCCTAATTCAACACTTGGTCCTGAAAAATAGTTCTATATTCTGTTTGAACTTTCACCAGAAAATCAAGGCCTTGTTTTCACCAAAGCCTGGACAAATAGATTATTATACTTAAAAAGCAGGTGGCCAATGCTGCTTATCTCCAGTGCACATCTCCTTGATACAGACATTCCTTACTGAAACAATCCTTACAGTAGTATTTCTATTACTGTTCTCCGACCATACAAGGGTGGTGGTTTCAATAAGGCAGTGACACTATTGGTAGATATGGCCTTACTGGAGTAAATGTGGCCTTGTTGAAAGATGTGTGTCACTGTGGGCGTGGGTTTTAAGACCCTCTTCCTAGCTGCCTGGAAGCCATTCTTACGGTCTTCAGATGAAGATGTAGAACTCTCAGCTCCTGCATCATGCCTGCCTGGATGTTGTCATGGACTACAGGGATAATTGATGCTGATTAGTTGGAGCTGAGAAATTATCAGTGATAAAGATTCACTGAGGTGAATCTTCTGGGAAGTGTTTTCTGATGGCACAAAGAAGTTGTGTTCCACATATCGTCAAGATTGTACAGGTGCAGCTGTACTTGGTAATGTGTGAGAATCATCCAGGTGTTACGAGCCTTGAAGGCATAAGAGGTCATGGAGAGCAGCTGGAGTTTGGCACTGTGAGAGGCTGTAAAAGATCATTGGTGAAGGTACAGCCTCAGGTGCAGTTGATGGCCTAGGACTGAAGGTCATGAAAAGAAATCGAGGCTTGGCACTGCAAATAGAGCCTGTGAAAAGCTATTGGTGAAGCCGAGTTGCAGTGAGAAACCCCAGTATGTTAGAGATGCCAGTGCCATGGGATGACCAGCAGAAACAGCAGCAGCAGTAAGTGGAGTCAGCCAGAGCCTAGAGTGCTACAGAGAGCAGAGCTGGGGAAGTGACCCGAGCCCTTTGGAGGAGCCCAGAAGATCAAGTGTGGATCGCAGGCTTTGGAATAAGAAGCTGTTAAGTCAATGTTGCCTTGGAGACCCCAAGATGTTAAGGATGTCAGAACTGTGAGAAAAGCTGAGGAAGAAAGCTGCTAACGGGGAGTGGAACCAGCCCAAGAGAATGAAGTTTGATGTTGCTGAATGCCAACAGCAGTCAACAGGAAGACAGGAGTTGGAGGTCTGAAGCGTGCCTTGACATCGGACATGGAGACGTAGAGTTTGGAGTTTGCCCATCTAGTTTTCTGTCTTGCTTAGGTCCAGTACTTTTTACTTTATACAGGATTACACTTAAGAGACTCCATGAATCTCAGAAGAGATTTTGAATTTTGGATTTTTGCATTGTTGAGTCTGCTAAAGACCCCAGAGACTTATGAAGTTGGATTAAATGCATGTCGCATTCTATGATGACTAGGTATGGCCCCACAGGCTCACGTGCTTGCACACGCTTATGGAGGTCATGGAGTGGAATGTGGGGGCTGAGTACATTAGGCCAGGGAGTGGCACTATTAGGAGGTATGGCCTTTTTGGAGTAAGTGTAGCTTTGTTGGAACAAGTGAGTCACTTTGGGCGTGGGCTCTAAGACCCTCATCCTCGCTGCCGTAAGCCAGTCTTCTCCTGGAGACCTTCAGATGAAGATGCAGAACTCTCAGCTCCTCCTGCACAGTGGCTGCCTAGACTCCGCCATGCCCCTGCCCTGGTGGTAATGAACTGAACCTCTGAAGCTGTAAGACAGCCCCCAAATATATATTGTCCTTTATAAGACTTGCCTTGGGATTTTGATGGTGATTGCATTGAATCTGTAGATTGCTTTTGGTAAGATGGTCATTTTTACTATATTAATCCTACCAATCCATGAGCATGGAAGATTTTTTCATTTTCTTTTTTTTTTTTTTTTTTTTTTTTTTTTTTTTATCATTTTTTTTTATTTTCTATATTCTTTGTTTACATTCCAAAGGCTTTCCCCTTTCCCAGGTACCCCCCACCATATGTCCCATAATTCCTCTCCCCCCATGCTATTCCCCACTCTTTCCCCCCCCCCCCCGATTTCTCTGTTCTGGGTCTACAATACTGGATCCAATCTTTACAGGCCCAGGGTCCTCTCCTTTTTTTCTTCTTGAGAGTCATTTGACTTGCTAATTGTGCCTTGAGTATTTCTAACCATTTTGAGGGATATGCCCAGGAGTCCACCAACAGTGGAGGAGTGTTCCTCTTTCTCCACATCCTCGCCAGCACTTGTTGTCTCTCGAGTTTTTAATCTTAGCCATTCTGACTGGAGTGAGGTGGAATCTCAGGGTTGTTTTGATTTGCATTTCCCTGATGACTAATGATGTTGAACATCTCTTAAGGTGTTTCTCGGCCATCCGAATTTCTTCTGGTGAAAATTCTTTGTTTAGCTCTGTGCCCCATTTTTTGATAGGGTTATTTGGTTCTTTGGGGTCTAACTTCTTGAGTTCTTTGTATATATTGGATATTAGCCCTCTGTCGGATGTGGGGTTGGTGAAGATCATTTCCCACGTTGTTGGTTGCCGTTTTGTCTTTCTGACAGTGTCCTTTGCCTTACAGAAACTTTGTAATTTTATGAGGTCCCATTTGTCCATTCTTGATTTTTTCATTTTCTGAGGTCTTCTTCCATTTCCTTCTTCAGAGACCTGAAGCTCTTGTCATACAGATCTTTCACGTGTTTGGTTAGAATCACACCAAGAAACTTTATATTGTTTGTGGCTATTGTCAAGGGTGTCATTTCTCTAATTTCTTTCTTAGCCTGCTTCTCCTTTCAGTATAGGAAGGCTACTGATTTGCTTGAGTTGATTTTATAACCAGCCACTTTGCTGAAATCCCAACTCAGTTCTTTATAAAGTTAGAAAGAGCAATTCTCAAATTCATCTGAAATAACAAAAAAACCAGGATAGCTAAAACTAATCTCAACAGTAAAAGATCTTCTGGGGGAATGAGTAACCCGGACCTCAAGCAGTACTACAGAGCAATTGTGCTAAAAACTACATGGTATTGGTACAGTGACAGGCAGGTAGATCAATGGAATAGAATTGAAGACCCAGAAATGAACCCACACACCTATGGTCACTTGATCTTCGACAAAGGAGCTGAAAACATCCAGTGGGAAAAAAATAGCCTTTTCAACAAATGGTGCCGGTTCAACTGGAGGTCAGTATCCAGAAGAATGCAAATCGATCCATTCTTATACCCTTGTACTAAGCTCAACTCCAAGTGGATCAAGGACCACCACATAAAACCAGACACACTAAAACTAATAGAAAAGAAACTGGGGAAGACCCTTGAGGATATGGGCACAGGTGAAAAGTTCCTGAACAGTACACCAATAGCTTATGCTCTAAGATCAAGAATTGACAAGTGGGACCTCATAAAATTACAAAGTTTCTGTAAAGCAAAGGACACTGTCAATTGGACAAAACGTCAACCAACAAATTGGGAAAAAATCTTCACCAACCCTACATCTGACAGAGGGCTAATATCTAATGTATACAAAGAACTCAAGAAGGTAGACTCCAGAGAGCCAAATAACCCTATTAAAAATGGGGTACAGAGCTAAACAAAGAATTTTCACCTGAAGAATTTCAAATGGCTGAGAAACACCTTAAGAAATGTTCAACATCATTAATCATTAGGGAAATGCAAATCAAAACAGCCCTGAGATTTCACCTCACACCAGTCATAATGGCTAAGATTAAAAACTCAGGAGACAGCAGGTATTGGCGAGGATGTGGGGAAAGAGGAACACTCCTCCACTGCTGGTGGGATTGCAAGCTGGTACAACCACTGTGGAAATCAGTCTGGCAGTTCCTCAGAAAACTGGACATGATACTTCCAGAGGACCCTGTTATACCACTCCTGGGCATATACCCAGAAAATTCCCCAGCATGCAATAAGAACACAGGTTCCACTATGTTCATAGCAGCCTTATTTATAATAGCCAGAAGCTGGAAAGAACCCAGATGTCCCTCAATGGAAGAATGGATACAAAAAAATGTGGTGTATATACACCATTAGAAGCAATGAATTCACAAAATTCTTAGACAAATGGATGGAGCTGGAGAACATCATACTAAGTGAGGTAACCCAGTCTCAAAAGAATACCCATGGTATGCACTCACTGATAAGTAGATATTAGCCTAGAATCTTGGAACACCAAAGACACAATCCACATACCAAATGATGTCCAAGAAGAAGGAAGGAGTGGACCCTGGATCTGGAAAGGCCAATGCATCAGTGTAGGAGAATACCAGAACAGGGAAGTGGAAAGGGAGGATGAGGGAACACGGGGAGGGAAAAGGGCATAGGGGACCATTGGAGGGCGGGGAACCAGGAAAAGGGAAATGAAATGTAAATAAAGAATATATCCAATAAAAAAAATAGCCCGGAAGCTCCGAATACTCAAGACATAATTAACATATCAAATGATTCCCAAGAAGAAGGAAGGAGAAGGCCCGGGTCCAGGAAAGGCTTGATGCAGCAATGTAGGGGATTACCAGGACAGAGAAGTGGGAGGGGGTTGATTGGGAAATGGGTGGAGGGAAGAGGGCTTATGGGACTTATGGGGAGGGGGGAACCGAGAAAGGGGAAATCATTTGGAATGTAAACAAAGAATGTAGAAAAAAAAAGACTTGCCTCGGCCAATATGTCTCTTCACAGCAGTGAAAACAAACTAGGAGTCAAGGTAAAATGTACACAAAATGTATCTTTATCTCGAATAGTATTGCAGAAGAAACAAAGAAAGGAATAATGATCAAGTTTGAGGAAGCCTTTGATAGATGAGCTCAATAAAACTAGGACTTTTTAAAATGCACAAAATCGTGTATACCTATATGCTTAGAGGAAAAATAAGGAAATAATAAACTTACATCTTATTTCGCACATAAATAGTGACAGTATTCTGTTTCAGGTAAATTTTCAGTAATTTTTTTCTGTCCCTCATTGGAAATAAGCATTATTTTTAGAAATAATGAAAAGAATATGACACTGTGGAGTTCTTGGCCCTAAGTAGGGCGTTTCCCACCTCCCAAGTCATCCTGAATGAGAGGAAGGCGAGAGGGTAAGAGCCAGAGGTGGCGGTGGAAGACTCAAGCCAAGCAGGGTCTTCCAGCCGTGAGCAGGCTGTTGCATGAGTATCCTCAGAGTAGCTGTACCGCTTGGACAAGTCGTGCTCAAATCAAGGCAGACAAAAGCTCAGCGTGTGGTCGGGGTGGGGTGGGGTCGGGAAGTCCCACCCTGGCTGAAGACTGTTTGGCAAGTGATGGCTGCTGAGCTGGGACAGAGGCGGTTGCTGAGAGGCTTCCGGTGCGCTGGGGGGCAGCCTACAGCCATGCGCATGCGGACTGTACTAAATGACCTCTGTGTGTTTTAAAAAGAGCACAGGCTAGGAGGCTGGAGGGCAGTGTGTGCAGGGAAAGAGCGAGAGTTGTTCAAGTCCATGACGTGCATGCATGAAATTCTCGAACAAGTAGAAAGATGATTTAAACCTGTGTACTTCAAATCAGATTCTCATTTTGGAGCTAGATCTTTGCCTGCTGGACAGAATTCAACTACAGATTCCTGCAGGCCTCACAGACATACCTTGCTGCAAGGAGCACACCAGTATATGAGAGCCAGGAAGGGCAGTCCGATGGCGACAGCGAGGACCACGAGAAACTTCACCGCCATGGTCTGCTGCCGTAAGCCAGAGAGGTTCTCGTACCAGATGGACAGGAGCTGCTGCTGGCAGTTTGGGTGAGCCACAAACTAGGGGTGAGACAGCACACAGAATGATTTGATTAAAAACAGATCAGCTTAGGCCGTCCTCTGGAGCTCTGGTCAATCGTCTTACGCTTTCCCAGGAGAAACGCAGTTAGAATTAAGGAACAAACAAGGCATCTAACAGGTAGCAAGCAAAACAGTTCTAAATCTGCTCTCTATATTCGGATATTCCTGTTGATGACCTCTCCCCATGACTGGTGGCCTGATTTTGAAACACTGAAAACACATGGGTTTTTAACATTATAAAAAGATTTATAAGTATTTTGCACAAGTGCTTTTATGCATTTTATTTATTTTTCTTTTTAGCAAGAAAGAGTAAGATTACGATCATCCTAGCTTAAATGTGGGCATACAACTTGTTTATAAAGATTTGCTTTTAATAGGATGCATGTTCATATGCATATATGTATATGCATGTGCACAGTTGTGTAGGTGTTGCATGTGCATGTGTGCATGTGTGTGTATGTGAATGTGTTTGAGAGTAACTGTGTGGGCATTTTGTACATGTGTGTTGTGTGAATGTATGTGAGTGTGTGTGATTATGTGTGTGTGATGGACTATGTGTAAGTGACTGTATGTGTTGTATGTGCATGTATGCTGTGTGAATGTGCGTGAGTGTATGTTTTGGTGAGTAACTTGTGTGAATGTATATGTGTGAGTGACTTGAGTGTGTATATGTGTGTGTGTATGTGTTCACATGAGTCCACATGCCTTCTGAAGCCAGAAGAGGGAGTGCATCACCCCCTCTCCCCCAGAAGCTGGAGTTATAGGCAGTCTATGAGCCTTCTGACATGGATGCTAGAAACTGGACTTGGTGACTCTTTAAAAACAGCGTGAGTCTTAAACTGCTGAGCCTGATCGGCCTCACATCAGTTCCAAAGCAAACCCCATGTCCCCTTCGCTGCTCTGAGTGGCATGCTTCCCACAGGGGTCACACTAATGTGTGCATCTGTCAGTCCTCTCCAGCCAGCGCCATCGGGAGTCTGCTAGCATCTTAAATCCTTCAATTACATTTTTCTAGAATTCCTTCTTCTCACACATTTCATTTAAATAATGTGTTTTCCCTTATACTTATTTATATTTTATATAGGAGAGGTTAATGCTAACCTGTATTCAAAAAAGCAATCATCTAAAATAAAATTTCATAAGGAAAAAAAGTCAGATTATGTTAAAAAAAAAACTTCATCCAGATGAGTCTCAAATAAGAAGTTGTGGAAGAAAACAGTAACAGTTAATTACTCTCTGGTTAACTGGCAGGTCTACCCTGAATAGTAACTATAAACAGATAGTGCTTTTGTTTATATATATAAAAAAAGAACTATATTTAGTACTTGTTGGTGGCTGGCAAGAAGGCTCTATGCTCAGAGCACAAGGGCTCTTTCAGAAGAACAGGATTCAGACTCCAGCATCCTTCAGACCCAAACACCAGAAACTGCAGCTCTTGGGAATCCAACACCCTGGTTTCTTCCAGCATGCACACATGCACACACATATAAATAAGTGAAATAAGTAAAATAAAAAAGTCTCCATGTCCTAGGAAAGTTGTCAAGGAAGTAGGGTTCATTGTCTAAAGAAGAATCTGAAAAGTATTCCACAAAGATCCTGTAAGGATTCAAACTGAAAAAGAAATTAAAACTGCTGGTCCAAATTGGAAACTAGTAACCGCCGGGAAAAAGATGGAATCTGAAATACGGTGGCTTGGTTCCGCTCATACAGACAGTGCCTTAGGGTTTCTATATACGGAGTCGTTGTTATTACCTGAGTCAAGCAAAATGACCCTGACTGCGATCCTGCACACCCACGGCCAGGACCGAATGACCGACTAGCCCTGTGTGCGCACCTCACCGGATGCTTCCTTGGGACCCCAGCGACTGTAACTGCCAGTTAGAAGCCTCTGCTCTGTCCAGCTGGCCATATCCACACACACACAAACTGGAGTAACAAAGGGGCCTCGCACCCGACCTTACTTTTTTGACTTCATATTTAATAGCAAGTTTTAGACGGCTGAGATTCGGGCGGCCGAGGTCCCCGGGCTGGCGAGTCTCCGCGTCCCCGTTCAGGATGGCCTCTACTTCCTCCGTGTTTCTGCAGAGGTCCAGGAGACCAACAACGAAGTCCTTGCACTGCATAGACAGCTTCCTGTAGTCGTTCTAGGAAAGAGATGTATGGTTCGCATGAGAAGAGCTAGCTCATAGTTCATGCACGGCAGAAATTTTCAGATAGTCGAGGCATTGTAGATTCAAGAGGAAAAATCAAATTTTAGCTTTAGTACACCTGATTTGTTTTGTCTTAATTTTACATTGAGACAAGGGTCTCACATTGCTAATATGAAACTTCCTGGTCTCAAATTTACAGCAGAATTGCACATTAGCTTCCCAAGTGCTGCCGCTGGGCTGCCCGGCCATCTCCAGCTCATCCCGCTCTGCTGTCAGTCCTCTGGGGTGTTTCCTCACCATGAAGAATTTTCTCTAGGCTCTAATATCTGCCCAAATCATTACCAACGTTATTTTAAAAGATTTTGCTGTGTTAAACCCACCAACTAATATGTGAGAAGCCTCCACAATATGACTACAATACTTTTCATAGATCCTGTCCTATATAGTTTCACCATCGATGTATTATATATATATACATCGATGTATAATATATTATATATAATATATATATACTTTAGAGTGTCAAAAGACTTCTAGAAAGTTGCCATAAAAGATGAGCAAGCACTTGACAATTACCTTCCTTCCATCCTTTCTCTCTTTCTTTCTTTCTTCCTTCCTTCCTTCCTTCCTTCCTTCCTTCCTTTTCTCCTATCTTTCTTTCTTTTTTGTTGATGTTGTTATTTCTTGAGACTGATCCTCAAGTACCTCGCGGTGTCTTTGAACTCCTCATCCTCTGCCATCAACCTCTCAAATGCTGAGAATACATATGTGTTCCACCATCTCTGACTTATCAATTACCTTTTTGTTGAATAGTTATTTCTTCTATTATGAATCTAGCACAGGGTCAAAATATAAGAGCTGAGTATAGATTCTGAGAAGTGGGATTATCTTTAGAGAAGAAAAAATTTAGCCAGGTGTGTGTGTGTGTGTGTGTGTGTGTGTGTGTGTGTTGGTGGGTGCAAGTATGTGTGCATGATTATCTGCAGGTGTAGGGGATGGTACCTTCAGGTGTGTGTGGGTAGGTGCAGGTGTAGCTGGGGGTGTGGGATTACCTGCACATCTGTGTGTGTGTGGTGTGTGTGTGTGTGTGTGTGTGTGTGTGTGTGAAATTTTCACCACTCCTTTTTTCTACCACGTCCACTTACCCTTTACAGCCTCTCCCAAATTCATGGGCCATTAACCATTGTTGTTACATATATTGAATAAATAGACATAAATACCTCCTGTAAATCATCTCTGCTTCCTGCATGTATGTTTCTAGGTCTAAAGCATTCATACTGAACAGCTGATGAGGGGCTCACCCTCAGGCCCTATCTTCATAGACAAGATGGGAGCTGCTTTCTGTAAAGCAGCCATTTTCCCGTTATTGAATCTGTCCATGCGTGAGTGTGAAAGGTTTCATTTTCTAGCCCTCCTTGGCCTCTCCCTTCAGATGGTTAGAGTTCTCTTCACAGGGGTCTCTGACCTCCTAGGTTAGACTTATTCTTGGGTATCTATTTTGAGACTGTTGTGAAGGGGAGTGTGTGCATGGTCTGCTTCTCAGCGTGGTATTCATTGGTGTATAGAAAGGCTACTTGCTTTTGTTTGGGGATTCTTGTGAGTTGATTTGAGTATCTTTCCAGACAAGTGGCACATCTTACTTCTGTTTTGAGTCTCCCCAGCCAGCGTGTGTGAGGCACACAGTCGGCAAACTTGGCCGGTGAGGACAGAAGGGAGTGAGGACTGACACGAAGCATCACTGTACCGAACCCTGCCTGTGAGGTAGGACATGGCAGCTCCTGTCTCTTCTCCTAGTGAGCGCTGCTCTGTCGTGAAGTCGGAATGGAAATAACTTAAAATAATTCATAAATCTCAACAAGAGGACATTTTCTCCTTCCTGCCCGGTCAGCCAGGCAGGACTGCAGCTGGGTGGCTGGTATGTGACTCAGTCTTGCAGGCGATATCACGAGGAAGTGACACCGTTTGCCCCCCTGTCAGCTCTGATAACAGGCACGCCACCTCGGCACTAACAAATGCTGCTTCCCAACTCAGCCCAGGTTCTTGGAAGATACTTATCTCTCAAGCAGGCAAGGCCAGACGTTTTTAAACATCACACAGAAGAACATAGCAGGGATTTAAAAATAGGCACAGCAGTAGCCCCTCTGCTATGCTTTCCCTTCCCTGCAGCAGAGGCATCTGGAGAGCCATGTGCATGGCACGGACCTCTAGGGACAAATACTGGAGCTGGGGAAGCTGCAAGAAACCTTTCCCTTCGGAACTCCAGGGACGCGGATGATCCTTATGGGCGTAAGTGAAGTGGATGGGGGACCCGGGGCCTAAAAGGAATCACTGTGCTCCTACAAGCAACCTACGAGGTAGTGAGGTTCAGAGAACAGTCTATAAAGCTACCGTACAGACACATATGGTGACGCCAATGGACGTGCGGATTTGTCCACAAGGCTATATCCTGTCCCTTTGAACCTCCTCACTCCTGGCTCGAGCTTAGACTAGAGCCAGGAAACGCCGCCCTTCTATAGTAGTAAAACCAAAGTTCTGGACTTCCATTTTTGGTTGTGTGTTTATTTATCTGTTTGCTTTCTGATTTTTATGTCCACTGCCAAGGCTTACTTCTGTCAAGCTTACAATAGTCAAGCTCTCAGATGACTCTATAAAGCCGATATTCTTGAGTTAAGGGTATTTCATTCGTTTATAAAACATCATGTGTACCTATTAATAAGTGGCTTCCCTCTAATGATATTACCCAAACCACTAATGAATGCCCTGAACCTCCCACACTGCACCGTCTGCTGAAGAGGAGGCTCAGTGATGGAGGTGCACGCAGACTGGTGCTGAAGTGCTATCAGCTCGCCTGTCCCTAGGCGCCTTGCAGGCGTGGCCGCCACATCACATGTGTGCCAGGGGACAGCGGAGAGGAGAGAGGCTGTGTGTATGCTCCGAGTCCTGACCTATGAACACCTGAAAGAAAAAGGCTGAGATGGCCACCAGTGTGGAGCCGGGAGGCTGGACAGGGAGCGAGCCTGCGCGACAGCCACCACTGCGGCACTGCAAAGGCCCGGGAGGAGCAGACCAGGCCTGAGGTGACCCCTGCCTGGCGCCATGATGCCTGAGCCAGACATAGCCCTCCTGATGACCCCAGACACTCCTCGGAGGCCCCAGGCAGCGCTAAGAGGAACAAGTAAGTAGTGGAGAAATGGAAGAAAAGGAGAAACAGGAGGATGTAGGCACCGGGAAGGGAGGCAGGACAGGAGACTCTAGGGCAGTAAGGAACAGCCTTATGAGAGTAGCTGGTGGTGTTGCCTGGGACCCTGGTGGGGCCCTGGTCAATGCTGCCACTAGGAGCCCTGTCTCGGTCTGTGGTGTGGCCCTGCAGCAGCAGGGTCTGTTAGCACCAAAGGCCGGGCAGACTTCCCTGGCGTGGGTGGCTGCCTGGGGACATCTTTGTCTGAGGCTGTGCAGCACTGGCCTCACCTCTTACGTGGCCCTGCCTCTTGACTCCATCACGGTAGTGTTATTGAGGAAAAGGTCTCCTCTCCTTCCTTTTGCCCTCATCACAAATGGTGGGCAGGACAATTGGCCCCAACTGGGTCGTGAAGGCAGGAGATCAGACCCTGCATTTCCCGTGGACAGCAGGGTGAAAGGGTCACTAATGGCCAGGCACGGGTGAGCGGGCACGGGTGAGCGGGCATAGGTGAGTGGGACTGAGAGTGCGAGGAGGTGGGGGCGGCGGGTCCTGCAACTTGTCTGTTGTGAGGCAGAGTGGGCGAAGGAGGGCTGCCCTCCTCTACCCTTGCGCCTTGCCACCTGAGGTCGAGGCAGCAGGAGAGCCAGCCGTGACCACATGCTGCGGTATTCAGGAGGGCAGGTCCCGTGCCTCCCCGTGGCAGCAGCGGAGAAGTGGCCCTGGATGTGGGCTTGCGTGTGAACTGGCCCTGAAGGCGTGACAGCCGGAGAGAAAGCAGGTGAGCCGACCTGGTCAGATGCCTCTCTCGGGCCCAGATTCAGGGCTTCGAGTTGGCCCACCCCAACATCTACCCCATGAATGAATTACTGCAGTTTATCTCACAGATCTAAAACTACAGGACCTGTGCAACACAATGCCGGAGAGGAGTCCCAGTGAGGTTCAGTACTGACAGAGCAGCAGAGCAGACGCCAACAAGCCATTACAACGAAACTTTACAAAGCAGAGTGTGGACAAAAAGGTGCACTGTGGGACACACTGTGACCACTACAGCTCCTAAAACAAGATTTGTTTCCTCTGTTGGGCAAGAGGTTGCAATGTTGGAGGGTAGGTATCAGGGGAGGGGAGATCAGTAGGATTGGGATGCATGATGTAAAATTCACAAAGAACCAATAAAACATTTTAAAAATGCTGAAGTTCACATGTGCAGTCAAGTTTAGCAGTGAGAATCGGGGCTGTTTTTAATGTACATCTCCTCTTCATTCTCCACCACTGCTGGAGAAGACATCTTTCTTGAGTGAGAAGCCGGCAAGACTGGGGTAAGGAAGGTGTTACCGAGGACCACTGAGTGCAGGACCCTTCCATGGATTTTGTCTTCTGAAGTTTCAGATTCCCGTCTTCAAGACTTGTCAGAAAATACTAAATGATGGAAATTTTCTAGAAATAAGCAATTTCGAAGTTTTAAATTCTATACACTTTCCGATAGTACGACAAATCCTTCCATCTCTCCAGTTGTAGCTCCCCTGTGTCTAACAACAGTGACACAGAGAACCCACCCAGGAGAGACCAGACTGCAGTCTCCCAAGGTGTGCAGTATAGGGGCTACATGGATAGAGAAGATTACATTATCATGTACTTGTATAAAACACTGAGTCTGATGGAATGACTTGATTCAGAGCTGCGTATAGTTTGGTAAAGTAGACAATAGGGTGCTGGGGTGGTGTAATAGCTCAGTGGCCCATAAAGTGTGTGCAGCACAGGCTTGAAGGTCTCCGTTCAACCCCGGCACTAGCATGCAAGCCCAAGCCTTTAATTCCAGTGATAGGGAGGCAGAGGCAGGCGAATTCTGGGAACTCTCGCAACTCCCAGTGTAGCCAAATGAGGGAGCTCCAGATACAGTGAGACCCCTAAGGCCAGGGGCTGATGCGATGGGTCAACAAGTAAACGTCCTTGTCGCCAAACCTTCGACCCGTGTTCAGTCCCCAGAAGCCACACAGTAGAAGGAGAGAATCGACTCTCAAAAGTTGGTCTCTCACCTCCACACACATGCCATGACACACACACATACACACACACACACACACACACACACACACATACACACACACACACACACATACACACACACACACACATACACACACACACACACACACACACACACACAAACTAATGTTGACAGTGACTGAGGAAGACACTCAAAGTCAACCTCTGGTCACCACATATTAATGCACACATACATAGTCACACAGATGCATATGCATACAAACATATATACATATACATAAATAGTCATGACAAGGCAGGACAGAGGAAGGTGAACACAGTCAGACTGGATAACCCATGGAGGAAGCTCTGCAGTGTGAGGATGCCTTTTGGTTTGGAGCCTGAGCTCTTATTCTCTCAGGATGTGCCAGGAACCACATAGACACGCTGATGCCGCATCTTCCGCCAGACACTTCCTGTAAGAGTCAACTTAAAGTTCAGCATCCCTGATTCACTCGTGTGGACAAGACTCTTCTGTTGCAGCTTTTCTATGATTCTTAACTTTACAAAAGTGACTGACCTGCCACTTCCCACGAGAGCTGGACGAAGCCTCGCAGGAAGTTAGTCTTTCTCCTTAACGTCCGTAGCAATGGTCCAAGCTCTACCTGACAGTCACTCTTTACTGTCCTGCTTGTTCCTATACGTGCGGCCTCTCAAACTGCCTTGTTCATCTTTCTGATGCAGTGGCATGTTTTACTGTGTACTATACACAAACAGTGTGTGTTTTAAGATAAGGGAGCTGAAAATTAGAGGAAGCCTGTGTTCCGACCCCAGTTCTGTCAGTCACCAGTTGTTGAATTCAAATACTACTGACCCTAACCCTAACCCTAACCCTAACCCTAACCCTAACCCTAACCCTAACCCTAACCCTAACCCTAACTCTTAACCCTAATCTTACCCCCTAGTCTTTGTGTAGAATAGAAAAGAATACCCATTCAGGATTGTGGTCAATGGAAAGTATCTGACAGAAAGCAGATCATTACAACAATAATTATACTTATTGAAATATAAGATTGAGGCTGGGAAAGTGGTTCAGTCAATAAAGTTCCTGCTGTACAAGAATTAGTGCTTGAATTGAGATCCCTGGAAAATGCTGCTAAAAAACCTGTACACTAACACATGTCTGTGAGCCCAGCACTAGGTTCAGATGCTGGATATCTGACGTTCATTGCCCAGACACTGAGCTGTATTAATGGCATCCAGGTTCAGTGAGAGATCCTGTCTCAAACCATAAGGTAGAGACTGATCGAGGAAGATACCCAAGGGCAGATGTTGGCTCGACATACCACACATGTGCACATGCACTCATTTGCACATACTCACATAAACACACATACCATATACATATCTCATCCCCTCACACGCACACAGATCTCCAATAAATCCAACATGCGCAGTAGTTAGCACATCATCGAAACATACCTTGGCTTTGCCTTCCCTTTCTCTGAGCCTTCCAAATTCCTGTCAACTCTTCCACACATAATTGAAATGACAGCTTCTACAGAACGTTGCTGAGCCTGGGTAGGCATTATATATTCCTTGCTCTGATATTTTATAGCACTCAGGTTATACATCTACTTAGCACTCGATCTTTGTGAAGGACCTACCTTGAACTCTTTCTCAATGTTGGCAAGCACTGCCAGCTCATTGCTAAGTTCTAAAGCTGTCATGACCGGATCTTCACTGGACAATGACAGGTATGCTGGACTTGCCAGACCTTTGTAGGCATTGATCCTGGATCTAGAGTGGCTGAAGGAATCATGCTTCTGCTTCTGGCTGCATTCTGTGCACTTGCAGAAGTAATCGTGGGGCCGTTCAATCCGGGCACCTTTTCTCAGAAGGGTATGCACAATTTCATATTCCTGGCAATGGGCAGCCAGAATGATTGGGGTCACATCGTGGGAGAACCGTGTTCCATCCTCATCATAGGCATAAAAGTCATCTTGCTGGAGTTCAGACTGGCTGGGGCTCGTGGCTAACCTCTTGCCTTCAGCAAAAGCTGGATGGTTGAGGATTGCCTCCACAATCCGAACATAGCCTTTACTAATAGCTAGAAGCAAAGCATCACCAACTCGAGACAAGTTCTCCTTCCTGAGTAACAGCTCTGTAATCTCCAGGTGCTCGTTGGCCACAGCCAACTGCAGGGCATTCTGGCCCATGTAATCCACACAGTTAACATTGAGGGAGAGACACTCTTCCAGCATCCTCCGCACCACGGGGATGTTGCCATATTCTGCCGCATCTAGAAAGCGCTCCTCCTCGATAGAGAGGCTTGTGGAGTGGTCATTAAACATGTATGCTGGTCCCCGATTAGCCAACCTTCTTCCCTTCTCACGGAGAACTGTCTGCCGCCGGTGAGTCAGTCTGTTTTCATTACCCCGGCTGCAATAAGACAGAAAGGCGGTGGAGAAATCATATTAGGACCATTTTCATATGCCAAATGACCTGCCCTTCATCTAATGCAATCCCCAAGTATATTAGATGTTGCCTCAGCATCTCTAGACATACTATCTGGTAAGATGAAGATTAATTTCTTCGTTAATGAATTCTAAGAACTTCTTATTTAGGAAAGATGAGCATGTTATAGAGTCTAACATTCTAGTTTGAGGTAGAGACCCTGGTGACTAACTTCCCTTTTCTTTTGTCATTCACTGAGACATATTGGTATTTCTGAACTGCAGATGGTAAAAACTTAGGAAAGGCTATTGGTATGGTCACTGTGATGGTGAGTTTTAAATGTCAACTTGCCACAATATGCAGTCACCTGGAAAGAGTCCTAATGAAGTATTATCTAGATCTGGTTGGCCTGCGTGACTATTGTAGGGGATTTTCCTGGTTGCCCATTGACTCAGGTCACCATGGGCAGCTCTGTTCCCTGTATTAGCACTCTGGGTTGTGTAGGAGTCAAGAGAGCTAGAAGAGCAGCAGGCCAGGAGGTACCGAGGGCGCATTTGCTCCGGTTTGCCCGTTTGTGGCTGTGCTGTGACCAGCTGTGTCAGGCTTCTGCCCCTGTGACCTCCCTCCAGTGATGGACTATAAGCAAGAATCATAAGCCAGATAAACTATTTTTTTCTAAGTTGTTTGTGTCAAGGTATTTGCAATATTAACAGAAATGAAAGTAGAATAAAGAACATGAAAACATTTTAAATTGGCAAACAGGATAGTAAATATACCTGAGTCTTTAGTGTTCACAGGCATTTCTATGTACATCACTGCAGGAAAATTGAGACAGAAAAATGTACTATTTGTTTCTTTAAATCTTATCATATAAAAGCAGAAGTTAGCACACTTCCCATCACTGGCTACTCTGCTGTTGTGAAGAGCCTATAACATGGCCTTCTAGCCTAGCTGCTGGGAGAAAATGTGTCAGAAATGGAAGAATGACTAGTCAGAGGAATGTGCACCTGAGAGCTGGGGCTCGAAGTGAGAGCAGATGGGGGCTTTCTCCGGCACAGGGATCATTTATGTGCTGAGGGGCAACTTTACGAGCTAGAACAATGAAGACTCGGACTCTGCCACCTTGCAAAATTGCTGCAAACTTGAAGAAGTCTCAATCAAGAATCCAGGAAGAAAGGGAAGCATACGGGGAGGAGACTGTTGCCAAGAGGCCGCTGGCCTGCAATGAGCTCTTTATGTAACAAGAAGCTTAAGCAATCTTCATCCTGATCAAAATGCTATAAGAATAAATCTATCCATGATGGATCCAAACCATAGTGTCAGACAGTCTTCTTGAGGTTAGAGGCTCTTGTTGAATTGGAACGTTCAAATCTAATGAGATGGTAATAACTATCACCTACTGGAAACCAAAGAGGAATAGGACAGGCCTATTTAAGGGAGGAGCTTAAATGAAAGAAACAGAGATGACAAATGATGAGTTTCCTTGTTATGTTCAGGGGAGGAACCTCTCTGAATCCTGCAACAGACCCTCCAGTATGAGGAGAGTACCAATGGATTGATTCACATCACAAGCCGCCTTTCCAGAATGTAGCCAGGTCTAGAAAACCTAATGCCCTTTCCTTTCTGGAATGCATCTGCTTTCCTATGTTGTCTGTAGGAGTGATGCCCGCCATCCAAAGGGACTTAGTGAAGCTTCATCAACTCCAAGATTATAGTTTAAGGAGCCTGTACAGTGCATTGCCAGTTCACAATGAGCTTTCATTTTCACTCATCATATCCTACTACAGAGATGCTAGCTCACCCGTGTCCACTGATGCCACACTCAGCAGCCAGGAAGTGGAAGTAGCCAAGGTGTCCATCAAATGATGAGTAGCTCAAGCATGTTATGGGAGAGGCATCGGGAAAATTGTCGGAGCCGAGGGATCCCTCGTGAAGTCTGTGTCGATCAGTGTGAAGGCTGTTGTGAGACTGTCTCCTAGACATGTCAGAATGGCTATCCCTTGGGTTCTCATCAACATGGCTGCCTAAAGAAGCTCTGACAGTTAAGAAACCAATAAACATGCTAAGGTGGAAGTGGGAAAGCTCCTGTGTTTGGCCTCGACTCTAGACAAAAATGTCCCTCACCAGAGGAATGCATAGAGAAAATGTGGTACATTTACACAATGGAATACTACTCAGCTATTAAAAACAATGAATTCATGAAATTCTTAGGCAAATGCATGGAACTAGAAAATATTATCCTGAGTAAGGTAACCCAATCACAAAAGAACACACATGGTATGAACTCACTGATAAGTAGATATTAGCCCAGAAGCTCTGAATAACCAAGATACAACTCACAGACCACATGAAGCTCAAGAAGAAGAAAACACATTGGTTCCTTCTTAAGGAGAGGGAACAAAATACCCATGAGAGGAGATACAGAGGCAAAGTGTGGAGCAGAGACTGAAGGAAAGACCATTCAGAGACTGTCCCACCTGGGGATCCATCCCATATACAGTCACCAAACCCAGACACTATTATAGATGCCAACAAGTGCTTACTGACAGGAGCCTGATATAGCTGTCTCCTGAGAGGTTCTGCCAGTGCCTGACAAATACAGAGGTGGATGCTCACAGCCAACCATTGGACTGAGCACAGGGTCCCTAATAGAGGAGCTAGAGAAAGGTCCCAAGGAGCTAAAGGGGTTTGTAACTCCATAAGAGGAACTATAATATAAAGCAAGCAGTGCCCCCCAGAGCTCCTAGGGTCTAAACCACCAACCAAAGAGCACACATGGAGGGACCCATGGCTCCAGAAGCATATGTACCAGAGGATGGCCTTGTTGGACATCAGTGAGAGAGGCCCTTGGTCCTGTGAAGGCTCACTGTCCCAATGTAGGGGAATACCAGGACAGGGAAGTGGGTGATTTAGTGAGGAGGGGGAGGGGGATGGCATAGAGGGTTTTCGGAGGGGAAGGGGGATAACATTTGAAATGTAAATAAAGAAAACATCTGGCTTTTGGTCTGAAATGGAACCTCATAAAATTACAAAGTGTACAAAATTACACTGTCAAAAGGGCAAAACGGCAACAAACAAATTGGGAAAAGATCTTCACCAACCCTACATCTGACAGAGGGCTAATATCTAATATATACAAAGAACTCAAGAAGTTAGACCCCAGAGAACCAATAACCCTATCAAAAAATGAGGTACAGAGCTAAACAAAGACTTTTCACCTGAGGAATACTGAATGGCTGAGAAGCACCTAAAGAAATGTTCAACATCCTTAGTCATCAGGGAAATGCAAGTCAAAACAACCCTGAGATTTCACCTCACACCAGTCAGAATGGCTAAGATCAAAAACTCAGGAGACAGCAGGTGCTGGCGAGGATGTGGAGAAAGAGGAACACTCCTCCACTGCTGGTGGGATTGCAAGCTGGTACGACCACTCTGGAAATCAGTATGGCGGTTCCTCAGAAAACTGGTCAAGGAGCCCTTTCTCCTCCACAGCTCTGAGAACGTTTCTGCCATGGGTCTTAGACAGTCTTCCATCCTACTTTAGCCTTCTATGTTTAACTCCCTGGATTTGGAAGGTGGCCCATTCATAACTGCTATTTAAGCTTATTACCCTTTTCTCTCATTTCCAATTATTTATCTGTGTATATAATATCCTGGGAGATTTTTTTCAATTTTATCCTGTGGTATAACAAATGAGCTATCTTTGTCTGCTACTACATTTTTAATTTTCAAGATCTTTTTCAAATGTTTCCTTTTATTATTTTTATTATTATACTTTTCTTATTATATTTTCCTTTTATTTTGCATATTTGTCATTATATGCTATAATAGAATGGATTCCTTTTTGTTAACCATTATATTTTTATAATTATTAATTATCATTTATTGTTATAACTACTACTACTACTGAATATGCATATGGTGTGGTGCAGGTGCTTGCCTGTGTAGAGCTCAGGGGACAGTTTTGAGGAGTGTTTTCTCTCCTTCCACCATGAATTCCAGGAACCTAGCCAGGGCCTTGAGTTTTGCGTGGCCAGGGCCTCTCTGCACTGAGCCATCGCATGGTGTAGATGTTTATTCTGTAACGCTGTTTTCTATCTTTTGCTGTCCCTCTGGGCACGAGAACACAGGCTGTGCGGACTGTAGCTCTGGCAACGTCTCTGCAGTTGCGTGCTTCCCGACATTTGCTTTGGTCTCTGTGTGTCGCGTCAGCTTTCCCACACGTAGACCACCGTGATGCCTAGTGGACTGGCTTTCATGTTCTCTAACGTAGTCCTGGGGTGCTTCTGAGTCCCACCTCTCCCTAGGAAAGCTAGGCTGACCTTGGTTTAGCCAAGCAGGTTTCCTGAGTCGAGCAGGAGTTTCTGGAGAGGCATTATTTCTAATTATCTCTCAGGTGGATGAGACAGAAGACAGGGACTCAGCAAGGTGTGTTGTAAGAACAGTCATCCGTCATCTTCCCTACGACACTCAGCCCACTTCCCTCCCTGCCATTTTTCTGGTTTCGGATAATCTCCTTGGGCTTACACTTCCTGTGTTTTATAGATACCATCTTTCATGATTTCTGTTGTAACAAGAATGTGGGAAGATGAGGAAAGGAAGATCTGTCAGCTGAAGGGGAAGGATGGTTTGAAAAAGACAATAACAACAACAGCAACAAGGGGGAAAGGCATAAAATATTACCAAGTATCAAAAGATCAAGAACCAAGCCTCTTTTTGTTCATTTTAAGTAGTCATCTGTTTTTACTTATTGCAAACATCTGCATGCGCATATGGGGTCCGAGTGCAGCTATCCTGCAGGCCAGAGAGGGAAGCGGATCCCCTGGGACTGGAATCACAGATGCTTGTGAACCACCTAATATGTGGCTGGAGCTGAGCTCGTATCCTCTGGAGAGCACGAGCGCTCTGACCCACGGGGTCGCCTCTCTACCCCTCCTAGTTGCTCTTTGAAACTCATTAAAAAGAGAACAAATAACTATGGGAGCTTGTCTCAAAGTATCAGCCCAGGAGTCTGTTAAAGTTAAGAACTGGGAAGCACTTAGATTCAGCTTGCATTTGTTTACATCCTCATGAATAGGCACTTAAAAGAGCGTGGGCACTCGGATATCAACATTTGCTACTCATCATTCAAGTAAAGGACCTTGGCAAAGCCAAACTATGATGATTACTAACACAGCAGCTATGCCTTTTCTAGAGACTAAAAGATGTTATCACTAACTTCATTAATAGATCACGTTTTAACTCGGCCCCCACAGCTGTATTTGCATGCAATTTGCATTTCAGTTTGTATTAAACTTATTGCCTTAGTAGTGACACACTTATTCTAAAGTATAAAAATAAAAAATTATTATCTTAATATTTCTTTGAAAAATGTCATGTTCTATTTTGAGAAATCACAAGTCCTGGGACACACCCTCTTTTCCTCTTATCTCTGTTTTTCACACTTGGGTTTCCCTCTTGAAGAAAGGCATCCCTGTGGGAAAAGAACGCTGTTTTCTAGGGAGAAGCCACTCTGTCCCGTCCTGATACAAATATATGTGAAATACAGTAACATTAATTTCAGGTACATTTTCATTTTTAAAAAATCGGGCTTTCCAGTTTGTCTTTTATGTTGTTTCAATGAAAAAACCAAGACAGGAACTTTCACATACATGTGCATTGTCTCCTGCCTTAGAAGAACAGTAAATACATGCATGGGGCGGTTAGTTCCCGCGGCATGAGGGGGTGAGATGCTGCCTGCAGGCTGGTAGGCACATGGCCTCTGTCTGCCCCTGCTCACCCAAGGCCACAGAGTAGGAAAGCAATGGGACGCTCTGCCCTTTGGCTTGCTTTGGTTTTGTGTTTCAGTTTTGGCCACGAGTTGCTTGATTTCTGACTTTTAACTGTAAATACAAAGTAGATAAAGTCGCTTTTAAAACAAGAAGCATTTCAGCCCCTCCAGGGACCATATAACCTGTTAATAGACCGCATTGCTCTCTGAAAGTAAGACACAGCCTGGAACAAACACCTATTGTAAAGAACAACTCCTGTGTCCCTAACACTGGGTCAATGAGAGATATTTTCATTTCAACTACAAGGTAATTTCACAAAATCATCTCTTCTGTTTTAAAGATGTATACACACACACACACACACACACACACACACACAAACACACACACTTTTCCTTTCTGTTCAGTTATATTTATCAGAGTTAAAAGTTTAGCAATATATATTTTTATCTCTATACTTTTACATTTTGCCTCATCACAGTATATAAATACCAGTTCTAGGAAATAATCATTATTGACCACCAACTCACATGATGCTCAGATATCAAGTAAGTCATGCAAAGCGGGTTTTTACACACCTCATTTCCCTGATTTTTCTCTCTGGCAAAATAGTGCCTGTTGCCTGGGAGAGCGAACGAGGGAACACTCCATCTCACGTAGAAGCCAGCAGCGAGAATTAGCTGCTGAGCAGAGCAACGGCGTGCTGGGGGCCAGAGCGTGGACCGCAATTTTCTCTACTTCCTGTTCCAAGATAGTGTGCTTTTATCAAATGAAAGTGCTCTTGTGCAAAGTAAGCCCCAAGATAAGTGGCTTGCTTACCTTGCATTTGTTGTTATTCTTATTGTTATCCTGTTTTTTGTTTCATGTTTTTTTCCTTAAAATTCTGATGAATATGAAAACTCAAGCACAAATCTCTTTACTAAAGCAAATGTTAGAGATCACAAAAATAGACTTTATAGATTCAGCCTTAGAAAATGGAAATAAAAGATATGTGGAGATCTATATTTTATTACATGTACAATTATTCTCCAGAAGAATCAGACTTGGTTTGAGACTGTCGATCAATATAAATAATTAGTTTACAATCATTGTTCAGGATGAATAATAAGAAGTCATTTTATTATAATTATATAATACTAAGTCTGTTTTGACCCTATTTATTTAATTTCTCTCTACATATTCCAGGCCCTCCTTTGGGGTTGAGAAAGCAGTAAATACTAGTGGGCTGTGTCTTGGTCCCTGGGGAGCAGACACTATTTGGCTTTCTTTCTTCAGCACTGAACTCACAAGGTGGAAGCGAGTTCTGTGAGAGCGCAGTACATACATGCAAATGAGTGACTCCTATCTGTCAAAGGAATCAAGTTTCCAGTCTTCAGACTCCATTAATCCCGAAGCAGTCACATTGTGCAATGCTCCCGCAAAGAAAGACAAAACATACAGCCTAAGCCACAGTGTGGCTTGCTGTGCAAATATAACCATTCGTACTCTTCAATCAACAACAACCTCAATGGGGAATAGCAGAAGTTGAAAGGAGTGTCTTTAATGCTGCCCATCGAGGTTGTGCTACCCTTAGAGATAGCGCTAATAGCCTCCCAGGAGCTCGGCTCTTCCTGCCTGGCTTGACGCTGCACAAAGTCTGTGGCCACCTCTCTTCACAATGCATCACCAGACCTGGATGAACTCTAGAGAGTTTTCTAGGTCGCAATTTTTTATTCTGCTTTCCTTCAATTGGCTTAGTTTTTCCTGGGAACGTATTTCATCTCATCGAGCCTAACTTTCCACTTGGTCAGTCACAGTGCATCACTGCCTGTCTTCGCAATCCCTGGACAAAATGAGGCCAAAGATGCTTGTCACTCAGAGGGAGCAAAAATGTGGCAGAAAAAGAAAGCTCTTGCTCATGGTACAAACCATGGATTGTATGGTTTGGTTTTAATCATTTATTATTATCTTGTTTGAATCAGTTGGATCCCAAACTGTAAGAGGTAAAAGTTAAGCAACTCCTGGAACTTGTAGAACTTGGCTTTTATAGAAGAACTACATCTGATATGCATAGTTGCTCTGTCTTTGCAGTTTCCAGTTAGAGTTAAGTTAATTTCATTGCCATGTCTTCTTTCTTTGAACTGTTCTTTGGGAGAGTTCTGGGGACAGGCATTTACTTTTAACTATTTTGACGAGTGTTCTTGAGACTATTAAAACCTTTGTGTATAACATAAGCAAAATAGACCCAACTTATGTCACAGGAAGAAGTTTAAACCCTTTGCTTCTATTACCAACACCTGATCTTGTGTATTTTAAACAGATCTTTTCCCATTTCACAAACAACATCTATATAAGGCAGATGCCAGGACAGGAAATGAGAGTATTTACACAGGATAAAGTGGGTTTGATGAAGGGCGTGTTAGCACAATAAAGTGCAACACCCACCCCAGGACAGCTAAGGTGCAAATACAGAGTGATGTAAGAAGATGGCCAGTCATCAGAGGCGTGGAATGCAGAGAGGGCCTGAGATAAGTGCGCTCACTGCACTTGCAAAGAGCAGGAAACTGGTTCCCATCGCCCATGTTAGATGGCTAATAGCTACTGCAGCTCTGGCCCTGGGGACCTGACACCCTCTTTTGTACTCTGCAGAACGCTGCACAAGAGCATGGTGTGCATAGACACACACACCCAATGAGAGAAAGGGGGAGAGAGAGACAGAATAAATATGTTTTAAAGATATCAGAAGTGAAGCAACGTCACTGTGAAAAAAGAACAGTCTAACAGAGATCTTGCCCTCTGAGGAATGAGCCAGGGACAGAGCCTCATTCTGCTGTCCTCTGCAGCCCACACTTCTTCCCCATAGGCTGAGTCCTGACCAGCACCATGAGACAAATGGTCCCAGTGATGTAATCTGTGCAGATCTGCAAAGATGGCCCCAAACACTGGAGTGTGAGGATAGACCAAGCCAACAGCACCCAGCCTGGGATCCATGCTGGGCCTAACTTTGCCATGGTGAACTCTTTCAGAAATGACTGGTAGAAACATGAACTGACACTATTCCAGGGAACCCCTACTAGGTGGTGGTCGGTTCTCACACCCCTAAGCTGGGCCAGGAAAGACATTCAAGTTCAGGCAAGTCTTTTATCTTTAAAAAAGTTAAGTCTCTAATGAAATTAATTTCTCTGGGTTTTAAGCTCTTGCTAATATTCATATGAGGCTTGGGGTGAACAACTCAGATTCTAAAGATGAGAAAGAGTCAGGCTGGTGTCTCAGATTTGTCACAAACAGTTGTTAAAAACCTATACTGCTGGTGCTGGTTCCAGGGAAAAAGCATGAATGGCATATCTGGAGCTTGCTCCTGTAGGACATGGAAACATCCCATCAAAGAGTTGAAGAAGAAAATACTTAAAAGGAAAACCAGAGAGGCTGCCTGGCAGGAACTCTAATTCCTCAATGGCCATCACTTCTGGAAGTCAAAATATACGCGCTGAGAGTTTCGGACTCTGCTAAAAAATGCATTCAGCTTCTCAGCTGCACGACTTCAAACTAGCCAATCTTGTAAGAATGTGACAACTCAGAGCAAAGTTCAGGATTCCTTGGCATTGGGAATAAGAACCCAGCAGGACTTCTCCATGTACACAATGGGGGGGGTTGTCTGCCTCATTTAGCATGGCTATGTACCTCTCTGAAGTAAGAGGTTTATAACCTTAAAGAAATACTTTGAACCGCGTGGTCATTTTCTCAAGATTCCAGAACCATTTCTCACACTCTTAACTTCTACCTCCAGGGCTAGACCCAAGAATCCATTGCTGAAGCTCCACTGTGCAGGAGGCTGCGGGGACCAGCAATACAGGTACAAAGAGGGGCAAGTTCTAAACCACCACAGCACATCCACTTCATTGATTGAAACCAAAATCGCAGAACGTCTTTCTTCATGTCTCAGGCATGATTTTAGATGGGAGTTACCAATTGCATTGATTCAATCATTCAACAGGTCAAATGTTTTTCCTTTCATGTTATGTGTGGGGGGGAGGGGTATGTGTGTATGTGTCCATGGGTACTATGTGCATGTGCCACAGCACACGTGCAGACGTCAGAAGACAATCTGAATTTCTTTAGTTGCTTCTCAGCCATTCGGTATTCCTCAGTTGAGAATTCTTTGTTTAGCTCTGTACCCCATTTTTAATAGGGGTATATGGTTCTCTGGAGTCTATCTTCTTGAGTTCTTTGTATATATTGGATATTAACCCTCTATCGGATGTAGGATTTGTAAAGATCTTTTCCCAATCTGTTGGTTGCCATTTTGTCCGATTGACAGTGTCCTTTGCCTTACTGAAGCTTTGCAATTTTATGAGGTTTCATTTGTCAATTCTTGATCTTAGAGCATAAGCTATTGGTGTTCCATTCAGGAAATTTTCTCCTTTGCCCATGTGCTCCAGGTTCTTCCCCACTTTCTCTTCTATTAGATTCAGTGTATCTGGTTTTATGTGGAAGAGCTTGATCCACTTGGACTAGAGCTTAGTACAAGGAGATAAGAATGGATTAATTTGCATTCTTCTAAATGCTAACTGCCAGTTGAACCAGCACAATTTATTTGTTGAAAATGCTGTCTCTTTCTCCAATGGATGTTTTCAACTCCTTTGTCAAAGATCAGGTGACCATAGGTGTGTGGGTTCATTTCTGGGTCTTCAGTTCTATTCCATTGATCTACTTGCCTGTCACTGTACCAATACCATGCAGTTTTTACAATTGCTCTGTAGTACTGCTTGAGGTCAGGGATGGTGACTCTGCCAGTTCTTTTATTGTTGAGAATAGTTTTCGCTATTCTGGGTTTTTTGTTATTCCAGATAAATTTGCAAATTGCTCTTTCTAACTCTATAAAGAATTGAGTGGGAATTGTGGTGAGGGTTGCATTGAATCTATAGATTGTTTTTGGCAAGATGGCCATTTTACTATATTAATCCTGCCAATCCAAGAGCATGGGAGATCTTTCCATCTTCTGAGATCTTTGATTTCTTTCTCAGAATTGAAGTTTTTGTCATACAGATCTTTCACTTGCCTAGTTAGAGTCATACCAAGGTATTTTATATCATTAGTGACTATTGTGAAGGGTGTTGTTTCCCTAATTTATTTCTCAGTCTGTTTATCCTTTGAGCAGAGGAAGGCCAGTGATTTGTTTGAGTTAATTTTATATCAGTCACTTTGGAGAAGTTGTTTATCAGGTATAGGAGTTCTCTGGTGGAATTTTTGGGGTCACTTAAGTACCTAAAGAAATGTTCAACATCCTTAGGCATCAGGGAAAGGCAAATCAAAACAACCCTGAGATTGCATCTCATACGAGTCAGAATGACTAAGATAAAAATCCAGTTGACAGCAGATGCTGGTGAAGTTGTGGAGAAAGAGGATCACGCCTCCATTGCTGGTGGGATTGCAAGCTGGTACAACCACTCTGGAAATCAGTTTGACAGTTCCTCAGAAAATTGGACATAGTACTACCCGAGGACCACTATACTACTCCTAGGCATATACCTAGAAGTTGCTCCAACATGTATTAAGGACACATGTCCCATTGTGTTCATAGCAGCCTTATTCATAATAGCCAGAAGCTGGAAAGAAGCCAGATGTCCCTCATCAGAGGAAGGGATACAGAAAATGTGGTACATTTACATAATAGAGTACTACTTGGCTTTTAAAGACAGTGAATTCATGAAATTCTTAGGCAAATGGATGAACTAAAAAATATCATCCTGAGTAAGGTAGCCCAATCACAAAAGAACACACATAGAATACACTCACTTATAAGTGGGTATTATCTCAGAAGCTTGGAATACCCAAGGTACAATTCACAGACAGCATGAAGCTCAAGAAGAAGGAAGACCAAAGTGTGGATACTTCGGTCCTTCTTAGAAGGGTGAACAAAATACCCATGGGAGGAGATACAGAGACAAAATGTGGAGCAGAGACTGAAGGAAAGGCTATCCAGAGACTGTCTCACCTGGGGATCCATCCCATATACAGTTAACAAACCCAGACACTATTGTGGATGCCAACAAGTGCTTGCAGACAGGAGCCTGATATAGCTGTCTCCTGAGAGGCTCTGCCAGTGCCTGACAAATACAGAGATGGATGCTCTCAGCCAACCAATGGACTGAGCACAGGGTCCCCAGTGGAGGAGCTAGAGAAAGGACCTAAGGAGCTGAAGGGGTTTGCAGCCCCATAGGAAGAACAACAATATAAACCAACCAGTACCCCCAGACCTCCTAGGGACTAAACCACCAACCAAAGAGTACACATGGCGGGACCCACGACTCCAGCACATATGTAGCAGAGGACGGCCTTGTTGGACATCGATGAGAGAAGAGGTCCTTAGTCCTGTGAAGGCTCATTGCCCCAGTGTAGGGGAATGCCAGGACAGGGAAGTGGGAGTCGATTGGTTAGTGAGCAGGGGGAGGAGGAAGGGGATAGGAGGTTTATAGAGGGGAAGAAAAGATAGGGGATAATATTTGAAATGTAAATAAAGAAAATATCTAATAAAATTAAAAAGAAGAGAATTTGCATAAGTCACTTATTTCCTTCTAGAGCCATGAGTCCAGGTGTCAAACCGAGTTTGACAAGCATGGTGGTAAGTGTCTGTACTCCACTAGGTATCTTGTTAGTCTAGCTGTTGTACTGTTTGTCCGATGTCTACACCAGAAGGGTTGAGTTCCTGTGCTTGGCACATGGGAAATAACGCACGAGGGGATGTGGTAGAAAAGAGGATATAGAAGAGAAGATCAAATGTGGAGGTTCTCATGCTTGGGTGATGCTCTGTGCAAGCCGGTAGCGGGCAGTTTTGAAAACAGTCTGTGGATCAAGGAAAACCTTCCTCAGGCCAAATGTCTCTGAACCTAAGAAAAAGGGAAAGCTATCAGGGAGGAGAGATCACTAGAAAAACGACAACAAACAACAAACAAACAAGCCGAGGAGCCTGCTCTGAGTCAGAACCCAGAAACTTTCATTCCAAGGACTCAAGAGTTGCCTCCTGCAGGAACAATTCTGGTTTCTGCCTCTGTTTAACCGGACATCTGGGACCTGGGGCTGGGTTCTGAACATCAGTAGGACGTCACTATTTAGCACTTAGGACTTACTTTTTAAAGTAGAAACGGGACTGACTGTTTAGAGCACTCTGACAGCTCAGGATTGTTGTTTAGGGATTTGAGTTTCTGAACTCAGATACTGAGTATCCAGCCCAACAAGTACTGCTCGGAGTCACCTGGGTTCTTCAGATTTCAGTTCCTAAGCTGAGTATCACCCAAGTAAAACTCACTACAACTAATCTCAGAGTCTTCAGGATTTGGACTTGGTATCACTTGGGGAATCTATCAAACAACAGGAAGAGCATGAAGTGCGGGCCCTGCATTCCCTGCA
Organism: Apodemus agrarius; assembly: GCA_964023405.1. NCBI lineage: Eukaryota > Metazoa > Chordata > Mammalia > Rodentia > Muridae > Apodemus > Apodemus agrarius. The sequence goes on along the minus strand of OZ030012.1, from coordinate 5,759,367 downwards.
GTTTACTGTGACAGTCGCTAAACCTCATACTTCCTAATGGGCTAGGGGGCTAGCCCTACACTTAGGGTTTTGATGAAATTTATGATTCATAGAATTTAGCTTAATAAACTCTGCTTTGGCTACTGTGGACTGCAAAGCTTCTTAATCTTGATTATTCAAGACCAGTGTCAGACAAATAATGTGATCAGATATTTTTCATAGAAGGAAAGAAAAAGGAGGAAGAAGAGGAGAAAGAGGGGGAAGAGGAGAAGGAGGGAGAGGAAGAGAATAAAAGAAAAGACGCTAGTGCGATACAGAGAAAAAGCAAGATGTATTGTTAGTAGAATATGAATTAATGTTAACAAACATATAGTTACAGTATGATCAAGTCATACCCCTCCTCAGTATATTCCCAAAGGAAAAGAAGTATATTTATCAAATACTTCTATCTTTTCACAGTTACAGCCACATTATTTACAACAGTCAATATATAGGACTAACCTAAATACCCACCAGTTTGCATGCATAAAGAAAATGTGGTATATATACACAATGGAATATTATTCATCCATAAACATTAAAATCCTGTGATTTATAGAAAAATGGATGAACCTACAGGATATTATATTAAGAAAAGTAACCAGGCACAGGAGGACAATAGCACATATGATTTTGCTCATATGTGGAGGCTGAAAATGTTTATCTCATACTAATAGCAAATCTAATAGTGATTGCAAGAGACAGGGAAGGTCGCATATAGAGGGAAGAGACTGATTAATGGGTACAGTGCTATAACTGGGATCGAAGAACAGGCTATGCAATTAGTTAATAATGACCTAAATGTTAGAACCATAAGGAGGGAATTTTAAATGTTCTCACTACAGAGAAACAATAAATTATTGAGGTGATGCATATGCTAAGCCCGATAGGATCATTATAAACTGTATCGCAGAACCCATAACCATGTGTGAAATTATTTATACATCAACTAAAAATAAAATGTCTTAATACTATATCAATTTAGTAGAATACTGGAATTCTCCCGCAGGACCAATGTAGCCACATGTTCTTATCCTTTTAACACCGACAAGCAGGAACTCCAACTCATGGAGTGGGTTTAGAGCCCATCGGAAAGTGCTCAGCTACCCCCCCCCCGGCAGTCATGCCGGTATTGCACCTGTGAGAGCCTTCATCATCGCCGCCATCGTGACTGCATGAACGTCTTCAGTGCCTTAGGTTTCATTTGTCTTCATACTGTCTGCTTTGGCCTTGAAGACACTGTTCTTACAGTGCATCCCATCGTTCCAGCATGGTCCTGCATCCTGTATTTCCATCTTTTCCTGTGCATCTGTGATCTGAAACCCTAACCTCTTCTTTGGATTCCAGAGTCAAGGCCAAGGCAAAGCACAGCTCTCTAATAAATCTATAAATAAATAAACAAATGGAAGCTATAAAACGAAAACCGAGTCAAGGTCATTTGGGGGGCTTTGAATCTCCAAAAATGTTGTGGAAGTGCTTTTATTATTCCACATCTAGAAGCTTTCAATCCAGTGATAAACTAATTTATCTTTAAAAGCGACATCAATGCATCCATACTACATGGGCGCCCTGCTCCAGCTGAGAGGTGATGTGAAATGCATGAGCTGTATACGGTCCAGAAACTGCAGCTCGGGGAGGGGGCTGAGCCAATGCACGTGGAGGCCATGTTTACTTCAAAGCACAAGAGACTGCTATACACCTAAGATTCCACTTATCATCAGAGTACACCCTCCTTAATCACACGCCGGGTTTTCAGTCACAAACCTGAAAGTCAGTTTTACGTCTGGCTATGAAAGTTGCCAGAAGAATGTGTTTATGGATTTTTATACACTCTTTAGTGACAACTAAGGTCTTTCTATAATGCATCTTCCTGTCTTTTCAATGGGCTAATGTCTTAGACATGTTGGGTACAGTTTTAAGAAGCATTATAAACAGTAAATAAAGCCCAGAGGATTTCAGAATTGATCCGTGTATTATAAAATTGTCCTTATGATATTCTTAGTATCATGGTGTAAGACTTGAGGCATGGTGTGTATGTGTGTGCCAACATGTTTCATGGGCGTTTGTAAGCACATGTCTGGGGGCTGTGTGTAGTGGGTTGGCCTAATGCTGCTTGTATTATAATGCTAATCTGCCCCCCCAAGGCTGTTTGCCCCAAAGATAAGAGAGTCCAGAGGTAAGACACCAAGTGACTCTGCCCAGGTTGAGTGTGATTGGTGAATAAAGATGCCAACAGCCAATAGCTGGGGGGTGGGGGGGGAGAAATAGGTGAAGTTGGGTGTTTTGGCAGCCTTAGGAAAAAGAGAGAGAACAGGAAGAGAAACCACAATTAGACCGAAGAAGAACTGTTGTGTGTAATTTTAATCAGTCCACACTTGCTCCTCCTAGGTGCTGGCAATGGCGGTCTCACCCAGCCCCCACGGCTAGCTTCGCCAAGCCTCTCAGGTCTCTGTTTCTCACCCAGGTCCCATGGCTACCTTAAGCTTTTCCCATAAATGCTGGGAGCTGTGATGGCTCTACACTGACCATCCACTAGATTTTAGTTATTAGTTCCTCCACCTACAAAGAAGAAGAGAAAGGAGAGGAGAATGGAGAGCCACCAAAGGTTAGCAGTGCCGTAAAAACTGTGGCCAGGTGGGTGGGCCAAGTGGAGCTAAGAGCAGCCTGGATGAAGCAGAGTAATAACGGGTTAGCCATAGAAAGGTAGATTCTAACGGCATGGAGGGGAGGAAAGTGCCCAGCTATTAAGCTGCTTAAGGTATATTAAAATATATAGGTTGTATGTGTGTCTTTCATCCGGGAACATAAATGGTCTAAGGAGGATAGAACCCTGCACCAGAATTATTTTATTTTATTTTTTTACAGCAGCTCTGCTTGCCAGTGGGTCTATGGAAGCTAGCCACTCGTGTGAGCTGTCTCGTTCAATCACTTCTTCACCTGGTTCTCTTGAAACAGGCGATCTCATTGATTTGGAAGTCCCCTGTTTCTTCTAGTCTGGCTTGTCCATGAGCCTATGGGCTCTTTCCCTCTATACCATCTAGATGTCATCTCCACCTTTTGCATGGGTACTGGGGATCTGAACCCTTCCTACTTGCTCGGTGTGGTGGCTATCCTTGGTTGTCAACTTGACTATATCTGGAATTAAAAACAAAATGGAAGGCACACCCATGAGAGACTTTTGTCTAATTCGAAGCACGAAGATCTATTTGTAATCCAGATCTTTTGAGCCAGGGAAAGACAGACCTTTAATCTGGATCGTGAAGCAGGAAGACACACCTTTAATCCGGATTGTTTGAGATAGGAAAACCCACCTCTCATCTGGACCGTGCCGTCTGCTGGGAGCCTGAATAACGACTTGGAGACATGGGAGCTCTTGCTCTTTGCCTGCTTCAAGTCCGTCCTTTCGCTTACATTAGTGCTTTGGGATTCCAGCACATGCTGAACCAGCCAAGGCGTCCAGCCTTGAGGACTCGGCAGCTGTGCATCCTTGGACTTTCCATTCAAAGCCAGCCATTGTTGGATTAGCTTGACTACAGCCTGTAAGTCATCCTCATAAATCCCTTTTATGCATACACATATGCATGCATACAAACATACATACATACATACATGCATATATACATACATACATACATGCATATATACAAACCGAGAGAAAGATTCATTCTGTAAGTTCTGTTATTCAGTAGAACCCTGACTAGTCCACACAGCAAGGCCTGTACTAACTCAGCTCTTCTGTTGGCCCAGACATTTTTTATTCTCTCCTTTTAGCTCCTCATTCTAAGCTCAGATTTTAGCACACATTCCAAATTCTGACGACTAAAAAGCACAGATGCTACAGGAAGCAGACGTGGATTTTGGTTCTGGCTTTACCATTTGTTGACTGTCTGGCTTCCTGAAAAATGAGAACAAAAATGTTCTTCTCACAGGAGAGAAGAGGTGTGTGTGTGTGTGTGTGTGTGTGTGTGTGTGTGTGCGTGTGTTAAATTGAAAAATTCTGCTTGCAGCTGTTGGAGAACACAAATTTAATGAAGACAGTGGATTTATGAACAAGTCAGATGTAAGATTGCAAACTCGTTTGCAGATGGTCATATTTTGACATTTTTTCCTTGTTGTGACATAAATAGGTAAAAGAAACTACAATTTTTAAAGAAATAATGGATTTGACAGCATTTAGATCTTGTCCCCACCTAAGAATTACATCATTGATCATTACAAAGAGCAAGCATAAGGCCTTTTTTGTTAAAATCCTCTTCGTTTTAAAGTTATTTTTAACTACATAAACAGACAGCAAAATGAAGAAATACTGCCAGTGGGGCACGCTTGGAGAGTGTTTCCTGACGTACAGAGACGCTTCGGACTTGCTGTATCAAGCCAGCTTCCCTAAGAGCCAGCACAGAGCTCCTGGTTTAGTCAGCAGCGTGGTGAGCCAGTCCTGGGAGTTGTGACACTCAGTAGAGCAGCCAGAGGCAAGCAAGGCCTGTGGCCCCCATCGCTGCTCTCTCCTCTGTCCCAAATGCGAGGTTCAACCACCGCTCAGAGAGGCTCACCCTCTCCAGGCAGTTCCATGTTGCTTTAAGAAGTAAAGGTATTAATCACAGGTTTTTTTGTTTGTTTTATCATATGATCCCTTTTATCTGTATTGTTTTAAAGTTTTATAATTTTAACAAGTAAGTGTGAATGTGTGCCACATATTTGTGGGTGCTGTGGAGGCCAGAAATGGGTGTTAGATTGCCTGGAACTAGAGTTACCGGTAGTTGGCCGTTATCCACTACGGGTGCTGGGAACCAAACTTGCGTCCCCAGAAGGCCTGGAAAAAGCTCTTTCCAACGAGCCCTTTGCCTGTGGTGTTTTTAAGACCAGTTCTGCAAAGCGAAACACTGAATCGTGACAAAAGCTACCTTAATGCAGTGTCTGTAAAGCAGTCACTTAGGTTAAGGGTGAAATAAGGCTTTTTCCATTTCCATTTGCAACTTACTTCTACTTAAAGTGAGATTGGTGAGGCGGCTCCACCTAGGAAGGGCTGAGTCTCCTCAAGTGGACTGGGGAAGGAAGCGCAAGGGCGGGACACCAGAGCCACATCCGTGGGCAGCAACACTAACACCAGACTAGCTGGCTGTACCTCGCACACAGAAGCCCGAGGTTGGGAAGCTCTAGTGTAAAGCAGTGTCTTTCGGACACAACACTATTGCACGCAGGGACACACAACAGCTGTGTTTGCCTGCAGGACACCCACTCAGGATCGAGGCAGTGCAGTGTGGAGCGCAGATGGAGGCTGGGAGATGGTCTCCATGGGGCTCACTGGAGTGTTTGCATTTGAAGGCTGCTGGGTTCGAGGCAGTCACCTTTCTTCAGGCCATGGCCCCTGTGAGGTGCCCATGTTCCAGTAGATGGCCCTAGATCCATGCGTATAAGGCCAGTACTGATTGGTGTGGATAGACTGAAGTTGGAAGGGGACATGAAGGGGTAAGGGTCTGGGGGGAATTGGAAACCAGGTTGAAGGTTGATATACTCAAAAGGCATGTGTAAAAAGAACAAACAAACAAATGTAACCTGTCACGACAAAGACAAAAGTTCTAGTTCCAGAGAGAAGTTTTTATTACCTTACTCTCCCCATGACAAAACTGAACATCAGTCCCTACAAATCAGCTCGCACTGGGTGCTGCTGAGTGTTGAACAGAGCTCCGCCCAAGGTGCCTCTCTCCTCTCTGCACTCAACTCTGCCACTCTTTAAGAATGGTTCTAGTCCAGGGGTGTCAGTCACTTCAGGACTCACCTGCACTGGATGCACTGCCAGGTCACTTTGCTACTGACCAAATAAACAAGGGTGCTGGTCCCCCACCCTACACTGGAGATAAAGTTACAGCCATTTGGGAATTACAAACTCATGTGCCAGCCTGACTTGCAAGTGATCTCTTTCAGCCTTGTCAAGTATCTGTCTGGCATCTTCCTAGAGGGAAAACTTCAACAACAAGGGGGGCGTTCCACATGAGAAACCTGGGGAGCAAAGCAACTGGTCCAGTGTCAAACGGATGCGTGTAGCCCAGAGCTGCTGGCTTAGTTCCCAGGTTCTACTATCGCAAACTAATTGTTTCTTAAGGTAAATTCATTTCCTGTCATATTAAGAGGCATTTTCTGTGGCAAAGATAAAATTTGAACACCATATTTTCTCCAGATAATCCTGTAGCTGATATTACCCCCTGCTCTGTTGACACTGCAGCCAGATAAAAGCAGAATTGTTTTAGGCCACAAGTGTCAGAGTTCGTGCTCCTCAGCCTGCTGCTAAGACCACAGCAGTGACTTAAATGACATGAGTGTCTGCTAGTGTGTGTGTGTGTGTGTGTGTGTGTGTGTGCGCGTGCGCGCGCGAGTGCCTGTGTCTTTTGTTAGTTGGTTGGCTCATCTGTCAGGTGTTTTCTTTTGTTTTAAATTTTTATTTACATTTTTTCATGCAACAGTATTTTGGTCACATTTTCCCCTCCTCCAGCAGAGCTCCTCCCCTATGGTTTTGTTCTCTTTCTCTTCCCCCTCCCTCTCCCTCCCCCTTTCTCTCCCTCTCAGTCTCCCTCCCCTCACTCCGTCCTCTCTTCCCAGAAAAAAAGACAAAAAAAAATCAAAACAAAGTGTACACACATACACACGTGTGTGCACGCGCACACACACAGACATGCACACACATGCACACACACCACATGTGCCAACCGCTCCTGAGCTTGGGTTGCCCTGTTGTCTGGTTGATATACCCAGCATCATTCCATTGCAAAAAAATTTCCCTTCCTCCTCAGATATCATTTGCAAATAGCTTCTCAGCTACAGGTGAACTTTGCATCCACTCCCCCTTGTGACGTCAGACTTGTGTCTGGGAAAGCTATTTCCTTTGTTACAGGGCACCAAGTCAATAGCTCAGCCCAATAGTTCATGCCAGTTCAAAGGGGGAAAAGGAAGGCATTCTTCTAATTTTGAAGGCACATGTCCTCTCCCCCGGAGATGCATTCTGAGTGTGTGGGGTACACCCCAGCACCTCATAGAGCTCCGGAGTGGGAGAGCACATCCACGCTGTATGACTTGATGCACAAAAGGAAACGGGAGGTTCAGATTCCATGTAAAATATTTCATTTCTTCAGAAAGGTAAATGACACTTGTTAATCTCTGTCGGGATGATTTGAAACAAACAATCAAACACCACAACAAGCAAACACCACAACAACAACGATACCAAAAAGAAAAGCAAAAAAAAAAAAAAAAAAAAAACCCCAACCCCCCCCCAAAAAAAACCCACAAATTTCAAAGTCTCTAGATATTGAAAAGTGTAATAGATCATAGATCACTTTAACCCTTTACATTGAATAATGTGTTCTAGAAAGAAATTTTAGATAAGACAACAAAAACATGGTCTGTGAAAATACAGGGTCTGGAGAACGTATGTGCATGTAATGTATCTAGTAAAAGGCACATAGAAAGAATAAAGAAAAGACTTAACACCCAAAAATAAGACTTCAATTACCATATCGGGGACTGTGGACGTGGCTCAGTGGGCGAGAGCTTGTCTCCCACACTCAAGGTCCTGCCTTCCATCTCCAGGACAATAAGCAGGAAGAGGGTGAGGAAAAACCTAACGCAATCACGAATTCAGCTTGCATGGTTTCAATTTCTTATTCGTGTGCACACATGATGTGTGTGAGTAGAAATGCACGTGGGGGTCAGAGAACAAGTTGGCAGGCTCAGCTCTCTTCTTTCACCCTCTGCAGGTTGCGGGACACGACTCAGGCCCTTAGACCTGCACGCCCCGCAGCTCTGCGTGTTCTGCCTCGCTGGCAGAAGAATTCAATCTAAAATGAATATATGTAGCAGATCCTTCATGTAAGTATATACGGACAACAAATATCAGCCCTCTAAGAAACAGACTAAACCCCCTATGAGATGCGCCTGCAGGTTCATTGGAATGGTCGGACGGAAGGAGAAGGACACGCATCCCCTAGCCTGGCTGCAGGGAGCAAGAGTTCCCAGCCCAGTGGCGCCCTCTTCTGTCCGGACTTGTAAGTTCAAGCACTCGAGCCTCTGGGCTGCTCAGGCGGTGCGAGTTTACAGACTTCTTATCCTTTGGTTGTCTGTTGTATTTGTCAGGAAGATCCAGAGAAACAGAACCAAGGAGATTTACTGCCTAGAAATGACCTTTAAGTTAGGTGAGCTGCAAAGGCCCACCATCTGCACACAGCAGAGCAGAGAGCATGGTGACGTCACTCAAGTCTGAACCGAAAGGCCAGAGACCCAGGACTGAAGAGATGGGAGTTCGGGTGTGTCTCTCCAGGTACCTTCTTGGTTTGGACTACACAGATGGGGTAATGATGATCCGGGCTCACATTCAGGGAGAACCTCACTCCTCAGTCCACTGTAAAAATGTTTCTTTTCCTGGAGACTCCATCACAGATACAAATTGACAGAGGTTAGGCTATGACTCGGTCAAGCTGACAGAAAATTAACTGTCCATTGTCAGCAGAGGGAACAGAGACCTGCGTCTCTTTCTGTTCTTTTCTCTTTCACTGTGTGAAAAATAAAACACTCATAAAAAGTCACTTGTCTCTTTTTAACTAGACCTTTTACCTTTTAAATAATCTAAAGCATTTAATTACTTTATAATTCATGTTCTTGTCTAGTTACAATCTTTTCCAGACTTAGGTTTACTTTTTTCTCCCTGGAAGTGATTTTATAAGAAGCAAATGCCACTCACTTTGTGGGGTTTTGTTTGTTTGTTTGGACTTTTTCCCTCTTCTTCTTTGTTCCTTGTGATCCTTTTCCTTTTCAGGGTGCAGAGAAAAGCCAGGAGGACGGCAGAGCGAGGGGGAGTGGCAGGGTATGCGGTAGAAGGATCGTATCTGGAAGCCGGCTTGCCTGTCTCCGTGGTCCACAGTGGCTTCCCTTTCTGGGAGCTTTCTCCACTCTGCCCAGCATCACCGCCAAAGTGCACGCAGAGCAGACAAAGCAGGGGGTAACGTCTTCAATGGCTGGACTTTCTGTCCTTTTGCCTTTCTTGTAAAACATTTAAAATCAATCACTGTCAAAGTTAAAGGGGAAAAAAAGGAGCCAGCAGCATAGATTCCATTAAACATCTGAGTCTTTGTGATGCAAATATCAACGTTCAGTACAGAGTCAAGGAAAGAGAGAGAGGGAGGGAGGGAGGGAGGGAGGGAGGGAGGGAGGGAGGAAAGAAGAGGGAGGGACTGAGGGAGGGAGAGAGGGAGGGAGAGGAAGAGAGAGAGAATAGAGACTAGAAAGAGAGGGAGGGAGAGAGAGGGAAGGGATGGGGAGAGAGGGAGGGGGAGAAAGAGAGGGAGGGAGAGAGGGATGGAAGGAGGAAGGAATGGAGAGAAGGAGGGGAGAAGAGGAAGGGAGGGAGGGAGAGAGGAAGGGAGGGAGGAAGGGAGGGAGAGAGGGAGGGAGAGAGGGAGAGTGGGAGGGAGGGAGAGAGGGAAGGAGGGAGAGAGGAAGAGAGGGAAAGAGAAAGGGAGAGAGGGAGGGAAAGATAGAGGGAGGGAGGGAGAGAGGGAGGGAGAGAGAGAGGGGAAGGGAGGGAGAGAGGGAGGGAAGAGAGGGAGGGAAAGATAGAGGGAGGGAGGGAGGGAGAGAGAGAGGGGGAGGGAGGGAGAGAGGGAGGGAGAGAGGGAGGGGAGGAGAGAGGGAGGGAGAGAGAGAGGTAAGGAGAGAGGTAAGGAGAGAGGGAGGGAGGGAAAGAGGGAAGGAGGGAGAGAGAGCGGTAAGGAGAGAGGGAGGGAGGGAGAGAGGGAGAGAGGGAAGGAGGGAAAGAGGGAGAGAGAGAGATAAGGAGAGAGGGAGGGAGAAAGAGGTAAGGAAAGAGGCAGGGAGTGAGAGGGAGAGAGGGAGGAAGGGAGAGAGGGAGAGAGGAATTGACAGAGAGAGAGAGAGAGAGAGAGAGAGAAGGAAAGAAAGAAAGAAAGAAAGAAAGAAAGAAAGAAAGAAAGAAAGAAAGCTTTATATGTTCCCCTTAAGTTAGATAACAGTTCATTTCACAGATGGTTATTATTGGATGAAATTATTACTTTCAAGGACTAAACAACTGCAGTGGCTTTAAAAATATATCCAATATCTACCCAAATATTCTGCTGTGCTGACAGTGATCACTTAAGGGAAGTCAGTCTGGAAAAGTGGATAATAAAGATGTTGAATTTTTTGACCATAGAAAATAATCAAGAATGTATACTGTCATTTTTTTTTTTATGAAAAAATTCTACTTGTTCCTGTAACAACTTTGGCGAAGCATGTCTCTCTATCACTCCTGTCTGTTGCTTTATATCTGTTGCAGTTTCGTAACTGTAATGGCTGCTGACTGGAGAGGCTTTTCTCTTAAAGGGAAAGCTTTGTCCTCGACAAAATGAACATGAGGTTACTCTACTTGGGTCTGCTTGTGTCTGCTTGGTTAGCCAGCGCTTTTGAGATCTAAGGGTGGTGCTCATTCATTCTTCCGTCTCCACAGCTGTGCTCCCTTTACTAACGGGCACTGTGGGTCTCATGTAGGCACTCAAGTGAATTTCCCAACACATAGAGAAGACTGGAGCCTCCACTCCTTCCTTCCAGGATCTGTTTACCCACTTGGCTGTAGTGTAAACAAACCAGAACAGTACAGCAGTGCTGCCATCATGCAGGAGCTTCCGTTTCAAGGCTGGGTCTAACAATATCACCCATTTCCCAAAATACTAACTGCCTGCATAATACACACGCATACAGGGATTCTCACACATCCTCTATGAGGGTGACCCGACGAAATGGTTGTCAGAGACGGCATTATAAGGTCCCCACCGTGCAACAATTTTGTAATTAACTTATGAATTCCTCCCGCGTAGTTACAATGCTTTTTAAATAAAATTGCTTTCATGATGCAAATTATACATAGCCCAGCTATTCCATTCCTGTAATATCTGAAGAACTCCAAGTCAGCTTACCACAGAAATACTGTCACACCATAATAGCAAAGTTATGGCAAAAATGTAGATGTTCAACTATAAAGGAATTAAATAAGGTGATGAGATGGAAATTTATTATATATAAAAGAAAACTCTTGGTCATGAAGAAGGCTGCAGTTATGTAGTTTATGGAGGAATTTGTGCAACTGGAGATCAGATTAAGCGAATTCAGCCACTTTCAGAAAGAGCACCACATGGTCTTTCTCACTAGTGCTTACTAGATCTTTGACACACAAGATTTTATCTATGTATATATTAAATGAAAATAGAAGTGAAAGTGTCCATAGGAACAAAGGGGGTCAGTAAGAAAGAGAGGGGTGCAAACGGGAACTGGGAGGGGTAAGAAGGCAGTCCACTGACATCCAATATGTACTGGAGAGAAGACTGTAGGGCACAAGGTCCGAAGTGCTCGACTGTTCTGGCCACAGCAGGAAGCTGCACACAGCCATTCTGAGAGAATACACAGGCAATCTCAAGTTCAAACCAGGGGCGATGAACCCCTCATGGGGTGAGAGGCAGGTCAAGTCCCTCCTTGGCGGATCTGAGGGATCTGTTGGTTTTCCTTAAGGGTGTAGCACCTGGTAGGTAGCTCATACAGCAAGATGGCTGCTCTCCCAGAACACGGGCAGCATAAACAGACTGAAGAAGGTGCTTGATTTTGGGGGTGGGGGAGAGACAGTTGCTCTGAGAGGGATTGGGAGAGACATATGATAATGTTCAAAATATGCTGCGTTACATCCTCGGGTAATTCATAAAGTATTAAGAATAATATTTCAAAGGATAGGTTGCTTCACTCACTTCCCAGGTATTCCTCCAACCCTGAGCCGTAGAAACAGAATGAAGCTGCCGTCCTGCTCCCTCGCTCCGAGCAGCCATTGATTTAGGTCGAAATCTTAGAGGACTGGTGACAAGAGACGGAAATGCCCGAATGCCCAGCACCAATTATGTTAGTGGATTTATTTTTGCTGTGGAGAGAACTATGCAGCAAATTAATCCAGGTGAGCACATTAAAGGGGCATGCTGTGGATCTTCGGTCACACCACCCTGGGTGTGCCTGGTCTGCGACATGTGACGTCATTTTGAACACACACATATGGCCATGAGCACACCACTCCCCTGGGAAAACAGCATGGAATGTGGCTTCAATTTCAGCTTTGTGACTTACGGAGTATACGATTTTAAGCTAATAATTAAAGTACTCTTGACTACAACTTCCCCAGCTGTGACAGAGTAATAAGATTATTGAAGCTGCAGGTTTGTTTCAATAACTAAGATTAAAAAGTAAAATAGCTCACAGTCAGACGCCTCATGCTGAGTCTTCGGGAGGAGGTGCTGGAAGGGGTGGGGAGGGGAGGAGCAGGAGGGACCTCATTCTGGAGTAGAGGGGAGAAAGAGAAACTCAAAGGTGGGTCTCACTTAGTCAGGTAGAGACTTGGTAATGTGAAGTGAATATTCTAGAAAGAAGGATGGCACTGTGATCTTACAGCTCAAGAGAGTTCAGAATGGTTTTACAGGACAGGATACCCCGAAAATTGGTTGAGAGAAAAGCTGAGTAGTTGTAAATGGGATTTTATATTAGGACGCAGTGGTAGACCTTATCTCGGGTGATAGGTAGGCAGAAAACACTACTATTTTAATCCATACTCGCAAGGAACAGGGAGCAAAATGATCAATCAGGAGTCAACATTGAACGGTTTATGTGGGACATTGGTGCTCTGCATTGGGGAGGGAAAGCAGTGGGAACTGAGAACCACACCAGGACGGTTTCCAGAAGCCACGGACGGACAGAAGGTGGCTTCCCTGTCACAGTTCAGAGCCTGTTGTACTCCCTACCCACCTGAGTGCTCACCACGTGACCTGCACAGTGGCAGCTGCTTCAGAAAGACGGGGCCTCAGCCTGCAGCCATCACAGCCTCTGGCACATGAAGAGCATTCAACAGACGCGTGTGGATGAAGAGTTCACATCTGTCTCTGCCTCTCGGACCTCTTCTGTGCCTGTCCTTTTAACTATCCATGGGGATGTGAGGACAGTTTCAAGTACTAGGACGATTCATTGTCAGTCTCACAAAAACTGCTGATTTCATGTGAAATCGCGTTACTCATTGAACAGTAACTAAATGAGGAGTCATTTTTGTCCATAAAACTCATGTGTAACATACATTTTTAAACTTTCAAGGAAGGTAAATTTCAGTGAGTTCCAAGTGAAAAACAGCAAGTAAAGTAATTTTTTAACCAAGCATGTTTGGGGTGGGTATGCTATTCCCAAACTGTAACATCCTTTGTATGAATTTCAGTATGTTCTGAAATTTTTTTTAAAAAAATGTATGTGTGTGTGTGTCTGTGTCTGTGTGTCTGTGACAGTGTGTGTGTCTGTGTCTGTCTCTCTGTGTGTGACAGTGTGTGTATCTGTGTGTGTGTGTGTGTGTGTGTGTGTGTGTGTGTTTGTGTGTCTGTGTGAATGTGGGCATGTGTACGTGGGTGACTTGTCCAGAGGAGGCAGAAGAGCTAGATCCTCTGGAGCTGGAGTTTCGGGTGGTTGTGAGCAACCTGGTGTGGAAGCTCAGAACCGAACTCTTCTGCACAAACAGTGCGTACTGCTGACAGTTATGCCCTTGCTCCAGCCATCCCCAAGTTCCAGAACATTCTGAGTAGCAAAAGATAATCTAACTGAATAGACTAGGTTCCCAGACTGGGGGGGACTGTGCTCTAGAGCAGTACTATTCACTGTGTACATGACAAAGGGAAAGGAGGATACATTTAAAAGGAATTATGTAGGTGCAGAGCTGTGTCGAATTCCGTAAGACAGAGGCTGACACTGGAGGAGAGACGAATGCGACCAGTATATAAGCAATTTCATTTTTCTTACATTTTTAGAAGGAAAACTAATTTTTGTTTCTTATTGTAACAGATTTGATTCCCATTGAAATTTATATTTTACCTGAAAGAGCAACTGCGGTTTCTCAGTTTTGCAAAGCCCACTTATATTGCAGCTTCCTGGTATAATAGGCTCTTACTAATTACTCTCAAGTTTGAAAAGCAATATTAGAAGATGCATTCTCCCACTGTATTCTTCTATTCACACACACACACACACACACACACACACACACACACACACATACACACACACACATTCTATTATACCCCATGTCGCTATGCCGCTTACTTCTTCTGAAGCGATGATTTGGCTGTTATCCCATGTCCTTTCTAATGTTACTGAACAAGAATTATCCCTGTGCAATACTGAGAGAAAATATGGATTTTAATATCCCCATCTTTTTTTTATCCTCCTGCCTTGATCAGCTTTTTTTTATTCAATATCATCTTCATTTACATTGCCAAGGTAAAAACTTTCCCAATTTCTCCCCTCCCCAAAGATTCCCAACCCCTCCTCCTTCCCCCTGCCTCCATATATATGCTCCTCCACCTGACACACTCCCACCTCCCCTCCCTCGGTTTCCCTTTGTTTGGGCCACTGTTGAGCCTTTACCTGACCAAAGACCATTCCTCCCACTGATGCCCAACAAGGTCTTCCTCTGCCACATTTTTGGCTGGAACCATGTGTGCCCCTTAGTTGATGGTTCAGTCCTAGGAGTCTTGGGGCATCTGGGTGGCTGAAATCATTGTTCTTCCCATAGGGCTGTAAGCCCCTTCAGCTCTTCTGGACCTCCCTCCAGCTCCTCCTGGGGACCCCATGCCCAGTCCAATAGTTGGTTGCTAGCATCTGCCTCTGTATGTGTAAGGCTCTGGCAGGGCCCCTCCGGAGACAACCATTGCATGCTCCTTTTGGAATACACTTTTTGTCGTCCTTAATAGTGTTGGAGTTTGTTTACTCTTTATAGAATGAATCCACAGGTAGGGCAGTCTCTGGGTGGCCTTTACTTCAGCCCCTGCTCCACACATTGTCTCCAAGTGAGTATTTTGTTCCCTTTCTTAGAGGAACCAAAGCACCCTCACTTAAGTCCTCCTTCTTCTTGAGCTTCCTGTGCTGGGTGAATTGTAACTTGTTTATTTTGAGCTTTGGGGCTAACATCCACTTATTAGTGAGTGCATACCCTGTGTGATCTTTTGTGATTGGGTTGCCTCGCTCGGTATGACATTTTCTAGTTCCATCCATTTGCCTAAGAATTTCATGAATTCATTGTTTTTAATAGCTGAATAGTACTCCATTGTGTATATATACCACCGTTTCTGTATCCATTCCTCTGCTGAGGGACATCTGGCAGCAATGAACATCGTGGAGCATGTGTCCTTATTACATGTGGGAGCATCTTCTGGGTATATGCCCAGGAGTGGTATAGCTGTGTCAGCAGGTAGTACTATGTCCAATTTTCTGAGGAATCGCCAGACTGATTTCCAGAGTGGTCTTACCAGCCTGCAATCCCACCAACAATGGAGAAGTGTTCCTTTTCCCCACATCCTCTCCAGCATCTGCTGTCCCCTGAGTTTTTCATCTTAGCCATTCTGACTGGTGTAAGGTGGGATCTCAGTGTTGTTTTGATTTGCATTTCCCTGATAACTAAGGATGCTGAACATTTCTTTAGGTGCTTTAGGGTCATTCGAGTTTCCTCAGTTGAGAATTTCCTGTTTAACTCTGTACCCCCATTTTTAATAGGGTTATTTGACTCTCTGGAGACTAACTTCTTGAGTTCTTTGTATACATTGGATATTAGCCCTCTATCAGATGTAGGGTTGGTAAATACCTTTTCCCAATTTGTCGGTTTCTGTTTTGTCCTATTGACCGTGTTCTTTTTCTTATAGAAGCTTTGCAACTTTGTGAGGTCCCATTTATTAATTCTTATTCTTAGAGCAAAAGCCATTGGTGTTCTGTTCAGGAACTTTTCCCCTGTGTCCATGTGTTAATATCCCCATCTTAACAACAAAATTCCAATACTAAACAGGGACATCTACCATTTGCCACTGGGAATACACACTTAAAAAAATACAATTAAATGGGATTTTGTCACTGTGCATACATCAGTGTTTTCTACAAACGTCAGTAGTGCAAATCACTCATTCAGCTTGACCTCAGGATACAGCCAGAACGATGCCGTACAAATGAGGTGTCTATCTGTGTGTCAAGGGCACACAGAGTTTTATATTTGATTGACAAAAAATATATAATATTTGCTTATATTTATGAGGGACAGTATTTTATTTTGATTCATGTGTAAATTGGATAGTGACCAATTTAGGATGGCTAATACATCCATCTCCAAAAACTTTTAGCATATCTGTGGTGTGTGTGTGTGTGTGTGTGTGTGTGTGTGTGTTGTGCTGTTACGCACATGCATGTGCACAAATGGCGGACAGAGCATCATGATGCCAGTGTCTTTACCTGCCATCCTCTGCCACACGGCCTCGTGATAGGGCCGTCCCTGAACTGGAAGCTCCCTGTGACGGCACGGCTGGCAAGCTGCAGAGCTCTGGAGAACCGGCTTTCTCCCCCCCACCCCGAGGTTGCAGACACACATAGTGATGCCTGACCTTTTTGCACAAGTGCGGGAGAGTTAATTTGCTCATTGCTTTCAGAGCAAACATTCTTGACCTCAGAAGCATTACCCCATCTCGTTAGTGTTTATTTATGCTCAGAGACTCAAAATTCTTTCTTCTATTTTGAGGTACAAAATATGTTCACCCGTCTGTGCCACAGAATACACCAGAAGTTATTTTTCCAATCTAGCTATATCATTATCAACTTCCATTAAAATAATAATAAGTAGAGCAAATGCAGAAACCAGCCACAGCATCATGTGTAATCATTAAGGAACACCGGGCAGGACAGAATCACCTCGCTGTGCTTTTATAGGGCTGAGAGGGAGATGGGACTGTTTCCCAGCCTCGACCTCAATGTGTGAGGAATATAGTTTTTGACGTTGGCATGGCTGCTGTGTCAGTGGCAGACAGGGATTCCTGCAGATCCATTGTAATCTCACAGGACCCTCTGCACTGTGCCTGCTGCTCTCGGCCAATCTGCTGCTACCCAGGGATGCTCCATTTGCTACACAGGAGATGTAACAACCCTGGCAAGCAGAGCTATGTGTGTGTAGTCAGATTTCTTTTCACAGGCATTTTGTTTGGATTAAAAGAGCAATTAATTTAAAAATAAATAATTAACTTCAGTTCTTATGATTTCTCCTAGTTCTGTTCAATTCATAGATCCTTTACGAAATGAGAGCATACAGAGTATGTATATATGTATATTATGTATGCATGTGTGTATGTATCTCTAGTCAATATAAAATTCTATGTATAAATACTTTAAATTTACATTTGCTTGCTTATATTAAAGTACACATAATGGAAAAGACAAACGGTCAGTTGGAGATCTTGAGATTCTGACACTAAAATATGTCAACCATATGTGGACTGCAAAAAAGAAGCACATCAGTAGGTATGAATGATACATGACCACATGGTGAAATATTTAGGCTAAACTTTATAGAAATCTAGATATTGCCAGGGAGCCTGGCATGTCTGTCCTCCTACCAGAGGAAGCAGACTGCCACCAAGTCTTACCCTTGTCATACACTTAACAGTGAAATGTTACTATCATCTTATTACTGTCATGTCACTATCTCATAAGTAATCATGTCAATAAATATCCTTTGATTCAAATAGAATTTTGACTAACTGTAAGGTTCAATTTTAAGCTACTATATATATTTAGTATGTATGTATGTATGTATATTGTACTATGTATGTGGATGGGGACACGGGCTTCATGGCATACATGTTGAGGTAGAGAACATCTTGTGGGAGTTGGTTCTCTCTTTGCACCACGCGGGTCTTGGGGATTACACTGGGGTCTTCAGGCTTGGCAGCAGGCACTTTCACACACTGAGCCATCTCGCCAGCCCACAGACTGCAAAGTTCTTATATAAAAAGAAATAATTCTCTTAAAAGACATTATAAACCGCTTGGCATCTAGAATTATGACATACTAATGATTCCTGGAAGTGATGTATTCTGAGAAAGTTTATCTAAGAGTACATAGTCTCCTTAGTAAGCTGGACCATGAGTGACGGGCAGGTTCATTTCCCTTCTTCTAACAGTTCACGACCTCAACTTCTGTTGAAAGTAAAAGCTAACAAGTGACGTTTCTAAAGAGTGCCCAAGTACTCTCTGTATCGGACTTGGTCAAGGTTAGGAAAAGCTCCAGGCTTCGCTAAAAGCTTAGGGCAGTCCGAACACACTAAGGGAGCTCCCGCCTGGTACATGCTATGGAGGACAAGCACATGAGAGCACATGCTGAGCACCCGCCATCCAAAAAGGACGGCGGCGACATCGAGGGAGCACCGTCAGCGGCGACAACGAGGGAGCACTGTCAGCGGCGACAACGAGGGAGCACTGTCAGCAGCGACAACGAGGGAGCACTGTCAGCGGCGACAACGAGGGAGCACTGTCAGCAGCGACAACGAGGGAGCACCGTCAGCGGCAACATCAAGGGAGCACCGTCAGTGGCGACAACGAGGGAGCACCGTCAGCGGCGACAACGAGGGAGCATCGTCAGCGGCGACATCGAGGGAGCACCGTCAGCGGCGACATCAAGGGAGCACTGTCAGCAGAATCACCAGGGAAGCGTCCTGGAGAGGACAGCCCTGCCTCAGAGCGCTCTCCTGAGGGAGTCCATAGATGCTGGAGTTTCATGAACTGAATTTAGTAGCCGGGATAAAAGCTTGAGTATGCAATGAGTGATGTTTCGTCTGTCAACGCAGTCATCTGATACACATAATGTTCCAAAACTATGCGTCCTGTGTGGGCTTAGCCAAAAGCAAGGTGAAGTAGTGTGGAGCCTTGTGCAGAATATAGCTTGCTCTGTGGAAATACAGAGCTTCAGAATGAGGAGAGCGGTCAGAAAGTATGCACTGTGTGCAGTTTAATTACTATTTTCTTTTCTGTTGTTTGTTTTTGTTTTCTGTTTTTATACAAAGAAAATAGTTTTATTTGTGTATCAAAGACTCTAAGGTTAATAGTTGGTGACAAGACACAAAAATGGTTTGAAAATCTACAGATAATCACTGTGGGTTCAACACGCTAATTATTATTTTCTAAACAAGCACTCAATCAAGGACAGTGAGCTATTAGAAGTGGGAGCTCTCCTGCTCATACATCACACAAGAATAAGAATTTAGCAGCTACCCATAAACCAAAGCATCTCTGTGTGACCCATGGGTCCAAGGACGAGAATGTAAGTAAACTCAAAGGGCACCAAGGCTCCCCCACAGGGGAATTTGAGGGTATATTTTCCTGAAATAGAGGCAACTTTATTGTGTGGTGATGTAGATCATAGGTTGCTAGTCACCACTAAAGACAGCAGCCAAACTATCAGACACTATCAGAAAGCAAACAACAAACACTGGAGAGACTGCCCTACCTAAGGATTCATCCTATAAACCGTCACCAAACCAGACACTATTATGGATGACAAGAAGTGCATACTGAAAGGAGCCTGTTATGGTTGTCTCTGGAGGCCCCTGCCAGAGCCTTTCACATACAGAGGCAGATGCTAGCAGCCAACCATTGGACTGAGTGTGGGGTCCCCAGTGGAGGAACTAGAGGGCAGACTGGAGGAGCTGAAGGGGTTTTCAGCCCCATGGGAAGAACAATGATGTCGGCCACCCAGACGCCCTAGGACTCCCAGGTATGGGTGGATTGAAGAGTGAGTGGAGAGGGGACAGGATAGGGGGTTTTCGGAGGGGAAACCAGGAAAGGGGATAACATTTGAAATGTAAATAAAGAAAATATCTAATGAAAAATGTGATTTACAGAAAAAAAGACTCTAGTAAATACAAAGTAAAGCTATAATTGGAGAGCATGAAATTTCTGTGAGATTTGAAAATATTAAGACATGTAAAAATCTGTAAAGTATCAAGTTGTGTTTCTCAGCCTCAAAATTCACACAATGAACACAATGAAGTCCTAAAAAAGTCTCACTAAACGCGACTTTACATGGGATAGAATCTGAACAGGAGTCATCAAATGAAGGTGGGATTATTAGAATGGGCTCTAAGCCAACAGGATGGCTGTGTGGGGAGGGGCAATTTGAACATAGAGATACCTACAAAGAGAAGACAGCCCTGAAGAGAAATTAAGGGTGCTAACATCTCAGAATCAGCGTCACAGCTTCCCGAGCTGGAAGGTAAGAGGTTTCTGCTGTAGAAGAGCACTCGGTTTGGGGCCTTGTGTCAGCAGCACCCAGAGACTAATACAGTCTGCGTCAGACTTTGTACAAAGGTTGGCCAAGGTAGATGCTCAGATCCTGTTTGAAAGAAGAGAAACTGGAAAACTGTTTGAAATTCAGTTTAGCATTAAGGTCTGTGTACTTCAGGAACTATCAGTTCTCTTATATGTCCACTTCACAGCCTGGCCGCACAATAAAACTTCCCAAGATAAAGTTATATTAGTTGGTACTGTCCTATACAATAGAGACAAGTTAAATACTGCTATCAGATATTTGAAGCAGTAATCACAACTAAGGACCTGAAGTTCTTGTATGTGCACGTTGTGAGGGGAGGAGAAAGAATACATAGGTAGATACAGATGTACATGAGGGCATTTTATACAAGTTTGTGGAGGTCAGAAGACAACTTTAGGAGTCATTTCTCAGGTGCCTTCTCTAAAGCCTGGAACTTATCACATAGGCCAGACTAGCAGAGCAAGGAGCGTTCCTGTCTCTGCCTCCTGTCCCTCCTGTCAAACCATTGCTGGGGTTGTAAGTGTGCACCACCATGCCCAGTGACTTCCTTGGGTCTGGGTATCAAGCCTGGGTTTTTATGCCTGTGAAGCAAGTGATATTTTTGACTGAGCAATGTTCATGTGCACATGCACATAGAGGTCAACGGACACCTTGGGTGTTGTCCTTGGGATTGCTGCCCACCTTCCTTGAGACGGTCACTCATGGACCTGAAGCTCATCAGTTAAGCAGGACTGACTAGGCAGTTAGCCCTGGGCAGCCTCTGCCCTCTTCCTCCCTGCACGCCACCATACAAGACACTATTTAAACATAGATTCTGAAGATCAAACAGCCCTGCATTTATAAGGTAGAAACTTCATTAACTCTGCCATTACTGTGGCCCTTCTGACTTTCTAATAAATGTAAGTGGTTTACAATGTGGCTTTATAACACCTAAAAGTATCTAAAGCATACAGATATGAATGTCCATGATAGAAATGACTATAATCATGTAAATCTAAAAATAACACAAGTGCCTAAAATAAGAGAATGTATAAATCAATTACGGTGCTTTTATGCAATGGGAAAATACATAGTCATGAACAAAAATAAGCATATAAAGTTGATGAATCTCAAAATGATCGTGCGAGCACATTAAGCAAGGCATGAAAGAGCACAAGTAGCCTGATGCATTGGAAGGAAGTCTAAAATAGGATAAGTGCAGAGTGGTAAGTGATAAGTAATGAGAGAGAAATTATCCCAATAAGAGTCAGGTTGGGAAGAGCCTCATAGGCATTGCCTGGAATTGTATAAACTCTGTGTAGATATTTTCATTTTTATTGAAAACATATTTTTCTATCTAATATATTCAGATTATGGTTTCCCCGTCCTCTACAACTCCCAGTTCTCTACCTCCCCTCCTCCAGTTCCTCTCCCTTTCTGTCTCTTGTTAGAAACCACACAGATTTCTAAAGTAAGATAAAGTAAAAACTAACACATCAGAATTGGACCAAACAAACCAACAGAAGGAACAAGAAGCTATGACCTGCTCGTTCCCACATTCAGGAATCCCATAGAAACACTAAACTGAAAGCCATAACACATGCCTGTACAGAGAACCTGGGGCAGACTCTGCCTTGGTCCTGGTAGGTGCCTATGAGCTTTTATCACGTTGATTTAGAGGGCATTGCTTTTGCTTCTGTTTTTGTTTGGTTCTTGCTTTTGCTTTTGCTTTGGCTCTTGATGTAGAGCCCATCCCTCAGGCTCTACATTCTCTCTGTCACTTCTGTAGGGAGGGTTCTCTGAGGACTGGGGTAGGGGAGAGGGGTTGATGCAGACATCCCATTTAGAGATGATATGTTCCAAGGTCTCTCACTCTGCATCATGTCTGCGTGTGGGTCTGTATTTGTTTCTGTGGACTGCAGGAGGACACTCTGATGGTGGCTGAGCCTATGCCTGTAGAAGAATATCTTCAGGAGTCATTTTATTACTACTTTTGTTATTTCTTTGGATGTTTGTTTATTTGTTTGTTTTGAAACAGGCGTATTTATTTTTATCTTAGGTCTCTCTCTGAGCCACCTAGTGTCAGGTTTTTGGTCACCCAAGCAGTGTTGAATATATGTGCCATCTTGTGGAGTGGTTCTTAAGTCAAATCAGATTAGCTGGCTACTTCGGCAAGCTTTGTGTCACCATTGCCGTAGCATATCTTGCAGACAGGACACTATTGTAGATCACAATGTGTGTGGCTGGGTTGGTATTTTCTTCTTTGGTAGCTATAGCAAGGACACTAACAAGTGAGCGCGGAGACTCTCTGAAGGCACTGCTTTGAGTTTTCCATGTCCAGTGAAGTGTGCAGGTGTCTTCAGCGATGCAGCTTTGCCATCAGTGGTGGAAAGCAACCAATAGCAGCAGCCCAGCTTGCTTGGTTGTTCCCATAGGAGCCCCTTGGTCAACAGCTCAATTAGATATAACCCAACCCCAGCACTGGGAGCTTCATTTGGTCACTGATGTCCTGTTTGGGCTCTCTGCCTTATTATGTGTATATTTTAGGAAGATTCTATTGTATTAGATTTCCACACAATCTCTCAAATGGCCCTTGATTTCATCTGTTTCTCTTCTTAGCGCCCCTCTCCTCTCCCAATCCCTACTTAACTCTCCCATTCCACTGCCTCCAATCCATCCACAATTACCTATTCTACTTCCCTTTCCTACTGAAATCTGTTTGTCCTGCCTCTTGCCTTACTCTATACCTAACCACTGTGACTTTTAGCTTGGTTATTATTGACTTAGCAGCTAATATCCTCATGTAAGTGAATACCATATTTACCCTTCTGGCTCTGGGATACCTCGCTTAGAATAATTTTTTCTAGTTCTATCCATTTACCTGTGTATTTCATGATTCCATTTTTTTAAATAGAGCTTGTTTCCAACTTCTGGTAATTATTACTAGAGCAGCAATGAACATGACTGAGCAAGTGTCACTGTGGTAGGATAAAGCATCCTTTGAGCATATGCCCAAGAGTGCTGTACCTGGATCTGGAAGTAGATTTATTTGCATTTTCCTAAGGGGTACCCATATTGACTTACACTGTGGCTACACGAGTCTGCATTCTCACCAGCAGTGGTGTTCCCCTTAGTCCTCCTCCTTGATGCTGTCACTTGTGTTATAGATCTTAGCCATTCAGATGAGTGCAAGAGAGCTAAAGGTGTTAAACATTTCTTAGTGTCTCTCAGGCATTTCTGTTTCCTCTTTTAAGAATTCTTTCTATACTGCAACTTTTTAATTGGATTATTTGTTTTCTTGATATCTAGTTTTCTGAATTCTTTATATTTTTGGATATTAGCCCTCTATCAGATAGCTTATTACTCATGTATGAGTGTGCTGCTGTCTCACAATAAAAATGAGAACAAAAATGTAGATTTAATCATTACTCTAAGGCATTCATTATGTTTAAGTAATGAACATCACTTTTCTTTCAAATGTATAAGATCTAAGCATAGAAAATTAGTCAGTGACTTTCAGTAGAAATTAAATTTTTATCTTCTTTCCTGTGTCTGAGTTCCTCAGTTTAAAGGCACAGCCCACCAGATCAGTAGGAGAAATCTTTATAAGTGACTCTGCTGATCTGAATCCAAGTTAACTAATGTTCTCCATTTATAGGACATACTCACTGGCATTTAACTGTGACGATGTACTTCTCTCTGAGCTGTGTGTACTTACTAATGAGATATAAATATAAAATGAGAGTCAGTGATTCCATGAAAAGTTATTTATATATTGGTGGTAGATAACAAGGAAGAGTCTACAAAGAAAAGATTTATTATTATTATTTTTTTATGGCAGAACTATAAAAAATATAAAAATCAAAATTTGCAAGATTTCTGTACTTGAGCTGCTTGAAGGCAATTTTTAATTTCTCATTCTACAATTTAATTTCTCATTACATAATCAAAAGATTGAAAATTTTGCACAAACAAAGGTTGACTGCATAAATCAAAAATGGTGCAACTGAGTGTGGTTGTAAAGAAACAAGCTAAAAAATTACAACAATATACCATCACAAAATCTACATGAAGCTCAAGGAAAATTACTGATATTACATCAAAACATCAGTGAGTCTGTCTTATTTTATGATTTTAATAATGCTATAACTTAATATATTAACTTTGAGGCGATCATTTTTCAGGTCTTTGTTGCAGTCAACACTTTCAGCATGACTGTTGTCACCAATATTTGGAAGACATCAGTTTCACTGCCATGTACTGATGTTAATGTGTAGAAGACATCAGTTTGTCTGTTATCTATCTGCTGGTGTTAACTGGTAGAAGGTACCTGACATACATTGGAGGAAAGAAACAGGCAGAGTCCAGAGAGCAAACATTTTCAAAACTGTCAAATAGCCCCACTGTTCCATTCTCTCCACCCAAATTCTCTCCAGGTTATTTCATCAGGTAGGCCTATTTGTGCCAGTGAACACTCTTGATCTTTTATTGACTTTCATGCTGAAAATTCAATGGCCAGTTTATTTATATACAAGCCGATTGCAGTAGGAGACGATTATAGTTTGTCTTTTACCTAAGAAAAGTTACAGTCTGGCTTTATACGTTTAAGAAAGATAGACTTTTGAGTAGGAAGAAAATAAGGGTAGACACTTATCTACCCTTCTTGTTTTTGTTGTTGCCCAGGATTGATGTCCTGTCTCGTCTACTTTGATTTATACCTCCAAAAATCCATTTAATAGTTGGATCTAAATAATAGGTCTATATTATCAGGTCCTGCTGACTCTTCTATTCTGAGATATATGGAAATCTAATAAGCGTTTGCAATTTAAATGTCCAATGTAAGACTCGGATTCCATTTCCCCTGTTCTCCAGTTGGCTTCCACTCAGTCACACATCTGCTTTGGAGTAGTCATGATCTCTTTTTCTTTTTCCTACAGCTAATATCTATACAACAAGCTACATCTATCTGGAATCCAATCATTTAGAAATATATCTGCTTATAAAACTGTACTTCACCTTCCTGTCACCTCTGTTGTACTCTCCAGCATTAGGCCCCTAACTTGTCTCCAGTGTCTACCCTTATCTCCTACTTAAAAGTCTATCCTTCTTAAAGTATAAAGTCAGACTGTAACTTTGCTTTGGTAAAAGATGATAAACTATAACCATCTCCTACTGCAATCCGTTTGTATATAAATCCCTTTACAAGCTCTCTGGAGAAACATCAAATGAGTATCTTACAGCTCCATCTGCACCATCTTCTACTATGCTCCAAAGACCTGGATTTGTTTCCTTGTTATTCCTGGAATACACCAAGCCTATGCCTAGAAGTACCTTCCTTCTATTGCTTCAGTAGAATAAGGTTTGGAGAGGACCTACTGGAATTTTGATTAGCTTGATCTTGTGCAGGTATTATGTGAGTAATCCCAGCTCCTTCTCCCAATAAAATAACCCTACCTGTTAGCAACTCAAGCAACCCTGAGGTCCAGCTAACTCCTGCTGTGTCTAGAGTCCCTACATATTTTGACATGAGACAATATTGTACATTTTATAAGAATGTTTTCAAGAATCGTACAGCAAGCAGTCTTCTAAGACAGAATGTCCCTCCTCCGAGCTGAGGATCTGTCAAGATTCTTGCTCTCTGCAGTTGGCTTAGGTAAACTGAGCACAGACCTTCTCTACCACACACCTCTCTGGACGTACAGGTAACATCTCATCTTTTTGCACCTCCCTGAGGAAATCAGGGCGTGGGACAGCAATTCAGAATTGAAAACACATTTGCTGCTGTCATTGCTAAAATAGAAATCTGATTACCTGAGGCCAGGAAGTGTATTAGTGTCTTTTCCCAGTGTCTACAGAACCATGGCAGGTTATCTAGTAAACTGGCAACTGGAAATCCCTGGTCTCTCATCAGGATTGACATCACTAATATTGCAGGCTTTCTCTATATTCATTCATTATAGCTAGAATCCAGAAAGTTATGAATTTTCTTTACCTAAATAAAACTAAAATTAACAAAGTCAAAGTCTGTGTCACATCTAGACATGTACGAGAAATGAGTGAGAAAAACGGTGTCGAGAGGAAGGCCGCATGACCCATGTTTGAGTGACAGCACACGAGACAGGCTTGTGTAACTGTCTGAGTGGCTTGGCCCTCAACATTTCTATCAGCTTCTGTCACAGTGGTTTGTATGTCAAGAGAGAAAAATGTTCTGGGGAAGATTTGTCCCAAATAATTAAGGCCGTGTCAACACTGACCATAAACTGAGCCACCAAGTCAGAAACCAAGTTCTGCTCTGGTGATTTCTTTCTCTTTTCATATTTGCTTCTTATATTTGCTTTTTCCTTGTCCAGATTTTTTTTTAAAAGGAAGCATAAGTTAATCCTTCACAGCAGATCCTAAAAGAAATGAAATCCTAGTTTTATTAAATTTAGTAATTTTCTAAAATCTCTTACAAAGATAGTAGATGTCTCAAACTGTGCATCTTGCTTAGAACTTGTGTATTGTTGTTTCTACTGGTGTGAAGAAGAAATTTTACCCCAGTGGAAAAGCACCTTGTCTAATTCTGGGCTCTAGGGAGGGCTGGGAATGACAGACGTGACCATGGCGGGCGTGTTTATGAAGGGCAAGGATGGACCTCATCAACCATGAGTCAGAGTGGCCTTTCTGTTTCACAGGGCAGGTGCAAGGTGAAAATGTCACAACCGAGGAATGTTTCTTTTTAGATACTGGGAAAATCTCTTACTGCTAGACATATGAAAAGAGAGGCTCCCTTCCCGACTAGGTTTGCAGAAGTTATGGAGGTGTGCTCCCATGGGAAGCCAAAGCACGGTGATGGGAGGAAGCCCACCAAGACGGAAGCAGCATCGTCTCCTTCTGCCGTCTGCCCAGGTCACGCACCTGAGCCAGCCTGGGCAGCCACAGCTGCTCCAGCTCGGAAAGGACATGGCCTGCGTATGCCCTGGATTCCGACCCTGATGCATTTGCTCTGATGTTGGTTTTCGTCTCTTCCTCACTCGACTTTGTCTGCCTTCTTCTGCACCTCTGTCACAGCCAATACTCCAACTCATGCTGGATGAACGAAACCAGACAGATGCCACCAGAGGCTGGGTGCCTGTTTTTAACTGCCCCCTGAATCCCTGTGACTTGGCCACCAATCAGATGAGGCCCTTGACATCAGTTTTAGCCTAACGTTGTAATAACAGTTCGTGCTTGGACCACTATTCTACAGAAAAAAAAATACTTTAGGGCCACCTAGACTGTGCTCCTAAGACATTTCTGTGGCTATCTGAACAAGACTAGGCCCCTCAACATTTTACCATGAGTGGGTGAGGAACGGTTATTGGTTAATGGGTGCTGGAGAAGGGGTGTCATTTTCTCCAGTGGTGTAGCTACTAATGAGTTGCCCATGTTCTAGTAACAACGCCCTGTTCGTGCTTAAACAAAAAACGCCAATTAAACTCAGGATGCAGCACATAAAATAAGGCAGGAAAGCAGGGGGCGGGGCTTGTAGGGAGGAAGGGCTCCAGTGGGAGAGGGGGCGTGAGATAAGAGAATGTGATGTGAATGTACTAAAATTATTATATAAATATATAAAACTCTGAGACAATAAAATAAAAGCACTAAGAGGGCTCCGGGGTGCCTTTGTACTCAGCCATTCCTCCTGCAGACATAACGGTTATGCCACACCAAGAACGACCCAGGATCCTGCACCTGTCAACCTTCTGTTCACCCCCTCTTAGCTCTACGGTTAGCATCAGAGGAGTCAAAGTACTCAGGGATCACTCTCTCCACCAAAACGCTTGTAAGCCTTATCGTGCTGCGAGCAGGAGACAGTGGGCGGGAATGGTTTTGTAAGTGTTTCTCTGCCTTGTTCCGCACACTGTTGCAAGATCTCGTAACTTAGTGGGGAAATGTTGGGAGGGTATTTACATGTGCTGTGCACAGAAGAAAGAGTTGGAAATGCTAGTCTCAGCTGAATTTAGAGGAAGGTGAAGACTCAACTACATGTGACCAATGCAATTGATTCTATAAATAAGCAAAAGCTATCAGCATTCCAGGCAGAGACACCGCGTGCAGTGCAGTGGATGTGTGAGACAGAGCACTGCATCCTGAGTGGTTTCAACAGGAAGAGCTCAAAGCAGAAGCTGTCTCTTTCTACTTCTGTGTTTTCATTAACTGGAGAGTTGCATTGAATTGGACCTAAATTTTACAGTTTTCGATTTACATACACTCATTTATAACGTTTTCGTTTGCATAAACGCCGTACTTATTGCATTAACTGGATCCATGTGGTTATTTCAAAGTAGAGCAACTCTGGAGCTAGACTTGATAAGGGAGGAACAGCTCCTTGTGCTTGACGCTTTACCATTTCCCAGGCTTGCAGGAATCTGGGTAAAAGCCATAAGAAATGAGAATATGGTGGGTGGGTTTCCCTGGCAACAGTGGTGCACAACAGTAACTTCCGCAGGCTCCTCCCAGTCTGATCTGTTTCAGACAGTGGCTGCCCAAAACCAAGCCAGGGGAGAAAGCAAATGGGACCCTCGCCTGAAGAGTCAGGGAGGAGCAAAAGAACGTGAAAAACGACAATGAGTGCGTTCCCTTGCTGACTAAAAGGTACTGAGAAACAGTCTCTAACCCCCGCAGAAATGAATTGCGCTGGACTGAGGAGCTAGAGGCTTCCTCGCCAGCCTCCCTCTCCAGTCCTGTCCTCCTGCTAAGCAGTCCTGTGTGGCCTGTTTGACTCCCTCCCTTCGGCCTCTGCTATGCTTTTCTTCTCTGTGGCTGAGTCTGGAGAGAGCCACCCCACAGCTTGGGTTTTGTCCCAGGTCAGATTGGCGCGCCCCTTGTCCCAGAGCTTGCTACAAGTGCTGGTGTTTCTGAGCCCACACTCTGTGCGAGGCAGCCAGGGCATGGCTAGCAACAAGGGAACTGTAGATTTTGGAGTCATGTGACTCGCATATAGTGGGTGGTTATACAACTAACCCCCTTTTCGGTGTGAAATAAGCTTTTCTCCCCTATTCTTCAAAGGCAGGATGCTTTAGCCTTGGGGTCAGTTGGTCATGGACCATACGGTGGCCCTGTATTATTTCTTCTGTTCAAAAATATCTTCCTTTCAACTCTGGCATGGCATCCCACTCTTTCACTAGCCCTCCCTGCTATCCCACAGCCTTTAAAGGCTTCCTCTCAGTCCCAGAACTTCCGTTTCCTGTCTGGGAAGGGTCCTATGGGCTGCATGTTTGTTCGTGGTCTGAGCTTAAGAGAGTAGTTATGTTTAATTTTCTTTTGCGCAGTCATCAGTATGAGTCATGGGCTTTTCCCTATTTTAGAACAAATACCCCTGAGCTTGTGGTACAGCCTAATGACACACAAAGTTATAGATAAACACATTACATCTCTCTGGGAGAAGTTAACATGGGAACATTGTGGAATCAGATGCAAACTTTTAATATAAAACAAACATTAAGAAATATTTGTGCTTACAGCAGAATGTACCAGATCTCTCTGAGAGCAAGTCATTTTTATTCTGCAGTGGGGAACATAAAACATTAAGAATTTTATATAAATAATTTTTCATTTTTAAAGTTCGACATGCTCCCTCACAGCGAGTCTCTCTGGAATGCATTTTGATGACGTTATGACCACAGACGTTAAGCTTTGATAATTATGACCTGCTGTAGACACTGCCCGGAAGTTTTTCCAGGGAACTCAAAACATTTCTTGGTGATGTGAAAGGGATATTATTAATGTCATGTTTTACAGATTTATCTCTCCATGAACTTACAGGTATCTACATTTTATTCAATATATCTTTTTTATCAGTTCATTTCTAAAGTGATGGCTGGCCACCTTGTGAAAAAGAAAGAACTGTCTGCCTAGCTTCAGAAATAAAAATGAATCCTATAGAACACAGGGAACACTATGACTTTCTTTTGCCTCAAATCGATGGAATCAGAGATTTCATTATTTTAGCCGTTGAGAGAGCAGATTTTATTTAAGCTTGAGTTACAGTCTCATGGAAACTGACCATTTGTTCATTCTAGGTCTTTAAAAAGTATAGGCTAGGAGTTATATCTGGTCTATTGTCCTTTTGGATCATCAGGTATTTGAAACATCAGAACATTCCCCATATGAAATCTTACTTCTGAATTCTCTTTTAGCAGTGATAGAATTTAGAAACACAAGGCTCTGTGCTTTGTGGCAATTATTGATCAAAGCCAAATAGAGATTGCCATTGTCATGAAGGGCATCTTCACAGTAACTATGCCCCCTACCCTTCCTATCTTTACATCAAACTTCTTTATTTTTAATTATTGGTGGATGAATTGAATTGGTTAGACTGATGCATTCAACCCATGTATCAGGCATTTTTTGGATATCACATTTTTCTAAAAGTTACAAGCATACTACTAAGCCCTAGACCCTACCCTCAGTATATGAACACCTCAGAGCGTCCTTGTATTGAAGTTTCTAAAAAAATTCCCTGTCAGTTTCCCCAGAGCATTATGGGAGCTCTAAGGAGTTCAGAGAGAGCTGAAGAAAGGATTCTTTGAGGGTCGCCCTGATAGAAACAAAACAAGCATAACGAGTCCCAGGGAAGAGTAGAAGGGCTGCAGCAGCAGGAGCAGCAGCAGGAGCAGCAGCCACTGTTCCCCAAACACAGAGGTGGCAGGAGTCGGCAGACTGAGCTAGCTCCCGGAGCAGAGCGGCTCACTGACAGTGATGGCTGCCCACAGGTCAATCCGCAGAAAGGAGCCGTCTCTTCTGTTATCATGTCCCAATGCATGAACGGTTTTTATTAACCTAAAGAATTAGATTTTAAAACCTCTCTAAATGCCTTGTTTACATCTCCCCTCTGAGAAATCACAGTCAAGCATGTTGTGATAATTCCAGAGTACCCTTATGAATGTGGGTCATGATACTTTGCTGCCAATAAAATATCAATATTTTAAGTGAGTTGGCAGTTATGGGACATTTCTTCCTATAGTACAGCCTTCTGTTTGAGGAGCTCATCTTTTACATAAACCTGTTAGACAAATTGGCAGCGATGAAAATTGCAAACTCCTAACAGCTCTCATTGCTCACTCATAGGCTAAACGTACAGAACAAACTTAAGGGGAATAAATAGTAAAATCTCTGGTGAAGGCGGATGTGGGTACTTCTAAAGTCTATACAAGAATTCCTTAGCAAACCTTTTATTTATACAAAAGTCACACATATGAATAAATAGCACCTTTATTTTAAATTTCCATGCAAACTGGAGTACACAGAAGAAGAGTGATTCTTACTTTTCAATACTTCATACTACATGTGATCTGGCCAAAATCTAAGGGAGAAAAGGTCCGTTCCTTGAATATACGTGTAATGAGCTAGAATATATATTCTCTTTCTTTTAATAAAAGAAGTCTGTACTTTTAGAACATTCTAAGGCTAAATTAAAATATCCTAAAATTTATGATAACGATAAATGGAAACAAAAACAATTAGGGATGCCATCATCATGTTTAGAATATACACGATGTTTAAATATAAAGATATGAAAATATATATTTAAACCCACATTTTATGCACGGATACATATGTGATTATATATATATATGTATATATATAACACATATAGGCATATAAATGTATTAAGAGATAATCACAAAAACTTTTTTGAAAAGTAAATTTTTAAGAGTTTATATAATTCTTATTAGTAAATCACCTAGGATATACAGCTGCAAGGCCAAAACCATGTCATATCTCAGAAGAATGGAGTTGGCTACCTAAATGAGGAGAGAGAAATTGAGGTAAAGGAGTGTCCTGAGATACTAAAACCTCAGAGTGATTATGGCAGTTATGGCTGTGTGTTCTCTTCTTCTAATTCTCCTGAAAATTGATAAAATGAAATCTCATAAAAGAAAGAGAAGATGCAAAAATAAAATCTACAACTGAGGAGAGAACTCTTCATAGCGTGAGGAGGAGGGGTATAGGAAGCCGGAAGTGGGATGCACTCGGTGGATGTGCCCGGGGTTCAGCTGGGGAAGTTCCCACCCAAGAGAACTCTGACCTCATCCTGAATCCCAGAATCTTCCCACAGCAAACCCCGCGGCGAGCCATGCTGTCATCCTTTTCTATTTTCTGTTTATTTTTTTAATTATTGCGCCATATGAAAATGCCTGTCTATGTGAAACTTCCCATTTTAGAATGCCGTCATACTTTTAAAAGTGGGGGGAGACCTTTGCCCTTGTTCCTGACCACTTTGGAATATGAGTTAGAACGAAAGTATAAAAAAAAATCACCTCTTTACCCGAGAGTGTGGAAAGAGCGTCGTAGATGTATACCATGGCATCAGAGTGCTTCAGTTCGAATCCCACCTGGGTTAATTAAACACAGGACTTTGGGAGGGTTATTTCGTAAGTTTACACATTTCCCCTCTCTGTAACAATAAGCCTACTTTATAGGGTTGCTATTGGGTATTAAAGAGTTTGCATGTACAAAACGCTTGTTAGTGCCTGGAACACGAGGCACCCTTCAGTCGTGTTTCCTCTGTCAGTGCTTCAAGAAACTGATCGATGCCCTGGCCCCGCCACATGAAACGATGGACACTGATGAAGATTAGACAAAGTTGGAAGTCACTTCCCGCTTTTACTGTCATAGCACACGTCCTCCACCCACAGAGGACTGCCATATGGGACAGAGCAGTCGCAGATCTCCTCCACCACGGGAGTGGGCACACTTCCAAAACTGTCCCCAGCCAGAGACGCGACAGTGAAGACCCACGAGACAGGAGAGACGGCAGGACTGTGGTGAGACGGGCAGCTGTCCCAGGGTTGTGTGCAATTCACTCTGGGATGGGTGGCACAGGAATCTCTTGGAGTTCCTGATTCAGGAGATGTAGGACAGGACCTGGCAAGCAGGATTTCTAGTGAGTTCCTAAGGGAGGGCTGGAGCACGCCCCTAAGAAGCCCCGCCCAGGACAATGGTCCTTACTTGGAGTGTAGGCTCTTGTGGGGTGTGTGAAGTATGTGTTCTTACAGTGTCCACATTTTCCTAACATTTCCTTCCTAATGTTCTTTCAGCCAAATGGCCACGCTGACTCTCCATCCCGCCTCCCATTCCACAGTCTCTCCCCTTTCACTTCACCCGTGAAACTTTCCCTCTTCCCTCTCCCTGGCATTGTTCCAACGTTCAGAGCTCTCTCTCTCTCAAACATCACATGTCTCACAGTTCAAACCAAGACTTCTTAACCAAAGCAGCAAAAATTCCTCATCTGTCTTTTCAAAAGATACATTTCCAACAATCATTAAACAGTGAAATAAACTATTATTGGTCAAATATATTGGGTTTTGATCAAAGCAGACTTAATGGTGGAGGCTCCCTGCATGAGATCAGCATTAGCTGGATACTTTAGCAAATTTCTTAATTTCCACACACATCATATCTTCATCTCCAAATGCAGGTGATGATAAACTCCTCTCAGAAATGCTGGGAGAACGGAGTAAGTTCATACATAGAATAAACTCCCTAGGACTGTACTAGGCCCAGAAGAAATACTGAGTGTTAGCTACCTGGGCTTTGTTGGCATTATTAACTGTAGAGAACCGTGTCACAGAGCACCTGCTGCTCTTGCAGGGGACGTGTGTTCAATGCTTAGCACCCACAGTGGCTCGGCTCATGGCAATCCCTAGCTCCAGTTCCAAAGGATCCAAAATCCATCACAGTCACCAGGAATGCATGTGGCACGTGTGAGCAAAACACCCGTATGTGTGGAATAAAGAGATCTAACCTTAAAAATAATTCTGATTTTTAAATTTTATGTATTGGATGAAACTTTAAAGGAAAATGGGTGAAATAATAAGCTGTGTGGAAAGCAGTCGATGCGCTGAAGAAGAGCTCTGGGCCATTCGGAACCTCCCTCTCCTCCCCTCCTCGCTCCCAAGTGGAAAGTGCACTGGTTAGCACTGGGTTTCCCATGAGGATCAAACATGTTAATGTAAATACAGCAAAGGACCAACAATACTTCTAAGTCAGCTAGAAAACATAAAGTGCAAAACAATGAAATTTGCCACAGACAGTAACAGATTGTGCTGCCCTTTAACCTTTCATGTTTCCTCATAGCTCCAGCACACCAGGCACCATATGTCATTATTCCAGGATATATGTTTTTCCTATTTTAAACAGCATTTTTAACTTAAAGAAAATTGTATCCTTTCCCCTTCCCTTTCACCCATCGGACCCTTTCCCACCCTCCCTGCCAACTCTCCTGTGCCCCACAACTCTCAAACTGATGGCTTTTTCTTTGATCATCACTATGGCGCGCACACACACACACACACACACACACACTGATATATGAACCCTGCGGGATCTGTTTTGTTATATGTGATTTCAGAGCTTAACATTGCACGACACAACCAATGGAGGGACCAGGTGAAGGAAACGACAATGCGGTTCTTATATCAATGGAATCCTATTTAACCTTAAAAAATGCAATCATGAAATCTGCAGGTAAATAGAGGGACCTGGAAAAGCTCACGGTGAGTGAGGTAACCCAGACCCAGGTTAAATGTTCCATGGTTTTTCGTGTGTGATTATTATCTCCAAACCTTCAAATGTAAGTCTACAGCATGGAATAAGCACAGAAACCAGGAACGGACAAAGGGACTGTGGTGGGAGTGGAGGGCTCTCTTGGCAGGAAAATGGCAAGACACAGGTGATACAAAATGGGAAATGAAAAAGAAGAGAAGGGCTCCAAGTGGGGCTGGGCACCAAGTGGGAGGGGAGAGGTCAATACAGAAAGAGAAGAGAGGAAACAGGGCAAATAACATCAATGTTTGGTAAAGCCTCAAGGAACCATATTATTTTATATTTAGGAGAAACTATACACAAGACATTTAAATGTGTATTTATCTACACACACATGGCCATGGTCCCCAAAAGAACCATAGACAAAAAAGCAGCAGGCATGAGAAGTGCTTCCTTTTGAAGTGTTGGTCAGGGATGTCCAAGTGTCTGCCGAAAGTCTAGACTCCTGATGGTTGACTCCCAGAGGCTGAGGGCAACACCCTATTGCTGAAGACATCTCACACTTAGGATATAGGACTTGGATGATTCTAGCAAACTCTAACTAAAAATCTCCTTCCTACAGTCTAGTCTTCATAGAACTAGAAAATAGGGTGCACACTGCTGATGAGGGAAACAAGTTCTATTCAGCCGCAGCACCTGTGGCTCAACAGTGACAGCCTGACAAGATAGTCACAAAGGTGTAATGAGCAGCACTTGCTTGTCCATGCTACCCTACAGCTGCCTGATTGATCTTAAGACCCACTCAACAGGAAAGGTCTGCTCCCATGCCTGGGACTAGGAACCTAGCCAACTTCACAGAGTAAGTCAGGTCACGGATCTTAGAAAGAATCACTATTCTGCTAGACCAGCGCAATCCCTTACTACATTCTAAACCTTCTCTTTATGCCCACAGATAAATGTACCCCTCACCTATCATCAAAGAAGTATCTCTTTACAGCAAATGGGGATCATTACAGACAACCACAATTGGACATGATCAAAGACCAACAGATCATGGGGTGCCCGGCCCCAGTGGATACATCTACATCACAATTTCTGCATCTATTCAGGGAACATTATGGAAGAAGGGGCAGAAAGATTATAAGAACCAGAATACAAAGCAGTCTGGTGGGAAACAGTCTCTCCTGGAAACGGTTACATAAACAATGACCAGACCATGTCAGTATCAGTGGACAAACTAATGTGCAGAGAGGAAGTCCTGCTAGGGTACACCCCTGGGCTGAGAACTACCGGCAGCTGATGGCTGCCTGGAGAGCCGGCTCCTCCTGGCGATCAGCCTATTTCTCCTATTTTAACAAGCCTGAAGTACAAGAGTCCTGTATTGAAAGCCTCTGTGCTAAAGCTCTGTTGGGCATCGATCATTGCTGTGATATAGCTTTAACCAGCAGTGCCTATTGGAGCATTAAAGACAATAGCCTGCATGGGTAAACTGGGGGATAAAAGTTCAAAAATAAATCCTAGACATTGTGTGAAATATTCTCTTCACACATAAATAAAGCTCATTTTTGTGTATGTCAGGGACTATAGGGAGTCTGTAAGGATCAGCAGTGAACTGGGTTCTTTAAGCAGTGTTCTGGAAACATATAATTATGAAGTCAGTTTATTTGCTTTACACCAATCAATTGCATAACTTGAATTAAAAAAAAATACCTATAGTAGGAGCTGCTAAAATGGCTCAGGGGTTAAAAGTACTTGCTGCTCTTGAGGAGGGCGTAAGTTTGGTCACCAGTGCCCGCCAGTGCCTGCATCAGGCAGATCACAACATCCTGCAGCTCCAGCTCCAGGGATGTCTAATACCCTCTATGGTCTTCACGGGCATCTACACACATCTGCACACATGTACACATACACACACACACACACACACACACACATACCCACATACCCACACATACACACATACACACATACACACATACACACGCATGCATAATAGTAGTAGTAATAATAATGATAATGATAATGATAATGATAAGTAAATAAATCTTAAAACTGTTTCTACATCAATATTCTGTCTGTCATTTAGGACAGGACTGTGTAGAATACAGAGCCATGGAAGAGTCTCAGTTAAGATGGATTCAGGAGAGTCAGTGAAGTATTCAAAATCAGGTAAAAAAATTATTTTATGTATACACTCTTTTTCTGTGTTCATAAGTTATACATAAGCCACATCTGTATAAACGTAGGCACAAAAGTTATTTCAACAGATACTACATAAAATCTAAACTACAGTCTCTTGAGGCTACAGATTAGAGCGACTTAGAGGTAATGAGATGGTGAGCTCATAGATTTCAATTACAGTGCCTGACGAATGTGAATAATTTAAACAACCATTGAAGTAAATTAGTGACTTTTTTATCTTAGAGAAGTGACCAGCTCACAGTGTAAGCAGGGAGTCCTAGAGAAGACTGCCTCGCAGCTTAAGGAAGTACAGGAATTTTCACCCCACGGAGACACTAGGCCTGCACAGCGCCTGCCCCTCTGCTCTTCAGTCTGTCCCTTGCAAATGTTTGCTTTAAGAATGCTAATATTGCAATAACAGGGGAGAGTTTGACTTGAAGCAGTTTAACTCCCCAAAGATATGTATGACAAGAAATTCAAGTCTCTGAAGGAAAAAATCAAAGATCTCAGGAGATTGAAATATCTCCCATGCTCATGGATTGGTATATAATTAATATAGTAAAAATGGTAATCTTGCTGAAAGCAATCTACAAATTCAATAGAATCCCCATAAAAATACAACCCAGTTCAACATAGAGTTAGAAAGAGTAATTTGCAAATTCATCTGGACTAACAAAAAAAAAAAAAAAAACCAGGATAGCACAAAAACTATTCTCAACAATAAAAGAAATTCTAGTGGAATCACAATCCCTGACCTCAAGCTATACTACAGAGCAATCATGATTTAAAAACTGCATGGTATTGGTAAAGTGACAGGCAGGTAGATCAATGGAATAGAACTGAAGACCTAAAAATGAACCCACACACCTATGGTCACTTGATCTTGACAAAGGAGCTAAAACTACACAGTGGAAAAAAGACAGCATTTTCAACAAATGGTGCTGGTTCAACCAGCTGTTAGCATGCAGAAGATTACAAACTGATCCATTCTTATCTCCTTGTACAAAGCTCTTGTCCAAGTAGATCATGGACCTCCACATAAAACCAGATACACTGAAACTAATAGAAAAGAAACTGGGAAAGAACCTAGAACGCATGGGCACAGGGGAAAATGTCCTGAACAGAACACCAATAGCTTATGCCCTAAGATCAAGAATTGACAAATGAGACCTCATAAGATTGCAAAGCTTTTATAAGGCAAAGGACACTGTCAATAGGACAAAACAGCAGCCAACAGATTATGAGATCTTTACCAATTCTACATCTGATAGAGGACTAATATCCAAATGATATTCCCCCTTTCCTGGTTCCCCCCTCCCTCTAAGTCCCATAAGTCCTCTTCCTTCCACCAGTTCCCCAATCAACCCCCTCCCACTTCCCTGTCCTGGCAATCCCCTACAATGCTGCATCAAGCCTTTCCAGGACCAGGGCCCTCTCCTTCCTTCTTCTTGGGAATGATTTGATATGTGGGTTGTGTCTTGGGTATTCAGAGCTTCTGGGCTAAGGGAAAATCATTTGGAATGTAAAAAAGAATATAGAAAATAATAAAAAAGAAAAAAATAAATAAATTATTGAATAAAAAATATAAATTTACATAGTAACCTAAATAAAGGTATATAAAGAATATATGAAATGTTTATAAATTTGTTCATAATAAAATACTAGTATTTTATTCTTTCCTCTTGTGAAATAGTTATATAGTGTCATAGTGAGCACAGTAACTATGGGGTTTTACATTTAGTATACTATTATATATTCATGTCTTTGCTAATAAAAGTCAACTGTACTTCTACTTACAAAAAAAGAGGACTAATATCCAATACGTACAAAGAACTCAAGAAGTTAGACTTCAGAGAGCCAAACAGCCCTATTAAAATATGGGGTTCAGAGCTAAACAAAGAATTCTCAATTTAGGAGTGATGAATGGCTGAGAAGCGCCTAAGAAATGACCGACATCCTTAGTCATCGAGGAAATGCAAATCAAACCAACCCTGAGATTCCACCTCACACCAGCCAGAATAGCTAAGATTAAAACCTCAGGTGACAGCAGAAGCTGGTGAGGATGTAGAGAAAGAGGAACACCAACTACTCTGGAAATCAGTTTGGCGGTTCCTCAGAAAATTGACCATAATACTACCTGAGGACCCAACTATACCACTCTGGACATATACCCAGAAGATGCTTCAACATGTAATAAGGACACATGCTACATGATGTTCATAGCAACCTTATTTATAATAGCCAGAAGCTGGAAAGAAACCAAATGTCCTTCAACAGAGGAATGTATAGAGAAAAATGTGGTACATTTACACAATGGAGTACTACTCAGCTATTAAAAACAATAAATTTGTGAAATTCTTAGGCAAACGGATGGAACTAGAAAATATCATCCTGAATGAGGTAACCCAATCACAAAAGAACAAACATGGTATGCACTCACTGATAACTGGATAGTATCTCAGAAGCTCAGAATACCCAAGACACAATTCACAGAGTACATGAAGCTCAAGAAGAAGGAAGAACCAAAGTGTGGGTGATTCTGTCCTTTTTAGAAGGGGGAACAAAATACCCATGGGAGGAAATACAAAGTGTGGAGCAGAGACTGAAGGAAAGGCCGTCCAGAGACTGTCCCACCTGGGGCTCCATCCCATATACAGACACCAAACCCAGATACTATTGTGGATGCCAACAAGTGCTGGCTGACAGGAGCCTGATATTTCTCTGGAGAGGCTCTGCCAGTACCTGACAAATACAGAGGGGGATGTTCTCAGCCAAGCACTGCACTGAGCATGGGGCCCCCAATGGAGGAGCTAGAGAAAGGTCCCAAGGATCTGAAGGGGTTTGCAGCCCCATAGGAGGAACAACATTGTTAACCAATAACTACCACCACCACCCCCAGGGACTAAACCACCAACCAAAGAGGATGGAGGGGCCCATGGCTCCAGCCACATATGTGGCAGAGGATGCCTTTGTTGGACATGAATGAAAGGAAAGACCCTTTGTCCTGTGAAGGCTAGTTGCCCCAGTGTAGGGGAGCCAGGACAGGGAAGTGGGAGTGGGTGGGTTAGTGAGCACGGGGAGGGGGATGGGATAGAGGATTTTCAGAGGGGAAATGAAGAAAGGGGATAACATTTAAAATGTAAATAGAGAAAATATCTAATAAAAATCTCTAAAAAACAAATAAATTAATAAAGCTTTTTTTTCTATATTGAAAAAAAAAGAATATTTAAGCCACCCTTAGAAATTAGCTCTTTTCAAACTAGTATGGTAATTCTGGTCATTTAAAGTTCTTTTTGTTAGCCTGTTAGGAAGAGTCTCTCCTGGTTCAGTATGAGGGTTTTGTTCGTATTGATCAGGTCAGAACAAGATGCTTCCTGCACTCAAGTCTATAATGGAAACGTGAAATTTGCCCTGAGTAGGCAATCAGTCTTCACACAACCATCTTCGCAATTGAATTTCTGCAGTACATACCTCTGGGTAAATACTACACACATGCCTTTTTAGAGTAAGCAAATCTCTGTTTGGCTTTTTTTTTTTTTTGAGTTTTGTTTTGTCTTATGATTTTTTAGTTTGTTTTGAGAGAAAGAGAAAAGACATGACACTAGGTGCAGACAAACTGGCAGGCCTAAGAGAAATAAAAATTATGACCAATATATATTGAATAAAAAATTTAAAAATAAATTATGCAAATCCTTTATTGAACTCTATTTTCATGCTGTTATTAATTTTTTTAGGATTCATTTTGTGTTTAATTTTAGGAGGTAGGTATGTACCATGTGGGTGAAGAGCCTCTCCTGGTTCAGTATGAGGGTTTTAGATCCCTTGGAGCCTGAGTTCTAGCTACCCTATGCAGAGGATGGGGTTTAAACTCTGATCCTCTCAGAGGCAGTGTGAACTCTGAGAAGTTGAGGCATCCTCCAGGACCTCATCCTGTCATTCATGTTGGTGTCCCTAACAGGAACTGTGTGCTGGCGTGGGAGACATTTTGTACTTATTCTAGAAAAGGTGCGCTTTATGTCTTTTGTTTTTAGGACTCTAATATACTTTATTTCTCTATTCCTGTTTCTCCCTCACAATCCCTTTCATATGCACATCCTTTCTCTCTTTCAAATTCATGGCCTCTTTTCTCTTTGGTTTTGCATGCATATATGGATATGTCCAAACATAACCCGCTCAGCCTGTGTGATGTTACTTACATGAATGTTTTCAGGGCTGACCACTGAGTATTGGATAACCAACGGGGCAGACTTTTTCTCCCTTGCTTGGCATTCTTTGGGTGCCTGTAGTTCTGGTGGAGGGTTGAGGCCTCGGGAGGAGACTTTCCCAGTCGCCTTTGGCATGTCTATTGCTGCCTTTGTTCAGTGCATGTTTGGGAAGTCACGCTGCTGAGACTTTATGAGTGTAGCTCTTGACACTACTAAGAGAAACAGTCTCACAGCAACTCCTCAGCCCTCTTATGCACTGTTCTCTGAACCTTAGATAGGAGTGTTTTCTACATTGGAACTGGGCTTCACAATCCTGTCATTTTATTGATTGAGGGTTTTTGTAATAATCTATGTCTTATAAAGAGAAACTTTCTTGATGAGTGTGAGGACTACACTTATTTGTAAGTGTGAGGACCAAAAAAAATTTAGAGTGTAGTTAGGGATTGTTCTGGTTTAATAAAGTGGAGGCTCTAGCTTCTCCTCTGAGATCGGCGGGTTCACTGACAGGTAATTGGCTTTCCCAGGACCAGACATGATTTCCCTCTTATTGAATTAGATAGCTGTAGATTACCTC
The DNA here is from genome assembly GCA_964023405.1 of Apodemus agrarius. Classification (NCBI taxonomy): domain Eukaryota; kingdom Metazoa; phylum Chordata; class Mammalia; order Rodentia; family Muridae; genus Apodemus; species Apodemus agrarius. The sequence goes on along the minus strand of OZ030012.1, from coordinate 5,717,727 downwards.
CAAGGTAAGAATGGCACTATTGCACTTTAAAGTTATCATGTCATGCTCTTCCGTGTTGTGGTCCATCGGCTTCTCAGCTGGGGAGGACTGTGGGCCTCCTCTCTCCTTTGGAAGCTTGTGTGGCACCTTCCGGAACCATGAGAGCTAGCCTTCAGGGAGGAGGCACTCAGGTCAGTTCCAACTCAAGGTCCTCTGTGTCCTGTGTCTGAAATGCATGTGTCTTCAGTAACTGGGATCTATCTTCCACCTGCAGGCAGGGGTGGCAACACTCATGGCCTGTGTACTTTGGCAGGTTCTTCCTCACCCCTGCCTCAAAAGAGGGCTCCTAACACCTGGGTCAGGAGCATTTGTTACGTGGCCTTTGCCTCGTGGAAGGAGCATTGTCCTCCCAGATTAGAACATTTTATTTAAATTATGTATGTATGCGTCAAGAGTTGCCATCTGTTTGTAGATCTTTAGTTAAATTTGCAAGTCACCTACAGAACATGGATTGTGCTACACACCTTCCTTGGTGAGAAGGACTGGCAATCTTTCAAAGCTTCAGTTCACTGTTGATGGAACAGAGGAGGGAGTCTTTGGTCCCTTCCTGTGTTCCTATTCCTTCTCCCGCAAGCTGTGACCCAGTAGGAACATCCGTCAAGCTAGTAGCTGTTCGATTCTTCCCTTATCAAATAAGAGTTTGGGATGCTCGCACCTCACAGCTTTTATTCCAGGTTAGATTGCTTAATATCTATGAAGCACAGAAAAGTCCACAACACCACAGTTAGGTTACAGCTGTAGGGAGTCATCACTCCAGATGTTGGGGTGCCCACCTGGACACTGAGCTGCTGCACATCGGCTGCATGTGTGCGGGGAGCCTCATTCCGGTCCACGTGTGTTCTCTGGTTTCCGAGACTGGCCTCTGCTGCATGTGTGCGGGGAGCCTCATTCCGGTCCACGTGTGTTCTCTGGTTTCCGAGACTGGCCTCGGTGAGAGAGGATGTGGCTAATCCGGCAGAGATTGGATGCACCAAGGGGGCAGGACAACCAGGGGAGCCCCGCCTTCTCAGGGGAGAAGAAGAAAGGGGGAGGAGAGGGTCTCAGTGAGGGGGGACTGCGGAGGCAGGCAGTGCTTGAGATGTTAATTAATTAATTAATCAATCAATTTAAAAGTCCATAATAAATTTGTAAATTCTCCTTACTGAATGTAACCATATAAAGTAAGTAGAGATAAGTAAATAGATCCAGGAAGCAATTAAAGGTCTGGAGTCTGACCAGCAAAGATGGAGAACATTTTGAAAGTAGAAAACTGTAGTCAAAGATGCCTAGTGTCATGCAGATTCATGATTTTTTTTCTTCTGTCTTCTGTATGTAATGAGCATGGCACAGAGATCTGGGCTGCACAGGTCAGAGCCAGCATGTGACTCTCCACGTTATCGATGGCGTGGGAGGGGCGGTGCTGTGCGGGCCCTCTTTGTGGGTATAAGAAAGATGGTGTGCAATGTAGTGAGGGGAGAGGACCTTCTGTCCGTGTGCGACACACGTGCTCCCGAGATGCACTGGGTTGGGCTTGCATGAAAACGTGCCGGCTTTGAAACTTCCTGCTCATGCCTAACATCTGTACATTTCTCCATCATTATTTGTAAAACAAACATTAAAAATAGCCAAGTGGCTGCCTTTAAGACCCAACCACATTTGTATAACAAATAAAAGACTTACTGCGGAGTAGGTATCCCAAAAATGTGAGATCCCCCAGATAGATGTAAATATTTTGGATCAGTTGTCTGTAGAAGCAGGACCTTACATTGCATTGTATACAATTCTTCTTCGTATTTTTTTTTCTCTCCCTAAAGCCTCAATTAACTGCAAGGGACGTCAGTTATGTCACAGCCATGTGCGAAGGGATAGCTGTAACACTTGTTTGTGTAAGAACTGTGATTCGGTCAACTCCAGCGGCTTAGAGTCTTGAGAAGCATAGCAGATTTTAAATGCCAGAGTTTAACTGAAGCCTGGTGTAAAGATGAAGATGTCTCCTTGCACTGAAACCAGCGGAACACTCCTAAACAAAGAGCAATCACAAGCGGTAATTTAACTCATTAGACTCAATTATCGTTAGCATTTTAATGAAACCGAGAAGGGAAAAAGAAGAGTGGACTCAACAAAATGTCCTTTTTTGATGATTTTTACTCTCTAAAAGACAAATCGCCCTGGGAGTTGCTTCGGACAACTCAGGGAACATAACTGTGTGGAGAAAAATGATGTGCCATCTCCTTAGACATGAACAACACTCTAACTGGAGTGAGTGCTGAGGGCATTCCAGGGCCTCTGAGGACCGCCATCACACAGAGCTGGTGGGCAGTGCTGAGGACGGTCCAGGGCCTCTGAGGACCGCCATCTCACAGAGCTGGTGGGCAGTGCTGAGGACGGTCCAGGGCCTCTGAGGACCGCCATCTCACAGAGCTGGTGGGCAGTGCTGAGGACCATCCAGGGCCTCTGAGGACCGCCATCTCACAGAGCTGGTGGGCAGTGCTGAGGACCGTCCAGGGCCTCTGAGGACCTCCATCGCACAGAGTTGGTGGGCAGTGCTGAGGACCGTCCAGGGCCTCTGAGGACCGCCATCGCACAGAGCTGGTGGGCAGTGCTGAGGACCGTCCAGGGCCTCTGAGGACAGCCATCTCACAGAGCTGGTGGACAGTGCTGAGGACCGTCCAGGGCCTCTGAGGACCGCCATCTCACAGAGCTGGTGCCACCACCATTATGAAGCACCGTTCATGACCATCAGAGCTTCCGAGTGGTTACTAATTACCTCAAGCCACTGGACATTTTGAAACAAAACAGGTGTGTCTGTCACACAAAGCTCTCTCCAGTAGGTCAAGGGTTGTAAATGTAAATGACTAGGAAGGTGCTGATCCCTAAGTAAAACTGAGAAACCAAAACCAACATTGATTTTCATACCTGCTCTTCCCCTGAGACATGGCTCTAGAACATAAACCTTTCACCATTAAACATTGGTTGATAGCCATTGGTATTTCTATATATCTATGCATTTGAGATATTATCAACTATTCTATATCCATATTGTATTTTTAATTGTTTCATTTAGTTTTCTTTCTAAGAATTGCATTTTCAGCCACGCATGGTGCTGCATACCTGTCATTTCCGCACTCAGCAGGAGGACGGCAGCTTTTATCACATCATGTGTTCAACGCTAGCCTGGACGACCTAGTGCAACACTGTCTCAAACGTGAAAATGGAGTTACATTTTTCATGAATATGATGATCTATTTGCCTGCTTTAACCAACATTCACGATTTATCATTAGTGTTACTGATGTTATCTCAAAGGGCATAATAGTTAACTACAATTCTCACTGAGTTCAAAACACTACCTGTGTACTTTTCGTTTCTTAATAGGAATAGAAAATGGAATTAAAAATATCTTTGGGGTTTGATGAGATGAGAGTGATTGTTCTGCAAACATGGGGAACCAAAGTTCAAATCTCCAGAACCCAAGGGAAAAAACGCCCAAATATGGTTCCATAAACCTGTAAGCCCAGCGTCAGGAAGTGGAGACTAATTGATTCCAAAAGCGTACTCGCCACCCAGGCTAGCTGAAAGAGAAGAAGATGGGTCGGAGAGAGGCCTTGTCTCACGGTAAGAGGCAAAGAACCACAGAAAAACACACTCTAAGTCCTGTCTGTCCTCCACATGCACAAACAGGAGCACACACCTGCAGTCATGTGTAATCATCATGCATTTACCACACACACACACACACACACACACACACACACACACGTTACACACGTGCATGTGCGCATGCACACACACATGTACATACACACACTTGTAATCAACTTTTAAAATAAAATTGGATTTATTTTCTTCTATGGGTGTATCCTCACACATATGTGCATACACACAATAAGTCAATAATTTTGATAAAAACTTTGTAAAATAGAACTGTACTCTTTTCTTTTGTAGATGTTCCATCTGTCACTTTTCTCAGTTTCATTCTTCCCATAAGGTTTTCTGTTTTTATACTGTGATATTTTATACACACTAGCTTTACACCTTTCCCCAGGTTCCGCTGTTACCCTAAGTTTCTAAGGCCCTAACCCCGCTGTTTTCAGCTTGCAGAGTGCAGTGGATTCTGCTGTTATCTCACTCTCTCTTACTTAACTGTTTCCCTGTGTGCTCGGTCACTGGTCGTAGTGAGCCTATTTTCAGTGACTTGCTCTTGGATGAATCTCCTAAGCAGTCAACTTGGTTGAGACCATTTCTTCTTCATGACTTAGGGTTGGGTTGATACACTAAGAGCCGGAGGCTTGAGGATCTCTAGTTGGAATTGCCAGGGGTGGATATGTCTTCTTCCTGGCATTTGCACTGACTCGGTGCTAGTGGGCATCATTTTTTCTGCCCTGGTCTCAGGATTCTGGGAGTCCTGGTTTCTTTCTCTGTTCTAGCTCTCGCCTCATTTACAGCTCAGACCTTCCCACGTTCTATCCTCTCTGGCATCTTTGTCCCTGGCACACAGCAATCCCTCATAATGATCAGCAATGTAAATAATGATCTTGTTTTGTTCTGTGGTACTTTTGATCAAACCCAGGGACCTTGGGTGTGTTGACACGCATCTTATCATGGAGCTATATCTATCCCCAGCCTGTCAAGTTACTAATGCTTTAAAATATTTTAAAATATTACAATGTGTTTGCTACAGTGGGGTATTTTTTACATGTATTTATTAAGGGTACACGTCACTGCACAGCATACATACAGAAGTCTGAGGATATTTTTCCAGAGTCAGTTCTCCCCTTCCCAGATCAGACCCCAGGGATCAAACTCAGGAGGTGGAAAGTGGCTTTAACCATGGAGCCACCATGCCACTGTGCTACCTTAAGTTTTTCTAAGCTTTAAACTAACATTATTAGATTGTCCATAGTTTTAGTTTTTCTTACCATGTCATTATTCACGGTCTGAACAGTAATAGTAACAATTCAATAGTTTAGAACCCAATGACCAATCAAACTAAATCAACTAGTCCTATTGCTTTGGAAACACTTTAATGTCATAGACTACCGAACACACCTTTAAATAAAAGAACTCCTGGGGTCTTGGCTGAACTTGAGACTTTATTTGATTCATCACCCAAATGACTGTAATAGTATGCGGCGTTTGATTTCTAATTGGAAGTTAGAGAGAAAAGAAACTGAGTATCTGTGTTTCAAAAGCACCATCATTAAAATATTGACACTCCCACTTCCCAAAGCTTGAGAATGTGCAGTCGGTCTTCCTTAAGGCAATTTCCCACAATCCTCAGTAGTCAAGCCCTAAAACTCCATGTACAAACATTGTTTTTAAGAGGAGAAATGTGGGGCTAGAGAGATGACTCAGTGGATAAGAGCACTGAGTTCAATTCCCAGCAACCACATGGTGGCTCACAACCATCTGTAAAGGGGTCCGATGTACTCTTCTGGTGTGTGTCTGAAGACAGCTACAGTGTACTCAAATAAATAAAAATAAATAAATATTTTAAAAATAAAAAATAAAAACAAACAAACATTTTTTAAAAAGGAGAGAAATGTGAAAGAAAGTTTCTTAGTGAGAGTGGGTGAATTTGTATCACCAGAACAGCCACCGACAAAGCTCTAGAATCTTACAGGGACATCTCAGTGATTTGAGAAACTAGCCACCCTGCACCTGAGATGCAACAGTGGTTGCTACAACTCTGTCAGTACACATCTGACTGCGGGGGAAAAAAAACACAAAAAACAAAAGTCATCCCTTCACAAGAATAACAACCTCTACCAAAGGGAACTGTTTCTCTTCAGCATCTCCTCCTGTGTCGTACAGATGGAAGACCTGGTGTTTCCTTGTTAAACTTTTTCAGTTATATTTTCATTCAACCGTAACATCTTAAAACTTCGACAGAGAACACAGTGGATGAAAATAACCCTGAACTTTTTGGGGGAAATAATAGCTTTGGGAAAGAAAAGCTTTAATTCTGGTGTATGGTTCACTCTCAACATGGCTCAACAAACGGTGCCCATCATGAAGTGAAGCCCGTCATGGTATCTTTCTGCATCCTGTCCACGGGAAGAGTGGGCTGAAACTCCCAGACTGAAGGACAAAGATACTTCTGCTCTACATACTATATTTAGAGACCTGCTCTAAATATATAATTATTGAATATACAATAGTAAACAAATTATTATTAGAATTCAATGAATTTATTTTTTTTGTTTTGTTTTTTATTTTTTCCGAGACAAGGTTTCTCTGTGTAGCCCTGGCTGTCCCGGAACTCACTCTGTAAACGAGGCTGGCCTCGAACTCAGAAATCCGCCTGCCTCTGCCTCCCAAGTGCTGGGATTAAAGACGTGCGCCACCACTGCCTGGCATGAATTTAATTTTTATTTGTTTGAGTACACTGTAGCAGTCTTCAGACACACACCAGGAGAGTGCACCGGACCCCATTACAGATAGTTGTGAGTCACCACTAAAGAAATTTGTGATTTAATCAGTAAATCGAGTTTGAAGACGTTATAGAAAGTGTTCAGAGAACTTGAAATTCTTACTTTATTTAATCTCACTGCTGATAACAGAATAAGTATTTAAAACAAAAACATTTTCCTAAAGACAAAGAAATAAATCAAAATGGGGATTGTAGAATAAAAATGTTTTGTTAATGAGACCATGTAATTCTTGAAATCACTTAATTTAGCCAATAGATAATGTTACTAAATAGCGTTAGAGCTCGGCAGAATCCGATTCAAAGACAAGGTTCCCTTGGGCTGACCAGACTGACCTCAGACCTGAAACCTCCTACGTAGCTGAGTCCACCTGGCCCAGCTTCACAGAGAATTTGCAAACAGCTGTGCCTGGACTTCCAGGATCAGATCATTTTTCTATAATTATTTTTTTCTTGCCAGGCATCTTCTGTTACACTGTCAAGAACATGTCTAGTAAAGTCCAACATTACTGGAGACTTAAGAATGTGGGCTCACCATCTACATCTAAGACCTAAGGAACTGGAGTTTTAGCAGAACCTCCAGGTCGTCATGTGCCAATTAAAGTTTGAGAAGTTTTAAGTCTGTCTGAGGAGACAGAACATTTTAGGGCTGGGAGAAGGCTCGGTGGGTAAAACTGCCTAGTGCAAAATCATGAGTATGCCAGTCTAAGCAAAATGATGAGCTCGAGGCCAGTGAGAGACCCTGTCGCCAAAATATAATGTGGAGCACTGTAGAGGAAGGCAGTGTCCGTCTCTGGCCTCTGCTCGCTAACACGTGGGCAAGCACATCTGCACAGCTCCACCCCTGCACACGCACACAGAGAGAGGCAGAGGGGGAGGGAGGAGAGAGATTTCTAATTGGACAGCAAATGTAACATTGACAAAATGTCCTGAAATTACCTATTGACTGTGGATACAAAATGTAATGACACGGGGGGGGGGGGGAAATGCTGTGAGTTTTATGTTGCCTGAATTATACCTTAATTTCCCGGAAATGGAAGGGTAGGTTATAGTAGATGCCTTTGGCTTGCACAGCTCAGATGAAAAGAACCATTTCCAACTTTTTTGTTTTCATCCTCAAGAAAATGTAGATGCCCCATTTCCTGGGGGCTCAGTTCTCACCAAGAAAATAAACCACAGCAGGCTTTGACTCTCTCAGCCCTGATCATTGCCCCAAAACCCAAGCTATGTCAGGAGGGTCTGCCAGCACCTCCCCCCTCATCGGCGTGGGGGAGGGATAGAGCCCTCCCTCCACACGCTAGAAAAGCTAAGCAAACTGATAAAGGCTTTCCTAGGAAACAGCTTGCTGAGGGCAGTGACAGCCCAGGAAACCTGCGTACTTGGTCAAGCAGAGATTAAGCGAAGGTGTAAAGATCCAGAAATACTATCAGCCTGCTGCACATGTGGGTCCCAGACCGCGGGGGTGGGGTGGGGGCACAAAAGGGGGATGGAGACTTTGTTTCTCCGTTCTATTATCTGCTGTCTGTCCCTCCCGGCACCACTGCCACCAACCTCCTCGTATGGGGGGCAGTTGTTGTTATTGTTGTTGCTGCTGTTGTAAAATAAAGGCTCGTGGTTACTGAGAGACCACTAGCTGGTAAAGAGCTCCTCTCTGCTTTTCTGTCCTAAGGGTACAAAATCCGGAATGGGTCTATCTCCCCCCTTTAATATCAGCCCCAGGGTGAGAAAGGAGGTGACCCTTTCTCTCCCTTACTAATCGTTGCTCAAGACCAGAGGACTGTGGTAGAGCTGGAGAGTGCACTCTGGTGGGTTTCTGCCCCAAAGTGTATTCAGAGACCCTGAGAGTTCTGATCATCCCTCCCACACAAACTGAGTCACTGGAGCAAAAACTGGAACCTGACCAGATCGTGCCTGTTGAGCAGAGTTCCTCAGGGTGGCAGGGGCTGTAGAAATTTTCCAAGCACAGCCCCCCTTGTGGTGACAAAGCATCAGGTCCCCTGCGGTGACCGGGCATCCCACCACCTGTGGTGGGGCGGGAACCGCACTGAGGATGAGCGCTCACCGGCAGCCAGCCTAGTTCCACCCGCGCTCGCACCCCTCGCTTGTCTGGGAGAGTGGAGAGACATCGCTGGCGAGACACGCACGGGACCCACTCCTGCAACCCATGCTGCCCTCGCCCGTACTCACAAGCTGGGGTAGTAGCCATACGGTGGCAGCGGGGGCTGCGGGTAGCCGTCGTCTCCCAGCTCGTCCATCAGCAGATAGTCCTGGCTCTCGTTGCGCCGCGCGCCGGCTCCAGGGGCAGCCTTCGGAGAGCCGCCCCTCCGGGTCACGAACCCCGGGCTCTGGCTCATGGCACAGCGCCTGGCCGGCCTGCACCCCTGCTTCCGAGGATGGGAACCTGGGGAGAAGGGGCCGCGTCACCTACCGAGCTGGCCCAGAGCAAAGCGATGCCAGGAGAGGATAAAGAGGGAAGAGATGCAGGTGCCTGGCTGGCCGGGTTCTGCCAGTGGCTTCCCTGCCCTCCGGAGTGGAAGTCACTAGTTAGGGGCTTGGGAGACAGCGGCGAGGGGAACCTTGACCTGAGCGCATCCGGGCCGCGCAGACAGGCGGCCCCAGGCTCCCAGGCACAGGGCACAGGCGGGGCCTCAGTGGCAGCCACCAGGGAGAGCAGCTGAAGAGTTACTATGTCAACCGCGACTCTCCAGCCCTCGCCTCCCGCCTTCTTCCCCCACATCCTCCGTCACGATCCCCACCTTTAAAGGGATCGAAAGGACCGTCCAGAAATCCGCCGACCCCAGTCTGGAAGCCACAACATGCAGAGCCAGAAAAAAAAACTAGAGGAAGCCAGGCACGCTCTTTATTTGGGCTTGGGAGGGCTAACTGCTCCCAAAGTAGGTTTCTTAAGTAACGCCAAGGGAGGGCTTTCTAGGAAGTTTCTTTTAAGTAACACTCAGAAATCAGGATCCTCTCCTTCTTCCTTCATTTTCTTGAGATGTTTCTCCCCCGTTCCCGAGCTTCGACGTAATGGGAGAGCAGTCTGCTGTTCTTACCGCGGAATGTTCCTGGTTCCCGAGAAAACGAACAAGAAAAAGGACATTTTCGGATGATGCCTGCTTGCTTTAGGGAAAATCCTCTCTGATTCATTTGAATGCCACAAGTCTTGGCCATGCTTAGTGTGTTTTCCCCAGTGTCCTAACTGCTCTGAATACGTGTATTAAAAATCTGAGCAATTGGCATACATTTGTCAAAATCAAAGCCTTTTCAACAAGAGCAGATGGGAATTCTCTCGGAGGTTAAAGTGCTTGGGGCAAAAGTACGGGGACACGCATTGAGGTCTCAGTGCTCACATGACAGTCCTCCACGGTGAAGGACAGCTCTAACTTGAGGCTGACTGGCTAGTCTAACCCAAACAGCAAGCCCTGCCTGAAAGTCAGGTGGAGAGTCGACAGAAACAGAGAACTTAAATTGATCTCTGACTCCACATGGGCGTTCAAATCCCCACCCTGTGCTCACGTGCACGCAGAGACAGACACACAAAAAGACACACAGAGATGCGCGCGCGCGTGCACGCACACCCACACCCACCCACACACACACACACACACACACACACACACAGAGTAAGTGAGTATTTGTAGTGGTTGAGATATTAAGAATCCATTCACTCACTAGTCATCAGTTAATGCATGCCAGCCACCATTTTAGAACCCAGGGGCAAGCAGTTAAAGGACTGTCTGTCCTAACAGTGCTCTCGGGAAAGAGAAATGGTGGTTAAGTAATCAGAGCATAGAGCTCTCACCTCTAAAGTCTGAACTTGGAAGCCTGAGGCAGAAGACTGGGGAGAGTTCAAATCTAACCTTGACTATATATGAGTTCCAAGCCAGCCTGGCCCACAGAGTCACAATCTGCCTCAAAAGAAAAAGAAAGAAAGAAAGAAAGAAAGAAAGAAAGAGAGAGAGAGAGAGGGAGGGAGGGAGGGAGGGAGGGAGGGAGGGAGGGAGGGAGGGAGGAAGGAAGGAAAGAAGAGAGAGAGAGAGAAAGAAAGAAACCATGTAAATTAAAAAGCAAATAAAATTCACACAAATAGATACATAAATGAATTTGATGTGGTGGTCCCAAGAAGAAGACTACAAAATGACTCTCTGAGAAACTGCTAATTGACTTAAGGCAGAATGAGAGGGGGTGGAAGGTTCAAGGCTTGATACTCAACTCAGTGTTCAGAGATAGACTTTGGGGTGTGATGGGATCATGAGACCCTGAACTCGTGTGTGTGTGTGTGTGTGTGTGTGTGTGTGTGTGTGTGTGCGATATACGATGAAGGACTTGTAATTTGAAAGGGTTACTGGTAGGTGTTGAAAGCTTGCAGGTGGCATGGAAGAGGAAGAGATGCATGGCGGGCAGGCGGGCCCTGGAGGGTGTGTGACGCCCTGAGCACCTTCCTTTCCCCTCCCTGCTTTTGCTTCTTTATGGCCGCCATGAGGTAAGCAGCTTCCTCACCACAGGCTGAGAGTCACGGGGCCTGTAGTGAGCGTGGACTGAAATGTTGGAGACAGGAGCTAAAGAGAGTCAATTCTCTGTAATTGCTCCTCATGGTTTTGTGTTACAGTGGCGGGAAACTGCAACACATCACTGACATGTAATGAGTAGACCAGTGGTGGGCTATAAGAGACGGACAAAAATCATACTTACCTTGAAAAACTAACCTGCAGCTGGCTGCTTCTAAGAGCTTCCTTTACCTCACTAGGTGAAAGGGCAGTCTAAATGTCTTACTACTCCATGGCGATTATACCCAGAAGATTCTGCCTGAAATTTGTTGGTTTGGGATGGTTCTAGTTTCGTGTGTTGCTGTAATGAGCGCCGTGATTTGGGGAGGGGGTGGTAAGCTTACTTCAGCATCAGCCCATCCCTGAGGGCAGCCAGGCAGGGACTCGGAGGCAGGAACTCACGCAGTCTGTGGCGGACGCTGCCTGGTTCTCACTGCTTGCTCAGCTTGCTTTCTCATACAGCCCAGGACCACCTGCCTGGTCCTCTCAAGCTGACCATTACGTAAGAAAACGCCCCCACAGACATGCCCACAGGCCAATCTGACGGCAACAGTTCTTCACCTGAGGGTCCCTCTAAGCAAATGGCTCTAGTTTATGTTAAATTGACAAAAACTAAGCAACACAGTGATCATCCCATCTACAAACCCTCAACAGCTTGAAGACTTCAATTAATCAATTAATACATAATTCATTTAAGCAATGCCTGGGTAGTCTCCCTGGATACACCAAGTACAGGAGGCAATTGAGCTAGTGATGTAACCTTCAACCTTGCTCTAGTGAACTCAAATTTTGCAGGTCAAAGCAACATTAGAGAAATCCGTGTTGATGGTGGAAGTGTTAGGCCTTTGCCTTAGAAGAGCTCCCAGGGAGTCTGTCACTTGTGTTGTGGCAGAGAGTTGAGCTGTTTGTGCCTTTTCTCAACACTGTTTTTCATTCGCACATAACAACCTTCACACTGAACAAAGTTATTAAATTTATACGGTGACATCAATTTATCATTTAGCAGAACAAGATAGCATTTTTTCCTCTTATTTGAAATATAGCCATCACTAGAGCAATGTAAGGGCATTTCTGTGGTAGGTGGACAGGGTGTATAAATGAGTCAAGGATTCTGAGAGGTTTATATGATAAAATAAAAGACCAGACGATGTTTGAGTATGGAATGTCCTTACAAGCGTATACATTGGTATCTCTGAGGTCTCTGGGAGACACACGGTTGCATCCTAGGGTCCCTGACCTACTCAGGAGATTAATTCATCAATGGACTCAACTGTGATGGCATTATTGGGAAGAAGTGAAGAATTGGAGAAGGACCTGGATTGGTGGAAGTAGGTCATTAAGTGTCTCCGGGGAGCTGAATACTGCACAGCCATGTTCCTATCTACCTGCTCTGCTGGTTTGCTGTGGGGCAAGCAGCCACTGTGCGTGCTCTCACACTGTGCTGTCAGGGTCCTGATGCTCCACCTCGCCACAGGCATGGAACCCTCAGCTCGACCTGTGGACTGTCCCCAACAGCCCTGTGGGCTGAAATAAAGCTCTCTTCCCCTTCCCATGGTTATTTCATCCCAGCAACACAAAGTGTGACTGACACAGACAGGCAGGTAGGAGGTAAGAGAGCCGGAATTCATTTGTGCTTTCCGTGGGGGAGGGGTGTGTAGGCGTGTGGGATGAGCTTAGGAAGTCCTCAAATCCTCCTGCCTCAGTCACTTTAGGACTGGAAATAGAGCTGCACACCACCGGCACATGACTAAGCCTCACTAAACTGGGCAATAACAGATATCATCTGACGTCTCTATGACACGGGTTGTTAATCTGTAAGGAAATGTAATTACTGAGGGCAGCTCTGCCTGTAATGCCCCACATCCTCTAGTCATGTAAGCAATAGTGCTTTAATAGTTAAGTCAGTAAAGGCGTAGAACACCTTCCCTACCAACTGCTCCTGAATCAACTGTGGAATACTGAACAGATCTGGAAGAAGGAGGAAAGTGGGGACATAAACTGATCTCAAGATTAAAACTTGCCGTATGAGAGAACATGAAGTCCTCACAGAGTTGGACAGTTTAATTCAAACCTGTAGTTTTGTGTAGAGAGTTTCAGTTGTTAATTCTAAACTTGAGGGTGAATGTGAGCTATATATCTTGAGAGAAAACTTTGCCTCTGTACACATATCAACACTATGTGACTGATTTTAGACAAACTGCTATTACACGGGGCTGAAGAGACAGCTCCAGGTAGAGAGTCCTGTTCTTGTAGCAGGTCCAGACTGGTTTCAGAACCCACAGGGGCATCTCACAACCACTGTAATTCAAGCTCCAGGGTATCTAACATCTTCTACTGACCTGCATAGGTACCCGCACTCATGTGTACTACACATACAAAAATGCAGAAGTCAATGAAACTCATTTGAAATATGAAGCAAAGTAGATGTCATACTGTTTGAACAATTGCTGCAATGGATAGATGACAAATAAATATATAGAAGAAGGGGCATGCAGCTGGTCCCATACCACAGCACTCTAGACCCAGATATCACCAGAGAGAGCTAGCCTCCCAGGAGTGCTGACATGCCTGTGAGCACAAATGAGACCACCAATTCTGCTCCGTGGGACACGCGCAGAGCCCTCAGGACACAGGAGCCAACATGCAGCCTAGGCAGGACCCTTCCATTTTCCATCTGCAACCAGAGCTGACCCCGTGCCACAGCACCAGGAATTGATGGATTGCCACAGTGCTCCACACCAAAATTCCTCCCAGGAGAACTGACACAGGCTTACAGGAGAGACAAGCCACAGTCAGAGACAGCAAGACCACCTAACACCAGAGATAACCAGATGATGAGAAACAAGTGTAAGAACATAAGCAACAGAAACCAAGGCAACTTGGCAACATAAGAACCCAGTTCTCCCACCACAGCAAGTCCTACATACCCCAACACAACAGGAAAGCAAGATTCTGATTTAAAATCACACCTCATGATGATGATAGAGGACTTTAAGAAGGACATAGATAACTCCTTTTAAAAAATACAGGAGAACACAGCTAAACAGGTAGAAGCTCTTAAAGAGGAAACACAAAAATCCCTTAAAGAATTACAAGAAAACACAATTAAACAGGTGAAGAAAATGAATAAAACCATCCAGGATCTAAAAATGGAAATAGAAACAATAAAGAAATCACAAAGGAAGACAACCCTGGAGATAGAAAACTTAGGAAAGAGATCAGGAGTCATAGATGTAAGCATCACAGAATACAAGAAATAGAAGAGAAAATGTCAGGTACAGAAGATACCATAGAAAGCATTGACACAATAGCCAAAGAAAATGCAAAATGTTCCTAACCCAAAACATCCAGGAAATCCAGGACACAATGAAAAGACCAAACCTAAGGATTATAGGTATAGAACAGATTGAAGATTCCCAACTTAAAGGGCCAGTTAATATCTTCAACAAAATTATAGAAGAAAACTTCCCTAAACTAAAGAAAGAGATGCCCATAAACATACAAGAAGCCTACAGAACTCCAAATAGATTGAACTAGAAAAGAAATTCCTCCCATCACATAATAGTTAAGACACCAAATGCACAAAACAAAGAAAGAATATTAAAAGCAGTAAGAAAAGAAGGTCAAGTAACATATAAAGACACACCTATCAGAATTACACCAGTCTTCTCACCAGAGACCATGAAAGCTAGAAGATCCTGGGCAGATGTTATACAGACCCAAAGAGAACATAAATGCCAGCCCAGGCTATTATATCCAGAAAAACTCTCAATTACCATAGATGAAGAAAACAAGATATTTCATGACAAAAGCAAATTTATACAATATCTTTCCACAAATCCAGTCCCAGAAAGTATAGTAGATGGAAAACAACACACAAAGGGAAACTACACCCTAGAATAAGCAAGAAATTAATCTTCTTTCAACAAACCCAAAAGAAGATAGCCACACAAATATAACTCCACCCAACAACAAAAATAACAGGAAACAACAATAACTTTTCCTCAATAGCTTTTAAAATCAATGGACTCGATTCTCAAAAACAAAACAAAAAAATTAAAAACTAAAAACATAGACTAACAGACTGGATACATAAACAAGCCCCAGCATTTCCCTGCATACAGAAAACCCACTTCAGTATCAAAGACAAATACTATCTCAGAGTAAAGGGCTGGAAAACAATTTTCCAAGCAAATAGTCCCTAGAAACAAGCTGGAATAGCCATTCTAACATTGAATAAAATCAACTTTCAACCAAAAGTTATCAAAAAGAATGAGGATGGACATTACATACTCATCAAAGGAAAAATATACCAAGAAGAACTCTTGATTCTGAACATCTATGTTCTAAATGCAAGGACACCCACACTCACAAAAGAAGCTTTACTAAAGCTCAAAGCACACATTACACTTCACACAATAATAGTGGGAGACTTCAACACCCCACTCTCATCAATGAAGAGATCATGGAAAGATAAACTAAACAGAGACACAGTGAAACTCACAGAAGTTATGAACTAAATGGATTTAACAGATATCTATAGAATATTTCATCCTAAAATAAAAACATATACTTTCTTCTCAGCACCTCATGGTACCTTCTCCAAAACTGACCATACAGTAGGTCTGAAAACAGGCCTCAACAGATACAAGAAGATTGAAATAATACCATGCACCCTATCAGATCACCATGGACTAATGTTCTTCAATAACAACAAAAACAACAGAAAGTCCACATGCACATTGGGCTTTTCAACAAGATAGATAAACCCTTAGCCAGACTAACTAGAGGGCACAGAGACAGAAGCTGATCAATGCTCTACTCAATGGTAACTTGGTCAAGGAAGAAATAAAGAAAGAAATTAAAGACTTTTTAGAATTTAATGAATATGAGAGCACAACATGCCAAAACGTATGGGACACAATGAAAGCAGTGATAAGAGGAAAACTCAAGCTCTGAGTGCCCCCAAAAGGAGACTGGAGAGAGCTGGCACTAGCACACTAACAGTACTCTTGGAAGCTCTGGAACAAAATAAAGAACTACACCCAAGAGGAATAGACTGTAGGAAACAATCAAAGTCAGGGCTGAAATCAACCAAGTAAAAATAAAGTGAACTATACAAAGAATCAACAAAATTAGGAGCTGGTTCTTTGAGAAAATCAACAAGATAGATAAACCCTTAGCCAGACTAACTAGAGGGCACAGAGACAGTATCCAAAAGGGAGATATAACAACAGAAACTGAGGAAATTCAAAAAGTCATTAGATCCTACTACAAAAACCTAAATTCAACAAAACTGGAAAATCTGAAAGAAATGGACAATTTTCTAGACAGATACCAAATAAGATCATAAAAAAATCGCAAGTAGATTTGTCTTTGAGAGTGGGCAAGTTCTCAGAGAACCTCTTGCTGTGACAGGGTAGGAGGTGTTTGATGTGCCATTTCTTTCCCAATTTCTATTCTGAAAAGAAAATATCAAAGGAAAATGAGAGAAGTATCTGGGGGAAAAATCATACTGTTTATCTAAATTTCCCAATTGTCTATGCTGTATACCATAAACACTAAAGCTTTGCTTCCCCCCTCAAAAACTACATTAAATATTTCCAACCCATTTTATAATAAACTGAAATTTTTTAGTCTTTTGCCCTGAAACACTTAAATATTATGCCTAAGAACAAGAATAATCAGGTGTTGGGTGGGAAATAAATGGTTTGGCACCAAGAGCACTTGACACACTTGCAGAGGGTCTGGGTTTGGTTCCCAGCACCAATGTGGAGGCTTACGGTTGTTAGCAACTCCAATTTGAGAGATCCCACATACCTTTCTTAACCTCTTGGTTTCCCAATATACATGTAGAACACATCTGTACATGCATATAGAAAATATACATAAAATAAAGAGAATAATCAGATATAACTATCTCCAATTTTGCAAGATGTTCTAATAATGCCCTTCACTACTAACTTAACCTTTGGCCCACTACTAGCCCAGGCTCATAAATCATTCTTAGTGTCCGTGGTAGTTTGTATATGCTTGGCTCTGAGTGAATGATTAGAAGGTATGGTCCTGTTGGAGTAGGTGTGTCACTGTGGGTGTGGGCTATAAGACTTTCATCCTTGCTGCCTGGAAGTCAGTATTCTGCTAGCAGTCTTCGGATGAAGATGTAGACCTCTCAGCTAATCCTGCACCATGCCTGCCTGAATGCTAAAATATTCCTGCCTTGCTGACAATGGACTGAACCCCTGAACCTGTAAGCCAGCCCCAATTATTCTTTATGAGACTTGCATTGGTCATGGTGTTTGTTCACAACAGTAAAACCCTAAGACAGTTTCCATGTCTCATTCTACTTCAGTGTAAAACTGGCTTTTTGGAGGCTTCAAGTCAACTGTTATAAAGATCCCTTTAGTTGAGTTTGTTTGACTTCTATCAATAGATTGAGGTTTTGCATTCTTAGGGAAATATCACAGAACTCATATCAGAAAGCATAGGATAGCAGGTTGTTTGTGTTTAATAATGTTAACACTGGTCACATATACATTAAATGGATACTGTGAAAATGGGACACTGAAGGCATCAATCTTTATGACTAAGTTTAGGAGATGATACTTTAAATCTATGTCCCTCATGCAACTTTGCTCCTCCAGTTTTAGCATCCATTGGTAATTTTGCCTGAATCAAGTGACAGTAACACAGTCACAAATGGTGACTCTTCTTTCTTTCTACTTTTGTAATAGTTATGCATTCATTTATTTGGTTGATTGTCATTTACTGATTGATGCAGGGTCTTGCTCTGGAGTCCAGACTAGGCCTGTTCTTTCTGTCTACTCAGGCTGGTCTCAAACTTACAATTCTCTTGCCTGTCGTTCAAGCACTGGAATCAAACGTTTGTTCTACCACGTTGGGCTATATTTTGAATTTGTCTATGTACCATTCATAATAGCCAAGACAGAAAATGGTGACAATCCTAAAGCCATTAGTTACTTCTGTTTTCTCTTGCTGGTGACCTATCGCAATAGAAGTTCACCTTCCTTAACTCATTATTTATGACTTCATGAATATATGTATCTTATTCAAGAGATTATCCACTGTCATGGTTATCTATTTTGATGCTCAAATGGGACTAGAACTGAATTTTTTATCTGCTTCAGAAAATAACTCCGAAGTTATTGAGATCCTCTTTAATTTTTCTAATATATAGTCTTCTATTTGGTAAATGAGGGAATTGAAAATTATAACCTGCAAACTTTGAGCCATCATTAATTTTTAAAATAAAGTTTTGCCATTGCATAGCCATTTGCTTGTACATCCATTAGAGATGATTTTTGTGGTACAATCACAAAGTAGTTTCAACAGAAACTCTGTGTCCCAGAATTCCCATGGACCTTTAAAAGAAGTTTGCTGTCTATGGGAAAAAATTAATAACATTTGTAAAACAATATCTACTGTATTAATATTAAATATATATCCTATTAATAATCCAAGTAATTAATTAATAGTAGATGACTAGCCTTGAGTATGTAGTTTCACATTGTTGGAGACACGTCTTTGGAGTAAATTCTTAGGAGTAAGACTCATGGATGTGGAGCAGGCAGATCTCCTTAAATCTGAAACTCCTATGCGTGCCTGGTTATATTTGGGCAAAAACCATTCCAATTGCATATGTAAACTTTTTTCATACCATTCTCTTATCCCTTGTTCAAATCCAGACACATCCCTATTATTTTACTAAGTGTTGTCCCACAATTTCTTGATAATATATTTACTTTAAACCTTTTCTGTTTTTCAGAGTAAATATTTTCTCTCTGGCATGTGCGTGAATTCTGTGCCTTGCTCTGTCATCTCAGTGCCACTGTCCTGATGCTCAACACCACTGTCAACTGTGTCATCTCAGTGTCACTGTCAACTGTGTCACTTTTTGTTACAGCTATAGTTTCCTTTGAGTATTTGTCGGTTATATATAAATTTAAATTTTAGTGCATAAAATTAGGCTTCATTGTAGCATTTTTGGAACAAAATTCCTGGTTGGTTTGGTTGTCCTCTCCCACTACTCCAGAGGGTGCCAGGCGGTGTGACCGGTACAGAAGTCACTCTGGATGCTGCTCCACAGGTAGAAACAGAGCCTACCCTAAGTCCCAGCTATGCCTCTTCTAGCCACACACCCAAAGGACTCTACATCTTACACAGAGGTGCACATCCATGTTTATTGGTGCTTTATTCCCAACAGCCAGGACAGGGACCGAGCAGAGATAAGATGCAAACGACTAGGAAACGAAAATATGCCAATGTAAACAGCAGGATTTTCTTTAGTGTCAAGAAAAATGAAATGCTGGTAATTGCAAGAAAATGGATGGAACTGGAAAATGAAATAAGTGAGCTGAGCCACTCTCTGAAAGACAGAAGCTTATGTTCTCTCTCATACATAGATGCTAAGGTCGAAGGTATGTGTGTGTGAATAAGGGATTTAAGTTATTTGGGAGACCATACAAGACAAATAAGGGGCAGGTAAAAGGTCACAAGTGACATGAACATTTAAAAGACATAAAGGGAGTCTGGTCTATAGAAAGACACAGAGGACAGAGATGTGGAAGGAGTGGAGAAACTAATAAAAGAAGAAAAAGATTGCTTAATCTTAGCTTCTCTCTCTCTCTCTCTCTGTGTGTGTGTGTGTGTGTGTGTGTGTGTGTGTGTGTGTGTGTGTGTGTGTGTTGTACACATCTGTGTATATGTATGTATGTTTGCAGGTTCATGTGCCAGAAGTTGACGTCAGGTGTCTCCCCCAATCACAGCTACCTTAGCTTTTGAGGCAGAGTCCTTCACTACCTCAAAACTAAATCTTTCAATTAATCTCCTCAGCCAGGAAGCGCCCCAAAGTTCCTGCCTATTTCCACCTCTCCAGGGCTGGAATTTTTCCCTTAAAAATGATCAACTCCCTTGACCTTTATTCATTAATTATCTTGCACTGTTTTACAGACTTAAGAAAAGTCTAATATTTTTGTTTATAATATGCAATAATGCAATAAATGTGGTTGAACTTCAGTTGCAAAATATTTTTTTCTGAGTGGCAACTCAAATTTCAATCCTATTTTTTTAATATTTGGCACTGCTAAGTGAGGTCTGCCCCATTCAGGCACAGTACATGCCAGAGACTTGCCAGAGAATATTCACAGAATTTGAAAATTATCTAACCATAATGATCTTCTTTTAGACTTCCTAGAAGTTGGAGTTTCTCTGAATTCTGTCCAATAATCAACAATCCATGAAGATGATGGATTTCTACTTAAGACTTACACCCTCCACTGTCCACTAGTGAGAGTTATAAAAAAGATAAACTTCCATGTGGTCAAGGGTGAGCCTATTTTCACCCATGCTCAAATGACTGTTGTGTATATTTTCTAGGGTTCAGAGCTTCTACATGTGGCAGGTCCTATGAAAATCTATTTGCCTTATAGTGTATATTCATCCCAGGTAACTGTTGAAACCAAAGACAGGAAAAATATAATCTTAAAGAAAAGCTCATGAAACGTGATATAGTGAGATGGAAATACTAGGCAATTTCCTAATGATTTCTCTTTGGCCAGCCAGGAGAACATGGCATAAATGACTTAAATCTTACTAGTCAATTACCCAACATGGCCAAGAGACGGTATATAACTTATTCAAATTGCATTAGTCAATTGCTCATTGGCTGACCAAGAGACAGTTGATGTAACTTATTTAAATCTTACCATGATCTAGTGTTGAGTCATTTTTTTTCTACGTCCTGGGTCAGGGAAAATTATACTTTCTAGTATGAATGTGACTGCATTTTGATATCTACACATCTCATTCATTTGGGAGTTTGCGAATGTGTTTTGTGTGAAGTAAGAATGAAATGCTCTTTCACTAAGTAGCTGTTCGCTTATTATTAACTGATGTAGAAAGACTCATGCTACACATGGTACAGGAGTTTTCATTAAAAGTTTACTCCCATCTTAACATTTTTAGATACCAATGTTATATGTTAAATTCAAAATATTCATGGGTCTGTATCTAACATGATGTTTTACTTAAATGATATTATTATTCATTTGTGAGTTCTACATGTTTAATTATTGAACAATCATATTTTAATATATTTGTGACACAAGTCTCATCCCTTGGTGTTTCTTTCTAACTTTCCAATTGTTTTTATGTGCTTATTTTTTAATACAAATTTTTGCTGGCATTTTTGCAGTGATCACAATTAAAAATTGACATCTTTACAATGTCAAGTAACCATATAAAAATACAGAAGTCTTTCTACTTGCAGAATTCAGAACTGTTTCAAGCCCCTCTTTAAGTGAGTTGAAGAAAGTGCGTCTCCGTGACCCCGCTGGTGGCGTCTGCATCAGTCCCTGGGTGCCTCTGCCTTGGAGCCTTTCTTCTTCCTGCTTTTCAGTCTGGGGAGATCCTGCCATGGATATCTGCTGCGTTCCTCATCCCAGATCATCTCTGCGTCTGTGTACCCCTTCCTTTCATTTTTCTTATTTCATCTCTGTTGCTGTTATAAATACCTTGACCAAAGGAACGTAAGGGAAGACAGGACTTATTCAACTTACAAATTCCAGGTTACTGCCCATTATTGATGGGAAAGGGAGGCAGGAATTCAAGCAGCTGGTGACATCACATCCTTCGTGAGAGCAGAGAGAAATGGATGTACCTACGTTGCTCTCAGCTGCTACTGCTGCTTTCTCGTGTCCTGGATAGCTCAGATTCCAGCTAACAAAACAGTACTGTGCATATCTGTCTGACTCTTTCTACATCAGTTAATAATAACTGCTCACAGGCCAACCTGAGCTAGACAGTTACTCAATCTAGGATCTCTTCTCCAATGATTCAAGACATAACGCTGGAATCTTGGTTTCCTTTCTTGTACACATTACCAATGATAAAAGGGTACCTTGTTTGCTGGCTGGCTGGCTCTCCTTGTTGGCTATGAAACCCATGAATGTGGAACCTTTTTCCAGTCTCTCAGTGCCTGGAGTAGTATCTACTGCATAAATAATATTCCAAGGTTCTTTGCAAAATTATTCCTTGGGACTCACTGGTTAAATTATGCCATACTTTATTTATTTTGTGAAATGCAGGGCACAGAATCTGAGGCACCTGGGAAGGGGAAGGGAGGGAGGCAGGCAGGGAGGGAGGGAGGGAGGGAGGGAGGGAGGGAGGGAGGGAGGGAGGGGGAGTGGGAGCTTGCTGACCAGTTAGTTAGCTCAGTGTCTTGTACTTCAAACAATAAGAGAGCAGTCGCTGCTTTCCTCTTCACCGTGAACACTCTGAGCGTCCATTGTGTTTAGGAAAAGTGAAATCAAATATTAAATATGGATATATATTTTTTGGAGAAACCGAAGGAACTTTGAAGAAATGACTTAAAAGGTTCAGTGAATAAAAGTCTAACCACAGATAAAGCTCTAATGAGTCGTAGCAGCATATGAGGTGATAGCATCGTGATTGGTGTGAAAAACATGTATTTGAAAATAAAACCACAAAATTCAAATGAGTGCTATTAAATGAGCTTTGAAAGGTTCAGTATAACGTAACCTACACATTCAGAAACCAGACAAAAGAAAATACTTTAAAACATAAATCCTTTACCAACAAAATATTTAGACATTGAAAAAGTAGTTCTTTGCAAAGCTGCCTGTCAATAGTCAGGCAGATGACAAAGGACTTAATGTTAACTTAATGTGTGACCCTGTGTTTAGAGAGAAAACTAGTATGTGCCCAGCAGAAGCCAAATTCCGAGAACGGCTGGCAGGAAGGAGACTGACTGCATCCAGTGCCCTTGTCTGTCGTGTTCATACCACAGAGATGCTTTTGTGGCATTAATGGAATAACTAGATTTTTGAAAGGGAAAACAAGCTATGTATAACAGGAGAAACAGCCTGCCTAACTGAGCCTAAGTTAGTCTACGCTATTTTTAGTCTGTGATTCTGTCCTAGTAGGCCCTTGAGAATTCGAGGGAAATATGGATAGAAAAAAAAATTGCTCTTTTCCCAGCTTAATGATACAGAGATAGTCTTGAAATACATTTAATATGGTCTTATGTTCTAAAGATAACTCTGTTTCTGTCAATCAAAGAGAAACTAGGAAAGTGGAAATGCCTATGACATGGCATTTTCTCCAGAGTGTGCCTGTTGTGTCTTTCTGAAAGCTGAGAAGCCACACTAGGATACAGATACTGACTGTGTGAGTAATCAGACAGCTAAGTAAAATACACACCTGGCTGGGCCTCGACCGGGGTGAATGCTTGTAACTCTGTCTGAACGGCTCTGGTCCCCTTCTCAAATCCAAAGCTAGATTGTTTTCAGTTCAGCACTACTTAATTTAATTCATCTTTTTAAAAAATGTCTGTGTCTTGCTTAGTGTTTGGCACTGTTGAGAGACAGGGAGGGCGATGAGGCGCCGTCCCTATGGCTCGAATCCTGAGAAGCCTCCTCCTTCATGTCCTGGGAAAGAGGCCGCTGCACTAACGCACGCCTGAGGAAATGTCAAATGAGCAGAGGCATGGGAAGGACGGGACGGCTGGGGACCTGCTCAGGCTTTAGCGCTAGCCGCTCTGACTGGAGTTAGATGGAGAGCTGGGCACGTTCTAGCACAGGGAAGGACAGTGTGCAGAGATCTGGGCTGCTAGAGAATTCAACACACCTGGAACAAAAGCCTGTAGAAAGGAGAGCAACGTCCACCCCGCTCCTGGGAGACGTCCATTTTCCCTTTCTCCCTCAAGCTTTTGTTCCTCTTTGCATAGAGTCTAGTCTCAAAGCATTTTACTAACTTCTGGCTTCAGTCCCCTCCATGGAATTTAGTCACATTCATTCGTTTTATTCCAAAATCTTAGTAGACTTTTAGAAACCAGAAAAAAAGTTTTCTACAAAATACAGGAAATCTCTCCATGTGGTCGGTAGAACGCGAGGCCAGCAAGTCCTCACCCGCCATCCTTTCCCGGGTACACAGAGGAATGGGCAATACAGCGCCCCACAAAGGGACAAAGGTTCTGATGCGCAAGCAAGGTCACCGCTCAAGTCATCAGATCTGCAGGAAGAACACCTGGAAGTCTGAACTCGTCTGTTAAAACCCTACAGGACGTTTTTCTAATCCAGATCAGGGCTTTTATTTTATAATACAAAATAGGCTTTTACACTAATGTGAATAAGGAAAACATTAACAAGAAAGGAGGAGGAGAAAACCACAATCATACCGTTTCAAAATAGGTATTACCAGTTGACATGTATTCCTCATTTATAAAATTTTTACATATTTGTTATTAAGGATGTAGCTAAGTTGATAAAAAAAATGATTGCCTAGTGTGCTTAAACCCCTGGTTTGAGCCTCAGAACCACATAAACTAGGTGTTACGGTGCATACCTATAACCCCAGCCCTGAAGAGAGGAAGGAACGAGGATCAGAAGTTCAAGGTCATGCTTAGCTAAATAGTGAGTTCAAACCAGACTGAAATATATATGAATGTGTTAAAAATTTAAAAATAACACTTGAAGAAAGTTGCGTGCTTTTATATTATACTATTAACTATTCTGTATCTGCTTTTAACCTGACAACAGTTGGTAACTATCTACATGTATAACATAAATATGATTTTATAATAATATGGCATTCTATATACGACTTTATTGTGCTTGGATAAGTGATATTTATGATTCCACTGTGTTTATGAGGAAATAGATCTGTTTACTCAAACTCAGTGTCTTGTCTCTATGATAAGAACATAGAATGGACACAGACATGAAGGCAAAAGTCTTGGAAGTTGCTGAGAAGAAATGAGAAGATGGATTCCAGAGTTATGACATAAGTAAAATGAAATATGAATATCTGACCTATAGCCAGATAGATCTGCCACAATTTTGTGGGCAATCTTGAAATATAATTTGCTTAATCCAATTTGCAAACATCCTCTGTGGTTTAGATGTCCCACGTCACTTAGGCTGTTGTTCTGAAAATTTATTCTACAAATGGTGGCCATGTTTGGGTGAGCTGTGGAAGTGGAGGTAGAGCCCAGCTGAAGGCCTTACTGTTTCCCAACAAGTCTTGCCCACGGTGATGTCAACAGCTGACCCCTGCCACATGCTCCTGCTCCAGTGCACAAGGCCAAGCAACTGCGGACTAAATACTCTGAAATATGGCCGAAATAAATCTCTCCTCTTTTAAGTGGTAACAGATATATAGTGTTGCAAAAGTATCAAATATAAAGTATAAAGTCCTAATTCCATTCACTCATTTTACCTTTAATCCACAAAGTGTCTAGAAAGAGTAACACCTGCTGAAATCTATCAGGCCATGGTCTTCTGACAATCTCATCACCAAAAAACAGAAAAAAAAGAAAAAGGAAGAAAGAAAGAGAAAAGAATGAAAAGAAGGAAGGATGGAAGAAAGAAAGAAAGAAAGAAAGAAAGAAAGAAAGAAAGGAGGGAGGGAGGGACGGAGGGACGGAGGGAGGGGGAGGGAGGAAGGAAGGAAGGAAGGAAGGAAGGAAGGAAGGAAGGAAGGAAGGAAGGAAGGAGAGAGAGGAAGAAGGAAGGAAGGAAGCTAAAGAAAACGAACATAAAATGAAGGAGTGCCATGCATGTACAGTTACCCCCCACCACCACACCCCTACCACCCCCACAACCCCACACCCCACACACACCTACACACACACACACACACACACACACACACACACACACACACACACCACACCACACCCTACACACCCCACACACACCATGGCGGCCTTTCTTGTGAGGTGAGTTCATTCTGAAGAAAGCCTCTGGGCAGCAATGATCTATTTGACTGACTCCGCACTGCCCTAACAAAGCTGAGAATCTCCTGATCCTCTCAATCAGAGGAAACACACGGAGGCCTAGGGGACAATCACCAACGGAATTTCTATACAAGCGATGTAAACTTCCTTGCTCTCTTGCCTCTCTGACCTCCTTTGCAGGCTCAGGTCCCACTGCATACATTAACTTGACATTTGAACCTAAGGGAAAACACTGTTTTCCCAGGGTTTTTTGTTTTGTTTTGGTTCAGTTTTTTTGTTTTTGTTTTTGTTTTTTAACTGTGACAATGAAGATCCTTTGTGTTTCTTATAAATCAGAAAGGTCTGTACTTGTCTGGAGATCTTTGAACCTACCAAAATCTTTTTTTTCCTAACATTTGACCACTACAAATATCCTGTGTAATTTCATCTTGATGTCACATTTAACAGAATCCCATGTCCCCATAATTTGCTGCTAATAATCAATTACTATACTACAGAAATCCAATGTTCAGTTTTAAGTTTTATATCACATTACATTGAAGATCTTGTAAAGTCATAGAAGGAGGGTCCTAATCCTGAGTAAGAACAAATCTAAACTCTTTACCATGACTCGGAGCCTCCGTTGCCCCTTGTGCATTTTCTTTCTTTTTTTTTTTAAGATTTATTTATTTTATGTATATAAGTACACTGTCACTGTCTTCAGACACACCAGAAGAGGCCACCAGAGGCCACCAGATGTTATTATAGATGGTTGTGAGCCACTATGTGGTTGCTGGGAATTGAACTCATGACTCCTGAAAGAGCAGCCAGCACTCTTAACTGCTGAACCATCTCTCCAGCCCCGTGCATTTTCTTATTATCAATTTTCAACCATGTGTTGTATACTTTTCCTTCAGTTTGTGTCCTTAGCCTCTAAGTGTGCAGGTAGCTTAGAGTCCCTTGTTCCTAATCCTCATCGGCTTTACTAACTTTGTCTCTTCCTGGACCCTGGACATTTCCTGGCCAACAGCAATGTTCAGGGACTTAATGCTTCTGCCCTACAAGCTCCTGAATGCAGCGACTGCAGCTTTGGTCATGTGAGGAGAGCTGGATATTGGTCTGCTGCAATCTAGTTTAGGATTGCTTCTGTTTGTCCAAGAGCCAGAGGGGTGGATTTCAATAGAGTTTGCCTCGAAGACATATTTGGCATAATTTTCCTGTAGATGGTAGGACCTCAGGATTAAAGGTTTTGCTGTCTACAAGGTATCTGAGTCTCAGAGGAAAGAACATGTTTGTTTGTCTTTGTTTTTTTATTTATCTATATTTCAAATGACATTCCCCTTCCCAGAAAACCCCTATCCCACCCCACCCCCCTGCCTCCATGAGGATACTCCCCCCCCCCACCCAACCCACTCCCACCTACCCTCTCTTGATTCCCCTACACTGGGGCATCTATGGAGTCTTCATAGAACCAAGGACCTCTCCTCCCATTGATGCCCAACAAGGCACTTCTCTGCTGCAAGTGCAGCTGGAGCCATGTGTACCCCTTGGTTGACGAGTTAGGCCCTGGGAGCTCTGGGGGTCTGGTTGGTTGATGTTGTTGTTCTTCCCATGGGTTACAAACCCCTCAGCTCCTTCAGTCCTTTCTTCATCTCCCCCACTGGGGACCCTGCGCTCAGTCCAGTGGTTGACTGCCAGCATCTGCCTCTGTATTTGTAAGGCTCTGGCAGGGGCCCTCAGGAGACAGCCATATCAGGCTCCTTTCCACAAGCATTTCATGGCATCCACAATAGTGTCTGGGTTTGGTGACTGTTTATAGGAGAAAACAAAGGTTACGGATACCTTATCTGGGCTTTGGATCTGTCCACCTATAAAATAGTGGGTACTAGCGGGTACTATACAAAGAAAAAGAAAAAATGAACATCTGGATTCTTCTAACTGTGCCACTGTCTAGTGCATGTGCTTGCTATACCACAGACCATAACACAGTAAATAAGTGGTGCCTTTTGTATTTATGTAAGTCTCTTTTAACCTACAGTGAAAAGAAAATGTTGGGTTGTTTGATTTCTAAGGTCTCTGCAATTCTAAAATTAAATGAGCTAAACATATCTTTCCAGAACTCATTCCTACCCTCATGGTAGACCAGTTTGAACAAAATAAAATTTGTAATTAAACCAACTGTCCAATAAAAAATAGCTTATAAACCTTACTTCCAAAAAGGCAGATATTTTAAGAGGAGAGGTTGGCGATCTGGCTCTCCTGAGAGCTGCCCAAGCCAGTCTGCTAATGCAAAATGCTCTCGGGAGCTCCATCTCAGACTCTGCTGATCCATTCCACTCACAGCTGTGTGTTAACTTGATGGCTTAAACTCTAGCAAGATCGAAAAGATCTGAGGATGGCCTTCGTGGACTCATAGATGACAGCAGAGCAATAGTGATGGAGAAGGAGCTGCAAAGTCGCCATCACATCCCCACAGGGAGGGATCCAGAGACATGTCACACCCCACAGGGATGGATCCAGAGACATGTCACACCCCACAGGGAGGGGTGCAGAGGCACATCACATCCCCACAGGGAGGGATCCAGAGACATGCCACACCCCACAGGGAGGGGTGCAGAGACATGCCACACCCCACAGGGAGGGGTGCAGAGACATGCCACACCCCACAGGGAGGGGTGCAGAGACATGCCACACCCCACAGGGAGGGATCCAGAGACATGTTACATCCCCACAGGGAGGGGTGCAGAGGCATGTCACACCCCACAGGGAGGTGTCCAGAGACATGTTACATCCCCACAGAGATGGATCCAGAGACATGTCACACCCCACAGGGAGGGGTGCAGAGACATACCACACCCCACAGGGAGGGGTGCAGAGACATGCAAGGGTTCTCTAGTCCCAGCCCGTCTGTCCTCATCGCTCACGAGCCCCTCGGCAGGCCCGTCGCGCACTCCTCTTCACGGCTTCCAAGCGCATGCTTTTCAGCTTGCTGCGAGCTCCGCTTTTTGTTCTGTCTGGGTCTGACCTATGTCCCGCCTCTTCCTTCTGAAGGACATAGAGATATAGACAGGAAAAGGCTTGAGCAGAAGGCAGCTCCGCTCACGCTCTGATTTAAGACAGGGCCACCCTTAACCCTCAGTTCCTGACACTCTAATACTGAATTAGCTTTTAATCACTGCCCATCTGCACATAGGTGTGAAGTCGTCCACTGGAGAATGGACAGCCCTCGAGTGACCACATCCCTTAAGAAAACTGACTTTCCTTCCACAGCAGCCGTCAACTGCCAGTAGCTCCTCCGCTAAGAGTGTGGCCTCGAGAGCCTCTCTCTCACCTTGCTCAGGTCATGACTAGATTCACGCTACTTTCTGCTGTAGCAATGAGCGACCACCTTCCCTTTAGTCTTCCAGTCTACACAGGGAGGCACTCCAATAGCGCCTGGTACACACAGACATTCCTGTTAATGGAATAGCACAGCTCTCGTCTTGAAGGAAATAAGGGTTTATTTTGGAGCCATTCTGAGCAGCCATGGCACAGGAAGACATATTTAGGCTTCCTCAAATTCCGAGTTCCAACTTGGAAGAAGTTTTATAATTTAACAAAGCAAAGAGTGTCATAAATCAGAACAACTTTAAAACACGTTGGTGGGTACAGCAAACCGGGGGAGCTTTTCTATAGGTCCCAAATACTATAATCGGATGGCATTCGTAGCTTTCATTTGGTGCAAGCTAATGGTCGACTAGGTTAATAGACTCCAATAGGTTTTTATCTATTAGTCATAAGGTGTTAGTTCTGACACGGAGCGGGGTAAGGACTGCCGACCGTGGGTAAAGGCAGCCTGAGATGAGGTGACGAGCCTCTGGACCTGAATCATGTTAGTGTCTCCACAGTACAGCGCTCTATCAGTCAGTCTCTGCGGACACAGGTACTTTTCAGTTCTCATCTATACCGCTGCACATTTCTTACGAGCAAATCATTATATTGAATTTTCTTTCTTCTAATAAATGGATAGAAAATAGAAATGTATCCTTGTGCTTCTGTGTATCAGATTTGCTTTCTTAAATACTTCCTTGATGGCCACTTCAGAGAGAAAGTTAAAGGACTTCCCAAGATGCTGGGCATAGGAAGTGCTTTATTTCAATGATTATGTGTGAGATTTACATATACAAAGTTGTACACCCTGCTCACCATGTGTTTGAATTAGGCTGACTTTCCGTCCAGTGCTGGGTCCTGTGTCTCCTGTCTCCTCGGTGTGGAATTTCAGCATTTCTTTTTCTTTTTCTTTCTTTCTTTCTTTTTTTTTTTTTATTTTTTTTTGTCATGAAGTCTTTTTTTGTTGTTGTTTGTTTGTTTTGTTGTTGTTGTTGGGTTTTTTTGTTTTTTGTTTTTTGGGTTTTTTTGGTTTTTTTGTTTTGTTTTGTTTTGTTTGTTTTGTTTTGTTTTGTTTTGTTTTTTTGAGACAGGGTTTCTCTGTGTAGTCCTGGATGTCCTGCAACTCACTCTATAGACCAGGCTGGCCTCAAACTCAGAAATCCGCCTGCCTCTGCCTCCCAAGTGATGGAATTACAGGCATGCGCCACCACGTCCGGCTGTAATGAAGTCTTTTTTTTCTTTATTTTCTATATTCTTTGTTTACATTCCAAAGGCTTTCCTCTTACCCAGTTCCACCCTCACCATATGTCCCATAAGTCCTCTTCCCTCCACCCATTCCCCAATCACACACCCCCTATTTCTCTGTTCTGATACTCTCCTACAAATCTGGATCCAGTCTTTTCAGGACCAGGGTCCCTTCCTTCCTTCTTCTTGGGAATCTTTTGATTTGCTAATTGTGCCTTGAGTATTCAGAGCTTTTGGGCTCATTGATATCCACTTAGTGATTGCATTTCATGGGTATTCTTTTGTGATTGGGTTAACTCACTTAGGATGATATTATCCAGATCTAACCATTTGCCTACAAATTGCATGAATTCATTATTTTTAATTGCTGAGTAGTATTCCATTGTATAAATATACCACATTTTCTGTATCCATTCCTCCTTTGAGGGACATCTGGGCTCCTTCCAACTTCTGGCTATTATAAATAAGGCTGCTATGAACATAGTGGAGCATGTGTCTTTATTGTATGCAGGGGATTCCACTGGGTATATGCCCAGGAGTGGTATGACAGGGTCCTCTGGAAGTGTCATGCCCAATTTTCTGAGGAACCGCCAGACTGATTTCCAGAGCAGTTGTACCATCTTGCAATCCCACCAACAGTGTAGGAGTGTTCCTTTTTCTCCACATCCTCACCAGCACCTGTTGTCCCTTGAGTTTTTAATCTTAGCCATTCTGACTGGTGTGAGGTGGAATCTCAGGGTTGTTTTGATTTGCATTTCCCTAATGACTAATGATGTTGAACATCTCTTAAGGTGCTTCTCAGCCATCCTAATTTCTTCTGGTGAAAATTCTTTGTTTAGCTCTGTACCCCATTTTTGATAGGGTTATTTGGTTCTTTGGGGTCTAACTTCTTAAGCTCTTTGTATATATTGGATATTAGCCCTCTGTCAGATGTGGGGTTGGTGAAGATCTTTTCCCAATTTGTTGGTTGCTGTTTTGTCCTTCTGACAGTGTCCTTTGCCTTGCAGAAACTTTGTAATTTTATGAGGTCCCATTTGTCAATTCTTGATCTTAGAGCATAAGCTATTGGTGTTCTGTTCAGGAACTTTCCCCCTGTGCCCATGTCCTCCAGGGTCTTCCCCAGTTTCTTTTCTATTAGTTTCAGTGTGTTTGGTTTTATGTGGAAGTCCTTGATCATCCTTTCATGGTAAAAGTCCTGGAAAGAACAGGAATTCAAGGCCCATACCTAAATATAGTAAAAGCAATATACAGAAGACCAGTAGCCAACATCAAAATAAATAGAGAGAAACTTGAAGCAATCCCACTAAAATCAGGGACTAGACAAGGCTGCCCTCTCTCTCCATATCTTTTCAATATAGTACTTGAAGTTCTAGCGAGAGCAATTAGACAACATAAGGAAGTCAAAGGGATACAAATTGGAAAGGAAGAAGTCAAACTATCACTTTTTGCAGATGATATGATAGTATACGTAAGTGACCCAAAAAACTCCACCAGAGAACTCCTACAGCTGATAAACAACTTCAGCAAAGTGTCTGGTTATAAAATCAATTCAAGCAAATCAGTAGCCTTCTTGTAATCAAAGGACAAGCAGGCTGGGAAAGAAATTAGGGAAATAACACCCTTCACAATAGCTACAAACAATATAAAGTATCTTGTCATGACTTTAACCAAACAAGTGAAAGAACTGTATAACAGGAACTTCAAGTCCTTGAAGAAAGAAATCGAAGAAGACCCCAGGAGATGGAAAAATATTCCATGCTCTTGGATTGGCAGGATCAATATAGTAAAAATGACCATCTTGCCAAAAGCAATCTACAGATTCAATGCAATCCCCATCAAAATCCCAAATCAATTCTTCATGGATCTAGAAAGAGCAATTTTCAAATTCATCTGGAGTAACAAAAAACCCAGGATAGCTAAAACTGTTCTCAACAGTAAAAGGACTTCTGGGGGAAACAATATCCCTGACCTCAAGCAGTACTACAGAGCAATTGTGCTGAAAACTGCATGGTATTGGTACAGCGACAGGCAAGTAGATCAATGGAACAGGATTGAAGACCCGGAAATGAACCCACAGAGATATGGTCACTTAATCTTTGATAAAGGAGCTACAACCATCCAGTGGAAAAAAGATAGCCTTTTCAACAAATGGTGCTAGTTCAACTGGAGGTCAACATGCAGAAGAATGCGAATTGACCCACTCTTATCTCCTTCTACTAAGAATTTCAGCATTTCATACTGATGGACTGTGCTTGGAATCCAGGGGAGCTGTAAAACTGCAGCAGTCATCGCGCCCTGGCATTCTCAACTCCATCCTGTGTTAGGCCCTTAAGTATATTTAGGGCCGCCTCTTCTCTCCCTGAAGTAGCAAAAATAGGCAAGGCTGACCTTTACTGTTCCACTTAGGCAGAGCCTGGCTGTGTGTGATCTTGGAGCCTCTGTCTGAGGAGTTCTAGGACATTCCACCAGCAGTCCTGTGTCCAGGGCTCGCTCTTCCACCCCATTGACTTGTCTTTTCATGGAAACAGAATGAATACTTAAGGGAAGAATTGGATTGATTTTTTTGTTTCTCTAAAATGATACGACACATTCCTTTAAATTGAACCCTAATAACAGCTGGAGCAGATGTTAGAAAGCATTGGTAGGGGACGCACAGTTTATGCTTTGCACAGTGTAAACAAAAATGAATTGTGTTTAAATGATGGGAGAGAAAGGAGGAAAAACAGGTGACTCCATCCCTAATTCAATTCTGAGCATGACTAAGCACCTACAAACAGCTGCAGAAACACATGCCTGCCTTTCCCACCCCAGCACTAAGGTCCTAAAATCAGGTTATAATATGACAGGTATGAATTATTGAGCAATTGTGATGTGTCGGGGACTGTATTTACAAGATATTCACACAGTGATATTTTAAGAAGTTTGCCTGGGTTTAACAGACAGACAAGCACTAAACCTGTGGTTTCTAATCTGAACTACTTGAGAGAAAGCCCATGATCTGAGATGCATGGTTGGTGTGCGTTTAACCAGTCTTGTGAGAAGCCAGGAGAACCGTATGCCTGGGGACCTGAGGATGAGTGGTGAGGTGAGACATCTCACGAGCCTGCAGGAGTGAAAAAGATTGCAGATGGACTGTGTCTTCTGAAGAGTTTATGGGAGAAGTTATTTATATTTCTTATTCTGCTCCCCTCAACTGCTTCTGGTTACCCCACAGGATATATATATATATAGATCAGTCTTAGCTCCTGATACCTATCAGAGGGCATTTTAATGTTCCTATGTACTTGTATATGTTAAGAATTTTATAATCCCAGGTAAAAGAGAAAAATACAGTAATGAATTTTATATAAACTAGAAAGGTCAAATTGATTTTATACCTTGTATGCCAAAATATTTCTATCTTAC
Source organism: Apodemus agrarius (assembly GCA_964023405.1). Lineage (NCBI taxonomy): Eukaryota > Metazoa > Chordata > Mammalia > Rodentia > Muridae > Apodemus > Apodemus agrarius. Next base: position 5,683,959 of record OZ030012.1, on the reverse strand, counting down.
CATTTCTGTTTTCAAAATCATCATGTTACACATGCTTAGGAAGAAGGCACCTTTCGCCTTGCTTTTCTTGTGCGTTTGAGACTAAGTACAAATATTCTCCGAATCTAACATCTTATAACCATGATTCTACAGGATGCAAGGCTAAGTGCCGATGACTCAGAAAGATAACTCTGGTCTGGTCGGTATGACTTCAATGGAAAGAAAGAAATAGAGCATTTGTGAGTGGGTGAAGCAATCACCACTATAATTCTGCTCAGAGTCAAGAGCCTGCATTGGATGGGGAAGCTGGGAGCAGAAAGGACCAGGATGCAAGCCCCCTTCAGAGGAAGCACGCAGGGATTTTGTGGCTCCCAGCAGTTCAGCGTGGTTGTCTACCTGCCCAGTCATGAGAGGTAGCTAAAAACAGGTAAAACATACTTTGAGAACATTTCCAGAAATGGTTAGTGTCAGAAAGCAAAGTGGGGAAGATCTCTATGACACCATCTAATAGACCAGTCTGGATGCAATTCAGAAAGTATAAAGAAGGGAATTCTCAAGGCACCTCTCATCTTCGCCAGCACATATGGTTTTGTTGCTCTTGTCCCCCACGGAGATCATCCAGATTCATCAGCTTTTGAACATAGACTTGTACCAGCAACTTTAGGACCCATTCCGGGGACCCCCTCCTCACCCCCGCTCCCTCTAGTGCTGAGGCTTCAGCTTCTTTTTCCTCACTTTCCAGTCTGTAGCTGGTCACGATGGGACTGTTCAGCTTCTGCTTGTGCAAGTCAATCCGAAAAGCTATCACAAGCTCTAGACAGAGCGAGATGGTTAGAAACATATCACTGGTATCACTAGTAGCGTTAGGGGACCGGCTGTAGTAGTCCTGACCAGCATTAGTTAACCAGTTCTAGGCTGATAGCTCATTGCCAGTAAGTCTTCCATAACGGTGATGATGTGTGATCAGATTCAAGGCAAGATCTACCACCTACATGGCTTTCCTTAAGCCACATCATGCTTGGACATGGGAGGGGGAACCCACTCTGTAAACACAGATGCTGATATTCAGAAAAGCTAATTTCCCTATGACTGGAAACTGACAAAACCAGAATGGGGTCATTGGACAGAGCTGAAACCGGGGTCCAATTGGCCTGTCGTCCTTTGTCAGAATCTCTACTTCAAATCTCATTTGCATAATCCCTTTAAATTAAAAGACAGCCCTGTTAGTAAAAATATTCTGCAGTTAGTTGGAGAGGAAGAATAGTTTCTATCTTCTATAGCACAGCATGATAACTGTGATAAATTTGTATTTCAATATGGATAAAAGAGAGAATTTTAAATGTGACTACTACAAAGAACTGATAAATGTTTGAAGTGACTGATAGACTATTACCTTGATCTATTCAAAACACATTGTATATGTGAACTGAAAATTCATGCTATTCCTGGAAATATATATATAGTTGTGCATTAATTAATATAAAAGTATTTCTTGAAGATCATTCTGTACCTGAGTGATTGAAAACTGACAAACCTTGCTGCTGTGATGCCAGAGGTACCCATGGTTGTCAGCGTCTGAAGGGAAGAAGTCACACCCTGGTCTGGAAGAGCTCTGAGCCCAGCCAATAGGACATGACATCACCAAGTGGCACCAACCCTCTTAACCAATCCTAGCTGCTCTGTAGAAAAACAAAACAAAACAAACAAAAAACACAAACAAAAACAAAAACCGGCTCTGTCGCTTCCCAGTATACTGACGTGGCAGAGAAAACCCATTAAGATGTAAGAGCTGAGCAGAGCACGCTGAGGTAATAAGTGGTCAAAGCAGCTGCATAGAACTGTGAATACTCTTCTGTGGAAAAGGGCCATTAGCCCTGGTGCTGGAAAGGCCTGCTGCAGCACTGTAGGGGAGTACCAGGACAGAGGAGTGGGAGGGGCGAATGGGAGTACCAGGACAGAGGAGTGGGAGGGGCGATTGGGAGTACCAGGACAGAGGAGTGGGAGGGGCGATTGGGAGTACCAGGACAGAGGAGTGGGAGGGGCGATTGGGAGTACCAGGACAGAGGAGTGGGAGGGGCGAATGGGAGTACCAGGACAGAGGAATGGGAGGGGCGTTTGGGAGTACCAGGACAGAGGAGTGGGAGGGGCGATTCGGGAGTACCAGGACTGAGGAGTGGGAGGGGCGATTGGGAGTACCAGGACAGAGGAGTGGGAGGGGCGATTGGGAGTACCAGGACAGAGGAGTGGGAGGGGCGATTCGGGAGTACCAGGACAGAGGAGTGGGAGGGGCGATTGGGAGTACCAGGACAGAGGAGTGGGAGGGGCGATTGGGAGTACCAGGACAGAGGAGTGGGAGGGGCGATTGGGAGTACCAGGACAGAGGAGTGGGAGGGGCGATTGGGAGTACCAGGACAGAGGAATGGGAGGGGCGATTGGGAGTACCAGGACAGAGGAATGGGAGGGGCGAATGGGGAACAGGCAGAGGGAAGAGGGCTTATGGGACTTATGGGGAGGGGGGAACTGGGAAAGGGAAAATCATTTGGAATGTAAACAAAGAATATAGAAAATAAAAATTACAGTAAAAAACAAAACAAAACAAAAAAAGGGGGCCCATTAATTTTTGTTCTATGTTTGCTAAGTCACATATTCACTGGTTTTGATCCCCTCGTGGTAAAGTTGAAATTTCTAGTGGAGGCATCTAGTATTCCCAGGGAAGTTTTGCTTTGCCTTTTTTTTTTTTTTTTTTTTTTTTTTTTTTTTTTATCACTAAGAAGAGCAGTGGGTAGATTTTGGGGTAGAAAGTAGCCATCACTATACATTTTAAATAATTAGTGTAATTGTATTTCATGTGGAGTATTGGAATCAAATGATGCAAATTTAAATTAAAAACAATAAATTCAAAAGCTGGGCACAGTGGCATGTAACTGTATTCTTGGCATTTGCAAGGCAGAGTTTAAGATCAGCCATGATTACTGTTTATAAAAACAGAAGGGAGGGGAGGGGGAAGAGAAGGAAGAAAGGAAGGAAAAAAGAAAGGAAGGAAGGAAGGTAGAGAGAGAAGGAGGGAGGGAGGAGCTTAGCCCACTCAGGTCACTACTGTACAATGTGGTAACACCAGGAAATAACAATAAGGGTAAATAAATAAATAAATAACAACACAGATAAATAACAATGCAATGTATGTCTGAAAATTGCCACAGAGCAAATTATATTTTTTTTCACTACAGAAACTATAACTGTGAGATAAGGCATGTGTTAATTAGCTCAATTTGGTCATTCCACAATATATATTTCAAAGAACTATGGTGTATTTGTATGTTCTATATAAATCTAGTTTTGTCCAGTGATTAAGGCACTGTAAGGGATTTAATTTGCTCACAGTTCCATGTAATCCATGCATGAATGAGCTCAGATCTGTCCTTCACCTGAAGCAGCTTTTCCTTAGTATCAGACTCTGGCTACTCTGCTCAAATTTTTATTGTTATTATTTTAATTACCATCAAAAGTAGCAAGTTTCATTATAGCATTTGAATACATAATTGGTTTTGTTGCTCCTCTTATATCTTTCCTCTCCCCGACCTTGTGTCCTTCAACCTTGGTGTCCCCCCTCCAACTCCCCTGCAGTCTACACCCCTACCCTACCCGTCCTCAAGCCTGTCCTCTCCCTACACTTATAACCACATTCATATCCATGCAGATTAGAAGCCAGAGCCTATGTGAGAGATCACATTTGCATTTGTCTCTCTCAGATTGGGTTGCCACACTCAACGCCTTAGCTTTCTTCAAACATGACCACTTACTCCCTTTGCAAAGTTACACTTCCCACAGCTCTCTTAGGTCATGTCTCTGTTTAGCTCATATATCTTCCATGCTTAATGGCCCCCAAACTCCACTCTGTACATATGGGTAAGACAATTGTTTATGCAAATATTGGGCATGATTGACCTGAAATCCTTTTTAACCCTTGACTTTCTGTGCTTCAAAAGGCTACAGAAGACTGGGGTGAACTTTCCTGAATCAACCCTCACTTCCTGAATTCAGCCAATGAATTCCCAGCAACTCTGGAGATTGGGATTGAGGGCAGACTAAGAAGAAAGAAGTGAAAGCATCTCTCTCCCTCATTGTGCCTTTGTCAAGCACTCCATCTCCAACACCCATCCCTCATACTCTCATCCTGCTCTTGTTTTACAGTGACTGACTGTGCCTGGGGACTCTTTCTCTCTCCTCCAGGCAAAGGGAGGAGTGGCTTCTTGCTGCTGGCACACTCTGGTGCCTCCTCTCCCGATATGGTCTGTGTAGATTCCCCACTACTGCAGTAACAGTGTACTTTGCAGAATTATAAATGTGTTTTCTATTTCAAATATTCATAGTGGCATCTGTTTACCTACTAGGGCAAAAAGAGGCACTTTGTTCAAAAATGGGAGTATCACATGTACAAGGCACTGGACCGTTGACATTGATCTTATTACATCCTCATACGAGTTTAAAGGTGCAACGGTTTTAATCCATATTAAAACTGTGCGAAAGTCAAGTTTTCACCTGTGCAAGCCTCAGAACCACACAACCGATGACAGAGGCCAGATGGGAACTACGCTTCCCCCTCCACCTCGTTCGCTGTCACTTGCTTATTCCCCAACACTATTAGATCATAAGCTCTTTGAGGTTCAGAACGACATGAGGATTCTTTATTTTCCCCCTCATATCTAACACCATGAGGGACTGGTTAGCTGCTTGATGTGATAACAGGCAGCTTTACAGGATATGGAGGCACCTAGAGGGCATGTGAACATGTCCGGAGGAGAGTTTCTAGTTTGAGTTTACTACGCTGGGAAGACCCACACTAAACGCGGACAGTGCCGCTCCACAGGCTGTGGTTCTGGACTAAATAATAAGGAAAGGGGATCTGGACAGAAGCACTCATCACTCCTCATTTCCTGACTATGGGCAAGCAGCTGCTCTGAGCTCCGCCACCCTGTGCTCCCCCATCGTGATGGCCTGCCCCCTCCCACTGTAAGCTAAAGCAGACTCCGCAGCCACTAAGTGGCTTTGTTCTGCCATAGCAATGAGGAAAAACAGCAGGGACAAGTAGAGTTTCAATAATTCTGATTGATGCTTACTTGCATAACACGTATTTAGTCATACAAAAACTTTTCAGAGCAAACTTTGACCCTTTCTTCTATTTTCTTTCATCCTAGAGTATTTCCTCGTCCTGTCCGATGTAGGACAGAGAGGAGACAATTGTCAGGAGAGATGAGGAACCACAAGGTAGGAATGGTTGACCTAGGAAAGTCAGGCACAGCAAATTCTTGAAGTTCAAGAAATAAAGTTTGGGTTTTGGAGGAATAAAACACAGACAAGAAAGGGTACAGTCAGTGAGAGCCATGTCATGGATAATCTATGACACAAACTATGGTGTGCTCAGAATAGGGCAAGGCTGGGCGGGAATGAGGGAGGAATGCAAGGCCAAGCCAGCTGGCTTGGGGGCAGTACAGGATGATGGATGGAGTCCTAAGACCTAGGGGAGAGAGGGAGAGAAATGGAGGGAGAGGGAGAGGGAGAGAGGGGGGCTGAGATCCAGAGGACTGCATAGACTAGATCCTCTGTGGAAAGTCATTTATTTGTGTCACTAAAATTCACACTGAAGAGCTGAACTCCTTCTAGCCCATGTGTGTAAAGTCACACAAACCCCTCTGAACCACAGACAAGAAGGCAAGCTAGGCAGCCCAGCCTCTGTGCAACAGGACAACCATTCATGTCCAAGCTGTCTTGTAGACAGACCAAAGAGAGGGGACAGAGAGCACCCACTCACCTGGGAACTAACTAAACTTCTAGATTTGGTCTCCTTTTCTGGAGAAATGTGTTAGTTCCATGGAGAATCCCACAGGCTTTCACATTCTTCTTGTTGACACAAAACTGGGGGTGAAAAGTATGCTCCACCACAGTCAAGGGAGATCACTGGTGCCATTAGGACCAACTTCTAATAACTTCTCATAGGCACTGGCTTTTGTTTCCTCATCAGTAACTCTAGCCCTAGGTTGGAGATGGCTCAGTCATGCTTATTTTGCAAGCATTAAGATGTAGCTTTATCCTCAGAACTCACCGAAACAAGCTGGGCAAGGTAGCACACCCGTCCAACGACAGTGCTGGGAAAGTGTACACAGCTGTATCCCTGAGGTGAGCTGGACAGCGACACTCAGCCTCACCAAATCAATGAGTTTCTGGCAAAATGGGGTCTTAGAATAAGGTGGTCAGTTTCCTGAGAGATGTGACCTGAAGTTTGGCTGCTGGCTTCTGCACACACACACACACACACACACACACACACACACACACACACACAGGTGGAGAGGCAGTAGGGCACTCAAAAATTGAACTGAAGAAGAGTCCAGAGGACCTAGTGTCACAAAGACATGTGAGGACAGGACGTGATGGAGAGATCAACAGAATCAAATCCAGCAGCTAAGGTTGGTAAGGGGAGGCACGAATGGACCTGGTAAGACATGTTCCTGGAAATCCTTAGAGATTAGCAGCATGGAAAAACAACGAGCTGGAGATCAGGCTAGTCTAGAAGATTATCGGCAGTAAGACAGGACTTGGGGAAGTAAGCTCTGCTCAGTGAGGCCCTAAGCCCCACGGGAGGATAACTGGTGCCGACGACAAGGAGCAGCAGGATGCGGGGAGGGAGGGCTACTCTGGTTGCTCCGCCCGTCCACTGGCTCTTTGCCACTTCACCTCCAGTGTTGGCTTTTTATCCTCTCTACTCCTGCATAAATGATTTCTCCCGTTAAGTCACCGCTCCTTGACATGGCAAGGCTATTTTCACCAAACCCCTCTAAATCATTTACAGAAACTCATGGGAGATGTGCCTGAAGTGCGCAAACAAGTTATCCATGCATCTGAGAATACACTCAACCACAGACCCAGCGCAGGCCACCAGCACCATCCCTGCAAACTTGTTTACAAGTTTCTGCTGGTGACAATGGTCATGGCGGAGACACTCACTCTGCCCGGGGTTCTGGAACTTGCAGCTTTAGCCAAGCAGAGATTTGAACAGTTTGTTGGGGTTCTTTTTGGGGGGGAGGGTGATCGGGGAGATAGTCTACCTACATTCATTTTCCCTGGTTATTCATTAAACGATGAAGTGTGACAACTGTTTTTATAGCATGTGCACTGTATTTGGCTCTATAGAAATTTAGAGATGACTGAACAAACATGGGAAACATACACAGAGCATGAGAAAAAGCTCCCTCTGTAGCAAACGTGAACATGTAAATGAGTCTCTGTAAAGACTTGCAATCGCCCGCTCAGCAGCACGTGAAGATCACATTCACGCTATCAGGGCTGTAGCTGGCACTTCAGGGATGGGCCGAGTACGTGGAGTGGGGTGCAAGGCCATTGGCAAACACTTTTGCACAACAAACTTGTGTATCTGAGGATTTTAGTATCTGTCGGAGGTCTAAAACAAACACTCCATGGGAATCAAGGGAGGATGGTGATTCCTATGTAGGTATAGAGCTTGGGTTCTTAGCCTGTGGGTTCTGATCCCTTTGGGGGTCACATATCAGATTACGATTCATAACAGTAGCAAAATCCAGATAGGAAATAGCAATAAAATATTTTTATGATTGGAGTCACAACATTAAGAAGTTTGAGAGCCACTGTTATAGAGCACATAACTGATATTTGGCTTTTAGAATCTCATGTGAGAATTCCTCACATAGTAAGGACAAGCTCTGTTGGCAAACGACTTTGACATTGCTCAAGGTGTAGTGTAAGGCTTCAACGGGGGCTGGAGGCTGCGAGGGTGTATATTACGAGAGTATACATTACTGAGGTAAAATCTGGGAGGAAGGCAGCACACACCAATGATGGTGACTGTGAGGCTGAGAGAGGCAGGGAAGGGAAGGAGAGGGAGAGAGAGAACACTCCCTTCTCCACAGCTCCAGATTTGCACCTGAAAATGAAGTTAAAGGGAACGCCCACTGTCATCTCTCTCCTCCCAGATGTTTATCTCTGGGATACGTGAGGCTAATGTCCTTTATCCTTCTTACAAATTCTTCAAAAAATTTTAAAAATTTTCCTGATGCATTTATGTGCAGGCAAAGAGGCTGACAGAAGTAAGCAGGCAAGTGGGGGGAATTTTATTGAAGAAATGTCTACGTTCGCACCAAGCACTGTCTTCCTGGTATGTCTGGATTTGAACATGTAAACACTGACTATATAGAAGACGTCACTCATTCAAGCACATGCTCACTTGATGCCCTAGAATGTGATAAGAAAATGTGTTCTGAACATGCTCTATGCCCGCACACTCCTAGAATTAGAAAATGATTAGACTAGATTATAACATGCAGATGGATTTTATGTACTGAGATGTCATTGTAAGAGTAGGCATAAGTGTTCATCACACAAGTCTGAGGAGTCAGAACCAGGCATAAAAGCAAGATCACTGAAAGGTGTGCTGCAAAGTTCCAGCACAGACCACCTTCCCCTGACCAGACTATGGAGGAAATGTCCTCTCCTTTAAGAACACATTCTCTTGCAATTTTCTGGGAAACAGAAATCCTTGTGATATTGTCCAAGATTACTTTGCACGGCACTCACAATGAGCAGGCTCTGTGTGGACCTACATGGGCAGCAAGCAGACATTCTGAGACACCTGGGCTCTGAGACGTGATTGGGTCAGGGCCTTGAGGTGGTCAGATCCTGGGAGCCTGGCTCATGCATGCTTACTGAAATCCACAAAATACTGGCCCTGGCCAGAGAAATGCTGCTCCAGCAATGGGAGATGTGCAGCAGGGACGTAATCATCTGTGAAGCAACGTAGGAAGCCCAGACATAGTCCACACTGCATGCTTGTCAGCCTGGAAGGCCCGAGACCTTTTGTGTGATACTCCCCTGTGGGGAGACTGTGAAGAGATTTCCCATGCTGCCTCACAGAGCCTGAGCTCTGATACTCAAATTTTAATTTCTTAACGTGTATTAAAGGTCGTTGTATCGAGAGGTTTGTGATATTTATATGATAAAAAGCTCTTGGTTCAGCTCTAGAGACTCATGCACTGAATACTCAAGAGGCTGCGGCCGGCCGTGTAGACGATGAATACTCTTACAAATAATTCTGTTCTGGTGATCTTGTTGTGTCTCGCTGTGTCACTGTGTGAATTCCACCTTATAGAGGAGGAAAGGAACCCTGTGGGGCTCAGATCAGATGTCCAGCTCAAGACCGGCTAGATAAGTCCCTGAGAATGAGACTTCTGATTTCACTCTGCTCTCTGCTAGAACAGGTATCCCTTACCAGCCACAGCTAGTTAGAGAAATGTGGCCTTTTATTGTGTAACTGTGACAGAGCTTTGCAGGAAAGGGGATGGAGGTGGGAGGAAGGGAAGGGAGGAGCGTGACTGGTCAGTATGCCCTATGGGCATGTGTGAAACCTTTCAAGAACAAATTCAGTCAATGAGCAAAAACAAAGGCTTTCTACGTTGGTCCTGGCATGTTTTGTGGTCAACCAAAGTAGCAGTGGGCAGGGGACACGGACTTCATCACCTGGAATTAGGTTGGCCTCTGACAAGAGTGATGTCAGAGGGTATATGGCAGTGCAGTAAGGACCGTAATGGTGACTTTGTCGCTGGTACCATACAGCTCTGCGTGCTGCCTTTTACCCTCATAGCCAAGCCCGAAGGAAGGAATTATTGTGAGCAGCTACAGATTGTTAAATTGAGCTTTTCAAAGGTGAGCAGTTTATCTAAGGTGAAGCCCATCAAATGTCTCACAGTGTTTGAGTATAAAGCTGATGTCCCTTTCAGCAAATCCCCTGCAGCCAATGGCACAGTATTCCTTAGTTTCTTCCTCCATAATTTCAAGAAACAGATTTACCACAGCACAACTCAAGAGAGAGAGAAAGAGAGAGAGAGAGAGAGAGAGAGAGAGAGAGACAGAGAGACAGAGAGACAGAGAGACAGAGAGACAGAGAGACAGAGAGACAGAGAGACAGAGAGACAGAGAGAGAGAGATTGGTGCAGAAAGAGTACACAGAATAAGAGGACACACCAGAGAACTACTGTCCTCTGTTTTGTTTATTTGTGAAAACAGAAGCCAAGAGAAGAGAAAGACAGACAGGTGCCTTATCGCTGAGTGACATCTGCAGGCAGCTCAGTGACATTAGGATCGGGTATTTCATGTGTTACAACTTTAGTGGGAATTGTACTGTATGTGGAAAGTATCACTATCCCAACAGAGCAAGTGGTAATGAGGGTGGCAGGTCACAGCCTTGACCAGAGACAAATGATACTCCCTAGACCCTCTATTTCCTAGTCAGAAAATAGGAAAGACCTGGTGTGTTATAGCCCCACTGGTCAATCATTCTATCCATACACACATAAGCATACACACAGGCGCACATACATACACATACTGACCCACACATGCATACATATGTACACGCATAATATAACCTTCATCCACAAATCCATTCATACTTTCACCCGTTCATCTTTATTCAGCAGATACTATGTACTAAACTCTGTTAAGATCAAGTGTTGAAAACTCAAATAAGACACAGACGTGACTTAAAGACGCTCATTGTCTTGCTGGAAGCTACATACTGAGCCCCAAGTGTTTTGATAGGCACGTGGGTACTAAGGGACCCAAGAACAGAGGGATTTTAATCAACACAGGAGTCAGATGAGGCTGAGGCTTCCTGAGGAGCAGGCTGTGAGCTATGCTGGAAGATAATGTTTGCCAGAGCTTTCGTTCTGGAATAACAAGTGAGGCCATTTTCTCAGCTGTTGTGAGGGAGACAGGAATGCTGGGTGGCTTCATTACCAGCTACCAGATCTGAGTGATACAATCATAGGCTTTCACATTCAATTGCTGTTCTTATTCTGTTACTTTTGTCTTAGAAATGCTATCTAACCATTCTGTTGTACATTAACAGCAGCTGCTTGTCACTACTTCTAAATAGAAAATAACACAATTGTTATCCATTCTTTTCTCACTATGGACAGAGTGAAGCATCACCAAGACAGAAATAATGCGGAGAATGAGGTTGGATCCTGTCAGGTCTCATTTAATTTCTTCTCATTGCAAAACTTAGCACAAAGCTTTAGAATCTAAAAAGGATTCCTAAATTTTTTCTCCTTGAAGTACAGTAATTTTGTCAGTCCAGTGCTAACTAATACTGCGCACATTAATATTGAGATACTTTCTCGGGCATAAGAAATCATTAAGTAAGAGTATAAATATCTCACCAAGACTTCTGAATCCTGTGTAGATTATTAAAACAATTTTCTTTGTTAGAATGAATGTGTATGGACATTTGGAGTTTTATTTTCAAACTTATTGAGCAAAAGGATATTTTACACTATTAAAAAGAAGTTAATCATATCTTTCAAGAACTTCCTAGGCAAATGTTCTCTGTAAGTCTCTATGCTGCATGTAGATGTGCACATAAATGTTAAATTAAAACTCAGTCCCAAGCTTTGAGAGCTTTGAGAGCTTCAAGAGTTAGATGTATGGGAAAGCAGGCAGTAAACCAACAGTCAGTTAGCAAGGCGTGGGGAATCATGCTGAGCAATGAGAAAGTAGCACAGGAGAGAGACCGAGTGCAAGAGTCCAGGGGCTGCAGAGAAGACTCGGGGGCTAAGAGTTCACACCGCCCTTGCGAAGGACCCAAGTTCAGCTCACAAAACCCACAGCACGTGACTCAGGACCACATGAACTCCAGTTTCAAGGGATCCAAGATCTTTTTCTGGTTTCCTTAGGTACCTACACTCACATGCATAAACCTACACAGACACACAGACACAGACACAGACACAGGCACAGGCACAGGCACAGGCACAGGCACAGACACAGGCACAGGCACAGGCACAGACAAATAAATAAAACTAAAATAAAGTACTTGAAATATGGTTCAATATAAATAAATAAAATCTATAGGGATAAAGGTCATCAGAGAAGGTGACATTGAGCTGTATTTAAAATCAGGAAAAGCCTTTGCCATAAAAACAAAGTAGAAAAGCCCCAACTAGACATAGCAGAATGTGTAAGGACACAGGGAGAGAGCAGTCAGGCAGAATCTGAGAAAGACAAGTAAGTAGGGCTGGGGGCAGGAGGAGCTGCACAGGTCGGGGAAAGATTTACGTTACTGTCAGGCTTGTGGTCCTGGAGCACATACTGTGTGAACAGTGTTCATCATCACCATGGATGGTCACAGGATGAGCAGCTAAATGGACAGGAAGGAAGTTGCAACAGGGAGGGTGATTTGAATTTGGATTTGAATGATAGAGCAGGCTGTGGGCCAGGACATTAGCAGTGATGTCACTCAGGATTCTCGGAGTGCAGAGGAAGAGCATGCATGTCTGCCTCCTCTGTCAGGGGAAGCAGTGTTGCTTGGACAATGGCAATCCAGTAGGACCTTACTCCTAAATCCTTGAAACTCGTTTCTAACCCCTGAAGATCAGTCATGGTCTGGTGGTGGTGGTGGTGGTGGTGGTGGTGGTGGTGGTGGTGGTGGTGGTGGTGGTGGTGGTGGTGGTGGTGGTAATGGTGGTGGTGGTGGTGGTGGTGGTGGTGGTGGTGGTGGTAATGGTGGTGGTGGTAATGGTGGTGGTGGTGGTGATGGTGGTGGTGGTGGTGGTGGTGGTGGTGGTGGTGGTGGTAATGGTGGTGGTGGTGGTAATGGTGGTGGTGGTGGTGGTGGTGGTGGTGGTGGTGGTGGTGGAGGTGGTGGTGGTGGTGGTGGTAATGGTGGTGGTGGTGGTAATGGTGGTGGTGGTGGTGGTGGTAATGGTGGTGGTGGTAATGGTGGTGGTGGTAGTAATGGTGGTGGTGGTGGTAATGGTGGTGGTGGTGGTAATGGTGGTGGTGGTGGTGATGGTGGTGGTGGTAATGGTGGTGGTGGTGGTAATGGTGGTGGTGGTGGTAATGGTGGTGGTGGTGGTGGTGGTGGTAATGGTGGTGGTGGTGGTAATGGTGGTGGTGGTGGTGGTGGTGGTAATGGTGGTGGTGGTGGTGGTGGTGGTGGTGGTGGTGGTGGTAATGGTGGTCTGCATTCACTCCCTCCTCACCCTGCTTCACAGGGCTAAGAGTCCTACCCTGCCTGGCTTTCTTTCTCTGCGTAAGACCTTGCCTGCATCTGTCTCTCTTTTGTGTCTCACCTTGCTAAGGACAGGGAAGCACTATCCATACCCAGCAACAATCAGGGGAAGGTCATACAGCACATGTGATATTACGCAGGCGTGACACACAGTAACATAAGTTTGTTAGTCTTATTGTTATTCTGATGTCTGCCTCAACTCTTGTCCTCAAAGTCGCGATCCTAGCATCCTCACTGAATGTCTGTTTGCCAGTCTGCACACGATTTTAATGTGGGAGCACCATCACATCCTAGCATCCTACCTGGATGGGTGTGTGTCAGTCCTCACTATTTTAATGTGGGAGCACCATCACATCTTAGCATCCTAACTGGATGGGTGTGTGTAGGTCCTCACTATTTTAATGTGGGAGCACCATCACATCCGAGCATCCTAACTGGATGGGTGTGTCGGTCCTCACTATTCTAATGTGGGAGCACCATCACATCCTAGCATCCTAACTGGATGGGTGTGTGTAGGTCCTCACTATTTTAATGTGGGAGCACCATCACATCCTAGCATCCTAACTGGATGGGTGTGTCGGTCCTCACTATTCTAATGTGGGAGCACCATCACATCCTAGCATCCTAACTGGATGGGTGTGTCGGTCCTCACTATTTTAATGTGGGAGCACCATCACATCTTAGCATCCTAACTGGATGGGTGTGTGTCGGTCCTCACTATTCTAATGTGGGAGCACCATCACATCCTAGCATCCTAACTGGATGGGTGTGTGTAGGTCCTCACTATTTTAATGTGGGAGCACCATCACATCCGAGCACCCTAACTGGATGGGTGTGTCGGTCCTCACTATTCTAATGTGGGAGCACCATCACATCCGAGCATCCTAACTGGATGGGTGTGTCGGTCCTCACTATTCTAATGTGGGAGCACCATCACATCCGAGCATCCTAACTGGATGGGTGTGTCGGTCCTCACTATTCTAATGTGGGAGCACCATCACATCCGAGCACCCTAACTGGATGGGTGTGTCGGTCCTCACTATTCTAATGTGAGGAGCACCATCACATCCGAGCACCCTAACTGGATGGGTGTGCCGGTCCTCACTATTCTAATGTGGGAGCACCATCACATCCGAGCACCCTAACTGGATGGGTGTGTCGGTCCTCACTATTTTAATGTGGGAGCAGTAATTCTGCCAGTTTGTCCTCTCACCCCATGTTCCCCTCCTCTACCTTCTGGCATGCTTTTATCCTTGAACAATTCATGTCACCTTTATGAACATGGCATTTGATACATGAGTAGTTATCAATAAATAAGTGTGGAATTAATTTAAATGAAATTTAATAATTATTAAATTATTCATTTAAATTAATGTCTTCATCAGGACATTGAGAAACACTGAATTTTCTTTGGAGAGCAGGATACTTTAGTACATAAGGATTACTATGTCTGACCAATGGTAACATTCAGGAGAGGAAGTGGCCTGTACCCATGTGTAAAATATATTGCACCTCAAGCCGTCTTTCTTAAGATAAATTGAATTAGCCTAATTTTATTTACAATAAATTATTTGATTGGTCTTATTTTCTGCTAATTCATAAAATCAAAATGGGAAGAGACAAAAAAGGGGATGGATGGATGGATGGACAGATGGACGGACAGACAGATGGATGAGGATCCTGGCTTATCTACCATTACAAGTAGTTCAATCTGGTTGGGTAAAAGATGTGCGGAACTCTTTCATGGATCTGGTATCAGTGAGAAACAAAGAGGCATTCAGGTTCCACAGCTGTAGTAAACTGAAGCGAGTGGCCTATTTAGAGTAACACAGCAATCATCATTATAGCTCAGTAAGGACCTCTTTGAAAACACTGCTTTCTCATCGCCGTCTTTGTGTGCCGGGGCAGCAGCACCCGAGCTGACAATAGGAACAGCCCGTCAGCTCCTGCGTGCCCCGCCGCTGTGGCGCTACAGAGTGGAATGGTATTTCTGGCTCCTCCATTCACAGACAGAGCTGTAAGTGGACTTGCCCCATCTGCTTCGCTTGTTGATCCGTTCACGGACGGACTCGCTGATGAACTTGCTCATTCATGGATTTAGATGTGCTCTGAAGAGAAGAGACCGAATCGTCTTTCAACCAGTGAATCTTGATCACAGAAGCCCAGCACCACCACGTGGCAGCATGTCCGCCCCCCGGGGTCCCTGGCTCCTTCCCTGCTGCCACTCAGCGTGGGTCCCTAATGGCGCCTGCCTGCAGCATGTGCTCACGGTCTGACTAATATTAGAGTGGGTTCTGCGGCATCGCACGCCTTTTCCTGGAAGACATGAACACAAGTCTATTCACACCAGGCAGGACACCAAAATCAGATAAGATAAACGATTCCACCCGGACTAGCTTGCTGGGTCTATCAGCTTTTTTACAGACGCACACGTCACTCAAAGGCAGTAGTAACACAAAAACGCGATAGGAGCTCAGGCGGTGAGAGGACAGCTATCCCTGCAGCTCCCTACATATCTTGCAGTCAGCTCTACTGAGGAGTGTCCTCTTCCCCAGAATTTACTCCTTATATAGCTTCAGAGAGGGACTTTGTGAGCTGTGTAAATTTCCTGTGAGTTCTTAAAACTTTCTTGTAAGCTTGATGGATCTATTTCCTCCACCATATCCCTTTGTGAGGGAATATTTCAGTCTGGAGGAAACAGGGACACTTACCTAGAAAACAGATTCCAGGCAAGGGAGGTGACTGAGTCAGGAAACAGTCTCTAGCACTAACTCAGCGGGCACACAGGGGCCAGACCACAGTGCTCCCTACAAGTGGCCTCTGGCCTTCACCTCTGTCCACTGCAACACTTAGAAACACTACAGCCAAACTTCCTGTATTCACCCAGCAGCAGCCACAAAACTGGAAAGCCCCAAAGCCACACCTTTAGATTTTAGCAACCGTGTGCATTGTCAGTTTAGACAGACCTCTTTTCCCTATTGGAGACCCTGGCCCCGTTGGAGTCAGATTACCATGCTTTGACTAGGAATGACTCCAATGGATTCGTGCGTTTGAATGCCTAGCCATGGGGGATAGCAATTAACAGGAGGTGTGACCTTGTTGGAGGAAATATGTCAATCCGGGAGGAGTGGGGACTGTGAGGTCTTATGTCCTTCTGCTGCCTTTGGATGTAGAACTCTCAGCTTCTCCAACACCAAGCCTGCCCGCACGCTGCCATGCTTCCCGCCATGATGATAGTGGAGACTGAACCTCTGAAACTGTAAGCCAGCCCCAATTCAAAGTTTTTTATTTAATTTTAGTTTTTACTTATTCACTTTACATCCCTCTCACTGTCCCCCTCCTGGCCACCCCCTCCCACAATCCTTCTTCTACCCCCTCCCCTTCTCCTCTGAGTGTGTGGGGTCTCCTGGCTATCACACTACCGACCTTGGCACTTAAGTCCCTTCAAGACTAAGTGCATCCTCTCCCACTGAGGCCAGACAAGGCAGCCCAGCTAAGGAGAACATATCCCACACACAGCTTTAGAGATAGTTTCTATTCCATTCATTCGGGACCCACATGAAGACCGAGCAGACACCTACTGTGTATTTTTTGTTAGATATTTGCTTTACTTACATTTGGAATGTTAACCGCTTTCCCAGGTACCCCTCTGAAAACCCCCTGTCCCATCCCCATCCCCCTGCTAAACCCTCCCCACAGTTTTCTGACTTTTATTCCCCTATTATGGGGAACTGAGCCTTCACAGGTCTCTCCTCTCATCGATGTCTGAAATGGTCATCTTCTGCTACATATGTAGCTGGACCTGTGGGACCTTCCGTGTGCACTCTTTGGTTGGTCGTTTATTCCCTGGGAGCTCTGGAGTACTGGTTAGTCCATAATACTGTTCCTCCTGCGGATCTGCAAATCTCTCTAACTCCTTGGGTCCTCTCTCTAGCTGCTCCACTAGAATGCTCTTCTCATTCCATTGGTTACTTGACACTTTTCCCTTACTGCTTTTAGTATTCTTTCCTTGTTTAGTACATTTGGTGTCTTAATTGTTATGCGACGGGAGGAATTTCTTTTCTGGCCCAAACTATTTGGAGTTCTGTTGGTTTCTTGTATGTTCATTGGCATCTCTTTCTTTAGCTTAGGGAAGTTTTCTTCTATAATTTTGTTGAAGACATTTACTGGCCCTTTAAGTCGGAAATCTTCGCTCTCTTCTCACCTATAATCCTTAGGTTTGGTCTTCCCATTTTGTCCTGGATTTCCTGGATGTTCTGGTGCTTTTCACATTTTTCATTTTGACTGTTGTTTCAATGCTTTCTATGGTATCTTCTGCATCTGAGATTCTCTCTTCTATCTCTTGTATTCTGTTGGTGACGCTTTCATCCATGACTCCTGACTTCTTTGCTAGGTTTTCTATGTCCAGAGTTGTTTCCCTTTGTGATTTCTTTATTGTTTCTACCTCCATTTTTAGATCCTGGATGGTTTTGTTGTACTTTCCTGTAGTTCTTTAAGGGTGTCTCCCTTTATTTGTGGTCTCCTGTGTTTCTTTAAGGGAGTTATCTATGTCCTTGTTGAAGATCTCTATCAGCATCATGAGCTGTGGTTTTAAATCAAAATCTTGCTTTTCCGGTGTGTTGAGGTATCTAGGACTTGCTGTTTTGGGAGAATTGGGTTCAGATGGTGCCATATTGCCTTGATTTCTGTTGGTAACATTCCTACGTTTGCCTTTTGCCATCTGGTTATCTCTGGTATTAATTGGTCCTGCTGTCTGGCAGGTGCTTGTCCCTCCTGTGGGCCTGCAAGCCCGTCTCAGCACCCCTGGGTAACTGGCTCTCTCCTGTGGCACTGCCGAGCTCCTCGGTGCAGGTAGAGCCTGGACTGACTCTGTCCCAGCTACTCTGCCACTCCTGTGTTCCCTGGCTCTTGGCTATACCTGCCTGCTAGGTCGCCGGAATTGAAGATGGTGGTGGCCTGACCTCCAAAGCCAGGAGTCAGCTTGCTCCCTGCAGAGCGGTACTCCCCTGGCAGGATCCGTGCACAGAGTACCATGGAGCTGCCCATACCCTGGGTGCTGGAGGAGCTAGGATAGACCCAGCTGTTCTGCGACTCCTGGTTCCTGCCTCTGGCCTGTACCTGCTGCTCAGTTACCAGAGAGAAGATGGCAGCAGCTCGACCTCCAAAGCTAGACGTCAACTCACTCCCATCTACTACGTATTATTGTAGGGCCTAGTCCAGTCTATGTATGTTCTTTATTTGATGGTTCAGACTCTGAGAGCCCCAAGGATCTAGGTTAGTTGACTCTGTTGGTCTTTCTGTGAAGTTCCTATCCCCTTTGGGTCCCAGGCTCCACCCAGTTCAATGTTTTCCTTTGTAAGAGTTGTTATGGTCATGGTCTCTCTTCACACAGGTCTAAGACACAGATGAACGTGGCATGTTCCAGGGTGGCCATGGAGGATCTGTAAGATGACTTCACATAGACTCTCTGTTCAAGCCCTGTACACTCTTGGTATCTCTGCTCCAGCTGTTTTCCTTCTGAAAACCCTTCTCTACCTGGAATATTTCTATTCTTTCCCAAGGCCTAGCTCATAAGGCTGGTTCACCCATCTCAGGTAAGGACTGTCCAACTGGCTTTTGTGAAGCAGAATGCTGAAGGTTAGATTTCACGTGACTGTGCTGGAGTGCATCTCCTCTCCCCTTCATCCTTCAACCTGCAGGGTGTGTCATCTAGGGGTGATGTTTCATGAAAATGAAAGGCAGACATTATACTGTGAATGGTGAGTGTCTAAGAGATTAAGAGGCAATATGACCACAGAAGAAAAACTTAAGGCCATTATTTATTCTTCTTCATTATTATTATTATTATTATTATTATTATTATCATTATTATTATTATTAATTTATTTTTATACACCCCATAATTTATTCCCCTGTCCACCCTCCAACTGTTCCACATCTCATACCTTCTCCCTTCCCCCTGTCTCCATATGGATGTCCCTACCCCATACCCCACCTGACCTCTAAACTCCCTGAGGCCTCCAGTCTCTTGAGGGTTAGGTGCATAATCTCTGAATGAACACAGACCCTGCAGTCCTCTATTGTATGTTTGCTAGGGGCCTCATATCAGGTGGCATATGCTGCCTGCTTGGTGGTCCAGTGTTTGAGGGATTCCCAGGGCTTCAGATTAACTGAGACTGCTGGTCCTCCTACAGGGTCGCCCTCAGCTTCATTCAGCCTTCCCTAATTCAACAGCAGGGGTCCGCTGGGTGTGTCCATTGGTTGTGTACAAATACCTGCATCTGACTCTTTCAGCTTCTTGTTGGGACTTCCAGAGTGCTGTCATGCTAGGTCTCTTTTTGGGGAGCTCTCCATAGCCTCAGTAACAGTGTCAGGCCTTGGGACCTCCCCCTTGCACTGGATCCCACTTTGAGCCTGTCGCTGGACCTTCTTTTCCTTGGGTTCATCTCCATTTCCATCCCTGTAATTCTTTGTTTGTTTGTTTGCTTTGTTTTTTTGTTGTTGTTTTTTGTTTTTCGAGACAGGGTTTCTCTATGTAGCCCTGGCTGTCCTGGAACTCACTCTGTAGACCAGGCTGGCCTCAAACTCAGAAATCCACCTACCTCTGCTTCCCAAGTGCTGGGATTACAGGCGTGCGCCACCACCGCCCCATCCCTGTAATTCTTTCAGACAAGAACAATTATGGGTCAAAGTTATGCCTGAGGAATGCCCCCTCCCTCATTTGAAGCACTGTCTTCCTGCTGGAAGTAGGCTTTATAAATTCCCTCTTCCTAGTGTCAGGCATTTCATCTAAGATCCCTCCCTTTTGTCCTGTGAGTCTCTCACCTTCCAGGACTCTGGTGTATTCTGGAGGGTCCCCCCAACATCCTATCTCCTGAGGTTGCCTGTTTCCATTCTTTCTGCTGGCCCTCAGGGCTTCAGTCCTTTTCCCTCCCCCAGTGTCAGATCAGGTTCCCCTCTCCCCCTTCTTCCCCCTCTCTCCACTTTCCCCCTCTTCCCCCTCCTTCTTGCCACATGCTCACGCGCTCACATGGCCTTATCTCTGTGTATATGTCCTGACTCCTTTTTCAGACTAGAAAATGCACAGGAACATCATCTAGCCTTAATTATATCTTGAAAGTTCCTACTTCCAACAGTGCAAATTCTGGGGCATTAGAAAAGACTCTGATGAGAGTTTTAAAGAAGACATGATTCAACCCAGGCAGCTAATAACTGCAATCTCACAGATTGGCAAGTGCTGATATAATAATGAAATCTTAAAAATGAAACTCAATAGTCAGGTACAATGATGCATGCCTATAACCCTACCATTTGGAAAAATGAAACCAAAGCAATCAGCTTAGAGCAAGCCTTGATCTTGCCATGAGATGGCCAGCCTGTACCACGTGAAAGTGTTTCTCAAAGGAGAGACAGAGAAAATGGGGAAAGGTGGAGAAAATTCTGAAGTTCAAAAGTGAAAAGAATTCACCTATGATGTGTCTCTTATAATAACCAATCTTAATTTCAACTTTTACATCCTCACCCATAAAGCAAATAATTTTAATATCAGTATTTTCTCATGACTTTAAATACAAAGTTCTGTGTGTGTCATGAGTATGTGTATACATATTTTACATATTTTGGGTACCCACATGTACAGGGGTTCACAGTAGTTGCTATCATGCTATAACATACAAACACAGGAGTCCATATGTTGATGTGTTTCTCTCTCTCTCTCTCTCTCTCTCTCTCTCTCTCTCTCTCTCTCTCTCTCACACACACACACACACACACACACACACACACACAACTAAAAATTGAAGCCAGAAAGGAAATGTTGATACAATAATATGGGGAAGGACTTGAAAATTATGAGTTGTAATATAAGCTTATCTGGGCCAGTCAAAGGTTTCTTAGTCTGGGAATTCCATTATTAAAGTAGAATCTAATAAAAATTTCTAAAAAGTATCACCTAACTTTCCTATTATAACATCTTTATTTTCCATGAAGAATGGGTTTCAAGGTCATGAATTATGTTTTGACCCTTGAATTGGAAAGTAGAGGGTAAATATGAGAGATAGAATAAGAAGAAAAATGCCAGACTTTGAAATCCTCATGAAGAATATGAAATACACAAAATGTGGTTTATAAATACATCCTGGTTTTGCAGCTGCCTGAGATAAGCATTTGTGTAACTTATTTGGGATGTTAAGCTGTTTATCTCAGGAAGCCAGAAGGAAAGGTCATTGTGCTGATTTCCACATTCATGACTGCTGCCCACAGTATGATAGATTCTACATCTGACAGCAGGGCAATGCTGTTGTTTGCAGTATATAAATCATGGCTTTCTTCTTTCTTCACTTAAAATAGAGTTTATACCACTGGCTTAAAACATTCAACTTCACGCTGATGTTGGCAACTTCATATGTGTAATCATGGCTTTCAAACAATATTCAGCCTTGATGTGTGCTTGAAAGCAAGTGAAATGCATGCAGTTCTGATTGAAAAATGCCCAGGATCGTGGCCCTTGGTGAACACTGATGAAGCAATCGGCGTGCTAGTAACTCCCTGTTCTTGGGCTGGCAAGATGACCCAGAGAACAAACACTTGCTTCAGAAACCTGGTAACCTGAATTCAACGCCCAGTCCCACAGAAAGCAGGGTACAGCCAGCCACGTGTACCTGTGATGTCCACAGTTCTGCAGGAGACTGCAAGCAGAGCTGGGAGAAGCACCCCAGTGGCAGCCTGTCATCTACAGGTTAACAAAAATAAGAGAGACCCTGCTTTGGCAAGATGAAAACGGAACCAATTCCTCAAAGTTGCCCCTGCCGACCTCTGCACATGTGACATAGCCTCACAATGAAAATAAATTAAGAAAGAAAAAACTCCCCATCCAATACGTTTCCCTTATCCTTAGTGTAATTGTTAGTGGATAACAATTTACATGCAGTTGCATACACAGGTAAAACTCAATGAATAATCTTTACATTCATGGAGCCTCCCAGGGGGGAGGAAATGAGGAGGATTTGCATCACATCCTTGTACAGCATCTGGTTAACAAGGCTAAGAGACCAACACTGCCTATTCTCAACCCTCATGTGAAAGGAACCACCAGCTATGGCCTCTCTGGCTTCCTTCCCTCGCCATAAAGGTCTGAGCTTCGTCCACCTGCTGTAGCTGCTGCCTGTGACCTGACCTCAGAATTGTCTATTAGCCTGTCAACTAATGTTTCGATTTTACTTTGGTTCAGGGTTGTTATTGTTTTTAAATGTGTTTTTTCTCCAAATTCTTTCGCAAGATGAAAACGTGCTTGATGCTACTAAATTTTATTGCCCAGGTAGTTCTGACCTTAATACGCTATGTTCCCAGCTTGTCTCCTCTGGTAGCTAACTTTCAGGTTTTCACATGTTTACTGCTTTTTGTGTGTTTTACTTGAAATTTTTGTGAAGTATTTTTAAAACACTTTTATTTTTAAAATTAAGGTTGTGTGTTTATTTTTTATTTTATTTCAGATTAGCATACAAAGTAGTGTGTTTCCTACATGCCACTAGATTTTATTCTAGCTCATTTGCCCCTCCGATCCCTCCCCCTCGCCCCAGACCCCATCTCCTGGTGTTCTTCCTCCCCTCTTCGACTTCCTCGTCACATGCATCCCGTTATTCCTTTCTCCTCAGCACTTTTCTTACAGCATCTTCCTCTCGTCTCAGGCTAGCCCCTCTGCTGTTCTATTTCAGTGACGATTCCAGGAGCTTCTGAGACAAATGTGTATCCTGTATATGCTGGATGGATATTGTATTTATCAATTAGGTCCATGCAACCTATAGCACAGTTTACCTCTGACATTTCTTGGATTTCTAGTTTAGATTAACTATTTAAGGATAAAACGATGGCAGTCATATCATCCACTGTTACTGTATTAGGACCCACTGTTACTTTATCAGGACCCACTGTAACTATATCAAGACCCATTGTGTTACTGGATCAGGACCCACTGTAATACTGTATGAGGCTTTGTTACTATATTAGGATCTACTGTTACTGTATCAGGATCCACTGTATTACTAGATCAGGAACCACTGTTACTGTATCAGGACTGTTTTGTTCATTCCTGTTTGCTTTATGAAATTGGGAGCCCCAACATTTGGTATATCTATATTTATAATTTTATATATTTTATTAAACATTCCCTCTTATTAAAATTAATGGACTACTGCCGGGCATGGTGGCGCACGCCTGTAGTCCCAGCACTTGGGAGGCAGAGGCAGGCGGATTTCTGAGTTCAAGGCCAGCCTGGTCTACAGAGTGAGTTCCAGGACAGCCAGGGCTACACAGAGAAACCCTGTCTCGAAAAAACCAAAAAAAAAAAAAATTAATGGACTACTTTATCTCTTCTGGCTAATTTTGGCTTGAAGTCTACCTTCTCAGGTGTTAGAATTTGATTGATAGATTGATTGAGGTTCATTCTTAAACTCTCAAACTATGGCTGTCTTTACCAGCGGGGAGTATTCCCTGGAGACAATAGAGAGGTGGTGTCTTTAACCCAGTTCACAAGTCTGTATCTCTTTTATCCATGAATGGAGACAGATTGCAGTTAAAGTTACTGCTGAGCAATGTTCCCTGGTCCCCATAATTGCAGTGGTTATTTTACTGTTTGTTCTTTGCTTTCTACCCTATTAGTTTCATGTGGTTACTGGATTACTCTTTTGGACATGATGGATGCCTTTCTAGCTCTCGTTTGCTCAAATAGCCCTCTTATGAAATGTATGCTGCCCTGTGTTTTATGCTTGAGTCTCAGTCTCTCCTCTGCGTATAATATTTATTTAAGTATCTTCTGAACCGCTGGCTTCTGGTCATAAACTGCCACATTTTGTACTTGTCTTGAAATGCCCTTATCTCTCTGTCAACTTTAAAGGTTTGTTTGCTGGATATAGCCATTTTGATTGACAGTTCCTTGCTCTCAGAACTTAAAGTGCATCATCTCATGCTTCCTTGACTTATTGATCACTGACTGATATGATCTAAATCATTTGTTTCTATCCTATGGTTAAGTTGGTGTTTACCTTTTTTTTCTTGTTTTGAGACAGGGTCTCATTCAGGTCAGGCTGGCCTTGAACTGAGTCTGTCTCTCTTACGGTTTGCCTTGCTGCTAGGGTATGTATGTCTGCTGTCCTCCACTGTGCTCACAATGGCAGTTCCCTTCCTTGCATAAGGAAAGGGCCCTGCTGCCACACTTAGAGCTGCATACCATACAGGCTGGGAAGCGTCTATCCCCACACAAGAGTCCACAGTCATACCCTCTGGAGTAGCTAGTGCTTTAGCTGAATGTGTGTCCGAGTGCATTGGGAGTGTGAAGGACAACCTTGCCTATACTCACACTTTTAATACTCTTGGATATCAGTCATACTGCTGGGGGGACAGTACTGTGGGCATCTCACACACCCCTGGAATCAGAGTCTCGTGTTCTAGAGCAGTGAAAGATCAATTTTGACCCACCCAGTCACTTGAGGTACAAACCTGTCAGATTCCAGGACTTTCATCAATTTAGGATCTGCTTCTAGAAACCAAGGGTGGAACTGTCTGTCCTTACAACTTCTTTGTCTGAAGTGTGTCTCCTGTCACACTCTCTCCTTTATCTCTGGACATTCTCTCATCCAGAGGATGAAATACTAGAATATAAACTTAATAAAATAGAAAAAAGTTATTGTTAATGAAGTGAATTTTTCCCAAGATTATCAAAATTAAAATGCCTCTTTTTGTGTGTTTTGGTTTGGTTTGGTTTTGGATTTCACATTTTGTAGAGCGACAGAGAAGGGGCCCCTCCCACCATCAGAGCGTCCCACGGTTCCTTCAGCCATTCCAGGCTTGAGCCCGGAGCCTCCTAGGCGTGGCTGGACACACCAGGCATATTCCCATCATCTGGCACAGGCACTGGGCAGTTGTAGGGTGTGGCCTGGTTGATCAGCCCAATGGCCGATCATCTGCTAGCATCTGCCTCTGCATGTGTAAGGCTCTGGCAGGGCCCCTCTGGAGACAACCATAACAGGCTCCTTTCTGTATGCACTTTCTGTCATCCATAATAGTGTCAGGGTTTGGTGACTGTTTATGGGATGAATCCCCAGGTAGGGCAGTCTCTGGTTGGCCTTTCCTTCAGTCTCTGCTCCACACTGTCTCCATAATTGTTCCTGTGTTTTTCCTTTTCTCAGAGGAACCAAAGCACCCTTACTTCAGGCTTCCTTCTTCTTGAGCTTCCTGTGGTCTGTGAATTGTAACTTGTTTATTTTGAGCTTTTGGGCTAACATCCGCTTATCAGTGAGTGCATAACATGTGTGTTCTTTTGTGATTGGGTTGCCTCACTCAGGATGGCACTTTCTAGTTCCATCTATTTGCCTAAGAATTTCATAAATTCGTTGTTTTTAATACCTGAATAGTACTCCATTGTGTATATATACCACAATTTCTATATCCATTCCTCTGTTGAAGGACAATTGGGTTCTTTCCAGCTTCTGGCTATTATAAATAAGGCTGCTATGAAATAGTGGAGCATGTGTCCTTATTACATGTAGGAGCATCTTCTGGGTATATGCCCAGGAGTGGCAATAGCTGGGTCTTCAGGTAGTACAATATCTAATTTTCTGAAGAACCGCCAAACTTATTTCCAGAGCTTGATGTCCCACCAGCAATGGGGAAGTGTTCCTCTTTCTGCACATCCTCTCCAGCATCTGCTGTCCCCTGAGTCTTTCATCTTAGCCATTTTGACTGGTATGAGGTGGAATCTCAGGGTTGATTTGATTTGCATTTCCCTGATAACTAAGGATGCTAAACATTTCTTTAGGTGCTTCAGAGCCATTCAAGTTTCCTCAGTTGAGAATTCCCTGTTTAACTCTCTACCCCATTTTTAATAGGGTTATTTGACTCTGGAGTTTAACTTCTTGAGTTCTTTGTATACATTGGATATTAGCCCTCTACTGGATGTAGGATTAGTAAAGATCTTTCCCCAATTTGTTGGTTGAGTTTTGTCCTTTTGACAGTGTCCTTTGCCTTACAGAAGCTTTGCAATTTTATGAGGTCCCATTTGTCGATTCTTGTTCTTAGAGCATAAGCTATTGGTGATCTATTCAAGAAAATCTCCCCTGTCCCCATGTGTTGAAGGTTCTTTCCCACGTTCTTCTCTATAAGCTTCAGTGTATCTGGTTTTATGTGGAGGTCCTTGATCCACTTGGATTTGAGCTTTGTACAAGGAGATAAGATTGGGTTCATTTACATTTATCTGCATGCTGACCTCCAGTTGATCCAGCATCATTTGTTTAAAAAGCTGTCTTTTTTCCCACTAGATGATTTTAGCTCTTTTGTCAAATATCAGGTGACCATAGGTGTGCAGGTTCTTTTCTAGGTCTTCAATTCTATTCTGTTGACTTCCTGCCTATCCACGTACCAATACAAAACAGCTTTTATCACTATTGCTCTGTGGTGGAGCTTGAGGTCAGGGATGGTGATTCCGACAAAAGTTCTTTTATTGTTGAGAACAGTTTTCACTATCCTGGGTTGTTTTTTTTTGTTTTTGTTTTTGTTTTTGTTTTTTGGTTGTTTTTTTTTTTTTGTTGTTATTCCAGATAAATTTGGAAATTTCTCTTTTTTACTCTATGAAGAATTGAGTTGGAATTTTGATGTGGATTGTATTGAATCTGTAGATTGCTTTAGGCAAGATGGCCATTTTTACTGTATTAGCCCTGTCAATCCATGAGCATGGGAGATCTTTCCATCTTGTGAGATCTTCGATTTCCTTCTTCAGAGGCTTCAAGTTCTTCTCATACAGATCTTTCACTTGTTTTGGTTAGAGTCACACCAAGGTATGTAATATTATTTGTGACTATTGTGAAGGGTGTCATTTCCCTAATTTCTTTCTCAGTCTTTTTATCCTTTGAGTGGAGGAAGGCTACTGATTTGTTTGAATTAATTATATATCCAGCCACCTTGCTGAAGTTGTTTATCAGCTTTGGGAGTTCTCTGGTGGAAGTTTTGGAGTCACTTAAATATACTATCATATCATCTGCAGATAGTGATATTTTGACTTCTTCCCTTCCAGTTCGTATCCCTTTGACCTCCTTTTGTTGTCTGATTGCTCTGGCTAAGATTTCAAGTAATATATTGAATAGATAAGAAGAGAGTGGGCAGTCTTGTGTGGTCCCCGATTTTAGTGGGATTGCTTCAAGTTTCTCTCCATTTAGTTTGACATTGGCTACCAGTTTGCAGTATATTAGTTTCACTATGTTTATGTGTGCGCCTTGAATTCCCAATCTCTCCAAGACTTTTATCATGAAGGGATGCTGAATTTTGTCAAAAGCTTTTTCAGCATCTAATGAAATGACCATGTGGTTTTTTTCTTTGAGATTGTTTATGTAGTGGATTCCATTGATGAATTTCGGTATTTGAACCATCTCTGCCTCTGTTGGATGAAGCCTTCGTGATTGGGGTGAATTATCATTTTGATGCATTCTTGGATTCGGTTGGCCAAAATTTTGTTGAGTATTTTTGCATCAATGTTCATAAGGGAGATTGGTCTGAAGTTCTCTTTCCTTATTTGGTCTTTCTTTGGTTTAGGTATAAGCATTATTGTGGCTTCATAGAATGAGTTGTGCAGAGTTCCTTGAGTTTCTATTTTGTGGAATCGTTTGAAGAACATTGGTGTTAGCTCTTCTTTGAACCCATTAAACCCATCTGGTCCTGGGCTTTTTTTTTTAATGGGAAACTATTAACATCTGCTTCTATTTACTCAGGACTTATGGGACTATTTGGATGGTTTAGCTGATCCTGTTTTAATGTTGGCACCTGGTATGTATCTAGAAAATTACCCATTTCATCCAGATTTTCCAGGTTTGTTGAATATAGGCTTTTGTAGTAGGATCTGATGATTTTTTTTGAATTTCAACAGTTTCTGTCATTATGTTCCCCTTTTTATTTCTGATTTTATTAATTTGGGTAGTGCCTCTGTGCCCTCTGGTTAGTCTGGCTAAGGGTTTAACTATCTTGTTGATTTTCTCAAAGAAACAGCTCCTGGTTTTGTTGATTCTTTGTATAGTTCTTTTTGTTTCTATTTGGTTGATTTCAGCCCTGAGTTTGATTATTTCCTGCAGTCTACTCCTCTTGGGTGTATTTGCTTCTTTTTGCTCTAGAGCTTTCAGGTGCACTGTCAAGCTGCTAGTGTAAGCTCTCTCCATTTTCTTTTTGGAGGCACTCAGAGCTATCAGCTTTCCTCTTAGCACTCCTTTCATTGTGTCCTTTAAGTTTTGGTATGATGTGTCTTTATTTTCATTAAATTCTAAAAAGTCTTTAATTTCTTTCTTTATTTCTTCCTTGGCCAAGCTACCATTCAGAAGAACATTGTTCAACATCCACTTTTATGTGTGTTTTCCATTGTTTTTGTTTGAACTTAAGACCAGCCTTAGGCTGTGGTGATCTGATAAGGTGCATGGAATTATTTCAATATTTCTGTAACTGTTGAAGCCTGTCTCTTGACCAATTATATGGTCAGTTTTGGAGAAGGTACCATGAGGTGCTAAGAAGACGGTATATTCTTTTCCTTTAAGATGGAATGTTCTATAAATATCTGTTAGATCCTTTTGGTCCATAACTTCAGTTAGTTTCACTGTGTCTCTGTTTAGTTTCTGTTTCCATGTTTTGTACAATGTTGACAAATCCTCTTTCAGTAAACCCAAAAGAAGATAGCAACACAGACAGAATTCCACATTTAACAACAAAAATAGCAGTAAGCAACAATCACTTTTCCTTAATATCTCTTAACACCAATGGTCTCAATTCCCCCAATAAAAAGTCATAGACTAACAGACTGGACACATAAACAGGACCCAACATTTTATTGCATACAAGAAACCCACGAAATGATAAAGACAGTCACTACTTCAGAGTCAAAGGTTAGAAAACATTTTTCCAAGCAAATGATCCCAAGAAAGAAGTTGGAAGGTTTCCTCCTGCCTTGTGTTGGTATTTTCCACCCATTATCCTTTGTAGAGCTGGAAAGATATTGTGTAAATTTAGTTTTGTCATGGAATGTCTTATTTTCTCTGGCTATGGTAATTGAGAGTTGGAGGTATAGTAGTCTGTGCTGACATTTATGTTCTCTTAGGGTCTGTATGACATCTTCCCAGGATCTTCTAGCTTTCATAGTTTCTGGTGAGAAGTCTGGTGTAATTCTGATAGGTCTGTCTTTATATGTTACTTGACCTTTTTCTCTTGTTGTGGGGTGTTGAAGTCTCCCACTATTATTGTGTGGGGTGCAGTGTGTGCTTTGAGCTTTAGTAAAGTTTCTTTTATGAATGTGGGTGCTCTTGCATTTGGAGAATAAATGTTCAGAATTGAGAGTTCATTTTGGTAAACTTTTCCTTTGACCACTATAAAGTGTCCCTCCTTACCTTTTTTGATAACTTTGTTGAAAGACGATTTTATCTGATAAAGAATGGCCATTCCAGCTTCTTTCTTGGGACCATTTGCTTGGAAAAATGTTTTCTAACCTTTGACTCTGAAGTAGTGACTGTCTTTATCATTTTGTGGGTTTCTTGTATGCAGTAAAATATTGTGTCCTGTTTATGTATCCAGTCTGTTAGTCTATGTCTTTTTATTGGGGGAATTGAGACCATTGATGTTAAGAGATATTAAGAAAAAGTGATTGTTGCTTACTGCTATTTTTGTTGTTAAATGTGGAATTCTGTTTGTGTTGCTATCTTCTTTTGGGTTTACTGAAAGAGGATTACTTTATTGCTTTTTCTATGGTGTGGTTTCCTGCCTTGTGTTGGTATTTTCCACCCATTATCCTTTGTAGAGCTGGATTTGTGGAAAGATATTGTGTAAATTTAGTTTTGTCATGGAATGTCTTATTTTCTCTGTCTATAGTAATTGAGAGTTGGAGGTATAGTAGTCTATGCTGACATTTATGTTCTCTTAGGGTCTGTATGACATCTGCTCAGGATCTTCTAGCTTTCATAGTTTCTAGTGAGAAGTCTGGTGTAATTCTGATAGGTCTGCATTTATATGTTACTTGACCTTTTTCTCTTGTTGCTTTTTTTTTAAAATGATTTACTTATTTTATTTACATGAATATATTGTAGCTGTCTTCAGACACCCCAGAAGAGAGCATCGGATCTAATTAGAGATGGTTGTGAGCCACCATGTGGTTGCTGGGACTTGAACTTAGGACCTCTGGAAGAGCAGACAGTGCCCTTAACCACTGAGCCATCTCTCCAGCCCCCCTCTTGTTGCTTTTAATATTCTTTCTTTGTTTAGTGGATTTGGTGTTTTGATTATTATGTGATGGGAGGAATTTCTGTTCTGGTCAAGTCTGTTTGGAGTTCTGTAGGCTTCTAGTATGTTCATGGGCATCTCCTTCTTTAGGTTAGGGACTTTTCTTCTATAATTTTGTTGACAATATTTACTGGCCCTTTAAGTTGTAAATCTTTACTCTTTTCTATATCTATAATCCTTAGGTTTGGTCTTCGCATTTTGTCCTGGATTTCCTGGATGTTTTGGGTTACAATCTTTTTGCATTTTGCATTTTCTTTGACTGTTCTGTCAATGTTTCTATGGTGTCTTCTTCACCTGAGATTCTTCTATCTCTTGTATTCTGTTGTTGATGCTTGCATCTATGACTCCTGAATTCTTTCCAAGGTTTTCTGTCTCCAGAGATGTCTCATTTTGTGATTTCATTATTGTTTCTACTTCCATTTTTAGATCCTCGATTGTTTTGTTCAATTCTTTCACTTGTTTGTTTGTGTTTTCCTGAAATTCTTTAAGTGATTTTTGTGTTTCCTCTTTAAGGGCTTCTACGTGTTGACTCATATTCTCCTGTATTTCTTTAAGGGAGTTATTAATGTCCTTCTTGAAGTTCTCTATCAGCATCATGATATGTGATTTTAAATCCAGCTCTTGCTTCTCTGGTGTGTTGAGGTATCCTGGATTTGCTGTTGTGAGAGAACTGGGTTCTGATTGTGCCATGTTGCCTTGGTTTCTGTTGGTAATAAGCTTGCATTTGCCTTTGGCCATCTTGTTATCTCTGGTGTTAGCTGATCTTGCTGTTTCTGACTGTGGCTTCTCTGTCCTGAAATCCTGTGTATCTATACTCCTGGGATTCCCATTCTCTAGGAAGTATCAGGAGATGGTGTCTTCACTATGGCAGACCTGGCAAGGGTCTACCACAGCAGAACAGGCAGGCAGCAGCAGAAGAAGGGGGAGAAGGAATGGAAGGGGAGTGGTATTCTGGAGGGTGGGCGTTTTGGTGGTTGCTGGGTAGCAAGTCCGAGTGGATATGGGCCTCTAGAGGTATGGGTGGTTCTTACCAAATGTCCTGCGTGCTGCTGTTTCTCTAGTAAGTATCAGGAGATGGGGTCTTCACTGTGGCAGAACTGGCAGGCAGCGACAGAGGGAGGGAGCGCTATAGATCTTTAAAAAAACACATGAATAATTTTATAACATGAAAATCAAATTTATATGTGCTAGAAAAATGAAACCAGTTGTAGTTGGCTTAGAAAGGACCAAGAAATCTGAATAGGCTTATTGATAAAGTAGATATTAGAGTAACTAAAAACATATTACTGAAAAAATGTATAGCCAATGCTTTCAATAATTAATGCGCATAATTAAAGGAAAAATTATCACCAATATTGCAGAAAAAGGAAGGCTATTCATTGTTTTTATAATATCACAAAGTCTTAAACCTTCAAACTAAGCAGATTGGATTTACTAGACAAAGTCAGTTTATTCCAATAATGCATGGATAGCTTAACAGCAAGAAAACAAGCTATACATTTTATTTTACATTTTTTAAAAGTGGAGGAAATTACATATCAATCTCAAATGATACTAGAAAGTGGTTAATAAAATTCAGAGCTCTCTGTGATTTTAAACACTTAAAAAAAAGGAATATAGGTTGGAGTGAACATCACAAATCCATAGAGGTCAATATCAAAATCCGTGTGTGTGTGTGTGTGTGTGTGTGTGTGTGTGTGTGTATGTGTGTGTGTATGTGTGTAAAACACTGGCAGGGAACCAAACCTAAGTCATTGTGAATACTAAGCGAACACTATACAATTGAGCACTGGCCCTGAAGAATCATCTCTAATATGCAATATTGAGGTACTTTTATTAAAAGAAGAAATGAGACAAACTTTATTTGTGTTTGTCTATATACAGGGCCTTGTATACTTGAGACTCCTACTCTTCAGTAGGATTAAGGAGATTATTAGAAACATAGGCCTACCTAAAATTAGAAGAGTAGTTCCATGGGGAGAGTGCTCTTAGAAATTATCAGAATATAAGAGCATACCATGTGATGTTACTCTGGAAAGAATATAGATTTTAAAAGACTCATGACCCATTGCAGAAACCTTGTAATAGCTAATCTTCAGGCCAAAGAGGAGGCCAGAAAAGCACCCTGAAAGTCCCATGCTGGGATAGCTGGAAGGAGTCTAATTTTCCTCCTTGACTAGCTTCCCACTAAGCCACAAGTTTGCATCTCATGCTGAAATTGCCAGCATCCCCAGCGTCTAAAGCCATTGCACTTCTAATGCCAACTCGTGCTTCCTTCTCCTGGGATCTCTCTTTGGGTTGCCCTTTCTTTGAGTTGTCATCTTGAGATTCCTTACTGTTGTGTGAAGTTTTGCTCTACCCACCTTTGCTCCAGGAAGGTTGCTGTGCCACCAGCCCCCCACCTGTCTTCCTTTGAATTCTCAGATAAAAGTCACACACACACAGTGAAAAGTCACTGCTCCTTTTCAACTTGCCTTCTCAACACATATGCTCGGCACTACTATCTTCTGCCTGGAAAAACATGTCCTTAACAATTTCTTATCTCTGTCTCTCCCACCTGCCCTAAACCTCAGTGGCTAATCCTATCTGGCTCCTGCCAAACATCCCTGATCACCCACCTGTAGTAGTGGCCAGAGGCCCCAGCTCATCCAGAGACCTCACATGCTTGCTGGTTCTCCTCTCTCCAAAGCATGAAGAATTCCATTCTCCTTCCTTGCATCTCCCTGCCTGCTTCCAGGGACGCGGAAGACCTGCCTGTCCCTTCTACCCAGCAATTAGCCCATAGCACTCTTTACTGATAGGTCAAGAACCAATTAGGGAACAGGACCTTAAAATCAGACCCTCCCCCTACGTCTTACTCTTTCCCCTCACTAAATCCAGATTGTACCAGCTTCCAATCAATTGACTAGTATACCTCATTGCTTATATAATGTACTCCATTAGATATATTCCTAAATGCTGAATATGGAGTTAACAGGGCATGAATATTTACTTCAGTAGCTTTATGTGAGGTCTAGGATATTGCTGCTGGGACAGTACCTGCTAAACAGACTGACTTAGGAGGTTGGTTTTTTTTTTCTTTGAAAAAAATAGAATTAGTGGTCACCTCATTACATGTAACACCAAGATAAAACAGTCATGCTATACACATATTCAGAATATTTCAATTTACATTTTGAGAAATATTTTTGAAGTCCTGTTTATAAGACTTATCATCATGGCAATTTTAAAAGATAACCTCTGTACACTTCTGAAACTTCTGGAGATCAGGCTTGGAAACAAACTTTAGACTCTATAGTGGTTCTATAATGGCTCTATAATGGTTCATGTGACAGGATTCATTTCCAAGGTGAGATCTCATCAGTACTTCTGACATCATCACATACACCCAAATGTGTGGCTTTCATTTACCTCACCAGGCACTATGCCAAGTTTCTGATACCTAAACAGTGATGAATGCTGGGAGACAAAC
Organism: Apodemus agrarius; assembly: GCA_964023405.1. Classification (NCBI taxonomy): domain Eukaryota; kingdom Metazoa; phylum Chordata; class Mammalia; order Rodentia; family Muridae; genus Apodemus; species Apodemus agrarius. Next base: position 5,650,120 of record OZ030012.1, on the reverse strand, counting down.
TCGTAACCTCTGCAAGAGCAGTATGTGCTCTTAACTGCTCAGCCTTCTCTCCAACACCGAGGATACATAATTTCTTAAGAATTTACAAGAACACCATGTACAACCCTAACAGTATTATCTGATGGTGTTATCTGCCAAGAACAACGTGGACACAGTCGAATTCCAAAATACCTACTGTGGCATCATTTCTGTGTTGTATAATTACTCTGAAATCAGAAAGGTGTAGCTTGCTTGAATTACCTATTGAGAAATTACTGCTGTAAATATGACTTTAGCAAGCCACATGTACATTGTTTATAAAGTTGCCATTTGTTGCTTGCAAGCAGCTTCATTCAGATGATGGTGCCCTTGGGACTGACAGTGTGAATTTGGTCTCTTCATGGGATTTATAGCTTTATGTCTTTTTTTTTTTAAGGAAAGTAATAATTTTCTCTCTCTCTTTTTTAAAGATTTATTTATTATACATAAGTACACTGTAGCTGTTTTCAGACACACCAGAAGAGGGTATCAGATCTCATTACAGATGGCTGTGAGCCACATGTGGTTGCTGGGATTTGAACTCAGAACCTCCAGAAGATCAGTCAGTGGTGCTCTTAACTGCTGAGCCATCTCTCCAGCCCCGCTTCATGTCTTAATATGGCTGACACAGAATGGATCATAGGTTATGAAACACAACTCATATTTTGCTCTTATTTCTCAGAAAGTCTACACTCATTTTATTTTAATAGATGTGTCTCTAAATAAAAGTGTCAGTTGTTTGATGAGTCCCCCAACAAACAGTTTTATAGACTAAACTGGCCTTCAGTCTGAAACTATTCTAAGTTAACTCTTGTCTCCTGCTAAAGTTTCAAAGTCCTCATGCTACTGATGTTCTCAGTGCTATTCCTATATTCACGTGCCCAACTATAAAACGTGCAACAATTCTTGCTGAACTTTTTTTCCACATCATACAAAGCAATGGTTTCATGCTGGATTTGCATGCATTAGCTATGACTTGTTGGGCTCCCTGTTTCCTTTTGTGGACTTCCCTACTCTGTCTTCCTCAGTTTTTCTTTCTCCCTTCTACTTTCATGCCACATTGACTCCATGATCTTCCCCTTTCTCTTCCTCCTGGAGCTCACATCATTTATTCATGATCCCTTTCTATTCTCATCACACACATATATGTACACACACATACACATATACACATGTACACACATGCAAGTACACACATACATACTGACACACACACACAGACACATACACAGACACACACACATAGGTACACACATGTCCCGCGCTACCGTCTCGCCAGCAAGAATGACGCGGCACACTCAGGATCCTTCTGCAGCAAAGCTTTAATGCTCTTGAGAGGGAGAGCATAAGCCTACAGAGCGGAGAACCCAAACACCCAGAAGCCCATCCCTTATATAGGCTGCAACCCCGCCTCGGACGTGTCATCCCCTGATTGGCTGCAGCTCATCAGGCCATATGATGCAACGGGAGAGGCGGAGACCAAGGGATGGTAAACTACCCAGCACCTGCACACTGACTTGTTTACTTCATGGCGCCGGCCAGATGTCGGCGCCAGCCAGATGTTTGCACCGGCCGGATGTTTGCGCCGTCGGCTCCCCACACACACATACACACATACAAATATAGGGTTGAAGCCAAGTATAGTGGCATACACCTGTTATCACAGTACTTTATGGGAAATTTGTTTTCTAGATATAATTTTAAATCAATGTTCTACACATGAGAGAAAATGAGATATTTGTCTTCTGGAATCTCCACTGTTTAGTTTAACATGCTGATCTCCAATTTGTCAATTTCCCTTAAACTGGTGTGCACATCTTCCTGTATGTGTATCAATAGCTGCCTGGTACCCCGAGTTCTCCCACACTTGCTATTCTGGTCTCACTTCATTAGGATTGGAACTCTGCTCTCAATGCTAGGATACACTAGCCATTGCCCTTTGCTTGAAAGCTTCCTCCGATAGTGTGGACTTTCATGCTTTCAGCTGCAGGTCAGCAGTGGACATAGCATGGTGACACTTGGTCTCTTGCTGGCTCTGTCTTCAGAGAGATGAAAGCATCACTGTTCTGCCTTGGCTGCAACTCCTCTCATCATCTCTCCCCATCTGAAGCCTAAACAACCAAGTCCATTGTGTTACTTAACTATTGTCGACTCTCTTCTAGGTCCACTGTGTTTCCTAGCTCTTGGGTCAACTCCCTTCTACCTACTGGCAACTGTGGACCTTACCAATCTTCTATTCCATGCTAAGTCTGTCTCCCAGAATCTCAGTATGATGAAGGAGTCCCCTTGTGATGTAATCTATGTCCCCATCCGTATCTGATCTTGCTGTTTTCTTTCCTTCTACCTTCTTAAGAATTCAGCCCTCATATCTATGCTACCATATGGACATCTTTTTCATGACTGTGACACCAAATTCTGTCCTCTAGCCCTTTCCAACAAGGTCTCTTGTGCATTAATGTGGAAAACTCAGTGAAGGCCTCACAGACAGATATCTCACTCTGCTATGTCACACTGATTGAAACGCATTTACAAGGTGCATAGACTCCCTGTTCCAGTGCAAACTGAAGAAAAGACAGGAATGGGACCAATTTTACATCGGAGCATATTTCTAGATTCCTTAAAGTATTTCACAGACAGCACATTTGACAAAAATTAAAACCTTCCGATAAGTACTATGGGTACTAGGAATGTTGAGTTTGTTAGATCAAATGAAACAACACCCGCCCCTCCCTGCAGATAGTAAATATCATGGTTGAGATTATACATTATACTTATAACATAATTATCAGGTACTACAGTCTTTAAAATTATGAGTATTGGATCACTTCAAATTGGTAGAAACAAGAGGGGAGTGAGGTGAGTAGGCTCCAGTGTCTGCCTGTGTTGTTGTTCCTGCCACCTGCAGAGAGAAGCATCTTTGATCACAGCAGACAGCAGGACTAACCTATGAGGTTAAGCATAACTATTACAAGGCAATTTGATGACCATATCACATCCATTTAGCAAAACAATAGCTGTAGTATCTCACCAGAATCTATGGTAGCTCCAGACACAGGCTTTAACTAGGTTACATTACCAGCCTTGAATCCCTCCAGTGGGAAACAAAGAGGTTCCAGTTTCAATCACAAAGGCATTGGCTACTCCCATATAGACTTAATACAATTGTTTGTTATACATGATGAACATTTCAATTCCTTACAAATTTGAGACTGATGTAGAAGAATGCAAATTGACCCATTCTTATCTCCCTGTACAAAGCTCAAGTCCAAGTAGATCAAGGACCTCCACATAAAACCAGATGCACTGAATCTAATAGAAGAGAAAGTGGAGGAAAGCCTCAAACACATGGGTATAGGAAAAAATTTCTGAACAGAACACCAATGGCTTACATGCTAAGATCAAGAATCAAGAAATGGGACCTCATAAAATTGCAAAGCTTCTATAAGGGAAAGGACACTGTCACTAGGACAAAATGTCAACCATCAGATTGGAAAAAGATCTTTACCAATCCTACATCCAATAGAGGGCTAATATACAATATATACAAAGAACTCAGGAAGCTAGACTCCAAAGACCCAAATAACCTATTAAAAACGGGAACCAGAACTAAACAGAGAATTCTCAGCTGAAGAAACTTGAAGGGCCAAGAAGCACCTAAAGAAATGGTCAACATCCTTAGTCATCAGGGAAATGCAAATCAAAACAACCCTGATATGCCACCTCAAACCAGTCAGAATGGCCAAGAACAAAATCTCAGGTGACAGCAGATGCTGATGAGGATGTGCAGAAAGAGGAACACTCCTCCACTGCTGGTGAGATTGCAGGCTGGTACAACCACTCTGGAAATCAGTTTGGTGGTTCCTTAGAAAATTGGACATAGTACTACCTGAGGACTCAGCTGGGCATATTTACCAATACTGGGCATATTTACCCAAAAGATGTTCCAACATATAACAAAGACACATGCCCCACTATGTTTATAGCAGCCTTATTTATAATAGCCAGAAGCTGGAAAGAACCCAGATGCCCTTCAACAGAGGACAGATACAGAAAATGTGGTATATTTTACACAATGGTGTACTACTCAGCTATTAAAAACAACGAATTCATGAAATTCTTAGGCAAGTGAATGGAAATAGAAAATATCATCCTGAGTGAGGTAACCTAATCACAAAAGAACACACGTGGTATGCAGTCACTGGTAAGTGGATATTAACCCAGAAGCTTGTAATACTAAAGATACAATTCACAGACCACATGAAGGTCAAGAAGAAGGGAGACCAAAGTGTGGGTGCTTTGGTCCTTCTTAGAAGGGGTAATAAAATACTCACCAGAGCAAATATAGAGACAAAGTGTGGAGCAGAGACTAAAGGAAAGACCATCCGGAGACTGTCCCACCTGGGGGTCCATCCCATATACAGTCACCAAATGCAGACACTATTGTGGATGCCAAGAAGTGCGTGCTGACAGGAACGGGATATAGCTGACATACAAAAGGGAGAGGCTGACATACAAAAGCAGATGCTCGCCACCAGCCATTGAACTCCTCCAAAGAATCCCCAATGGAGGAATGAAAGGACCAAAGGAGCTGAAGAGGTTTGCAACTCCATAGTTGTATACCTCCATAGGAAGAACAACAATATCAACCAACCAGAGCTCCCAGGGTCTAAACCACCAACCAAGGAGTACCGTTGAGGGACCCATGGCTTCAGTTGTATGTGTAGCAGAGGATGGCCTTGTTGGCCATCAATAGAAGAAGAGTTCTGTGAAGGTTTGATGCCCCAGTGTAGGGGAATGCAAGGGTGGGGAGGCAGGAGTGGGTGGGTGGTTAAGGGAACTCCCTCATAGAAGCAGGAGGAGGCGGGATGGGATGGGGGTTTATCTGGAGGAAATCAGGAAAGAGGATAACATTTGCAATGTAAATATATAAAATATCCAATGAAAAATAACTAAGCATATAAAAAAAAAAACACCGAGTGTCAGATGGATATGGCGATCATATTCTCTGTTTCATCTTGAACCTATTTTATCATTTTTATTATATTTATTTTATTTCTTCATGTGCATGTGAATATATGCGCAAGCATACACATGGAATAATGCGTATAATGCATATATGGAGGTCAGAAGACAATTTGGGAGACTCAGTTGCCTCCTTCCATGGTGTGGGTCCCAGAGAGGCAGGCACCTTTACCCACTGGGCCATGAGCCTTCTCACCAGCCCAGTGTCTGTTTCGAAAAGGCTGCTTTTTAAGGTGTTTTTTCCAATTCAGCCACAGAGCAATCAATCTCTTTTCAAATTTATAGTTGAAAGCTGACATGGGCAATACGGCAGAATAGGAGCTACCTACCAGCCTATGTCCCTTAAAAAAATAAAGAGGATAGGCAGCCTTGAACAAAAATAGCTTAGTAAGCAAACGCAGAAGAGGGGAGACCGGAAATGGGAGGGGCTTCGTGGCAGGGACCTCTCTCTCCAGCTCAGGAACAGAAGAGGTCAGGTTCGCGGTTATCCTGCACACAGTAGAGGCCCCTCAGTGGGCTGCTCTACAGTGGTTCTGCCAGGCCAAGGCCTCTGCCACTGAGGGCCTCCGCAGTGCTCAGCAGCTGCAGACCCCAGAGGCTTTCCCTACAGTCAGTCCCCTGCCGTGCTGCTCTGGCCAGGGCTCTGCAGGGAGCCTAGAAACCTTCTTCGACTTAATTAAAGCCTGTTTCCCACCATGAACTCCAGAGAGGGAGCTGCTCCTGCATTTCCTCCCCCACTCACGCACACAAAAGGAGCTACTGCTTAGCAAGCTGTGGAATCGGCCTCCTGCCAAAGCTTCAGAGCAGGAGCTGCCATGATTCTGTACCTCAGTCTAACTCCAGCCCCTTTACTGCTGTCAGCAGCTCAGTTCTGTTGTAGCCCACATAGCCTGCACCCTGACGCCCAGGGCTCTTGCCCAGGCTCCAGCTTCCTGTGAACTCTCAGACAAGGATGGAGCGGTGACCACTCCTACACACCTACATTCCAGACCCCCACCCATGGCCACTCAGGGAGAACAGCAAGTGGACGCGGGTACCACCATCTGTGGCAAGCCCACAGGACTAACTTGCTAATGTAAGCTTGTCATTCTAGCGTCTCTAGAAACTGAGGCAGGAGGACAATTCCAAGGCTTGCAGGACGACTGTACAATGAGTTCAAAACGTAATGACAGTGCCTCAAAATAAAAGTCGTTTTTGTTGTTTTGGGCTTTTTGTTTTTTCTCAATAGGGAGTGGGAACAGGCCAGGATGAGGCTCCATTGTAGAGTGCTTGGCTAGCATTCCTGAGGCCCTAGGTCTGATCCCCAGGCCTGGGGTGGGAAGATGGGGCGGTATTATATCAGCGCCACAGCTTCTGCCTTTGAGTGCTAACTTCTTTTATATCTGATTATTTACATGATTGCTTACACCCACCACTTTCCTGCTGAATTTCCATTGATCTGCCTTTTCCTCTCCACTCTTCCTTCTTGAAGAGTAACAAAATAAAAGTCAAGTGATTGTGTTAATTCTTTCAGAGCATTTAGGTTTATGTCTGCCTGGTTCCCTTGGACATTGGACTATGCACTATCACTCTACAGTTAGACCTGTGCTTTCTGCATTTTAATATAAAACCTTTATGATATAACAATTCCACTTACCTCTCTTTTTTCAATGGTGTGTGTGTGTGTATAAGTAAGTTTGTATGTGAGTGTGTATGTTTGTGTTTGTGTGTGTGTGTGTGTGGTGTATGTGTGGTGTGTGTGGTATATGTGTGTGATTGTATGAGCATGTGTATGAGTGTGTGTATGAGTATATGTGTGTGGTGTGCATGTATGTGTATGGTGTGTCTGTGTGTGTGTGTGTGTGTGTGTGTGTGTGTGTGTCTTTTAAAGACAGAACGTTTATTTCTGCTCGCAGTTGAAGGGGAAGTTCATCATGGTTGTGAGGTGACAGCTGCCCAAGCTTGCGTAGTCAGGAGGGCAGAGAAACACAAATGTTCCTTTTCATACATTTTTGATCTGCACAAAATATAAACTCTGTCTTCCTTATTTTATATACGATATTCAGATCAAAAGAAAAGTAAACTCTGGATTTCTAGTGGACTTTACTGATAACCGTATCTAGGGTTCTTTAATGCAGGTCTATTTGCCTCGAGCTGCCTCTGTATTGTGTGTTGTGTGGTTCTAAGGTGAGGGATTCCTGTACTTTTAACTGAACATTTTTATCTCACTTTTATTTTGGAGGATGCTCTCATTGGGTACAGAACTCACAGCCGACCCTTTCTTTTCCTTTCATAGGTGTACAATTCATGCCTGCATTCAAGTCTTCTCTGTGTCTGGTCAAATGCCAGGCCACTCATTCTACAGGTCATTACCCCATAGAGAATAAGTCATTTTTGTCTGATTTCAAGATTTTTCTGTCACTGAAATTTAGCAGTTGGACTATGATATGCCTAAAAATGATACTCCCAATGTTTATCTTTTTGGAGCCTGCTGGATGTCTATAAACAGATATATACATGTACACACACACACACACACACATATACATATATACATATAGTCTATCATTGTCTTTACAAACTCTGTTCTATTTTCTTTTTCCAGTTTCTTTGTGAGATTACATGTCTGCTACATTTTTGCAGCGCTGCTGAGTGGTGCTTAAAGATCTGTTCACTTACTGTTTTTTTATTCTCTGCACTTTCCACTCTGCAGAGGAAGGCAGAATTAGCTAATCGTTTGATCCACATGGCTTTTGATTGATGTTTACTGCCAAATTCGTACCATAAACTTTTATTGTTGAAATTCTACATCTTAATGTGATCATATTTATTTTTATGTGATGTATTTTTTAGTGAGGTGGTTTATATAAGAATGGTCCTTATAGCTTACAGATAAGAATGGTCCTTATAGCTTACAGATTTGAATGCCTGGTCACAAGGAAGTAGCACTATTTGGGGAGGATTCAAAGGTGTGCCTTTGTTGGAGGAAGTGTGTCACTGAGGGTGGGTTCTGAGGTTCCTCTCTCTCTGCTTGGAGACCTGGATGCTTCAGATACTTGTCCAGCACCAAGTCTGCAGGCCACCATGCTTCCTGCCATGGTGTGAAAGAGCTAAGTCTCTGAAGCTGTAAGCCAGCCCCCAATCAAAGGCTTTCTCTTATACAAGTTACCTTGGCCATGATCACATCAATGGAACAGAAACTAAGACAATTTCAGAATCTCCATTGAGATTTTCTATTAATTGTAAAAGTACTTTTTACCCTTAATTTGAATTGTTTTATTTTCTCTAATTCAGCTAAAGAAGTAGAGGGATGGGAAAATTAAGTCCTCCTCCCAAAATCACACAAAAAATAAGCACAGATCTGAAATGTGAAGCTGACTAAAATTTCATCATATTCCCATAAAAAAATCAATTGTGGTTATTTCAGTATTGCTTTAAAGGTGTGTTAATTGCTAACGAACTTACTTTGAACATGACAGATTCTGCCTCTCTCTCTGCAGGAAACAACTGAAATATTATTAAACCTTTCAATAGTTGTTTCCTACTGGTTTTAGAGCACCCCATTCCCTGCATATGTGTGTGTGTGTGTGTGTGTGTGTGTGTGTGTGTGTGTAAGGGTGTGTGCATATAGATATAGATATATTAGGTATAGATATAGATAAATAGACACATACACACCCACACACACACACACACACACACACACACACCAGGGTTAGCTAAGGATGTGAATGAGCTTATACACAGATTTGGGGACTCTCCCTTGGGAGGATTCCTCCTTCCCATGACACGTTCACACATTTCCAATCCCTCCCTCCGCCACTCTTCGACTTTGTCATGCACATCTAATCACAAACACTATGGCTTTCTTCTTTTTTTTAGCTGCTCTTTGCCTTTTGGGTCAGATCATTTCTGCACTGAGGCATTCCTTATCCTGTGACAATTTCCTTCTTGAAGGGTCATTTCTGCTTTTCTTGTTACTGGCTAGTTCTTGAGGTGAGCTACTCTTCCACTCCTAGACCCAGACAGGTCTGGAGATAACTTCTAATTTTCACTGTTAACCTTAGTCAAAGTAAAATACCATGACCAAGGTATATCTAGGGAGGAAAGTGCTTATTTTTACTTCCATGTCTTGATCAGAGTCAGGGAGGGCTTCAAGGCAGGAACCACATCAGAGTCCATGGGGAGTGCTGCCTAGTGGCTTTCTCCCCATGGGGGAGTGCTGCCTAGTGGCTTTCTCCCCATGGGGGAGTGCTGCCTAGTGGCTTTCTCCCCTTGTTTTGCTCAGCCTGCTTTCCCATAGCACCAGGACACCTGCCCAGTGATGACACCACCCACAGTGATCTGGGCCCTCTCACATCCATCACTAATCAAAACAATATGATTGACAAAGATGATTATGGGCTATCTTAGTTCGATGACTGTGAAGAGCCATCATGACCATTGCAACTCTTAGGAAAAAAAAACGTTGAACTGGGTCTGGCTTACAGTTTCAGAGGTTTAGTTCGTTATTGTCATAGCAGGAAGCATGGCAGCACACAGGCAGATATGGTACTAGAGAAGCACCCGAGAATTCTATACTTGGATGGAAGGAAGGCAGCAGGAAGAGAGAGTGACACTGGGCCAGGCTTGAGCATCTGAAACCTGAAAGTCCACAGCTAGTGACACATTTTCTCCAGCAAGTTCACGCCTACCTAAGTCCACTTCTGTCACTTGCTAAGAGTCTCTGGGAGCCATTTTCATTCAAGCCATCACACAGGCCAAGCTTAAGAAGGCATTTTCTCAACTGAAGCATCATGCTTCCCAAATAACTTTAGCTGTGTCTAGTAGACATAAAACTAACCAACATACTATTACCCTAAGAAATTAGGTCCAACTTAAAAGGTAGATTAAAATGCATATAATTAAGAACTTTTTTATTGGTTGGATTATAAGTTGTCATTCTGGTAAAATATGGATCCTGACTCAAGTTCTGCATAGAATCTTAATTGTACTGAAGTATAATAAATAGAAAATGGGATACACGGCCATAAAGTAGCTTTGCTGCTTACATTCAGGATGACCCTGAAACATTGCTTCTCAGAATCAGCATGAAATATTCTGTCTACATAGTATATACTTTAATTAGTTGAGGGAGCATATTTGTAACTTCTATATGTACACACACAAAAGATCCTCACTGTGTAGGACTCACATCCATGCTTCTTTCTGGGACTCGGGGAGTACTTCTTCAGGAGTGAGTTATTGCTCCTGCACAGTCTACAGAAGTGAGAAGGTCTCCTGGGTGAGACTGGGATGCAAGGCCCAGCTGGCAGGAGAGAAGTAATTGGGGAAAGAAATCATAGCTCAATGACAAGCAGACATCTTTGGGCCCTGACTTTTTCCTCCTCTCATTAGGTTGTCTGAAGTTCAACTTCCCTGAAAATACTGGCTGCATGTGTCTTGCTCTGGAGCTCAGAGGGACCTACCAAATCTAGCCATGGACAATACTTAATCTTATTGCATAAAAATAAAGGGGTAACAGTTAGCAAAAAAAAAGAAGAAAAAGGAATGACTCCTCTTTGTAATGGGGGGAATCAACCTCTCTCTGCCTGGGGCTGGGGGAAGGATTTACAAATCACCGGGCTACATTCCATTTTTTTTTTTCTGTTAAACATTTTCATTGCTTTTTTTTTTCTCCCTTGCTGTACAAGAAAGCCTCACACACTAAAGAAAACATGGGGAAATGTGAAACAAATTATTAAGTGACCCAAAACCTCACCCTCAACAAGAGGCATCACCAGGACTTTGCTAAATAAACCAACACACACAAGCAAAAGCCGCATTGACTTCTTCACCCCAGTGAATGTTGGAGACAAACGCCCACATTAAGGGGCTGGAGTGCAACCATCTTACAAGTTCTCCGAAGTCGTGTATGCAGCTGATTCAGCACCCTCCCTCATCCGCTGTTCCAGGAACTAGCTAATCAATAAACTGACCTTTACCCACTGTCCTTACCCTGGCATTCAGAGGATATTTCACCAGATTGTTTCGGATTTATTACCTTCTCCCATTCCCCCCTCCCTACTGCTTAACCCCCCGCCCTTGTTACAATGAACAGACCTTGACAACGATTTTGCCTGGTCTCGCTCTCCTATCTCGCCCATTCTAATTTTCAGGCCGGATCCCCCTCAAACCCACGAATAACTGAGTCCCGAGGAATGGGACAGGTGGCGCTCAGACGTGAGGCTCGAGATACGGATCCCCGGTCGGAAGACAGAGTTTACAGGCCTGGGTGAATTCTCAAGGAGCCGACGCCCTGCCACTCACGGGGAAAGCTTACAGCTCGGTAAGTAATTGTTCATTGTTGTCCCATACAGAATGGGCCAAAAGCTCTCTAAAGAAGCAGCCTTTATCAAAGATATAAAGAGCTCTCTCAGAGATAGGGGAGTTAGAGTTAAAAGGGATTTGTAAGAATTTTTTTTTATTCATTTCTAGTACTTGCCCTTGGATAATAATGGAGGGCCCAGACATTCATCCTCACACCTGGACTACAGTCGGTAGTGAATTGAATGCATTGCTGAAATGAGAGGGCCCTGAGGCAGTTCCGACTGAAACATTTAGTTACTGGAACCTTATACATGATCTCTTGGCAGATTCTCCCGGCTCCGCAAGGATCCTCTCGGCAGCAGAAGAGTTTCTTAAGCAGCTTTCTCAAGCTCCTCCTTCTGCTTCTCTGGCCTCCAAAAGTGAAACTAAAAAGAGGCCACCCTGGCCTTGTCCTTCTGTAACTATCACTATGCCTTCTGAAGGCGACCCATTTACAATTTTAGACCCTCCAAAAACAGACATTTGTCCCCTTTATCCCTCGATTTCGAAAATTAAATCCCCCTCCCTTGAAGATCCTCCCTTCAGACAGAAGCCATTAACCCATTTTTAAAAGAGATCGTGGAGTCTCTTCTGATCACTTAAAACCTTCGGAGGAGGACGACCTTGAAGAAACTGCTGCCTCCTATCATAACCCAGATTGGCCATATAATAATAAACCCCTAGCCGCTTTTGCAGGGTCCTCGAGACCTCTGCCCTATCCATCTACCCCTATATTGCCCCTTCCAACTTTTCCCCAGACGGGACCATTATTACATGCTAAAAAACAATTAACTAAACAAATAGAAGACCTTAAGGAGGTCCTAAACCTTCAACAGGAGTTTTCAAAACTCTCCCTAGACCTTGTGTCTGTACAAGCCGTGGTTAGACAAACGGTCTTTGTTCCTCCTGGTGTGCATGCCCCACCTACAGGCACGTTTGTGTCTAAACATGCTGGTGGAAAGAGGCCTTCTAAGTCACCTGCCCACTTAGCTTTCCCTGTCTTGACACGATCCTCTGGTGCCCGGGGGGAATAATTCCTCCCCCGGCGAATCACGACCCGTCCCGACTCTGACCGAAGGGAACCAAGATGATAATGCTTCAGAGGCAGGCGATAATGCCAAGGATCTAAGAGATGGAGACAGAGATAGCGAAAGCGAGAATGAGGCAGCCGATCCAGGAGAGCAGACTGAATTTAAAAGATTAAAATGTAAACCTTGTAAGGAACTTAACTCGGCCGTTCACAATTACAGCCCCACTGCTCCTTTTACTCTTTCCATGCGGTACAGTCCACCAACACACTAACAATAGAGAGAAGGATTTCTATGTCTGCCCAGGAACTCATAGGGACAGAACTTTATATTATAAATGTGGCTGTAGAGAGGCTTATTTTTGCGCATCTTGGGGATTTGAAACTAACAGAGATGCTTATTGGAATCCTGTCTCCTCCTGGGACTACATTCAAGTAAGGAAGGGCTGGTCAAATTCTCAAAGAAATATTACCCTAACTGAAGAATGTAAAAACACCACTCCTTCTAAGGGATGCTATAACCCCCTCCAGATACAATTTACAGACGCTGGAAAAAGATCTCTCTAGAGAGTTGGCTTAAGGGATTTGAATGGGGCCTCCGTATGTATGTTAACAACACAGACCCCAGACTAATCTTTAAAATAAAGCTACTTAAGTCCATCCCAAACCAACAAAACAAAATTGCCGTCAGTCCCAACTCAGAGCTCCATCAGAATAATGACCAAGCCCATGGTCCCAGGAATACATTCAATAATTCTGTCACATGCCTACACACTTCTTCTAGCTCAGCTTTTCAACCTACTCTCCCTGCAGGGCCCCCCTCTACTGCTGACCTTGTTTTGTCTTTAGTTAATGCCTCAATACAAGCCATTCATGAGGCCAATCACATGCTCTTAGAAGAATGTTGGGTTTGCTACTCCTCTACCCCACCCTTTTATGAAGGAATTGCTAATTTTGAAAATTTATTATTTACTAATGACACCTCCAGCCTGCGATGGAGCCCACATGAAAAGCAAGGCCTGACCCTTAGCAAAGTCTCTGGTCTAGGTTTGTGCCTCCTTGGGCCCCATATGTTGTTACCTCCCAAAGCCCTAATAGAAGTTTGCAATCAGACCTTGCTGGTAAATGGTTCCTTTTAATATATTTCAGCACCTAATAATGCCTACCTTGCCTGCTCTTCAGGATTGACCACCTTTATAGTTAACAGAACCTTTCTCACCAATCATGATTAGTGCATAGAAGTTACCCTTCTCCCACACCTAACCTTTCATGAGGCTGAGGAGTTCCTAAGGTTCTGGGAACGAGGAACTATGCTTCCCTCCAGGGCAAAGAGAGAACCCATAACTGCAGTCACGTTAGCAGTCATCCTTGGACTGGGAGCTGCAGGCACTGGGACAGGAATTGCCTCCTTGATTACCTCTAACCTGCAATATGCTCAACTCAGTACAGCAGTCGATAGAGACATCCAAGAGTTACAATCAGGTCTTAAAAATTTTAAAGATTCAGTTTCCTATCTTTCAGAAGTGGTCTTGCAAAATAGGAGAGGACTGGACCTCCTCTTCCTCCAACAAGGGGGACTGTGTGCCGCTCTTAAAGAAGAATGCAGTTTCTACACAGACAGGACAGGGTTAACTGAAGATAGTTGACAAAAAAATCAAAGACAGTTTAGAAAAGAGAAAGAGAAAGAGAACAAAAAGAATCTTGGTATCAAAATTGGTTTTCCACTTCTCCATGGCTTTCCACCTTACTCCCCAGCTTATTGGGCCCCTTGATAGGATTTCTCCTGCTCATTTCTTTTGGCCCCTGGGCCTTTCAAAAGCTAACTCGTTGCATTAAGTCACGGGTGGATTCAGCCTTTGCCAACAAGCCAGTATTGGTCCATTACCATCACCTGGAGATGTGGGATGGAGATCCTTCTGCCTATGAGGAGCCAATAGGTGCCCCTTCTGCTGGCCTAGATTTTTCAGTCCTGGCCACAGAGCATAACACTCCCTGGTATAACAAGCTATGGCCAATGACAAGATGCCAATGACGGGAGATAGCACGATGCCATGTGCCAGGTGCACACCTTTAAGGCTGTAGAGTGACTCCATGATGGGAAGTAGCATGAGGCCATGGCCCAGAGGCCCTCTCTCAGGAGTGCTGGGCATAGCCCAGAAACCCACTCTGGGAGAGCTGGACATGGATACACATCATGTGGCCTAAGACAGAGGCTCTACCCACATACACTTGTGTACAAAGGTGCTGGCTGTGGATGCACATCGTGTGGCCTAAGACAGGCTCTCCATCAGTTATACAAAATAGGGGGAGATGTTGGAGACAAACGCCCAAGTTAAGGGGATGGAGTGCAACTATCTTATAAGTTATTCTAAATCACATATGCAACTGACTCAGCACTCTTCCTCATTCACTGTTCCAGGAACTAGCTAACCAATAAACTGACCTTTACCCATCCGTTCTCACCCTCGCATTCCGAGGATATTTCACCTAATTGTTTCAGATTTATTACCTTCCCCCATTCCCCCTCCCTACTGCTTAAAACCCACTACCCTCGTTACAATAAACAGATCTTGACAATGATTTTGCTTGGTCTCACTCTCCTATCTCGCCCATTCTAATTCAGGCCAGATCCCCCTCAAACCCATGAATAACTGAGTCCTGCGGGACGGGACAAGTGAACCTCTACTACTACGCTAATTTTGGTGAGAATGTGTTTTAAGTTAAACCTCCTGTTAGCAGTTCTCTAGCAATGAATACTGTTGAGATTATGAGATAGTTTGCTTTATAAGTGAGGCTAAGATGGGTAGCCTCATTTGTTTTGGGTTATTCTTTTGTATTATTTTTATAAATTCCTAGAAGTGATATCGTGGAATCAAAAATTATAGACATAGGTAAGACTTTACATAAGTAATAACAGGAAACCACCCAGTATATTTTATTAATATCTACTCCCACTCTAATAGAAGGCCCTCTTCAACCCTGTTATACACAGCTAAAAACTTAAGAACACACAATGACAAGAACAGATAGGCTGCCTGCCTGCCCACAGACCTCTCCCACACTAGCAGTTTGGTTCTGAAAGACCCAAGCTGCTGCTACTCTCTCCTTCCTGCTCCAATGTTCACCTCTGCTGTCCTGCCAACCCCTTGACTTGGGCAGATGTTTGCTGCTCAGGTTCAGGCCATGCCACTTAGACCATGCCAGATGACAAAACTCCAACCCCTAACTAGGGTGGAGACTCACTAATGAAGCAGAGACCACACCAGCCACCAGAACGCCAGATAAGATGCCTGCCCACAGATGCCTCCAGTCTAGTCTCTCAGTGGCTCACGCCTCGCAGATTATTCCAATTACTGCCTCTCCTCAGGTGGAGGTGTTCCACTCTCCAACTCAGATGGAGATCCCAGGCTCTACCAAAGACCACTCTGTCTTCTAGGCGGTCAGCCCCCAACTTGGATGGAGACTCTTGCTGTAGCAGAGACTATGCCAAATGCCAAAACTCCAGGCCATAAAGACCAGAAAACCAAAGAGTAAACAGAAGCCCCAAAAACAAAACATCCACACAACAAAGACAAACTCAGACCCAGATGTATAGACATAAGCTTAAGAACACCATCAACAATATCTAGGACTATATGTCCTCAATAGAACCCAGGTATTTTATGACAGTAAACCCTGAAAATTCCCAACACAGCTCAAGCACAAGGGGAAAACTTTAAAACCAAACTCCCAAACTTATGAAGGTGAAAGAAGTCCTTAAAGAGGAAATGAACGAATCTATTAAGGAAATCAAGGAAAGATAAATGAAAAATTGGAGGAAATTAATAAATCCCTTAAGGAAATCAAGAACAGCAAGGGAAAAAACAACAAATATTTGAAGGAAACCAATAAACTGTTTAAGGTCTAAAAAATAGAAATAGAAGCATAAAGAAAACAAAAGCAGGAGGAATTATGGAAAAGGAAAATCTAGGTACTCAAAAAGGAACTACAGACACAAGCATCACCAACAGAATATAGGAGATGAAAGAAATAATAACAGGTATTGAAGATTCAATAGAAGAAATAGGTACATCTGTCAAAGAAAATATTAAATCTAAAAGTTTCCTGACACAAAATACCCAGGAAATCCGAGAAACTATGAAAAGGCCAAACCTAAGAATAATAGGAATAGAAGGAAGAGAAAAATCTCAGATCAGAGTCCATAAAAATATTTTCAACAAGATCAAGGAGGGCTTGCCTATAAAGGCTATATATATATATATATATACATATATATATATATATATATATACACACAGAATACCAAATACATTGGACCAGAAAATAAAGTTGACTTGCTACATAATAATTTAAACAGTAAACATACAGAGCAGAGAAAAAATATTAAAAGCTGCAAGGGACACAATAAAAGAGGAAAATTCATAGTACTAAGTGTCAACAAGAAGAAATCAGAGATCTCATTCTAGCACCTTAACAGCACAGTTGAAAGCTCTAGAACAAAAATAAGGAAGGATATCCAAGAAGAGTAGACAACAGAAAATAATCAAACTAAGAGCTGAAATTAACAAAATAGAAACAAAAAGAACAATATAAAGAAGCAATGAGATAAAGAGTTGGTTCTTTGGAAAAAATCAACAGGATAGACAAACCTTTATGTAAACTAACTAAAAGACAAGGAGAGAATATCAAAATTAACAAAATCAGAAACAAAAAGGGAAACAACTTCCAGTTTCCACCTGTACCTGAGCTGACCCTGTGCTACAGCTCTCCATACCCAGGTCCCCCAGGTGAGAACTGGTCTCCCAGGAATGCTGACACACCTATGAACACAGGTAGGACCACCACTTCTGCTCCAAGACACCCACCTGGAGCCCTCAGCACACAGGAACTGAGGAGCAACCTGGAACTGGATCTTCCTGGTTTCTATCTGTGCCTGGAGCTCACCCTATGCCACAGCTCTTCATACCCAGGTCCTGCCAACTGGAAAGAGTGGGTCTCACAGGAGTGTTGACAAACCTGAGAGCACAGGTAAGACCACCACGTCTACTCAAATACCTAGCCCAAGAAGGACCTTCTCAGAGCCTTCAGGACATAGAAACCAAGGACTGGCCTGGGACAGGACCTTTCCAATTTCCATATGCTCCATAGAGCTGTCCATGTGCCACAGTTCTCTATAACCCAATTCCTCCCAGAGAGAACTGGTCTCCCAGTAGTGCTGACACACAGTCTTACAGGAAGAACAAAACACAGTCAGAGATAGCAAGACCAACTAAAGTAAGAGATAACCAGATGGAAAGAGGCAAGGGCAAAAACATAAGCAACAGAAAACAAGGCTACTCAGATCATCAGAACCCAGTTCTCCTACCACAAGCCCTAGTTACCCAACACACCAGAAAAGCAAGACTCTAATGTAAAATCATATCTCATGATGATGAGAGAGAACTTTAAGAAGGACACAACGCCCTCGAATAAATACAGGAGAACACAGATAAATAGGTAGAAGCCCTTAAAGAGGAAACACAAAAATCCCTTAAAGAATTACAGGAAAACACAACCAAACAAGTAAAGGAATTGAATAAACATACAAGAAGTCTACAGAACTCAAAATATTTGGACCAGAAAAGAAATTCCTCCCATCACATACTAGTCAAGACACCAAATGCACGAAACAAAAAAAGAATATTAAAAATAGTTAGGAAAGAAGGTCAAGTACCATATAAAGGCAGCCCTATCATAATAACACCACATTTCTCACCAGAGACTATGAAAGCCAGATCCTGGACAGATCTCATACAGACCCTAAGAGAACACAAATACCAGGCTACTATACCCAGCAAAACTCTCAATTACCATAGATGGAGAAACCAAGATATTCCATGATAAAACCAAATTTACACAATATCTTTCCACAAACCCAGCCCTGCAAAGAATAATAATTGCAAAACACCAACACCAGGAGGTACACATTGCACCTCACACAATAATAGTGGGAAACTTCAACACTCCACTCTCATCATGGACAGATCATGGAAACAAAAACTAAAAAGAGACACAGTGAAACTAACAGAAGTTATGAACCAAATGGATTTAGCTGATATCTATAGGACATTTCATCCGAAAACGGAAGAATATACCTTTGTTCTCAGTACCTCGTTGTACCTTCTCCAAAATTGACCAAATAATCAGTCATAAAACAGGCATTAACAAATAAAAGAAGATTGAAATAATCTCATACATCCAATCAGATCACCCAAGACTAAGGCTGGTCTTCAACAACAACAAAAATAACAGAAAGCCCACATACATATGGAAGCTGAACAATGCTCTACTCAATGAAAACTTGGTCAAGGAAGAAAGAAAGAAAGAAATTAAAGACTTTTTAGAATTTAATGAAAATGAAGGCACAACATACCCAAATTTATGGGACACAATGAAAGCAGTGCTAAGAGGAAAACTCATAGCCCTGAGTGCCTCCAAAAAGAAACTGGAGAGAGCATACACTAGCAGCTAAACAGCACACCTGAAAGTTCTCGAACAAAAAGAAGCCAGTATACTCAAGAGGAGTACAGGGCAGGAAATAACCAAACTCAGGGCTGAAATTAATCAAAGAAAAAGAAAAAGAACAACAAAACCAGGAGCTGGTTCTTAGAGAAAATCAACATGATAGATAAACTCTTAGCCAGACTGACCAGAGGGCACAGAGACAATATCCAAATTAACAAAATCAGAACTAAAAAGGGAGAGATAACAACAGAAACTGAGGAAATTCAAATCTCATCAGATCCTACTACAAAAGCCTATACTCCACAAAACTGGAAAATCTGGATGAAATGGACAATTTTCTAGACAGACACAAGTTACCAAAGTTAAATCAGGATCAGATAAATGATGTGAACAGTCTCATAACCCCTAAAGAAATAGAAGCAATCAATAAAAATCTGCCAAAAATGGGCAGGACCAGATGGGTTTAGTGCAGAATTCTATTGACCTTCAAAAAAGACCTAATATGCATACTCTTCAAACTATTCCACAAAATAGAAAAAGAAGGAACACTACCCAATTCCTTCTATGAAGCCACATTTATGCTGATACCAAAACCACAGAAAGACTCAACAAAGAAAGAAAACTTCAGATCAATTTCCCTTATGAATATCAATGCAACATTACTCAATAAAATTCTCACAAACTGAATCCAAGAACACATCAAAACAATCACACATCATGATCAAGTAGGCTTTATCCCAGGGATGCAGGGACGGATCAATATATGGAATTCCACTCACTACATAAACAAACTAAAACAAACAAACAAACAAACCCACATGATCATTTCATTAGATGCTGAGAAAGCATTTGACAAAATCTAACATCTCTTCATGTTGAAAGTTTTAGAAAGATCAGGAAATCAAGACTCACACCTATTACTTTTATATAGTAAAAGCAATATACAGTAAATCACAAGGCAACATCAAACTAAATGGAGATAAACTTGAAGCAATCCCACTAAAATCAGGGACTAGACAAGGCTGTCCTCTCTCTTCCTATCTATTCGTATCTGAAGTTCTAGCTAGAGCAATTAAACAACAAAAGGAGGTCAAAGGGATACAAATTGGAAAGGAAGAAGTCAAATTATCACTATTTGCAGATGATATTATAGTATATTTAAGTGACCCTAAAATTCTACCAGAGAATTCCTACAGCTGATAAACAACATCAGCAAAGTGGCTGGATATAAAATTTACTCAAACAAATCAATCGCCTTCCTCCACTCAAAGGATAAAATGGCTGAGAAAGAAATTAGGGAAAATACAGCCATCCAATAACACAAACAATATAAAATATCTTGGTGTGACTCTAAGCAAACTAGTGAAAAATCTGTATTACAAGAATTTCAAGTATTTGAAGAAAGAAATCGAAGGTCTCAGAAGATGGATAGATCTTCCATGTTCACGGATTGGCAGGATCAATATAGTAGAAATGGCCACAGAGCCAAAAACAACCTACAGATTCAATGTGATCCCCATCACATCCCAAAGCAATTCCTCATAGATCTAGAAGAGCAATTCTCAAATTCATCTGGAGTAACAAAAAATTCAGGATAGCTTAAAATGTTCTCAACAGAAAAAGAACTTCTGGGGACTCAGCATCCCAGACCTCAAGCTGTACTACAGAGCAATAGTGTTCAAAAACTGCTAGATATTGGTACAGTGATAGGTAAGTAGATCAATAGAATAGAATTGAAGGCCCATAAATGAACCCACATACCTATAGTCACTTGATCTTTGACAAAGAAGATAAAACCATCCAATTGGGAAGACAGCATTTTCAACAAATGATACTGGTTCAGCTGGAGGAAAGCATGTAGAAGAATGCAAATTAATCTATTCTTATCTCCCTGTACAAAGCTCCAGTGCTAGTGGATCAAGGACCTCCACATAAAACCAGATACAATGAATATAATAGAAAAGAAAGTGGGGGAAAGCCTCAAATACCTGAGCACAGGGGAAAGTTTCTGAACAGAACACCAATAGCTTATGCTCTAATATCAAGAATTGACAAGTGGGACCTCATAAAATTGCAAACAATTATAAGACAAAGGACACTGTCAATAGGACAAAAAGGCAACCAAGAGATTGGAAAAAGATCTTTACCTATCTTACATCCAATAAATTGAATATATATTGAATATATATCCTATATTCAATATATAAAGAGAGCTCAAGAAGTTAGACTCCAGAGAACCAAATATCCCTATTAAAAAATGGGGTACAGAGCTAAACAGAAAATTCTCAACTAAGGAAACTTGAAGACCCAAGAAGCACCTAAAGAAATGTTCAACATCCTTAATCATCACGGAAATGCAAATCAAAACAACCCTGAGATTCTACCTCATACATGTCAGAATGGTTAAGATCAAAAACTCAGATGACAGCAGATGCTGGTGAGGATGTGGAGAAAGAGGAACACTCCTCCATTGCTGGTGGGATTGCCAGCTGGTACAACTACTCTGGAAATCAATCTGGCAGTTCTATAGAAAATTGGACATAGTACTACCTGAGGACCCAACTATTCCACTCCTGGGCATATACCCAGAAGATGCTCCAACATGTAATAAGGACGGATGCTCCACTGTGTTCATAAAAGCAATATTTATAGAAGCCAGAAGCTAGAAAGAACCCAGATATCCCTCAACAGAGGAATGGATGCAGAAAATGTGGTACATTTACACATTGGAGTACTACTCAGCTATTAAAAACAATGAATTCATGAAATTCTTAGACAAATGGATGGAACAAGAAAATTTCCTCTTGAGTGACATGTTCGTTCACAAAAGAACACACATGGTATATACTGACTGATAAGTGTATATTAGGCAAAGAGCCTGGAATATCAATGACACAACTCACAGACCACATGAAGTTCAAGAGGAAGGAAAAACAAAAAGTAGAGGCTTCAGTCCTACTTAGAAGGGGGAACAAAATAATTCAGGGAAGTAGAGGGTGGGAGGGACTTGGGAGGAAGAGAAGAAGGGGAGAGGAAAAAGAAGGGAAGAATCAGGTATGGGGGAGATGGAGGAGATGAACAGAGGTGTTTAGCAATTGGGGATGGGGAACTGGGCGTAGCAACCATAAAGTCCCAGATGCCAGAAAAGCAAGAGCCTGCCAGGACCCCACAGGGGTGACATTAGCTGAAATACCCCACAAATGGGAGGGAGAACCTGTCAAGACCGTATCTGGAGGTTAGCTATGCTGCGGCCCACATCCGGTTGAGGGATGGGGCCACCCACCCGTCTCTGAAACTTTAACCCAAAATTGTTCCCGTCTAAAGAAAATACAGGGACAAAGAATGGAGCAGACTGAAGGAAAGGTCATCTAGAGATTATCCCACTTAGGGATCCATCCCACATGCAGACACCAAACCCAGAAACCATTGTGGACATCAAGAAGTTCTTGCTGACAGGAGCCTGATAAAGCTGTCTCCTCAGAGGCTCTGCAAGTGCCTGACCAATAGAGAAGTGGAGGCTTGCATACAACCATCAGACTGAGCACAGGGACCCCAGTGGAGGAGTTAGAGGAAGAACAGAAGGAGCAGAAGGGGACTTATCTGGCATCAATGGGAGTGTGGCCCTTTGTCCTATAAAGGCCTGTTGCCACAGTCTTAAGGAATGCGAGGGCGGTGAGGCAGGTGTGGGTGGGTAGATGGGTGAACACCCTTAGAGAAGCAGGGTAAGGGGGAATGTGATGGGGGTGTGCAGGAGGGAATCGTGGAAACGTGATAACATTTCAAATGTAAATAAACAAAATATTCAATTTTAATAAAATAAAAAAGGAAGGCTGGAGAGATGGCTCAGCGGGTAAGAGCACTGACTGCTCTTCCAGAGGTCCAGAGTTCAAATCCCAGCAACCACATGGTGGCTCACAACCATCCGTCATGAGATCTGACGCCCTCTTCTGGTGTCTGAAGACAATGACGGTGTACTTACATATAATAATAAATAAAAAAGGAAAAAAGAAAAATAAACATTATTTTCAATGTCAAAAAAGGGGGTTAACATAACAACAGACACCAAGGAAATCCAAAGACTCGTGAGGTCATACTTTAAAAGCCTGTTCTTCACCAAATTGGAAAATCTAGAAGAAATGGTTAATTTTCTAGATATGTATCTCTTACCAAAGTTAAATTAAGATAAAATAAATGATTAAAATAAACCTATAACTACTTAGGAAGTAGAAGCAGTCATTAAAATTCTCCTAACCAAAAAGAGCACAGGGTCAGATAGTTATACCTCAGAATTCTATTAAACTTTCAAAGAAGTGCTAATACCGATACTCCTCTAATTCTCTCTCTCTCTCTCTCTCTCTCTCTCTCTCTCTCTCTCTCTCTCTCTCACACACACACACACACACACACACACACACACACACACATGAGCGCACACCAGCCAAATTCATTTTATGAAGCTATAGTCAGTCTTATACCCAAACCACACAAAAATTAAATAACTAAAGACTATCACAGACCAATTTCCCTCATGAATATAGATGCTAAAATACTTTCAAAACAAGTGCAAGAGCACAACAAAAAGATAATTTACCATGATCAAGTTGGTTTTATCCAAAAGCCTTTTATGTAATCCATCATACAAACAAATGGAAAGAACACACACACACACACACACACACACACACACACACACATCTCATTAGATGTTGAGAAAGCATTTGACAAAATCTGGCACCCATTCATGTTAAAAGTTTTGACTAGATCAGGGATTTAAAGAACATACCTAAACTTAAAAGCAATTACAGCAAGCCAATAGCAAACATCAAATTAAATGTGAAGAAATTTAAAGCAATTCAACTAAAATCAGGAACATGACAAGTTTGTTCACTCTCCCCATATCTATTCAATATAGCATTCGAAGTTCTAGCTAGCTAGAGCAATAAGACAAAGGAAGAAGATCATGTGGATACACATTGGAAAGGAAGAAGTCAGAGTATTGTTATTTGTAGATGATATGATAGAATAGATAAGTGATCCAAAAAAAATTCTATCAGGGAGCTCTGACAGTTGATAAACACCTTCAGGAAAGTGGCCATATGTAAGATTAACTCAAATAAATTTTTAGCTCCCAAACTGCAAATGGACTAAAAAAAATCAAGAAAACAATACCCTTCCCAAAGCCACAAATAGTATAAAAAAAATCTTCAGATAATTCCATCTACAAAAGTGAAAGACTCATATGATAATAACTTTACATCTTTAAAGAAAGAAATTGAAGATATAAGAGGATGGAAAGATCTCCAATGCTCACGAATTGGTCGGACAAGTATAAAATTAGTAAAAATAGCCATCATACCAAAAGCAAGCTACAAAGTATAATAGATGGAAAACTCCAACACAAGGAGGGAAACTACACCCTAGAAAAGGCAAGAAAGTAATCTTCTTTCAACAAAAAGAAAATAGCCAAACAAACATAATTCCAACACTAACAACAAAAATAACAAGAAGCAACAATCACTATTCCTTCATACCTGCCAGAAGGAATGACTAGAATCAAAAAAAAAAAAAAAGTACAAGTGACAGCTCCTGCTGGTAAGGATAATTGGAACACTCCTCCATTCCTGGTGGGAGTGCAAACTTGAACAGCTATTTTGGAAATCAATGTGGCAGTTTCTTGGAAAATTGAGAATAGATCTGCCTCAAAACTCAGCGATAGCACTCTTTGGCA
This sequence comes from Apodemus agrarius, assembly GCA_964023405.1. Classification (NCBI taxonomy): domain Eukaryota; kingdom Metazoa; phylum Chordata; class Mammalia; order Rodentia; family Muridae; genus Apodemus; species Apodemus agrarius. Next base: position 5,625,494 of record OZ030012.1, on the reverse strand, counting down.
TATACCTAAAGAATGTTCCATCCTGCCACAAGGTCACTTGTTCAACTATGGTCATAGCAGTTTCACTCATAATAGATAGAAACTGGGAGCGATCTATAGGTCACTGAAATGAAGATTGGATTAATAAAATGTGGTGCAGCTACACGATGATTACTCTGCTCCTAAAAAACAATGACATAACGAAATTTGGGTACAACTAGAAAAAAACCCATTCTGAGTGAGATAACCCAGATCCAGAAAGACATACACAGTATGTACTCACTTATAAGTGAATATTAGCTGATTAGTAAAGGATAATCATGCTACAATCCATAGATCCAGAGGGGCTAAGTAATAAAGAGGACTCAATAAGGGGATGGATGGATCCCCCTATGAAGAGGAAATAGAACAGATTTCTTGTGAGGGCTAGGAGCTGGTAAGGGGATAGGAAGAGGAGAGGTCAGGGGAGGCTGGGAATGGAGGGAGAGAGTAATAAGAGATGATTGGAATAGGGGAAGGAGCATTTCAAAGGCAAGATAGAAACCTTAGGCAATGGAAACTCCCAGGAATCTATGAGGGTGGTGCTAGTTAAGGCTCCTAGTAATGGGGAAAACAGAGCTTGAACTCTTGAGCCTCTGTAACCAGCAATGGTTTCAGTGCTGGGACTGGAGCACTAACCCAGCCACAAAACCTTCAACCTGCAATTTGTCCTGCCTGCAAGATGTTCTGGGGTAATGGTGATGCAGAACATGTGGCCAGCCAATGACCAGTCCCACTTGAGACCCATGCCACAAGATGGAGCACACACCTGACAATGCCTAGATGGCCAGAACCAGAGGCTGGATAGCCTAGAGACCTAGAACAGAGCCCAACATTGTTGGGGGAAAAGTCATTGAAATGACTCCTAATGATACTCTGGTATCATCATAGGTGGGAGCCTAGCATAATCATCATCAGAGGCTTCATCAAGCAACTATTGGCAGCAGATGCAGAGGGTCACAGCCAAACATTAGGCTGAGCTCAGTAGATCCCGAGATAGATGAGAAGGAACCATTGTAGATGCCATAAGGGTTGAAGACACCACAAGAACACGGCCCACAGAATCAACTAAGAAGGGCTCACTGAAGCTCACAGAGATTAAAAGCCACACTGACCCATACGGGTCTGACCTAGGTCCTCTGCATGCACGCTATGGTTGAGTACCGTGGTATTCTTGTGACATTCCTAACAGTGGGAGGGGTTTTTTACTCTGACTCTTTGGCCTGTTTTGGGACCTTTTTCTTTCTACTGGGTTGCCTCATCCAGTCTTGACCTGAGGGTTTGTGCCTGGGCTTGCCAACAAGTAACTTGTTATGCTACATTGGGTTGATATTCCTGGAAAGCCTGTTCTTTTCTAAACAGATATGGAGAAGGAATGAATCTGGGGAGGTATAGGGGAGGAAATGGGAGGAACAGGGGGAGAGAAAACTGACATTAGGATGCAACATATAAAAGAAGCATACATATAAACACACACACACAATGGCAATAACAATGACAAAGATAGCCTTCCTAAAGACCTTTGCTATGAGTGCACATCTGTGTAACCATGCATATTTTACACATATGATGTCACTTAAGTTTAAAGTTGTGATTATTTCCAATATAAAACAAGCTGAAATCTGGGCAAAGAAACAAGTAGTGAGATCACAACTAGTAGAGGTAGTGCTGACATTTGATCTCAAGCGGCCCAGAGAATGGAGTTCTCGAGGGTGTCTCAGCAAGAGCAGCTTGATGCAATTAAGGGAAAGCCATATTTGAGTTCAGCTGTGGCTCTCTCTTGCCTCTGTGACCTCATCCCATCATGGCGTCCATCTTATCTGATGGGCAGCCCTTTCATGGCTTCTTGCCTAGTTCCCACTGCCTGATTTGTCCAAGATACAGTTCTTGGGGGTTTGGTCCAGGACTTTGATCTCTTTTTACATAATGTCATAGATGAACCCCTCCATCTCATCCTTGTAAAGAATCCTTAAAAGATAACAAGTCTGAAGCCATGCTGGCTTCCCGGACTTTCCTCAGGTTTATGTACCCATCTGCTAGAAACAGCAAATCCTGCATCGCTTCTCAACGCAAGGCCAGAGTGGACCTCACCCAGTTCCCTGGACTTGCTTCTTGTTGGTCCTCGAGCTCTCAGAAAGTGGTTCTTTCTCCTTTTTGAGATAGGTTCTCACTTGGTGACTCACTATCCTCCTCTGTCCACCTGACATGTGCTGCAATCATAGGTGAACACAACCATGCCCAGCGTGAACGTGACTTCCTCAGACAATTCTGAGTAACCATAATAATTTTTCCTTCCCTCCTTCCCTTTCTACCTCCCATCCTTTGTCTCTTTTTCTCCTCTTTCCTCTCTTACCACTCCATCCATTCTCTGAGCAACTTTGATTGACTTATCCCTTTTAATGAGAATTCACACAATACTCTTTTATGAATTCATTGGTTCCCAGCCAAAAAGAACCTTGACTACCATGGGACTAATTCTCAGGAGACATCTTAATCATGACCAGGACAATTCTAGTTTCTAGCAATGTAAAGGGCTAAACTTCTGGCCCTGCATAGGATAGGCTCCACAACAAAGAATTATTTGGTTCAAATTTTCAGTAGTGGAAGAGAAAACTAATCACTTCCCTAGTGCATAGCAAGCTCCTCAGCTTTCTATATCTCAGTAATATTTCAATTTTTGGAGGCTTCCATGAGTACTCTCACCTAAGTCACTCACTCAGATGACCAATAACAATATCCCACAAGTGTGTTCTCAGTGCTCACTCATTATCTGTGTATGTCTCAGATGGCATCAGTGTAAGATTACTCCCATAATAAAGACACTGCCCCGACACCACTGTGTCTTTCACAGAGAACAATGATGGAATTCTGTGATGGAACAACTTTTAGGCAACCTTAATATGTGGAGGAGATTGATATCAACAAGAGCAAAGGATTCCCCTACAGCACAGAAAGTATTCAACCCTGTTTAACTGACATTTCAGTCATCAATCAAATAATCTACCAAATACCAGCTGAACAGCTAGATTAATTCTTAGAGTTGTTCTACTTCTGACATGGCCTACCCAACTACTACAAGAGTATCAGGATGAGGCTGAGAACAAACCGACTGAGTTAGGTCTTAACACGGCAGGCATACAGACACAGTAGGCTTTAGGGTCAGCTCCAGCAGTGGGTAGCAGAATCTCGTAGGATCTGAGATCTGCTCCAAACTGACCTAGCAGGAAGAATGCACACCAGTGTTTTGGCAAAATCGAACACTTTGCGTGAATCAGGTAACAGGTAACCAAGTTCTTGGGAGACAGGCAGGCACCAGGCTAAGACTACACTTTAGGTTTTGGCCTCTAAAGTGTAGAGATGAGGCAGGTTAAAGGGGTGACACTATGATTAAGAGAAAGCCCTGCTCCTGAAGAGGACCAAATCTTGGTTCGTAACACCTACATCAGGCAGCTCACAAGCACATGTGACCCCCAGCTCCTGGCGATCTGATAGGTCTGGCCTCTGCATCGTAGGCACCTGCATTAGTGTGCCCATACCCACACAGACACACATACACACACATGAGTAAAAGTCTAAAATAAGTAGTAGTTAGCAAAAAGCAAGGTTCACCTCAAGTTCCATTGCCTGACTTATGGACATGGCACCGAGTCAGGAATTCTGGCAAAATGGAAAAACTCATACAGGGTGTGGGAACTTTTTATGATAAAATTCCTTGGTCCTTGCTTATGTTTTCTGTGTCGGTGGGGAGTCGAGCAGCAGGTCTGAGTGAATATTCCCCCAAGGAGGTTAACACTGAGAATGAAGTTCACATTTAGACCACACAAGATTACAAAACCCTCTCAGTGCCTGCCTAGAAAGACAGAAGCCTACCATCTGACATCTAATCCTCCTGTCTTAGTAAAAGAACAGTGGTTTTATTTTGGGCATCAATAACTCCAGTTAAAAATGCATTGTCAACCTCCCTCTCAGCTGTGTATGACTAAGCTGCATGTCAGCCCCAGCTTTGTGCAACTGAAGTGTGGCCAAGAAGCTGGGTTATCCTCTAGTGTCCATGAAAGTCGGCGTGGTTTCTCCCACCTGCTTGCCTTTCCCCCACTTCTGCTGTGGAGCACTCTAAGGTCAACATGACCTTTAGATAAGAAGCTATGACTAGAAGCCATGAACTAGAAATTGCACAGCACAAAGAGAGCACACAGACGGGCAGGCGGAACCACCACACCACCCGTGGCATGCTTTCCCTAGGTTTATAATTTTCTTTTGTTTTTACGCAAGAGACCTAAAATATCTGATTGGCTTTTATGCACAAGTAAATTGGCTTTTCTGCTATATGCAGCTTTGAATTGATATAGAAAGTTGGGGAGCAGTGCAGAGGGGCTTCAGTCTGAGTCTGCTCTGTCCTCAACATCTAGTGCTTAGATGAACGTGGTGCCTGGAAGACAGGCAGACTGCTCACCGACTGACGGCAACGCAGGTCAGAGAGGGGCCGCAGCAGTCACCTGTGCTTATGTTATTACATATAGAAAACGACATATTAGATGGCTCACCTCAGCCACGCTCATTCTCTAGCTGACTGAGAAAGTAGCCATGTTGAAAGGTCTCTGTGCTACAGGAAGCTGAAGGCGTCCTCTGGAATCCTAGGTCAACTTCATGTTTTCTCCATCCAACAGTCAGCCAAAGGGCCCTCCATCCCACAGCCCCAGAGGAATGGATTCTACTCACAACCTTCACAGACTTAGAGGTAAAGACTTCTGAGTCTTCCTTCAGAAGAGAACACAACCCAGATAACACCTAAGGTAAAGATTTCTGAGAGCTTGGACAGGAAACCCAGATAAGCTGCACCTGACCTAGATCATGTAGTCAGCCCCAGAGTCTCTGGTTATTTGTGATGCAAGCTAAGATTACTCACAGGAGAATGTGAGGTTAAAGCATCTCCCTCAGATTGTCGATGGCTGTAGTGCAAGCTAGCACACCATTGGCAAACAAGCTGTGCAAGCGTGAGACTCGCGGCCAATGGGCTTCATCTGTAACGTCCGCCACACCCAATGCGGCTGAGCACGAGACGCAGCTCCCACACACTTTCCACGAGCAGTCATGTGCTCACTTCTTTCCACTCTTTTTAAAATTAGTTAATTTGCTTTATATTCCGAAGGAAGCTCTCTTCTCTCCTCCAAGTCCCTCCCTCTCACCTCCCACCCATCCTCAGAAAAGGAGAGTCCTCCCATTGATATGAATCAGTCTTGGCATACCAAGTTCCAATAAGACTAGGTTCATCTTTTACTATTGAGTCTAAACAAGGCAGCCCAATTAGGGGAAAGGGATGCAAAGGCTGGCAACGTGGTCAGAGCCAGGCCGCCCTGCTCCTGCTGTTAGGAGCCCCACAGGAAGACTCAGCTGCACAACTGTTACCTTTGTGCAGAGAGCGCAGGTCCATCCCATGCATCCTCTCTAGTTGGCGGTTCGGGCTCTGTGAGCTCCTGTGGGCCCTGATTGGTTGACTCTGTAGGGATTCTTCAGGTGTCCTTGACCCCTCTGGCTTCATCGATCCTTCCTTCCTACCTTCTGCAGGATCCCCCCAAGCTGCACCCACTGTTTGGCTGTGGGTATCTGCATCTGTTTCTATCATTTTCTGGGTGAACTTCTCAGACGGTAGTTATGCTAGGCTTCTGTTTGCAAGTATAGCAGAATATACGTAATATCATTAATCATGTCAGGAGTGGGGTCTCCAGCTGGAACAGTCATTAGCGGGCTGCTCCCTCAATTCCTGCTCCATCTTTACCCCTACACATGTTGTCGGCAGGACACATTGTGGGTAGAAGGTTTTGTGGCCAGGTTGGTGTCCCAGTCTCTTCATTGGAAGCTATGCCTGGTTGCAGGAGATGACCTCATGCTCCATGCTCCTCATTGTGAGGAGTCCTAGCTAATGTAACTCTCAGAGATTCCTGGGGGGTTCCATTTTCCAAGCTTTCTGACTGGCCCCAGAGATGCCCGCTCCCATTCTACTTTCTCTTTCAGTTCTCTCTCCCCTTGTCCCCCCACCTGGTCACTCCTGTTTCCACCCACAGTCTCCTCCACTCATTTCCCTTCCTCCCTCCCTCCATCCCTGATAACTAGTCTATTTTTCCTTCTCAAACATTCCTTTCCCCTTGGGCCCTCCTGGTTCCTTAGTTTCTCTGAGTCTATGGACTCCGAAAATATCTATCCAGAGTCCTGCAGGAGAAGTAGCCAAGAGCCTGGTCTCCTTACAAACTGAGCTGTGCTAGTGTAGTACTGACTGGCCAAAGGTGGATATTTTGTGCTAATGCACCTTTTTAAGAAGGAAGAAGCAGACAAGAAATATTCCATATTCATATCCACCCAAGTAGATTATGAAAATTAAGTAAACACTGGGATTCTCAGACAAAGGGGTGCCACAGGACTGAAAACGCAGTTATTCATTTACATACTTGCAAGATTTCAGGCTCCAGGTAAAGGAAAACTTAGTAAGCTCTTACGAAATTCAATCTATAACACTTGAAAAAATAAACACCTCTCACACAGAAAATGAAACAGCATGTTCTTTGGTGTTCTAAACAAGAATAGCACCCCTTGATAGCTGCATGCCTCTCCATGGTTGTACTGAAAGGAAGGTGATCTAACACCACAGAGAAGTCCAGGGCCAGAGCTGCTATTTTTTTATTCCATGCGGGATGGGAGTCCGCAGCTCGGGCCTGAGCAAACACCAGCCAGAAATCTGATGTCAAGATGTCTAATTGATTGCTAATCATTTTTAAGGCCGTGACCCTGGTTTAGTCCAAGTAGAAATCTGACTTGTTTAAAACAGATGAGCCCTCCAACTCACAAGACAAATTAGTACTAAAAAGATATGTTGCCTAAAATGGAAATGTGCTAAAAATATTTGCATTTTACTTTGGTATAATTTGTTTAGTGCATTATACAGATTTTGTTTTTCTTTCTCCTAGAACAGCAAAACAAAACATTTTAAGAACAAAACATGGATAAGTACTTACAAGACAATTGACAAAAGAAGAGTCCATTATTTCACAAGGTTCTAAACAAATCCAACTGTCCTGTCAGTGACTCCAAGTCGCCATTAAAATATTTATCTATTTAAAGTATATATTTAGAGGTCTTTCTGGGCAGATTTCCTTTTAAGCTTCTATTTTCTTTTTTTTCTCTATAAAACATATACTTTTTAAAAATTTTTTATTTTTATTTTGTTATTCAATATATTCTTTATTTACATTTCAAATGATTTCCCCTTTCCTGGACCCCCCTCCCCAAAAGTCTCATAAGCCTTCTATTTTCATACTGATACATGAGAGATAAATTTTTAAAATTCTACTTTTCAAAAGTGGACTTTTACTACATATCTGAGGTACCATGAAAATAACTGCACATAACTAACCACATTTTCTAACTTTCAGAGGAAATATGCCCACTGAAATTGCGTTTCTTTATCATTATGGATTTCAATACCTATTTCACATGTTGAAACTGACTTTGAAAACAATATATCATTGGGGTAGATTTTTTAAAAAACATATGTCACTAATGAGGAGGTTCCTTAGAAAACTGAGACTTGTCAAGACCCAGCTGTACGTAACTCCTGGGCAACCTGAGGGCTGCTCCGTCCGACCACAAGGACACTTGCTCAGCTATGTGTATAGTTGCTTTATTCATAACAGCCAGAAACCAGAGACAACCTAGATGTCCCCCAAATGAAGACTAGATAAACAAAATGTGGTCTATTTATACAATGGAGGATTACTTAGCAGCTTTTAAAAAAAATGATATCATGAAGTTCACAGACAGATGGATGAAACTAGGAAAAAAAAATCATCCTGAGTGAGATAACCCAGATCCAAAAAGACAAATGGTTTGTACTTACTTATTTTCATCTTTCTTAAAATTTATTATTAGATATTTTCTTTATTTACTTTTCTAATGTTACCCCCTTTCCTCCTTTCCCCTCTGAAAACCACCTATCTCATCCCCTTCCCCATGCTCACCAACCCACCCACTCCTGCTTCCCTGACCTGATATTCCCCTACACTGAGGCATTGAACCTTCACAGGACCAAGGGCCTCTCCTTTCATTAATGTCTGACAAGGCCATCCTCTGCTACATATGCAGCTGAAGCCATGGGTCCCCTCCCCTCCATGTGTACTCTTTGGTTGGTGGTTTAGTCCCTGGGAGCTCTGGGGGTACTGGTTGGTTTATATTGTTGTTCCTCCTATGGAGCTGCAAAACCCCTTGGGTCCTTTCTCTAGCTCCTCCATTGGGGACTCTGTGCTCAGTCCAATGGTTGACTGAGAATTCCACCTTTGTATTTGTCAGGCACTGAGGAGAGAGCTGTCTCAGGCTCCTGTCATCAAGCACTTGTCAGCAGGTACTTGATGGATCCCTAGATGAGGTAGTCTCTGCTTGGTCTTTCCTTCAGTCTCTGCACACTTTGTCTCTATATCTCCTCCCTTGGGTATTTTGTTCCCCCTTCTAAGAAGGACTGAAGTATCCACACTTCAGTCTTCCTTCTTCTTGAGCTTCATGTGATCTGTCAATTGTATCTTGGGTATTCCAAGCTTCTGGGCTAATAGCCACTTATCAATGAGTGCAAATCATGTGTGTCCTTTTGTGATTGGGTTACCTCATTCAGGATATTTTCTAGTTCCATCCATTTGCATAAGAGTTTCATGATTTCATTGTATTTAATAATTGAGTAGTAATCCATTGTGTAAATGTACCACATTTTCTGTATCCATTCCCTCTGGGGGGACATCTGGGTTCTTTCCAGCTTCTGGCTGTTATAGATAAGGCTGCTATGAACATAGTGAAGCATGTGTCCTTATTACACATTGGCGCATCTTCTGGGTATATTCCCAGGAATGGTACTATAAGTGGACATTACCTGTTAAATAAAGGATAAGCATGCTATAATCCACAGACGCAGAGAGGCTAAGTACCAAGGAAGGAGGGGGACACATTGCTCTCCTTGGGAAGAGGAAATAGAATATAGACTTCAGAGGTGAACTAGGGGAAAGTGTGGGTAAGAAAAGGAGTTCAGGTGAGGAGGGATAGAGGGAGAGAGTACTAAGAAAAGAGTGAACAGGAGGCACTTAGGGGAGATGTAGAGACCTAGTATAGTAGAAACTCCCTGAAAGCTGTAAGAATGGCTCTGAAGAAATCTCCGAGTAATAGGTGATACGGAGCCTGAACTGGCCATTTTCTATAACCAGCAAGTCTCCCAGCAGTGAGGCTGGGACATCAACCCAGCCACAAAGCCTTCAGCCTACAATATGTCCGCCCTCAAAGACGTTCTTGGGTAACGGTAGCACAGGCCTTGCAGCAGGGGCCAACCAATGACTGGTCCTACTTGAGGCTATGCCAGGAAGGAAGCCCACGCCTGACACTACCTGGGTGGCCAGGAACCAGAAGGTGATCAGAACGGAGACCTGGGATAGATCCAAATACAACTGGAGAGGGGGAGGAAGGGCGGACAAAGGAAAGAAAGTCAATGAGATGAGACATAACGATGGTCTCTTATATCACAGATTGGTGCATAGCCCAATTGTCATCACATCATCTAGCAAACTGATGGGAACAGATGCAGAGACCCACAGCCAAGCATACGGGAAAATCAGGGGGTCCCCTCAGAGGCTGGGGAAGAATTCTGGGAGCCAGAAAGAAGGATAACATAACCCACAGAATCAACCAAACAGGCCTCATGGGGGCTCACAGAGACTGAAGCAATGAACACAGACCTGTGTGGGTCTGAGCTAGGTCATACATGTTACGGTTATGTTCCTTGGTGTTCTTGCGGGACCCCATCAGTGGGGGTGGGGAGTATCTCTGACTCTTTTGTCTGCACTTGGGGCCCGTTTACTTCTCTTGGGTCACCTGACCAGCCTTGATAGAAGAGTTTGTGCCTAGTCTTATTGTAAAATGTTCTGCCATACTCAGGTGACATTCCTGGGAGGCCTGGTTTTTTGTTTTGTTTTCTTTTGTCTTGTCTTCTCTTATCTTGTCTTATCTTATCTTACCTTGTTTTGTTTTTTGTTTTTGAAGAGAAATGAGGGAGGAATGGATCTGGGGAAAAGGGGAGGTGGGTAGTGGGACAGGGAGAAGTGGAGTAGGGGAATCAGTGGTCAGAATGTAACATATATAAAGAATAAAAATAAAATTAAAAAAGGAAATGAATCCAGCAAATGCAGGCATATTTCTTCAACAAAATATACTTGTGGCAATTCAAGATCATGAAAGTTAAGACAGATTTAGACATGAATACATTTAAATTATTCTTCATTTCTAAAGAACAGTAAGGGAAATTAGCAAGGAATAGTTCCTTTTCTAGTTATTTAAATCAGCAACATTAGTAGAAAGAGGCCCCATTGTATATACTCTATTCTAGTTTGCTTTCTAATGCTGTGATAACCACCATGCCTGAAAGCAACTTGGGGGAGAAAGGGTTTCTTTAAGTTATAGGTTACAACCTGTCATCAAAGGAAGTCAAGAAGCCTGGAAATAAGAACTGAGGCGGAGACCGGAGGAAGCAATTTCCTGTCCTGCTCCAAGGCTCACATTCAGCTCCCTTCCTTATGCATAACAGGCCCACCTGGCAAAGATGACATCACCGCAGTGGGTCAAACAGCAATCAAGAAAATGCCTCATGGGCATGTCCATGAGCCAATCTGAGGAAAGCAATTCCAAAATTGAGATGCCCACTTTTTAGGTCTGACAGCCAAGATCAGCCATCGCAAAATTTTATATGAACAAGGTCAAATGGCTGTGGATAACTATGCATAGGTTAGTAGGAAATGCATCTTCTTTGATGCTCTAAGTCAGAGGCAGAGAGGAACCATTCTAAGAGAACAGTGGCTAATGCAGAGATACACATTATCCAAGTGCTGAGAATATGTGACTGCTGGGTACTCACTCCTAGAGAGATCTGCATCACCCAATCTCTAGTATACTGTTATCCAGGTACAATATGGCCATCAAAATCCTGAACACCCAGCAGCAATGAATATCTGTGCCAACACTGACCCTTCAATAGTACATCACAGGTGGAGGGGGTACCAGTGAGGCCCCCATTCATGCCTGAGGAGCTGTTGTCTGTGAGCCGTCACTGTTGGAGCAACTGACATTTTCTTCAATGGTGCAGCTCTTGCCGTGGGGATGAGAGGTAGAGTCAAAGAAGACAGGGTTCAGAGGGAAAGGACGGATCAAGAAGAGGGACATAGTGCAGGGCGTCACGTGTGTGTGTGTGTGTGTGTGTGTGTGTGTGTGTGTGTGTGTGTGTGAAGCTGTCAAAAGTAAAACAGTTTCAAAGGAAAATGCAAATTGTATTTAGTATTTCCTTGAAGGAAGTTATCCTTTTGAAAAAAATCAACACATTCCTTTTAATTAAATCAATTACTTCTGAATTTATGGAATATTCTTCTAGATATATTCAGGCATTCATGAAAACCTTGCAATATACCCAACATCAAGATAACTGTCTACAAGAGAACTAGGATTAACATTTAAAAAACTACAAATAAAATTCTGAAGTCTGTAATTCAGATTCCACAATTAACCTGGGAGACAAGAAATGTGTTATTTGTGCTGCCCGATGTGATCCAAAATGGTTTTCTTAAAGCTCTAGTCCCAAAATTTCTACCTTTCATCTGTTCTTTTCAGAGATATGAATAATGTACCAAGTCTACTTCAAGTTAATTTTTCTTGATCAAAGATCACAAAATGGCAGGGTGGGTCACATGTACAGGCACTCTCTGGTTAACCATCCTGTGAACATGCTGTCTTCCATTGAAGATCTGAGACCTCCAATGGGACAGGTGTCTGTCTAGTTGCTGCTTTCTTGATTTATTAATTCTTGACAATGTGACAACAGGAAATTCTGTATTTGATGATGTATTTGAAAGTAGTGGCTAACTTTGCTTTTCATTTAACACTGGGTGGTGGGGCAACAAAAGAGTGGGTGCAGGGAATTCACATCTTTAGCACATGATACCCTCTGCCTCCCAAGTCAACTCCCACCTATATTATAACTGTTATTCTTTTTAAAAAAAATAATTTGTTTATTTTTATTTTATGTGCACCAGTGCCTGCATGTATGTCTGTGTGAGGGTGCCTGATTCCCTGGTACTGGAATTACAGACAGTTGTAAACTGCCATGTGGGTGCTGAGAATTGAACCCAGGTTCTTGGGAAGAACAGTCAGTGCTCTTAACTGCTAAGCCATCTCTCCATGCCCTATAATTGTTATTCTTATATAACTTGTTTTCTTTCTCTATCTCTGTTTACTTTCTCTTTTCCTTCCCTTTCTGTCCTTCCTCCTTCTCTCCTTTCCTTCCTAATATACAACTAAGCATGTTTGGAAACCACATTTAGATTTAGAATGGCAACAGAAATGTCTTACTAAACACAAGGAGGTTGACGATCATAAATAGCTTGCTGTGTAATTCTGGCTTAGACCGTTGTATCCACGTGTGTAGAAGGAAAGTGTAAAGGCCTTCTTGGGTTTATCGTGGATGTTATTAAGTGATACCATGTATCTAACGTGCTCTTGAAACCTTTAAACACTTTTTATTTCAGGATTGTTGTAAATAGTATGTGCCATCAAATTAGACAACTTAGTCCTGATTGACCGTAGCATTTCTGCAGGATCTTACATCTGCCTTCCAACCCTCCTTGTAGTCATCATTACTAAAGTTTACATCCAAATGAAAGCTGAACTGTAAGGATAAGAAAGGCTTTAAATCGCTCAACTCTATCTGCAAATGGTGAACGATCCATTCACCAATGTATTAGAAGTTTTTGTATATCGACTAAGGAATAAAACCAAAACAGCTTAGGGATTAAGGAACACTAAAGGGAGGTTAGGGTCTCAATGGCGTGCAATCTTCCATGACACTTTATAACTTGACTCACTTATGTACCTCTTTAATTGAAATTAATGCCTTCACTGCAGGAATTATTCTTCCTGTTTATATATTCTGCATGTAGCTGGAAAGACAAGTGAGTGGGTCGATGGAAGTTCAGCTTCAAGCTACCTGTCCACCCTTCTTATATTATTAAATATTGCTTTCCAATATTTAAACACTGTAAATACTGAGAATGTATACAGATGTGAGTGTTCAAGCAAATGGAAAGTAACTGTAGTCCCTTATAAACCTGAAGTTTTCCGGTGTCAGATAGCACCATTTTATTGCACTTTTATTTGTATCTAGTGTGGAATATATCAAGGAATAGTTGTTATACCTTTATGTAAAATTGAAGATGGGGCACAAACAGGATATTGTGCTCAGACAATTTGAGTAATGATCAATAAGTATTAATCATGGTTTGAAATGACTATTTTTTTGTTTCTTGTTTCAGTACCTGGATCTTGGGTGCTCCTGAAGTTGTGAGTTGGGAGATCAGTCCTGAGTCACTCTTTGGAGCCATGAGCACACTGGGATTTCGTGAGTTCTGTTTGGGAGGAGAGGGGGTTAAATGTGTAATTCCATAAGGCAGCTCTGAGGAGGACTGTTTCTTAAGGTGGCGGTAGTGTTTCAAAAGGAAGTTCATTGACATAGCAATGACAGATGAGAACAGCCTGTAGCTTGGATGGATGCCAGTGATGTCCACTCCTGAGGACTGCACTGAGCAGCTCTGTCTCCGAGTCAGCTTAACTAGCATACCTGGGAAAATGCCTGAACATGCCATGATAAAAATCTGTAAACATCCTGACAGAGCGTGTCTGGGTGAGGAACAACACCTGCAGGAGAGAATCTCCTCTGTCTGTTCCAAGCTCAGGCTGACAGGAGCTCAGTTGTAAGGACATAGGCTGAATTTTTACCTTATTAAGGATCTTGAACACTCCTGCATGATACCAATAACCTCCTCGTGAAAAAAAAACAAAACAAAACAGGTGAGTCCAGGAAACAGAGGCCTGCTCTCCTACACTGTCTAAGGAAACTGCTGAGATCTGCCACAAGTGTTATATAACACTCGCCAGACTAGAAGTGACCTTCGTGACCTGAAAGCACTCCCTCGATCCACTTCCCACTCCAGCTCCATTTTAAACCTTATTCAGATTCCATAAAATTCCCTGAAAGGGCTATCCACAACCACTGTCACCAGGGTCCCTTCCCTATAAGACACTGCAGCATATCAAGGTCGAAATTAAGATGTGAGAATCATTGTCAGGAATTACTAAAAATTTCAAGACAGCAGAAAGGTATGAATGGATTATGAACTCTTCCAATCATGTGGCCTTTAAGTATAAAATCCACATAGCTGGCCTGTTCTGTTCTTCAGATCCTACCTCAAACAGCCTTTAACTCTCCACCAATTCTACTAAAGTAGGTTTTGGTGTTGACAACACTGATTTCTGCTGGGGCAAGTGTAACTACCACATCTGCTCCTCCTCCCAGCCACTGAGCTGTGTTTGGCAGATGCTTCTCCTAGCCTCAGAGCTGTTTGACAGAAGGGCTCTTCCTTCTTCAACTATTATCTTCATCTGGTTCCAGGACACCCCCTCTGTGGTGTGTTTGCCTCACCTGGACAGTTTCTTACCATTTTCTCTTCGAGCTTTTTCTAAAGAAGTTCTTCAAGACCCCCCATACCATGATGTTGAGACTTGGAATATTTTATGTTCCATAGCAAAGAGTTGTTGTAGGTAATAACAGCATGAGAATGGATTATCCTGTACATCCCAGTTAGGCCCAGTTTTCACAAAGACATTTTTTATTTGGAGACCTATGAAGAAAGCTAGTAGTAAGACAGTTAATGAATGAAAGTCTAGGTTGATGTTAAATGAAGAGACTCAGAAGCTAGTGGATGCAGCTAGAAGCTTAAATATATTCTTGTAAAGTCACCAAACTCTCCAAATACCACTCTCCAGGCCCTGAGAAGACCTTGATTGTAGATTTATGATGTTCAAAGTCATAAGGAAATAGTGCGGTTCTAGTCTAAGCTATTAGACTTACAGTGATTTGATGCAGAAGACTATGAGCCACTATCCTCTCCATCAGCCCAACTCTGGACTAATGAACAGCTCCATGGCTCATCCCTAGGACACCTTACATCTGGATCTGTACATAGCCCATAGTTTTCCACTTTTGAGGCAATAAAAGACAAACCAAACATTGAAGTCTCCAAGAATCATTTCTCTGGATCAGATATCTTTACATCTGAATTCAGTCAACCAACATTTCACTTGACATTTTCGTTTGAATGTAAGGAAGATTTTGTAAAGGTATCATATATCAAGATGCATGTGGGTTTTGCCATCTTTCCTCCATCCATTAACAGATGGATCCATGCATCCTTTTTAGTCTTCCAGCTTCACAGGACAAAGACATCAGTCATCCTTAAAATGTTTTCCTCACATCTTTGTCCTTTCTGTCCCATTCGTTGAGTCTCAAAACAAACCCCAAATCTGACATTTCTATGCACTTTCTGGACCTATTCTGGATAGAGCTACCATCTCATCTCACCATGCAGCATAGCATTCCTTAACTGGTGTCCAGCTCCTAACCTTGTCCTCCTGTGACCTAGGCTTAAGCCAGCAACCAAGTTTTTACTACAGTATTTGTAAAGCCAAAGCTCTTCTGTTAGTACAACAGATAAATGTATTTCCATTGCTCAGAAGGCACACTTTACAATAATGCCCAAAGGGTCTCTAAGCTTCTGATGCTTCTCTAACAGCCACACCACCACCTCCAGATTCAGCATCTCTTTCTTTACCATATCTGTGCTTTCTAAACCACTGGGCCTGTAATTGCCTCTTCTTCTATCTGAAATAGAGACATGGATGTGCCTTAGTATACCCCTGTCACTTCTAGGTTTTCTGTAAAATACTGATCCCATGTGTTTTACTATCTTAGATGTATCATTTCTGAAAAACACAGCTGTCATAGTATAATAAAAATGGTGGCAAATATTCTGGAACAGAACCCAGTGTTTGGTGTACAATATGTTTGTACATTTATATATAATTTACAGTCACTAATTTAATACAGTTATTTTATTACTACTATTACTGTTAGTGTGCCCCATACTTTAAGGAATTTATTAATAAGGAAACAAAGACACAAAAAGGCTAAGATAATGTCGAGTACCATAGCTATCTGCAACTACTGTGGACTGATCCCTGTAAGAGAATGGGATGGATGGGGACTGCGGCGCAAAAGAATTGGGTCAAGGAGACATTGCCTTTCAACACCTGAATTTTAATAAATGTAACCCAATATATAGTCTGGAAGATTCCCTCCCCCCAGGCATGAGGTGGAGTCTTGGGATCTTGCTGGCTCCGGATCTCAGCAGGTGGTTGGCTCCTGCAGGCCCAATTGCTTCCAGGTGAGGCTGGCTTGTTCTATACAGAACAAAAGGCCAGGAAATTCTCAGGCTGAGCAGAGCAGAGACTGAACCACCTAGCTCTAATGCTGAAGTTGGGGAAGGGAGAAGATAATTGCTCAGGTTATGCTCTTAAAACCAATTAAGATGGCAAACCCAGTTTTCTGAATACAGGGACTGTCAACCATCAGCTCACACCATTCTTTAACTAGATGACAATAGTTCAGTGCAACTTCATAGAGAACAGAGCAATACCTAAGTAGGAAACAGTATAAATGCACAGTCTTTATTTCATTACTAGGTCAACTCCTTCAAAAAAAATCAAAAACTAAGTCACCATTACATACAACTTTTTTCTGGATGACTTTTGTCAGCATGACTTCCAAAGGCCAAAGCCTAAGGAAGTTTCCAGATTCTCTTCCACACTACCTGAGTGAAGATCTGCTCTCTCTGTAGCTCTTGAGCCTCTGCTTGCTATGTCCTGTGATCTGTAAAAATACTTGGCCAAACGAACATTTATTGGGAAACACACAACTTTCTAGGTGAGATCCAACCTGTCAAAGAGAGGATTCCATGCCTTTATAGCCACGGTGGCAGACATGTATTTCAGATGACTAGACGTGAACTAATATTTATGTTGTAGCTGTCAGAACTGCTACTGTGTTTGCCGGGATTTTGGTAATGACTTCATAGTGATTCTTTCTCACAGGCAAAACAAACAAGTCTTTTACAATGACAGCAGATGGACTGCCTTTAGGTGTCACGGCCCCTGATCATAAATTCCTGATATTCTTATAAACTGCAACATGTATGAGGACGAGTTTTCCTTATATCCCTTGCATAGCCACACAAACAATTGCATAAATGAAGTGTTGGTACAGACATTAAAAAGGAACATTGATGGTCCCTGCAGTAAGGGTACTGATAGCCACACTATAGTTTAGTATTCTGCTTTTCACCCACTCATACTTAAATCCTAAGAGAGTAAGAGATTATTAGTAAAGGTGTTTAGGTATTACATTATTCTTTTTTTTCTTTTTGAAAAGCATGTTCTTTTATTGCAAAAAGAATTAAAAACATTTTATGATAAAATTGAAGATTTAAATGGAAAATATTTCTGATAAAATAGAAGACATATATGGACAAACAGGTTAAAATTGATGATTTTCATGGAATATTAAAGAGTAAAGTGGTAGACATAAAAATATTGCTAAATTAATTGAAAAAAGAAATAGAAACATGATAGAATTGAAGATTTACATGGAAAATATTTCTGATAAAATTTTAGAAAAATGTAGAGAAACATGTTATAATTGAGATTGTTATAGAAAATATTATATAGATATAATAATGGTAGGCGTAAAAGTATTCCTAAGTTGATTGAAAGTGAAATTATAAACAATTTTCAGGTAAAATTGAAGATTTATATGAAAAATATTTCTGATAAAATTTAAGAAATATATAGAAAAACATGTTAAAATTGACTATTTCATGGAAAATTTTACAGATAAAATGGTAGAGATAAAAAACCTTTCTAAATTAATTGAATGTGGAGTTAAAAACATTTTGTGATAAAATCAGAGATTTACATGGAAAGCATTTCTGATGAAATAGAAGAAATATATAGAAACATGTTCAAATTGAAGATTATCATGAAAAATAATGCTGATAAAATGGAAGACATAAAAAATTACTAAATTAACTGAAAGGAATTACAAACATTTTCTGATAAAATTGAAGATTTACATGAAAAATATTTTGTTAGTTTATGTCTTTTTATTGGAATTGAGTCCATTGGTGTTAAGAGATATTAAGGAATAGTGATTGTTGCTTCCTGTTATTTTTTATGTTATTTTCATGGTTGTGTGGATATCTTCTTTTGTTTTTTTGTTTTGTTTTGTTTTGTTTTGTTTGAAAGATTACTTTCTTGGCTTTTTCTAGGGTGTAGTTTCCCTCCTTGTGTTGGCATTTTCCATCTATTATCCTTTGTAGGGTTGGATTTGTAGACAGGTATTGTACAAATTTGGTTTTATCATGGAATATCTTGGTTTCTCCATCTATAGTGATTGAGAATTTTGCTGGGTATAGTAGCCTGGGCTGGAATTTGTGTTCTCTTAGGGTATGTATGAGCTCTGCCCAGGATCTTCTAGCTTTCATGGTCTCTGGTGAGAAGTCTGATGTGATTCTGATAGGTCTGCCTTTATGTGTTACTTGATCTTTTTCCCTTACTGCTTTTTCTTTGTTTAGTGCATTTGGTGTTTGATTATTATGTGCCAGGAGGACTTTCTGGTCTGGTCCAGTCTGTTTAGAAATCTGTAGGCTTCTTGTATGTTCATGGGCATCTCTTTCTTTCAGTTAGGGAAGTTTTCTTCTATAATTTTGTTGAAGATATTTACTGGCCCTTTAGGTTGGGAATTTTCACTCTCTTCTATTCCTATAATCCTTAGGTTTGGTCTTTTCATTGTGTCCTGAATTTCCTGGATTGCAAGCTTTATGCATTTTGCATTTTCTTTGACTGTTGAGTCAATGTTTTCTATGTTATCTTCAGCACCTGAGATTCTTTCTTCTATCCCTTGTATTCTGTTGTTGATGCTTGCATCTGTGACTCCTGAATTCTTTCCAAGGTTTTCTATCTCCAGAGGAGTCTCAATTTGTGATTTCTTGATTATTTCTACTTCCACTTTTGGATCCTGGATAGTTTTGTTCAGTTCCTTCACTTGATTGTTTGTGTTTTCCTTTTCTTCTTTCCTAATTCTTTAAGGCATTTTTGTGTTTCCCCCTTAAGGGCTTCTGCCTGTTGACCCATGTTCTCCTGTGTCTCTTTAAGGGATTTTTGTGTTTCCTCTTTAAGGGCGTTGACCTGTTGACCCATGTTCTCCTATATTTCTTTAAGGGAGTTATTTAAATCCTTCTTGAAACCCTCTATCAGCATCATGAGATATGATTTTAAATCAAACTCTTGCTTCTCTGGTGTGTTGGGGTATCTGGGACTTGCTATGGTGGGAAAACTGGGTTCTGATGGTGCCAAGTAGCCTTGGCTTCTAGTTGGTAGGGTTCTTGTGCTTGCCTTTCACCATCTGGTTATCTCTGGTGTTAGTTGGTCTTGCTGTCTCTGGCTGGAGCTTGTCCCTCCTATGGGTCTGTAAGCCTCTGTCTGTACTCCTGGGAGACCAACCCTCTTCTGACAAGGATTGTGCACAGAAGGCTGTGGAGCCACCTGACTCCCTGGTACAAATGGCGGCAGGTAGACTTTCCTCTCAGCTGCCCCACTGATCATATGCCCTGTGGGTGTAGATCTCACCTCCATGCTCAGAAGTGAAAGCACTGCTGGGAGATCACTCTCTCCTGGATGACTATGCACAGAAAGCTGTGGAGCTGCCCGGTTCCCTGGTGCATTATTCTTTTTCTAAAGTCAAAATAACTTACATACACTATATTCCAAGAATTCAGTGAGAAACGATTTAATAAGCTCTATGAAGACTTTGAGATAACAGTCATCATCACATTAGAAGGAAGGAGTTCTAGGCTACGGAAGAGCTGTGACCTGTCTTTGATCACACAGCACTAAGAGTGGGGCTGAGACCTTATGCTGTGCTACCTCATGTATCTCAACTATACCCAGGCCCCACCAGAACAACAGGACTGGGTAAACAGGTCTGAGATGTAAGGCTGTCCTCTGGGGAGCCTTGTAGAGCATGGTGACAGGGTTTTACAAGGCTCTGCACATGAGCCAGACCCTCACTAGCATCGTAAGGACATCTGAGCTTAACGCCACAGAGTAGACTATCTAATCAAATAGATCTAAAAGGGATATGCAAAGAGAAGGTGTCTTAGTTTTCTACTGTTGTGATAAAGACCATGACCCAAATCAACCTGTGTATAAAAGAGCTTATTAATGGTTATAGTTCCATATCACAGTCCTTCACTGAGGGAAGTCAGGGCAGAAACCTAAGGCAGGAACTGATGCACAGGCCAGGAGGAGGGCTACTAACAGGCTTGTTTAGTTTGCTTTCTTCTTACACCCAAGAGCAGCAGCCCAGGGGTTGATCTACCACAGTGCGTGGGCACTTCCAGGACTGCTACTGTACACACCAACCACCAAGCAATAAAATGTACCCCAGGCTGGTCCACAGGCCAGTTAGTGGATGTGTGTTCTCAACAGAGGTTCTATCTTCCAAAATGGTTCTAGCTTTTGTCAAGTTGAGGTAAAACTCATCAGCTCAGAAGGAAAAGGACGAAAACTGGAGACAGGAGTGACAACTCCAGCTCAGTAGAGAAGGTCGGTCCAGAAGCCATTGGAGCCTGGAGGCCTTCACATGTGATTACCAAAGGCCTGGCAAACGCTACTCTTCGTGTACTCAGATTCCTCCCAGTAAGGACTCAGGGTCAGGCAAGGTTCAGCCAAACGTCCCTCCTCACTCTGCCATGACTGCCACATGCAGGAGCCTCTTGAGGAAAACACTCCTGGTCAGTTTTGACACTCTACTATGTTTTTGTTTCTGTACCAGGCTCCCCTTGAGTGAAAAGGTAGAGATTACAGAATGAAAACAGGAAAGATGTATTTATTTGAAATGTTGTGTGATGTATGTATGAATATGTCCCCAGGTGTGAATATATAGCTGTATATGTCCATGTGTGCACACAAATGTGGAGGCCAGAGGTCAATATCTAGCATCTTCTTGAGTCACACTCTTATTTTCTAAGACAAAGTCTTTCACCAAACATAGACTGTACCAATTTGGCTAGCCTGGTTGGCCAGCAACTCCCAAGCATCCTCCTGTCTCTACCCCTCCAGAATCAGGATTACGAGATATCGGTGCCATGCCCTGGGATTTTGTGGGTGCTCGGTTTCCAAACTCAGTTCTGCATGCTTGATTCGTTAGCATTTTGTATGTTGACACATCTCCAACCCCTTGACAAGGTTGATATATAAACAGAGAACTGACCAATAAAAGAACTGTAGCTCTTATACCTGGGCAGGCCTCTCCAAAATCTCCCTCACAGTTCATCACGCATTACATCCTTCCTGGTAATAAACTTGAGCTCATCAAGAATGAATGCAAGCATTTTAAGAAGAACCATCAAAGGGATTTTATTTCATGACTACTTTATTTTATTTCATGACTACTTTACATGTCCCGTTTGGATGTTGTGGACCTGAGGCAAGCTATGGTTCAAAGCACCATTTGAAATGAGGTCAGCTGAGATCACGTGGCAACAGGACTCTTCTCTACCTGTCTATTTCAAATTCCCTGACGAGGCAACACTCATTTTTTCTAGTATATTTGACTCGCCCTTTTTGCATAATTTGCAGGTTTCACAGTCACAACATGGCACTATTTTTGTGAGAGGTAGGTTATATAACCATTATTATTATTTCATTTAAAAATTAAAATTTGATACCATTTAAGCTCAATAAAACATGTTATTCTCAAGAGAAAGGAAGCAAAATGGGGCAGAGGAGGTTCAGAAGAACTTGGGCTTTTATTTCTTGGGGAAAACCTTTGTCAGTAAAGCAATGAAGATGGTTTCTAAAATGTGAAGTGATTTTGCTCAAGATGGGGACTTGAAAGGGTTAAAATATGAAAATGAAAAATAAATTGAAATACAATGCAGCCAGATGTCTGTAAACACTTGCTTTTGGGGGATTGCTGTTATTTTTCTTTGAGTGTTTCATAACCCTAAAAGATACTATACTCACTTGAAAGATAATAACGATTAAAAAAATACCTCTGAAACTCATAAAAACTGGGTCATCTGATCAGTTCCTAAAGAGAGCGAGGTTGATTTGGGGCTTAAAGTCCAAAGACACCAGCTTCCCTCCCAGGCTTCATCCTTGCACAGGTGCGCGGCAGATTCTGCTGGCCCATCCTTCCTTCCTTCTTGGCTCCTAATAAAATCCAAATGCTCCCAGCTATACACAATACTCAGAGTGAGGCCTCATCTCCTTCCCAAAGGCCATGTGATCAAATGCTTGCCACTTTGAAATGTCTTATTCTGACCAATGGCAGACAGGGGCTGTGCTTCTGGTGGTCAACAGCACTTTGGAAGAAAAACAAAAACAAAAACAAAAAAACATCTCTCTCTTCAGAAAGAAACAAGCGTGGAATAGTGCTCTCCATCGTTGGGATGTGGTTATTCCTAGAAGTGATTCTGGAAGGTACCAGAAGCATCTCGGTACCAGCCTTAGCACAAAGCCTCTGTTAAACAGTACGGAAACAGAGTTCTGGCTCCTAAAGAGTTCTAGAGCTGACCAATTAAGCAGCTCTGAATCTCCTCTCCCTAAACTTCCTCTAATGAAGCATATGCCTGTTTGCCCATTTAAACTCCTGTTTCTATTGCTATCTGAAGCTCCCTCATGATATAACTAGAGGCTGAAACTCCACGAAACAAGGCCAGACAAATGTCACTGTGTAGATTTCATGGCAGATATGACAGAAGGTCCTGAAATGAAATAAACAGATCTAAGCCAGCCATATGAAGGTACCAAAGTGACTAGAATTTGCCATAGAAGCTTTTATGAAGTCATGCTCCAGACAGCACGAGGATAGGAACATCTGCACGAATGAAGCCTGGTTTGAGTGTCAGACTATCCTCTGTAGCTTAATACACTGAGCCTGGGCTGTGTCACAGAAACACAAAAGAGGTGGTCAAGTCCTAACGAGCTGAGGCCATTTACAAGGAACATAGAAAAGTGTAGCCTGGCAAGAGATGAGCCATTAAATCCATCTCTTAAGAACTCTCTCTGGGCAATAACGGTTTTGCTTAAAATACAGCTCTAAAGACTGATTAACTCTCCCATCTCTCTCAAGTCATTGCCTTGAAAGTGTAAATTTAATGTGTTAAAAAGTTTTATGTTTTATTTATTATGTTGTTAATTTTAATATATCTAACCTCATGGAAGAGTCTAAGTATATGAATTACTTAAATTCCTAACACAGTGTCTGTGCATTGGAGGGATGAGGAGAAGCCAAGGGGAGAGGATAAGACACTGTATACTTCAGTCACAATTCCTGTCAGTAATCATATTGCTTATTTTCTCGTTGTGTGCATAATGTAGAAAAACAATCATGGCATTTAATAACTGTCCTTTTATTGACTAATCATAACCACATATAAAAAGCACTGAAATAGCTTTTCTGGAAAAACTGAGAGTAACTGGCTAATTACAGAATTATACAATCTAGTAAGCACTAAATGACAACTTTCCTTCTGTGTCCACAATGCTCTCTAGTGAGGTTAACTAGGAAAAAGTGGCTGGAGGTATGAGGTGTCACCCCAAACTCAAGAATGATATCCAACCAAGTGTTGTGTCTTTTTTAAAGACATAAGAAGGCATGTAGGCAAGCACAGGCAACGTAAACATTTGATTTCACCCAAATGATGGAAACAGAGATGGATGTGGGAATAAATCCTAAGTGGAAAGGAATATACAGTGAAGGTTTGTCATGCATGTTCCTCCAGTGTCCTCTCATACAACCAAGAATAAAATTCCTCCCAAATAACAAGGAAGAGGATAAGGAGGAAAAGGTGGAGGAGGAGGAGGAGGAGGAGGAGGAGGAGGAGGAGGAGGAAGAGGAGGAGAGGAGGAGAGGAGGAGGAGGCGAAGAGGAGGAGGAGGAGAGGAGGAGGAGGAGGAAGAGGAGGAGGAGAAGAGGAGAGGAGGAGGAGAGGAAGAGGAGAAGAGGAGGAGGAGGAAGGGAGGAGGAGGAGGAGGGAGGAGAGGGAGGAGAAGGAGAAGTTTTACAAATAAACAATGTGGTCAGAGGAATGGGCAATACAATTACATCAGCCATTGTGCTGGAAATCATTTTTACATGGATGCCACTGAAAATTAGAGTTTCATTTAACGAGACAATTTGACTCCGAGGCAATGGAAGCAATCATGGCTTTGTGCTCCGTCAAATGAGCTAAGCTGGAACTCATTTTCACAGAATGCTTTTCCTTATATGGCTGTAGGTTATCGTAAGGTTGACTAGAAGAGAAACTTGTACAGTATTTGGAAGGGAATGTTCAAACGGCAGTTTTTCTATGCCCTAAACTTTGCAGTAGAGCCAGTGTGCTACACCTCAAACTCACATAGGACTCACTCGTCACCCTCACCTTCCTAGTTCCAGGCAGCGGCTAGACTACAGAAACTCCTGACTATAGCATATTATTTGTTAGACTAGAGAAAAAGAAGTCTACTGATGTAATAATCAATGTACACATGAAATGGGTACCAGCATCACTAAGAGCAATTGTGGGTCTTCTCCATAAGCCAGGGTACTACCATCATTAAGGATAATGATGGAACTCTCCCATAAGTCACGGAATGAGGATGACTAAGAACCGTAGTGAGATCCTTCCACAGACCAGGGATAATGTCATAAAAGGCCACAATGGAGTTAATCTCACTGATGATAATGCTGTGATAGGAGCCAATGGCAGTGAGCGGATGAGGAAACTTCCAGCTGTAAGGTAGATTGGAAGAATTGCCCTGATGAGTGCCACAGAGGCACGTGAGTTACAGCTGCAGAAATGTCACACAGAATACAGTTCGCCTGTGTGTAAAACTGGCATACAGAGTAGGATCATATGTACAATCAAAATAAACCAAGTATAAATGAATAATGAAAGCCAGCTGTGATGGTACACACCTGTAACCTCAGCACTCAAAATATTATAGACAGGAAATCGCCAAGAGTTCAAAGCCAAGAGTCTTGGCTAAATAACTAGCTCAACCAGGGCTGCATGGCAGGGCCATGGTCTCAAAAGGCAATGACATGATGAGAGTGTTGACACAGTCACAAAAGTCCCACCACCTCACACTCGACCTGAACTGTGCCTGTCATATCCACTGATGGAAAGACAGGCTAGCTCTGAAGGAAGGGCCTCCCTACACTATGGCAGATATGCAGTTATGGGGACACAAGTGTTCCCCAGGGAATCGGCGCCTATTTGCCTGAGTAACTCTAATCTGAGAGACCTTTAGGCATGGAACTCAAGTCGACACTGACACCTGAAGATTCAATCCATAATCCCAGTTCTACTATCAACCTGGAATTATACATAAACCATAGATTGAAGCAGTCTTGGCCTAGGTCTGGCTTAGAGCAGGTCCCCTGAGACAGTGGACCTGTGTGGTGGTCATCTTACTGGTAATTAAGTGTACAACTGAAATAGCCACAATTGATAAGTTGCTGAAGCCCACATTAGTTCATTAGCAGATGACTAGAGAAATACATAGGAGTGAAAATGTAAATGATTCTAAAAATGTAACCACTTCCTCCACAAAAGACTAATATTACTTGGATATTAGCAGTATGACCTTCAGTGCATGGGGACTTGGAATGAGGAAGGGAGGGGCCTTCTGGCATCAGTTCATGGCTGCCTGCAAGAGTGGAGCTTCAGGGTGGTTATCCCAACTTCTGTGACAGTACAGGCTTAGATCCATGACACTAATGCTAACTTTTAACTCATATACTCAAAGCTGTAGATGCCCTCCTATTGACCGTGTTGGCAACATTTTAACAATTCTAACACACGGTATCAATTTTCATTTAGTTAAAATGATTCTAATCTTCTTTATTATTTCTTCCTCCTCACAGACTATTTAACAGTGTATTCAGTTGACAAAATAAATTGGTTATTTTTCATATCTTTCTATTAGTTCCCAGTACATGTAGTCTACTTTGGTGCCAGTGAATTTGAAAATAGTGTATATTTTTCTGTGCTTCGATTGAGTGTTTACAAATGTTAGCCTAGTCAAGTTTAATAATAGTATTCAAACTGTTTATGGATTTGGAATTACCTTGGAGACACACATCTGGGCCTGTCTCTGAATATGAAGGTTAAGAAAGGTTTGACTGGAAAGGGAAGACAGAGCCTGAATGTAGCCCACGCTGTGGACGAGTGTTGGGCTGGGTAGGAGTCATTCGGGCTCCACTGTTGACCTTTCTCTGCTTCTAACAGCAGATGCACTGTGACCCCCACCGCCTGCTCCCCCCATCATGCCTTCCTCACCATAATGGCTTGTATCACATGACCTCTCAGCCAAAGCAAAGCAGCCCTCCTTTCATTGCTTCTTATATGGTGTATGATCACAGCAATGAGAAAATTAAATAATAAATGTACCATAAAAATGTTTAATCCACCATTCTGTTTCCAAGAGTAAAGGCACATGCTGCTTGGCTTTCTACAATTGTAAGTGAATGCACATTTAAAGGCTTGTTGTGGATCTGGGCTGTGAAGGTCCATTGCAAGACTGTGTTGATTACTTTTGGGCTTCTGCTGAGATTTCCAGGGTTAATGTGGGGAGCACATGACAGAGCTAAGTATCCCCTTCATGGTCAGAGAGAAAAGAAGAGGGAAAGGCCAATCAATCCAAGGTGCCACATCCTCTTTGAAGCACATTCCAAGAGACCTGAAGACCACCAACTAGGATCTGCCTGAGTGAGTTCCAAGACATTTTCCTGAGAGCAGTCCAAGGATATGTATCAGGACCCTATAAGAAATGGTTGCTTTGACAGCATGGTGGCACAGCCTTCATCTCAGAACTCAGAAGAAGGCAGAAGCAGGTAAGTCTGTGGCCAGTTTAGTCTACCAAGTGAGTTCTAGGACAGCCAGAGCTACATAGAGAAAACTTGTATTGAAAAAACAAAAAGAAAAAGAAAAAAGAGAACAATTGCTTTAATTTCAACCCAAGACAAAGAATCAATTTAGTGAAACTTCCTATGATTTAGAAAACTCTACTAAGGGCTTCATTTACATAACAATTTTGATATATTCAATTTAAGAGTTTTTCATTTGTCTTAACTCTGAACTTCATTAGCCACTGAATTGTCTCCCTGGCTGTTTCCCCACCTATCAGACTTGATCACTTACAGTCACAACAGTGGGTCGTGAACGGAGAAGAAAGCAGGAAACCTCAAGCAGCAAGTTGTCAGTGATCAGGAGGAGAACAGACTCCCAGGAGACAGGCTTCAATAAGAAAGACCATTTAACTGGGGTCAGGGAACAAAGGCTGTTTAAAAATTATGAGGGTAAGTAGGGCTTATGTCATGGGGGGTATATCACTGGCCAGAGCCAGGCCGCTTTAGATGCCTCATTTATGTAAGAAAGAATTCTAGATGCTGCTGGACATGACCTTAAAAGGGAAAAGGAGTTTAATCTGCTACTGGAGCACATGACCTCCCCCAGTGGGGCCAAGGTGGGGCACAGGTCTTTGTGTGCTAGGACATGCAGGCCCAGGGCCAGGCATGGATCGACCCTACTCCTACTGAACTCAGGATGACAGCTCTGAGGTCTGGATACACCTTACCCCCATCCTTGCCCCAGGCCTGCTCCCCAAAGCTCCACGGTCCCCCTATCCCCACAGTACATAGGGGAACCACTACTTCAATTAGGCTATTGATTGTTTTAAAAAAAAATTAAAATCTGTAAATAGTACCAACTGGTACTTAGTCTCCAATTAGCCATGGTAAATTAGAAAGCTCATCATGTCATGATTTACTTCTGAACACAGGTGGACTCTGGGAAACAGCAGGCCTGGAAGCAAATCCTCCTGTAGTATTCATCCCAGCCGTGCGGGCAAATCCTCCTGTAGTATTCATCCCAGCCGTGCGGGCAAATCCTCCTGTAGTATTCATCCCAGCCGTGCGGGCAAATCCTCCTGTAGTATTCATTCCAGCCATACGGACTATTAGATTTGTTAATCTTTTATAAGGACAGCTACATTCAAGTCCTATTAGTAAAATCTGGGAAGGAATTTAGATTCCCTGTCACTGCAAATATTTCCTAGAACATGGTTTTTTAATTATCTCTTAAAAGGAATTGATCCATGTAACATAGACATTAAGTCCAAACCCAGGAAAACAAATGGCATATTTCCAGATCAATGGTAAAGGTAGCTGGATTGACCAGGTACAGGAAATGAAAGCAAAATTTGAAACATTTAAAGAACTAAAATGTAAATAGAAGAATGAAAGTAAAAGACTATAAAAAATAACCAAGTAAATATAACAAGGACCAAATGAAACTTGAAAAGCGAATGACTGAGAGACAGGTGGATTTCTGAGTTCAAAGCCAGCTGGTCTACAACAAGAGTTCCAGAACAGCCAGGACTACACAGAGAAACCCTGTCTCAAAAAAAAAAAAAAAATCTGTAACAATGGAAGTCCAAATTCAGCAAATAAAGACACTTCTCAGATGAAAGAGAAGAAAAAGAAAACATTTAATCAGAAACAGAAGAGAAAAATGCAAGAAACACATACATGCTCACACACACACATGCACATGCTCACTGACATACACACACACACACACACACACACACACAATGGTCTTGTAAACAAGGACATTGGCAGTACTTAGGTCCCAGGGTTGAAGCCTAAACTTAAGGTTGATGAGATTATGCCCCTTATAAAACGGTCCTCAGAGAACTCTCTCCATTTGTCTACTGTGTAAGTATACACAGAGAAATTGACTACAGTGTGTTGAGAGCCTTATTGGGGTGCTGTGCTGCCTGGCAGGAACCTGACACCGACCAAGAACAAGGGCTTCAGGCAGGAATCTGACATTAGGCAAGGACAAGGGAGTAAGCTTAAGCAGGAATCTGACCTTAGAGCTTGACAGGGAAGTAGGTTAAGGCAGGAATTTTAATCTTAGGGCGGAACAAAAGAAGTAGGCTTCAGGCAAGATTTGGGCTTGGATGAGGAGGAGGGCTCAGGAAGTTTGGTTATTCTTACCCTTGGAAACAACTGTCACTGTGAAGTAATCCTGGGACTTTGCTTATTGCCTTGATAATTTTGTGTTTACTGTCTTGCTTGTTCCTCATTGTACTATCGATCTTAATAGCTATATGTAATTAAATTGGTATAAAAGTGGATTGGAAATTATTAAACCTGCCCGTCAATCTCAGAATTAGCTGGGGTCATGCTGCAGTTTTGGC
The DNA here is from genome assembly GCA_964023405.1 of Apodemus agrarius. Classification (NCBI taxonomy): domain Eukaryota; kingdom Metazoa; phylum Chordata; class Mammalia; order Rodentia; family Muridae; genus Apodemus; species Apodemus agrarius. The sequence goes on along the minus strand of OZ030012.1, from coordinate 5,596,208 downwards.
TAATTGTCTCTTTCTTTTTAATCCTTGCTCCTGCGCGGGAGAACTGGTTGACTGGATAGCCGGCTTGGTCAACCCAACCAACAGCCTTTAAGCTGACGTTGGCCTAACTAGCCCTCACACCACAGTTCTCCTTACCCTCCATGAGGAATACCTTATGTGAAAGGATCAGCTTTTGCTATATGCCTCACTGTTATGCAAATATCTATGAGATGATGAGAGTCAAAAGTCTACACAACAATAAGTACTGGCCAGATGTGGATCATTCAGAACACAGACACATCAAGGTAAAGTGATGCAGACACTTTTGATAACAGCCTGCTGGTTTCTCAACCAACCAACCAGATGCTGGAGCAGTTCACATCAGGACAGCCAGGGAGCAGAGACAGCAAACAGCTGTCCCTCTCTGCTTCACTCTACATCCATTCTCAAACACTGCCTCACACAAGACAGACTGTGAGCTTCTGGGTTGGTGTCAACTCTGCCTCTGGACCTCCTAACACCTCCGTCATTCCACCTTCCACCATGACTAAGAGCAGCTCTTGTTTTTTGTTTTTTGTTTTTCTAATTTTGGGGTTAATTTGGTGTCCATTTCATAACCACTGAATCACAGTTTGTAACCAATTCCTTAGTCTATACTTTTTCTTCTTTGACAAATGGATGTTTTTAGAATAGTTGGTCCTCTTATCTCTGATCACCTCTGCTGGTTTTATTCTTCAAAATCACATGGTGAATTAACTGTAAAATCACTTTGTTGGAGATTTAGAATAATTCTAACTTGTAACAATGTGAATAGAGATGTGATATAGAACACATCTATAAAATGTGAACCATAAAACAGAAAACATAATAATTAAAAATAAAGAAATGAACCTAATTCCAGAATATTCACTTCTAAGATGAAGAGGGGAAAATATTCCATTAAATATCTACATGATATTCAAAATGTAAGACCCGAAAAAAACACAGGGACGCCCCAGCTCCCCATGCCTCAGAAGGCAACGACACCCAGATCACTAGTGAGAAACGGTATTGATGCAACAGCAAGAGGATTTTTATTCCAGAGGCTCTAGGGTTCACAGCCATACACAATGCAGGGGTAGGGGACTGTGAGCCACGAGTGCAGAATTGGGACAGCTTTTATAGGTTTACAACAAAACCCGCGCATCACAAACCAATCATTCCTTAGCATCGAGACCGCGCAGTGCTAGCCAATGGATTTGTACCACTCAATAGCTTCTAAGCCAATCAGTTTAAATTATCCAAGTCCGCGCTCCGAGGACCAATCAGTTTCCTATAGAAGCCAAGTAGCCACTAATTAACTCATTTCCTGTTACACATTTCCTGTTACCTTGCCAGGGTCACATACAGGGTCACATACGCATTTCCTGTTACAGGGCCAGGATTACATAGTAGGCGCTTGGGGACCTGAAAACCCACCAGGCACAAGCCTCACAGCCCATGAGGCGACCCTGCCGGCCCAGCTTCGCTCGCCATCGCCCCAGCTGCTCCGTGGAGGGAGACAGAAAAGGATGCCGGGGGACCTTCCTAGGCCTGTGGCTCACAGCTCGACACGGCAGGTGGGTGTGACTTGTGCACTCCTGGGATAACAAAGAGCAGGCTAAACTTCTGCTTTTGGGGGTCATTTAAGAGTTAGGCATGGGGGGGGGTTTAGCCTGTAATTCTCATCCTTTCAAAAAATAATTCTGAACTCTTATGATAAACACCTGTGGTGATTTAAATGAGAATGGCTTCCAGAGGCTCATCAATTTAAATACTTGGTTGCCAGGGAGTGACACTATTTGAGAGGATTATGAGATTTGGTGTTTTTGAAGGATGTGTGTCACTGGCGATGGGATTTGAGGTTTCAAAAAGCCAATTCCACGCCCAGATTCCTTTGCAGTAGGAATCTGTGGTTTCATTGGAGACTCGGTTGTGTCATGAAACATTTTTCTGGGAGCTGTTTTATGAGAGGACGTTTTGCTGAAGCAGACATGTGAGAGGATGTTTTGCTCAGAATTGACATATGATGTTTTTCCTGGAAGCTGCCTGGTGAAAGGGCATGTGATCTTTTACTGGCACAAACTCTTGAGAGGACACACAATTTTGGAAAGAATATAAGTATAATCTAACAGACAGTGGATGACTCTCTTGCATTGGTTTGCCTTGCAACTCTTTCCTGGTCTTTGTTGGTCTTCATTGAGACTGTTCAGGAATTCTTCCCCTGTGCCCATGTGCTCAAGGCTCTTCCCCAGTTTCTTTTCTATTACTTTCAGTGTATCTGATTTTATGTGGAGGTCCTTGATCCACTTGGACTTGAGCTTTGTACAAGGAGATAAGAATGGGTTGATTTGCATTCTTCTGCATGCTAACTGCCAGTTGACCCAGCACCATTTGTTGAAAAGGCTATCTTTTTTCCACTGGATGGTTTTAGCTCCTTTGTGAAAGATCAAGTGACCATAGGTATGTGGGTTCTTTTCTGGGTCTCCAATTCTATTGCATTGATCTACCTGCCTGTCACTGTATCAATACCATGCAGTTTTTATCATGATTGCTCTGTAGTTCAGCTTGAGGTCTGAGATGCTGATTCCCCTAGAAGTTCTTTTATTGTTGATAATAGTTTTAGCTATCCTGGGTTTTTTGTTATTCCAAATGAATTTGAGAGTTGAGTCCTTTTTTATTTGAGAATTCGAGTCCTTTTTAACTATAGAGTTGAGTTGGAATTTTGATGGGGATTGCATTGAGTCTGTAGACTGCTTTCAGCAAGATGGCCATTTTTACTATATTAATCCTGCTAATCCATGAGCACAGGAGAGCTTCCCATCTTCTAAGGTCTTCTTTGATTTCTTTCTTCAGAGACTTGTAGTTCTTGTCATACAGATCTTCCACTTGTTTAGTTAGAGTCACACCAAGGTATTTTGTATTATTTGTGACTATTGTGAAGGGAGTTGTTTCTCTGATTTCTTTCTCAGCCTTTTTATCCTTTGAGTACAGGAAGGCCACTGATTTGTTTGAGTTAATTTTGTATTCCGCCACTTTGCTGAAGTTGTTTATCAACTTTAGGAGGTCTCTGGTGGAGCTTGTAATACCCAAGATACAATTCACAGACCTAATGAAGCTCAAGAAGAAGGAAGAACAAAGTATGGATACTTGGGTACTTCTTAGAAGGGGGAACAAAATACCCACAGGAGGAGATACAGAGACAAAGTGTGGATCAGAAACTGAAGGAAGGACCATCCAGAGACTGCCCCAGCTGGCGTTCCACCCCATACACAGTTACCAAACCCAGACAATATTGTGAATACCAACAAGTGCTTGCTAACAGGAACCTGATATAGCTGTCTCCTGAGAGGCTTTACCAGTGCCTGAAAATACAGATGGGGACACTCTCAGCCAACCATTGAACTGAGCACAGGGTCCCCAATAGAGGAGCTAGAGAAAGAACCCAAGAAGCTGAAGGGGTTTGGAACCCCATAGGAGGAACAACAATATGAACCACACAGTACTCCCAGAGCTCCCAGCGACTAAACTACCAGCCAAAGAGTACCCATCGCTCCAGCTGCATATGTAGCAGAGGATGACCTTGTTGGTTATTAAAGGGAGGAGAGGCCCTTGGTCCTGAGAAAGCTCAATGCTCTAGTATAGGGGAATGCAAGGACAGGGAAGCAGGAGTGGGCAGATTGGTGAGCAAGGGGATGGGGAATGCATTAGGGGATTGGGGGGAGCAGGAAAGGAGATAACATTTGAAAGGTAAATAAAGAATCTAATAAAAAATCTAAATCCTCCTTCGGACAATCCTGACAGATCTATCATTGAAACTGGGAGACACTTATATCTTGTCCTCATGCTATCCCCATTCAAAAATCCAGAACCTACTTTAATTGTGTTTCTTTAACACTTCAACCTCTCTTCTAGCCCACCACCTACTAAAGGTAGGGGAAAGGGAAGATTAATAGTAAACTGGAGTTGTGGACCTGTTTAGAAATAGTTTTTTGTGACAATTCCAATCTTCATTGTCAGCAGTTCAGTTCACTAGCAAACACCAAACATGAATCATCAGCACAATTCATTCCACTTGGCAAACACCAAACACAAATCAGTACCAGTAGCAACCAGAATACCACCAGAAGGTCTTTAGTGTGTTTCTTACTATGAAGTCACAACAAGCAAAGTTCAGGGGAAAAAGCAAGGTGAACCAATGTAAGAGTGTTGAAGCATATGGATCTATTTGCACCTATCTGACATGCAGACATTCATTCTCATCAGCACCATTTGTTGAAGTAGTCTTGCATAATCGTCCATTGAGAAGCTCCACCCAGCATAGTACCATAGTACAATGAAAACCATAGACAAACATGAATGGATCTTGGGGACTCTCATGGAAGAGTTGGGGGAAGGATTTAAGGCCCTAAATGGGAGAGGAACTCCATAAGAAGACAAAGAGACTCAACTAACCTAGACCCTTTGGGACACTCAGAGACTGGGCCACCAACCAAATAACATGCACGGGCTGAACTAAGGCCCCTGGCACATATGTAGTACATGTGCAGCTCAGTCTTCATGAGGGTCCTCCAACAACTGTCCCTATAGCTGCTGTCTATCTTTGGAATCTGTTCCCTTAACTTGGCTACCAGGTCTGGTCTCAGTGGAAGTGGATGCAATTAGCCCAGCAGAGATTTGATGTACCATGGTGTGGGTAGATAACCAGGTGGCCCACACCCTCTCAAAGGAGAAACAGAGAAGATTAGGTGGATGGACTCTGTGAGGGCAGGGGACCTAGAGTGAGGACAGTGATCACAGTAATAGTAAATTATTAGAGAAACAAAAATATAAGAAAGAAGGAAATAACAAAGGAAGAAAGGAAGGAAGGAAGGAAGGGAGGGAGGGAGGAAGGAAGGAAGGAAGGAAGGAAGGAAGGAAGGAAGGAAGAAAGGAAGGAAGGAAAGAAGGAAGGGAAGGAAAGGAAGGAAGGAAAAAAGAAAGAAAGAAAAAAGAAAGGAAGGAAGAGAGAGAGAGAGAAAGAAAGAAGCAAACAAACAAACAAACAAACTTTTGAGTCTATACACATTATCCTCTCTTCCCAAAGAAAGCTGGAAAGACTCTTCCTATAAGAGCTTTCACAAGCTCCACAAAGAAAGCCAGACAGGATAGACATGCACTGAAAAACATCATCCTATCTAGAAGGATTTTGTTTCAATCAACTGCATTCTGACCCTGGTCACTATCAGCTCATGTTCATCCTGTGATGAAAATGCATTCACTCTGACTTCAGTGATCCTAAAGTCTGTAGCACATAGTCCTACAATACAATAGTCCTACACTGTTCAAATGCCTAAAGTCTCCTCTGACACTCGATGCAATATCTTGAAAGGTACATCTTCTAAAATAAGAAAGAAAGTTATATTTTTCCAACATACAATGGCAAATTCCCATTCCAATATAGAGGGATGTACATAGGGACAGAAGATTGGACTAAGGAAATAAACACAACAGAGCAAACTTCAAATACTTTAGCTGTGTCTCAGATACGTTGGACTCCACATTCTAAAGGCTTAGATGGCCCTATTCCTGTAACTTCTCATACATCTCTCAGTTTGAGCACTTCTACTCCCTGTATGTATCTCTCCATGGCAGATATCTCAATGCCTTAGGTATCTCAAAAGCTTGTGGTTGAAAAATGCAACTCAAGCATCATCTTCACAAGTTCAATGAAATGAACTCTCACAGAGTCTTCACTGGGAATCTGACTCTGCCAAAAGATGGCTAGAATAGTGCTAAACTGAAACCATAAAGGAAGAATCCATGACCTTGAGTTTTTCATCGTTCAGTTTCCAGAAGTAGCACAATATGGATGATCCTGTCAAGTTTAGCTTCTAAGTTCATGGACCCTGCCTCACTTGAAGCACAATTGCAGCAGGTTTTAAACTTCCTTCCTGGGACTAGGAAATACTTTGCCTTCACCTTCCATTAATTTAAGACTTAGCAGAAGGAAGTGTTGCACTTAGGGTACCTTCTTAGGCATATACCCACAAGGGCATGTGCACCACGAAGTTCATAGCCATTTTATTTATAACAGCTAGAAACTGGAAATAATCCAGATGTCCTTCAGCCAAAATATGGATACAGAAAATGTGGTTCATTTACAAAATGGAATATTGTTCAGCTATTAAAAACAACGACGTCATGAATTTTGCAGGCAAATGGATACAACTAGAAACTATTATCCTGAGTGAGGTAACCCATACCCCAAAGAGCATGCATGTATGTACTCACTTACAAGTGAATATTAACCATAAAGTACAGAATATACCCACTGTACTCCATAGACCCAAAGAAGCTAAACAAGAAGGAAGGCCCAATGAGCATGGTTAAATCTCACCCAGAAAGAGGAATAAAACAGTCATAGGAGGCAGATGAAAGAGAGAGAGCTGGATGGGGGAGTGGATAAAAAAGAGAAGGTGGGGTCAGCAACAGGTGTAGTGAGAGACAAGAGAGGGCCAGAGGGCCAGGAAAATTATTTGAAATTTGCAACTGGTGGTGGTGGAAGAATGGATGTGCCAAAGATCAGGAATGGGAAGGCACCAAGGAGTCTTTGGGGGTAATATTAGCTGAGATGCATAGCAGTGAGATATGGACCCTGAAGAGACCACATTCTGCAGCCAGGCAGGACCTCCAGTGGAGAGTTAATTTGCCTTGTCTATAAGAATGTAGGCACAAAGATGGAGCAGAGACTGATGGAATGACCAAACTATACCCTACCTAACATGAGACCCATCCCATGGGCAAGCACCAATCCCCATCATTACCATTATTACATTGGTTATATTTGCAGACAGTAGCTTAGCATAATTGTCCTCTGAGAGTCTCCATCCAGCACCTGACTGAAAAGATGCACAGACCCACATCCTAACATTGGACAGGGCTCAGGGAGTCTTATGGAAGAGTTGGGGAAAGGATTGAGGACCTATGAAGGAACAGGAAGTCCATAAGAAGACCATCAGAGTCAACTAACTGGACTCTAGGAGACTCTCAGAGACTGACCCACCAATCAAAGAGTATATACAGGATGAACCAAGACCCCCACCATATATGGAGTACATGTGCTAGTCAGTCTTCATGTGGGTCCCCCAACAACTGGAGCAGGTGATTTCCCTTAAGATGTTGTCTGTCTGTCTAAACTGTTGCACTATCTTGGCTGCCTTGTCTGAGCTCAGCTGGAGAGGATATGCCTAACCCTGCAGAGACTTGGCATGCCACAGTTGAAGGATACTCAAGTGGTCACCACCTGCCCTGAGGAGATAAAAAGAAGTCACAGATGAGGGACTGTGTAAGGTGGAATGAGGAGGGAGTAGCAATTAAAATGCAAATTTAAGAAAGAAAGAAAGAAAGAAAGGAAGGAAGGAAGGAAGGAAGGAAGGAAGGAAGGAAGAAAGAAAGAAAGAAAGAAAGAAAGAAAATTGAACAAGGAGCTGGAGAGATGGCTCAGCGGTTAAGAGCACCAACTGCTCTTCCGAAGGTCATGAGTTTAAATCCCAGTGACCACGTGATGGCTCACAACCATCCATAATGAGATATAATGCCCTCTTCTGGGGTGTCTGAAGATAGCCACAGTGTACTTACATATAATAAATAAATAAATCTTTTTAAAAAAAGAAAATTGAACAAATACAAAAAATAATAATAAAGTAGATTCTGAAAAATCTAAGTGTACAGAATTCTCATCCAATTCTCCAGCACGGTGTCTGCCTTCATGTTACCATGCTCTCTGCAATGATGATAATGGACTGAGCCTCTGGAAGCCCAGCCCAATTAATTTCTTTCTAAGAGATATGTGGCCATGGCTTCTTCACCAATAGAAACCTTACCTAAAATAATGTCTATAAACACAAACACACACAAAAAAATGATGCTGGGTAATTTCCTAAAAGAATTGAAGCTTATTCCCAATAGCAATGGCAGGGTAATGAATTCTTCATTTTGTACGTGTGTGTGCTGTCTGCATGAGTATGGACATGCACATGCCACGGTACACATGCAGTCAGAGGACACATGCAGTCAGAGGACACATGCAGTCAGAGGACACATGCAGTCAGAGGACACATGCAGTCAGAGGACACATGCAGTCAGAGGACAGCTTTCAGGAATTGTTATGGCTTTGCACCTTGCCACGTCAGGATCTGTCTTGTTCCTGCCACACTGTACACGTACTGCATGTACCTGGAGTCTGAGCCTCCAGGAGATTCTTCTGTCTCCTCATCCCATCTCATGCCAAGAGTGATGGGAGGACACTCACAGCACAACACACACAAAGCCACATCAACATTGAACATGAGTTCTGGGAACTCAAACTTGGGGTACCACACCCACACACCTGGGATTCTTACCAATGATGCCATAAGTCAGAATACAGTGAAACCACTGAAATGGTGGCCCCATGGGTGGAGAGAATTTTCTATTGTGGGGAGAGAGAGAGAGAGAGAGAGAGAGAGAGAGACAGAGACAGAGACAGAGACAAAGAGAGAGAGACAGAGAGAGACAGAGAAAGCAGTCAGAGGCATCTAGAAGAGTCCAAAGCAGCAGCCAGGGCTACCTCCTGGTGGGTGGAATAGTGAGGGGGCAGACTGACCAGAACCAGGGCTGTCTCTCTGCATCATAAAGAAGAGAGGGGAGACAATAGGAAGAGGAGCAGCTTGCTGTTATAAAGAGAAGAGAGTAGCTGCAGGGTAGGAAGAGAGAGACTGGACCAGCCCGAGTGAGCCCTAGCATAGTGGAAGGGGAGGTGAGAGTGGCCAGAGGCCAGAACGACAAGCCTAACAGGTGCATGCTGCCAGGGGAAGAAGGGTCCTGGAAGCTGGTGTGGGGGCTTTGGCCTGTTTCTGGAGTGGGAGAAGCCTGGAAGTTAGCATGGACCTTGATGTGTGACTCTTTCTGGCTGGCACAAAACCCTTTTCACAGGTTGCTAAGGAATACTGACTGTAGACTTTGATCCTGCCAACAGCCCTACAGAACTTAGCCTGAGCCAAGGGAGACCTAACACCTGCCGTCTCCCAGAGCTCCTAGTTGGACATTTTAAGCATGGGCATTTTTTTTTCTTGTTAATTAAGTTCCATTTGTTTGTCATCTAACCAGAAAGAAAACACTGAATAATTAATTAGATAGCACTTGTACAGACAGGGACTCAAGACTGACAGCTTTCCAGAGGAAAATAGGAGACAACAACTTGTCAGAAAGCAAGAATAAATAAACAAACGTAAATGTCTCTGATGAGTGGCATTTGTGATCGGTGCTCGTCACTTAGTTACTCATCAGTTACTTAGACATCCCGCTGAAGCGCTGGGCCGTGCAGAGCACAGGGCTGAGCGAGCACTAGGACGAAGCTGCATGAAACATGCTTGTGGGCCTCCGGTCATCGTGTGTGACTAGAAAGCGCCAACAGGAAAGCTCCTGTAGACCAGTGGATGAGGGCTTGGCACCTTTCATAGGTGTGGGACTTTACCAAGGACAGAAGTCTGTTCTGCCAAGGTCAGTTCAGAAAGCTACTGCCAAGAAGAAACATGATTTGTTCTTGTACCTAGTCACTAGGTCAGGGGAAGGAAGGGAGCTAGTCCAGCCTAGGAAAAACCTTTAGTAAAACAATTATATCCCATGTTTAGAAAACTGCCCATGTGGCAAAATTACAATTGTGGGGGGGGGGGAAATAAATGGGATTAAGTGTGGAAGACTGACTGGAGAGAGGGGATCAAGAGGTTTTCCCTAAACTAATAGGGGATCCAGCCCCTGTACCACGTATTACACGGTAGCAGTTTCAGAACGTAATCTGCTTTTTGTGTGTGTGTGTGTGTGTGTGTGTGTGTGTGTGTGTGTAATGGTTAAGGAATGTCACGGATACTATTCTTAGGGAAGGCTTCTCAGAGAAATTAATATATTAAACACACTTATTTATTAATCATACATAACTGTACTTATGAGTAAATGCCAATTGGTTAATGATGACCTTGTGATGAAGACAGTGATGATAAAGTATAAGGCATCCACAGCTGGGCTCTGCACTGACTAGCTCTCATTGTCAACTTAACGCAATCTAGGATCATTTGGGAAGACAGCCTTCATGAGGAACTGTCTAGATCAGGTCGGCCGTGAACATGTCTGTGGGGGATCGCACTGATGATGTTGATTGAAACGGGACTACCTACGCCCTCTGGGCTGCACTCATAGCAGAGGATCCTAGACTGCACATGGGAGAGAAGGCACGGAGCACGTGAGCTCGGCACACTCGCTCCCTCCAGTCTCTCCTCCCCTTCCCCTCCGCCTGCCCTCACTCTGCTGGCTCCAGAGTCTCTCTCTCCCTACCCTGCAGCTACTCGGTTCTCCTCCTAACAGCAAGCCGTCCCCTCCCCATCCCCTCCCCTCTCTTCTCTACTGTTCTCTCTCTATGCCCTTGACTGTGCATGTGACACCTAGGCTCAGTTTCTCACCCTGACTTTCCTAGGATGAGGTGCTCTAATCTAGAATCGTAAACTGCAAAAATCCAATCCCTTAAAATTGCCTCTGTTGAGGTGTTTTTTTTTTTTTTTTTTTTTTAATTTTGTTTTACTGTAAGTTTTTCTCTTGTTCCCAGGTTTAACCAGTGCATATAATTCAGGGCCAGGTACAAACTTTAACTCATCTAAGTGAGGGTATAAGCAGTGTGCACAGCACAGACATCTCAGTTTAAACAAGTACAATGCTCACATCTGTGGCATACATGAAAACACAGATCTGAGGTAAAGCCATAGGAAAACTGTGACTCATGGGCCACTTGCATTCGATTTTATATCAGTGCCCTACAGAGAGACAACAAAACCTACAAGCAGATACCCTGTACTACACAGATTCGCTGAGGTAGGTATCTTAGCAGAGCAGCAAAGAGACTAGAACAGGCTGGCCGCGTGGGGCCGTACACGTCAGTTATCACCCACAGAGACGTTAGAAGAGATGCACGGTCTCTGTGTTTGCGTCCCTCGTGTGCAAAGCAGATGCAATCTCTGATCCTCCATCTCACAGGGTGGTCGTAATCATGAAAACATTTGTAAATTTGAATCAACTATAATATATTATTGCTGTCATGGCAAAAGTTCTATGTCATGATTCACATATAGTTTTCCTGAATTGATATTGGAAGGACACTTGGCATTCATAAAACAGCAAACACATACCCAAAATCTTCTATCTCAGGCATTTCAGAAACATTTGATAGTATCGACAGACAAGATAAGAACTCAACGCAGTGGACAAGGAATTTTGAAGTTAATGATGAGTATCTTCGGTGTGTAATGGTTAACAAATTTTGTGAATAAATGAATGGGTGGCATTGCTGTTGAGTATGTATTTTCATAAAATCTCCAAGACTGCAGAGGAAACCGCATCACTAACCTAACAGAAAGCACCTTGAGGTGTCAATGGTGACCTCACCCTGACCTTGATGGGAAGTTCACCACTGCTAACTCCGACTCTGGAATTTCGGAATCAAGCCATCCTCCTGAAAGTTCTCATAACGGTTGCTCATTTGGCCACACATGTTTTAGAAAGTTTGTTTTCCTGTGAGACCAGCATGCCATGAGCTGAGGATGTAGAGAAAGGTGACCATTTGGTATTTACTCTCATTGCAGTCAGGGAGGGAGGTGGGGAAACACAGCTGTAATATAGTGTACTGTGACTAACCACTCAGTACATCATCCACTCCTTTTCAGAATACTGCAGATGATATGGGCTGCCGCTCACTGGCCACAGAGATCCACCCCTGAGAAACTACTTTTCTAAAAACACAATTGGACCCACTCTAGAATTGGCATGCCCCTTCAAATCTAAAGATCTTTCAACCTTAGGCTCTTTCTAAACACTTTCAACCAATGACTGTCAGTCTCTGATGTATTTATAGAGTCATTCTGGCCCTCTGGCCTCTAGGATAGTATATATATATATATGATTTGTATTATTTCCTCCAGGTTTTCTTGCAAGGCGTAAGCGACACTGGCACGGTGGTTAACCACTCAGCCTTTCTGCTTATCACTCTGTCACCCCTACCCCTCTGTCGATCAAACACAGACCAACTTCTGTGCCTTCATTAGAAGACTTTCTGAAGGGTCTGCTCAAGAGAAAGTGCAAATGAAGTAATGCTGTTTCTAAAAATGGAAGTATGCACAGGGTGGGAAGAAAATCAAATTACATAATCAGAAGACAAATGGTCAGGGAAGACTTCTCACGGGAAGTGACATGAACAAGTTATGAAGAATCTGGCCTGGAAGAAAGAACCATGCTTCTTCTTGGGCATCATTTGATATGTGAAATGTGTCCTAGGTATTCCAAAGCTTCTGGGCTAATATCCACTTATCAGTGAGTACATAACATGAGTGTTCTTTTGTGATTGGGTTACCTCACCTAGGATGATATTTTCCAGTTCCACTCATTTGCCTAAGAATTTCATGCATTCATTGTTTTGAATAGCTGAGTAGTATTCCATTGTGTAAATATACCACATTTTCTGTATCCATTCCTCCGTTGAGGTTTATCTGTGTTCTTTTCAGGTTCTGGCTATTATAAATAGGACTGCTATGAACATAGTGGAGCATGTGTCCTTATTACATGCTGGGGAGTCCTCTGGGTATATGCCCATGAGTGGGTATGACAGGGTCCTATGGTAGTATTATGACCAGTTTTCTGAGGAACCGCCAGACTGATTTCCAGAGTGGTTGTACCAGCTTGCAACCCCACCAGCAGTGGAGGAGTGTTCCTCTTTCTCCACATCCTCAGCAACACCTGCTGTCTCCTGAGTTTTTAATCTTAGCCATTTTGACTGGTGTGAGGTGAAATCCCAGGGTTGTTTTGATTTGCATTTCACTGATGACTAAGGATGTTGAACATTTCTTTAGGTGCTTCTCAGCCATTTGATATTCCTCAGGTGAAAATTCTTTGTTTAGCTCTGTACCCCATTTTAATAGGGTTATTTCAGCCCTTATATTTTTATAGGCCTTTAAGATCTCAATGGCTAGGCTACTTCCTAACCTCCCCCTCTGATATTCCCAAGTTATTTCTTACTAAAAACTATATTCCATCTTCGCTGCCCGAGACCCAGTCAGGGTGCCTTGGGGGCAGCTCTTTCCCAGATCTTACATGCTAGCTGTATCTCTCTCCCGCACTTCTTAGGCACCATGTCTCTCTCCTGCTCCTGTCATGGCAGATCTCCCTCTTCCTGTTTCCTCAGTCCTTGCCCAGGAATCCCAAAAGTCCCTGTACAGCCATTGGCCACCAGCAACTTTATTTACCAATCAAAACCAAAAACAACTGGGGACAGGGTTCTCTCAGTCCTCTCTCTCTCTCTCTCTCTCTCTCTCTCTCTCTCTCTCTCTCTCTCTGTGTGTGTGTGTGTGTGTGTGTGTGTGTGTGTGTGTGTGTGTGTGATAATCACACTGCAAACAGGTTTTTGGGTAATATAATTAGCCTGGGAATACAAGCAGCTACATGTGGAAGTTCCCAAGATTTGGGAGGGAAGAGGGAAATGGCGTGAAGGGGATGAAGGAGAGAGAGCAGTTTGAAATTCTGGCTCTCGGCTGAACTTTTACCCTGGTAAAATCTACAGCTATTCAGGCTCAGAAAAAACACCTACGGTGAAATGTGGCGGTGTAAATTTTTGAACCTCATTAAAAGGAGAAAGAGACCAAAGCTCATACCTAAAAGACTCTGGATAAGCCGCCCATCTATTGATCTGATTCTGTAGCATGAATAATAACCAAAACCAGGTCGATGAGATAAGCCATGTGCCCACAGAAAAGGAGTTTAAATGGGACGGCCTGCCTGCCGCCCCCCTTAGCCACTCTGCTCCGCACCTGTGCATGCAGGCAGGCTTGTACTCACACTGTGGACAAACTTTCTGAAAGCCAAATCCAGGGGCTACAAATGGACAGCCTTTGGAGATGGAAATGGAGTCTTTGGGAAAGGTCAGCACTGAGAAATCCTTTCCTGAGAAGGTCTATGAAGGTTCTCCATACCAGTGAGTTCAAGGCTGTTCCCCACTTCCAGTTCTATTAGGTTTAGTGTATCTGGTTTTACATTGAGGTGTTTGATCAACCCGGACTTGAGTTCTATGCAGGATGGTAAGTAAGGATCTTTTTGTATTCTTCTACATGCAGACAAGTGAGACCAGCACCATCTGTTAAAGATGCTCTCCCTTTTCCATTGTATGGTTTTGCCTTCTTTTTCAAAAAATCAAGTGTCTGAAGCTGTGTGGATTTATTTCTGAGCCTTCTATTCAATTCTATTAACCAACCTAACTGTTTCTATACCAATACTATGCATATTACTAATGCTTATAGTACAGCATAAATTCAGGAATAGTGGTACCTCCAGAAGCTCTTTTATTATAGAGAATTGTTTGAGATATCCTGTGCTTTTTGTTTTTCCATATGAACTTAATAATTGTTTTTTCAAGGTCTGTAAAGAATTGTATTGGAATTTTGATGGAAATTGCACTGAATCTGTAGATTGCTTTTGGTAAGATAACCATTCCCACTATGCTAATCCTACCAATCCACGAGCATGGGAGATCTTTCTATCTTCTGATATCTGATTTAATTTCTTTCTTCAGAAACCTGAAGTTCTTGTCATATAGGCTTTTGATTTGTTTGATTAGAGTTATACCATTATATTAATTGTAACTATTATGAAGGATGTGGTCTCCCTAACTTCTTTCTCAGTCCATTTATCATTTGTATAAAAGAGGGTTACTGATCTTTTTAGTGAATTTTGTATCCAGCCACTTTGCTAAAGGTGCTTGTCAGCTAGAGTGTTCTGGGAGAATTTTCAAGTCATTTGTTCTCCATATCTGCAATTAGAGATACTTTGACTTCTTCCTTTCCAATTTATCCCCTTGATCTCCTTCAGTTGTCTTATTGCTCTAGCGAGTACTTCAGGTGCTATCTTGAGGAGATATGGAGAGAGTGGACAACCTTGCTTTGTCCCTGATTTTAGTGGAATTGCTCTAAATTTCTCTCCATTTAATTTGATGTTGGCTATTGGCTTGCTGTATATTGCCTTTATTGTGACTAGGTATGTGCATTGTATCCCTGATCTCTCCGAGACTTTTAACATGAAAGGGTGCTGGATTTTGTCAAAGGCTTTTACAGCATCTAATGAGATGATAATTCAGTTTATTCATAAGGTGAATTATGTTGATGGATTTTTCATTGAACTAAACCTACATTCCTGGGATACAGCCTACTTGATCATAGTAGATGAGGTCTTTGATGTGTTCTTGGATTTGCTTTGCAACTATTTTATTGAGTATTTTTGCATCAATGTTCACACAAGAAATAGGTCTGAAATTCATTTCTTTGCCGAGTCTTTGTATAGTTTAGGAATCAGGGTGACTGTGGCCTCAAAAAATGAATTTGGCAATATTTCTTTGTTTCTGTTTTCTACTTCCTGTGGCCCAGCAGGACTGCCAGTGGGAGAGATAAGGACACCCACAAACTATTTTATCCAAAAATTGCCCTGCCTACAACATACATGGGCAAAGATAGAACAAAATGGAGGAAATGACCAGCCAACGATGGGCCCAAATTGAGATTCATCACATAGGTGAGAACCAATCCCTGGCAATATTAACGATACTCTGTTATGCTTGCAGACAGGAGCCTAGCATAACTGTCCTCTGAGAAGCTCCACACAGCAGCCAATGAAAACACATGCTGAGACCCATGGCCAAACATTAGATGGAGCTTGGGGAGTCTTTTGGATTCACTGGGGGAAGGATTGAGGGACCCGAAGAGGCCAGGGACTCCACAAGAAGACAGACATAGCCTGGACCCTTGGTGCTGTCAGAGACTGAACTACCAACCAAAGATGAAGCATGGGTTGGACCTAGGCCCTCTACACATATGTAGATGTGCAGCTTGGTCTTCATACAGGTCCCCCAACACCTGGAGCAGGGGCTGTCCCTGAATTGGCTGCTGTCTGTGGCTCCCATTCTCCTAACTAGGCCATCTTGTCTGGCTTCAGTGAGAGACAATGAGCCTAGTACTGCAGTGACTTGATGTGATGGAGGGTTGGGGGTTGGTAATAAGGGGTGCTCCCCTTCTCAGAGGAGAAAGACAGGACAGAATGGGGGAGAATCTCTCTGAGGTACTGAATTGGGGGACAGAGACTGATATTGGGATGCAAAGTGAATAAATACATGTTTTAAAAATGGAAGTTCTATGCTCGGTGATGAGTAAATTATAAGATTACAAGACACCTTTGAAATCTTTTCATATTTATATATACTATCAGCTGGAATAATTTATTTCAAAAACCACAAATCTATCTTTTTTTAATACTTTGAACATACTTCAGAAATTTTAATGTTGCCCAGGGATCTTCCCAGGGACAGTTTGGAAATGGGTGTGATATTTTTGCACATCACAAAAGCTGCAAAAACACCACTGGTTTTCAGGGACACAGTGTGACAGACTAGAGGTGTCAAACACTGAAGACTAGCTCAGGTGGTAAGAAAACAGTAAGCCATATTATTTTTCAAAAATAAAAATTTCTTCAGCAAGCATCAAGAAAAGTTTTTAAGGCATGAAAGACAAACTCAAATGAAATATCTTTTGATGCGTTTGAACAATGATGACACACTTGATCTTCTGGTGAAGGTTTCAAAACAGCAAATGAAAGAGAGCAGTAATCAACTGAATTTCCACTTTGGTAAGATAAACATGTTTTATATCACAGGAAAGCTTCACTCATCACATACATTGGGTTTTTTCCAAGGGATGAAGAACTTATGGCCGAAACGCTCTTCTCTCAGTGATTTGAGACATCAAAACAAGAGTCATCAAAACAAGATCCTAAGAACTCCAAAACTTCCTTCATGGAACATAGTTTCCCCTAACACAGTGGTTCTCAACGTGTAGGTTGTGACCCCTTCCGGGATTGAACTACCCTTGCACAGATGTCACCCAAGACCATCAGAAAACACAGATATTTATAACAGTGGCAAAATTATACTTATGAAGTACCAATGAAAATAATGTTATGGTGGGGGGGTGCCACAACATGAGGAACTGTATTAATGGGCTGTAGCATTAGGAAGATCAAGACATACTAATTTAACACCTTTGCAATAGGAATTCAGCAGAAAGCACCAAAAAGTCTAAAGCTTGAACAGCCATCCTGTGTAAGGCAGCACTAAATATTTTTGGGAATTTACAGTTTTTTCTTTGATGATCAAATATTTTAAGGGACAGCTTAACCAACTGAGTATGACAACACAAAAACATAACTCTCAACCCAAAGTAGGTAACATATTGTTTATTCTGGAGATAAATATGAGTGATTATGGCCCAGGAACACAGATTTAAGTTAGACTAAATTCCATGTTCCAATGTGGTAATACTCCCATGAACTTCTACAGTAACCAAGCGAAGGAAATCATAATAAAGACATGTTAGAAACAAATCAGTGGAAATATCAGGTAGGTGAGTCACCGAGACGTGAGCAAATCCTAGCCATAAATATCAGATGCTATCTGCATTCTTAGCCTTTGATTTTGGAGAAATAAAGAACTTTTTGAATATTACAAAAGATTTACATAGAGGTCCCAGTGATGTTAGGTCACATGCAAAGGAGGACAATCAATGGCTAGTAAGGACACTAAAGATGGCCTCAGGTCATTTATTTCTGGACCTGCATCTTCCATCCTCTCCACAACTGTGGCATTCTGATCAGTCAGTCAGCATTGCTGGAGGTTCAGTCGAGTGTATGTTCTAGTCAGTCAATGAACCTTGTACTGAAGGAATGCTTCAATGAAGCAGACACAGGTGAAGGGTGTCCCACTAAAGCAAACATGTGAAAGGACACACGATGAGGGACTCTTCCATAATGACATCCATGTATTGCTCTGCCTTACACTGTGTAGTTGAGCTTTTTTGTGGGGACTCCATAGAAGACACCCACACCAAAAGTCTTCTGGTGCTATGCTGCAGCTTCTTGCCACGTCCATGGACTTGGTTTGATTGGCAGAGCGATGTCAGCTGAGACAGACTCACATAGAGTTTTGCTAAGTCAGACTCATGTGCTGAGGCAAGACCCACGGGGGACATGTGATATGTGGAGGGAGTATAAATAGGACCCAGCGGACTGGGACAGAAGCTTGGCTGGTGTACTGGCTAGTTTTGTGTGTCAACTTGACACAGGCTGGAGTTATCATAGGAAAAGGAGCTTCAGTTGGGGAAGTGCCTCTATGAGATCCAGCTGTGGGGCATTTCTCAATTAGTGATCAAGTGGGGGAGGGCCCCTTGTGGGTGGTGCCATCTCTGGGCTGGTATTCTTGGGTTCTATAAGAGAGCAGGCTGAGCAAGCCAGAAGAAGTAAGCCAGTAAGAAACATTCCCTCCATGGCCTCTGCATCAGCTCCTGCTTCCTGACCTGCTTGAGTTCCAGTCCTGACTTCCTTTGGTGATGAACAGCTGTGTGGAAGTGTAAGCTCAATAAACCCTTTCCTCCCCAACTTGCTTCTTGGTCATGATGTTTGTGCAGGAATAGAAACCCTGACTAAGACAGCTGGGCTTGGCTTCCTTACAGAGCTAGCCGTGCAACGCTAGTTGGTCTTGAGTCTTTGCTGATCTCTGCTTAGCTGAGAGGTAAAATGGAGAACTTCTCCTGGCAGCCCTCCTGGTCTCCCCTGTTGATCTGTGACCATTCTGCAGGGTTGTGCTCCCGCTGCTTCTACCCTGACACTACCGAACTGAACTGCTGCTGTGTTTTTGAAATGTTTTCAAGTAGATCAAGTTGCTGATCTGACTTGTGAACTGAACTGCCAATTTCCAGACAACACAGATGGGATCTGCTCCAAAGAACCATTTCTAAACAGAACATTTCTACATTTCCCCCGTATCCTTTCTTTTCAACTACCTTTGGTGGGTGGTGGGCTAGAAGGGAGGTTAAAGCTTTTAAGAACCATCATTAAAAATAGGCTTTGAAAAAATAAACTTACACTCAACCCCGCTGGAAGTTCAATGGGAAGCAAGTTCTGCTCAGTCACTCGACCTTGCAGGAGGCTCTGTGGGAAATACTTTCTACTAAGTCATTCCACCTTGCTGGAGGCTCTGTGGGAAATACTTTCTACTAAGTCATTCCACCTTGCAGGAGGCTCTGTGGGATGGAGGGTCTGCTCAGTCACTCTAACTTGGTGAAGGCTTGGTGTGATACACCTTCTACTCAGTCACCCAAACTTCCTGGCAGCTCAGTGTGACCTATATGCTGCTCAGTCAATCAAACTTGGTGGAGGCCCAGAGAGATGTAAGTTCTATACATTTATTCCACCTTGCTGGAAGAACTCCGGGATGCATGTCCTTCTCGGTCTCTCTTGCTGGAGGCTCAGTTACTCAACATTTTTGTAGGCTCAGTGGGACAAATTTTCCCATTAGTCGCTCAACCTTGCTGAGAACTCCATGAGAAGTACATTCTGCTCAGTCACTTTAACTTGCTATAGACTCAGTGGGACAGATATTGTGCTCAGTCGACCTTGCTGCAGACTCAGTAGGATATACATTCTTCTCATTCACCTACTGGAGTGTTCGGCTCAGACACTCATCTTTGCTGGAGGCTCTGTGGGATATTAATTCAGCTCAGTCTCTGAAACTTGGGGGAGGCTCAGAAGGGTGTACCTGCTGCCCAGTCTCTCAACTTTCTGAAGGCTCAGAAGGACATAACATCTTCCCATATATTCTGCTCAGTCACTCAGATTTGCTAGAGGGACTGTGGGACGCAGTCTAGTCGTAGTACCTTCCTGGAGCCTCAGTGGGGCGATCATTCTGCTCATTCACTCCGCTCACTCAGTTCTCAGTGGGAGGTGCCTTCTGCTCAGTCAGTCAAGCTTGCTGGAGGCTCTGTGAGAAGTATGTTCCACTGACTCACTCTAATTTGCTCAGGATCAGTATGCTATAAGTTCTGTTCGGTAACTCAAGC
Source organism: Apodemus agrarius (assembly GCA_964023405.1). Lineage (NCBI taxonomy): Eukaryota > Metazoa > Chordata > Mammalia > Rodentia > Muridae > Apodemus > Apodemus agrarius. The sequence continues at coordinate 5,576,229 of OZ030012.1, read as the reverse complement.
TTGCTGAGGCTCAGTGGGATGTACCTTTGCTCAGTCAGTCAACCTTGCTGCAGACTAAGTGGAAGGTACTGTCTGCTCAGGAACTCAATTTTTTGCATGATCAGTGGGAGGTGGAATGATTTGCTCTCTCAATCCTGTTGGAGGCCTGGTGTGTGTCATATCCTACTCAGGCGCGCTTTGAACTGCGGAAGGCTCAGTGGAACGTGCATTCTCTTCAGTCACTCTAACTTGCTGGGGACTAAAGGGATGTACATTCTGCTCAGGCACTCAACCTTGCCGGAAGCTCAATGGGCCCTACATTTTTGCTCAGTCACTTTGACTTGCTGGATCTCATCGGGATACAGGTTCCTCTCTGTCACTCTAGCTTGCTGGAAGCACAGTAGGAGCTGCATTCTGCTCAGTCATTCTAAGCAACTGGAGACTCATTCTAAGCAACTGGAGACACATTCCACTCATGTGTGAGGTACATTCTGCTTACTCTCAAACTTGCTGGAGAATCCTAAGATTGGGGTATATGTCCTGCTCAGACACGCCTACTTGTGGGAGTCACAGTGAGTTGTACTTTCTGCTAAGTTACTCAACTTGGCTTGATGGGAAGAATGTGCTTCTCAGTCAATCAACATTTCTGGGGGCTCAATGGGAGTGCATCCTGCAGTCAGTCAACCTTGCTGGAGTCCCAGTGGAGGGATGTTCTGCCAACTCATTCAAACTTGCTGGAGGCTCAATGGGAGGTATGTTCTGCTCAGTCTCTCAAACATACTAGAAGTTTAGTGGGACTTAAGTTTTGGTACCTTCTGTTCAGTCACTCAAATTGGCTGGAGGCTCAATGGGAGGTATGTTCTGCTCAGTCACTCAAACATACTGGAAGTTTAGTGGGACTTAAGTTTTGCTCAGTCATTTGGACTCACTGGTGGTCAGTGGGATGTAGATTCTGCTCAGTCACTCTAACTTGCTGAAGGCTCAGAGGAATGGACATTATACTCAGTCACTCAAACTGCTGGCAGCTCAGTGTGACATTCTGCTCAGTCAATATAACACGGTGGAGGCTCAGTGGGAAGAGCATTCTGCTCAGTCACTCAAACTTGCTGAGGGCTCAGTGGGAGGTTCCTTCTTCTAAGTAAGTGTACCAAGCTGGAGCCTCTGTGGGAGTTCCATTCTGTTCAGTCACTCTAACTTGCTGGAAGTTCGGTGGAATGTACTTAGGGACCCTAAGGGCTTTTCCAGTGACACACTCTCCTTACAGCTTCCCCCTCCTGCCTGGGTTCAAGGCTAGGCCAAGTTCCATTCTCCACCTACAGGAACATTCTTGAGTAAAAAATGCTCAGAAAAAGCATAGATCTGAGCACAGAGGTGAGATCGTCACCCTCTCTCTGGAAAGGACCAGCTAGGAGTATGCAGGGTCTAAGATCAGGGGAGCAGCTGGGATGGAACCCTTCCTGCCCACCGCCGCCATTGGCACCAGGGAGCCAGGAAACTCCACAGTGTTCTGTGCACATCACACCAGGAGAGAGTGATCTCCTGGCAGCACTTTCACTTTCACTTACTTCAGAGGAGTAAGAACACTGGCTTACAGGCCCACAGGAGGAACAAACTCCTGCCAAAGACAATAATACCAACTAACACCAGATGGTGAAAGGCAAGCACAAGAACCCTACCAACAGAAACCAAGGTCACATGGCAACATCAGAAGCCAGTTCCCCCACCACAGCAAGTCCCAGATACCCCAAAACACCAGAAAAGCAAGAGTTGGATTTAAAATCATATCTCATGATGCTGATAGACGGCTTCAAGAAAGACTTAAATAACTCCCTTAAAGAAATACAGAACATCAGTCAACAGGTAAAAGCCCTTAAAGAGGAAACAAAAATCCCTTAAAGAAATACAGGAGCTCATGGGTTAACATGCAGAAGCCCTTAAAGAAGAAACACAAAAATTCCTTAAAGAATTACAGGAAAGCACAAACAATCAAGTGAAGGAACTGAACAAAACCATCCAGGAGCTAAAAGTGGAAGTAGAAACGATAAAGAAATCACAAAGGGAGACATCTCTGGAGATGGAAAACCTTGGAAAGAATTCAGGAGTCATAGATGCAAGCATCAACAACAGAATACAAGAGATAGAAGAAAGAACCTCTGGTGTTCAAGATACCATAGAAAACATTGACTCAATAGTCAAAGAAAATGCAAAATGCATAAAGCTGGTAACCCAAAACATCCAGAAACTTCAGGACACAATGAGAAGACCAAACCTAAAGATTATAGGTATAGATGAGAGTGAGGATTTACATCTTAAAGGCCCAGTAAATACCTTCAACAAAATTGTAGAATAAAACTTCCCTAACCTAGAGAAAGAGATGTCCATGAACATACAAGAAGCCTTCAGAACTCCAAACAAACTGGACCAGAACAGAAAGTCCTCCTGGCACATAATAATCAAAACACCAAATTCAATAAACAAAGAAAGAATATTAAAAGCAGTAAGGAAAAAGGTCAAGTAACATATAAAGGCAGATCTATCAGAATCACACCAGACTTCTCACCAGAGATGATGAAAGCTAGAAGATCCTGGGCAGACCTCATACAGACCCTAAGAGAACACAAATGTCAGCCCAGTCTACTATACCCAGAAAAACTCTCAATCATCATAGATGGAGAAACCAAGATATTTTATGATAAAACCAAATTTACACAATATATGTTCACAAATCCAGCCCTACAAAGGATAATTGATGGAAAATGCCAACACAAAGAGGAAAACTACACCCTAGAAAAAGCAAGAAAGTAATCTTCTTCCAACAAACCCAAAAGAAGATACACACACAAACATAAAAATAACATCAAAAATAACAGGAAGCAACAATCATTATTCCTTAATATCTCTTAACAACAATGGACTCAACTCCCCAATAAAAAGACAAAGACTAATGAAATATTGCTCATGTAAATCTTCAATTTTATCAGAAAATGTTTATAATTCTCCTTTTACTTAATTTAGTAATTTTTTATATCTAGCATTTTATCTGCATTATTTTTCATGATAATCTTCAATTTTAATATGTCTTTCTATTACTTCCTCTATTTTATCAGAAATGTTTTCAATGTAAATCTTTGATTTTATCACAAATGTTTCTAACTCCACCTTCAATTAATTTAGAAAGAGCTTTTATATCTATCATTTTATATACAAAATTTTCCATTAAATAGTCAATTTTAACATGTTTGTCTATATATTTCTTGAATTTTACCAGAAATATTTTCCATGTAAATGTTCAATTTTATCTGAAAATGTTTATAATTCTACCTTCAATCAACTTAGAGTTATCTTTATGCCTATCATTTTATCTGTATAATTTCCATGATAATCTTTAATTTTAACATGTTTTTCTATATATTTCTTCAATTTTATCAGAAATATTTTCCATGTAAATCTTCAAGTTTATCAGAAAATGTTTATAATTCCACTTTCAATCAACTTAGGAATACTTTTATGCCTACCATTATTATATCTATATAAAATGTTCTATGATAATCTTCAAAAAATAAAGTTCATGGGTCTGTTAAACGGAAAAAAAAATGTAGAATATAATGACTGATAGTCACCTGACCCTCTTGAAAGTCCCAGATAGAGTTCAAACATATGTCATGATCTGCCGATGCTTGCTAGCCAATAGATTTAAAGATTAATATACTTAGCCAATAAGTTTGAACTGTAACCTTGATGATATAACCTGTGCTTCTAAAAGGTATAAAAATTACTTGTAATAGCTATTCACAGTCACCTTCTAGTCGTGTGCCTTGAGTGACTAATTGAAGGTTGACCCCCTTGTGCTGGAAAATAAACCTCTTGCTTTTGCATTGATCTGCATCTCAGTGTCATATTCAGGGGTGTCTCGAAGTAAGCACCACTGCTCAAAGGTCAGGGACTTACAGTATGTTCATGTCAACTCTAAATTGCTTAGGGCCAGTGGGAAGTATGTTCTGCTCTCTCAATCACTTTTGTAGGCTCAGTGTGACAAAAGGTCCCAGTCACTCAGCCTTGCTAGCGACCCAGTGGAAGGTTTCTTTGCCTCAGTCACTCTTACTTGCTGGTGGCTCAGTGGGATCTACCTTCTGCTCAGTCTTTCAACCTTTCTGGAGGTGCAGGAGGAGGAACCTTCTGCTCAGTCAGTCAAACTTGCTAGGATGTTGGGAGGTATGTTATGTCCACTCGCTCAAACTTGCTGGAGGGTCAGTGGAAGATACATTCTGCTTAGTCACTTGGCCTTGCTGTAATCACGGTGGGACGTCTCCTCTAGTCATCATTCTGCCTTTGTGGAAGCTCATTGGAGTGGACATTCTGCTCAGTCACTCAACCTTGCTCTAGTCTCAGTGGAAGGAGCCTTCTACTCAATCACTCAACCCTGTGGGTGGCTCAATAGGACGTAAGTTCACAATTTTAACATTGATCAATGGAGTTCTGATAAACTAATAGATCACTGGCAGTTTACAATTCAGTTACATGCCTAATATTTTAAATTTCCTCTGGTGGTCTTCTGAATATAAACTTAAAGAGTCATGTTATCATGCCAAAAACATCGCTATTCACTCTGTATATTTAGCCCTCTAGATTAACAAAAAAAAAAAAAAATGTTTTGTGCTTTTTCACCAAAACACATTGCTTTTGCTAGGTCTTAAAGGCATGAATCTACTCCTGCTGTCTAACAGACACCTGTTAACTACTTTTTCTAAAACATGGGTTTCAATGCAGTGGTAAGCACTAATGTACACCATTTTGTAAACTAAAGTTCACATAGGCTTCAAGGAATCAAGAGTCCTAAGACTTGGATCTGCCTGCCATAGATCAAATGGACTCCAGTTAAATTCACGTGCCTATTCTTGAAAATGGGATTTTTTCCCTGTTCTTGGGATTTCTTGTCTTCTCCAATTACCAGACAATTTTAAGGTCTGTCACTAGTCTTTATTTGTCTCAGCAGATTTTCACCTGGCTGACAGACTCCATCCAGGGACTACCTGTGGAACTGCTAAATCTGGACTTGCTGAAAGCTGATATTAACCAGTCTAACCAATGTAATAGCTCCCTGTCTTTTATCTGAATCAGCTAATCAGATTATTCTAATACATGCCCCATTGCCCAGCCTTTGACTAGCATCTTAGTCTTCCCGGGCACCTTTGCAATGCCCTAATGTCAGCAGGAAGAGAGATATGATGTTCATCATCCCACTTTACAGGCTGAAATGCTAGGTCAAAATTGAACTGCCCTGGTCACACTCTAAAAATTACCCTAACTCATGATCCAGACCACCTTGATGACTGTAAAAACAGATGGGATTCAATCCTGGATTCATCACTCTCATCTGAAGTTCACCTTCTGGACACATCAACACCAGTGATGACTCATCAGGCAATGCCCAAAGGATCCATTAAAAATCAGACTGTAAAAGACTCTAGGGACTAGAGACTTAAGTTTTGCTCAGTCACTCAAATTGGCTGGATAACTCAGTGGAAAGTATCTTGCTCACTAAGATCAATTCCAAGTGGATCAAGGACCTCCAGATAAAACCAGGCACACTGAAACTAATAGAAAAGAAACTGGGGAAGACCCTCGAGGACATGGGCACAGGGGGAGAGTTTCTGAACAGAACACCAATAGCTTATGCTCTAAGATCAAGAATTGACAAATGGGACCTCATAAAATTACAAAGTTTCTGTAAGGCAAAGGACATTGTCAGAAGGACAAAACGGCAACCAACAAATTGGGAAAAGATCTTCACCAACCCCACATCCGACAGAGGGCTAATATATACAAAGAACTCAAGAAGTTAGACCCCAAAGAACCAAATAACCCTATTAAAAATGGGGTACAGAGCTAAAAAAAGAATTTTCACCAGAAGAAATTCGGATGGCTGAGAAACACCTTAAGAGATGTTCAACATCATTAGTCATCAGGGAAATGCAAATCAAAACAACCCTGAGATTTCACCTCTCACCAGCAGAATGGCTAAGATTAAAAATTCAGGAGACAACAGGTGCTGGCGAGGATGTGGAGAAGGAGGAACACTTCTCCACTGTTGGTGGGATTGCAAGATGGTACAACCACTCTAGAAATCAGTTCCTCAGAACTGTTCCTCAGAAGATTGGGCATGACACTTCCAGAGGACCCTGTCATACCACTCCTGGGCATATACCCAGAGGATTCCTCTGCATACAATAAAGACACATGCTCCACTATGTTCATAGCAGCCTTATTTATAATAGCCAGAAATTGGAAGGAGCCCGGATGTCCCTCAAAGGAGGAATGGATACAGAAAATGTGGTATATTTATACAATGGAATACTACTCAGCAATTAAAAATAATGAATTCATGCAATTTGTAGGCAAATGGTTGGATCTGCATATCATCCTAAGTGAGTTAACCCAATCACAAAAGAATACACATGATATGCAATCACTGATAAGTGGATATTAATGAGCCCAGAAGCTCTGAATACTCAAGGCACAATTAGCAAGTCAAAAGATTCCCAAAAAGAAGGAAGGAGAGGACCCTGGGCCTGAAAAGATTGGATCCAGTTTTGTAGGAGAGTACCAGAACAGAGAAATGGTGGGGGAGTGATTGGGGAATAGGTGGGGGGAGGAGAGGACTTATGGGTCATATAGTGAGGGGGGAACTGGGAAAGGGGAAAGCCTTTGGAATGTAAACAAAGAATATAGAATAAATAATAAAAAAAGAAAATATATTGCTCTTATAATGGATGGAACCCTACCCGAAAAAAGTTGAAATCTAGACCTCCAATATGAGATGGACACAAAGAGGTGAGAATTTAGGAAGGCGATTAATTATAACAAGGGCTGAACCTATTTTAATAGGACCAATATTTAATAGAGACCTCTTGCTCTTTCATGTTTTACCCTTACCCACATGGAAGGGTTATTGGACTTCTTCAATATGAAAGGAACTCACTCCCCAAATCTAAGGGTTTTATTCAAAAGCCCATTTCACCACCAAACACTGTATTTATTATTAGTGCTCTGTAGGAAGACAGTCTGAGAATGGAATTGTGCAAGGAGAATTCTTGTGAGAAAGCTCCAAGAAAATAAGATGGGAGTCTTGTGACCTCAGCCTCTTCAAAGCAGAGAATTGTTCTGGGGATGTGTTTTTGTGTTCCTCCCAGGGGTAGGAAGTGGTTATGGTTTGTTTCAGGTATTGTTGCTCATATGTCTCTGTGGGAAAGAACACAAACATGATTTTCCTACATGACTTTCCTGTGCTTGAACGACTTACTCATGTGACTCTTATTAACCCTCAAGAGTGTAAATTCTCTGGTACTCTGAGTAGATTTGGCTATTGCATGAGACCTCAGTCTGCGTCACTTTAGTCCCCCATCTCTCAGGTCCATGTGGCAAGGAAACCACAATGCCTGCAGTGACCTCGGTTCCCGGACCACTGGACACTGAGAACTGCATTTAAAGTTCCTGGCTCGCATCCTGCTGAGTTGCACATTCACAGCAACAGGGACTTAAATATTCCCTTAAAAGAAGTTCAAATGTCCTGGGAAAATATGCCCCAAATATCTCTACAATTAAGTCATATTTTATAAAAAAGCTAATCAAGAGGAAGTCACTGAACCAGTGATTAGCAACTGCACTTGAATCTAAGCTTAGATATGAAGCTGAAGAGACAACAAAAATCATACTGCACTCAAACATCAATTCAAACTATTAGTAAATTCAACTTATTCTTAAGGAAAAGACTGAAAGCACTGTGTGCAAGCAGGCATGGATGACACATATCTCACTTGCACTGGTAAGCTGTGAGTCTCACGGACTATGCACCACTGTAGCCTACTTGCACTGGTAAGCTGTGAGTCTCACGGACTATGTACCACTGTAGCCTTATTTTTCACTTATCCATTCATAACTTTGTACATATATGTGAAGTACTTCGATCTCTTCTTCACCCTCTCTCTCCTGCCAAATGTCTTTTCATCCCTCTTGTGATGTTCTGAATTTACTACTGAGCATTTCAGAAAGAAGCTTCTCAGACCAAGACTGAGAGTAGCTCTAACCTATGGTTACAAATGCAAACATGAAGCAGGTAGTTTGACAATTGTATTTAGTAAAATTCCAGTAATGGGCTCTTCTCCATGACCTACCTATGTCCTCCTGGCACAAGAGCTTTTAGCAAAGCATAATCTGCTTTCTTTTTTTTTAATTGAATATAATCTTCATTTACATTTCACATGCTAAAAGCTTTTCTGGTTTCCCCCCTCCCCGAAAAACCCCAACCCCTCCTGCCACCCCCTGCCTCCACGAATATGCCCTTCCACCTGACCCACTCACACCTTCCCCCCTTTGTTGGAGCATCTATTGAGCCTTCACCTGACCAAGGACCACTCCTCCCACTGATGCCCGACAAAGCATTCCTCTGCCACACCTTTGGCTGGAACTATGTGTACCCCTCGGTTGATGGTTTAGTCCCTGGGAGTCCTGGGGCATCTGGGTGGCCAACATCATTGTTTTTCCCATGGGGCTGTAAACCCCTTCAGCTGCTCTGGACCACCCTCCAACTCCTCCATTTGGGACCCTATGCCCAGACCAATGGTTGGCTGCTAGCATCTGCCTCTGTATGTGTAAGGCTCTGGCAGGGCCCCTCCAGAGACAACCATGACATGCTCCTTTAGTATGCACTTCTTGTCATCCATAATAGTTTCAGGGTTTGGTGACTTTATAGGATGAATCCCCAGGTAGGGCAGTCTCTTGGTGGCCTTTCCTTCAGTTTGTGCTCCACACTTTGTCCCCTTTATTGCTTCTGTGAGTATTTTGTTCCCGTTCTCAGAGGAACCAAAGCACCCCCACTTCAGTCCTCTTTCTTCTTGAGCTTCCTGTGGTCTGTGAATAGTAACTTGTTTATTTTGAGCTTTTAGGTGATCCAATCAGAAAGCAACTTGTCACCCCATAGCAGTCCTGCTGCTCCTCCTGCCCCTGTGGCTGGTGTCACATCACAGCTAGGTAAGGTGGTGGATGACTTCCTCCTCCAGCAGTTGCCAAGCACCCTCCAGCACTACTGACAAAGCCTGCTAACACAGAGGAGCGTCCAGCCTTGTTCCTGCTTCACTGTTCTGTGTCCTGCGACTGGTATGTATGATACCAGCAGCAATGGAGTATCATCACCTTCAAGTATCCTATGGGCAACAAAGAGCAAGGGAAAGTTCTTGCATTGTTCTGGAAGTCCACTGGTGTCTCCCTGGCCAACATCACACAGCTGACCTAATCAATTTAAAAGAATGCTTTGGAAAGCATTATGCTTTCCAAAGAAAAATGAGTCTCTGTTTATTTAGATCACCCTTAAGTTCCTTTGTCTATATTTTATGATGTCCATATTCAGGTCTTCCACTATTTGATTAAATTGAATCCTAAGTTTTTTATCTTTTAGATGTTGTTATGCATAAATTGTTTTCTTTATTTCCTCTGAGGATTTTTTTATTGCTGAGAAGTCGAAATGCAAATTTTCTTTCTAATGGTGTCATATATTTCCCAAATCTGCCCTGCGGCATTGTTTGGCTCTATATAAATTGGGTAAGTTTTACCTCACTGGGCTTATATTTATGCCACAGCCCCTACCTAGCATCTTACTTTTGTTATATTCCCACATATTGTTTTACTAGCACTGATGAGATTATTGCACCTCTCTGTCACTCTATTTTTTATCACATTACACTTTGATAGCTACACTTGTGTCAGCAACACGTGTGTTAAGTGTGTGCCCCTCAGCAGCTGTTTCCCAGTTATTCTCAAAGAAATTCATTTATATAAGTCCATTAAACAGTCACAGAAATTTAGGGGGAAGCATTGATGTTTATTTCTGATATTTGTATAAAACATAAATATATGCCTACTACTTTGTCAAAACATGTGGCATTCTCCTTTAATAGTGTGCTTTGTCTTAAGAATCCAATTATGTGTTCTTCTGTAGTGCTTAAAATAAATTGATCTGGAACTCAATAAGCAAGTTTACTTTGGGAGTTAGACACAGTAAGGTGAGTCAACACACATCAAGGTTTGACATGGCATACTAAATAATACTCTAGCTGACCATGTCCCAAATAGTATCGGATGAAATGGTTCTATTATGAAAAAGCATTCCTTAAATGGATTAGCTTGAAAAAAAATCACAGGATAACTAAAGTGAGTGGATTTTGTTTCTCAATTAATCTGCAAACATATACCATAATTAAAGACAGGTAAACATATTCTCTATTCCCACATGAATTCTCAAAATTCAGTGGAAATTCCTGGGCAAAAGTAGCCAATTTTGATTCTCCAGCTCCATGGTATTTCCGTCTCTCTACTACTTGACCGTCTCTTCCCAAAGTCAGATCAACTTGCTCTTCATCACAAACCGACAAAACTGGAATGAAGTGCCCGAAGACCGCCCGCTTGTCTCTCAGTGGTCCTGCCTCTCCTGAACATCCAGCCTTCATGCCTCCCAATAACCCACTCTTGTAGATATTTTCATTTTTATTCCTCTTCCCAAGTTGTTTTCAGTACATTGAGCAATCACATACTGTTGTATCCTGCTAGGAATTAAATGTCTGTCCATGATTTTAATATAAAGCAAATACGAAAAAGTAAGAATGGTCTGTAGATACTGAAACCGCTTGGAGAAAGGAAAACAGAACTTCATTTCATTGATACTGGGGCCTCTTAAAAGGATCCATAGATTCAACTTAAACACATTGCCAACAATAATTGTTCAGAGTTGGCAAGGTAGAAAGTATCACTATCAGCTGTTTGGGAATTATAACAGAACTAGGTCTATGAATCTTAACAAAATAACAATGACTAAAATAAAATAAAATGAATATGTGTTGCACCTAAAACCATTGCAGCACTTCTGGAGGCTGAAGCAGGAGGGTCACAGTTAGAGTCCAGTCAGATCCATGGAGCATAGCCCAGTGTTTAAAGAAAAGAAGGTAATGCAATTGAGTGATCATGGAAAACCAATTAAATATTGACCAGAAAAAAGGGAAAGATTTAGACATTAGCTGAGATTTCCCATTATTCTGACCATCACATATTTAACACCATTGATTGATTGCAAGTGTATTATATTTGTTTTTTTTAATGTGTAGGGTCATTTAGAGTTTACTGAATCAGTGTCAATTAATTGTGCTGAAGTCATTTATGAGCAATAAAAATTATGGTGTGAGTCAAAGAGAAGCTCAAAAGTGAAGAAGAGCCTCAATTACAGATCTCCTCTAGCCTCTGAACTGGTTTTGATATTAGCACCACCACTTACATAAGACAAGAAACGTCAGGGGGAAAGATTCTTAGATCATTTATTCCTACTTATGAATACAGACTTTAAATGCTTATAAATACAGACAGGTCTGCCCTCCCCCAAAAATGATTTTGACTGTCACTTGGTGTTCAATGCTCCATCCTATAAAGCTATTTATTTATTACAAAATAAATTTCATCCTCCACTTCAGGGAGCAGGGTCACACTGTATTCTGTTCTGCTAGCTCCCACAGCGTGCTGAACATTGCACACTGGTGTTGCTCAGTAAGAATCATTTTGTAGACTGGGTTTCAGTCCTAGTGCCTTTTTCAAAAGATGAGAGGATACAGTTTAAAAACCAAAGATCAGTGATTTGATCAGTTCAAACACACAAACAGATTACTTAAAGGAATGATTTCTGCATGAAAGTAGAAAACCAGTACTTTATTGTGCAAGGTATTTCTTGGATTATTCTCTAGTGAAAATTTTCTGGAAGCAATCGCATTCCAGTGTGGACTAGAAGTGTTAAACACTTAATAATGACATCTCCATATGCATATAATTAGCTGTACCAATACTTGGTTCTAACAGCATTTGTAGGTAAAATGTACTTTTAATGGTCTGGGGGTGAGGCTCCATTTGTAGACAGCCTGCCTAGAAACCACAAAGCTCTGGGTCCAATCCCCAGTGCTGCACAAACTGGCCAGATATGGTAGTGTATCCCTCTAAGTCCAGCACCGAGCATGTGGGAGCATGTGTGTAGGCGCATGAATACAGGTGTGTGGAAGCATGAAATTCAAGTTCACCATTAATTATGCAGCAAATGTGAGGCCATCTGGGCTACATAAGATCTTGCCTCAAGAGACAAAGCCAAAAATCACAATAAAAACAATAATACTTTTAGCAACAAATCATGTTGAAATTTCTTTTGTGTTTCTTATAAATTTAGATCAGACTACAATAACCTAGAGAAAGAGAAATTATGCAAAATACAAGTTAAATGTATAATTAATTAAATGCATCTAATTTGTTCTATGTTGTAATGACCCTCGTTCCAGCAGAAGGGTGAGGTGGGATTGTTGCTTCATGCTATATTTTCTTTCCTAAAGAAATTAGCTGAGGAGCTGGTGTGGGAATGGAATTACAAAGTCTTCAGGACCAGTCGAATTATAATGCCTTACAATGCTGCAACCACTATAGAGAAGGCAAGGTAACTTATTCGAAAGAGATTCAACTTTGGAATCTCAATTCCACTTTACTCAAGGAAATAAGGCAATTTGCACGTTGACTGTGCAAAGCCTTTAATCTCACTAATTCTAACTGTAAGTGTGTGCCTGGTGGAAATTCCAGCACGAAAGTAAAACTTGTCTAAAACTGTTTATAACAACATTTTGTATTCTGGTAAAATGGTGAGGCCCACTGATAAGAGTAATGGCTTACTGGTGGGGTAGAATATTATACAATAAACTACAGCCATATGCAAACACTAGAAGAATTTGGGGATCATAATGTTGATAAAAGTGTGTCCACATAACCTATAGTTTATGAAGCTCAAAAATAAATTACACTGGAAATTTCATTCCTTATACACACATATAAAATAAAAATATAAAGAATACAAGAACATATAAGAGTTTTCAGAGTGGTCATTATCTACTGGTGAAAGGCAGGAATCTATTTAGGGATTCATAGGTAATGGGTATTGATACTGATCAGGAACTGATGTGTATGCTGGAGTAAGACCAGGCATCTATCTTTCCCTGTTCATATTTGTGCATGTCTCAATATCTATCAATAGTATATTTAAATTTTTCTAAGTATAGTAAAATAATATTAATGTAATTAAAACTTGACTACTAGTAATGATCCAGTAAATATTCTTCACTTCCTACATTTTAAGCCTTCATAGTTTTCTTAATTAATAATTAATCCCCACCTCTGAGTAGATAATCAGTCAGTCACTATGATACAACCGAGACTCAAAAACTAAGAACCTTTGAAGAACTCACAATCTGTACAAGAATTTTAACAAGATCATAATTCTCAATAGAGAATTCACAAATAGGAGAAATAAGTAAATGTTTTATTTTTAAATGTCTGGTATGCAGTAAGTACTTGAATCATTATTATTATTATTATTATTATTATTACTATTTTTACTATTACTATTATTTTTCAAGCTGGAGGAATTAGCTGTGGTCATAAACATTAAGAGCTTGATATTACCCATGATGTACATTTCCTTTCTTACTAAGCCATTGTGTGCACAATAATGGGTGTTTCTGTGTCACGTGGTGCCTCCAGGTAGCAAAGCTTGAAAGGCAAAAGAGCAAAGCGAAGCAAACCTGTTTCGCCCAATCCCTACACCATTCCACCTGTTCCACCCAATCCCTACACCATTCCACCTGTTCTTCTAGTGTTTACTCTCTTTACAAATATTTGCCCTTCACTTTAGTCTAATAACTCTAAGAATGCACTTTCCTCTGAGTTCAACTTATCTTTAGAATTTCAGAACTAAGAATAACTAATGAGACGAATAGAAGAGCTAAAAAATAACAGAGGATGAAAGACTCTGCTGGTTAAATGGCTTTTGAAATCCCATAGCCCATATATTAAACAGAAGAGAGCTTGTCAGATGACTGATTTATATATGTATTAATGAGGTTTCATTCATAGATTAAAATCAGAAATGTAACCAAAATGTATTAGTGAAGAAATATGAAGTCTAAAAGGAAATTAAATTCACCAGTGACAACTATAGGTTTGTATAGTCTGCAGAAAAACCAGTGATATTGAGATTAACTCAGAAGTAACTTCTAGAATCTTCCATGATGACCAGAAATATTTATTTGAGTCCCAGGAGAGTAATACATAAAGCCTAAATTACAAAAAAACCAATAGATTAGAAGCTAGGTGTTCCACAGGGGCCATGCAGATTCAAATTAAATCTTCAACTTAGTAATGTTCACCACAGGAAATCCTAAAAATATATCCACCAAATGGGTAGTTAGAAAAAAGAAACAAACATAGTCCTTGGCATAGGTTCCCCATAAACAGAACCCCGTGGGCACACTTCACGCCAGGACATCTGCTATTCTGTAATGGCGTGCTAATGGATGGTAGAGACGAGTTATTAATGTAACTGTAGAGAACGGCTCATTACCCAAAGCTTCTCACAGAGAGTTCTATCTATATTGTGTGCACTTATTTTCTGTTTCATTAGAGTCAAGGGAAGGGAAAGATTCTTATTTAAACATTCTTAGCATTTGGCTTTACTTACTACAAATTGCCCAAAAGAATAGAGGAGGAAGAGAAGGAGGAGGAGGAGGAGGAGGAGGAGGAGGAGGAGGAGGAGGAGGAGGAGGAGATCATAAAAAGAGAAAGAGGCTAGAGACTATGTTCTACTGCGGTGTGGGGGAGAGGGTGCATCAGCAGGCCCATGCCGAGGCATCCCTTCCCCCTGAAGGACCAGACATACACTGGCATAGTATAGAATAGAGTTTATTCAGGGTATGGGGAGGGGAGTTAAGAGGGTAGTAGAGGCAGAGAAAGGCAGAGAGAGTAGAGAAGTAGAGGAACAATTTAGGAAGAGACTTCCATAGCTCTAGGCGCGCCCTAGGATTCCATAGCCCAAAGCCTGCTGATGCACAGGGAGTTAAACATCAACTCTATGCAGCAGCCAACAGCTGAGCGAGCGGCAGCAGTCAGCACCTGCTGTTACAATGCTTGGGTATCGGATCCCTCACCCTTCCAATCTCTTCCGCTCACTCCCAGAAACCCTGCAGGCATGCAGCCTCACACCAATGGCCTCCATCCTCTGCATTCCTGGGTTTCTACCTTCTGTGTAGTCACTGTCCAACACAGCCTCTGCCGGCTCTGAGTTCCCCTCCAGACACTGTCTGGAACTTCTCAGCCCTGCACCACTGCTGCTTGCTTCCATCCTTACCAGCACTGCTGCCACTCCACTGATAGAAGCTCAGCCCACGCCACTGAGAAACATACTCAGAAGCCAGTAAGAGACCAGCAGAAGCCTTTGACTGGTCTAATGCTGTACCACTGGTGGGCGATGCACAGAAGGGAGTCTGTCATTCTGAGTAGCTGTGGCTGTCCCGACCAAGGCCTCCTAGGGCAGCCATTACAGCCTCAACTAAGCACTGCCCGAAGCTGTAGAGACCATAGCAGCCAGACCATCAGGTATAACAAAAGAGTCTCTCTTCTGCCATTCAAAGGCCTCAAAAGTTTTCCTAGAAGTTTTGCTAATTCTCAGCAAGAGATGAGAGAGGATTTATTTTCTATTTAAATGTTTCATACATTATATTTTGCTCACGGTTTTCTCTCCTGCTACTCTTCCAGATCCTCTGCACACTTCTCTACCCCACTCCGTATTATTATTACAACACTTTAGAATTATCCAATAATAATAAAGAATTAAAATGCAACACAAATTAACAATCAAAACAGGATTGTTTCCATGTTTGACAACATTTAAAAATGCTTTCCAGTGTTTCCCCCTGCCCCAGGACCTTTGGGAGGGTCGAGATTCTCTGTTCTGTACCAAGACAATTTCACCTTATGCTAGAAACTCATAACACTGAGTGGCACCCGCGAATATTGTACAGTACAAAGTCTGACAATCCACATGTCCTAGGCAATATTCTGAATACTATAGGACCCAAACAATATTCTGGATGTATTTACACCGAAATATTAACAGTTATTAATTTTGCCACTCAACTTTAACCGGGAATCCTGTATTTCATCTACTAACTCTGTCCTACAAGCAATGGATTTAAGTAAGTCTAGTAACCATGTATTGAAAAACATTTCTGTTACCCTGTGCCACAGGAATCCATATGAGAATTCTGCCCGAAGAGAGCTGGTCTCCCAGGAGTGCTATCACACATAAGATTGCAGGTGAGACCACCGCTAATGATCCAACACCTGGTCTAAGTGGGACCTGTCAGAAGCCTACAGGAACTGAAGAGCAGCCGGGGACAGGAGCCTTCCAGTTTCCATCTGCATCCTGGAGCTAAACCTGTACCTCAACTCTCGATACCCAAATCTTGTCCAGAAAGAGCTAGTCTAGCAGGAGTGCTGATATACCTATGATCACAGGCTCACAGGCTCACAGGAAGGACAAGCTAAAATCAGGAACAGCAAGACCAGCTAACACCAGAGATAACCAGATGGCAAAAGGCTACTTGACATCATCAGAACCCAGTTCTCCCACCACAGCGAGTTCTGGATACCCCAACACACCAGAAAAGCAAGAGTTGGATTTAAAATCACATCTAATGATGCTTATAGAGGACTTTAAGAAGGACATAAATAACTCACTTAAATACAGGAAAACAGGTAGAAGCCCTTAAAACAGAGACACTAAAATCCCTTAAAGAATTACAAGAAAACACAACCAAAGAGGTGAAGGAATTGAACAAAACCATCCAGGATCTAAACATTGAAATAGGAACAAAAAAGAAATTACAAAGAGCCGGGTGGTGGTGGTGTACACCTTTAATCCCAGCACTTGGGAGGCAGAGGCAGGCAGATTTCTGAGTTCAAGGCCAGCCTGGTCTACAGAGTGAGTTCCAGGACAGCCTGGGCTATACAGAGAAACCCTGTCTTGGAAAAAAAATTACAAAGAAAGGCAACCCTGAAGATAGAAAACCTAGAAAAGAGATCAGAAGTCACAGATGCAAGCATCACCAACAGAATAAAAGAAATAGAAGTTAAAATCTCAGGTGCAAAAGATACCATAGAAAATATTGACACAACAGTCAAAGAAAAGCCAAAAGGCAAAAAGCTCCTAGCCCAAATATCCATTAAATCCAGGACATGACGATAAGACAAACCTAGGGATAATAGGTATAGAAGAGAGCAAAGATTGCCAACTTAAAGAGCCGGTAAACACCTTCACCAAAAATATAAAAGAAAACTTCCCTAACCTAAACAAGAAGATGCCAATCAACAAACAAGAAGCGGACAGAACCCCAAGTAGATTAGATCAGAAAAGAAATTCTTCCCATGGCATAATAATCAAATTACCAAATGCACAAAATAAAGAAAAAATATTACGAGCAGTAAGGAAAAAAGGTCAAGTAACATATAAAAGCAGACATATCAGAACTACACCAGACTTCTCAACAGAGAATATAAAAGCCAGAAGATCCAGGGCAGATATCATACAGACACTAAGAGACATAGTACTACATGAGGACCCAGCTATACCACTCCTGGGCATATACCCAGAATATGTTCCAGCATGTAATAAGGACACATGCTCCACTATGTTCATAGCTGCCTTATTTATAATAACCAGAAGCTGGAAAGAACCCAGATGACCCTCAACAGAGGAATAGATGCAGAAAATGTGGTACATTTATACAATATACTCAACTATTAAAAACAATGAATTCAGCCAGGCAGTGGTGGTGCATGCCTTTAATCCCAGCACTTGGGAGGCAGAGGCAGGCAGATTTCTGAGTTCGAGGCCAGCCTGGTCTACAGAGTGAGTTCCAGGACAGCAGGGCTATACAGAGAAACCCTGTCTCGAAAAACAAACAAACAAACAAACAAAAAACAATGAATTGATGAAATTTGTAGGCAAATAGATGGAACTAGAAAATATCAACCTGAATAAGGTAACCCAGTCACAAAAGAACACATATGGTGTGTTCTCACTGATAAATGGGTATTAGAAAAAAAGTTCAGAATACCCATGATACAACTCACAGACCATATGAAGCTCAAGAAGAAGAAAGACCAAAGTGTGGATGCTTCTGTCCTAATTGGACAGGAGTTAGAGGGTGGGACAGACTTGGGAGGAAAAGAGAAGGGGAAGGGGAAAAAGTGGACAGGACCAGGTCTGGGAGGAGACAGGGTGATACACAGAGGGTCAGGAAATTGAACAGGGGTATGTAGCAATGGGAGAAGGGGAACTGGAGGTAGCCACCAGAAATTACCAGATGCCAGGAAAGCAAGAGTCTCCCAGGACCCAGAAGGGATGACATTAGCTGAAATATCCAACAAAGGGGAGGGAGAACCTGTAGAGACCATATCCAGAGGTTAGGCATGGCCCCCGGTTGAGGCGTGGAGCCATCCACCCACCTCCAAAATTGTAACCAGTATTGTTCCTGTCTAAAAGATATACAGGATCAAAGAGTGGAGCAGAGACTGAAGGAAAGGCCATACAGAGACTGCCCCACCTGAGGATCCATCCCATTTGCAGACACCAAACCTAGACACTATTGCTGTTTCCAAGAAGTGCTTGCTGACAGTAGCCTGATATAGCTGTCTTCTGAGAGGCTCTGACTGAGCCTGACTTATACAGATGTGGATGCTTGCAGCCAACCATCAGACTGAGCAGGGGAACTTCAACAGAGGGCAGGGACTAGAGTAGCTAAAGGGTTTACAACCCCATAGGAAGAACAACATCAACCAACCAGACCCACACCCCGCCACACAGTTCCCAGGGACTAAACCACCAACCAAAGAGGACCTGTGGCTCCAGCTGCATATGTAGCAGAGAATGGTCTTATTTGGCATCAGTGAGAGGGGAGACCCTTCACCCTGTGAGGTCTCAATGCCCCAGGGTAGGGGAATGCTAGGGCAGTAAGGTGGGAGTGGGTGGGTGGGTGGGGCAGCTCCCTTGTCCATGCAGAAGCAGGTGGGACAGCATAGGAGGGTTGTGGAGGGGAAACCTAGAAAAGGGATAACAGTTGAAATGTAAGTAAACAAAATGTCCAAAAAAGAAAAACATTTTTAAAGGTGCAATAAACAATTTCCTATTAATATAGGCATGTACCCACCATAGTGACATTGTCTAAGCTTACAGACTAGTAACATTTTTTTAGCTAAAACATGTGCTACAGGTTAGTGGGTTACAACATAAACTCACTGATACTACCATTTCTGTTGCTAATTCATTAATGGCTTAACATATAGCCATTAGCCATCAGGGTCACCCTCTCCTCTCTGTGGAAGACAGACTGCAGGCTGGCAAGAGGAGGGTCAGAACTGTGAGATGCTACCAAGAGACAGCAGGGTCAGGTGGGGGTTGGGAGCACTGAGGCTCATGAGAGGTAATTGGAGATAATCATATTTTGAACACAAAGTCAACCAAGAAGGAAGTGGAAATATAATTCTCTGCCCTCCGGGACCTTTCTTTCCTAAAAGCTCACATGTATTGAGTTGGCCATAAATTATACACACACCAGGCAGAATCTTCACTTACCTAATCTCACCAGCGTTCTCCAACGTCCTAGAGAGGGTAGGATGAAAGAAGCCGCGCTGATTTGCGCAGACGTGTGGTTAGCTAGTCAGTACAGCAGCGGGTGGCCGCCATTAGTGATCTGACTGATGCGAGCAGTGCAGGGTGCAGCAGGGGCTTTACCCTGTGAGCGGCTGAAGGTGAACCCTGGACTTGTAACAACTGCATGCAATACACTTAATTGACCTTTCTCAGCAAGACGCCAAATGAGTGGCCAGCATTTAAATGCTTCGTGAAACCCAAGAAACAGGAAATCTATGATTTAAGGTGCTTAGAGAAGGACTCATGGGGAGGAGAGACATGCTGGGCCTAGTATAAAGGAAGCACTGGGGGTAACTGTGCCGGAGAAGAATGTAGAATAATCACAGCAGCATGATGAAACCTCAGTCAGAGGACGGAGTTAGAGCAGATGCGGCCATTCCAGGGCAGGAAGTGGACACGCTACAAAACGGCAAGAATGAAGGCCAACAGGAGCAGCGGCCACCCTGCTGAAAATTCACTCTGTGTACATATGTGTGTGTGCGTGTGTGTTTGTGTGTGTGCATATGTACATGTGCATTCGTGTGAGCGTATGTGTGTATACATTGCGCATGTGTGTATGTACATGCATGTGAGCAGTGTGTGTGTGTGTGTGTGTGTGTGTGTGTGTATGTGTGTGTGTGTGTGTTGTGTTTTTGGTAACAGGGTCACATTCTGTAGTCCAGGCTAGTCTAGAACTCAATATGTAGCCTGGGTTAGCTTCAAATCCATGCAGTCCTCCTACCTTAGACACCCAAAGGCTGGGATTACAGATGTAAGCCACCAAGCCCGGCTCTGATGATCTTTCTTACAT
Source organism: Apodemus agrarius (assembly GCA_964023405.1). Taxonomy (NCBI): domain Eukaryota; kingdom Metazoa; phylum Chordata; class Mammalia; order Rodentia; family Muridae; genus Apodemus; species Apodemus agrarius. The sequence goes on along the minus strand of OZ030012.1, from coordinate 5,555,851 downwards.
TTAATTGAAAGGAAAGGAAGAGAAGACAAGCTGCATGTTTTACATAGAGCCTTGAGATTTTCCTCACCTAAAAGAAGCAGCATGGGTATTACTCAATAGTCACACATGCACCTAGAATATTTAAGTTCTGTTTATTAAAGGCACGGCTGATTCGGTGATCTGTCAGAATTTACACACTATAATTCATATGCAAAACAAAAGCTGTGAGCTTCCTGCCAAACACCCATTCTGACATATGCCTGGAGGTGGGGTGGGAGCAGAACATCGAAATGCCAGTCAGAAGTAGCTCATTATCTTCTGCTTCAAAACGGCCCTTTTTATTTAAAAGTCCATTTCAGGAAACTACCCAGGCACCTCAAAGTTTAGGTTATCTACGGAGCTGTCATTCACGTCGCAAACAGGCCCTCTCCCACTCCTGCAAGAGAGTTCCTGGGAAGAGAGTGAAGTTCACATGTGCTCAGGGAGCCTGAGGGATGAGGGCTCCAGTCCATGTGCAGCTGATACCCAGATGGTGAGGAGGAGTAAGACAGACCACAGCGTCTTAATTTGGCGAGGGCCATCAACTTCTGTCCCTGCTATATCTGTTCCTGTAACATTTAGCTATTCTCTTAGCGTGTCTGGTGGTTGCCATTCCTAAATCTCCCTACTGGAACTCTGGCAGGTGCTTCAGAGCCTCTGGACCAACTCTGCACTCTCCTTTGGGCCTCTGTATCAACCCACGGTTCTGTGGTCCCCTGTATGACCACAGCAATGCTACTGTTACCTGATAAGTCACATGAATTCTAGATTTCCCTCCATGCTACATACCTAAGGCACTATTTAGCAAAGAAAAGCAATTTCCTTGGCCTTTTCAGCTGAAACACACCAAATCTCCATTTCTCTTGCCTAAAGGCACTCCTTTCTTCCTTAGGGACCTTTCTGAAAATTAGTCTCCCTCCTGAGGAAGGAGGCTATGAGCTGTCTCTGCTTTCACAAACCCCATCAAACCAACTGTGATTTCTCCAATACTAAACCTATCACTTTCTGAAAGTCCTCTTTAAACATCTGTAATATAGTATAATTCCCATGTCATAATTTCACCCATAGTAAGTGTACAGGTAGGCGCATGTTAGCTTAGATCTAGAAATACCACCATTAGGTTTTATGACAACTGTGTCACTCTAAAGTTTGCCCTCACAGCCATTTGCAGTCAATGATCACCTCATCTCAGGATCCAGACATCACCATGCTGTATCCTGCCTTGGGAAGGAAGGGTTCCTTTTCTAAGATGTTGAAGCAGGTCCATACTGGTTAAGAACAATTCTCTTGAAGAAAACAACTAAAAATCTATATTATATGTGAAAATGGGTATATATAATATATGAACATTTATTTGTTGCAAAAACTTCCTCACCAAAACTTAGGAAATGTAGAGCCTCAAAAACAAGAGGGCTTTTCCCAGGGGCCATCAGTGCATGTGAAGGCTCAGCTGGGGGCACAGTGGGATTTCCACTGAAGCAGGCAACGAAACAAAATCTTCCACCCTCTCAATAGGTGAGGTCCTTTAGAAAAAAGCAAGTTGGAGGTGGGCTACCATTTGTTCTAGACTTACAAATCAAGTGCTAGCTAGTCAAATACAGGCAAGGTCCTTTATAATCAACATCTTATAGAACTAGCAACGGAAGCTATGAGATTTTTGTTGCTGGTCAAAAGACAGACTCTGAGTAGTATCTCTGGCCCTGGATGAAAATACAACATTTTGAGCCATTCTAAACTGCCTGAATAATTACTCTATTGACATCTACCCAAGGCTTTCTATTAAAGAACAGAGACACCACTGTTCCCCCACTTTAAGTTAATCTAAAGGGGCCTGCCAATCATCTAGTCAGAAAAAAATATTGCTCAAGGAAACTTGTCTCTTCTAGAAACTTTACAAATAGAATAAATGTGTCGTAATGTAGGTCACATCTCAACCATCTCTCTGTGAACTGTCTGCCCTCACTCGTAGAGTGTTTTACTTTCCTCTGACATATAACTAAATTCCACAATGATCTCTAAGTTTCCTCTAAATTCTCTTGAGAAGAATCACGAAGGCTGGGAAGCCAAAGAGAGTCGAAAGCAAGGTCCCAGAAACATGAGAATTACAAGAAAATCATCTTCTAAGTTCGATGAGCAGACATGAATGCCCACCAAAACACATGAGCGCATGCTATGACCATAAAACAGAGGGGCAAAATATCTCAGAAGAGCAAAACTGACTTCAGATATTGGGAGATCACAAATTATGGTGCATTCTCTAAAAAAATGGGGCTTAACAGTTTACACAATTTTATAAAACATGAAAATAAATAGTAATTGTAAGTGATATTACATATTGTTGAATCTGTACTTTTAGAACAGATATGTACAACACAATTTTAATCTTACCATGCATATTACCAGTGCCTTAGGCAACATTGAACACATTTCTATCCCTTGTTTATTCTCCTTATTCAGCCCTTAATCTATCTCCAAGTTCATTGAGCTTTCTAATATGAAACTAAATGAACAGGAATATTGGATTCCCCTCAATAAGTTTGTTTGCACCTAGTTTATTTGGTTGTCTGTCAATGCCATTTTTATTTATTTTTAGAACAAAATAAAATCACCTACTTTAAAATGAAGATGACAGAAAAATCCATCTTAATCTGACTTAAATATGAAAAAGTCATGCAAATAACACTTCATTCTCATAAAATTCAAGTCTGTCACAGAGTTAGAAGACAACTTGCACTGGAGGCTCAGCTATTATTCTTGCTTTCAGTCCTCCTTCCTTTTGCCCACATATCATTTGCTCTGGTCCTTTGCTACAGTCTCAACTATTTGAAAGAGAGTAAGCTTATCACCTCGTTCATTTCCCAGACTATCACTACAATTCTTCCTGGCCAAAGGGCAACCTTTCATTTTTCACAGAATACTAAGAGGTGTGAAGAAAAATGCTCACTGACACAGACAGTGCTGGCTAAACTACCAGAAGGTTAGTCTATAGGCTCTGTTGTTCTAACACATTATGGAGACGATGTGACAGTTGTTACCACAGAAATACAGTAAACTACCTAAAAAGGTGCCGAGGGAAACTTCTTTGTCACTGACAACAGGTTTTCTTAGAGTAAGCCCTCTACATCAGACAGTTGGGAAAATAGAAGAAATTTTGTCAGTCTTCAAAGTATTTTTTTAACCTGAATGCATACCAAAGTATTAGAGTATTAACATTAATGAAGAACATAAATTCATTTGTATGATACATGTAAAAGCATAGAAACCAATAAAATATGTTTATACATAAAGTACTTGAAAACAATTGAGAAACAAAAACAATGCAGGTTATTGCCACTGCTATCAGAATACCTCTACAACTTAATGAAAACCTACTACTGAAGACACCATATCCTTCAGGCATAGACCATGAAGAAATCAAGCTGGTACTGACCTGGAGGCTGCATACCTACTGGCTTTTATAGTGCTGGAAGGCATTACGTGTGCTACTGGAGGATAAAAGTTGTCAGTCTTATCCAACTGTGAACCCTGTGAGCTGCAGTAAGGGCTGTTTTAGCAAGATGTGCCCACTGGTACGGCAGTGGTACAAATACCGTAGGAGTAACCAATCATCTAAGTCCCACTCCACAAATTGAAACTCATGCTTGGCACTGTTACTGGAGCCAGGAACATGTAACTAGACATGTCATAGGCCTTAAGGGAGAAACTGCTACTAGTACCACTACTCTGTTAAATGTACATAGTATTAATTGGACTCTAATTACTTGTCATTATACTCATAGATCAGTATATCTATCAACCCTCATCAGAAAATCTTCTTTTTCTTGTAGCTGGCGCCTAACACAGAAAACCACAACTGATCACTGTTCAAAGGATAAGGGAATATGGAATGCTCAGCCTTAAATGGGACATCTATATCATATCCCTCATTATGGAATAGGGGTCAAAAGATTGTAAGAGCCAGCCAGAGCAGTGGATGAATATAAGGAAACTTTTTTTTCAGACCCTGCAGGACAGCTGCATATAAGGCTTAACAGCAATTATAACAGCATACAAAATACCTATGTAAGCTCAATCCAGGCAAAATCCCACCATGGAAAGAAGTAGACATGAAATCCCAGTCCTAGGTAGGGAGCCATTAGAGACTGATACCTGCTGAGAGAGAAAGAGAGGACCCCAACTAGGTGGAGAACGTTCCAGAGGAAGACTACAAATTTATGAGTAGGAAGATGGATCTGATCAAAATAAACTATAGGAAATTCTCAAAGAGCAAGTAAAAAATGGGGGTCTGGAACCAAACAAACAAAGATCCCTCAAGGTTGATGACCTAGATAACAATAACAAATGTCTCCAGTTTTTATATTGTATCTAAAACTGCATTAGACAGGACCACAGAAAGGCAGTGTGCAACTTTGACAGAGTTTGTAGAAGTCACTGAGTAGAGGAAGGGACTTTGTATGTTGATCCTGCTGAAGACAGGAAAGGGAGAGCCAGACCCCATGGGTTGCACAAACAGAGAGAAAAGAATGTTTGTGTTCTGTCTTCAAGACTAAACAATGGCCCTTCTCCGTGTGGGACGGTCATAAGCTGACCTCTCCCATAGGCCAGACTAAACTGAGGAACAGGCTTTCTTTTTGCTCACCACAGTTGTGCATAAGAAGGAAACGTTCTATTAGGCAAATGCCCCATATTCCAATCCTTGAACACTTAGAGAACTCTCAAAACTCTGAATGCAAAGGGAACATCCTTCCCAACTAGATGAAGCTGTGGTTGAACCAAAAACAAAAACCAGTGTTCTGATTTTACTCAAGAAAATGAATGGAAAACTAGAACTTTATTCAACCTCCTCTGCTTTTTCTGAGGGTAGCTGAGTTGCCTGTTCTAATCTATGAATGCCATCTGTGGACTCAATCTTTAAAATATGAGTGGAAAATATATCAGGATGCAAAATGTATAAAATACTGCATATATACCTATGTGTGTGTGTGTGTATACATATATATGTATATATATGTATATATATACATATATATATGTATGTATATATATATATATATATATATATATATATATATTTCTGTGGTCAAATGTGCAGCAAAGAACCTGAGAATGCATCTCAGAAGTAGCACTTGCCTAGAATGTGCAAAGCCCTGTTCAGTTTCTAACATTGGAGGCAGAAAGGGAGAGAAAGGGAGAGAGAGGGAGAGAGAGAGAGAGAGAGAGAGAGGGAGAGGGGGAGAGAGAGAGAGAGAGAGAGAGAGAGAGAGAGAGGGAGAGAGAGAGAGAGAAGAAGAGAAAGGATAGGGAGCATAAGAAAGAAGAAAGGGAGAGTATATGGAGAAACAAGAATAACCTCAATGAATTTTTAATAAAATAAATTATTTTATCTATATACAGATATTATAGTGGGTACTCATATCTCAACAATGAACTTAAATTGATCACCAAATCCATATGCCTAAGTTTTTTTTCTTCCGCTTACTTTACACTCATACCTCCTGCCAATGAAAGGATGTGCAAGGTTCTTTCATACACACAAAGCAAACACAACATCTCTCGTGCATCCTTTAAAGTCTGTCCCTGTTCTATCACCCTATCCCCCTCCACCAGCAGTGTATTTGCTAGAAAACTGCCCGCATGTTTTGATGCGTGTTTGTCTTGTTTCACTTTTCAAGAAATATGCATTGTGATTATTTTAAACATCAGGTAAGTTCAGTGATGAAAATGTGCTGTTGTAAGGAGCTAAAACCATCCAGTGGTTGGTGCTGGGTCAACTGGCAGTCAACATGTAGAAGGATGCAAATTGATCCATTCTTATCTCCCTGTACAAAGCTCAAGTCCAAGTGGATAAAGAACCTCCACATAAAACCAGATACACTGACTCTAATAGAAGAGGAAGTGGGGAAGAGCATTGAGCACATGGGCACAGGGGGAAATTTCCTGAATAGAACACCAATAGCTTATGCTCTAAGATCAAAAATTGACAAATGGGACCTCAAAAGCAAAGCTTCTGTAAGGTAAGGGACACTGTCAATAAGACAAAATGACAACCAACAGATTGGGAAAAGATCTTTACCAATCCTACATCAGATAGAGGGCTAATAGCCTATATATACAAAGAACTCAAGAAGTTAGAGAACCAAAAAACCCTACTTAAAAAACGGGGTACACAGCCAAACAAAGAATTCTCAACTGAGGAATACCAGATGGATCAGAAACACCTAAAGAAATGTTCAACATTCTTAATCCTCAGGGAAATGCAAATCAAAAGAACCCTGAGATTCCACCTCACACCAGTCAGAATGGCCAGGATCAAAAACTCAGGGGATAACAAATGCTGGAGAGGATGTGGAGAAAGAGGAACACTCCTCCACTGCTGATGGGATTGCAAACCGGTCAAACCACTCTGGAAATCAGTTTGGCAGTTCCTCAGAAAATTAGATATAGCACTACCTGTGGACACAGCTATACCACTCCTGGGCATATACTCAGAAGATGCTCCAACATGTAATAAGGACACATGCTCCATGTGTCCTTATTTTATTTATAATGACCAGAAGCTGAAAAGAACCCAGATGTCCCTCAACAGTGGAATGGATACAGAAAACATGGTACATTTACACAATGGAATATTACTCAGCTATTAAAAACCATGGATTCATGAAATTCTTAAATAAATGAATGGAGCTAGAAAATATCATCCTGAGTGAGGTAATCCAATCACACACACACACAAAAAAAAAAATACACATACAGTATGCACTCACTGATAAGGGGATATTAGCCCAAAAGCTCGGAACACCCAAGATACAACTCATATACCACATGAAGCTCAAGAAGAAGGAAGACCAAAATGAGGATACTTTGATCCTTATTGGAAAGTGAATCAAAATACCCGTGGCTCCCAGCCAACTAACAGAATGAACATAGGGTCCCCACTGGAGCAGCTAGAGAAAGGACCCAAGGAGCTGAAAAGGTTTGCAGACCTGTAGGCAGAACATGTACCAAACAGTACCCCCAGAGCTCCCAAGGACTAAAGAGTACACATGGAGGGCCCCATGGCTCCAGCTACATATGTAGCAGAGGATGACCATTTCAGACATCAGTGAGAGGAGAGAGCATTGGTGCTGTGAAGGCTTGATTCCCAGGAATAGGGGAATGCAAGTTAGGAAATTCGGGGAGGGAGGGTAAGCAGGGGGAGGAGGAGATGGGATAGGGGATTTTAGGAGGGGTAATGTGGAAAGGGAATACCATTTGAAATGTACATAAAGTAAATATCTAATAAAAAATCAAAAAAGTGCTGTTGTTTAAAATTCTATTACTTTAATTATTAGTAATATAGAATTCTATTTTTGAATAATTTGTAGTAGGCCTTAAATTTTCTCCCTTTTCAGTACATTTTCTGTATATTTAATATATTTATTATGGCTATGTTCCCAATTTTTAGTTTGTTTTGATTGAACATGGTATATTCTGTTTTCAAAAAGTCAATTTTATATATCAACACGGTCTTTTCTATGTTTTCTTTTCTCATAAAATTGTTTCTAGTACACATCATGTTAATATATGCTACTGTTCTATTTTAATTATTTTAGGCATTTATTAACATTATTCTTATCCATCTGATATCCATAGGATATTAGATATTACATGAACAAAGTTGAAATTCTTTAAATATATGATTTTTTTGTTTGGTTTTTAAAGACAGGGTTTCTCTCTACATCCCTGGCTGTGCTGGAACTTACTCTGTAGACCAGGCTGGCCTCAAACTCAGAAATCCGCCTGCCTCTGTTCCCAAGTGCTGGGATTAAAGTGTGCTACAACTGCCCAGCAACATATGATTTTTTAAAGAGAAATTATCATTTATTTTGAAGCACATATGCTGAAAAACTGTTCAAATTCCATTTATAAAATACAATTATATTTTCTCTAAGTAAATTCACTAAAATTAACCTAAAAATGTTTTAAAGTTTTTATAATTGCAAGTTTAGTAGCTCTAAACTGCCTCTGTTTTGTCCTTATCAATCACAGTCATCATTTTGTGAAGAGAAACAATTAACAGTTTGATGTTAGAGATGTTCTGTGGTCTAGTCCTACAGAGCTGGGTATTGACAGTATCAAATGCGTCAGTGGGAAGGGCATTACATCAGCATGCACAATGGAGCCTAGAGAAGAAACATGCTAGACAACGTTTAAATAACATGACTGAAGCAAGGCGTAGAACTGGTAATTTCCATGTAATAGGAGCTGAGATCTATAGCTGTATTCTAATTAAACATCTGCCTGGATCTTATTTTCTGTGTTCCTGAGAAATTATTATCAGGCTGACTTCCTCCAATTTGTGGACAAGGCACCCTGATGAATCCCATTGCTGCAATGTGTTTGCCCTCGGAGATCACAGTCCTGCTTTTCAGAAGGAGGGTTTGTAGAGATCTTAAGAAAGTAAATGAAATCTCTAAGAACTTGAGGGAAAAATAATCCAAGGAGAAGAACAGTGAGGCGAAACCTGCAGACGCATAGTCAAGCTTGCATTTCCCTGGGCAAACAACAGAAGTGTGTTTTGTAAATTAAACCACAGACTCTGCAAACCTTGGGATCCCAAATCCACATCCTTCAGGAAAGCGTGCAGCTCCGGGTCAGAGCCGGTCTCTGGTGACAAGCCAGCAGCTCCCACCCCTCCCTCTGCTGCCGTCCTGTGTCTCAGAGCCTTGTCCTCAGCCCTGCCTCTGCTCTTCCTTACTCTTTCCTTTTGCCTTTCTAAGGAAAACTGGAACATAGCCACACTGATCGAAAAGAATCTCTTTTGTGATTTACAGTCAGCCTCCTTCTTTATCCAAAATATGTTCCTTCCCTTTGCTTCAGCCCATCCCACAAGGTCCCTTGAGCTACCATTAAGCCCACTCCGTGTCTCCCATGTATGCGTTTGAACCAGTTGAGCTCCTTGAACCTTAAATCTTCTCTTCTTTTCAGATTCTACTCAGGTTACACTCTATTAACCGCATGATGTCTAAAAGTCTTGTCTGTCCTGCAAGTGGGAGCTCACGACACAGGACATTTTTTGTTTACCATGTCACTTATCTGTGTGATGAACCAACTTCCAAAATTGCGCAACCACTTAAAAATCGGAAAACTGGGAGAATCCCTCCCTGGGTTTACTGTTAAAATTAAACAAGTGTTTACTGAGTGTCTAAAGTGAAGTGGCTTGAAGAAAGAAGGAGAGGGAGGGAGGGAGGGAGGGAGGGAGGGAGGGAGGAAGGGAGGGAGGGAGGAAAAAGAAGAGAGGAGGAAAGAAAATAAAGGAAAGGAAAAGAGAAGAAAAATGCACCCAGAAGAAAACTAAAATATTCAATCACTAAAATCATGTCTTTACAGGCTGACACATCTGGACAGCTGATGTTGATTTACATTTTGTTCTGCGTCCAGTATTGCATAAAAGTAGCCACATTTCCCATTTACATTCACTTTATATTTTCTGCAAGAGAAAGACATGGAGCAGTCTATAATTCAGTTTGCACATGTTTGTCTAATCAGCTCCTACGTAACTGGCTCAGCAGCCACAGGACTCTTTCCTGCTCAAGGCCGCCGATGCCAGCTGGGAGTTGGCATGTGTGCCTGCTCCTCTGCCCAACACTTTGAGTTGTGTGCCAAACAAAAGTTCTGTATCCTCTTCAATCTGCTGCGTCAGTTTGCTTTCATTTAATTAACATGTAATCTAATTAAATATTATGTAACTGGAGTGTGGGAAAAAGAGGGTGCCAGAATATATGTGACATGGAAGCAGAAATGAGGAGGCAGATGGGGGGGGGAAGCTGGCCCACAGAGAAAGGGGCTGGCCCACAGAGAAAGGGGCTGGCCCACAGAGAAAGGGGCTGGCCCACAGAGAAAGGGGCTGGCCCGCAGAGAAAGGGGCTGGCCCACAGAGAAAGGGGCTGGCCCACAGAGAAAGGGGCTGGCCCACAGAGAAGGGGGCTGGCCCACAGAGAACGGGAACAACAGGAGAGCAAGAAAGTGCTTGAGAGAGATGCCCAGAGTAGGATCAACAGAAAGGATGAAAGTGCCCTGATAAACTCATCACTTTGTAGGCTGGTTTTTTAATTGCCATATTTAGTTGCAAATCTTAAGAATCAAGTCTATAAACCAAAGAAATATGAAGGTAAAAAGGGAAATAGTTCTTCTCAACAGCATATAAACTACTTTGGCAAAGCTCAAAAGAATTGAAGGCAAAATTGCTGGTGAGTTTGTCATATGAGAAGCAAGTTTAAATGACAGGGAAAAATTGGCAAAGTCTAGAAAATTTTTACTCCAAACGTACTAGAGTGTACATAAACTCTAACTTAGCTTATGAAAAGAAGAAGTTGAGATGTCAAATGCTGCATTGTGAGCAGGTTTATGGAAGCAACTGAAGCAAGGACCAGTGTCACCCAAACCATGCGCTCTTCCCATGGACGTGCAAGAAGCAGGGCCCCCTTTCTCCAGCCCTCCATGAGCATAGTAAACACAGTGGACTTGCCTCCCTGGGGCTCTATCACCTACAGCAGGAATGTGTTAGGCTTCTCGTGTCTCTTTTTGAGGGAACTGTCATAGATGGGGAAGAATAAAAGAGGAAAACTTCTATTTTTCTCTTTAAAGAACCAGGGCTACAAATAGTACTGGAAGGTACTAAGGAGACAGCTATGGGAGAAAAAACATCAGTGGTCTGACCGAGCACAGGACTCTGCATGATATAAAATTGACATGCCAGGCAAATTGTGCCGACTGGTGCAAGCAGCAAGATACTGTGGGACTAACCAACCATTTTGTGTTCAGAAGTAAGAACAACTTCCCCAAAGGGATTTCATACCCTGTATTGAAAACATGATCAAATCCCATGACTGGGGAGATCCTAGGCCCTAGGGAGGGGAATCCACAGGCATTGTTTCACTAAATAATCCAACCACCAAGCTCAACTTCCTAATGTTTATGTTTATACCCATAGATTGGCTCTGCCCTCAACTTTGGTCAGAGAAGCTTCTTTTTGCAGTGAGCAGTGATTAACGCAAATAGATATTGAGATAGAGATGATATAAAGAGATAGAGATCGATGATACAGAGATAGAGACATAGATGATATAGAGATAGAGATCGATGATACAGAGATAGAGATAGAGACATAGATGATATAGAGATAGAGATAGATAATATAGAGATAGAGATAGAAATAGAGATTGAGATAGATGATATAGAGATAGAGATAGAGAAAGAGATAGATATCGCACCATCGAAGCCTCAGAGAACACCGCAGAAGAGTGGGCAGAGAGCTGGAATACAAAGAGGAGCACTATGAAATATTGTTTTCTTTTTTGTTTATTTGTTTGTTGTTTTTTGGATTAAAATTTATGAGGAATGTTTTTATTTCTTTTCTCCTAAAAAAAAACCCATGTGTAATTGTTATAAATAAACCATTAAGAAATGACAGAATATTCCACTTGATTTGCCTGTGAAAATGATATGATTATTTTTATAACACCTTGTGCTTAACATCAAGAGACAGGAATTCCTTGAAATATTTCTGATAGCCAACTCAAGAAAATTTGGAAAACTGGAAAAAAAAACGCTGTATAAATGACACAGGGAATAGTCTGGAATATTGCATATATCCAGTAAATATAAACTATTAAAAATGGTCATTAAATAAGAAATACTGTTTTCTAAACATAACATAATAGTTTTTATTCTGTAGATAGTTTTGTTCTTTATTTGATACTACTGGGCATTGTTTTGTGTAAGTTCATGCCTAGCCCAGCCTGGCTTCCATGAAAGGCTCCATTGGCTTTTAATAAGCCATGTGGTAAAAGCGTCCACACATATTTCTTCTGACACCTCCAGGCACTGCTTGCTACACAGCTGCTATTCTTGAACAAGAATAGCCAGTAAAATTCTAGGATGTTGTTGCTAGAGAACAGATTATAACCAGGAGAATGATAGAGTGGTAGGCAAGAATACATGGAGATAGCAGGGATGTGTGATTCGATATTTTGCACAGATTTGACCACCTGTATTGCTGAGGGCAATTCAAGGCTAGAACAATTAGCAAGGACCAGCTCTGTTCCCATGGATGGAGGTGTGGTGCACTAGAAGTGCTTCAGACACTGTCCTGCCCCCAGCCACTGGAAAGACCTACAAACACAGACAAAACACAATAGTGCAATGCTCTGTAATACTGTTGATTCTTTACACTCTCTACCTTCCCTTGTATAAAAAATATTTCCCCCATTACAGACATTAAAATTTTGATAACACTGAGGCTCAATTCCTGTGATAGCCTTTGTAGAGACTCATTAAAAACCGAACCCAACCCATGATCCAAGCAGAGACTGTTTCCAGGTGCATGGGGTCTTTTCCGGCTTTCTGTGAGCCTCCAGGCAGGACTCAGGACTTTCACTCGTTCATTCAATATATGAACAAGTAAAAACAAAGTACGAGCATTTGGGGCACTTTCCGCATTATCCTGCGTCCACACCGCGGCATCCTGATCACAGCTCTCGTCTGCTGTAGAGCCTGACTTCCGCTTCCTCATATTGCCCACCCTTCACCAGCGCTGCACCCAGTTGCCGGATTTTTTTTATCTTCTCTATTATTGCCCTTTTAACCTTTTTTTTTTTTTTTACCTTGTTGCAATGCTCACCTCAAAGCTGGGACTTAGATACACTAGTTATATAAACATAACATAACATAACATAACATAACATAACATAACATAACATAACATAACATAAAAACATAACATAACATAACATAACATAACATAACATAACTGGTGCATGCATCAACTTCCAGAAACTAAGGTTGTCTTCACAAATTCAAGTCAGTCGAAATCCCAGTGCCGATGGGAAGGACCCCCCCCCCAAGTCAACCCTCTGGTTGAAAAGCAAACGAAAGTCGATGGCTGGTAAGGGAGGTTATGCTTGGGCTCAACAACATGAACTTCCTCTCACCAAGGCTGACCTGGCTACAGCTGCTGCTGAATGCCAGATCTGCCAACAGCAGAGTTCTTCAGAGGGCAGTACATGCTTTGAATCAGCATCCAGTTCCTCCCATAGCCAGGATCCATGGGTCCAGGAATCAAGGCGTGGAAAGGGGAACAGTCCCACTCACTATCACTCCTAGTGACCCTCTAGGAAAACTTTTGCTTCCCGTCCCCACACCTTTAGGTTCTGATGGTCTAGAACTTTTGGTTCCAGAAGTGGGAGTGCTCCTACCAGGAGCCACAACAAACATTCCATTGAAGTGGAAGCTCAGACTTTTCCCTCATCATTTGGGCTTCTAATGCTCAAAAACAGGACAAGAAAGAAACAGTGTTAGGAGTGTTAGGATAGATCCAGATGACCATGGGGAACTTGGATTGCCTTTCCACAATGGAGGAAAGAAGGATTATGTCTGGACTGCAGGAGATCCCTTAGGACATCTCATAATACTACCATATCCTGTGATTAAAGTCAATGGGACACTATAACAGCCTAATCCAGGCAGGATGACAAAGGACACAGACCCATCAGGAATGAAGAAATGTATCACTCCTCCAGGAAAAGAACCAAGACCTGCTGAAGTACTTGCAGAGGGTAGAGGAAATACAGAATGGGTAGTAGAGAAAGGTAGTCATAGATACCAGCTAAGGACATGCAGAATGAAGACATGCAGAAATGAAGGTTATAAAGTATTATGAATGCTTCTGTTTTGTTTTATTAAGAACACCTTTGTCTTTCTTCCAGTTTCTTTAACGTCAATTGGTATTTAAGTTGAGATGCTAAAAGAATGTTCCTATGGGACATTGCCCCATTGTAAATTTACAAATGCCTTTGCAATTACAAAGAATAGTTGTATCATGTTAATCATATTCATGATCTTGTTATTGTTTCATGTGGATTTGAGATATTATTTGTGTCAAGTTGACAAAGGGTGGATTGTAGTGGCAATTTCTGGTTGTCAACTTGACTATATCTGGAATGAACTATAATCCAGAATTGGAAGGCTCACCTGTAATCCTGAGTCTGGGAGATACAAGTCTCTGGCCTGGATTTTGGAACGGAGATCTTGTGGCATAGTGGCTATGAATTCCAGGAAACTAAGGCAAGGAGATTTCTGAGTTCAAGGTCATCTGAGACAAAACAAGTCCCAGATCCAGGCATGGTGGTACACACCTATAATTTGGACCACACCTTCTGCTGGAGACCTACATAAGGACTTTGGAAGAAGGAAGACTCTCTTCTTTGCCTGCTTGCCTTGTGGGACTGAGAAGCTGCTAGATCCTCAGGCTTCCAGTCACAGCTGCTGCTGACCATTGTTGGGGAGTTAGATTACAGACTGTAAGTCATCAACAAGTTCATTTACTATGTAGACATTAACAATAAGTTCTGTGGCCTAGAGAACCCTGGAGAGAGCCAAGAGGCTTACCATTTCAGATGGCCAGAATCCATTACCATCATGGCAAGAATCATGAAATCAGGTAGGCATGGTGTTGGAGCAGTAGCTGAAACCTCACGTCTTGAGATGTAACAACAGGCAGAGAGGGAGCTAACTGGGAATACTGTGAGCTTTTAAAACCTTAAATCCCATCCTCAGTGACATACCTCCTCCAGTAAGTCCACACCTCCTAACCCTTCCCAAACTCTTCCATCTACTAGGGACCAAGTATATGAGGCTATGGAAACATTCACATTCAGACCACGGTAATATATATGACATTTTCAAAGAATAAATTTAAAATATTCTTTAAAAAATTAGTAAGATGGACCTCTCACCTCCATGTAAATGTGCACACATGTATACATGCATTCACACAGAGAAAGAGAAAGAACTGAATAATAACTGGTCAGAAATTATTAAAGAAAACTACCCACTGTCACTCAGGCCTACTCTTCACAATAATTCTAGCATAAATAATATTCTCATTTCTAATATTATTAAGAAGCAAAAGCAAAAATGATACACAACAAAGCTTAAGCCATTTGTTCACAAAAGGCAGTAAAAAGGTTTCTAAATCTTATCCATAGTTTGTGTGTGAAGTCCCAGAACATATTCTAAAACTGGAATAATATAGAGTAGATGAGAAAAATCCCTGTATAACCATGACACATAAACTCAAGAAGTGTTCTGTATTTTAATTATTCAAAATTCATCAGAGTGAGCTTATACACAATATATGTACTTTAAAAATCACTTTTAATTCTCTATTTTTATATAGTTTATTTTATTTCAAAATTTTTCAAATGTAAATACATTTTGATCATATTCTTTTGCTCCCTCAAGTCCTTACAGACTCTCTCCACCTCCCCACCCACACAAATTTAAGTGTTTTCTCAGAAAACAAACAAAAACCCAATGCAACAAGAAAATAAAATAAAACCACACTCAAAAAAGAAAGACAAAACGAAAACTACATATAACCAAACAAAAACCTGGGAAGTCCATTATATGTTGGTCAAAAACTCCTAAAAATGAAGCCTGCCTTGGAGTGGTTGATATACCCAGTGTCATTTGAATGGAGAAAATTAACTTTCACTGTTTCAGCAGGTATTCAATTTAGAATGAAAAAAAAAAGCATCTTCAACAAATAGTGCTGATCTAACAGGATATCTTCATGTAGAAGAATACAAATAGATCCATATGTATCACCCTGCACAGAATTCAAGTCCAAGTGGATCAAGGACCTCAACATAAAACTGCATATACTAAATATAATAAAAGAGAAAGTGGAAATAGCCTTGAATGAATTGGCACAAGAGACAATTTCCTAAATAGGATACCAATGACTCAGGCTCTAAGATCAACAACTGATAAATGGGACCTCATAAAAATGAAAGGCTTCTGTGAGGCAAAGACACCGGTAATAGGATAAAATGGCAGCCTATAGATTGGGAAACGATCTTCACCAACACTACATCTGACAAAGGGCTAATAACCAACATTTATGAAGAACTCAAGAAGTTAGACTGCAACAAACCAAATAACCCAACTATAAAATGGACTACAGAGGTAAACAGAGATTCTCAACAAAGGAATCTCAAGTGATTGATAAGTATTCAAAGAACTATTAAGCGCTGAAAAGGGAGACATAACAACAAAAACTGAGGAAATTCAAAAAAAATCACATCCTACTACAAAAGCCTATATTAAACACAACTGGAAAGTCTGAACAAAGTGGACAATTTTCTAGAGAGATACCAGGTACCAAGGTTCAGTCAGGATCAGATAAACTATTTAAACAGTCCCATAACCCCTAAAGAAGTAGAAGCAGTCATTAAAAGTCTCCCAACCAAAAAAAGCCCCAGGACCAGAAGGGTTTAGTGCAGAATTCTATCAGACCATCAATGAAGAACTAATACCAATACTCTTCAAACTGTTCCACAAATAGAAACACAAGGAACACTATCCAATCTGTTCTATGAAACCACAAGTACACTTATACCTAAACCACACAAAGAACTAACATAGAAAGAGAACTTCAGAGCAATTTCCCTTATGAAATCATTACAAAAATACTCAATAAAATTCTTCCAAACTGAATAGAACACATTGAAATGATGACTCACCAAGATCAATTAGTCTTCCTCTCAGGGATGCACAGATGGTTCAATATATGGAAATCCATCAATGTAAGACACTATATAAACAAAGAAAAAATCATATGATCATCTCATTAGATGCTGGAAAAGCATTTGACAAAATTCAACACAACTTTATGATAAAAATTTTGGAAAGATCAGGAATTCAGGGCCCACATCTAAACATAGTAAAAGCAATATACAACAAACCAGAAGCCAACATCATACTAAATGGAGAGAAACTTGAAGCAATTCCACTAAAATCAAGGGCTAGACAAGGCTGCCCTCTCTCTCCCTAACTATTCAATATAGTACTTGCTAGCTAGAGCAATTAGACCACAAACTGAAGTCAAAGGGATATAAATTGGAAAGAAAGAAGTCAAAATACCACTATTTGCAGATGATATGGTAGTATACTTAAGTGACATCAAAAACTCCACCAGAGAACTTCTACAGCTGATTAAGTGTCATTTAGGTTTATGCTTGAGAGTGGTGTAGCTGGATCTTGAAGCAGATTCCATCTTCCTGGGAAACCTCCATCCTGATTTCTATAGTGGCTATACAAGTTTGCACTCCCACAAACAATCCTCCGCAGCATGAGATGTCATTTGTTTTGTTGATCTTAGTCATTTGACAGATGGAAGATGAAATCTCAAAGAAGTATTGGTTTGCATTTCCTTGATGACTGAAGTTATTGAACTTTTGAGTTTCCTCTTGTGAGAATTTTCTGTTTAGATCTGCTCTCTGTTTTTAATTGGATTATTTGTTTTTTTTATGTTGTTTGTTTTTTGAGATCTAGTTTCTTGAGTTCTTTATGTTTTACTATCTGAATCCTATCAATTCATGAGCCTGGGAAAGCTGTCCCTCTTCTAATATCTTCTTCAATTTCTTTCTTCAATGGCTTGAAGGTTTCTATTGTACAAGTCTTTCACATGCTTTGTTAGAAACAGTCCAACTTATTTTATATCATTTGAGGCATAGAGGTCAGATATGGTGGGAGGTAGGGACATCCACGTGGAGACAGGAGGAGCGGAGGAGGTATGGGTTGTTGTGGAACAGTCAGGGGATTGGCAGGGTGGGGAATAAAATATGGAGTGTATAAAAATAATTTTAAAAAAGATTATGTTTTCCTGATTTTTTCTCTCAGTCCTTTTGTTATCTGTATAGTTGAGGGCTACTGATTTTTGTTAGTTAATGTATTTGCTACAGTGCTGAAGTGGTTATCAGCTAGAGAGTTCCCCAGTGGAAATTTCAGGGTCACTTACGTATACTCTCACATATCTGCAAATCAAGATATTGTGACCTCTTCCTTTTAGTTTATCCCCTGGCTCTCCTCCAGCTGCCACACTGCTCTAAGACTTCACGTACTCTAGTGAAGAGATGTGAAGAGAGTGGACATCCTTCATTGTTCCTGATTTTACTGCAACTGCTTTGAGTTTTTCTCCATTCAAGTTGATGTTAGTTATGAGATTTCTGTACATTGTCTTTATTATGTTGAAGTATGTCTCTTGTATCCCTGATCTCTTCAGGATTTTTTATCATGAATGGATGTTGGATTTTGTCAAAGGCCTCTCTTCTGCATCTAATGAGATGACCATGTGTAGGGGGAGGATTGCTTTCAGTTGTTTATATCATAGATTACATTTAGTGATTTTCTTAAAATGAACCACACCTGCAACTCTGGGGAGAAGCCTATTTAATCATGGTGGGTGATCTTTTTTACTGTGAATTAGGGTTGCAAGTATTTTATTGTATTTTTTGATTCTATGTTCAAGAGAGAAATTGTTCTGTAGTCCCCTTTCTTTGTGGGGTCTTTATGTAGTTTGGGTTACAGGGTAACTATAACTTCATAAGAAGAATTGAACAACATCCCTCTATTTTTATTTTGTGGGATAATTTAAGGAATATTGGCATTAACTCTTCTTTGAAAAGTCCTGTAGAATTCTCCACTAAAATCATCTGGCCTTCAGGAGGTTTTTGTTTGCTTGGCTGGGTTTTGTTTTGTTTTGTTTTGTTTTGTTTTGTTTTGTTTTGTTTTGTTTTAGTTGGTTGGGTTATTTTGGTTGGTTGGTTGGTTGGTTTGGTTTGGTTTGGTTTGGTTTGGTTTGGTTTGGTTTGGTTTATTTGTTTTGTTTTGTTTGTTTTGTTTTGTTTTGTTTTGTTTTGTTTTGGTTAGTTGAGTTATTTTGGTTGGTTGGTTTGGTTTGGTTTGGTTTGGTTTGGTTTGGTTTGGTTTGGATTGGTTTGATAGGGAAAGTTTTAAAGACCAATTCTATTTTACTAGAAGTTATGAGTTTACTTAAATAGTTTATCTGTTCTTGATTTAACTTTGATAAGTGGTATATATCAAGAAAATTATCCAATTCCTTTGTGCTTTTAAATTTGTTACAGTACAGGTTTTTAAAGTATGTCCATATGATTCTCAGTATCTCTTGTTATATCCCCTTTGTCTCTAATATTTTTAAATTTTTATGTTCTCTCTTCATCTTTTAGTTAATTTGTAAAAGGATCGTATTGATTTTTTTCTTGAACAATCATCTCTTTGTTTCTTTGTATTGTTTCGGTTTTTGTTTTGTTTTGTTTTGTTTCTATTTTGTTAATTTTAGTTCTAAGTTTAACTATTTCTTACCATCTATCCTTTGAGAGAGATTTTTTTCTTCTAGTGTATTCAGGTATACTGTTGAGTTGATAGTATAAGATGCCTTCATTTTTTTTTTTGTACACACAGTGCTATGAACTTGCATCATAGAACTGTATTCATTTTGTTTTATAAGTTCAAATATATTGTGTATTCACTTTCATCAACTCTAGAAAGTCTTTATTTATTTCTTAATTTTGTCATTACTCATCTTCATTCAGTAGAGTGCTGTTCAGTTTCCATGAGTTTGTAAGTTTTCTGTTGTTGCAGTTGATTTCCAGCTTTAATCCATGGTGGTCTGATAGGATGCAGAGTATTGCTTTGATTTTCTTGTATCTGTTGAGTCTTGCTTTGTGCCCACATATATGGTCAATTATATTCTTTTGTATTTATGTTAAATATTATATAAATATGTTAGGCCCAGTTAGTTTAGCTCTAGCATTTCTCTGTTCAGTTTTTGTCTGGACAACCTGTCTATTGATGATAGTGGAATAGTGAAGTCCTCCAGTCTCAGTGTGTGAACATCAATATGTGACTTAATCTATTGAAGTGTTTCTTTTATGAACTTGGGTGCCCTTGTGTTTAGAGCACAGATGTTAAGAATTGCAATGTTCTCTTGGTGAGCTTTGCTTTGATGAATATATTGCGTCCTTCACTATCTCTTCTGATTAGATTTGGTTTGAAGTCTATTTTATCAGGTACTAAATGGCTACACAGCTTATTTTTGAGGTCCATTTGCTTGGAATGTCTGTTTACAAGCCCTTATCCTCATGTTTGTCCTTGATGTTAAGGTATATTTCTTGAATGAAGCAGGAGGCATCCTGTCTTTGAATTTGTTTGTATCTGTCTTTGTGCTGGGGAATTGAGAACATTGATGTTAAGAGCTATCAATGGCCAATAATTAATGATTCTTGTTGTGTTGCTGTTGTTGCTGGTTGTGGTGGTGGTGGTGGTGGTGGTGGTGGTGGTGGTGGTGGTGGTGTGTGCCTTCCTTTGACTTTGCTGGCCTGAGACTATTTATTTCTTAGATATACTTTCTTAGATGTAGTTATCCTCATCAGGATGGAGTTTAGCTTCTAGCACTTTCTGGAGGTCTGAATTGATAGATAACTCTTGGTTAAATTTGGTTTTCTCATTGAATGTCTGATTTTCTCCATCCATAGTGACTAAAAGTTTTGTTTGGTATAGTAATCTGGGCTAGTATCTGTAGTCTCTTAGAATCTGCAAGACATCTGTCTAGACTCTTCTGTCTTTTAAGGTCTCCATTGGAAAGTCAGATATAATTCTAATAGGACTGACATTATATGTTACTTGCACTTTTTCCTTGCAACTTTTAATAGTCTTTCTCTGTTCTTTATGTTTGGTGTTTTGATTATTATATGCCAAGGAAAATTTATTTTCTGGTCTAGTCTATTTGGCACTCTATATACTTCTCGTACTTTGATATGCATCTCCTTCTTTAGGTTAGGGAACATTTCTTCTATAATTTTGTTGAAAATATTTTCTGGGTCTTTGACCTGTGTTTCTTTTTCTTCCTCTATTCCTATTAAAATAAAGCATGACCTGTGTTTCTTTTTCTTCCTCTATTCCTATTAAAATAAAGCAATGAATGAGGATATGAGGAGAATAAGACCTGTGTGGTCTACTAGAGATGAGGGCAGGCAAGAAGAGAGGCCTCAGCAGGTGATCTGCCAAGACTAGGAGACTTGGCTTGGAGCAGCAGAAGGAGAGGCAAAGATATGGTAGCCTACCTGTTCCTTGGACTGAGGGGCTTGTGTGTTCCCAGGGAGTGCCTGCTGGAGGTAGGTGAGGTAAGTTAAAAGGAGATGTTCTGTGGGGTCTACTACAGGTAGAGTGGGGTGATGTTGCTGGAGGTGTTCTGCTGCAGCACTGGGGATGGAAATAGGGATTAGACGTGGAGGAATGGAGGGAGAGGAGAGGTGAAGATCTGTAGTCCACCTACATTTTTCCTGGCCAGAGTCTACTTTAAAATTTTTAAGTAAAACATTTCTAAGTAATAGTTTGAAAGACAGTTATTTTAAATCTAAAATCTTTTCCCGTATTCCACCCCAATAAAATGGAACTTCTGTATGCTTCAATATTTCTGCATGTGGTATGTGTGGTTTGTGGTATTTGTATACATGTTCATATGTGTGTGGAAATGGGTAAGGGTATGAGTGTGTGCCTATGCATGTGTCTGTGAAGGCCAGAGATTCATGTCTCCTAACTGTTCTCTAACTTAAACACCAGGACAAGTTCTCTCAGTTGAATCCAGAGATCACTGATTTGACTGCTGTTACCTAAAGAAGACAGCATGTGAAATGGGGTGGTGGTATGGCCAGATGGAGCAGAACACTGAGAGAGCCTATTGGACTCTATTCTGTGGACTGTTCTGACCAACCCTTAAAGAAATGAGAGAGAGTCCAAACAGAATCCAACCAAATTTCCCTGCTGGCCTCTCACCAGGCAGGCTCCAGGGACCTTTCCACATTCAATTATCCCATCAGAACCAGTCCTGACATCTCAGGGAGACCGCGACACTATGCTAATGAAATGTGTTGCTATTTTAAATTCTAACAAATTCAAAGCAGTAGTATGATGAGGAAAGAAAAGAATGATCAACCTAATTCTATAGAGAAGTTCTCCATTCTGATATAAAGCTTGTACCCATCTTAGAAGTTAAGAGGTCTCAACTGTTTTCCATGTTGCACCTCAATCCCATACTTTTTTATGTTGCAGTTGGCTTTGAACTCCTACCAGTACTCACAAAATGCTGTTGTAGTCTTGCAAAAGCATCAATGATAGAGGCTGCCAGATGTTCCCTACAGGACCTGAAAATGTCATTTTAATGATAATCCAATACCTACCATCAATGCTATGGGGACGGCTATAAGACTGAGCAATTTGTAGACGCAGTTAATGCCTCTCTCAGGGTCGTCCTCCTCTCCAAACCTGGAAATGTTTCCCCAAGTCTTCCGGGTATCTTCTGAGACATGAGGTCCAGGCAGGCTCATCAGTATTGAAGTTCAGCAGCTTCGACCATCCTCGGGATGATCTGAAGAGCTTCCAAATTACTGCTCTCCACTCCTACCTGTCCCCTGTAAAACCATTTCCAGAGAGATGCTTCATAGACATCTCAAATTAATTTGAGAAAAGTTATGTGGAAATGGAATGCTTTACACACACACACACCAAACACACACACACAGAAAGACACACAGACACATACACACACATGCATGTATGCACACATGCATGGCATTTTTGTGACTTGTGAAGTGCAGTTTTATGACAAAGAAAAGGAAAGGGACACTACAGACAGCTAGCAGCTGGGGCCAGGTACGTGGACAGAGTCCCAGTCTAACATCGACTACCCCATCAGGTTCTTACCTGCACCCAGAGCCAGATCAGCTCGGTAGGAAGTCTGTGCGCCACCAGCTCAGCGGGCTGTCGCTGACCGCTGGGGGCCAGTTCGTTCAGCTTGCAGAGAAGGCCGCCAGCTTGCCTCGGGTCACTGCAGACAGCTGGCAGCTGTGGCCAGGTGTGTGGACAGAGTCCTAGTCTAACATCGACTACCCCGTCAGGGTCTTGCCTGCACCCAGAGCCAGATCAGCTCGGCAGGAGGTTTGTGCACCAACAGCTTGGCGGTGCACCCAGAGCTAGATAACCTTGGCAGGCGGTCTCTGCGCGGACCCGCCCTGGCACCAACTTGCTTGGGGGGTCTGTGCCTGGAGTACAGCCAGAGGCTGACATCTTGCCTCAGGGCAACACAGACAGCTAACCAGACAGAGCCCTGTGGACTGAGAGCACCACCATCTAGGCTCCAGCAGTCCAACCAGGGAAGCTCTGGTCCTGCAGGGAATCCCGCAGTTAGACAGAGCCCCGAGACCCACCACCATCTTAGAGCTGGTGGCCTGACCAGGTCACCATAGAGAACCAACAGAAGAGTCCAGGACACCATAAAGATCTAAAAGATGAGCCCAGATTGATAGAAAAAAAGATCTGATTCTTAAGAGCTGTCAACTAGGCAGGCCAGGAGGAGACGGCGGTAGGCCAATTGAGCGTCCAGCAGCAAGCTGGGAGGAGACTTGGGTCCAGCCAAGCAGAGCTGAGGAGGTAATTCGGAGCCCAATAGCAAAAACCTTCCAGTCTCCACCTCGGGAGCACGGACGCCTCTACGACAGCAGCACCAAACTCCAGGATCACAGGAGCTTCAAACACCAACCAGTAACAACAAGACCAACTAACTCCAGAGATAAACAGATGGCAAAAGGCAAACGTAGGAACGTTTCTAATAGAAATAAAGGTAATATGGCAGCGTCTGAACCCAATTCTCCAACCACAGCAAGTCCTGGATATCCCAACATACCAGAAAAACAAGATTTGGATTTAAAAGCACTGGTCATGATGCTGCTAGAGGAACACAAAAAAGACATAAATAAATCTCTTAAAGAAATGCAGGGGAACATGAATAGGGTAGAAGCCCTTATAATACAAACACAAAAAAATCACATAAAGAATTCCAGGAGAAGATGGGTCAATAAATAGGAAATGAAAAAAATCACTTAAAGAAATGCAGAGGAGAAATTGAGTCAACAGGCAAAAGTCATGAAAGAGGAAACACAAAAATCACTTAAAGAATTTCAAGAAAACACAACCAAACAAGTAATGGGACAGAGCAAAACCATCCAGGATCTAAAACAGAGGTAGAAACAACGAAGAAATCACAAAGGTAGACAACTTTGGAGATAAAAACCTTGGGAAGAAATCAGGGGTTGTAGATGCAAATAACAACAACAGAATACAAGAGATAGAAGTAAGATTCTCAGGTGCTGAAGACTCCACAGTCAACGAAAAGGCAAAAGGCAAAAGGCTTGTAACCCAAAACATCCAGGAAATCCAGAACACAATGAGAAGACCAAACCTAAGGATTATAGGGAGAGATGAGAGTGAAGATCTACAATTTAAAGGGCCAGAAAATATCTTCAACAAAATTATGGAAGAAAATTTCCCCAACCTAAAGAGAGAGATGCCCGTGAATATACAAGAAGCATACAGAACTCCAAACAGACTGGACCAGAACAGAAATACCTCCCATCACATAATAATCAAAACCCCAAACATATTAAACAAAGAAAGAATACTAAAGGCAGTAAGAGAAAAAGGCCAAGTAACATATAAAGGAAGACCTATCAGAATCACACCAGAATTCTCTCCAGAGAACATGAAAGCAAGAAGAACCTGGGCAGATCTCATGCAGACTCTAAGAGAACACAAATGTCAACCAAGACTACTATACCCAGCAAAACTCGTATATGCAGAAATCAAAATATTCCATGACAAGACCAAATTTACACAATATCTTTCCACTGACCCACTACAAAGGATAATAGGAGGAAAACTCCAATACAAGGAGGGGAAACTACACCCTGGAAAAAAGCAAGATAGTAACCTTCTTCCATCAAACTCAAAAGAAGATAACCACTCAAAAACAAAAATCACATCAAAAATGACAGGAAGAAATAATCACTATTCCTTAATATCTCTTAACATCAATGGACTCAATTCCCCAATAAAAAGACATAGACTAACAGACTGGATACGGAAGCAGGACCCTACATTTTGCTGCATACAGGAAACACACCTCAGGGTCAAAGACAAACACTACCTTAGAGTAAAAGGCTAGAAGACAATTTTACAAGCAAATGGTCTCAGGAAGCGAGCTGGAATAGCCATTCTAATATCAGATAAAATTAACTTTCAACCTATAGAAAAGAAACTAGGGAAGACCCTTGAGGACATTGGCTCAGGGGGAAAGTTCCTGAACAGAACACCAATAGCTTATGCTCTAAGATCAAGAATAGACAAATGGGACCTCATAAAATTACAAAGTTTCTGTAAGGCAAAAGACACTGTCAGAAGGATAAATCGGCAACCAACAAATTTGGAAAAGATCACCAACCCTACATCTGACAGAGGGCTAATATCCAATGTATACAAAGAACTCAAGAAGTTAGACCCCAGAAAACCAAATAACCCTACCAAAAATGGGGTACAGAGCTAAACAAAGACTTTTCACCTGAAGAATTTTGGATGGCTGAGAAACACCTTAAAAAATGTTCAACATCATTAGTCATTAGAGAAATGCAGATCAAAACAACCCTGAGATTTCACCTCCCACCAGTAAGAATGGCTAAGATTAAAAACTCAGGAAGCAGCAGGTGTTGGCAAGGATGTGGAGAAAGAGGAACACTGCTCCACTGCTGGTGGGACTGCAAGCTGGTACAACCACTCTGGAAATCAGTCTGGTAGTTCCTCAGAGGACCCAGCCATACCACTCCTGGGCATATACCCAGAAGATTCCCCAGCATGTAATAAGGATACATGCTCCACTGTGTTCATAGCAGCCTTATTTATAATAGCCAGAAGCTGGAAAGAACCCAAATGTCCCTCAATGGAGAAATGGATACAAAAAATGTGGTATATATACACAATGGAGTACTATTCAGCCATTAGAAACAATGAATTCATGAAATTCTTAGAGAAATGGACGGAGCTGGAGAACATCATACTAAGTGAGGTAACCTAGTCTCAAAAGAATACCCATGGTATGCAGTCACTGATAAGTGGATATTAGCCTAGAATCTTGGGACACCAAAGACACAATCCACATACCAATTGATGTCAGACAAGAAGGAAGGAGTAGACCCTGGTGCTGGAAAGGCTCAAAGCATCAGTGTAGGGGAATACCAGAACATGGAAGTAGGAAGGGTTGGTTGGGGGAACAGGGGGAGGGAAAAGGGCATGTGGGACATTTGGGGGGGCGGGGAACTAGGAAATGAAATGTAAATAAAGAATATATCCAACCAAAAAAAGGAAAGGAAAGGAAAGGAAAGGAAAGGAAAGGAAAGGAAAGGAAAGGAAAGGAAAGGAAAGGAAAGGAAAGGAAAGGAAAGGAAGGCAGGAGTGAAACAAAGACATCTAAGAGAACAAAGGAACACCTGTAGTGTCTCACTAGGAAAGCAGCAAAATGTTGGGTTGTCAGAAGCCACTAAGCTCTGACAAACATATTGTCTCTGACCTACTGGAAGAGTAGATTCAGGAGGCAGACTTTGAAGATTAAAACTATATGTTCTAAAGTTGTTTTAAATGTACAGTGGGGCACTGAAGAGATAGATCAGCAGTTTAAAGCACATTTACTGCACTGAGAGAAAGCCTCAGTTCTGTTTCCAGCACCTACACCCCATATCAGGAAGCTCACAACAGCTTATAACTGCAGCACTCACATGCACAAACCCACACA
Source organism: Apodemus agrarius (assembly GCA_964023405.1). NCBI lineage: Eukaryota > Metazoa > Chordata > Mammalia > Rodentia > Muridae > Apodemus > Apodemus agrarius. The sequence continues at coordinate 5,529,315 of OZ030012.1, read as the reverse complement.
CAGAGCCATACATATACACATACTTTAAAACGAAACAAAATGGTTTTTCAAAATGAGATTCAAAAACATTGCTTAAGTAATAAGGAATGAGCCTACTAATGGTCCTTTATAAATGTTAATCAAGCAATATGAGGCTCCCACTCTCACACCTACCAGACAGTTACCTGACTCCTCCGTGGCCAGGGCTTCAGCTCCTGCCTTTGGTTTCTTCAGTAAAAGACTATAATCTAGACAGTGAAATAAATCCTTTCCTTCCCAAGGTGATTTGATAGTGTTTACCACAGTAAAAGGAAAGCACGCTAGGAAAAAGTTATCTTCTTCCTGGTCCTCTGAGGCATCTTGCCAGCTTCACATAAAGGAAAGGGAAATAGAGCTTCCTGGTGCCTCTTTTACAAAGACATCAATCCTGCCTTTGGTAAGCGATTGGATATCACGGGGGCCTGACTTAGGAAACAATATGGGTTCCATGGAGTCTAACTTCTTGATTTCTTTCTATATTCTGGATATTATCCCTCTATCAGATGTAGGATTTGCAAAGATCTTTCCCAGTCTGTTGAGTGCTATTTTGTCATACTGACAGTGTCCTTTGCTTTACAAAAACTTTGCAATTTTATGAGATCCCGTTTGTTGAATCCTGATCTTAGAACATTAAGCCATTAGTGTTCTATTCAGGAACATTTCCTCTGTGTCCATGTGTTTGAGACTTTCCCTCATCTTCTCTCCTGTTACATTCAGTGTATCTGGTTTTATATGGAGGTCCTTGATCCACTTGGACTTGAGCTTTGTATGGGGAGATAAGAATGGATCAATTTGCATTCTTCTACATGTAGACCCCCAGTTGAACCAGCACCATTTGTTGAAAATGCTGCCTTTTTTCTACTGGATGGTTTTAGCTCCATTGTCAAAGATCAAGAAACCATAGGTGTGTGGGTTCATTTCTGGGTCTTCTATTCTATTGATCTACCTGCCGGTCACTGTACCAATACCATGCAGTTTTTATCACAATTGCTCTGTAGTACAGCTTGAGATCACAGATTGTGATTCCCCTAGAAGTTCTTCTATTGTTGAGAATAGTTTTGGATATCCTGGGTTTTTTGTTATTCTAAATGAATTTCAGAATTGCTTTTCCAACTCTATGAAGAATTGAGTTAGAATTTTGATGGGGATTACATTGAATCTGTAGATTGCTTTTGGCAAGATGGCCATTTTTACTATATTAATACTGCCAATCCACGAGAATGGGAGATCTTTCCATCTTCTGAGGTCTTCTTTGATTTCTTTCTTCAGAGACTTGAAGTTCTTGTCATACAGACCTTTTACTTGTTTGGTTAGAGTCACACCAAGATACTTTATATTGTTTGGGAGTATTGTGAAGGGTATCATTTCCCTAATTTCTTTCTCAGCTTGTTTATCCTTTGAGTATAGGAAGGCTACTGATTTACTTGAGTTAATTTTATATCCAGCCACTTTGCTGAAGTTGTTTATCAGCATTCTCTGGTGGACTTTTTTGGGTCACTTAAGTATACAATCATATCATCTGCAAATAGTGATATTTTGACCTTTTCCTTTCCAATTTGTATCCCTTTGACCTCCTTTTGTTGTCTAATTGCTCTGGCTAGGATTTTGAGTACTATACTGAATATGGAGACAGTGGGCAGCTTGTCTAGTCCCTGTTTTTAGTGGGATTACTTCAATTTCTCTCCATTAAGTTTGATGCTGGCTATTGGTTTGCTGTATAATGCTTTTCTATGATTCAGTATGAGCTTTGAATTTCTGATCTTTCCAAGACTTTTATCATGAAGGGGTGTTGAGTATTGTCAAATGCTTTTTCAGCATCTAGTGAAACATGTGGCTTTTTTGAATTTGTTTATTAGTGGATTATGTTGATGGATTTCCGTATATTGAAACATCCCTGCATCCCTCAGATGAAGCCTACTTGATCATAGTGAATGATTGTTGTGATGTGTTCTTTCTTGGATTTGGTTTGTGAGAATTTTATTGAGTACTTTTGCATAGATATTCATAAGGAAAATTGGTCTGAAGTTCTCTTTCTTTGTTCTGTCTTTGTGAGGTTTTGGTATCAGCATAATTGTGGCTTCATAGAACAAATTGGGTAGTGCTTCTTCTGTTTCTATTTTGTGGAGTAGTTTGAAGAGTACCTTAAACTCCAGAGAACCAAATAACCCTATTTAAAACTGTGGAGCAAGGCCAAACAGAGAATTTTCACCTGAGGAATATCAGATGGCTGAGAAACACCTAAAGAAATGCTCACCATCCTTAGTCATCAGGGAAATGCAAATCAAAACAACCCTGAGATTCTACCTCACACCAGTCAAAATGGCTAAGGTCAAAAATGCAGGTGACAGCAGATGCTGGAGAAGATATGGAGAAAGAGGAACACTCCTCCATTGTTGGTGGGATTGCAAGCTGCTACAACCACTCTGAAAATCAGTCTAGTGGTTCCTCAGAAAATTGGATATAGTATTACCTGAGGACCCAAGTATACTACTCCTGGGCATATACCCAAAATATCCTCCAACATAAAGCAAGGGGACATGCTCCACTATGTTCATAGCAGCCTTATTTATAATAGCCAGAAGCTGAAAAAACCCAGATGTCCTTCAACAGAGGAATGGATACAGAAAATGTAGTACATTTACACAATGGAATCCTATTCAGTTATTAAAAACAATGAATTCACAAAATTCTTAGGCAAATTGATGGAACTAGAAAATATCATCCTGAATGAGGTAACCCAATCACAAAAGAACACACATGGTATGCACTCGCTGATAAGTGGATATTAGCCCAAAAGCTCCAAATACCCCAGATACAATTCACAGACCACATGAAGCTCAAGAAGAAGGAAGATCAAAGTGTGGGTGCTTCAGTCCTTCTTAAAAAGGGGAACAAAATACTCACTGGAGCAAATATGGAGACAAAGTGCAGAGCAGAGACTGAAGGAAAGGCCATCCAGAGACTGTCCCACCTGGGGACAGATACAGTCACCAAACTCTGACACTATATAAGCTTGCTGAAAGGAGCCTGATATGGCTGTCTCCTGAGAGACCCTGCCAGAGCCTTACAAATACAGAGGCGGGTGCTCACAACCAACCATTGCACTGAGTGCAGGATCCCCAATGGAGGAGTTAGAGAAAGGACTGAAGGATCTGAAGGGGTTTGTAAGCCCATATGAAGAACAACAATATCAACCAACCAGACCACCCCAGAGTTCCCATGGACTAAGCCACCAACCAAGGAGCACACATGGAGGGACCCATCGCTCAAACTACTTATGTAGCAGAGGAATGTTTTGTCAGGCATCAGTGGGAGGAGAGGCCCTTGGTCCTATGAAGGTTCAACAGATGCCCCAGTGTAGGGAAATCGAGGTCAGGGAGATGGGAATGTGGTGGATGGGTGTTGGAACACCCTCGTAGAGCAAGAGGAGGGGCATGGTATATCGGGTTTCTGGGAGGAAGGAACTGGAGAAGGGGATAACACTTGAAATGTAAGTACATTTTAATAAATAAATAAATAAATAAATAAATAAATAAATAAATAAATATTTTTTAAAAAGAAGCAATACAGGGACTTAATTTGAAGATCAAGTGGACGCCACCACCTACATAAGGCCTCCTTTGTTTTCACATCTGACTCACACAGTTGTGATACAAATGCTGAAGAATGCTTTCCCATCCAGTGCTCCCTCTTGGCTTCAGAGCAGAGCTGGGTCCTGGAGGTGGGTTATTCTGTGCATGGACTGTAGTAAATGATCCATTTGGAGCTTGAGGCTGCAATTGTTTTACCTTACTACTCAACAAAATAAATTTCTTGACCTATGCCCTTTAAAAGAATGACTCCTGGTCTGTTTAATGTGTCCATTTATAAGATATACCTTTTTTTTTTTTGCCTGTGCTGAGAGTTTGACTTTCTGAAATCTAAAGCAGTGATTAGAAATAGTATAATTTATTGTCATATCAATTTACAGTCATATTCCATCAGAAGCCAAACAGTGGAAAATAAACTCTTGAACTTGTGAGTAAGACACATAAATCCCAAAGCTTATCCAACCAGTTCAGATCTATCCTGAGGCCCTGCACACAGGTAAGGCTTCTGAGCAAGCCAGGCTAGCACTGACCTCCCAGGAACTTACATGAGTGACTTCAGCCAGACTGCTATAAGAACCTCAGGTGCCCTGCGTGAGTCTGTGCAGATGGGATATCTTGTGAAACCCTCACATCTAAAGATGTCTAAAGGCCTTTAAGGAAAGTTAATCCAAGGTGACCTCCATGCCACGAAAGGATAAAGGGGAAGAAGATAAAGGGGACAGCTTCTATGACTGCTCTTCAAAACTGTGTCAAGATAAAGAGAAATTCCCTTATTTACTTTATTCTATTGATTTCAGGGTAGATTTATAAACCATACTGATCATTTTTATTATTGTGTATGAATGCATAGAAGTCTCTACATAGTAGGTTATGGACTCAGACTATGAATATTCTCCAACATTTTCCACTAGTCTTTTATGGTTTTCTATTATGTAACACAAGATAATAATAATAAAATAAAATCTGTACATTTCAATAATGTGTTTTCCTTTAAGAATATTTTCTATTCCAGGCTGGAGAGATGGCTCAGTGGTTAAGAACACAGACTGCTCTTCCAGAGGTCCTGAGTTCAATTCCCAACAGCCACATGTTGGCTCATAACCATCTGTAATGGGATCTGATACAGTCTTCTGGTGTGTCTGAAGACAGCAACAGTGTACTCACATACATATAATAAATAAATCTTTTTTTAAAAAAAGGAATATTTTCTATTCCTTTTAAGTTCAAAACTCATCCTGTGTCTCCACATTAGAAGTACATTCTGAGATTTCCCTCTAAATTTTAATAGATTCTGTCAGATTTAGCATCTAAATATGCATAAAAATCATTTTAATACAAGATTTTTTTCAAGATTCTTGCACCCAATTGCTTGCAATGACTTTTTAAAATCAAATCAAACACACACAGGAGAAGAAACCAAGAACACCTTCAGAAGTTATTCTGTTGCATTTGCCTCTAAATCCTTAGGCTAATATCACACTGTTTTGTTAAATACCTAATGTGTCAAATGCTCGTATACTAAAACTCATTTATAAAATTTTATTAGCTCTCCTTATTTGCTTCTTCTTCTTCAAATGAACTTCAGTTTTTATTAGATGTTCTGACTTGCTTATTCTTAAAGCAAACTTTAAAATCACAATCAACTTCCAAAAGCACTCTGAAATCTAATGCGGTTTCATGGACATTTCATTATAATGTAATTTTAAAAATTGTTCTTTTTATAATATTTAGTCTTTCAGGATTTTGATGTGCATCATACTTTGGGCACTTCTAATTTTTCTGTCCCATACTAATTTATGTTTTCCACTAGGACTTGCTAGCATATTACTAAGGGATATAATAGAGAAATCTGGTGAACAAGAGAAAATAGAGGCATATAAATGAATCCACATGTATTACACAATTGCATGTACCTACGCAATGGGAAAGATTGGCAAGCGTCTGAGCCATCTTTCTGTACTGCTTGGTAATCACGGCTGGTGTGTGGGAAACCTGCTGATGCTTTTATATCTATTTATAAACATAGTTGGGGTCCTTGCAGAAAATCAAATGACACACTCGGGGGGGGGGGTTAAATCCATGAGCGTCTACTCTCAGCCAAGCAAGCAGATCTAGAGAGCCAGCAAGGAAAGCAGAGACCAAGACTGACAGCAGCCCATGGTGCCCTGTTTACTCTTCTCATCACTGTGACAGAACTGTCTATTTGGGCTTATTTTAAAAAGGGATACTGTCATCTGGGAAGTAGTAGGAGCAGTGCACACCTTTAATCCCAGCACTCAGGAGACAATGGTAGGCACATCTCTGGGTTAAAGGCCAGCCTGGTCTACAGAGTGAGTTCTACAACAGTCAGGGCTACACAGAGAAACTCTGGCTTGAAGTCATGGCATCAGACTTGAGGCAGCCAATAACACCTCACCAGTGGTGATGCTGGTGCTCAGCTCTCTTTTGTTTCAGTCCAGGACGCCAACCTATGGAAAGGTACCATCAGCATTTAAGGTGGATAAGACGCCAACCTATGGAAAGGTACCATCAGCATTTAAGAAGGTTAGGACACCAACCTACGGAAAGGTACCATCAGCATTTAAGGTGGATAAGACACCAACCTATGGAAAGGTACCATCAGCATTTAAGGTGGATAGGACGCCAACCTATGGAAAGGTACCATCAGCATTTAAGGTGGATAGGACTCCAACCTATAGAAAGGTACCATCAGCATTTAAGGTGGATAGGACTCCAACCTATGGAAAGGTACCATCAGCATCTAAGGTGGATCTTCCCTTATTCCAGCCTCTCTGGAAACACCCCTCAGACCCGCCCACAGGTATACCCCACTCATGGTGACAATGAAGCTCTAGAATCACAGAAGTTCTTACCTCAACTAGCCTGAAAAGGGAGGGGAAGGAAAGTGTGCTTTACCCACAAAGCCCAAGATAAACTATTGCTGTGTGAGAGGACTCCCCGGACAGAGCCACAGCATGATAGAGATGTGGTAAACAGATGCCATCACTTCTCCCTGTCTCTAAAAATTGTCCTTCAGCTGGTACCTCTCATTTACAAAAAACCAAAAGAAATGGATCAGAGGAATCCAAATAATGCAAGGCCTTTCTAACTAATTTTTGACTACTTAACAGGTTCATATATTTCTATAATGAATATTAGTCATCTTTGCTGTCTTATTCCAACAAGTCACACCTCCTAAGTCTTCTCAAGAAGTGCTACTCTCCAATGACTGAGCATTCAAATATAAGTCTAAGGGGGGCATTCTTTTTCAAACCATCACACTCCACTCCCCCATACAGGCTTACAGGCATATCATAATGCAAAATTGCATTCAGTCTAGCTTCCAAAGTCCCCATAGTCTTTCACAGTCTCAACACTGTTTAAAAATTCACTCTGTTCTGAGATCCAAAGCAATCTCTTAACTGTAGCCCCCTATAAGATCAAAATAAAAAAAGATCACATTCTTTTAGCATACAATAGCACACGATATATATTACTATTCCAAAATGGAGAAAAGGGAACATAGGGAAAAAATACTGGGCCAAAGCAAGACTGAAAGCCAGTATGGCAAACTCCAAAGTCTGCACTCCATGTCTGATGTCAAAGCACTCTCCATATCTCCGACTCCTTTCAGCTTTACTGGCTGCAACACACTTCTCTCTCTTAAGCTTTTTCTACACTTAGTCAACAGCTTTCCTCAGCAAACATCCCACAAGCTGGCATCTCCAGAACGTGGCCTCATTTGGCTTTCCTTAGCTGCAGAGGAAGATTCCACAACCCTTTTTTGTATTCTTTACTCTAAATCCAGAATCATGAGGCCAAAGTTGCCAAGTTCTGCGGCTTGCTAGGTTGGAACTTGGCCCCCTCATTCAAATAAATTCTCACAAGCTTTCTGTTTTCCAAGGGTTTCTTACTGCCTAAGCTTTTCATTAATTTTTTTCTCAATACAGAAGCTTAGCTGGTTAGGATCTTACCCTGAGATCACCAGTCCTTTAATTTCATTTATCATCAGGCTTGTTTAAACTTTTTATCTCCTAAGCACTAGACTTAGCTCCGTTACACTTCCTGGTGCTCCTTTTGTCCTCAAATTATACACGTTTTTCCTTGCTCGTTTTGAACTTTTTCATTATAAATCTGCATAAGATTGTCCTTTAATAATCACAGGTTATAGCCAATACTAAGCTTTCTTAGGATCTCCTCTGCCAGTTCTGTTAATCCAAAACTCTTGGGCAGACTTTTTGGACAAAGTCAGAAAGCAACCACATTCTTTGCCAAAATATGAGAAGAACAATCTCTATGCCACTTACTACTAGTCTTCCCCTCTGACACCTCTTGTGTTGAGCTCGCATTTCCCTATAACTGTTCATCATGGAAGGAAGTCAGGACATTAACGCAAATAGGGCAGGAACCTGGAGGGGGAGCTGATGCAGAGGCCATGGAGAGATGCTGCTTACTGACTTGCTTCCTCTAGCTTGTTCAGCCTGCTTTCTTATAGAATCCAGGATATCACCACCCACAGTGGACTGGATCCTCCCCCACTGATCACTAATTAAGAAAATGTCTTGCAGCTGAATACCATGGAGACATTCCCTCAACTGATTTCCCTTCCTCTCTGATGACTCTAGTTTGTGTCACGTTGACACAAAACCAGCCAGTAGAACCAGTATTCTACTCTATAACGTGATATCATGACCATGGCAACTCTTATAAAAGAAAGCATTTAGCTGGGGCTTGCTTACTGTTTCAGAGGTTTGGTCCATTATCATCATGGCAGGGAACATGGTGACACACAGGCAGAATGATGCTGATTAAGTAGTTGAGAATCATATGTTCAGATCTACAGGCAGGAGAAAGAAATAGAGATACTGGGAATAACGAGCTTTTGAAACCTCGAAGCCCTTCCCCCAGTGACATAGTTCCTCCATACCTACCTCAGCAAATCACACCTCTTGATCATTTTCAAGTAGTGCCACTCCCTGATGACTAAGCATTCAAATTCTATGCTCATATAAGGGCCCACTCTTATTCAAACCACCACCTGCTCCATTCCCCCTCTCTCATCCCTCTCCTGCTGGACCCTTTTTCACAACAAATCCTCTTCTCACTCTGTAGACCAGGCTGGCCTCGAACTCAGAAATCCGCCTGCCTCTGCCTCCCGAGTGCTGGGATTACAGGCGTGCGCCACCACATCCGGCCTCCACTGAGTTTTATTAGAGTTTCTTGGCAGAGCATAAATGGACTGTTAACTACGGAAGCAGAAGCAAATTATCGATTGCTGCAACACCAAAGAAAATGACAACCCTCTCCCAAAGTCCACTAACTACCAATAGTCCTCCCCCCACAAAAGAGGGTGTCTTACTTAGGGTTAGCATTGCTGTGAAGAGACACCATGGCCAAGGCAACTCTTATAACATTTAATTGGGGCTGGCTTACAGATTCAGAGGTTCAGTCCATTATCATCAAGGTGGAAGCATGCTAGCATCCAGGCAGGCATGGTGCAGGAGCAGCTGTAAGTTCTACATCTTCATCGGAGGCTGCGAGGAAAATACTGACTTCCAGGTAGCTTGAAGGAGAGTTTTAAAGCCCACACACACAGTGGCCCCACCTAAAAGTGCCACTCCCTGGGCCAAACATTTATAAACCATCACTGAGGGGTTGAGGACCCATGAATCATCTGGCTAGATAATCTTTATGGAATACAGTGTGAGAGTTCAAAATATATACAATGATCAAATGGTTACAATTACATGGTTACAAAGCCAAGGCCTAAAGCATATATCACATCAGTTCTTTGTGCTGAGAACAGAAAGATACTTAGAAGTACATAATAAGTTATTGTTGACTATGTTGACTGTAGTCATCACTTAATCTGAAGAGGTCATCTTCCCAATAAAGGACAACATTGAAAAGGACAAAGATAGGATCCCAAGAGTCAAGAAGATATGGCAATGGACAATGCATAATCTTTCTAAGGAATAGAAACCCGTGTATTTATAAAAGAAACACATAAGTAGTGTCATCATCTTGTTTGCTCTCCATAATTAAGCACCCAGTGGATGTTACTGCTCTGAAATCCTACACAGTCAGTGGGTCTGCTTGCCTTGGGTGAGTCTTGCTTGGACTGGTTATGATTTTTTAACCTGTCAGTCTTACCAGTTGATATCACTGAGACTGAGTGGCTTTAACAATGACGACAATTTGTTTTCTCAAAGTTCTGGAATCCTCATACGTACTAGACAAGAGGTCTGTCATTGAGCGCCATCCTCAGCTGTGACATCTCAGCTGTGTGTGTATCTGTGTCTCATCGCTGTGCACACCCAGATCTACCTCTGTCCTCATTTGTCTCACCTTTTTGTGACTTCAGTGTTCAAACTTTCTCACAACCAGCCAACAAGGGCTCCATAAGCTAATTTCTGAATTACTTATGCAATTCTATGGTTTTCAAGACTTTTTTTTGTTCCTTCTAATTCAAGCGTATATGTCAAGATTTGTTTTACTTGCTTCATTCAAATAACTTAGAACTTGGGCTGAGGATGGAGCTCAATGACAGACCTCTTGTCTAGTGTGTATGAGGTTTCCAAACTCTGAGAAAACAGATTGTTGTCATTGTTAAAGCCACTCAGTCTCTGTACTTATTTCTGGAAGCCTACACAATTAACACTCACACTGTCTTTCCCCCTCCTGAGCTCCTGAGCATCGTCCTCAAACAAACAGGCATGCCAAAAGCACTTGACTTCTCCTAGAAACTAAATTTATTACCAGGCTAGAGTGATGCTTTCTTGATTAGAATATTAATAAATTCCAGTGTTGAGATGAAAATTGTATTTAAATTGTACCCACTTACGATCTGAGTGACAGTGTGGAGGAAATAAATCTTAGATTAAAAAAAATAGGATAACAATCACCTGACACAGGAAAATTCTTAATAATGAAATGAGATACGATAGATTTTTCAAGTACTATGTGGTACTTGAAAAATAATAAAAATTCAAAAAGTATTGACTACTATTGTCATCATCAATTTATATTACATTAATATAATTAATTTTATATTTTTATTACAATATAGAATGTAAATATAAATTTTATTTACATTTTATATAAATATAAAAAATAAATATAGTAAAAAGTGTAATGATGCGAATAGAGAAATATAAAGAAGTACATTTAAGTGACCCAGTAAGAGGTGATTTCTAATATATTACATGCGTTGTTACTTATCCTAATTATGCATGAACTAAAGAAATTGACATGCTACTGTCCTTCAAAGAAGAATGTCTTCCTTCACTATGTGCTAGCAAACTCCGTGAGAATAGTCCTACTCCAGAGCTCTCAAAAGGAGCTTCATTCCCAGGAGACAGGCCACAGGGTGAGAACAGTCAGACAGCCCAGAGGATTTACCCAGATCAAAAGATATTTGGTTTAGTTTCAGCAGAAAGTTGGTCCCAGGGGAGAGCTTCTAAAGGCTGGTTGTTCTGGATGACCTCTTGAAGGGAACTATGCTGAACTGGGGAAAAGCCGATCAAAGCACCTGGACCATACTGGTATCCCCTGTTAGAAAATGGCGGTCTAAGAACCGTAAGATGGGCTCAGTGGGTAAGGATGTCACCCAGCCTATTAGGACCTGAGTTTAATTCCCAGGACACATGTGGCAAGTTCTCTGACCTCCACAAATGTATCATGGCATGTATGTGTTTTCCTCTGTGTGCACATTTACACATATGCACACAAAAAATAATAAATCAATTAAATTTAAAACTTGAAAGAATCTGAAGAAATGGATTGGACGTTAAGAGCACATCCTTCCAGAATAACAGAGTTCAGTTCTCAGCGCCCTTATCAGGTGGCGCATACACACCTGCGACTGTAGATTCAGATGATCTGACCTCCTCTTCTGGCCTCTGCATGTACTGCATACATATGCACACACCAGTGCACACCAATGCATGCACAAATAATTTTTAATTAAAATTTCTTAAATGTCAAAGAAAATGGCACTCTCATCCTCAGAGCACATCCACCCTGGCAGCAAATGCAGGGGAAAATCAATGGACTGTGTATGCTAGGAAACATATTCAGCATAGAAATGATTATTTGGGCATTGTATTCTTATTTTGGAATACACAGACTATACTATAAGGCAACAGCAATGGTAGAGGGCTTGCCTAATACAGTCAAGTTTCTGGATCCCAGAACCACTAAAAAATCTCTCTGCAGCAGAAAAAGTCTACTACTGAAAACTATAACCAATCAAAATGCAGCTGTGGAGCCCAGTCCTAGTGGATACATCTATACATCGCTCCCATACCGGAGGCCCAGGGAGCATTACAGAAGAGAGGACACAAAGATGGTAAAAGTGTAAGATTCAGGGAATTTGCTGTGAGACTGTCACTCCTAGTTATGTCAGAAGCTACACCTGTAAAGTCTCAGTAACCATGACTACCTAAACATGAGCCGAACAGAAGAGCACGACTAGACATGCTCGAGTAGACAGGGAAAAGCCTACAAGTCCTCTACTGTACACAAAGAAGCGCAGGTGACAAAGAAATGCTGAGAGCTGGAGAAATAGCTTTCCTCAGGAAAAAGCACACTAATTGGTTGTCTAACACCAAATGGTCACTACTGAAAACATACATAGTAGTAAGATTATACAGACTTATCACATTATGTCTAAATATATGCATATTTAGATATATATAGATGTATACATGTTATATGTTATTACATCTATTTGTATTATATATTGTTATATATAGTGTATATTATATATATTATGTATGTAATATATAATATATTATTTATATTATATTATATAACTATATTATGACTATATTAGCTAATATAATATGCTTACAAAATATAATAACACTATGTTATAATATTGTTATTGCATGCATATGTTGCATATGTATTTCTATATTTATAATTATAATATAAAATATATATGTAATAACAATTAATGAAAAAAGGCCCATGATTTGGAAGGGAACAAAGAGGGCTATTTGGATGGAAGAAAGAGAAGGGAGAAATGATGTGATTATATTATAATCTCAAAAGCAATAGAAAAATAGACATCAAATTAGACCTCTCCAATTACAACAAAGAAAATACTATAGGCTATATCACATAATAATGAAATCGCAAACCTTACTTAAGGAAAGAAACATAAGGGAGAGAGAGCAGGGGACAAGAAAACACCAAACTTAAGGGCTCAGCCTGGGACTGCAATCCCAGGTTAGGAAGTGTCTTGCTCCCTGCTGTCCTGCTGTCTCTTTTCCTTAACCCTTTAAGGATGGACTAGAATGAGTCCCTATGGCAAAGCACTTTTTTAATATTTTTGAAGGAATGTTGAGAATTCACTTAGAATCACTTCAGTTGAAGTCTGCTCTCCTGTTCTGCCTGGTGCTGCACCTCACCTATAAACCGCAAAGGCAAGCGCTCTTATCCCTGGGAGTAAGCTGTCTTGTCTCCCTTCTGTTGCTGTGATAAGATATGCTGGCAACAACATTTAAAGGGGAAGGAGGTTTGTTTCACAGCTCAGAAGTCCATTCTGTGGCTAAGATGAAACACTCAGGGACAGCAGATGCTGGAGAGAATGTGTGGAAAGATGAGCACTCCTCTATTGATGATGGGATTGCAAGCTGGTAAAACCATTCTGGAAATCAGTTCGGCGATTCCTCAGAAAATTAGACATAGTACTACCAGCAGACCCAGCTATGCCACTCCTGGGCATATACCCAGAAGATGCTCCTACATGGAATAAGGACACATGCTCCACTATGTTCATAGCTGCCTTATTTATAATAGCCAGAAGCTGGAAAGGACCCAGATGTCCCTCAACAGAGGAATGGATACAGAAACTGTGGCATATATACACAATGGAATACTACTCAGCTATTAAAAACAATGAATTCATGAAATTCTTAGGCAAATGGATGGAACTAGAAAGTGTCATCCTGAGTGAGGCAACCCAATCAGAAAAGAACACACATGTTATGCACTCACTGATAAGTGGATGTTAGCCCAAAAGCTCAAAATAAACAAGTTAAAATTCACCCAGTACAGGAAGCTCAAGAAGAAGGAGTGCTGGAGTGGGGGTGCTTTGCTTCCTCTGAGAAAGAGAACAAAATACTCACAGGAGCAATAAAGGAGACAAAGTGTGGAGCAGAGACTGAAGGAAAGGCCACCCAGAGACTGCCCTACGTGGGGATTCGTCCTATAAACAGTCACCAAACCCTGACACTTTTATGGATGACAAGAATGCATACTAAAGGAGCATGTCATGGTTGTCTCTGGAGGGGCCTGCCAGAGTCATACACATACAGAGGCAGATGCTAGCAGCCAACCATTGGTCTGGGTGTGGGGTCCCCAATGGAGAAGCTGGAGGATGGTCCAGAGCAGCTGAAGGGGCTTACAGCCCCATGGGAAGAACAATGATTTTGGCCACCTAGATGCCCCAGGACTCCCAGGGACTAAACCATCAACCAAGGGGTACACATGGTTCCAGCCAAAAATGTGGCAGAGGAATGCCTTGTTGGGCATCAGTGGGAGGAGAGGTCCTTGGTCAGGTGAAGGCTCAATAGATGCCCCAACAAAGGGAAATAGAGGAGTGGGGAGGGGGGGGAAGATGGGAGTGGAGGGCCATATACGTGGAGGCAGGAAGTGGGAGGAGGGGTTGGGGGTCTTTGGGGACAGGGGAAATCGAGGAAGGTTCTACCATTGGTAATGTAAATGAAGATGATATTCAATAAAAATAACATAAAAAGTCCATTCTGGTGAGGGAATGGAATATCGCACCCAAAGAACATCGCACCCACAATTATTATGTCTTCCCACATCATGTAATCAAGACAGTCCTTCACAGACATTCTCAGAAGCTAAGCTGAGGTAATCCTTCACAAGAGCTCCAGATTCTGTCAAACTGACAACGCAGTTGTTGCCTTTACAGTCCCATCTACAGACAGTCTCCAGGCTATGGCGACTGTAAAGAATTGTAAGAAACCTGCTCAGTACTTAAACACCTTTTCCCACCCAGCATGACAAAATGCCCACTCCTGTGCACACACATAAACCAAACCAAATTAATATATCCCAAGTCTGCTATACCCCGTCCTCGAATGTCCCCTATGCTAACTGAAGCAATCCCCCTTTCATGACTGATGTGCACATGCGCTCTGCCCCAGATAAAGAGCTGCTGCTCTCTCTGCCTTGCTTCTTTTTCTTTTTTTAATGTTTTTATTGCATATTTTCTTTATTTACATTTCAAATGTTTTCCCCTTTCCCGGTTTCCCCCCTCCCGGAAACTCCCTATCCCATCCTCCCTCCCCCTGCTTCTATGAGGGTGTTCCTCCACCCACACACCCCCACCTCCCTGCCTGATTCCCCTATACTGGGGTATCTATCGAGCCTTCATAGGACCAAGGACCTCTCCTCCCATTGATGCCTGACAAGGCATATCCTCTGCTACATATGCAAGCTGGAGCCATGTGTACCCCTTGGTTCGTGGCTTAGTTCCTGGGAGCTCTGGGGGTCTGGTTGGTTGATATTGTTGGTATTCCCATAGGGTTTCAAACCCCTTCAGCTCCTTCAGTCCTTTCTCTAACTCCTTCACTGGGGACCTCATGCTCAGTGCAATGGTTGGCTGCCAGCATCTGCCTCTGTATTTGTCAGGCTCTGGAAAGGCCTCTCAGGAGACAGCCATATCAGGCTCCTTTCAGCAAGCATTTCATGGCATCCATGATAGTGCCTGGGTTTGGTGACTGTATATGGGATGAATCCCCAGGTGGGGCAGTCTCTGGATGGCCGTTCCTTCAGTCTCTGTTCCACACTTTATCTCCATATTTGCTCCAGTGAGCATTTTTTTCCCCTTCTCAGAGGAAACGAAGCACCCACACTTTGGTCTTCCTTCTTCTTGAGCTTCATGTGATCTGTGATCTGAATTTTTTCCTTTGAAACTTGGTAGATTAATGAGACTGATACTCAGATAAATCATTACAAATCACACTTATTGTTACAAGTTTTATAAAAATTTTAAATTAATTTACAGTTCACTGGCAAATTTACTTTTTGCTTGTATTCAGAGAACAGTCCTGTAGCTGCGGCATAAACTATCTTGAGAATTACATCAGCACGCACAGTGCCTGATGAAGACAGTGGTCATTTACCCTTTAACACTTACACAGGCCGAGGCTGGCTTCTGAGAAAGGGCTATATTACAGACAGCAGGTGGGTCACAGGCCGGATGATGATTCCATGCGTAAACCAGTTGTAACTCACCCCATCAGACTTGAGACAGTCACAATAGCAACCACAGACCATGATGAAAGAAAAGGATCTTTTTCTGGAGGAATAGAAGCCATGTATGGGAATGTTTGAGTTCCCACTCGGTAAACAGACTCTTGAGGCAGCTGTAAGCCGCAGACTGAGCGGGAAGGAGGGGGAGGTGGAAGGACCACTCACAGAGGGCTCTGTGACCTGAGGGCAGAGCTTGGTGAGCCTCGTGTCTGTGTTGGGAGCACTGACAGCAGCCACTGAGGCAGGCGGCCATCCCTTCCTGGAAAGCACAGTCCACGCTCAATGCCTCGGGTGGACAGCTGGAGCTGTACGTGTCACTTACAGAGTTTCCTCCAATCACTTTTTAAGTGTTTACTAAATTTGAAAATAAATTTACCAACTGCAGCCAATAGTGCTATTGCTTTCTGAGGCTGCCCTTCCCCAGAGCTCCCCGTGTCTCTACATGGGGAGTTGAGTTCAACCACCTGTGTCTACTTAAAGGGGAAGGTCAGATGTCACAGACTGACCTTCACATGTACAGCATCACACACACACACACACACACACACACACACACACACACAAACTCACACATGCACACTCACATATACAAATACACATACACAGTCACACATACAAACACACACTCACATGCATACACACAAATACATAGACTCACAAGTTTATATGTTCTCGCACACATACTCACACGTACACACCCATTTATACACACATACAAATATAAACACAAATATACTCACATGCACACAAACACACACATAAACACTTTCAGACAAACACATACAAACACACACATGCATACATACACACACACACACACACTAAATATTTTTAAAAGCACAGTTTAATGAAAATGCCCTCCAGTTTAAACTGGCCCTTCTCTGTAACAGCAATGGGGTGGCACTCACACCGCTGGCAGTGGCCGAGTGTTCCCGAGTTCGCTTCTGAGCTTCTGCAGGAATGATCCTCACTGGCCTCCCTCCGCCTCCGTCGCTGCCTCCTTCTGACTCTATCCAGAAGTTCCTCTCCCTCCTCCTGCACCTCCCATGCTGTTGTCTACATCCCAGATAAGTTAAAACAAAAAGGCAAACATCTCAAACACGGCAGAAGGGAAGCAGGAAGGATCTATTGAAAACATTTTGATAATGACTATCTTTTATTGATAATTTTATTTGTTTACATTTCTTTTTTATTAATCATCCCATTCACTTGCATCTCAAATGACATTTCAACTCCCGGTTATCCCTCCACAGCCCCCGCAGCCCATATCTGCCCTCACCCCTCCCTTTTGCCTCTGTGAGGGTGCTCCCTCACCCACCCCACCACTCCAGCATCCCCCTATGCTGGGACTTCAAACCTCCGCAGGACCAAGGGCCTCGCCTCCTATTGATGTCAGACAAGGCCATAGGCTGGAGCCATGGGTCCCTCTAGGCACACTCCTCGGTTGGGGGTCTAGTCCCTTGGGGCATTGTTCTTCCCGTGGGGTTGCAATCCCCTCCACCTCTCCAGCCCTTCTGCCAGCTCCCCCACAGGGGTCCCTGAACTCAGTCTGATGGTTGGCTCCAAGCACCCACATCTGCACTGGTCAGGTGCTGGCAGAACCCCCCAGGGAACAGCCACACCAGGTTCCAGCCAGCCAGCACCTCTTGACAAAGGCAACAGTGCTGGGTTTGGGGTCTGCAGACAGGATGGATCCCCATGTGGTACACTCTCCTCTCTGGATGGCCTTTCCTTCAGTCTCTGTTCCATTTTTTATCCCTGTCTTTCCTTTGGACAGGAACATTTCTAGGTTAAAAGCTTTGAGATGGGTGGGTGTCCCCATTCCTCTGCCCAGGGGCCATGCCTAGCTACTGGAGCTGGTCTCTACAGGTTCTATCTCTCCTCAGCTATGCAATTCTG
Source organism: Apodemus agrarius (assembly GCA_964023405.1). Lineage (NCBI taxonomy): Eukaryota > Metazoa > Chordata > Mammalia > Rodentia > Muridae > Apodemus > Apodemus agrarius. The sequence continues at coordinate 5,511,514 of OZ030012.1, read as the reverse complement.
CTCAAGTCATCCAGGTTGGGTCCTGGGAGCCTCTCGCTTCCCTGGCATCTGGGCCCCTCCAGTGGCTCTCCCCAGTTCCTCATCCCCCACTGCTACATATTGTTATTCTATTTCATGGCCCTCTGTGCTGCTCCCCAGTCCCCTCCAGGGGAGGAAACAGGGGCCGGCAGTATCAGGTACTTGAGGGGACTATTTTTTTTTTAATGGCCAACATACAAGCCATTTCCTACTTTTATCTTCCAAATTTTCTTTGCTGAAAATAAAATAACTACAATGAAAAACAACCCGTTTAAGAAAGAAAAAGGAATTTTCCCAAGTTCTGCTCCCTTGGGCTTTCTGACATGCCCTTGGTTAAACATACTTCTCTGTCCTAAGCTCAAAAAGCTGGACCATCAAAAGCCACGTTGACAGAGGTAATCTTCCACTCTCCAAAAAGTGTGCTGAAGAATTGAATTCTAAAAAGCAAATAAAAGATATGCATACATTAAGGAAAGTTTATGTTTTTCAAAAACTAAAATTTGTTAAGCAAACTCTGCATGCAATGCCTCTCAGATCTGCACTTTCACTTTAAGTCTAAGATACCAAGCATGGTCTACTGAAAATTTTAAATGCATTTTTCTAGTTTAAGAGCTGCATATAAAATGTCTAATCTAAGAAAGGAAACTATTAAAGGTGAAGGATCTAGGGGCATTGAGTGAGGCACCCCCCCTCCTACCAGCATCTCCACTGAGGTCCTAGGGGCCCCGGCAGCCTTTCCATCTTAATGTCCCTTAGAGAACCCAAAATAAATCTGTTTCCCTTTACCAAGAAAAAAATCATAGTTTAACTAAATGCTATTAAATCTCAAGGACTATGGACTAACTCTTAGACTTCAAATGTAAACAGTAAGCTGTTAATTCTTCTGAAGGTGCCCTTCCCAACCAACTGTAGGTCAGACATCCATCAATTCCTGCATCTCAGCTACCCTCCTGAGGTTCGTTCTTGCTAACCCACCTTTGAATAGTGTTCCAGTTTCATTTTTTGTTGCTGTATAAAATACACTGACAAAAAGCAACCTGAGGGGGATAGGTGTATTTTAGCTCATGGTTCCAGGCTAGAGGACACGCCTTTAGAGAATTCACAGCAGCAGGAGCTACGCTCATCACATCCACAGTGGAGAGCAGAGAAAGAACACATCCACGCATGCTCCTCGCCTGCTTGATTGCTCTGCTCTGCAGCTCAGGAGCCCCAGGCCTGGGGAATGGCACCACCCACAGAGGACTGGGTCTTCCCATACCAATGAAGACAATCCTTCATTGAGACTCTCTTCCAGGGTAATACTAGGTTGTGTCAAATAGACAACTAAAACTATAGCGTGAACTATTTAAAAAGCACCCATGCTACCTGCCGCTGGCAAGGGGCCAGAAGACTGGCCAGCCTGTTCTCAGTCCAGCAGACACTCTGTCTCAGAGCTCCAACATCTCTCCATCCAACTTTCTAAGTTCCCATGGGGGGCCACTGCCACGCCAGCCCCACGCTTCCAAATTCCCGTGCCTGGCTGGGGTGCCCTGCCACTGTACCTTTTCTCTGGAACTCAGTTGAGTCGCCCGTGAAGGAAAACACCACACAATCTTAGTTTAGAATCCAAAGGCAACACAGTCACTGGCGCAGCAACTAGCATCCTAATGTTGTAAGCTATTAAGTTACAAGTGCTCCTGTCATGGATCGTGAAGAATCTGCCACCTGGATGGGGGTGGGGGGTGTTACGGGGGCTCCACTACCTACATTTTTTTTTGTCTCCATCATCTCTCCACTTCCCGGGACCCTGTCTCCGACCCAGAAATCCCGCCTACTCCCCCAGTGATTGGTTCCTTGAAATATTTATTCATTAGGTGAAGGTTCACACTAAGTGCTCCTTGTCCCAGGCAGCCCCTCTTGGGGAAGCAGAATTAGCATCAAAATACAAACAGCACCAGGGCTATCCACAACAAAAGCTAGAAAATCAATTTTTAGTAATTTTTTCTAAAATAGAAATATAACACACACACACACACACACATATATATATATATATATATTTTTTTTTAAAGTATTAAAATGATCAAAAATAGGCAAAACACTTAGCACCTAACATACACCTGAAAGACAGAGTTTTCCTTCTACAACATTGTGTGTATTATATCTTTCTTAATTTCTAAAATGGCTACTGCATTATGAAAACTATTTTAGCTAAACTATCTAAATTGCTAGTAAAAGAACAGCACATTTCACAATATGTTGTATTCATCACTTTTGCTTCCTTGAGACATGATAGAAACACTTAAAACTCCAGGTCAGGCAGCTGGCTCATGGTGTGAGAGACCTGTAGTCTATCATGGTAGAAAAGCACAGCAGCAGCAGGAGCAGCAGGAGCAAAGGAGCAGCAGCAGGAAAAGCAGCAGCAGGAGAAGCAGCAGCAGCAGCAGCAGAAGCAGCAGCAGGAGCAGCAGCAGGAAGAGCAGCAGGAGCAGCAGGAGGAGGAGGAGCAGCAGGAGCAAAGGAGCAGCAGCAGGAGAAGCAGCAGCAGGAGAAGCAGCAGGAGCAGGAGAAGCAGCAGCAGCAGGAGCAGAAGCAGAAGAAGGAGCAGCAGCAGGAAAAGGAGAAGCAGCAGCAGCAGCAGCAGGAGAAGGAACAGCAGCAGGAGCAGCAGCAGGAGCAGGAGGAGGAGCAGCAGGAGGAGGAGGAGCAGCAGGAGCAGCAGCAGGAGGAGAAGCAGCAGAAGCAGCAGGAGCAGCAGGAGCAGCAGCAGGAGAAGGAGCAGCAGCAGGAAAAGGAGGAACAGCAGGAGCAGCAGCAGGAAAAGGAGCAGCAGCAGGAGCAGCAGCAGGAGGAGGAGAAGCAGCAGAAGCAGCAGGAGCAGCAGCAGCAGGAGGAGAAGGAACAGCAGCAGGAGCAGCAGGAGCAGCAGGAGCAGCAGGAGGAGGAGCAGCAGAAGCAGCAGGAGCAGCAGCAGCAGGAGCAAGAGCAGCAGCAGGAGCAGGAGGAGGAGCAGCAGGAGCAGCAGCAGCAGCAGGAGGAGAAGCAGCAGGAGCAGCAGGAGCAGCAGGAGCAGGAGCAGGAGGAGCAGGAGCAGCAGCAGGAGGAGGAGCAGCAGGAGGAGGAGGAGGAGCAGGAGCAGCAGCAGCAGGAGCAGCAGCACAGTCTTCAGCAGTGGGAACTTCTACTAGTGGCTATTCACCTAATAACAAAGGAGAAGCAAACACAACAGGCCAGAACCATGGGCAAGTACCACCACCTACAAATTCTTGCTGTTAGTGACTACCAGCCAGGCCACATGTCCTAAAATCTCCATAGCCTTAAAAAAGTACAAGCATCTAGGGATAAAATGTGTAAAAAATAAATAAATAAATAAATAAATTAATTAAAAAAAAAAAAAAACCATGAGCTAGCAAGGATAAACTAAGAGATAGATGATAGATAAGTAGATGATAGGTAGATAGATATCATGATCATATATTTAACCGATAGTCTGATGAAGAAGAACACATCAGCAGACAGTTGAGTTGGAACCAAGGAATGATGGCACTATGCTATGAGGTATGGAAGAACATTTTACTAGGATGCAAGAAATGTGTTGGAGAAACTGGATCCCCATATAACTGCTAGCTGTGAAGACAGCGGACGTGGAGGAACCCACTCAGCTGAGGGCAATGCCATCATCACAGAGAACTGTCACTCTAAGTATATAAACAAATAGGCTAAGAGGTAAATGCCGCCAGATATATTTTTTTACTCTTAAACTGACAGTTTTATTTTAACAACCACCATCAACTATTTCAACTCCATATGCTTAATTTGACACTTATAATTCATGTACTTTTAATATTTAATTTATAAATTTATTTTTCTTTCGTAGTAGTAAGAGAACTGGAGCATGAGGAATTATAGGCAGTTTTGTATCTGTACTTATTTACAAGATAGTACAATATTTAGCTCGGCATGGAAAACCATTGAAAAGTACTTCTCTGCAGAAGTCACTGGAGGATTGCTTGCAAACGAATGCTAGAGTGGAGCTCGGGATCGACAGTGTGCGCGGCTTTTATGACCTGAGTTGGGTATCTAGCACCCACGTCAGACAGATAGCAACCTGCTGTAACCCCAGCTTTAGCAGAACTGACCTGTCTGGCCTCTAAGGATACCTATACCCATGTTTACAAACACATACATGTAATTTAAAGTAAAGATTTAAGTAAAATCTTTATGTTAGGAGCACACTGGAGAATAGGGGGAAGTCACGGATGTACACGTGGGAACAAATGAAAGCACCTGTGCTGCACACTTGTTTACCAGGTTTATGGCTCACTACGGCTCTCTCCAGTTTCCTTCTGTCCCTCGAGGCCGTCCCCACTTGCAGCTCCTAGAAAAGCTAAAAACCTTTTTCTGCTTCAAAAGTTACTAGTTGTCCATCTATTCTCTGCTCTCTTACATTTATTACATGAAACCATTTTAGGTTTTTTTTTTTTTCAAAGATTTATTGTTATATCTAAGTACACTGTAGCTGTCTTCAGACACACCAGAAGAGGGCGTCAGATCTCATTATGGATGGTTGTGAGCCACCATGTGGTTGCTGGGGTTTGAACTCAGGACCTGCAGAAGAGCAGTCAGTACTCTTAACCACTGAGCCATCTCTCCAGCCCTGGGGATGTTTTTGTTTTTGTTTTTGTTTTTTTACTTTTTTTGTTTTTTGTTTTTGTTTTTGTTTTTTAGCATTTTTATTGGATTTTTATGTACAGTTCAAATGTTATCCTCTTTCCTCATTTTCCCCCCCAAACCCCCATCCCACACCCCCTTCCCCTGCTCACTAACCCACCCACTCTGTCTTCCCTGTCCTGGCATTCCCCTACACTGGTGCATGGAGCCTTCACAGGACCAAGGGCCTCTCCTCTCACTGATGTCCAACAAGGCCATGCTCTGCTAATATGCAGCTGGAGCCCTGGGCCCCTCCATGTGTGCTCTGTGGGACAGTTTCACCCCTGGGAGCTCTGGGGGTAATGGTTGGCTCATCTTGTTGTTCCTCCTGTGAAGCTGCAAACCCCTTCAGCTCCTTTTGTCCTTTCTCTAGCTCCTCCATTGGGGACCCTGTGCTCAGTCCAGTGGTTAGCTGAGAGCATCCCCTCTCTGTATTTGTCAGGCACTGGCAGAGCCTCTCAGGAAACAGCTGTATCAGACTCCTGTCAGCAAGCACTTGTTGGCATCCACAATAGTATCTGGGTTTGGTAACTGTATATGGGATAGATCCCCAGGTGGACCTGTCTCTGGATTCTTTATAGAGTTAGAAAGAGCAATTTGCAAATTCATCTGGAATAACAAAAAATGCAGGATAGTGAAAACTATTGTCAATAATAAAAGAACTTCTGCGGGAATCACCATCCCTGACCTCAACATGTACTACAGAGCAATTGTGATAAAAAGAATAAAAGAACTAAAGAAAAGAAAACTGCATGGTATTGGTACAGTGACAGGTAGGTAGATCAATGGAATAGAGTTGAAGACCCAGAAATGAGCACACACACCTATAGTCACTTGATCTTTGACAAAGGAACTACAACCATCTAGTGGAAAAAGAATAGCCTTTTCAACAAATCACCATTTGTTCAACTGGCAGTTAGCATGTGGAAGAATGCAAATCCATCTATTCTTATCTCCTTGTACTAAGCTCAAGTCCAAGTGCATCAAGGACCTCCATATAAAACCAGACACACTGAAACTAATAAAAAAGAAACTGGGGAAGATCCTTGAACACATGGGCACAGGGGAAATTTTCCTGAACAGAACACCAATAGCCTATGCTCTAAGATCAAGAATTGACAAATGGGACCTCATAAAATTGCAAAGTTTCTGTAAGGCAGAGGTCACTGTCAATAGGACAAAACAGCAATCAAGAGATTGGGAAAAGATCTTTACCAATCTGTCAGATGTAGTTCTGACAAAGGGCTAATATCCAATATATACAAAGAACTCAAAAAGTTAGACCCCAGAGAGCTAAATAACCCTATTTAAAAATGAGGTACAGAGCTAAACAAAGAATTTTCACCTGAGGAATATCGAATGGCTGTGAAGCACCTAAAGAAAGCTCAACATCCTTAATCATCAGGGAAATATACATGGAAACAACCCTAAGATTTCACCTCACACCATTCAGAATGGCTGAGATCAAAAACACATAAATAGAAAAAAAAATACAGGTGATAGCAGATATGGAGAAAGAGGAACACTCCTCAATTGCTGGTGGAATTGCAAGTTGGCACAACCACTTGGAAAGCAGTTTGGTGGTTCCTCAGAAAATTGGACATAGTACTACCTGAGGACCCAGCTATAACACTCCTGTGCATATACCCAGAAGATGCTCCAACATGTAATAAGGACACATCCTCCACTATGTTCATAGCTGCCTTATTTATGATAGCCAGAAGCTAGAAAGGACCCAGATGTCCCTCAACAGAGGAATGGATACAGAAAATATGGTCCATTTACACAATGGAATATTACTAAGGTATTAAAGACAATGAATTCATGGAATTCTTAGGCAAAGGATGGAACTAGAAAATTTCATCCTGAGTGAGGTTAACCCAACCACAAAAGGACACACATGTTATGCACTCACTGATAAGTGGATATTAGCCCAGAAACTTAGAATACCCAAGATATAATTCATAGACCACATGAAGCTCAAAAAGAAGGAAGACCAAAGTGTGAAGACGTCAGTCCTTCTTAGAACAGGAAACAAAATACTCTCAATCATTTTTAAAGCTGAAAAGCCACTTGATTACAGGATCTGCCTTGCAAAGTCAACTGTCCAAAGACGGGGATGCTCAGTCAATCAATTGAACAGGAAAGGGATATCTGAAGGGTTTTGACCGAGTAAAAACTAGGGGAAAGACCAAAAGAGCAGAGAGAAAGGTAAGAGAAGGCTGAGGACCCTGCTGGGAGACAGGTGGGCGAGCTTCAGTGGCGGACATGATGCACACAATGAGAGAATCAAAGGAATGTGCAACATTGAGTAAAAGCACGGGTTTCAATACAGAGTGAAAATCCCAGACTCACAAACATGAGTGCATCGTTGTACCAGTTCCTTAACCTGCTGAGTCTAATTTCTTTTTACATCTTGTCTTCCATATATAGCACCTTCTACTTATGTTTTCAGAACATTTAACATGGGTTTGTAACTTATTTATATAACACTTCTTCCAAATCCTACAGGGCTGGCCCCAGCAGAAGCACAAGTTAGAAAGAAGAAAGGGTGGGGCAGGTAGAGAGAGGGGCGAGAGATGGAGCAGAGCTTGCCTTGAGCACGGCCACATCTTCTGGTAGCTTCTCGGTGACCAAGTCCACTGGGATCACTTATACCAACATTTATAATGGGTTATTTATTTGAACATCCCTTCTCACTGATGTTTTAGCTGACTGTGACTGCCTGGAATTTTGCAAGCTAAAATCCTAGACTTCAAATTGTGCTTTCCATGCATGTGGTTCCTCCTGTGGGGTTTTGTCTTTCACACACGGCAGCTTTTGCTTTTCCAACTATCTAAGGATAGCGAGCAATGAGGTCTAAAAGCCAAGAGGTTTAGGGAGGGTCCAAGGCGCTCGTGACAGGCATTAGCTCTTCTATGCAATAACACAGTGAGAAAAAAACTTCAGCAATAAAAGGTGTATGCCTACTCCCATAAAAAAAGATTATGTTCATAAAATTCTGTACAAACTTGGTATTATTTTTTACTATAGAGTAAGAAAGCAGTTGCCAAACCAGACTATCATGGAAAGGTCATTTCAAATCCAGGTCACGTGGTGTAACCTCCGTGCTGAGAGAATAGCAGAATAAGGAAAGAGAAACTCACCGTAGGGAAAGGACAGTCTCACTGAAGAGCTGGTGGCCTGGAGGATGACTGCCCCACCAAGTCCCACAGAGTGTCTGACTCCGCTCTCAGAGCAAAACTTGCCTCCAAGACCAGGCCGCTGCCAGAAGTCGGAAGCCAGTGTGTGGAGTGCGTGGATACTTCTAAACTCTTCAGTGTGCTTCTCCAGATGGTAGGGAGTAGAAATACACAGGAGCAAGGAAAACGAATTGACGTCCTATGGCCTTTGCCTCTGTGAAGCCCCTCTGTGGAGCTAACTGTTCTTGGTTCACACTAGGTCCTGCTTCTATGGTTTTCCCCAGAGCCCACACTGCCAACCTGCCGGTGCTGCACTGCGGCACACAGAGACTGAGAGTGAAGCACCACTGCCAACCTGCAAGTATCCTGACTAAGGCCATTAGTGCTGAGTCCAGTACAGGCTCTGGGTGGAGCCCTCAGTGTGAGAGAACCGAGTGCACACACAGTACACACAGACTATGACAAAACAGCACAGACAAAATGGGTGAGCCTCTGCGGATAGTTTGACAATGGTAATTGGAAAACAAGGAAAATTTTCCACCATGAGCCTCAACTACTGCTGGTAACCTAGGGACTTGAAGATAAGGATTTCACTGACCAGTGAGGTAGATGAATTGGCAAGGGGGAAAAAAGCACTTTTTGCAAAGCCTGGAAACCTGGGTTCAATCCCAAAGACCTACAGGTAGAAATAGAAAATAGGCACCAAGAAATTGCCCTTTGATCCCCACAGGTGCACTGTGGCAAACATGTGCATACACACCTAATTTTAAAAAATCTTCTCCATGTGCTGGTGGTGCACACCTTTAATCCCAGCACTTGGGAGGCAGAGGCAGGCAGATTTCTGAGTTCAAGGCCAGCCTGGTTTACAGAGTGAGTTCCAGGACAGCCAGGGCTCCACAGAGAAACTCTGTCTCAGAAAACAAAAAACAAAAAAATCTTAAAGGATTTAAAGAATATGGTAAGGATAATAGCAACCTTGAGACAAAGACTATTGTCTAAATATCTTAGTAATGCTTGCTTCTAGTCTACTGTGGATTCCTATAAGCTGAACTTAAAATATGCAAAAATCTTAGATTCCTAACTAGATTTCTGTTGCTTAAATTCATCCCACTCTAGTTATATGTTGGTCTCCTTTGAAATCTCTGGCAAATTCCTAAAATATCATCCTTCACTGGCCATATTGTTTATCACACCTGATACCTGTAACTGGAAATACACTTTATATGACACAAGTTAGGCAATCAGCAACCCATTATTTTTAAGGTCTTATTTGTCTGTTTTACAGAAAAATTGCCATCATTATCTATTCAGGAGGTTTGGATGCATCTAGGTACTTGGGGCTGTGTACTAGAAGTACTTTTTATTAAGCATAAAAACAAAACAAGCTGGCACTGGTCTCTTAATACTGTGGTTTCTGTTCACGTTTTTGTGAGACTCACCCGGGTGCTCAGTGACACTGGCTCTACATCCTTTGCTACATTATCCACGTATCCTATCTCTTTGTTGTTTCCTCTATACATACAGGATCCTCAAGAACATCAATGAACCATAAACACAAGCAGATGCTCACACACACACACACACACACACACACACACACACACACACACATCTTGATGGTTTCCTCAAATCTGCCCATGTCGATCAATAGCTGTGTTAGTTTCACAGCAAGGTTCAGTGTCTTGTCTGAATGCATCAGCTTTTGCAACCCTCTTTGACTACATTCTTCTCTCCACACTAGTTGGGATTTCTGTCCAAAGATCATGAGTTCTACCCTTCTTTCTAAAAACCAGAAACAGTTTTGATATTGTCTTACTTATTCTTCTTTTGTTGTGATAAAATACTCTGACCAAGGCCATTTAAAAATAATTTATTTGACTTATGATTCTAGAGGCATAAGAGTATAATCAGTGTGTCTGGTTTTATGTGGTCCTTGATCCACTTGGACTTGAGCTTAGTACAAGGAGATAAGAATGGATCGATTCACATTCTTCTGCATGTTGACCTCCAGTTGGACCAGCACCATTTGTTGAAAAGGCTGTCCTTTTTCCACTGGATGGTTTTAGCTCCTTTGTCAAAGATCAAGTGACAATAGGTGTATGGGTTCATTTCTGGGTCTTTAATCCTATTCCATTGATCTACCTGCCTGTCACTGTACCAATACCATGCAGTTTTTAACACTATTGCTCTGTAGTAGTGCTTGAGGTCCAGAATACTGATTCCCCCAGAAGTTATTTTACTGTTGAGAATAGTTTTAACTATGCTGGGTTTTTGTTATTCCAGATGAATTTGAGAATTGCTCTTGCTAACACTTTGAAGAATTGAGTTGGGATTTTGATGGGGATTGCATTGAATTTGTATATTGCTTTCAGCTATATGGCCATTTTTACTATATTAATCCTGCCAATCCAAAAGCATGGAAGATTTTTCCATCTTCTGAGGTCTTCTCCGATTTCTTTCTTCAAAGACTTGAAGTTCCTGTCATACAGATCTTTCATTTGTTTGGTTAGAGTCACACCAAGATATTTTATATTGTTTGTGACTATTGAGAAGGGTGTCATTTCCCTAATTCTCAGCATGTTTATCCTTTGAGTATGGGAAGGCTACTGACTTGCTTGAGTTAATTTTATATCCAGCCACTACACTGAAACTAGTAGAAACGAAACTGGGGAAGAGCCTTGAGGACATGGGCACAGGGGAAAAGTTCCTGAACAGAACACCAATAGCTTATACTCTAAGATCAAGAATTGGCAGATGGGACCTCATAAAATTACAAAGTTTCTGTAAGGCAAAGGACACTGTCAAAAGGACAAAATGGCAAACAACAAATTGGGAAGAAATCTTTACCAACCCTACATCCAACAGAGGGCTAGTATCCAAGATATACAAAGAACTCAAGAAGGTAGACTCCAGAGAAACAAATAACCTTATTAAAAAATGGGGTACAGAGCTAAACAAAGAATTTTCACCTGAGGAATATCAAATGGCTGAGAAACACCTAAAGAAATGTTCATCATCCTTAGTCATAAGGGAAATGCAAATCAAAACAACCCTGAGATTTCACCTCACACCAGTCAGAATGGCTAAGATCAAAAGAAAGAACAGGTGTTTTCTCTCAGGAGAAAACAGGTGCTGGGGAGGATGTGGAGAAAGAAGAACACTCCTCCACTGCTGGTGGGATTGCAAGCTGGTACAACCACTTGCAAATTTTGATTTGGTATAAATCAGTCTGGTGGTTCCTCAGAAAATTGGGCATAATACTACCAGAGAACTCTGCTACTTCCATTCCTGGGCATATACCCAGAGGATTCCCCAGCATGTAATAGGAATACATGCTCCACTATGTTCATAGCAGCCTTATTTATAATAGCCAGAAGCTGTAAAGAACTCAGATGTCCCTCAATGGAGGAATGGATACAGGAAATGTGGTATATTTACACTATGCAATACTACTCAGCTATTAAAAACAATGAATTCATGAAATTCTTAGACAAATGTTTGGAACTGGAGAATGTCATCCTGAGTGAGGTAACCCAATCACAAAAGAACACACATGGTATACACTCACTGATAAGCAGATGTTAGCCCAGAAGTTTGGAATACCCAAGACACAATTCACATATCAAAGGATGCCCAAAAAGAAGGAAGGAGAGGCCTCTGGTCCTAGAAAGGCTCAGTGCAGCAGTGTAGGGGAATACCAGGACAGGGAAGTGGAAAGGGGTTGATTGGGGAACAGGGGGAGGGAAGAGGGCTTATGGGACTTTTGGGAAGGAGGGATACTAGAAAGGGGAAATCATTTGAAATGTAAATAAATATATCAAATAAAAAATAATAGTTTATTTACAAAAAAATAACAGTATAATCATAACCCACAGACTTATGGTCACTTGATCTTTGATAAAGGAGCTACAACCATCCAGTGGAAAAAAGATAGCCTTCTCAACAAATGGTGCTGGTTCAACTGGAGGTCAACATGCAGAAGAATGCAAATTGCCCCACTCTTATCTCCTTGTACTAAGATCAACTCCAAGTGGATCAAGGACCTCCACATAAAACCAGACACACTGAAACTAATAGAAAAGAAACTGGGGAAAACCCTGGAGGACATGGGCACAGGGGGAAAGTTTCTGAACAGAACACCAATAGCTTATGCTCTAAGATCAAGAATTGACAAATGGAACCTCATAAAATTACAAAGTTTCTGTAAGGCAAAGGACATTGTCACAAGGACAAAACAGCCATCAACAAATTGGGAAAAGATCTTCACCAACCCTACATCTGACAGGGGGCTAATATCCAATATATACAAAGAACTCAAGAAGTTAGACCCCAAAGAAACAGATAACCTTATCAAAAAATGGGGTACAGAGCTAAACAAAGAATTTTCACCAGAAGAAATTCGGATGGCCGAGAAACACCTTAATGATGTTCAACATTATTAGTCATCAGGGAAATGCAAATCAAACAACCCTAAGATTCCACCTCACACCAGTCAGAATGGCTAGGATTAAAAACTCAAGAGACAACAGGTGCTGGCAAGGATGTAGAGAAAGAGGAACACTCCTCCACTGTTGGTGGGATTGCAAGATGGTACAACCACTCTGGAAATCAGTCTGGCAGTTCCTCAGAAAATTGGGCATGACACTTCCAGAGGACCCTGTCATACCTCTCCTGGGCATATACCCAGAGGATTCCCCTGCATACAATAAAGACACATGCTCCACTATGTTCATAGCAGCCTTATTTATAATAGCCAGAAGTTGGAAGGAGCCCAGATGCCCCTCAAAGGAAGAATGGATACAGAAAATGTGGTATATTTATATAATGGAATACTACTCAGCAATTAAAAATAATGAATTTTCATGCAATTTGTAGGCAAATGGTTGGATCTGGAAAATATCATCCTATGTGAGTTAACCCAATCACAAAAGAATACACATGAAATGCAATCACTGATAAGTGGATATTAATGAGCCCAGAAGCTCTGAATACTCAAGTCACAATTAACAAGTCAAAAGATTCCCAAGAAGGAAGGAGAGGACCCTGGGCCTGAAAGGACTGGATTCAGTTTTGTAGGAGAGTACCAGAGTAGAGCAGAGAAATGGTGGGGTGGTGATGTGGGAATAGGCGGGAGGAGGGGCGCGTGGTGGGGGGCTGGAAGAGGACATATGGGACATATGTTGAGGGGGGAAGAGGGAAAGGGGAAAGCCTTCGGAATGTAAACAAAGAATATAGAAAAAAATTGTTTAAAAAAAAGAGTATAATCATAGTAGGAAGGCACAGCAGCAGGAAGAGGAAGCTGACCGCTTACATCTTCAAATACAAATCAATCAGAAAGAGAGAACTGGAAATGTAGTGAAGCCATCTACTCAAAAACCCTGCCTTTGGTGCTAGGCTTTCTCCTGCAAGACCACACCTCGTAAAGCTCCCCAAACAGCACCCAGGTGTGGGCCAAGTACTCAAACATCCAAGCCTATGGGAGACATTTCTCATTCAAAACACCACAGATAGTTAACTTTCTCTTATCTGGGCAATTTGACTACATCACCTTAAGCTAAATTTCTTCTTTCTAAGAAACCAAAGACTTTGGTGGGACCTATAGCACTGTAAGAAGGAAGAAAACTGAAACCATTTAATATAAAACCTCCATTTTGAATAGGAGTCAAACAAAGTTTAAGTTCCCAAGACCTTCCTGGAGGAGCAGCATCCTAGTTAGCAAGCTGGGATATGGACGCTGGGCAAGCTGTCCTGCCATAGTTGAGTTAACCCGCCTATGAGAACAGGATGTGGGTATCACAAACGGAGGCTGCTAGGAAAGTCACCTATCCTTGAGTTCTTATTGGTGAAAAAATGTAATTGTAACTTGACAAAGATGATTGTGGCTCTTGTTTTTTTGTTTGTTTGTTTGTTTTTGTTTTTTTTTGTTTTTTTTTTTTTTCACTTAAAAGCTCTACAGCATTCTGACTCTGGGGTCACAGTTCAGCTCCTGAGTCTGTTCTGTATCCCTGAAGGATCAGTAGTGGCTTGAGTACAATGAACATCTCTTTTCCTAATTGACTGGGTGGTTGAGTTGTATTGGACCCAAGCAGATCCCATAACAACAGCATGGGGTATGTAGGAAAGCCCAGAGGGAGAGTTTGGGCAAGGATATATATTCAAGTGAATACTAGCTTCCATCTGATTTTACAGAAAGAATTGGAACTTGACTGTACTGTGGAGTCTGTTTGACCCAGAGGCAAAAGATAACAGCTTTCTTCCTCAACAGTTTAATATTAAAGTAACTATCAGGAACAGCAGATAAAAACCAGTGTGAAGTCCCCTGGGGTAAGCCTGCACAGGGAAGAAAGCCCGAGAAATCTAATGCTGGGTAAAGGTAAACTGCATGCTGCATTCGTCCTAGTACTCAGATCCTGAATGCCAGTCTTTATTGACAACTGGTGGGTGCCCAGTGTGATAGTTCTTCGTCATCAAGTTGACTGGACTTTAGAATCACCTAATATACACATTCTGTGAGGACACACAGAACAGACTTACTATGATGGGAAGACCCAACATAAATTCAGACTGGGTGAACAGTCTGAATAATGAGGAATGGGAAGGAGCAAGAAGTCTAGATGAAAACCAGTATCCCCCCCCCCACTCTTTCTCTTTGCTTCCTGATGCAGACACATGACCAGATGCCCCACCAGGAGATACACAGTTTAAGGCAAACTAAATGTCTGCTTCCTTGAGCTGCTTTTACCATGTCAGAGCAATGAGAAACATCACTAATATGTCTAGTTTCTCCTGGAGCCAATAGCACAGCAAGAGCTCTGTGGGTGTGTGCTAGCCATGGGCAGGGCAAGAGCTCTTTGTGGTGTATAGTCAGTGTAAGCCGCACAGTGGTCTGTGCTCACTCCAGGGCTTTCTGAGTCTGCACTGCTCCTTCCCCTCGGCTGCTCCAGGAGCTCCGAGCAGCAGCTTTCCTCTTTGCCTACTACTATGGCTTACACTCAAACTAGACCTGTTGTGTCTCCTCTTGATCTTGTCCTGAGCCCCTTTCAAAGTGAGATACCTTTATCTTACTAAACAGGTGGACATACAAGTGATCCTAAGCCTAGAATGTGCCAAACAGCTTTGAGCTTCTTTTTCATGAATAGAATATTCTAGATCCAGTCACCACCATCCTTTATCCTGGAGAGTGTGTATAAAGGCACACAACTGCCTGTGTGATATGTAAACACCTCATGGCTGGAGAATTTTCCCAAATTGTTATAAGGGTTTCCTCCCACCAACAAAAGCACAAGGATTCTATCAAGGCATCCAGAGTTCTTGCTCAACAGACTGTGTTACCTGATGATTCAAAGACAGAAAAGAAATGGTCTATGTGTGTAGATGGTCCAGGTCCCCCTGAATTATATTATGGTAAATAAAATGAATAGTCTTCGGATACTATTTTGAATTATTGACCCTACTTTATGAATAGCAGCTGTTTCTCATCCTCACTCTTTTTAAGTAAGTAAAGAATGTGCTTACTAAAGCCCAAGAGCTTGCTAGGCAAGCCAAGTGATGTTAATCTCTTGTGGCAGGAATACCACATCCAGCACAGGCACTGTGTCAGGGGTCCCACTTGATTAGGGTTGAAAGTGCACTGTCAATGAAGTCATAAACAAGGCTTCTTTAGCTTATCCTACAGAACGCTTGAAAGCTAGAAACAGACTCATCCCTAGTTTAGACAAGAGTCCTACAGACATGTACACATGCACATGCAACTACACATCTATGTGTGCACACACATACACACACACACACACACACAGAGAGAGAGAGAGAGAGAGAGAGAGAGAGCACTGGCAGAATTCTGGTCCCTAGGAAGGAACTGGAGGGCAGTTCCTTGAGGCTGGTGGCAGCCAGGTTCCCAGGAAGTGGGTGGCCAGCCAGCCCTGGGAGGACGCTCCGGGAGTCCACTGTGCTGCCTCATCGTGCCTTTGTCAGTATTGCTAACTAGACCCAACTATTCCATAAGCCTGTCATTCAAAGAGCTACATCATCCCAATTTTTAAAAAGCTCTTAGTGACACTGGCGCCCCCTCAGCGGTGCCTTTATTAACAATACCCTGAGGAATGGGACATGCTGCAGTGCCTGGGGCTGAGGGAAGAGGCCCTGCTAACATTTGCATTTTTCTTAACTTGTTAGTCCTCCCCACCTCTCCACATTAGTCCTGGAACTACATAATAATTTTTTTCTGTGTCTGGAATTTCCTGTTAATTTTTTTAGTAACATACAAAGAAATATTTTTCTCTGTGACATTTCTATATATCAGGGCAGTGTACCTTGTGCTTACCCATCCCCCAACCTCCCTCCCTGGTTCAGTCTTTCCTTCTCTTCTGGTCCCTTTTCTAGCCTCACAGAGCCCTTCCTGCCCCTTTCATGTCACATTCTACTACAGTATCTTGTGATAAAATTTAAATCTAGATTCCACATATAAGAGGCAGCATATTTCTTTTCCTGAGTCTCACTTAGCATAATAGTCTCCAGTTCCCTGCATTTCCCGGCAGACATCATTTCTTCCTTTCTGACAGATGAGTAGAAATCCCATTGAGCACATGTGCATTTCCTGCATTCACTCATCTGTTGATTTGATGAGCATCTAGACTAGTTCTGAATCTTGATGCTCATCAATAACGACAATAAATATGTATGTGCAGGTATCTCTGTGGGTGTAATGATTCTGGTGTACACCCAAGAGGAATATGGCTGAATAAAAATGAAATAGTCATTTTATTTTAAGTTGTGAGGAACCTCCACACTGACACCTATTGTGTCTGTTCAAGTTTAGATTTGACTACAAGTATATTAGGGTTCCTCGTCCCCAACATCCACCTTGTTGAAGCAGGGTCTCTTTATCACTGTACTCTAGTATACTAGTCTAGTATACTAGTCTAATGTACTCTAGACTAGCGGTGCCCAAGCTTCCATGCAATTCACCTATTGCATTTTACAAAAAAGAAAGGGGGACTAATATTGCTCGGGTGGAAACCTGCCAGGCTTTCGCCTGTAGCCAGGGCCTGGGAGGCTCAGCAGGCCATCTATATGGGCCATGCACCAACTCGGTTGGGGGTCCCCTGCCCTGTGGTTCTCCCAGCACTTGCAGCGTCAGTCTCCATCTTGCCACCAGGTCACCGGCAGATGGGCCCAGGTACACAGACTTAATCCAAGACTAACATCTAACATCACACGGGTGGAAACCTGCCAGGCTTTTGCCTGTAGCCAGGGCCTGGGCAGCTCGGCAGGTCATCTGTACACCAACCCAGTAGTGCACCAACCCAGTTCGGGAATAATCTGCCCTGCAGAGTGATAGCACTTGGATAAGGTCTCTGCAGCATCCACTATTTGTGCACCCTGAATGAGCAGACAGGCAGCACCAGATTCACAGAGACAACCCGAGTGTAGCATTGCTTGGGGCAGTAAACATTAGGGCTCCAAGGACACATAAGAGGAAGGTAGCACACCAGCAATCCGAGCCAGGGGAAACCCTGACATCCAGAGGTGCAGAATTACCCTTACAGGCTCACCGAAGGTTCAAACACCAGTCAGTGACAACAAGGCCAACTAACGCCAGAGATAACCAGATGAAAAAAGGCAAACGTAGGAACATTACTAACAGAAATTAAGGCAACATGGCAGCATCCGAACCCAATTCTCCAACAACTGGAAGTCCTGGATACCCCAACAGACCAGAAAAAACAAGATTTGAATTTAAAATCACTGGTCAGGATGCTGTTAGAGGAACACAAGAAGAACATAAATAAATCTCTTAAAGAAATACAGAAAATGGATCAAAAGTTAGAAGCTCTTATGAGGGAAACACAAAAATCAATTCAAGAAATTCAGGAGAATGCAGGTCAAAAGATAGAAGCCAATAGGGAGGAAATGCAAAAATCACCTAAAAGAATACAGGAGAACTTGGGTCAACAGGCAGAAGTCATGAAAAAGAAAACACAAAAATTTCTCAAAGATCTACATGAAAACACAAACAAGCAAGTGAAGGATATGAGCAAAACCATCCAGGACCTAAAAACAGAAGTAGAAACAATTAAGAAATCACAAAGGGAGACAACTTTGGAGATAGAAAACCTTGGGAAAAAATCACAGGCCATAGATGCAAATATCAACAACAGAATACAAGAGATAGAAGAAAGAATCTCAGATGCTGAAGATACCATAGGAACCATGGACTCAACAAGCAAAGAATGCAAAAGGCTAAAAGCTTGTAACCAAAAACATTCAGGAAATCCAGAACACAATGAGAAGACCAAAACTAAGGATTATAGGTATAAATAGAGTGAAGATTTACTACTTAAAGGGCCAGCAAATACCTTCAACAAAATTATGGAAGAAAACTTCCCTAACCTAAAGAGGGAGATGCCCATGAATATACAAGAAGCCTACAGAAGGCAAATGGTTGGATCTGGAAAATATCATCCTAAGCGAGTTAACCCAATCACAAAAGAATACACATGAAATGCAATCACTGATAAGTGGATATTAATGAGCCCAGAAGCTCTGAATACTCAAGGCACAATTAGCAAGTCAAACGATTCCCAAGAAGAAGGAAGGAGAGGACCCTGGTCCCGAAAAAACTGGATCCAGTTTTGTAGGAGAGTACCAGAAGAGAGAAATGGGGGGGGGGGTGATTGGGGACTAGATGTGGGGAGAGGACTTATGGGTCATATGGTGAGGGGGGAACTGGGAAAGGGGAAAGCCATTGGAATGTAAACAAAGAATATAGAATAAATAATAAAAAAAAATCAGAAGAAGAAGAAGCCTACAGAACTCCAAACAGACTAAACCAGAACAGAAATACCTCCTATCACATAATAATCAAAACCCCAAATGTACTAAACAAAGAAAGAATTTTAAAGGCAGTAAGAGAAAAAGGCCAAGTAACATATAAAGGAAGACCTATCAGAATTACACCAGACTTCTCATCCGAGACCATGAAAGCTAGAAGATCTTGAGTTTTTAATCTTAGCCATTCTGACTGGTGTGAGGTGGAATCTCAGGGTTGTTTTGATTTGCATTTCCCTGATGACTAATGATGTTAAACATCTCTTAAGGTGCTTCTTAGCCATCCAAATTTCTTCAGGTGAAAATTCTTTGTTTAGCTCTGTACCCCATTTCTAATAGGGTTATTTGGTTCTTTGGGGTCTAACTTCTTGAGTTCTTTGTATATATTGGATATTAGCCCTCTGTCGGATGTAGGGTTGGTGAAGATATTTTCCCAATTTGTTGGTTGCCATTTTGTCCTTGTGACGGTATCCTTTGCCTTACAGAAACTTTGTAATTTTATGAGATCCCATTTGTCAACTCTTGATCTTAGAGTATAAGCTATTGGTGTTCTGTTCAGGAACTTTCCCCCTGTGCCCATGTCCTCCAGGGTCTTCCCCAGTTTCTTTTCTATTAGTTTCAGTGTGTCTTGTTTTATGTGGAGGTCCTGATCCACTTGGAGTTGATCTTAGTACAAGGAGATAAGAGTAGCTCAATTCGCATTCTTCTGCATGTTGACCTCCAGATGAACAAGCACCATTTGCTGAAAAGGCTATCTTTTTTCCACTGGATGGTTGTAGCTCCTTTATCAAAGATCAAGTGACCATAACTCTGTAGGTTCATTTCTGGGTCTTCAATTCTATTCCTTTGATCTACTTGCCTGTCGCTGTACCAATACCATGCAGTTTTTAACACAATTGCTCTGTAGTAGTGCTTGAGGTCAGGGATATTGATTCCCCCAGAAGTCCTTTTATTGTTGAGAATAGTTTTAGCTATCCTGGGTTTTTTTATTACTCCAGATGATTTTGAGAATTGCTCTTTCAACTCTTTGAAGAATTGAGTTGGCATTTTGATGGGGATTGCATTAAATCTGTACATTGCTTTTGGCAAGATGGCCATTTTTACTATATTAATTCTGCCAATACAAGAGCATGGAAGATTATTCCATCTTCTGAGGTCTTCTTGGATTTCTTTCTTCAGAGACTTGAAGTTCTTGTCATACAGGTCTTTTACATGTTTGGTTAGAGTCACACCAAGATACTTTATATTGTTTGTGGCTATTGTGAAGGGTGTCTTTTCCCTAATTTCTTCTCACCCTATTTATCCTTTGAGTATAAGAAAGCTACTGATTTGTTGGAGTTAATTTTATATCTGGCCACTTTGCTGAAGTTGTGTATCAGCTGTAGGAGTTCTCTGATAGAGTTCTTTTCGGTCGGTTAAGTATACTATCATATCATCGGCAAATAGTGATAGTTTGACTTCTTCCTTTCCAATTTGTATCCTTTTGACCTCCTTATGTTGAAGTTAGGGAAATAACACCCTTAACAATAGCCAAAAACAATATAAAGTATCTTGGTGTGACTCTAACCAAACAAATAAAAGATCTGTATGACAGAAACTTCAGTTGAAGAAAGAAATCGAAGAAGACCTCAAAAGATGGAAAAATCTTCCATGCTCTTGGATTGGCAGGATTAATATGGTAAAAATGGCAATCTTGCCAAAAGCAATCTACATATTCAATGCAATCCCCATCAAAAGTCCAACTCAATTCTTCATAGACTTAGAGCAATTTTCAAATTCATCTGGAATAACAAAAAACTCAGGATAGCTGAAACTATTCTCAACAGTAAAAGAGCTTCCAGGGGAATCAGTATCCTGGACCTCAAGCAGTACTACAGAGCAATTGTGTTAAAAACTGCATGGTATTGGTACAGTGACAGGCAGATAGATAAATTGAATAGGATTGAAGACCCAGAAATGAACCCACAGAGTTATTGTCACTTGATCTTTGACAAAGGAGCTGAAACCATCCAGTCAAAAAAAGATAGCCTTTTCACCAAATGGTGCTGGCTTAACTGGAGGTCAGCTTGCAGAAGAATGCATATTGATCCATTCTTATCTCCTGATACTAAGATCAACTCCAAGTGGATCAAGGACCTCCACATAAAACCAGACACACTGAAACTTATAGAAAAGAAACTGGGGAAGACTCTGGAGGACATGGGCACAGGGGGAAAGTTCCTGAACAGAACACCAATAGCTTATGCTCTGAGATCAAGAATTGACAAATGGGACCTCACAAAATTACAAAGTTTCTGTAAGGCAAAGGACATTGTCAGAAGGACAAAATGGCAACTAACAAAATGGGAAAAGATCTTCACCAACCCCACATCTGACAGAGGGCTAATATCCAATATATACAAAGAACTCAAGAAGTTAGACCCCAAAGAACCAAATAACCCTATTTTTAAAAATGGGGTACAGAGCTAAACAAAGACTTTTCACCTGAAGAAATTTGGATAGCTGAGAAGCACCTTAAGAGATGTTTAACATCATTAGTCATCAGGGAAATGCAAATCAAAACAACCCTGAGATTCCACCTCACACCAGCAGAATGGCTAAGATTAAAAACTCAAGAGACAGCAGGTGCTGGCGAGGATGTGGAGAAAGAGGAATACTGCTCCACTGTTGGTGGGATTGCAAGATGGTACAACCACTCTGGAAATCATTCTGGCAGTTGCTCAGAAAATTGGGCATGACACTTCCAGAGGACCCTGTCATACCACTCCTGGGCATATACCCAGAGGATTCCCCTGCATGCAATAAAGACACATGCTCCACTATGTTCATTGTAGCCATATTTATAATAGCCAGGTGTTGGAAAGAGCCCAGATGTCCCTCAAAGGAGGAATGGATACAGAAAATGTGGTATATTTATACAATGGAATACTACTCAGCAATTAAAAATAATGAAGTCATGCAATTTGTAGGCAAATGGTTGGATCTGGAAAATATCATCCTAAGTGAGCTAACCCAATCACAAAAGAATACACATGAAATGCAATCACTGATAAGTGGATATTAATGGGCCCAGAAGCTCTGAATACTCAAGGCACAAAGACTTGGTCCCTAAAAGACTGGATCCAGTTTTGTAGGAGTGTATCAGAACAGAGAATTGATGGGGAGGGTGATTGGGAAATGAGTGGAGGGAAGAAGACTTATGTGATATATGGTGAGCCCCCCTCACCAACTGGGAAAGGGGAAAGCCTTTGGAATGTAAACAAAGAATATAGAAAAAAAGGGAAGCCAGTGATATGTTTGGTAGAGGTGAGGTATGGTGCAGGGGTGGTAGAGGCAAGGTACGGTGCAGGGGTGGTGGGGGAGAAGAACGAGTGCCCCTGTGGGCCCATTCTGACATATCCATTCCCCCTGAGGGACAGCCTCTCAATGGTATAGTATAGAATAGAGTTTATGTAGGACATGAGGAAGGGACTTGAGAGGTGTATAGAGAGAGAAAGGCAGAGAGGAGAGAGAGAGAGAGAGAGAGAGAGAGAGAGAGAGAGAGAGAGAGAGAGAGAGCAGTCATGAACATGTGGAGAAAGGGGAGACATGAATGGGGAGAGAAGGAGCAGAGAGGGAAGAGATAATAGAGAGAGAAGGGGGAGTCTTCCCTCTGCCATTTGCACCAGGAAGCCAGGAGACTCCACAGCCTCCTGTGCACAGCCCCCCAGGAGATATCTCCCAGGAGCGCTTTTACTTCTGAGCTCAGAGAAATAAGGACACAGGCTTACAGGCCCACAGGAGGAACAAACTCCAGCCAGAGACAACAATACCAACTAGCACCAGAGATAATCAGATGGCGAAAGGCAAGCACAAGAACCCTACCAACAGAAACCAAGGTCACATGGCAACATCAGAACCCAGTTCTCCCACCACAGCAAGCCCCGGATACCCCCAACACACCAGGAAAAGCAAGAGTTGGATTTAAAAATTGTATCTCATGATGATGATAGAGGGCTTCAAGAAAGACTTAAATAACTCCCCTAAAGAAATACAGGAGAGCATCAGCCAACAGGTAAAAGCCCTTAAAGAGGAAATGCAAAAAATCCCTTAAAGAAATACAGGAGATCATGGGTCAACAAGCAGAAGACCTTAAAGAAGAAACACAAAAATCCCTTAAAGAAAGGAAAACACAGTCAAGTGAAGGAACAGAACAAAACCATCCAGGATCTAAAAGTGTAAGTAGAAACAATAAAGAAATCAGAAAATGAGACATCTCTGAAGATAGAAAACCTTGGAAAAAATTCAGGAGTCATAGATACAAGCATCAACAACAGAATACAAGAGATAAAAGAAAGAATCTCAGGTGCTGAAGATACCATAGAAAACATTGACTCAACAGTCAAAGAAAATGCAAAATGCATAAAGCTGGTAACCCAAAACATCCAGGAACTCTAGCACACAATGAGAAGACCAAACCTAAGGATTATAGGTATAGACAAGAGCGAGGATTTACATCTTTTATTGTTTTGTTTTGTTTTGTTTTGTTTTTGAGACAGGGTTTCTCTGTGTAACCTGGCTGTCCTGGAACTCACTCTGTAGACCAGGCTGGCCTCAAACTCAGAAATCTACCTGCCTTTGCCTCCCAAGTGTGAGGATTTACATCTTAAAAGCCCAGTAAATATCTTCAACAAAATTATAGAAGAAACTTCCCTAACCTAGAGAAAGAGATGCCCATGAACATAAAAGAAGCCTTCAGAATCCCAAACAGACTGGACCAGAACAGAAAGTCCTCCCGGCGCATAATAATCAAAACACCAAATTCACTAAACAAAGAAAGAATATTAAAAAGCAGTAAGGGAAAAAGGGCAAGTAACTTATAAAGGTAGACCTATGAGAATTACACCAGGCTTCTCACCTGAGACCATGAAAGCTAGAAGATCCTGGGCAAACCTCACACAAACCCTAAGAGAACACAAATGCCAGCTCAGGCTACTATACCCAGCAAAACTCTCAATCATCATAGATGGAGAAAGCAAGATATTCCATGATAAAACCAAATTTACACAATACCTGTCCACAAATCCAGCCCTACAAAGGATAATTGATGGAAAATGCCAGCACAAGGAGGGAAACTACACCCCAGAAAAAGCAAGAAAGTAATCTTCCAACAAACCCAAAAGAAGATACCCACACAAACATAAAAATAACATCAAAAATAATAGGAAGCCACAACCACTATTCCTTAATATCTCTTAACAACAAGGGACTCAACTCCCCAATTAAAAGATATAGACTAACAGAAATATTTCTCATGTAAATCTTCAATTTTATCAGAAAATATTTGTAATTCCCCTTTTAATTAATTTAGTAATGTTTTTATGTCTACCATTTTATCTGCATTACTTTTCGTGATAATCTTCCATTTACTATGCCTTTCTATATATTTCCTCTATTTTATCAGAAATGTTTTCAATGTAAATCTTTGATTTTATCATAAATGTTTCTAATTCCACGTTCAATTAATTTAGAAAGAGTTTTTGGTTTTTTGGGTTTTTTTTTTTTTCCAGACAGGGTTTTTCTGTATAGCCCTGGCTGTCCTGGAACTCACTTTGTAGACCAGGCTGGCCTCGAACTCAGAAATCAGCCTGCCTCTGCCTCCAGAGTGCTGGGATTAAAGGCGTGTACCACCATGCCTGTCTAGAAAGAGTTTTTATATCTACCATTTTATATGTAAATTTTTCCATGAAATAGTCAATTTTAATGTGTTTTTCTATATATTTCTTGAATTTTACCAGAAATATTTTCCATGTAAATCTTCAATTTTATCTCAAAATGTTTATAATTCCATCTTTAATCAATTTAGAATTATCTTTATGCCTATCATTTTATCTGTATAATTTCCACGATAATCTTTAATTTTAACATGTTTTTCTATATATTTCTTCCATTTTATCAGAAATATTTTCCATGTAAATCTTCAAGTTTATCAGAAAATGTTTATAATTCCACTTTTAATCAACTTAGAAATACTTTTATGCCTACCATTATATATATAAAATGTTCAATGATAATCTTCAATTCTAATATGTTTTTCTACACTTTTCTATGATTTTATCAGAAATATTTTCCATGTAATTCTTCAATTCTATCATAAAATGTTTCTATTTCAAATTTCAATTAATTTAGCAATGTTTTACATGTCCACCACTTTACTCTTTAATTTTCCATGAAAATTGTCAATTTTAACATGTTTTTTTATGTATCGCTTTTATTTTATCTGAAATATATTCCGTGTAAATCTTTAATTTTATCATAAAGTGTTTTTACTTCCCTTTTCAATTAAAAAAAAGATATAATGAAAAAAAACAAAAAGAAGAGGGCCACACAAACATAACTCCACCTCTAATAACAAAAATAACAGGAATCAACAATCATTTCTCCTTTACAACTCTTAATAACAATGGACTCAATTCCCCAATAAAAAGACATAGACTACCAAACTGGAGAGAGAGAGAGAGAGAGAGAGAGAGAGAAACAGTCCCTTTTCACACTGCGTCAGACATGCCTGGCTATTGCCAAGTAACTGTGGGGCAAATCCTAAGAGAAGAGCTAGCACTTATCGCCATGGGAGTGCTGGTGTGGAACTCGGTTTGCCTGGCTTGCACAGCAAGCACTCTAATATGGTTTGGTTTTGACTTTTGAGGTTTTAGCTTTTTGGTTTTGGGGGGAGTTTGTTTTGTCTGTTTGCTTGATAACAGCCACTCTAACTGAAGTAAGTCTTCTACTGCAACTAGGTTTCACCAATAGCCTCTCATAGGCTCTCTTTATGGTGCCAAGTCTCAGCTCCTTTGCATGACCCTTTCAGTCCTGGACCATCATCTGAAACTGAAGCTGCACTCTCTTCAATGATCTTCCATGGCCTCTCATAATACTAAGCCTCTGCTGCTCTTCATGACCCACCCCTTCATGCCTTCCAAAACAGTATCACCTGGGTGACTCTTACACATTACCAAGTACAAGCTGCAGCATGAGGTACAACCTTGGCTATCTCTGGAATATGCTTCTTTGTGCTCTCAGAAAACACTTCCCAGAAGATTTCACTGTAGTAATGCTGGTCTCTTCTTAATCACCACTAATTATTTAGCTCCAACCAATCAGCATCAATTGTCTCAGTAGTCCCTTCTATTCTTGACTCTAAAGCCATAGCCAAATGGCCAAAACGGCCAAGTTCTGCTGCTGGATGAGGCTGGAACATGGTTGCCCTTGTTCTATTACATTATCACTTTCTGTTTTCCAACTCCTTCGCTGCCTAAGCTTGACTGTCCTGGAACTTGCTCTATAGATTGACCATGAACTCAGAGATCTGCATGACTCTGTCTCCTGAATGTGGGAATTAAAGGTATGTACCACCATGCCTGAAATTAAGCTTTTCTTTACCTAGAACCTTCTCTGATCTAAATTGGCCTTGAATTCAGAGAACTGCTTGTCTTTTCCTCCTGGGGTTAAAGGCTGTACTACCTTGCCTGGACCTAAATTTAGCTAGGAGGAATCTTGCCCCAAGGTCACCACTCTCTTAATCCAATTTAATATCTGTGAACACAGGATTCAGCTCCATTTCATTTCCTGGTGCCTCTTTATATTTTTCCTTTCTAAGCTTGCTACACTTGTTTGAAGTGCTCTTCATAAGACTTAACCAGAGAACGAAATCTATGCTGGGTATTTCTGAAACTTCCTTTGTCAATGCAATTAATACAAATTTGTTTACCTTAACCTCAGGTAGACTTCTCAGACAAGGACAAAATGTAGCCACAAAAACAGTCTCTACACCACATGCTAAAATTCTTCTCCTCGGAAACTTCTTTGGCCAGGTCTGTACAATTCAAATTACTATCAACAACAAAGTCTTTCATATTCTTACTAGGATAGCTCATTAATCCCCATTTAAAACATTCCATGGCTTTCCAAATCCAAAGTCCCCAAATCCACATTTTTTTCCGAAGAAAAACGTGGTCAGGCCTATCACAGCAATACCCCACTTCTGGTACCAACTTCTGTCTTAGGATTTTATTGCTGTGAATAAATGACATGATCAAGGCAACATTTAATTGGGGATGACTTACATGTTTGGAAGTTCATTCTATTATCATCAAGGTAGGAGATGACAGCATCCAGACAGGCATGGTGCAGGCAGAGCTGAGAGTTCTAGATCTTCATCTGAAGGCTGCTAGTGAAAGAATGATTTCCAGGCAGCTAGGACGAGGGTGACACACCTACAACAAAGCCACACCCACTTCAACAAAGCCACACCTACTTCAACAAAGCCACACCTACTTCAACAAAGCCACACCTACTTCAAGAAAGCCACACCTTCTAATAGTGCCACTCCCTGGGCCAAGCATATACAACCATCACAGATGGTAATCACGGCCACTGTTACTTTGTGAGTATCCAGAACACAGCATTTCACAGCTCTTGTCCCTGTTATCTGGCTTTACTTTTTTTCTGTCTTTTCCTCGAGCCTTGGTACAGGGGAATTAACTCAGATATCCATCTAGGTCCGAGCACTCAGCACTTTAACCAATTAGGCCTCTCTCCATTCACTGTTGTCCACTGCAAAATGAAGCCTCTCTGGCTGAAGTCTGTGGCTATACACATAAATACTTAGAGAGCAGTTTGACAACATGAACAGTTAACCCTGAAAATCAGCAAGGATGCAGGTTCCCTTTCATGTGTGGCTTAGCTCACATTCATTTAACACTGCGGTTCACAAAACTGCTAGACATGTATCCCCTACCTTAGGATTCGTGTCAATTCTATGAGTTAGGTAGAAGTCATTGTAAACTTACAAGTGAAGTCACAGGAGCAACTTATATGTCGATTTAAAATGAAAGAAAATAAGTAAACAAAACAAAAAGAGTTTAGGCTTAGAGAGGGTCATAAATGTTGGAAGGACACACAAACACTTGCTTATCTTCATAGTCAGAAAATAGCAGAGTTTGGGCTGTCACCCAAGTCAAGAACATTTTTTTTTGCTGGGCCTTTCTGTTCATTTTAACACCTCTAGTTTTTTTTTTTTTTTATTGTGTTTTACTTCGTGTCTTGTTATCCTTATTTGAAATATATATATTGATTTTAATCTATTTAAGACACTAGGAACACAATATATTAAATGCCATTTGTCAAGGCTATTTTAAATCTACTGGAAAGTCTAAAATGCACATAGAGTTCTGTATGATTTATTTTCTGTTGCTGTGATAAACTATTGTTGGTGAATTTTTAATACTACTATATTGGGTTCTTATATCTACCACTCTTCTAACCCCTATTCAACCCTAATCCCTTCCAATCCCCAACACTAAGTAAAAGAGAGAGAGGGCTAGAGGGAAGGGGGCCACAGGTCTCTTTAGACTACTTCTTGCTGATTAGGGGCATCTTATTTATTGAGGCCAGTCTAATCTCTGATGTCATGAAATCTCCAACTTATTCTTCTCATCAACAGCAACAACAGCAACCAAGAGCAGCCTCCACAGCCCTCTTAGATCATTCCAATTTGTACCCTCTCCAGAGTCCCCAGAGTTAAACTATCTGCAGCTGACAAAAATCAAATCACTAGTGCATGAGGCAAATAATAATCACCTGCTGTGAGGCAGCCTCTTATCCCACACCTGGGATAAAAACAAAAACATAACAGGATTTTTAAAAACCAATATTCTTACTATATTTCCCCCTGTAAGTCCAAAAATTGGCTTTTTTCACCAACATTATTAAACTATATACAATAAGAACAATTATGAAAACTATCAAGTAAAAATTATATTCACAATGTTCAGTCCATATGTATTTCACAACCTTGGAGAAAGTACTCTCTATCCTATCCTACCCTGGCGAGTCCAAAGTTTTGTACTTAAATCACTTTCCTCTCATATCTTCCATTTATGACCTCTAAAACATCTGGTCTTACATCCTAAAGCATTTTCTTAGATTCCAAACAATTTAAGTTTTTTTTTTATAATGTCCTTACTCTTTAATAAAGAAATTGTAAGACTGTAACTAACTAGTCTTCGACCCCATCAGAGACCTGAGAAGAAATAAATATCACCTGAGTAAGTGCAGAGCAAGCGGCTTCCAAAGCTACAGAAATGACCGAGACTGCTGGTGACCTGGACAGTCACCCACAGCACCTCTGTGCCCTTGCAGTGCTCAGCCTTCAGCTGACAGGCCCAAAATATCTGATGGACTTCTCTGAGAAGCAAGGATTTTAAAGGACTGGGCTACAAGACTACAAGTAAAATTATACATAACTAACTACTAACATATTTCTAATTACCCTAAACAGTTTATCATAGACTAGAACTTTACATTTTTAAATGAGTTGCAAATGTGCAATACAATAAGCAAGAGTTGAACAAAATAACCTTAAATTTCTGTCAATACACAAAAACCAATACCAGTGTAGAATATTTGAGATGCATTGCTTTCTAGTAAATTCAACAACCTATCTTTTATCCTATCATCCTATATGCCCCCCTTTTATAACCTAGTAACTCTCAGTCCTATATGCCCCCCTTTTATAACCTAGTAACTCTCAGATGCTCTCCTCTGAAAGGACTCATACTTAGAGCTAGGGCTGGAAAGCTGCTTTCTGGCTGCAAGAAATTACTTTGTGCCTGGCGTGGTGGCGCACACCTGTAATCCCAGCACTTGGGAGGCAGAGGCAGGCGGATTTCTGAGTTTGAGGCCAGCCTGGTCTACAGAGTGAGTTCCAGGACAGCCAGGGCTACACAGAGAAACCCTGTCTTGAAAAACCAAAAAAAAAAAAATTACTTTGTGTGTCCCTCCTGGACCTCCACTCGCTTGTCCAATGACTCCTTTTACTACAGCATCTGCAAACCCTGGGAGGGCGTTCTTAGCAAAAATCCATTGCTGCCAGAAATGACTTGTTAGCTTCAATGCTGTCCTCAGAGTTAACGCACCAGCCATTTGGGATATGGCTCAGAAATTATCATATTCCTCACGGTTACCACAATGGAGATTTTGAGCTCTGAGACTTTAAGCGGCTTCATCAAAATGTCTTTTAAAACCGCCAGATTTACTGCAATTGAAGAACTGGACACTTTGACATCAAAGACCTTGAGCAAGTGCTGGAAAAGCCAATGGTAACCGCGTGATCCCGCGCTGCCCCTCTGGCAGAGCAGTGGTTCAAGAGCAGCTCTTCCTTGTGATAATCCTCTCTAACTGTGCAGCTCTGCGCCTGCCTCTTCCTCCTGGCCCAGCTCCCAGTCCTGCCCGGGGGCTGGGCACCTTCTAGCCCAGGGTGCTTTGCCCTTTCATCCCAAGGGAAGCTTCTGCTCTCTCACTGCTCTGAACCCTTGATTTCAATCTTTTCTCTTGCTACTCACTTTCCAAGGACCTTGACCTCTACCTGTAACCTCTCCAGTTCCATCTTAGAGCTCTCCATCTCCACCCAGAGTCTTTCCAATTACTCAACCATTCTCCCAACCTTTTTTGAGAAGAGGAGGAGGAGTAAAAAGAGGAAGAAGAGGAGGACGAGGGGAGGGGAGGAGGAGGAGGAGGAGGAGGAGGAGGAGGAGGAGGAGGAGGAGGAGGAGGAGGAGGAGGAGGAAAGAAAGAGGAACCAGAAGCAGAAGCAGAAGCAAATACAGAAAATCCCTTCTGGAAGCATAACTGCATAGACCCCAGAGGCAGCAGCCACAATAACCCTTTTGCTGACATCCTGAAACAGTTCATTCATCCCCTCATACCCTGCTATCTCGTCTACAGCATTGGAAACCAAGTTTCACACACACACACACACACACACACACACACACACACACCCTGCACATTTGGATGCCACTTATTGGTGTATTTTTATGCTACTTTATTGTGTTCTTATATCTACCACCCTTCCAATCCTATTCCACCCTAATCTCTTCCAATCCCTCAATACTGGGTAGGAGAGAAAGAATGTTAGAGGAGAAAGGGGTGTGGGTTTTTGAGACTACCCCCTACTGATTTGGGGGTGTCATGTTTCTTGGGTCCAGTCCAATCTTCGACATCAGGATATTTCCAGCTAACAGCAAGCAGGAGCAGCAGGGGCAGCAGCGGGCTCCGCGGGCTTTCAGTGCTCTTGAGACTCTCCAGAATTAAGCTGTCTGCAGCACGCCCCTGCTAGGGCACGAGGCAGATCGTAATCACCAGCTGCGGAGCGGCCTCTTATCCAACACCTGGGATTAAGACAAAAACAGTCACATAACATGGCTGGGTTTTTTAAGAAACCAAAATTCTCACTACCAAACATCACGACACAAAGAAATGTATAGAAGAAAGAAAATATTTTGCCTTGTAGTTCCACATGTGTAAGGGCCCATCCTAGAGAGGAATCGCAGCAATGGGTGGCTGGCACGGTGACAGGAGCAGGAAGCCGAGAGGTCACAGCTCCTCTCTCGAACGTGAAGCAGAAAGAGTGAAGTAAGGCAAGGCTCTCAACCGCAGAAGCCCACCCACAGCGACAGACTTCTCCCAGCAAGGCCGAACCTCCCGCAATACCCACAGACAATTGGACCAGAGACCAAGTGTTTAAAACCCGAGCTGGTTGGTAGAGGGAGGACCTTTCTTATTCAAACCACCACAGTATCTATAAGCCAGAATTGGAGATGACATGTGCCAAAACAGATATCCACAACTAAAAATGTCTGAGAGGTCATGCCTAGCTCGGGAAAGGGCAAGGTTTCCTGAAAACAAGACATTAGGAATATGTGACTAAACCAGGGAAAATTCCATTTAGTGATCTTTGCAGAATAGCCTCTATTTTGGTAAATTACAAGCTTAAAAGAAAACCATGACCCATGTAAAGTTCATGACATTAGTATCTCCTCACAAGATGAACCACACAAGCACAAATCCTAATGTCATCAAGCTGTAGACACGCAGTGTACACCCACCTGCCCCCCGACTCACTTTCCACTGGAGAAAGCTTAGAGTCTAAATTGATGTCTAATTACCAGCTTCCCGCTTTAGCAGACTGGAAACTCATCAGGGATAAATCTTAGTCAGTGCGGGCAAAATCTGCTTCCTCCTGGTTAGAATGAATGTGCTAAGTGGATTTCGGATTCTGCTCGTTCCGTTGATTGCCCGCAATACAAAGAACGGCGTCTATGCGCCGTCCCACTCTGAGCTGACTGCAAGCCTGGCCTCGGTGCCAGCGCAATTACAGTTGGCTCAGACTCCCAGGTGGAAGCTCATCAGCCAGTACCTCCCCCTTGTCGCTGGTGTGTTCACCAAAAGTGTCCTTGCATCGATAACTGAACACTCCTATATTTCGTGTCAATTTTTCCTCTAATTTCAAAGGCTTACTCCAAGAAGAAAAATAGGGGAAATGGTTTTGTTTGAAAGAGCAGGATTTGGAGCTAATAGCTATTTTTTTAATGACATGTCTGTAAGAACAGTAATTGTTTGGGTTTTTTTTTTTTTTCTTTAGGTGTAGAATTTAAAAGAAAAGAAAGATTATTTTTTTAAGGTTTTTTTTTTCAATCTTTGAAACCCAAAGTAACCAAAGCTTTATAGTAGAGATGGGGGGATAGTAACAGAATGAGAAAAACAGCAGATTGAGTACAGGCAGCTAGCTGCAGCCGCATTGACATGAATGCCACCACATCCAAACTCACTTCATTGCCAAGTGCTGTTTATGTGTGTTTTCATATTAGTGGTAAATACTCTCCCTTTTCAGTTATCTCCACAGGGTCCTATGATGGAGTGATAAAGGATCCTAGATGTAAACCGGGGGCCTCGGGTCCCCAAACCTGGTCCTTCTCAGCCACCTGGGACTCCTGGGAATGGGTTCAAAGCTTGATGGTGAGAGGTACCTGGCTCTTCCCCAAGAGCCACAGAACAGAGAGAGTGAGCAGGAGAGGAGAAATAAGAGGTGGTGGCAGCTGCCAGGCACGTCCCTGAGCTCTGAGGAGTCTGGAGACCCATGGAGGCTCTGAAGGGTGGTGTGATGGCAGGAAAAGAGTCTATGGAGCCCGCAGTCGCTCCAGAACAACCAAGGGGAAAAATCAGTCTCGTGCAAAGATGCTTTTTTAAAAGTGGAATCATAAAATTGGAAGACACATTAAAACACAGCGACGCACAAAGCAGAATGGTGAATCCATACACTTCGCTGCCATTAGGCTGCAAGGACAAAGGCTGTGTCAGCTGAGCCATGGGTCGGCCAGCACCAGTGACAGGAAGACGTGCCTGGAAACTACTGCAGAAACAGGTCAGTACTGAATAGAGTCAGCCAAACCTGCAGCTCCTGCTGCTGGCTCTGTTGGGAGATGGAGAATTCAAGGCAGCTTGCACCTGCAGGTTACAAGCTCAAAGTCGAAGAGCTTCAGGAAGGCAGACATTGAAGGCAGGAATGTGTGTAGGAGCCAGGAACTGGCATAAAATCTGCCCCGGGTTGCTCTGACTAACTACAACATGACCTTGACTCTGGACAACAGTATTTATGCTATTTCAAAAGCCAGAAACCTTGAACCAGACCAACAACTCATTCTAATGACTATTTGTTGTAAAATTGTTTGGGCAAATTGATATTTATATATGAATATATATCATCCATTATCATATTTGAAGATATGAATCATATATATGGTATCATATATATATATGGCAGCTGTCCATGGTCTGTGCCACCATCTGAAGCAATGTTGATGTCCTTGGCCTGTGCTTTCACTGAGGGCTAGGATAGCGTCCAGCCCATGCTGCAGCAGAGGGCCTTGTTGAGGTCTGTAGTTTATATTGCACATGCTGACTCCCAAGACCATGTGGATGTCTGGGGTCCACGCTGTCACCAGAAGCTATGGGGAAGTTCCTGATGCATGCTCCCACTGACTGTAAAGGACAGAGAATCTACTTTTGCAGTGGTAACTATGACTTCAGACTCACAGTCAAGAGAACATAGAAAGTATCTGTGACAACCTCTATCACCACCCCACCACACAATCCCATTCCCAAAATAGTAACAGCTTAGACAGACAGCCATCAAAGAGAACTCCTAAAAATTGCAATTTTTAAGAATTCTGTGACTGATGAGATGACTCAGCAGGTAAGAGCACTGACTGCTCTCCTGAAGGTCCTGAGTTCAAATCCCAGCAACCATATGGTGGCTCACAACTATCTGTAATGAGATCTGACACCCTCTTCTGGTGTGTCTAAAGACAGCTCTAGTGTACTTACATATAATAACAGATAAATCTTTGGGTCAAAGCAAGCAGGGACTGAGCGACCGAGGTTAACCGGAGCGAGCGGGGCCGACAGGAGCGAGCAAGGTTGACCAGAGTGAGCAGAGGTCATAAAATTCAATGCCCAGCAACCACATGAAGGCTCACAACCATCTGTACAGCTACAGTGTACTCATGTACATAAAATAAATAAATCTTTTTAAAAAATGCTGATGTGCAGTTCTCCACAATTGATGGCTTCTGGTGGAAGTGGAAGTGGGGAAGGACTCAGTTTTTTTAAAGAGGCTGGCCACTGGAAGTTTAACCATGGGCAACACAAAGTAGACTTGGTTTTGTTCTCCTCCTCCTCCTCCTCCTCCTTCCCCTCCTCTTCCTCCTCCTCCTCCTTCTTCCCCTCCTCTTCCTCCTCCTCCTATTCCTTTTCCTCCTGCTCCTCCTCTTCCTCCTTCTCCTCCTCCTCCTCCTCCTTCTCCTCCTCCTCCTCCTTCTTCCCCTCCTCTTCCTCCTCCTTCTTCCCCTCTTCTTCCTCCTCCTCCTCTTCCTCCTTTCCCTCCTCTTCCTCCTCCTCCTTTCCCTCCTCCTCCTCCTCCTTCTTCTCCTCTTCCTCCTCCTCCTCCTCCTCCTCCTCCTCCTCCTTTTTATTCTTTTTCTTCTTTTCAAGGGTAGAGGGTAGCAGGTGGTAGACATGGGAGGATTGGGAAGTGAGTGCAGTCAGGGCTCATGATGTGAAATTTCCAAATAGCCAATAAAATATTTTGTAATTAAAAAAGAATAAGCAGGACAGAGAGAGGCCACTCAGAAGAAGGCTCTTGAGTGCTTGCATTAGAAACTTTGTGAAGAAAGCTGTTCAGGGTCTTGTTGCTGCTGTTGTTGTTGTTGTTGAGACAGGGTCTTAATACATAGCACTGACTAGCCTGAAACTCAATGTGTAGACCAGGCTGCTCAGAAAAATCATAGAATTCCACATGCATCCACTTCCCAAGTGTTCAGAAGAAAGGCATGCACCACCACATCTGGATAGAATATTTTTTATTCCCTTTTAAAAGATTAATTAAAGCTACTTAGTACAAACAACAAAGAATTGTTTTAAGAATAGAAAACCCTGGAATCCTATAATAACAAAGAGAAAGTAAGAGTCTGGAAAATATTTTAGAATCACATTGACTAGCAAGAAAAATGTATTTTATTAGTAGTTAGGACTAATTGAGTACTTATAATTTACCAGGCTCTGGGTTAGGTACTTTACACACATTATATGTTAGATACTAAAATTGGTATGAAACAGATGCTGTTATGGACTCATCTGAGACGCAGAAATGAGGCTGAGGAACTGCCAGAGATCACTCAAACAAGATCTGAACTCAGGATGTTCAGAGTTCAGACGATAAACATGACCCACCACCCTGGCTCTCTACATCACAACCTATTGAAAAGCTACAGTACCATGCCTTTGAGAACGTTACATCTGAGAACTGGCATAATCCTCCCTTTCTACTTTTCTGTGCAGAAAAAAACAAATATTAAAGAAAATGTGGAAAATCAAAAGTCCTGAGAAGGAACTTATTAAGGAATAATAGCATGAAAATTGGACCTCAGAGCACATAAACAATGTATGCAAATGCCCCCCTTCGTTGACTTGCTCCTTCACTACTTGACAAGTTTCAATTCAGAAAAGTCACTTTGAAAAGAGGATAAAAACCGAGGTGCAGAGTAAATGAACAGGAGACAAAGCACAGTGGTGACGTGTAGAGGAGGGGCAGGCACCGACATGGCCAAGAGATGAGTAAGAGACACACAGCTGGCAATGAGGAGGGAAAGGAGCCTTTCTGTGTGGATAGGTTTTAGAAACAAGAGGAGATTGAGTAACCAGTGCAGCTACATCTCTGAAAGAATCCATAGCACTGGTGCATTCGCTCTAGAATGAGGGTGGGCCAGTCATTCCCAAACATCTGTTTTGAAAGAGACGAATAACATGCAAAATGCAAAGATATGAGGATTGTTTTAAGAGGAGAGATGAATAGGGCAGAGCCAGCAGAGCATGCGGGGCCGTGGGAAGACTTTGGAGTTCAAAGGATGAGAAGGTCTCCACTAACAAAGTACGGATCAAAGGCCTAACTTCCTGGCCCTTGGAAGGCACATGGGATTAGTAACAGCTTGTCACTGAGGAAGTACCACTCATGCACTGGGGGGATGATTGCTCTAATCTTCATCATGCTATTTTAGGACAAGCACAATCGTTGTGAGTCACTGGCTATGTAAGCCTGTTCCCACCATGGGAGTTCAATAATTTTTCCCAAATTAGGTTTTCCTCAGACGTGTCCCTCCTGCCTCTGTCCCCATCCTTCCTGCCAGTCTACCACCCAGAAGCCCAGCCCTTGGAGGGCAGCTCCCCAGGATTCTTGTTTGGAACCATTGATCTCCTTTGCCTCTCTCGACTTTAATGATAGTCTTCAGGCAAGACTAATGATAGTCTTCAGGCAGCCTGGAGGCATGCTAGGAATCATTTGCACCAACAATGCACCCGGCCTCATGTCAGGATCCTATGGCCAGTTCTGTACCTGTTATAGCTTTTATCACCACCAGTCCTATCTTTAGTTAAGAACCACAAGGAGAGGGACTATTTATCATTCAAATTCCCTATTAGACACTTGCCTCTGGGTTGGTTTCTGGCTTCCTCGGCTCAGCATAGAAAGTTCAGTTTGCTTGTAGTGTCCTCTTCTGTTACAGCCCTCTCAGCCCAACTGATCTGTCTCACTCACCCACAGTCATGCATCAACTTGACACAAACTAGAGTCATTTTAAGTGAGGGAACCTCGATTGAAAGAAATGATCTCACTAGACTGGCCTATAGACAAGCCTATGATGTATTGGTTGAAGATTGCTTGTGAAAGGGTCCAGCTCACTCTGTTGCCACCCCAGGGATGGCGGTCCTGGGTACTATAAGAAAGCAGATTGAACAAGCATCAGGAGCAATATAGTAAGCAACAATCCTCCATGTTTTCCGCCTACATTCCTGCCTCTAGCTTCCTGCCCTGACATCCCTGGATAATAGAGTACAAACAGTAGGGAAATATAAGCCCTTTCCTCCCTGAGTTGCTTAAGGTCGTGGTGCTTTGCCACAGCAATAAAAACCCTAATTACAACAAATTGGCTTATGTACTTAGTACATATTTTATGTTTGTTTATGTATGTGTATAATTCCAAAAATACACTTGGCTTGCATGTGCTTGTATCTGTGTCTTTAGCATGTGTGGCTGGCCCAGGTTTCCCAGGAGAAAATAAGAAAAGCAGAACATGAGAGAATATTAAAACTGAGAGATTTTGGAGAGAATGTTATATTTCCATGGCCACTGAAGTGACTAATATAACCACATGAATCCCCAGGAGCTTATGGGATTTGTTTTTGGCCAAAGCTACATTCTAAATAGTTACCCAAATGCCCAATCCTCTAGGTTGCCAGAACTATATTTACAATTGTCTTACTTTTCTGTGGGGGCTTTAAGCTCCTCCAGCTCCTGTCTGAACCACTTATAAAGCAAACTCTGGTTTTTGTCATTTGTCAGGGCCAAACGAGAGGTAGAGTGTATAAAATGTACAATTTCTGCGGCTTAGAACCCTCCCCTGAACTAGGCAAAACAAAGGAAAATCATTTCTGAACTCTGCTCTGCAGACCAAGCTCCACCCTGGACCTTCACATAGTATCCCGCGTGTATCTTCAGGACCCTGCCAGGCAGCGCCACCTCTCCTGGCTCTCCGGTCTTTATTCCAATGGAGGCTAAACTCGCCAGGTTCTACCCACTGCATGTCTTGGGACAGCTCAGCTTCTATGGCTCTTCCCATATGATACATTTTTCTGTACTGGCCCTAGATGGGGGAGCGAGGCAGGGAGGAGGGATGTGATTGTTTCATTTCTCTGGAGAATGCTAGCATACTTATATCCACAACTTATCATCTGCTCAGATAAAGACAACGTTGGTGCAAACTCTGGAAACCCTGAGACGCTCCACGTGTCTTTCGTTACTTTCCACTATGTGTGTTTTGTATGTGCACCAAGAATTAAAATTGAGGCCTGTCTCTGTCACAATCTAAAGAGAATGAATACGGTGATAAGGTGACCTATGAGGTAAGTGTTTAGACCACAATTTATCAGTGCTTCCTTAAGGAGTGTAGGTGTATTTCTGAATCAGTTTTTTTTTCTTTTACAGAAAACAAAGATTTATTATTCACAATAGTCCAATTACTCTGCAATAAGAAGTGCATTGTTTGAAATATGCAATTATATCACTTAGAAATTTACTTGTTACAGATGATAGATAGATAGATAGATAGATAGATAGATAGATAGATAGATAGATGATACACAGACAGGTAGAGGTAGAGAGTTTAATTTTTACAATAACACTACAATCAGTATTATCTTGACTTGCTCCAGGTGACATGAGTACATGTGTTATTACTTATCTCCTGGCTGATCTAGTCAACATAACAAGATGTCTCCTAAACGCTCTACCTTCATCCTTAACTTGGGGTTGTTTTTCTCAGTCCACAGGGCTGTTTTAATTATTATTAAGTGAGGACTTGATAGCAAAGCTTTCATTTGTGTGTGTATGAATGTAGTCCAGGCTGGCCTCAAGTGTGCAATCATATTACCTCAGCCTGCTGAGTGATCATATTGTGTCACTGTGCCTGGCTATGGTTATACGGTTTTTTATATAGTTTTATTCTTAACTCATTTTAGACAAAAATTCACTTTCTTGTATTTGTGCGTAGGGCATAAGTGATTTTGTTTCATGTGATGCATGATTCTAAAGAGCAAAAATACACATGAGAAAAAGTCAAGTGATAAGACGATAAACTGGATAGAATCGTTTTATGGATTTTTAAATTCCGTGAACCTTTAGTTGGCAAGCTTATTCATAAACAAAACAAGACCTGGGGACCTTTAAGCAATAAATCACACTTTCTGCATCTCTCAGTTTTTCCTCCCAAATTCCCACTAAGTCCTCTTGTAAAATCACATTTCCTATGCCTCTGTTCACAACTGCAAGGGAGGTGGCACTGAACACACATGGGAGAACTGAAAAGCACAAAAGCAATTTCCAATCAATCCCAGCCCTGTGGAAGTAGAAGCGCTGAGGAGACCCCTCGCCTGCCATGCTCGATGGCTGCCTGACGGCCTGCCTCACTCAGTATCGCCCATCCGTCAGCCTGCTTCACCTAATCAAGCCTGTCAGCCTGCCTCCTGGAACCTCTTCTCTGTCTGGAGTGCGTCTGCGGGGCCTGGACCTCTGCGTAGTCTTGGGACGTTGAGTGATCCTTGTGCTCACTGGGCAGCTGGTTTGCTGGGACCTTCTGTTCAGTTCAAGAGTAAGGTCTGGTGACGACACCCATTTTATGCCTCATGCATTTTTTTAATAAGAAATTTTCTTTATTTACATTTCAAATGTTATCCCCTTTCCTGATTTCCCCTCCAAAAAGCCCCTATACCATTTCCCCTCCCCCTGCTCACTAACCCACCCACTCCTGCTTCTTAGTCCTGGCATTCCCTTACAGTGGGGCAATTAGCCTTCACAGGACCAAGGTCCTCTCCTATCATTAATGTCTGACAAAGTCATCTTCTGCATATGAGGCTGGAGCCATGGGTCCCTTCATGTGTA
Source organism: Apodemus agrarius (assembly GCA_964023405.1). Lineage (NCBI taxonomy): Eukaryota > Metazoa > Chordata > Mammalia > Rodentia > Muridae > Apodemus > Apodemus agrarius. Next base: position 5,471,929 of record OZ030012.1, on the reverse strand, counting down.
GTCTTTGGTGGTTTAATCCCTGGGAGCTCTGGGGGAACTGACTGGTTCATATTGCTGTTCCTCCTATGAGACTGCAAACCCCTTCAGCTCCTTGGGTCCTTTCTCTGGCTATTCACTGGGGACCCTGTGTTCAGTCCAATGGTTAACTGTGAGCATCCACCTCTGTATTTGCCAGGCTCTGGCAAAGACTCAAGAAACAACTATATAAGACTCCTTAATAATGTCTGGGTTTGGTAACTGTATTTGAGATGGATCCCCAGCTGGGCAGTCTCCAGATAGTCTTTCCTTCAGTCTCTGCTCCACACTTTGACTCTGTATCTCGTCCCATGAGTATTTGTTCTCCCTTCTAATAAGGACCAAAGTGTCCACACTTTGGTCTTTCTTCTTCTTCTTGAGCTTCATTTGGTCTATGAATTGTATCTTGGGTATTCTGAGCTTCTGGGCTAATATCCACTTATCAGTGAGTGCATACCCTGTGTGTTCTATTGTAATTGTGTTACCTCACTCTGGATGATATTTTCCAGTTCCACCCATTTGCCTAAGAATTTCATAAATTCATTGTTTTAAATAGCTGAGTAGTATTCCATTGTGTAAATATATCACATAGTCTTTATCCATTCCTCTGTTGAAGGATATCTGTGTTGTTTCCAGCTTATAGTGCTCTAATGAACAGAGTGGAGCATGTGTCCTTATTGCATGTTGGAGTACCTTCTAGGTATATGCCCAGGAGTGATATAGCTGCGTCCTCAGGTAGTACTATGTCCAATTTTCTGAGCAACCACCAAACTGATTTCCAGAGTAGTTGTACCAATTTGCAATACCACCAGAAATGGAGGCGTGTTCTCCACATCCTCGCCAGCACCTGCTGTGTCCTGAGTTTTTGATCTTTGCCATTCTGATTGGTGTGAGGTAAAATCTCAGGGCTGTTTTGATTTGCATTTCCCTGATGACTAAGAATGTTGAACATTCCTTTAGGTGCTTCTCAGCCATTTGATATCCCTCAGCTGAAATTTCTTTGTTTAGCTCTGCACCCCATTTTTAATAGGGTTATTTGGCTCTCTGGAGTCTACCTTCTTGAGTTTTTTATATATCTTGGATATTAGCCCTCTGTAGGATGTAGGGTTGGTGAAGATCTTTTCCCAATTTGTTGGTTGCTGTTTTGTCTTATTGACAGTGTCCTTTGCCTTATAGAAACTTTGTAATTTTATGAGGTTCCATTTGTCAATTCTTGATCTTAGCGTATAAGCTATTGGTGTTCTGTTCAGGAAATTTTCCCCTGTGCCCATGTGCTCAAGGCCCTTCCCCAGGTTCTTTTCTATTAGTTTCAGTGTGTCTGGTTTTATGTGAAGGTCCTTGATCCACTTGGACTTGAGAGATAAGAATGGATGCATTTGCATTCTTTTACACTGTAACCACTTGTTGAACCAGCACCATTTGTTGAAAAGGCTATCTTTTTTTTCCACTGGGTGGTTTTAGCTCCTTTGTTAAAGTTCAAGTGACCATGGGTGTCTGGGCTCATTTCTGGGTCTTCAATTCTATTCCATTGATCTATCTGCCTGTCACTGTACCAATACCGTGCAGTTTTTATCATGATTGATCTGTAGTACAGCTTGAGGTCTGGAATACTGATTCCCCCAGAAGTTCTTTTATCGTGAAAATAGTTTTGACTATCCTGGGTTTTTGTTATTCCAGATGAATTTGCAAAATGTTCTTTCTAACTCTATGAAGAATTGAGTTGGGATTTTGATGGGGATTGCATTGAATTTGTATATTGCTTTTGGCAAGATGGCCATTTTTACTATAGCCAGAAGCTGGAAAGAACCCAAATGTTCCTCAACAGAGGAATGGATACAGAAAATATGGTATATATACACAATGGAGTACTATTCATCCATTAAAAACAATGAATTCATGAAATTCTTAGACAAATGGATGGAACTGGAAAAAATCATCCTGAGTGAGGTAACCCAATCACAAAGGAACACTCATGGTATGCACTCCCTGATAAGTGGATATTAGCCCAGAACCTTGGAATACCCAAGACACATTTCACATATCAAATGATGCCCAAGAAAGAGGAAGAACAAAGTATGGATCCTTGGGTCTTTTGTAGAAAGGGGAACAAAATACCCACAGAAGGAGATACAGAGACAAAAGGTGGAGCAGAGTCTTAGGGAAAGACCATCCATAGACTACCCCCACCTAGAGATCCATCCCATATACAGTTACAAAACCCAGACACTATTGTTGATGCCCACAAGTGCTGGCTGATTGGAGCCAGATATACCTGTCACCTGGGAGGATCTCCTAGTGCATGACAAATACAAAGGGGGACACTCTCAGCCAGCCATTGAACTGAGCACAGGGTCGCCAATGGGGGAGTTAGAGAAAGGACCCAAGGAGCTGAAGGCGTTTGTAGAGCCATAGCAGGAACAACAAGATGAGTCACCCAGGACTCCCAGAGCTCTCAGGGACTAAACCATCAACCAAAGAGTACACATGGAGTTACCCACAGCTCCAGACACATCGGCAGCAGAGGGTGGTCTTGCTAGACACCAAAGGGAGGAGTGGCCCTCCCTTGATGGGAAGAAAGACTTGATGCCATAGTGTAGAGGAATACCAGGGCAGGAAGCAGGGAGGAATCATTGGGGAAAGGGAGATGGCTTATGGGATTTTCAGGGGAGGGGGAAGCCAGTAAAGGTGACAACATTTGAAATGTAAATAAAGAATATATCTAAAATTAATGAGCCCAGAAGCCCTAAATACTCAAGGCACAATTAAATTAGCAAGTCAAATGATTCCCAAGAAGAAGAAAGGAGAGGACCCTGGGCCTGTAAAGATTGGATCCAGTTTTGTAGAGAAACCATGGGGGGAGGGGGAATGATTGGGGAATAGTTGGGGGGAGAGGAATTATGGAACATAGGGAGGGGGAACTGGGAAAGGGGAAAGCCTTTGGAATGTAAACATAGAATATAGAAAATAAAAATTTAAAAAAAAGAATATATCTAAATAAAAAAAGATAAAATATTCTATAGATACCTGCTAAATCCACTTGGTTCATAACTTCTGTTAGTTTCACAGTTTAGTTTCTGTTTCCATGATCTGTCCATTGATGAGAGTGGAGTGTTGAAGTCTTCCACTATTGTTGTGTGAGGTGCAATATGTGCTTTGAGCTTTAGTAAAGTTTCTTTTATGAATGTGGGTGCCCTTGCATTTGGAGCATAAATGGTCAGAATTGAGAGTTCACCTTGGTAGATTTTTTTCCTTTGATGTGTATGATGTGTCCTTCCTTATCCTCTTTGCTAACTTTTGGTTGAAAGTTGATTTTATTCAATATATTAGAATGGCTACTCTAGCTTGTTTCTTGGTATCATTTGCTTAGAAAATTGTTTTCCAGCCCTTCACTCTTAGGTAGTGTCTTTCTTTGACACTGAAGTGCACATCCTATATGCAGCAAAATGTTGGGTCCTGTTTATGTATCCAGTCAGTTGGTCTATGTCTTTTTATTGGTGAATTGAGTCCATTGATGTCAAGAGATACTATGGAAAAGTGATTGTTGATTCCTGTCAACATTTTTGTTGTTAGAAGTGGATTATGTTTATGTGGCTATCTTCTTTTTGGCTTGTTAAAAGAAGATTATTTTCTTTATTTCTAGGGTGTAGTTTCCCTTCTTGTGTGGAGTTTTCCATTTATTATCCTTGGAACAACTGGGTTTGTTGAAAGATATTGTGTAAATTTGTTTTTGTCATGGAATATCTTGGTTTCTCCATCTATGGTATTCGAAAGTTTTGCTGTGTATATTAGCCTGGGCTGGCATTTGTGTTTTCTTAGGGTCTGTATGGCATCTGCCCAGGATCTTCTAGCTTTCATAGTTTTTGGTGAGAAGTCTGGTGTAATTCTGATAGGTCTTCCTTTATATGTTACTTGACGTTTTTCCCTTACTGCTTTTAATATTCTTTCTTTGCTTGGTGCATTTGGTGTTTTGATTATTATGTGACAGGAGGAATTTTTTTCTGGTCCAATCTATTTGGAGTTCTGTAGGTTTCTTGTATATTCATGGGTATATCTTTCTTTAAGTTAGGAAAGTTTTCTTCTGTAATTTTGTTGAAGATATTTACTGGCCCTTTAAATTGGTAATCATTCTCTTCTATACCTGATATCCTTAGGTTTTGTCTTCTCCTTGTGTCCTGTATTTCCTGGATGTTTTACGTCAGGAGATTTTTTTTTATTTCTGCACTTTCTTTGGCTGTTGTGTCAATGCTTTCTATGGTATCTTCTGCACTTCTATCTCTTATATTCTGTTGGTGATGCTTACATCTATGGCTCCTGGTCTCTTTCTTAGGTTTTCTATTTCCAGAGTTGTCTCCCTTGTGATTTCTTTATTGTTTCTATTTCCATTTTTAAATCCTGGATAGTTTTGTTCAATTCCTTCACCTGTTTGGTTGTGTTTTCCTGTAATTCTTTAAGGATTTTTTGTGTTTCTTTAAGGGCTTCAAGCTTTTTAACCTGTGTTCTCCTGTATTTCTTTAAGGGAGTTAATTATGTCCTTCTTAAAGTCCTCTAACAGCATCATGAGATGTGATTTTAAATCTACATCTTGCTTTTCTGGTGTGCTGGGGTATCCATGACTTGCTGTGGTGGGAGAACTGGGTTCTTATGATGCCATGCCAAGTTACGTTTGTTTCTTTTGGTAAGGCTCTTATGCTTGCCTTTCACCATCTGGTTATCTCTGGTGTTCGTTGCTCTTGTTGTCTCTGACTAGAGTTTTTCCTTCCTGTGGGCCAATAAGCCTGTGTCAGCACTCCTGGGAGACCAGCTCTCTCCTGGAAGGACCCGTGCACAGAGGGTTGTGGAACAGCCCAAGTTCCCAGGTGCAGATTACAGTCCAACTCAAGTGATTTTTATAAATTCAAATCTATCTACATCAAATTCACAAATAGTGAATTTCACTTCACTTTTCCTAGTGTTAGCTAACACAAGCAAGAGTATCTCACAAATCAAAACATCATCTCACTGTCTCAGCCAGATAATATGTGTAAGAAAAACACTAATTTGGATACTTGTTCTTGTGAGCCTCTGTTTTTGGAAGAGAAAGTGTAATGAATAAAATCACTGAAGTTTTGACTCCTTATCACAAATATAGAGGAAAGAGTAAGTCTAACCCCCAGGGTGAGGGAAGACAGAAGGAATCTACCTTCAACTGAACACAGCCAGGTGACTACTACAACAACAGATTCCTGACAGACAGCTTAACAGTTTCAGTGATTTTACTGGAGAGACAGCTCTGTCTAAAATACTTGGTGTGTATCACAAGGACTCAAGTTTAACCCCCAGAACTCATGTTGATGAGCACTTGTAACCCAGGAGTGGGAAGGCAGAGACAGACAGATCTCTGGGGCCTGCCGGCAGCTAGCCTAACCTACCTGGGGAAATCCAGGCCACTGAGAGGCTTTCTCAGAAAATAGTAGACAGGATCCAAGGAATGACAGCAGAGGTTATTCTCTAACCTACACATGTACATACACACACAGGTACATCCATCGAGAGAGAGAGAGAGAGAGAGAGAGAGAGAGAGAGAGAGACAGACAGACAGACAGACAGACAGACAGACATAGGCATACAAGTATTTTTCCTATGTCGTTTTGGCAAAGTTGGTTATTCTTCGTCTAATTTAAAATTGTCTTGAGACTTTATTGGCTGCTTCATTGATTCAGATACAGAAAGAGATGAGGAAAAAGTACTTCCTATAAATCATGCTGGCATAACAAAACCTTCCAAACTGCAGAATAGCATCCCAAATCAGTAGTCTTTCTAACATTAGCATAGAGTAGAAGCATCTGGAAAGCCTGTTAGGAAAAAATGCTGGTCCTCAGCCACAAGGTGTCTGACTCCCTAGAGTAGCATAAGCCTGAGTATACACTCCAAATTAGGTCCTTTTGTCCTAGTGCTACGGATCTGAGGACCACAATTAAAGGATGCTTCAATGGGCTACTGAACTTAGCTATTGACTTCTAATATCAACATACTTTTATGGGAACATAAAAGTTTAACAGACAAAAGTGATAGCCTTGTATTGGGTCGTAGTGTGGTGAAGACATTCATATTAGATAATAGCTGTTTCAAAGTACAGAGCTGTATTACTTAATTTGGAAAGTCAACTTGACTAGACTGAGAGATCCCTAGAGGACTGATAAAGCATTGCCTCTGAGCATGCTTACAAAGGTATTTCCAGAGAATATTGAGACGAGTTAGGTGGTAACTGCTCTCAAGCAGCAAAGACACAATCCAACTGCTCAGAGAAGGAAAGTCCAACAGAAGCAACTGGCTCTGCCTCCCTTGGCAGGGTTGTTTTCTCTTGCCATTAACTTTGGATTCCAGATTTAGGGTTCCTCAGACTCTGAACTCTGAGGTATGCCCAAGAAGCCTTCTGGGGGCCCTTGAACCTTTAGCCTTGGTCTAGAGCCTAACATAGCAGTTCTGATTTTAACATTTCCATCTCTTTGGTTTGAGCCAATGTCTGGATTCCCTGGCTCTCTTGTTTAAGGAACAGCTTCTATGGTGCTGAGAGGTAGTCCTCTACTTCATCGTTCTATCTCTGGAAAAGCTAACACAATGATGAGATGAGGATCCCATGTCTCAGCGAAAGCCAGCAAATTGGGTTGGTGAGATGCAGGGCACTGTCTCAAAACAGCAAGTCAGATGGTTGCTTCTAGCCTATGACCTGAACCAACCATGACTTTCCTACTGAAAAGACCCTTATAGAACAAGCTGCCAAATATCACTTCTGCTATCTGAAGGAAAGAGTGCCTAAATAGGAAAGGGGAACGAGGCATAGGAGAAAGTGAAGAAAAACGAAAAGCACTGTGCAATGAAATTTGAAAAGGCAAAACAAAGCCTCAGCCTTGATCTCCTCGCCAAACAATCTGCTGAGGTTTTATTCCAAGTGTCAAGAGTAGATGCTTCCATTATCCTAAAAATAACCTTCCCAGTCTTTACTGTGCTGTTTGTCTTTTTCCTCCCTTTCTATAAACTCTTCCTCGTAATGATTCCCACTAAACAAGACCCCATCAACACTACATAAAAGCAATAAATCTCATATGGTATTAGTTAGAAAGAAGGTAGTTTCTGGAGAGCAATTTGGCTGTGTAAATCAAAAGCATCTAAAAAGCACAATCTTTCAGACTGCAACAATCCATTTCTTGGAACTAACCTTCAGGGAAACAAGCACAACTGTATCTTCAAGCACAATAGCAACATTAATATTCATCAAAGAAATATTTATTTTTAAAGCATTATAAAATCAAAAATGTCGGTGTCTGGCTTGGGCCCATCCTCTGCCACAGCATGCCATGCCCAAGTGGCACAGGGAGGTAGCTAATCACTCAGGAGTGCAGAGAGTCCAAACAGCACAGGTAGGGCCACCCCTGCTGCTCAGATGAAACAGATGGAAACCCTAAACACAAGAACTTAGGAGCAGCCTGGGATAGGAGTCTTCTGATTTCCAACTGCACCAGAGTTGATCTGGGCCAAACACAAGAGAGTAGGTCTCACAGGAGTAGTCACATAACTGTGTACACAGAGAACAGGTCTCCCAGAAGCACAGATACAGAGGCTTGCATGACAGATAAGCTACAGTCAGAGACAGCAACACTAACTAACACCAGAGATAACCAGATGGCAAAACACAAATGCAAGAACATTACCAACAGAAACAAGGCAACATGGCACCATCTGAACCAAGTTCTCCCACAACAGCAAATCCTGGATACCCCCAACACACCAGAAAAGCAAGATCTAGACTTTAAATCACATCTCATGATGCTGATAGAGGATTTCAAGAAGGATATAAATAACTCCCTTAAAGAAGATGGATCAACAGGTAGAAGTCCATAAAGAGGAAACACAAAAATCACTTAAAGAAATATAGGAGAACATGGGTCAACAGACAGAAGCCCTTAAAGATGAAACACAAAAATCCCTTAAAGAATTTCAGGAAAACACAAACAAACAGTGAAAGAACTGAACAAAATCATCCAGGATTTGAAAACAGAAGTAGAAACAACTAAGAAATCACAAAGGGAGCGGAGGCCGCCATCTTGCCTTGGGGCACAACAGACAGCTAACAGCTAAAGACAGGTAAGTGGACAGAGTTCAAGGCTATCATCGCTCGGGTCCTATCCTGTCAGGCCTCTGCCTGCACCCAGAGCCAGAGCCGCTCAGTGGGCTATCTGTACGCTGACCCGGTCCTGCACCAACCCACTGGGGGGGTGTCTGCCCGGCTTACAGCAGTGGCCGCCATCTTGCCTCGGGGAACCACAGACAGCTAACAGCTAAAGCCAGATATGCAGACAGAGTCTGAGTCTAACATTGCTCAGATCCTATTCTGACAGGCTTTTGCCTGCACCCAGAACCTGAGCAGCTTGGTGGGCCATCTGTACGCCAACCCGGTCGTGCACCAACCCAGTCGGGGGAGAGGGGGTCTTCTGCTCTACAGAGGGATCAGCACTTGGATAAGGTCCCTGCAGCATATACCAGCTGTGATCCCTGAAGGACCAGACAAGCAACACCAGGCTCACAGAGACAGCCCGAGTATAGCATTCCTTGGGGAAGGACACATTAGGGCTCCAAGGGCTCCCAAGACTAGGGTGCAAACAGAGCCAGAGGGAACCCAGACATCCAGAGGTGCAGAATTAGCCTTACAGGCTCGCTCAGGGGAGGTTCAAACACCAGCCAGTGACAACAAGACCAACTAACACCAGAGATAGCCACATGGCAAAAGCCAAACATAGGAACATTACTAACAAAAATCAAGGCAACATGGCAGCATCTGAACCCAATTCTCCAACAACAGGAAGTCCTGGATATGCCAGCACACCAGAAAAACAAGACTTGGATTTAAAATCACTGGTCATGATGCTGTTAGAGGAACACAAGAAGGACATAAATAAATCTCTTAAAGAAATAGATCAAAAGGCAGAAGCCCTTACAAGGGAAACACAAAAATCAATTAAAGAAATTCAGGAGAAAATGGGTCAAAAGATAGAAACCAATAAGGAAGAAATGCAAAAATCACTTTAAAAAATACAGGAGAACGAGGGTCAAGAGGCAAAAGTCATGAAAGAGGAAACACAAAAATCTCTCAAAGAGGTACATGAAAACACAAACAAGTAGGTGAAGGAACTGAGCAAAGCCATCCAAGATCTAAAAACAGAAGTAAAAACAACTAAGAAATCACAAAGGGAGACATCTTTGGTGATAGAAAACCTTGGGAAGAAATCAGGGGCCAAGGATGCAAATATCAACAGCAGAATACAAGACATAGAAGAAAGACTCTCAGATGCTGAAGATACCATAGGAACCATAGACTCAACAGTCAAAGAAAATGCAAAATGCAAAAAGTTTATAACCCAAAATATCCAGGAAATCCAGGACACAATGAGAAGACCAAACCTAAGGATTATAGGGATAGATGAGAGTGAAGATTTACAACTTAAAGGGCAAGCAAATATCTTCAACAAAATTATGGAAGAAAACTTCCCTAACCTAAAGAGAGAGAGATGCCCATGAACATACAAGAAGCCTACAGAACTCCAAACAGACTGGAACAGAACAGAAATACCTCCCGTTACATAATAATCAAAACCCAAAATGTACTAAACAAAGAAAGAATATTAAAGGCAGTAAGAGAAAAAAGTCAAGTAACATATAAAGGAAGACCTATAAGAATTACCCCAGACTTCTCACCTGAGACCATGAAAGCTAGAAGATCCTGGGCAGAACTCATACAGACTTTAAGAGAACACAAATGCCAGCCAAAACTACTCACCATAGAGGGTGAGTAGTTTACACTCACCCACAATATCTTTCCACACAACCAGCCCTACAAAGAATAGTAGGGGGAAAACACCAACACAAGGAGGGAAACTACACCCTGGAAAAAGCAAGATAGCAACCTTCTTTCATCAAAACCAAAAGAAGAAAACCTATCAAATATAAAAAAAACATCAAAAATGATAGGAAGCAATAATTACTATTCCTTAATATCTCTTAACATCAATGGAATCAATTCCCCAATAAAAAGACATAGAATAACAGACTGGATATGTAAACAGAACCCTACATTTTGCTGAATACAGGAAAACACACCTCAGTGTCAAAAACAAACACTACCTTAGAGTAAAAGGCTGGAAGAAAATTTTACAAGCAAATGGTCGCAGGAAACAAGCCGGAGTAGCCACTCTATTATCAGATAAAGTTGACTTTCATCCTAAAGTCATCAAAAGAAACATGGAAGGACACTTCTTGCTGGTCAAAGGAAAAATCCACCAAGAAGAACTCTCAATTCTGAACATCTATGCTCCAAATGCAAGGATACCCTCATTCATAAAAGAAACTTTACTAAAGCTCAAAGCACACATTACACCTAACACAATAATTGTGGGTGACTTCAACACTCCACTATCCTCAATGGACAGAGCAGGAAAACAGAAACTAAACAGGGACACAGGGAAACTAATAGAAGCTTTAGACCAATTGGATTTAACAGACATATATAAAACATTTCATCCTAAAGCAAAAGAATATACCTTTTTCGCAGCACCTCATGGTATGTTCTCCAAAATCAACCATATAATTGGTCACAAGACAGACCTGAACAAATATAAGAAGATTGAAATAATCCCATGTATCCTATCAGATCACTATGGAGTAAAAGTGGTCTTCAATAGCAACAAAAACAACAGAAAGCCCACATACACATGGAAACTGAACAATACTCTACTCAATGATAACTTGGTCAAGGAAGAAATAAAGAAAGAAATCAAAGTCTTTTTAGAATTCAATGAAAATGAAGGTACAACTTACCCAAATCTATGAGACACAATGAAAGCAGTTCTAAGAGGAAAATTCATAGACCTGAGTGCCTCCAAAAAGAAACTGGAGAGAGCATACACTAACAGCTTAATGACACACCTGAAAGCCCTGGAACAAAAAGAAGCTAATTCACCAAGGAGGAATAGAAGACAGGAAATGATCAAACTCAGGGCTGAAATCAATAAAGTACAAACAAAGAGAACCGTACAAAGAATCGACAAGACCAGGAGCTGGTTCTTTGAGAAAATCAACAAGATAGATAAACCCTTAGCCAGACTAATGGAACGGCACAGAGACAGTATTCAAATTAACAAAATTAGAAATGAAAAGGGAGATATAACAACAGAAACTGAGGAAAATCAAAATATCATCAGATCTTACTATAAAAGCATTTACTCAATACAACTGGAGAATCTGGAGGAAATGGACCCTTTCCTAGACAGATACCAAATACCAAAATTAAATAAGGATCAAATAGATCAGCTAAACAGTCCCATAACCCCTAAAGAAATAGAAGGGGTCATAGAAAGCCTTCCAACCAAAAAAGTACGGGACCAGATGGTTTTAGCGCAGAATTCAATCAGACCTTCAAAGAAGACTTAACATCAATACTCTTCAAGCTATTCCACAAAATAGAAACGGAAGGAACACTGCCCAACTTGTTCTACGAAGGCACAATTATGCTGATACCAAAACCACACAAAGATCCAACAAAGAAAGAGAACTTAAGGCCAATTTCCCTTATGAATATCGATGAAAAAATACTAAATAAAATTCTTGCCAACCAAATCCAAGACCACATCAAAATGATCATCCACCATGATCAAGTAGACTTCATCCCAGGGATGCAGGGATAGTTCAATATACGGAAATCCATCAATGCACTCCAATACATAAACAAACTCAAAGAAAAAAACCACATGATCATTTCATTAGATGCTGAAAAAGCATTTGACAAAATTCAGCATCCTTTCATGCTAAAAGTCTGGGAAAGAGCAGGAATTCAAGGCCCATACCTAAACATAGTAAAAGCAATGTACAGCAAACCAGGAGCCAACATCAAACTAAATGGAGAGAAACTGGAAGCAATCCCACTAAAATCAGGGACTAGACAAAGCTGACCTCTCTCTCCATATCTTTTCAATATAGTACTTGAAGTTCTAGCGAGAGCATCTAGACAACATAAGGAAGTCAAAGGGATGCAATTTGGAAAGGAAGAAGTCAAACTATCACTATTTGCAGATGATATGATAGTATACTTAAGCGACCCAAAAAACTCTACCAGAGAACTCCTACAGCTGATAAACAACTTCAGCAAAGTGACTGGTTAAAAAATAAACTCAAGCAAATCAATAGCCTTCCTATATTCAAAGGATAAGCAGGATGAGAAAGAAGTTAGGGAAATAACACCCTTCACAATAGCCACAAACAATATAAAATATCTTGGCATGACTCTAACTAAACAAATGAAAGATCTGTATGTCAGGAACTTCAAGTCTTTGAAGAAAGAAACTGAAGAAGACCTCAGAAGATGGAAAAGTATTTCATGCTCTTGGATTGGCAGGATTAATATAGTAAAAATGGCCATCTTGCCAAAAGCAATCTACAGATTCAATGCAATTGCCATCAAAATCTCAAATCAATTCTTCATATATTTAGAAAAAGCAATTCTCAAATTCATCTGGAATAACAAAAAGCCCAGGATAGCTAAAACTATTCTTAACAGTAAAAGAACTTATGGGGGAATCAATATCCCTGACCTCAAGCAGTACTGCAGAGCAATGTATTAAAAACTGCATGGTATTGGTACAGTGAGAGGCAAGTAGATCAATGGAATAGAATTGAAGACCCAGAAATGAACCCACAGAATTATGGTCACTTGATCTTTGATAAAGGAGCTACAACCATCCAGTGGAAAAAAGATAGCCTCTTCACCAAATGGTGCTTGTTCAACTGGAGGTCAGCATGCAGAAGAATGTGAATTGATCCACTCTTATCTCCTTGTACTAAGATCAACTCCAAGTGGATCAAGGACCTCCACATAAAACCAGACACAGTGAAATTAATAGAAAAGAAACTAGGGAAGGCCCTTGAGGACATGGGCACAGTGGGAAAGTTCCTGAACAGAACACCAGTAGCTTATGCTCTAAGATCAAGAATTGACAAATGGGTCCTCATAAAACTACAAAGTTTTTGTAAAGCAAAGGACACCGTCAGAAGGACAATATAGCACCCAACTAATTGGGAAAAGATCTTCACCAACCCCACATCCGATAGAGGGCTAATATACAATATATACAAAGAACTCAAGAAAGTAGACCCCAGAGAACCAAATAACCTTATTAAAAAATGGGGTGCATAGCTAAACAAAGAATTTTCACCAGAAGAAATTCAGATGGCTGAGAAACACCTTAAGATATGTTCAACATCATTAGTCATCAGGGAAATGCAAATCAAAACAACCCTGAGATTCCACCTCACACCAGTCAGAATGGCTAAGATTAAAAACTCAAGATGCTGGTAAGGATGTGGAGAAAGTGGATCACTCCTCCACTGTTGGTGGGATTGCAAGAAGGTACAACCACTCTGGAAATCAGTCTAGCGGTTCCTCAGAAAATTGGGCATGACACTTCCAGAGGACCCTGTCATACTTCTCCTGGGCATATACCCAGAGGATTCCCCTGCATGCAACAAAGACACATGCTCCACTATGTTCATAGCAGCCTTATTTATAACAGCCAGAAACTAGAAAGAACCCAGATGTCCCTCAGTGGAGGAATGGATACAGAAAATGTGGTATATTTATACAATGGAATACTACTCAGCAATTAAAAACAATGAATTCATGAAATTTGTAGGCAAATGGTTGAAACTGGAAAATATCATCCTAAGTGAGGTAACCCAATCACAAAAGAATACACATGAAATGCAATCTCTGATAAGTAGATATTAATTAGCCCAGAAGCTCTGAATACTCAAGTCACAATTAGCAAATCATATGATTCCCAAGAAGAAGGAAGGAGAGGGCCCTGGTCCTGAAAAGACTTGATCTAGAATGGTAGGGGAGTACTAGAACAAAGAAATGGGGGGGGTCACTGGGGATTGGGTGGAGGGAAGAGGACTTATGGGACATATGGTGAGGGAGGACTGGGAAAGGGGAAAGCGTTTGAAATGTAAACAAAGAATATAGAAAATTAAAAAAAGAAATCACAAATGGGGACAACTCAGGGGGACAACTCTGGAGATATAAAACCTTGGAAGGAAATCAGGAGTCATAGATGCAAACATCAACCACACAATACAAGAGATAGAAGAAAGAATCTCGGGTGCTAAAGATACCAAAGAAAGCATTGACTCAACAGTTATAGAAAATGAAAACTGCAAAAATCTCCTAACCCAAAACATGCAGGAAGTCCAGGACACAATGAGAAGACCAAACCTAAGAATTATAAGTATAGAAGAGAACAAAGATTTACAACTTAAAGGGCCAGTAAATAAATATCTTCAACAAAATTATAGAAGAAAACTTCCCTAACCTAAAGAGAGAGATGCCCATGAACATACAAGAAGCCTACAGAACTCCAAACAGACTGGAGCAGAACAGAAATACCTCCCATCACATAATAATCAAAACACCAAATGTACTTAACAAAGAAAGAATATTAAAAGCAGTAAGAGAAAAAGGCCAAGTAATACATAAAGGAAGACCTATCAGAATTACACCAGACTTCTCACCAGAGACCATGAGATTAAGAAGACCCTGGGCAGGTCTCATGGAGACCCTAAGAGAACACAAATGCCAGCACAGACTACTATACTCCGCAAAACCCTCAATCACCATAGATGGAGAAATCAAGATATTCCATGATAGAACCAAATTTACACAATATCTTTCCACAAATCCAGCCCTACAAAGGATAAGAGATGGAAAATGCCAGAATAAGGAGGGCAACTACACCCTAGAAAAAGCAAGATAGTGATCTTCTATCAACAAACCCAAAAGAAGATAACCACTCAAACATAAAAATAACATCAAAAATAATAGGAAGAAGAAATCAATATTCCTTAATATCTTAACGTCAATGGACTCAATTTCCCAATAAAAAGAAAGAATAACAGACTGGATATGTAAACTGGACCCTGCATTTTGCTGCATACAGGAAATGCACCTTAGTGTCAAAGACAAACACTACTTCAGAGTAAAAGGCTAGAAAACAAATTTCCAAGCAAAGGGTCCCAGGAAACAAGCTGGAGTAGCCATTCTAATATTGGATAAAATTGCCTTTCAACCAAAAGTCATCAAAAAAGATGCGGAAGGACACTTCATACTCATCAAAAGAAAAATCTACCAAGAAAACCTCTCAATTCTGAACATCAATGCTCCAAATGCAAGGGCACCCTCATTCCTAAAAGAAACTTTACTAAAGCTCAAAGCATACATTGCACCTCTTACAATAATAGTGGGTGACTTCAACATCTGACTCTCCTCAATGGACAGATCAGGGAAACACAAACTAAACAGAGACACAGTGAAAATAAGTGAAGTTTTGGATAAAATGGATTTAACAGATATCTACAGAACATTTCATCCTAAATCAAAAAATATACCTTCTTCTCAGCACCTCATGGAATCTTCTCCAAAATTGACCACATAATTGGTCACAAAACAGGTCACAATGGATACAAGAAGATTAAAACAAGCCCATGCATCTTGTCAGATCACCATGGAGTAAGAGTGATCTTCAATAACAACAAAAACAACATGAAGCCCACATACACATGGAAACTGAACAATGCTCTACTCAATGATACCTTGGTCAAGGAAGAAATGAGGAAAGAAATCAAAGACTTTTTAGAATTTAATGAAAATGAAGGCACAACATACCCAAATTTATAGGGCACAATGAAAGCAGTGCTAAGAGGAAAACTCATAGCTCTGAGTGCCTCCAAAAAGAAGCTGGAGAGAGCGAACACTAGCAGCTTAACAGCACACCTGAAAGCTCTAGAACAGAAAGAAGCTAATACACCCAAGAGGAGTAGAAGGCAGGAAATCATCAAACTCAAGGCTGAAATCAACCAAGTAGAAACAAAAAGAACCATACAAAGAATCAACAAAACCAGGAGCTGGTTCTTTGAGAAAATCAGCAAGATAGATAAACCCTTAGCCAGACTAACCAGAGGGCACAGAGACAGTATCCAAATTAACAAAATCAGAAATGAAAAGGGAGATAAAACAAAAGAAACTGAGGAAATTCAAAAAAAACTCATCAGATCCTCCTACAAAAGCCTATACTCAAAAGAGCTAGAAAATCTGGATGAAATGGACAATTTCCTAGACAGGTACCAAATACCAAAGTTAAATCAAGATCAGATAGACCATGTAAACAGTGCCATAACCCCTAAAGAAATAGAAGTGGTCATTAAAAAATCTCCCAACCAGCCGGGCAGTGGTGGTGCACGCCTTTAATCCCAGCACTTGGGAGGCAGAGGCAGGTGGATTTCTGAGTTCGAGGCCAGCCTGGTCTACAGAGTGAGTTCCAGGACAGCCGGAGCTATACAGAGAAACCCTGTCTCGAAAAACCAAAAAAAAAAAAAAAAAAAAAAAAATATCTCCCAACCAAAAAAAGCCCAGGACCAGATGGGTTCAATGTAGAGCTCTATCGGACCTTCAAAGAAGACCTAATACCAATACTTCAAACTACTCCACAAAATAGAAACAGAAGCAACACTGCCCATTTCACTCTATGAAGCCAGTTACTCTGAGTATTCTCCCTTGGAGATGGAACGGTTTCTGTCTAATCAGGAACTTCTCACTATTTCCTTTGATAGAGGACTTCATAAGAAATTTCTTTCTACTTCTATCATGTTTAATGTTCCAAATAGATTTTAAAACTGAAAAAAAAACAAAAAATAAATTATCACTTGGTAAAATATGCATGTGAACAAATCTGAGAGCACAGTTATAAATACTAACCTATAATCTCACTATCAGAGCTTCACAGTTGTTAAATATATTTGTCATTAGATATGCTACAGTAAACAGATGTATGTTTTGCAATAAAATCCCAGATTCCATAAAAGATAATGAGGAAATGAGAGAGCTCAGTCCTTCAAACACCATTAGAGTCCCGACGGCTTGACCACAGTTCCTCAAACCTGCCCCACGACCTGGATCTAGTTGGAAACCCTGCAGCCAGTCAGAGTCATCTACTAAGTAGTCATAGATTCTCAGGTCAGCCGGACAGAGGCAGAGGTTAAAGGATCTCTACACTGTGAAAATGCTATTTCTGCCCTGGCGCCTTTATTCCAGGACTTCCTTGCTCATTAGATATTCTTTACTTAGCCTAACTGCCAAAAACATTTTGAAAAATTACAAAAATGATTCTCATTATTCTAGAGAACCTTTTAAAGAATGTAAACTGGAAACAATTACAGAGCTATTTGAAGAGACTCTAATGGAGACAGGAACTCCTGTTCTTAAAATGCAGCGATGAGAGACAGCTTCCTCCTGAGAAATCAAAAACTAAGTGGATTGCCACGGAAGGGCCCACAAACAGAAGCGACAGCTTTTTATCTACCTTTAAAGTAAAGCTTAATGACTCATTTGCCATGTAACTATAAGTTCCATTTAATTTTTATGTTTGAATGTGACTAAATGTTATCCTTGCTTTTGAGGGTCCACATTAATTTATACACTTAATTTGATTTTAAAAGAAAAAAAAAAACTTCTAAAATTGACATGCCCAACAGTTAGTGTGGATCCCGGCAGCATGCTTTAGTATGAAGGGAGAGATGCCATTTCTACGCAAAGCCATTAGTGCCAACTACTGCGGCAGCTTGTGGAGGACATTAGCACAGAGTCATAAGGACACTGGGTCTGTGCTGTTTATTGAATGGGCATCGGAAGGCCTTCTCACTGTGAGTGGAAATGCTGTCTCCCTATCTACTGGTCACCAGTTACACACAAACCTTACACTGATTTCCTTCACTTACTTAAAACAAGAAATAATTATGGCTAGAAGTGCTTTAATTAGTAGCCAAATGTTTCAGGAAAAAGATCAATCAATGCATCCATGACTGGATTAATGGGTAAAGAAAAAGTAGTTGATACAATTCAATCATCAAAAAAATGAAATTCTATTTTTGAAGCAACATAAATGGGATTGGAGGAACTTTTTTATTAAATGAAATAACCTTGGCATTAAAAAATATACATGTGTCTGCTCCACTATGTTTATAGCAGCCTTATTTATAATAGCCAGAAATTGGAAGGAGCCCAAATATCCCTCAAAGGAGGAATGGATACAGAAAATGTGGTATATGTATACAATGGAATACTACTCAGCAATTAAAAATAATGAATTCATGCAATTTGTAGGTAAATGGTTAGACCTGGAAAATATCATCCTGAGTGAATTAACCCAATCACAAAAGAATGCACATGAAATGCAATCACTGATAAGTGGATATTAATGAGCCCAGAAGCCCTAAATACTCAAGACACAAATAGCAAGTCAAATGATTCCCAAGAAGAAGAAAGGAGAGGACCCTGGGCATGTAAAGATTGCATCCAGTTTAGTAAAGAAACCGAGGGGGGAGGGGGAATGATTGGGGAATAGTTGGGGGGGAGAGGAACTATGGGAACTATGGTGGGTGGGAACTGGGAAAGGGGAAAGCCTTTGGAATGTAAACATAGAATATAGAAAAAAAAAAAAGAACCACCAATGACACAGGAGGCAAGCTGAAGCCTGACAGGCCTCCACTCTAGTTTATATATATATATATATATATATATATATATATATATATATATATATATATACACACACACACACACACACACACACACACACACACGTGTGTCTTCCTAGACATGTGCAAAAACTCAAATTTGACTCCTAGAAATAGAACATAGAATAGTGATCACTAGAAAAATGGGAAGGGTAACTAGAATTAAAGACTATATAAGTCCTAACAGGCAGTTAACAGGAAAGAATAAGTACTAATTTTGTATAGCACACCAAAGTGATTACTGTTTACAAGAATCTGTATGTCCCAAAATAACCAGAAGAAAGAAATCCAATCATCTGAATGGAAACAGAGTAATTATCCTGACTTTAGCATTATCCATTCAATGTATATATAAAATGTATACCATCAATATGCACAAACATTAAGAAAAGGTAATTAGATAAAGCTTCTACTTTCAATGTTTTCCATAAGTTGGCTCTATGTAATATTATGAAATGTTTAATGTGGAGCTTGAAAAATAGGATTTGTATTTCAGAATTACATACACAGAAAAAATTAACCTAGTAGGAAAATGTTGTATGTAAATTTTTAGAAATAATAATGGGACCAGCATACAAGAATGTAATGATGTTTCTCATAAAATATCAAAAAAATGTACTATAGATATTTTTATAACTCAGAGAAGAGACACCACAAAGAAGAAAGACAAATCTTGTCCTTCATAGTTTTATGCTTGCTTTAGAGCTGAAGACACCTAATGGTCCCATCTTCCTTCACTAGGGAAGCCAGGGCCCTGGAGAGACAAAGCAGAGCAGAGGTACCGTGAGCCGTGGCTTTAGCAGGAGCCTGGAGGCGGCGTCAGCACGTGGCTCGGAAGGATGCTGGGGAGAGTGTGTGGTGGGTGATGACTGCTAGCCAGAACTAATGCAGCTCTCAGCGGGGAAAAGAAAACGGCGGGAAGATGACTCCATGCCCGTTATAACTGCACCCACCAGGGCCAGCTGGGTAAAATCCTTCTGAGACACCTACAAAAATCCATCTTCCTCCCATCCCCTCTGCCCCTTCAAGGGGCAGCTTGAGTATCAGCACTGACAAACAGCTTCTCCCACAATCACTGTTCCAGGGGACATTTGTATTTTAACTTTATTACTTTCATTACATTTCAAATATATTTTATTGTATTTCATTATCTTCTTTAATTAGCACATAGAAATATAATAGAACTATTATATTTACATAATATATCACATAGCATATAATCTGTAATATATAATATGATAAATGATGTACAATGTATATGACATATAATATAATGTATAATGTATAACTAATATATAATATATATAATATATATGGTAGTTTGTCCATCTCTACAAATTTTTTGATTTAAAGAAACTATTTGGGGGGCTGGAGAATTGACTCCACAGCTAAAAGCACTTAACACTCCTGCAGAGAACCTGGGTTTGAGCCCTCGCACCCACATGATGGCTGCTCACACACCTATAACTTCCATTCCAGAGGAATCTGATGCCTTCTTCTGGCCTCTGCAGGCACAAAGTACATATGCGGTGCACAGACATATGTGCAGCTTCAAAGTGCTTTCTTCAGCACTTTGAAGTATCCGCCACACTGGTTGAATGGAGAACTTCCTTGCAATGCAATTGTGCTGCTCTTGTCATTAAAAAGACAGGCCTGTGTCGTGAAAGACAATGCAGCCCAGGGCCCCGCTGCCTGGGCTATGCATATTACATGTATTCCATGAAACAAGCAGTCACCAAATGTATACCTGAAGCAGTGCCCAGAGGGCATACCAGAGCTGCATGTTTTTTTTGTGCTAATCTCCAAAATGAAATGGCAACTTTTGTCTCTCATAAGATTCTAGGATATTCTAAGAGCTGCCAAAAATGTTTGTATGTAAATTAAAACCTAACTCTGGGGTTTTCTTATACAATGTTATAAGTTCCCCAGGACTAGGCACTTGAACTAGCTTTGCAACGTACTTCCTACTTACATAACGTTTTTGGGCTTTCTGACAAGAAACTAAAATCCATAATAACTGCTTATTTACATAGACCACCAATCCTGATTTCTATTCTTGTATTTCGTCTTATGCCATCTCAATAAAGCATAGGAAAAGTTACTTGAAAGCCTTAAGCATGACCTGTCTGGAGGTTACTTACTAATTTTGCTGTTAAAAATCCCCTCTATTACTGTTCTCATAGCCGAGAATGTTTCTAATTTTTAAAACAAAATGCATCCTATATTCTTAAAAGCCAAGGAGAAAACCCTCTAAGTCTGTGGCTTGCTTTTGAAAGCGCGTACATGCACATGCTTGCTTACACCTGTGCAGTAGAACTGTGGCGTGTGCTGGGGTTGCAGCTCAGGTGGGAAGAGCTTCCACTGTGTAAGCGTATGGACCTGAGTGCAGGCCCTCAGCACCTAGGCACGATCGGAGCGCTGCTGTCCTGCGGGCCAGCAGACACCACAGTGCCGCCATGCCCACTACGTCCCGGTCATCCCTCCCTGGCCTCCTCATACTCTCTCTCTCTCTCTCTCTCTCTCTCTCTCTCTCTCTCTCTCACACACACACACACACACACACACACACACACACACACACACAATTTAATTTGAAAAGTGTAAATATGAGTCTAACAATGATGGGTAGAGATGCTATAGGCACAGTGGAGCAGGACCCTGTGAAAAGACAGTGGCCAGTTGTATACATGAGCTGCTGAGCCCACCCCAGCCTAAACGTCAGGATTCTGTAGCTAAATCTGTTAATTATAAAAAGCTAGATTTGGGCATATACCCAGAAGATGCTCCTACATGTAATAAGGACACATGCTCCACTATGTTCATAGCAGTCTTATTTATAATAGCCAGAAGCTGGAAAGAACCCAGATGCTCCTCAATGGAGGAATGGATATTAGAAAATGTGGTATATATACACAATGGAATACTGCTCAGCAATTAAAAACAATGAATTCATGAAATTCTTAGGCAAATGGATGGAACTAGAAAGTGTCATCCTGAGTGAGGTGACCCAATCACAAAAGAACGCACATGGTATGTACTCACTGATAAGTGGATGTTAGCCCAAAAGCTCAAAATAAACAAGTTACAATTCACCCAGCACAGGAAGCTCAAGAAGAAGGAGGACTTAAGTGAGGGTGCTTTGGTTCCTCTGAGAAAGGGAACAAAATACTCACAGGAGCAATAAGGGAGACAATGTGTGGAGCAGAGACTCAAGTAAAGGCCACCCAGAGACTGCCCTACGTGGGGATTCATCCTATAAACGGTCACCAAACCCTGACACTACTATGGATGACAAGAAGTGTATACCAAAAGGAGCATGTCATAGTTGTCTCCGGAGGGGCCTGTCAGAGCCTTACACATACAGAGGCAGATGCTAGCAGCCAACCATTGATCTGGGTGTGGGGTCCCCAATGGAGGAGCTGGAGGGGTTTACAGCCCCATGGGAAGAACAACGACGTCGGCCACCCAGATGCCCCAGGACTCCCAGGGACTAAACCATAAACCAAGGGGTACACATAGTTCCAGGCAAAAATGTGGCCGAGGAAGGCCTTGTTGGGCATCAGTGGGAGAAGTGGTCCTTGGTCAGGTGAAGGCTCAATAGATGCCCCAACAGAGGGAAATCGAGGGGGGCAGGTGGGAGTCGGTTGGGTGGAGGGGCATATACTTGGAGACAGGGGTGGAAAGAGGGGTTGGGGGTTTTCAGGGAGGGGGGAATCAGGAAAGATTTTAGCATTTGAAATGTAAATGAAGATTATATTCAATAAAAAATAAAAATAATATTGCACAACTAAAAAAATAAAAATTAAAAAAATAGAAGAAAGAAAAGATTTTAAATTTGAGGGCAGTGAAATTCCCTCAATGGGTTTTTAGATGTTTTGGGTCTTTGTAGCATTATTGAAAATGAATTCAAATTTTTCAGATTTAATAACTTGTATCTTCAAAATAAAGATGGGTTTTTTAAAAAAAAAAAGCTAGATTCTTGTGGTTAAATATTTCATAATTAGAAATGGATAAAATGTAACACGCATACTATTTTAAACTTCAAAACAGGAATGAGAATTACTTCTATTTATAAGACAACACTAAAATAAACATTTTCACCCTTTCTGGCCTCGGGTCACTGCATTTTGGAATTCAGAGAAAAGAATGAACTTTATATTACAAGAAGCAGCAGCACAGCCTAGACCACAGATGTCCTTGTGTCCAGGAAGGACCACATCAGCCCTTATCTCAGCAAACACGGCTTTCCAACCGTGAGCATCAAAGGCTGTGCACCGCCTTTTCATAGAAACTCCCTTCCAGTTAGGAGTAAACCATCCTCATTTTCCAAAGGCAACAACAGCCAGGCACGGTGACGTACATCTGAGGGCCCAGCTGCCTCAGAGGTTGGTGGAGTATGATCACTTGAGCCCAGGAATTCAGCACAAGCCTGGACAGCATTCTCGTGAGTAGGAGTGCTGCTCTAATCAGTTAGTAGAAATACAACAAATTCAACAGTGCTAAGATATAAATCAGGAAAACCCTAGAGATGCCATTTCTGCTTTGGACTTGTCTCGGGAAGGAGAAAGGGCTGTGGGCGGGGGAAGGGTCGGGAGAAGGGAGGCTCCGATTGAGATGTAAAGTGAATAAATAAATTAATGGTAAAAAGAATCTGAAAAAATATACATTCACCTAATGAAGTAAAAAATTCTTTACTTTTCTTCAAAAATGAAGTAAATTAAAAATGGGCATATGCAGGCATGATTTCTATATGTTTGTTTTTATTTTATTTGTCATCTGAAATGGCTGCAAGAGATAAGCAAAACCAAACATGATGCCTTGGAATCTACAAATTATTTTTTTCTTAACTTTTCCAGACAGCTCTACTAAAATACCACAGACTGGGTGATTTAAACCACAAATATTACTCATGGTGTGGGTGCTATGGATTCTAAGATAAATGTATTAATAGATTTGGACTCTGAGGAGAACTCACTTCCTGAGCCCCCGGATGACTGACTGTCTTCTTGCGTCCTCTCAAGACAATGAGGAGAGCCGGCGGTGGTGGTGCACGCCTTTAATCCCAGCACTTGGGAGGCAGAGGCAGGCGGATTTCTGAGTTTGAGACCAGCCTGGTCTACAGGGTGAGTTCCAGAACAGCCAGGGCTATACAGAGAAACCCTGATTCAAAAGAAAAAGACAATGAGGAGAAAGGACTTCCCAGGATATCTTTAATAAGAGAGCCAGTTATTCACCCTGTAACTAGTCATTCCCCAAAAGGATCTCCTTCTAACCCATGTATCAGATGTTAGGATTTCAACATGTAAACTTAAAGAAAACATGACGTTCACCTTGTAGCATTCTGTCTTTACCCCCAAAATGCACATGCAGAGTGCATTCATCTGATCTCCAAAGCCCCAAACTCTTAAATCATTTTGATTGTTTATTCTAAAATCCCAAGTACAATGTATCACCTAAATATTGTGTAAGCCCATGGAAAGATGATGGATAAGTAGTATGTACTATATGGTGTGATGAATACGCCAAGTTACGACAGGGAAGAAGAGACTGCATTCCAAAACAGAGAGAAATAGGGAGGGTATCCAAAATCACAAAGAGCAGCAAACAAGCCAGAAGGCAATGTAAGCACACAGATCCCCTAGTCCGGCAAAATGAAGGGAGGATGGGGAGACGGGCACCCTGCCTTCTGGAAGGGCCATAGCTCCCACATCCTTCAGATCCAGTTGGCAGCTGATGAACAGTGACTCCTCCAAGTGGTGAGCCACCAGCGGAAAGGACATCTACTTTGCCACTACCCGGGTCTCTGAGGGCTGTAGCTGGATGCCATCCGAAGATGGAACTTCCTGTTTAAGACTGTGCTACACTGGGGGTTAAATGACAAGGAACACTCTCAAATCAGGGAGCCTGAGGTAACATGCCAGACGTGATCTCAACGTGATAACGAGCCATAGAAGGCAGTCATGGAGAAGGACAAGTCATGATACTGACCCACAGAAAAGTGTTTTGTGGATGGAAGCTAATTGAACCCTAAAAAGTGGGCTATTCATGAAGATCCCCAAATAAGACTAAAAGAGATATCCAAAGCAACAAAAATGAAAATCATAAGAAAAAGCACAAGAAAAAATGAAAAAGCAGGATAACACGACTCCTCTGAAAGACTGTAACTCAATTATATAATCCCAGGATACCTGAATAGTGGCAAAGAATTCAAAACTCTCTACTTCTAAAAATAATCAGAAACTTCAAATAGTAAATAGAAAAACAAATGAAGTAAGGAAATCAATTGAGGTGGTACATAAGAAAGTTAGCAACATGATAACAAAGTCAGTGATACAATGAAGATCCTGAAAAACAGAAATAAGGCTCAGTCAATCAAATAAACAATACGATGAAAGGCATCACCAACAACTAAACAAAGGGAGGATCTCAAGATTAGGGAGCACAGACAAGGAAACACTACATTTAGAAATCAATACAGAAGTACCAAAGTATACCATAACATTCAGTAACTTGGATAAGGTCAAGAGGCCAAACCTAAGAATTTACTAAGTAGAAGTAGCTAAAATAAAATAAAAAGTTCTGAGGAAATGTAGTAAATGAAATTATAGGAGAATTTTTTTCCTAATCAAGGGAGGGGGGTAGCCATTCAAGCACAGAAGGCCTTTAAACCCACAAAAGGCATGAGCAGAGAATTTTCCACAACATTAAAGTCAAAATGTCAAAACTACAAAACAAAGAAATAATATTTTTTAAAAAAAGACATGAGAAAAAAGGCTATACCATCTACAAAAGGAAGCCATCAGAGTAACACCGGCCTCCCAGCATGAAGTCTAAACCCAGCAACATATGACATGTCATCATTCAAGCCCTGAAAACAAGTACACAGCTGCAGAGACCAACAGCTAAAGGAACTTATGACCCCCAAGCCAGCACTGCCGAAGCATGTGAGGGAATCCTAACCCAGAGAGAGGAAAAAATTCATCTCAATCATGAGAGCCCAGGAAGAAATACATTTCAAGAGAGGAAGACATGAACACAGAAAAACTAACAAAGAATAAATCATGTCCAACTTAGTAAACCAGCAACTCTCAACATGGATAGAGGAGAAAGGAATAAAAACACAGTAACCATTTCCTCAGGGAAAGGACCAGCACGCTCTTTCCATACCCCTAAATAAACGACTACTGGAAGAATTAACACTTAAGCTCTACTTCTTCTACATAAGAAATGAATCCTGGCACAGACCTGCAGAGCGAGGAAGAGAGTGAGTGGATGTCTGTCAGCACATGAAACAAGTGGAAGCCAAAATGCACTAATAACCATCTGCATCTGATAGAGCAGACTTCAAGGGAAAATAGTCCAAAGTGCTACCTAAGGGTGAAAATACGGGAAAGGTGCCATAAGTCAATGAAACCAAACAGTTATCATCGTTCTGCTATCTAATCAACTCCAACATAAGGCGAAAGAAGTGAGAAAACATGAAGGAGGTTAACGGGACACTTCATCTAGAGAATATTATAATTCTAAACCTAGACAACAAGCACTAGATACACAACTTCATAAAGCAAATACGGTTAGGTGTAAAGTTACAGACTAACTCCTCTCACCAATAAACAGGGGAGCCAACAATAAACAAACAGATCAACCGTGAAGTAGGTGATGCACATTGGTAACAGGACAGAGAACAATCAATGTCAAACTGACCAAGAAACTTCCTTTAACTTGGTGCTCTGCAGGGTGCTGGGGGGACAAAAGCTATCAGTGGTCTTAACAAGCATTGGGCCCTGTGTGATGCAGGATCAAGCTGCGAAGCAAGGTGTGCCCGCTGGTGTAATGGTGGCATGACTGTTGTGGGGTGACTCACCATTTTTGATGTGATGTAAGACATGCTACAGGAGGAAGTTTCTTATCTGATAATGCAACCCAAATACAAAGATAGGGTGGCCATAGGCCCTAGAGAAGAACCTATTATTATCATTTTGCTTAGTGATTATGCTGTCATGGTCATTCTAAATATTTATGTTTAAAGCTGTACACTTGGGCTGCTCTTGGTCTTTGTTAGAGAAGCTTATTTTTGCAGTGGAAAGCGGTCAATTGAGAGATGTTTGACTGGTGACAGTATTGAGAATAAGAGGCTTGAATACTCATTTCTAAATGGAATACATGTCAATCCTACACCCAAGGCTCAGGGAACATTGAGGAAGAAGAGGGGAAAAGAATGCAAAAGTTGGATGATGCTGGGAGGAATTGTGTCAAATGTTGTCTTCTGGACATGAGGAGGCTATCACAGTATAACTCACAGCATCTGGAGTTCCCTACACAAGAGCAAACCAGCAACAATGGTGGCATCTACAGAACAATATTAAGTTGTCCTATAGCCATCATATGCTGTCCTATACAAGTAAGCTGCACACACACTTACAAACACATTAACCTGAACATAATGTACACATATACACATTCACACACAAGAACAGAACACACCAAAAAAGATCATTTGCAGCTGGGCGTGGTGGTGCACGCCTTTAATCCCAGCACTTGGGAGGCAGAGGCAGGCGGATTTCTGAGTTCGAGGCCAGCCTGGTCTACAAAATGAGTTCCAGGACAGCCAGAGCTACACAGAGAAACCCTGTCTCAAAAAAAAAAAAAAAAAACACAACAAAACAAAACAAAACAAAACAAAAGATCATGCAACATGATCAAGCTCACCTTATTACTGAGATGCAAAGATGGCTCAACACACCTAGGGCAATGAATGCAGCACATGGCAGAAGTGGGTGGAAGAGCTCCCATGATGACCTCAGGAAACGTAACAGAGGCTTCTGACAAAATCCAACACCTCTGCATGAGAAAAACCCAAGGAAACTAGGAATATAAAGAATCTAATTCAATGTAAAAAGACTATATGCAACATACCTATAACTTCATTAGTTTTCCTCAGTTGGTACACTGAGGGGAGAAGGGATCCAGGAGTGGAAGGGTTAAAATAAAGAGTAACGAGGCATGAAGACAATCAAAACAAACTGTAAACATATATAAATTGTGAAGCAAGTTAGTTTTAAAAATGGATACATGTGAAAGAATTGCTGAATTACTGAAAATTTTCAAGCTTTCTATAGTTATCTGTAATCATCTAATTCCAGTAATTTTATATAATTTGAGTAAAATAATTTCTAACTCTGACTTTCAACATTAAGAAATCCTGTTTGAGCCAGGCGGTGGTTGGTGGTGCACGCCTTTAATCCCAGCACTTGAGAGGCAGAGGCAGGCGGATTTCTGAGTTCGAGGCCAGCCTGGTCTACAGAGTGAGTTCCAGGACATCCAGGGCTATACAGAGAAACCCTGTCTCAAAAAAAAAAGAAAGAAAGAAAGAAAAAAAAAGAGAAATCCTGTTTGGCCAATTTGTTATTTGTCAATTATTTTGTTCATTCATCAATATTTCCTCAATACTCACTTATTATGGCAGCCATTCATGTATCCAAAGCTTGGCCATAATGACCAAACCACTTCGAGGGTATCGGTAAAGTTATATGATATTCTCTGTAATCACTGGATACTTTAACCAAGTGACATATCTGTCTGCAGTGTCTATACACATAATAGATTGGAGGTACATTTTAATGGGGTGCTTTATAGAACTTCTATACTGATAAGAGATACACTCAAATGTTTGCAAAAGGTTTATATAAGGTTCCAAATACATTTCTGATATATGGTGAAAAGCATTCTGTAATCAAAATTAGTGCAAACAGGCAAGCAATCAGAAACGTAAGTATTCAAATATTACATATTTTGAAATATTAAGTTCTGTGTCACAATAGTGGAAGGCACTGGAACTGTTGGATCCTCTGGGAAGATTCCTAGAAGACAGGCAAGGTAAAAACTCACTAGAGGTTTTCTTAAAAGAAAAGGGCAGGAAAAAATCTTCAGATTGTGATACAGTTTTGAAACTTGAAAAATCAAGCAAAAGGAGGAACATTGTATAGCACAAGCTATCAAGCAGCAGAAAGCCTCACGCTGCCTAATAGCTCTGCAGCAAAGATTCCTGATGAAGACTGGGCTGACAGGGCCGTGCTGCTGTCCTCACGGGGCTCAGTGGCGTGGCTGCCTGATAAAACAGGCTGGCCACGTGTCCTACACTGCTTCCCACCTGTGTTATAAACACTGCGGCCAAAAATAACCTAAGGGGAAGTGCCTGAGTTATCTTACAGCTTACAGCCCATCATTAAGGAAGTCAGGGTAGGGACTGAAGCAGAGGCCAAGGAGGGGTGCCGCTGACTGGCTTGCTTCCCTGAGTTTGATCAGTCTGATTTCTTATACACCCTATCACCTTCCCAGAGGTGGCACTAGCTATAGTGGACTGGCTCTTCTACATCATTAATCAAGAAAAACTGCCTAGAGATAAACCCTCAGGCTAATCTCATCTAGACAACTCCTTAACTCAAGTTCTCTCTTCCCAGGTAACTCCTGTTTGTGTCAAAAACACATCAGCATGCCATGAGTTATTATGATTTAGAAGGTACCACAGCTAGAGTCTCAGCTAACTACACTCAGGTAATCAGTAATCTTATTCTTTAAAAGAAAATCTGACTCTTCATGATCACCACCTACACGGCTGCTCTGGGCTGATCTGCTTTTACATATATATTCCTGAAAAAAAATGAGTCAATAAATGTCAGCTGATGATCCCATTTGTAGCCATTATTCTTATAGGACTTCCATTCCAGTTGAAGATGGCCGACATCAAGGCTGTGTACTGCTAATGGATCAGTCACTCCTATCTACTTGTTATTTCCTGCCTTCTCCATTTTGGACCCTGACTTTCTGGTGAGCATTAATAATAAATAAAATTTTATTTGGGTTTTGTTTCAGCTATTTTTTATTAGATATATTCTTTATTTACATTTCAAATGTTGTCACCTTTCCTGGTCGCCCCCTCCAAAAAATCCCATAATCCATTCCCCCTCCCCTTGTTCCCCAAACAACCCACTCCCGCTTCCCTGTCCTGGTATTCCCCTACACTGCAGCACTGAGCCTTCCCAGGACCAAGGGCCTCTCCTCCCTTTGATGTGAAACAAGGCCATCCTCTGCTGCCTATGTGTCTGGAGCCATGGGTAACTCCATGTGAACTCTTTGGTTGATGGTTTTATCCCTGGGAGCTCTGGGAGTCCTGGGTGGCTCATCTTGCTGTTCCTGCTATGGCGCTGCAAACCCCTTCAGTCCCTTGGGTCCTTTCTATAGCTCCTCCATTGGGGACCCTGTGCTCAGTTCAATGGCTGGCTGAGAGTGTCCCCCTCTGTATTTGTCATGCATTAGCAGAACCTCCCAGGTGACAGATATATCTGGTTCCAGTCAGCAAGCACTTTTGAGCATCAACAATAGTGTCTGGGTTTTCCAACTGTATATGGGATGGATCCCTAGGTGGGGCAGTCCCTGGATGGTCTTTCTCTCAGAATCTGCTCCACACTGTGTCTCTGTATCTCCTTCTGTGGGTATTTTGTTCCCCCTTCTAAGAAGAACCAGAGTATCCATAATTTTTTCTTTCTTCTACTTGGGTATCATTTGATATGTGAAATGAGTCTTGGGTATTCCAAGCTTCTGGGCTAATATCCACTTATCAGTTAGTACATACCATGTGTGTTCTATTGTGACTGTGTTACCTCACTCGGGATGATATTTTCCAGTTCTACCCATTTGCCTAAGAATTTCATGAATTCATTGTTTTTAACAGCCGAGTAGTATTCCATTGTGTAAATATACCACATATTCTTTATCTATTCCTGCTGCAAGCCATAAGCTGCTCGTGAAAACTTCGATTGCAGGCGAGACTATGATTCCTGGACCAGGAACGCACGAATCAGAGAGAATAGATGACACATACGCAAGATACTTTTATATTGGAGGAAAATCTATGTTTTTTCTAATAAGGAGCCCTGTTTTAGAGCCCCTACAT
This sequence comes from Apodemus agrarius, assembly GCA_964023405.1. NCBI lineage: Eukaryota > Metazoa > Chordata > Mammalia > Rodentia > Muridae > Apodemus > Apodemus agrarius. Next base: position 5,441,313 of record OZ030012.1, on the reverse strand, counting down.
GAGTGTCAGGTTCTGACAATTACATAATAAAAAATGTGGCACGCTAGCTAGCATGGCTAGCACCCTTAGGTTATGAGCTAAAACATTTTAAGCCATCTCTGCCTAAGCTAGAGATCTTGCCTAAGCCAGACATTTTGCCTGGGCCAGATAATCTCTGCCTCAACTAACTAGCTTCCTCTCTAAGCCAAAAGAAGTTGCCTGTAGTAGACAATTGATTGACATTTACATAAAAAAATGTAGATTTACATGACCATATCATACAAAGGAATGTGGATTCAGCCAGATCAAGCGTTTCCTGAGAAACAAGCTTAGAAACTTAAAATCATGGGCAAAGACATCTTTAGACTAAATGAGTCTTTGTGAGTAAACTCTAACATCTAGCTTTGTCTGTAAAACTTAAGTCTGTCAAACTTAAAATCTCCTATATCTTGTAATGTCAGACAAGCCAGGACTTGTTTTTCCTTAGGTAACATATAGCCTCATCAATATTTCATGAGCTGAAGTCTGAGCCTCACCTGGGAAGGGCTGTTATTGAGGGTGTCTGGATAGCTGGTGATTTCGCTGGCTTAGCAAGACAAAGACGGCAGCTCTGTAAACTTCCTTGAGGAAACTGAGCTTAGCGCCTACTTCATATGTAGATTTTACAGCAAGCCCGAGGTTTCAGACAGGATCTGAACCATAGCATATTATGAGAGTTATAAATTATTTTTTTAATTCTATATGGTCTTGGCTACCAGAAATAAAAGAGATTAGAAAAGATGCCAAATGAAAATTTCTGGCTTCTCTGTAGTAGGGTCTCTGCGCGCCCTAAGAGGCATTTCTTCCCGCCTCCGTTCTGCAGAACTATTACCTTACAGACACTATTAGAGCTAATGCAGCACATTCCTCTGTTGAAGGACATCTGGGTTCTTTCCAGCTTCTGGCTATTATAAATAGGGTTGTGATGGACATAGTGGAGCATGTGTCCTTATTACATGCTGGAGAATCCTCTGGGTATACGCCCAGGATTGGTATAACAGGGTCCTATGGTAGTATTATGCCCAGTTTTCTGAGAAACCACCAAACTGATTTTCAGAGTAGTTGTACCAGCTTGCAATCCCACCAGCAGTGGAGGTGTGTTCCTCTTTCTCCACATCCTCCCCAGCACCTGCTGTCTCCTGAGTTTTTGATCTTTGCCATTCTGACTGGTATGAAGTGGAATCTCAGGGTTGTTTTGATTTGCATTTCTCTGAAGATTAAGGTTGTTGAACATTTCTTTAGGTGCTTCTCAGCCACTTGATATTCCTCAGATGAAAATTCTTTGTTTAGCTCTGTACCCCATTTTAATAGGGTTATTTGGCACTCTGGATTCTAACTTCTTGAGTTCTTTATATACATTGGATATTAGCCCTCTGTCGGATGTAGGATTGATAAAGATCTTTTCCTTGTTGGTTGCTGTTTTGTCTTTGTGACAGAGTCCTTTGCTTTACAGAAACTTTGGAATTTTATGAGGTCCTATTTGTCAATTCTTGATCTTAGAGCATAAGCTATTAGTATTCTGTTCAGGAACTTTCCCCTGTGCCCATGTCCTCAAGAGTCTTCCCCAGTTTCTTTTCTATTAGTTTCAGTGTGTCTAGTTTTACGTGGAGGTCCTTGATCCACTTGGAGTTGAGCTTAGTACAAGGAGATAAGAATGGATCGATTCGCATTCTTCTGCATGCTGACCTCCAGTTGGACCAGCACCATTTGTTGAAAAGGCTATCTTTTTTCCACTGGATGGTCATAGCTCCTTTGTCAAAGATAAAGTGAGCACAGGTGTGTGGGCTCATTTCTGGGTCTTCAATTCTACTCCATTGATCTAACTGCCCGTCACTGTACCAATACCATGCAGTTTTTAACACTATTGCTCTGTTGTGCTGCTTGAGGTCTGGAATACTGATTCCTCCAGAAGTTCTTTTACTGTTGATAATAGTTTTAGCTATCCTGGGTTTTTTGTTATTCCAGATGAATTTAAGAATTGCTCTTTCAACTCTTTGAAGAATTGAGTTGGGATTTTAATGGGGATTACATTGAATCTGTATATTGCTTTTGGCAAGATGGCCATTTTTACTATATTAATCCTGCCAATCCAAGAGCATGGAAGTTTTTTCCATCTTCTGAGATTTTCTTTGATTTCTTTCTTCAGAAACATGAAGTTCTTGTCATATAGATCTTTCACTTGTTTGGTTAGAGTCACACCAAGATACTTTATATTGTTTATATTGTTTGTGAAGAGTGTCATTCCCTAATTTCTTTCTCAGTCTGTTTATCCTTTGAGTATAGGAAGGCTACTGATTTGTGTGAGTTAATTTTATATCTGGCCACTTTGCTGAAGTTACCAGCTTCTCATTTCAAGTCCACTCCCAGTTCTCTATGCTCACTTGCCTATCACAAGCTTTCTCATCCACCGTCTGTAGGTGCTTCTTCTCTGAGACTTCAGGTCAATGACCAGATTAATGGTCACTGTCCAAGCATATGTATGCATGTATCAGTGAAGAATACATAATGTTTTGCCTTAGGGATTAAGTTTTAATACATGTTCCAGAAGGGACAAATTATATTATTATTGTTATTTTTGTTGTTGTATTGCAATAGTTTGACATTACATGGTCTTGAGTACAAGTTCCAATATTCATGGATGTCTTTTGATAAGTCAATTAACCTCTATGAGTCTGGATTTCCTTATATGTAAAACATAACTATACACTATGTAACCTATGTACCTAAGATGCTAAGTGAATCAATAAAATTGTGGAAACCTGTAGTACCTACCTACCATATAATCTCTTTGTGATTATCTAGATGTCTTTCTTCCTAACAGGACTCTCTGCCTCCTGTCACTTTCTTCTAGCCCACCATTCCTATTAATATCAAAGCTCACAAACTGAGAATAATATGAATCGCACCATTTCTTTGTCAACAAATTCAACTGTAATTCTTTTGAGATTGATTATCAAGTCTTTATCACACTATTAAATGCCTGTGCAACTTGACTTTCATTTCTTTCTTGAAGAAAACTAAATTTTCATTTATAAGTGATTATCACTTGAAGTTAGCTTCAGAGTTGGAGATGAAGGCATGTGTTCACTTCTTTCAACTCCATACGTATTCCCATCTGATGCAGCCCTGTGTAGGCCTGTGCATGCTACCTCAGTCTCTGTGGCTTCATATGAGCTTTGACCCTGTTGTGTTTAGATGGCCTTGTTCCCCTGTGTCCTCCACCCGCTCTGGCTCTCACACCCTTTCCTCCTCCTCTAACACAGGGTCCCCTGAGCTCTGAGGGTAGGGATTTGATGAAGACATCTCATTTACAACTGAGTGTTCCAAGGTCTCTCACTCTGCATGTTGTCTGGCTGTAGGTTTCTCTGTATCTCTTCCCATCTACCACAGAAGGAAACTCCCTATGATGGCTGAGCAAGGCACTGATCTATGAGGATAGCAGAAAGTCATTTTATTGCCATGTTTTTGTTTTGTTTTGGTGTGGTTTGGTTTGGTTTAACAGTAGTATTTGGGTTTACCTTGGGTCTCTGAGCTATCAAGTTTCAGGTATGGGTTCCATCTCATGGAATGGTCCTTAAATCAAATCAGATATTGGTTCATTACTCCTACAAGCTATGTGCCACCATTACACAAGCATATCTTGCAGTCAGGACACCTTTGTCAAAAGTTTGTACCTGAGTTGGTATTTATGTTTCTCCTTTGGTAGCCTGAAGAGTACCTTCTGAGACCAAAAACACATGTAAATCAAGTGTAAGTGATGTTGCAGATATAGCTGCTGAGTCACATGTCAGTAGATGACAGAAAGGGAAAAGCAATGTCTACATCCAGTGCTCTGACATGTCAACATCTGAGCAATCTGAGATGGCCACCAGTCCCGTGCCAGGCAGGCCTGGACAGGATCCCAGGATGGGAGCAAGCGAGAGACTAGAAGAACCCCACTTGGGACTGTAGCAGCCCCTCAGGTTGGCCAAGCAAGAAGGGAGTCCAAGATGATCACCTGACTGGTGCCATAGGGTCCAGACAGGGAACTAGCCTGAGATGACCAGCAGTCCAGCGCTGTGCAAGCCTGGGTGGGCAGATAATGCATGAGTGGGACATAACACTTCTGAGACCACTCCTGCGATGACCCCAAACACTCAGAGGAGCAAATGAGTGGTAGAGAAATGGTAGAGAAAGACACAATGAAGAGAGGCAGAACTGGAGACTTGAGGATACTGAGGAACAGTCTGATGTGAGTAGCCAGTGATGCCACCTGGGACCACATTTGGGTCCATGGCCCTGCAGCACCTGCCTGTAATCACCAAAGGTCAACCAGATGTTCCTGGCCTAAGCTGATACCCAGAGACATATTGACATCTGAGGAATGTGCAGAACTAACCCCACCCCTCACCAGGGCATCTTGGGAGAGTTGGCCCTGAAGATGTGAGAGCAGGAGAGCTGACCCTATCCCTAGCTAGCCGCAGTACTCAGGAGAGCATGTCCCACGCATTATGGGAGTTACAGGCAAGCCAACCTAAGGATATGAGCATAGGAGAAGAAGTACCCTCTCGCACTCCTGCCCATCGATACCTGCAGTGGGTGAGGGACCTGGTGCTCGGGTCATGAGAGCAGAAGTGGCCCTGGTCCTCTGCTGGGCAGCACAGCAGAGCTGGCTCTGGACATGGGGATTGCAGGAGAGCTGACCCAGAGGGAATGAGCATGCGAGAGTGAACCCTGCCTCCTGTCTGCTATGCAGTGGCATCAGCAAGGGAGGAATACCCTCCCCTCGCTTTTGCTCTCACCAGTGGTGGTAAGCAGGAGAGCTGGTCTCAGTGAGGTAATGAGAGCAGGAGAACTGTCCCTGCCCTTGACCTGATAGAACACTCTGGAGAGCGAGCCCTGCACCCCTCTGGGGCAGCACAGCAGCGTCCTCCCTGATGTCGGGGGTGCAGGTGAGCCACACTTGATGGCCAATGGCCTCACAACCTGTCTGCCATGCAGCAGATGGCAGTGTGGATAAGAGAGAGATGCTGTTTTCTCTATAAGTGTAGCTTACAGGAGGCAGCAGTAGTGTTTAAATAATTTAAAATTATATCATAGATGGAAGCTCTTCTGGTTACACAAATGTCCAGTTCTAAAAGCTAGCAGCTGCTTGACAAAGTCCCTTAGAACATTTTAACTGTCTGGACAAGGCATAGTTTTAGTAGCCCCCTGGCAAATACCATCCTGACTATTAAAAGAGCATTTTGAAGCTTATAAACTAGTAATACTTATCGATTATATCTAAAGTATTACAAATTTAGAATGTGCATTCACAGTTTAGTTCAAGTTTAATCAGTTGTATGTTAATAATATGAGTATTTTTAAGTTATAATTTTCATTATAGTACTGGAAAGTCATGTGGAAAAAAACTGAATTTAACCTATGGTGTTAACTATTTTCAGCTAGTATAATATGTCCTATCACCAGCAATATTTAAGACTATGGTGCCATCTGCTGGTAAAGCTTTTAAGAATATCATGTAGTGTAATGTTTTCTTTTAAATTAAACTTTTTGCTGCTAATTTCAATGATGCACGTTTCACTCTTTTTTATTGCTTAGTTTATTTTTAAACAGAGCCTCACATAGCCTAAATGGGCCTCAAGTTCACTACATAGCTGACAATGATCTTGAACTCCTGATTCTCCTGCCTGAAACACCCTAGTGTTGATATTAGAGGATACTCCACCAGAGCAACCAGAAAGAGACTGACTGCTCAATCAATTGATAGGTTGACTGAGTTTTACTGTACTGGCGGTTGAGCCAAAGGCCTCACCACTTACTAGACAAGCACTCTACTCCAGTTAATCATATTTCAATTTAAAATTTTAAACTCATAAAACAAAAACACCTGGCCATTACATAATTCTAGAACAGGGTTAAAGCCTGTGACAAAATAGACTTTGTGGAAATGCCTGTCCTAGGATTCTGTAAGGAAGGTCACACAACATATTGAGATTACCCTTTCATGAAGGCCTTGAAGACAAAAACAAGTAAACTCAGCTTTCTTGAGAACCTTAAAATTACAGGTAACATAAAAACAACTGTTTTACCTAGGAAAAAAGGAGGTAGACACAAATTAATATATGTATGTATGTAAATGTACAATTATATACATATGTACATAGATTAAATATTTGGAAGTTACTTACATTAATAAAAACAGAGCACTCTACCCTTTTGGTGTGGTTCAGATCCCATTCCTCTGAAACAAACAGAATCTACAGAACTCAACACATGTCCCCACTTCCAAAGCACGATGTTTCCAGCATAGGTTTCAGTGCAGTCACACATACACTAGACTGCACACCTGCTGTAGCAGTGCGATGCTAGAAAGTGTTTACTAACCTCAGACCTGACGCATAGGAACAGGTTTGTGACTGTTGCCAGTGTTTAGATATATGTTCAGGAAACAAATTCATAAACGTTGTTTAACAGAGGCATTACAGATAATTAGCATAAATTTAAAAAACAAAACCTCATAGGCAATGTGCTAAGAACCGTTACTTCATAGGCTATGTTTTTCTTTTTTGATGTTTTTATTATTGCAATGGGTGTGTGTGTGTGTGTGTGTGTGTGTGTGTGTGTGTGTGTGTATGATGTGTGTGTGTGTTTGTACACATGTGTACTTGTCACAGGGTGCATGTAGAGGTTGCGGGACACTTTCAGGAACCAATTCTCTTCTCCTACCTTGTTTTTGAGGTAAGGATTCTCTTCTTACTCCTGCTGGGCTATAGCTGTTCCATGAGGGTCCAGGAAATTCTGTCTTCACCTCTCATATCACCACAAGAGTTTTGGGATTACAGATTCACACCAGAAAATTAATTAATTAATTTCAACCTATAAAAATATCTGCCTGGCTGGAGTGACAGCTCAGCTAGTTACGTCTTTGACGCTCAAACAGGAACCTGAGCTCAATCTCCAGAATGCGTGTAAAAAGCTCAGCGTGGCGGCCCACACTTGAGATCCCCAGTCCTTGATTTCTCACCAGTGTAGCTTAACTGGGCAGCACCAGGGCAATGACATGGATGTCCCAAATAAATATGAGTATTTTTAAGTTATACTTAAACAAGATAGATGATATCTACAACCAACAGATGCCCTCTTGCCTCCACACACATGCATATATATGTACATATATCTATATATACAAACATTCAGACCTCTGAAAACAAATACTCACAAACAAATATTAACAAATATTAAGAAATAAGAAGGTGAGGGTACCCTGAACCTTGGCACAATTTGTAAAATAAGTAAATCTAATACATTTTCAGACCTGCCACATGATAGCAGAAGAGGAAAGTCTGAGCTGAGGTTTAAAAAGCGAAAATTCATCCAACAGAACAAGGGTAGGAAACTTAAAACTGTTACTTAAAGTTTAAACACAGGATGGGAGTAAGGGTTAGATCAGAAAATAGCAGGCTGTAAGCCCAAGCATGTATTAAATCTTAGCACACGCTCTATTTGGTGATGGGGTGTAATTACAATACAGAGTCAACTATAAAAGTGGTAGCAGCTGAAGGCACTTTCCTGCATCTCAGCTCATTTGTGGAGCCTTGCACTCAAAGGTGGCCTGAGCTACCTTTGCCTTCTATATTGAAAACAAAGACTTTGTCAACCAAGAATTTTACAAGATAGAAATTGTGGACGTAGTTTGTCACACTGAAATCAGACATTCAACTCTGTTCTTTCTATTAGAGGGAAGAAAGAGCATACCTTCTTTATCATGGCAGAAGAGAGGCACATCTTTGCTTTATGGGGGTGGCTCTCTGAAGATCAGAATGCTTTGGGAAGATGGGACAGTGGATGGCTTCTCTCATATTCGTGGCAAAATGATTTTGACATCAAGGAGCAAGATTTTCACTACCCTATAACTCAAACCATTCTGTACTCTGCTTCCCTTTGTTAAATTATGAACCTTTGTCTCTGCTAACATGTTATTGGAACCTGACATATCTAAGACAATAATACATGAACAATCCACTACTGCGTGAATTTGTTTCTGTAACAATAATCCTGTATATTGAGGCTATGACCAAAGCCCCTGAGAGCTCCACAAGACTTTCCTTTCCAGACTCCTAGGAGGTTATTTCAGTGGAGGAGTGCCACAGCAGCAGAATGGGTGGAGCTGCCAGGGAGAGTAAAGGCAAACAGACAAAGCTTCCCCTTCCCATGTGCGTTCATCTGATGTGCCACCAGAAGGTATAGCCACATCTAGCGTGAATCTTCTGCTTCAAATAAGATGATCACTAAGGTCCCTGTAGGCTTGCCTTTTAGTTGATCCCAGATCCAGTCACATTGACAACCAAGATAAATACTTATATGCATAGGATCATGGGCATATATACAGCTATGCACATGCTTAAGAAAACCATGAATAGGTCCTAAACTCTCACTTTCCTCTGATACTGGGGTCTACACAAATAAGAAGTAAAGGTTAAGGCTGGGTTGGCAACTACTCTGGTGCCAGTTGAAGATAGTCTTTAAATATATAAAGAACTTTTGACCCAAGCCTGAAAGACACTGACATAAAAGGAAAGTTAACATTTAGCCAGCCACTAAGCTAAACAACAGACAATTCAGAGGCCACACACACACACACACACACACACACAAAAAAAAAAAAAAAAGCACAGGGATTTTACAAAATGAGTTCCAAAATTTCACTATGCATATAAAAATCTACCATAAAATTCAAATAATAATACCAAAAATAAATTCTGAGATAGGGGATGGTAGGTAAATTCTAGACTGCCAAATCACATAAACTAATTTCAACAACAAAGTAAAAGGAATGTTCAAGGAAGAAGAAAGCATAGACTATTCTCAGAATATACCCACGGGGTAGGGGAGAGATAAAAATGAGGAACAGAAAGAAAGAGAAGAGAAACTGTTCCTATGAAAGTCAGATAATGAACTTATGGGACAAGTTTTAAGTTGGCTACTTAGATACATGCAGGAAAATAAGGAGACCTTTCCTATAAGACCCAGAGATCCTATGAGAAAAGCTACACACTCAAAGGCAAGCAGTCCAGGCCACAGGCAGTGTATTTTAATTTCCTCCTCTCTTTTTGATCCTGCTCCTCCTCCTGCTCCTCCTCCTGCTTGTCCTCCTCCCATCCTTCTCCTGATTATTCTCCTCCTTCCCCTCCTCCTCCTCCTCCTCCTCCTCCTCCTCCTCTTCTTCTCTTCTCTTCTCCATCCCTGGCCCAGCCTCTCTCCCTTCATTCAAGTCCTTTGAACATAAAGTATGACTTACAGTTTTGGGTTGTAGGAATTCTGAGTATGAGATAAGTGGGTCTTTGACTCCACATCTGTTTCATGTGCCTTTTCTTGGTCTCTGCCTTTTGGTAATTTGCTTTGTTTTTGCTGATGAGCTTGTTAAGGTTTTATTTTATTATTATCCATTAGAAGCCAATTTTGTTTCAAATGATACAAATGTAGGCGGATCCTTGTAAGAGGAGAGGTAGAGAGGAATTGAGAGGAAGAATGAAGTACTATAATCAGGAAATATGTGAAAAATATTTGTTTCAATAAAAGGAAAATTCTATTATTCATGAACATTTCCAATTTAAACATGACTAGTACAAATTTACTTATGTAATGATCCATTCCCTTCTAGTGCTGCTCTGTTGAGTCACACTATCAGATCTGACACATTTACAAAATATAAATAAACATCACTTATGTTAAAAAAAAATAAGACAGGGTTGTGTATCTTACATTCATGAATCAAGAGCTCTTAGGAGGGTGCAGAGGACACACGTGTACCCGCCGGGAGCATAGAGTGACTCAATATTTACCGCTACAGATGCTGCCCAGTGTAGGGTCACTTCCCCTTTGCAGCTGCACTTTGGCCATCTCACCCTCCTGCTCCTTCACAGCATCGTCTGTCCTACACTGTCCATGGTGGAATCCCTGTGTTTCATACCCAGGAATCCTAAGCCCCGCCCCTACCCCACCCCACTCCACCCTCCCACCCCATATTCTTTTATTGAAAAAGGAAGTAAAAACATTTTATGATAAAGTTGAAGATTATGTGGAAAATATTTCTGAAAAGATAGAAGAGATATATAGAAAAACACATTAAAATTGACAATTTTCATGGAATATTAAAGAGTAAAGTGGTAGACATAAAAAAACATTGCTAAATTAATTGAAAAATGAAATAGAAACATTTTATGATAAAATTGAAGATTTACATGGAAATATTTCTGATAAAATTGCAGAAAAAGGTAGAGAAACATGTTAAAATTGAAGCTTAACATGGAAATTTTATATAGATATAATAATGGTAGGCATAAAAGTATTCCTAAGTTAATTGAAAGTGGAATTATAAACATTTTCTGATAAACTTGAAGATTTACATGGAAAGTATTTCTGATAAAATTGAAGAAATATATAGAAAAACATGTTAAAATTGAAGATAATCATGGAAATTATACAGATAAAATGGAATGCATAAAAATAATTCTAAGTTGATTGAAAATGGAATTATTAACATTTTCAGGTAAAATTGAAGATTTACATGGAAAATATTTCTGATAAAATTCAAGAAACATATAGACAAACATGTTAAAATTTACTATTTCATGGAAAATTATACAGATAAAATGGTAGATATAAAAAAAACCTTTCTTATCTTTTCTATAATCATTCTCATTCCCCCCTCATAGGACTATTCAACTTTGTACCGACTGGACAAGTACACTCCTTTATAAAAGAAATTGTACTAAACTTCAAAACACACATTGAACACCACATAATAACAGTGGTGTCTTAGTCAGGGTTTCTATTCCTGCACAAACATCATGACCAAGAAGCAAGTTGGGGAGGAAAGGGTTTATTGAGCTTACACTTCCACACAGCTGTTCATCACCAAAGGAAGTCAGGACTGGAACTCAAGCAGGTCAGAAGCAGGAGCTGATGCAGAGGCCATGGAGGGATGTTCTGTACTGGCTTGCTTGCTTCCCCTGGCTTGCTCAGCCTGCTCTCTTATAGAACCCAAGAATACCAGCCCAGAGATGGTACCACCCACAAGGGGCCCTCCCCCAGTTGATCACTAATTGAGAAAATGCCCCACAGCTGGATCTCATGGAGGCACTTCCCCAACTGAAGCTCCTTTTCCTATGATAACTCCAGCCTGTGTCAAGTTGACACAAAACCAGCCAGTACAAGTGGGAAACTTCAACACCCCACTATCACCAATGGACAGGTCATCAAAACAGAAACTAAACATAGACACAATGAACCTAACAGGTCTTATGCACCAAATGGATTTAACAGATATCTATAGAACCTTCTACCCCAAAACAAAAAATATATATCTCTTTCTCAGCAACTCACAGAACCTTCTCCAAAATTGATAACTGGACACAAAACAAGCCTCAACAGATACAAGAAGATTAAAATAACACATTGCATCTATCCGATAACCACAGATTAAGGCTGGACTTCAAGAACAACAGAAACAACAAAAAGCACATATACTCATGGCAACAGAACAACTCTCAGACTTTCTAGAATTCAATGAAAATGAAGGCAAAATATACCCAATCTTATGAGTCACAATGAAAGCAGTGCTAAGAAGAAAATTCATAGCACTAAGTGTCTTCATAAAGAAAGTTCATAGTAGTAGCTTAACAGCACATCTGAAAATTCTAGAACAAAAAGAAGCAAACACATCCAAGAGGAATAAACAGCATGAAATAGTCAAATTCAAAGACGAAATCAAATAGAAACAAAGAGAACAACACAAAGAATCAACAAAACCAAGAGCTGGTTCTTTGAGAAAATCAACAAGATAGATAAACCCTTAGCCTAACTGCATAAAAAGACACAGAGACAGTACCCAAATTAAAAATCAGATATGAAAAGGGAGACATAACAACAGAAACTGAGAAAATTCTGAAAATCATCAGGTCTTACTTCAAAAGCCTATACTCAACAAAACTATAAAATCTAAATGAAATGGGTAATTTTCTAGACAGATATCGTGTACCAAAGTTAAATCAAGATCAGATAGACAATCTAAACAGTCATTAAGAGTCTCAACCAAAAACAAAACAAACAAAAAATAGGGCCAGATAGTTTTACAGAAGAATTCTACCAGACTGTCAAATAAGAGGTAATACCAATACTCCTCAAACTATTCCACAAAACAGAAAGAGAAGGAACAATATCTATGAGGCCACAGTTACCCAGATACTTAAGCCACACAAAAGTACAACAAAGAAAGAAAACTTCAGACCAATTTCACTTAGAAAGATCAACATAAAAATACTCAACAAAATTCTTGGAAATTGAATCTAAGAACACAACAAAACTATCATTCACCATGATCAAGTAGACTTCATCCTAGAAATGCAGGGATGGTTCAATATAAGGAATTCTATTAATGTAATCTACTATATAAACAAACTCAAATCACTATCCCTGATGTCAAGCTACACTACAGAGCAATAGTGATTAAAAAAAAAACTGCAAAAAAAAAAAACTGCATGGTATTGGTACAGGGAGAGGCAGGTAGATCAATGGAATAGAATTGAAGACACAGAAATGAACCCACACACCTATGCTCACTTGATCTTTGACAAAGAAGCTAAAAATATTCAGTAGAAAAAAGACAACATTTTCAACAAATGGTGCTGAGTCAACTGGCAGACCAGACAGCAAGTAGAAGAATGCAAATTGATCCATTCTTATCTTCTTGTACAAGACTCAAGTCCAAGAGGATCAAGGACCTCCACATAAAACCATATACCCTGAATCTAAAAGAAGAGAAATTGGGGAAGAGCCTGGAGCACATGAACACAGGGGAAGATTTCCTTAATAGAACACCAATAGCTTATGCTCTAAGATCAAGAACTGAGAAATGGGACCTTATAAAACTGCAAAACTTCTGTAAGGCAAAGGACACTGTCAATAGGACAAAACAGCAACCAACAGATTGGAAAATGATCTTTATCAATCCTACATCTGATAGAGGGCTAATATCCAATATATACAAAGAACTCAAGAAGTTAGACTCCAGAGAACCAAATAACCCTTTTAAAAAGTGGGGTACAGAACTAAGCAGGGAATTCTCAACTGAGGAAACTCAAATGGCTCTAAAGCACCTAAAGATATTATCAACATCTTTAGTTATCAGGGAAATGCAAATCAAAACAACCCTGAGATTCCACCTCACACCAGCCAGAATGGCTAAGATGAAAAACTCAGGGAGGGGACCAGCTAGGAACACACAGGGCATAAGATCAGTGGAGCAGCTGGGACAGAAGTCTTCCTGCCACTATTTGCACCAGGGAGCAGGAAACTCCACAGCCTTCTGTTCATAGCCCACCAGGAGAGAGTGATCTACCAGCAGTGCTTTCACTTTTGAGCTCAGAGGAGTAAGGACACAGGCTTACAGGCCCACAGGAGGAACAAACTCCAGCCAGAGACAACACCAACAAATAGCACCAGAGATAACCAGATGGCAAAAGTTAAGCACAAGAACCCTACCAAGAGAAACCAAGGCCACATGACAACATCAGAACCCAGTTCTCCCACCACAGCAAGTCCCAGATACCCCAACACACCAGAAAAGCAAGAGTTGGATTTAAAATCATATCTCATGATAATGATAGAGGGCTTCAAGAAAGACTTAAATAACTTCCTTAAAGAAACACAGGAGATCATGGGTCAACAGGCAGAAGCCCTTAAAGAAGAAACACAAAAATCCCTTAAAGAATTACAGGAAAGCACAAACGATCAAGTAAAGGAACTGAACAAAACCATCCAGGAGCTAAAAGTGTAAGTAGAAACAATAAAGAAATCACAAAGTAAGACATCTCTGGAGATAGATAACCTTGGAAAGAAATCAGGAGTCATAGATGAAGCATCAACAACAGAATACAAAAGAACCTCAGGTGCTGAAGATACCATAGAAAACATTGACTCAACAGTCAAAGAAAATGCAAAATGCATAAAGCTGGTAACCCAAAACATCCAGGAAATTCAGGATATAATGAGAAGACCAAACCTAGGGGTTATAGGTATAGACAAGAGCAATGATTTACATCTTAGAGGCCCAGTAAATATCGTCAACAAAATTGTAGAAGAAAACTTCCCTAACCTAGAGAAAGAGATGCCCATGAACATACAAGAAGCCTTCAGAACTCCAAACAGAATGGACCAGAACAGAAAGTCCTGCCAGCACATAATAATCAAAACACCAAATTCACTAAACAAAGAAAGAATATTAAAAGCAGTTAGGGAAAAAGGGCAAGTATCATGTAACAATAGACCTATCAGAATTACACCAGACTTCTCACCAAAGACCATGAAAGCTAGAAGACCTCAGACAGACCCTAAGAGAACACAAATGCCAGCTTAGGCTACTATACCCAGCAAAACTCTCAATCATCATAGATGGAGAAACCAAGATATTTCATGATAAAACCAAATTTACACAATATCTATCCACAAATCTAGCCCTACAAAGGATAATAGATGGAAAATGCCAACACAAGGAGGGAAACTACACCCTAGAAAAATCAAGAAAGTAATCTTCTTCCAACAAACCCAAAAGAAGATACCCACATAAACATAAAAATAACATAAAAAATAACAGGAAGCAGCGATCACTATTCTTTAATATCTCTTAACAACAATGGACTCAACTCTCCAATAAAAAGACATAGACTGAAAATGTTTGTAATTCCCCTTTTAATTAATTTGGTAATGTTTTTTATATCTACCATTTTATCTGCATTATTTTTCATGATAATCTTCAATTCTAATATGTCTTTCTATATATTTCCTCTATTTTATCAGAAATGTTTCAATGTAAATCTTTGATTTTATCACAAATGCTTCTAATTCCACCTTCAATTAATTTAGGGTTTTTATATCTACCATTTTATATGTAAAATTTTTCATGAAATAGTCAATTTTAACATGTTTGTCTATATATTTCTTGAATTTTACCAGAAATATTTTCCATATAAACCTTCAATTTTATCTGAAAATGTTTATAATTCTACCTTCAATCAACTTAGAATTATCTTTATGCCTATCATTTTATCTGTATAATTTCCATGATAATCTTCAATTTTAACATGTTTTTCTATATATTTCTTCAATTTTATCAAAAATATTTTCCATGTGAATCTTCAAGTCTATCAGAAAATGTTTCTATTCCATATTTCAATTAATTTAGCAATATTTTACATGTCTACTACTTTACTCTTTAATTTTCCACGAAAATTGTCAATTTTAACATGTTTTCCTATGTATCTCTATTTTATCTGAAATATTTTCCATGTAAATCATTTATTTTATCACAAAGTGTTTTTACTTCCCTTTTCAATAAAAAAAAGAGAAAAAATTACAAAGGAAAAAAGAAAAGAAAAGAAAAACTCACAGGACAGCAGATGCTGGAGAGGATATGGGGAAAGAGGAACACTTGTCCATTGTTGGTGGGATTGCAAGCTGGTAAAACTACCCTGGAAATCAGTTTGGCGGTTCCTCAGAAAATTAGACATAGCAATACCTGAAGACCCAGCTATTCTACTCCTGGACATATATCCAGAAGATGCTCCTACATGTAATAAGGATACATGCTCCACTATGTTCATGGAAGCCTTATTTATAATAGCCAGAAGCTGGAAAAAACCCAGATGTCCTTCAACAGAGGAATGGATACAGAAAGTATGGTATATATATATACATAATGCAGTACTATTCAGCTATTAAAAACAATGAATTCATGAAATTCTTAGGCAAATGGATGGAGCTAGAAACTATCATCCTGAGTCAGGTAACACAACCATAAAAGAACACACATAGTATGCACTCACTGATAAGTGGATATTAGCCCAAAAGCTTGGAATAGCCAAGATACAACTCACAGACCACATGAAGCTCAAGAAGAAGGAAGACTAAAGTGTGGATACTTTGATTCTTATTGGAAAGTAGATCAAAATATCTATGGCTCACAGCCAACCAATAGAATGAACATAGGGTCCACAGCTAGGCAATGGACCCAAGTAAGGCTAGTTTTAACTCATTTTAAAGAGGTGATGATGTACTGCTTTATACTGGAACATGAACATCCCTTTAAAACATTCTGCTAGGTAAAAGACATCAATTAGAACACCAGCCGGTGGACTAACTGGAAATCTTCATCTCTCCCTCCTTTTACAAATCCAAACCCCAAGCTTTGCCCCACCCTCCTGCTCTATAGTAGACCAGCCTTGCATCTTCTCTTCATCTTTACCCCATTTACAGTGGACCACAGAGACAGTCTCCTCCAACCTTTATTCTCTGCACTCCTCACTTCATCCTAGTCCCAAACAGCATGCATTCCATGGGTATCAGGACACTCTGGCGATAGAAGCAGATAAGCTAACTGTAGGTCTTCAAACCTTCAAAGTCCATTCTCCCATTCTCATGCCCAACTGTACAACAGAAAACTTTTGCAGCCATTCCCCACACAGGACTAGAAATATAATGGTGGAATACCCTAGTTTCCTACCTCCAATGAACTGTCTCAGACCTCAACCCTCCTAGCCCTTACCCATTCCTGAGTGTCAGCCTCCAATATCTAGAAATTCTATTTACCCAGAATTCTCAACAAGCACACCCAGCAGTATCCCAGTATTCCCTACCAGACAACACACAGCCACCATGCTCTCCTAACAACAAGAGAGTGCAACAGAAACCAAGTAACAAAACACTCAACAAAAATAAGACCAGATATCAGTACCTAGAATTAAGATCTTCCCAACCCAGATGCCTAGACACTGGTGTAAAATTACAATCACTAGCACCCAGAACCATGTATCTCCACTAGAGGCCAGCAGCACACCATAGTAGGCCCTGAGTATTACACCATAGGTGAAGCATAAGACAAAAACTTGAAATAGCCTTCAAGAAATGTTAGAGATCCTTTTAAAATATATGAATGACTCCTGTAAAGAAATCCACGAAAACAGGAACAAGCAGGTGAAGAAAATGAAAAAAAACTGTTCAAGACCTGAAACTTGAAAGAAAACAACAATCTGAAGGAAATCTGAAAAATAAAAATTTATGAATTGAAACAAGAATCTCAGAGGCATGCCTCACAGACAGAACACAAGACATGGAAAAGAGATCTTGTGCATTGAAGACATGACAGAAGAAAGGGGTACCTCCATCAAAGAAAATGGTAAATCTAAAATACTTCCAACACAAAACATTCCAGAAATCTAGAACACTATGAAAAGACAAAAATCTAAGAATAATAGGAATAAGGGAAGTAGATGAAATCCAGATCAAAGGCCCAGAAAATATTAACAAAATCATAAAAGAAAATATCCCTAATCTAAAGAAGGAGATGCCTATCAACGTACAAGGACCATACAGAACATCAAATAGGCTGAACCAAAAAAGAAAATCCTGACACTACATAATAAGCAAAGCACTAAATTTATAGAACAAAGAATATTAAAAGCTACAAGAAAAAGACAAAGTAATATATAAAGATAGGCTTGTTAGAATGCACCCTTCTCAATGGAGACTTTTAGAAGGGCCAAAACAAATGTGCTGCAGACTCTTCAAGGCCACAGATGCCAGCCCAGATTACTATACCCAGCAAAACTTTCATTAAAAATGGATGGATAAAATAGGACATTCCATGATAAAAGAAAATTTAAACAACACCTGACTACTAATCCAGCCATCAGAACGGACAAAAGAAGATTCCAACCTAAAAAGGAAAACACAGGGGGAAAAGTCCCAGAACACCAAATCAAACGAGGGAAACACACACACACACACACACACACACACACACACACACACCAATAGTAACAGCAGCAGCAAAATAACAGGAATCAACAAACACTACTCAATGTTCTCGACATCAGTGGTCTCAATTCCTCCAATTAAATGGCACAAACTAACAGAATGGATGCAAAAACAGGATCCACCCTTCTGGTGCATCCAAGGAATATACCTTAAAATTAAGGACAGACATCACTTCAGGACAAAATGATGGAAGAAGATATTTCAAGCAAATGTACTTAAGAAGCAAGCTATGTAGCTATTTTAATACCTGACAAAATAATACTTCAAACCAAAACTAATAAAGTACTACATACACATCAAAGGAAAAATCTACAATTGCAATTCTTAACACCTATGCATTAAACACAAAGACACTCAATATCATAAAAAAAACCAATAATACTGCTTAAATTACATATTAACTCTCACACACTGATAGTAGGAGACTTCAAAATCCCACTTTTATCAATAGATGGGCATTCAGACAAAAACTAAACAGAGAAATGCTAAAGCTAACTGGTATTATGAACAGATTTATAGAACATTTTACCTAAACACAAGAATATACCTTCTTCTCAGCACCACATGGAACTTTCTCCAAAGTTGATCACACACTCAGACACAAAGAAAGTCTCAAGAAATACAAAATTGACATAACACCCTGTGTCCTATTTGACTACCATGAATTAAAACTGGATATCAACAACAGAACCAACAAAAAGCTTATAAACCTATGGAAATGAAACAACTCTATACTAAGTGAAAAATGGGTCATGATACAAATTAAAAACTTTCTAAAAGTGAATAAAAATAAACATACAACATACCCAAACTTATGGAATACAATAAAGGTGCTTCTAAGAGGCAAATTAATAGCACTGAGTGCCTTTTTTTTTTAATGGAGAGATTTCATGCTAGTAACTTAAAAGCATACCTGAAAGCTTTAGAACAAAAAGAAGAAATCAAATACCCCAAAAGAGTAGACTATCTTATTCTATCATATGATAGAATCAGACTCAGGGCTAAAATCAATAAAATAGAAATAAACCAAGACACAATACCAAGAATCAATGAAGCAAAGAGAAAATAAGATTGTCAAACTCTTACCCAAATTAAGTAAAAGGCAAAAAGAACAAATCCAAACTTTAAAAATTGAAATCAAAAGGGGGATATAGCAACAGACACACATAAAGGTCCTGGCCCAGATGGCTTTAGCACAGCATTTTATCAAACTTTCAAAAAGTTAATGCCAATACTCTTCAAATTGTTCCACGAAATAGAAACAGAAGGAACATTCCATAATTTGTTTTGAGTCTACAGTTACCCTGATACCTAAAATACATAAAAACCAGACAAAGAGGAAAAATCATAGACCAATTATAAATATATATGCATTTTTTTTAATTTTTATTGATTTTTTATGAATTTCACATCATGCACCCCAGTCTCATTAATCCCTTTTTCCCTCATATCCTCTTTTCACATCTACCCAAAATAAACAAACAAAAAAAAACCAAACAAACATAGAAAAGCGTCTCATCGGGGAAGCTGCGGTGTGTCACGGTGTGTCTTACAGTCTACCCCTCTGTCCACACATCTTCACTTGCAAAAGTTCATTGCGATGAGTCATTGGTCTGGTTCGAGATCTCTGGCTTCTCTGATCCTCACTGGGCCTCATCAGTTGTCCTGTTGTTGCCTTGTGTCATGGAGATCCTGCAGCTTTGGATCAGCAGGACTGATCCTTTCACACATCTCCATGGTTTGCAGATAATATAAATTTTGTAGTGCGCCAACTCAGAGCCCTGGTTCTGGGCATGGGTGCTAGCTGAGTTGGTCATAGCCTGGCCTCTCCCTTATTTGCACCACCAGGTCAAGTTCTCCAGAACTGACTGCTCCACCGAGGCTACTCAATGCCGCCATTATCAGAAGACAGTGTCGGCGCTCTTGCTCTCATGCACTCGGGCCAGTCCACCCTCACCCACTGTGATGGCTCCTTTTACAGGCTGGCCACTTGGCTGGAGCAACCTTGGGTGACATCTAGTGATATTATATGACATGAAGGCAAGCAAGTGTCTACTGCCTGCCTGTGCTGTGCACCTCCAAAGTCAGCTCCATTGTGGCATCCAGTCAAGGCAGGAGGCCCGTTTCCTCAGTGCTGCAGACTGTGAGGGGCTAGGACAGCGCTCTCTCTCTCTCTCTCTCTCTCTCTCTCTCTCTCTCACACACACACACACACACACACACACACACACACACGCACATACATACCATACATACACATACCTTCAGGGCTGGCTCGCTTTGCCTTAGCTTTCAGGGTCAGCTCTAGGCAAGGTCTCCAGAATGCTATAGCTGTGAAAGATAGAGACAGTTCACCTGCTCTTATGGTGACCCTAGGTCCAGCTCTTCTGACTGCTGCAGAAGAGAAGGGGTGAGGGAGGGGGCAATCCCCCCTGCCACCTCAGGGCAGAGGAGTGTCAGGGACAGCACTCCCTCGTTCACACCATCAGGACTGGCTTATGCCACTCCCTACTACTAGGCCCGACTCCAATCTGCTGCAGAGACAGGTCAGCATTCCCTAGTACTGCTGCCTGAGAGCAACAGCCAATGCGGGACAGGGACAGTTCTGCACAGACCTTGAACATCCATGGGACCAGTCCTCTAGTGGTAATATGAGCCACAGACTCTGACGCTAACCCCTGCCACTGTATAGTCACAAACACAGACATGGCTCAGGTTGCAGCTCAGGTTGGGACCACACCAAGGCTCCAAGCAAGAGCTGGCCACTTACAACAGGCTACTCTTCTCCATCCTCAAGTCTCCTGTTCCATCTCTCTCCATAATGTTCAAGCTGTTCTACTTCTCTTTCTCTCCCATCTGTCCACCAACTCACATATTGTGATGGTTCCTATTATAGCTGGCCGCTTGGCTGGAGGGACCTTGGGTGACATCTTCTAGCCATATTATATTACATGAAGGCAAGCAAGTGTCTACTGCCTGCCTGTGCTGGGTACCGGAGGGCAGGTCTGTGGATGGCACAGCAATCTGCAATTCTGCCTGTCATCCTCCTCCTCCTCCTATGCTGGAGGTGCATGGTGGTAGGTGAGGCTCTTTTCAAAATTGACTCAATGATTTAAATATCTAGAGGTAACTCTAATCAAGCATGTGAAAAACCCACAAGTTTAATCATACATGATTTTTTAAAAACTTCTAATAGTTGAAGAAAGAAATTGAAGAAGGTATCAAAAGATGAAAAGATTTCCCATAATTATGGTTTGGTAGATTAATATAGACCATCCCATAATAAAAAACAATTTGATATTGAAACAAAAACATATATGTTGATCAATTGGATCAACAGAAGATCTAGACATATATCCAAAGTCGATTGACACGTATTTTTTTAATAAAGAAACAAGAAATATTCACCTGGAAGGGCGGGGAATCTACAACAACTGGAGCTGGTTAAACATGTAGAAGAATCCAAATAGATTCATACTTATCACCCTGCACAAGACTCAACTCCAATGGATCAAAAACCTCAGCATAAACCCAGACACCACACAGGTAAGCCAGACACAGGCATGTGAGTACAGGAGACCCAGCAGTAACACTAGTGTGCCATGAGGTGGCATGGATTTGGAAGTGAGTCCCTCCCCTCTTGTCCCTCCTCACCTGTGGTAGTCAGGAGACCTGTGGAGTGCACACGTGCTAGCCTGCCCCCTCAGGGGCTATAGGAGCGAACCCTGATGGCGAAGGCAAGGGTAAGCCAGCCGCAAGGATCTGAGAGTGTGGGAGCTGGCCCAGCCCCTCACAGGCTGCAGCATGTGCAGAGTAGGCACCTTGTCCTGATTGGATGCACATTGGATCTGGCTCTGGAGGCATGGACATGAGAAAAGGAGAGGAAACCCTGCCCCCAGCCTATGGTGGCATCAGGTAGTCCTGGAGAACCCACCCTGGTGGTGCAGACAAGGGAGAGCCTATGCTATGACCAACTCAGCTACCAGCCAGGCCCACCCCAAAAATCTATATTATCTGCAAACAGGGATGTGTGAAAGGGCCAGTCCTGCTGATCCAAAGCTACAGGATCTCCATGACACGGGGCAACAGCAGGACAACCAAGATGAGGCCCAGTGAGAATCAGAGAAGCCAGAGATCTCGAACCAGACCAAGACTCATCACAATGAACTTTCGCAAGTGAAGATGTGTGGACAGAGGGGTAGACTGTGAGACAAACCGTGACACACCGCAGCTTCCCCGATGAGACGCTTTTCTAGGGTTAGTTTTTTTGTGTGTATTTTTTTAATTTGGAGGGTATTGACAAGGGCAAGTCAAAGGTATGAGACAACGGGAGATGAGCTGGATGGGTGTGCGTAATGGGAAACACGAGAATTAATGCAAAGTGTTTAAAAGAAGAAAAAACCAGACGTACTGAACCTGGGAGAAGGGAAAGTGAGAAGCAACCGCGAATGTGTTAGCACAAGAGAAAACTCCCTGAGCAGAGTACTGTTAGCACAGGCACTAAGACTGCAATTAATAAGTGAGGCCTCATAAAACTGAGAAGCTTCTACATGGCAAAAATGATGATTTAGACAAAGTGGCAGTCTACAGAATGGAAAAGATTTTCACCAACTCCACATCTGATAAAGCACTAATATCCAAAATGTATGAAGAACTAAAAAACTGCATATCAAGAAAATAATAAATAACCCAATGGAAAACAGAGTACATCATGCAATTTGTAGGTAGATGGTTAGATCTGGAAACTATCATCCTAAGTGAG
This sequence comes from Apodemus agrarius, assembly GCA_964023405.1. NCBI lineage: Eukaryota > Metazoa > Chordata > Mammalia > Rodentia > Muridae > Apodemus > Apodemus agrarius. Next base: position 5,418,680 of record OZ030012.1, on the reverse strand, counting down.
CTAACCCAATCACAAAAGAATACACATGAAATGCAATCACTGATAAGTGGATATTAATAAGCCCAGAAGCCCTAAATACTCAAGGTACAATTAGCAAGTCAAATGACTCCCAAGAAGAAAAAAGGAGAGGACCCTGGGCCTGTAAAGATTGGATCCAGTATTGTAGACCCAGAACAGAGAAATTGTGGGGGGGGGGGGGGGGAATGAGTGGGGAATAGCAGGGGGGGAAGGAATTATGGGACATATGGTGGGGGGTAACTGGGAAAGGGGAAAGCCTTTGGAATGTAAACATAGAATATAGAAAATAAAAAAAACAGAGTACATATCTAAACAGACAACTTTCAAAAAGGGAAACTCAAATGGCTGAGGAACACTTAAAGAAATGCCCTACGTCCTTAGTCATCAGGGAGTGCAAATAAAAACTATACTCAGTTTCAACTTAAACCTGTCAGAATGACTAAGATCAACACTCACAGGAGCAATAAAGGAGACAAAGTGTGGAGCAGAGAGGGAAGTAAAGGCCACCCAGAGACTGCCCTACCTGGGGATTCATCCTATAAACAGTCAACAAAACCCCACACTATTATGGACAACAAGAAGTGCATACCAAAAGGAGCATGTCATGGCTGTCTCCGGAGGGGCCCTGCCAGAGTCTTACAAATACAGAGGCGGATGCTACCAGTCAACCATTGGTCTGGTTGTGGGGTCCGCAATGGAGGAATTGGAGGGCAGTCCAGAGGAGCTGAAGGGGTTTACAGCCACATAGGAAGAACAATGATGTTGGCCACCCAGATGTCCCAGGGTTCCCAGGGACTAAACTATCAACCAAAAGGGCACACGTGGTTCCAGCCAAAAGTGTGGCAGAGGAATGCCTTGTCAGGCATCAGTGGGAGGAGAGGTCCTTGGTCTTGCAAAGAATTAATAGCTGCCCCAGCATAGAGAAATCGAGGTGGGGAGATAGGAGTGGGTCAGGTGGAGGGGCATATACTTGGAGGCAGGGGGTGGGAGGAGGGGTTGGAGGTTTTCAGAGAGGGGGGAAACTGGGAAAGGTTTTAGCATTTGAAATGTAAATGAAAAATATATTCAATAAAAAAATATTTTTAAAAAATTGCAGTTAAGTGGAGAGAACTAGAAAAAAATCATTTTGAGTAAGGAAAGCAGACCCAGGAATAAAAATAAGGTATATATTCACTTATATTTGAATGTTGTGTTTTTAAGTCAATGAACCTTTTAAGTCCATTAACCTCAAAGGTTAGATAGGGAGTAAGGGACTGATTGGGAAGTTGGGAGCTGGACAGATTGATCTCCATTGGAAAGAGAAAGGGAATAAATAGCTATGGATAAATGAGTGGTCTGGAACGGGGGATCAAGTTGGGAGGAGAAAGAAAGACAAAGACAATGGAGGGAGTATTTGAAAGACAGCTAAAATTAAGGGCAATCTGAGGGGTAGTGTAGAACTCTAATACAGTAGAGAGTTCCTAAAATATATACATTATATGAAGACCATCCAAATGAAGCGGCCAACTAATGGAGGAGCCAGGTCCTCAAATGCACATCTCTTGTCACCAAATGAAGTTTAAAGTTGTCGTAACGGGTCACAGCTAATTCAGTTGTTGGTCAATGAGGTCCCATAGGGATCCCCAAACAACCCAGGCTATTATCAAGGTAATTAGTTGCTCCCCACAAACTGACAGCGAGGCCTTATTGCTGAAAACAACATCTATACAACTCACTGAACATGAGAGGCTCAGCCAGTGCCTGCATGGAGCCTTCATCTCCAAGTTCTAGCATCTTTAGTACTCTGTGTGCTACCAAAAGAGAAATGTGTAGCCATAAATCCTTTGATATACAATGCTGTTCTGCCTGCAAGATACAACAGTAGCAGAAAGCTGGTGGAACCAAGCACAATTGATCTGACTTAATGACCATTCCATAACATGGAACCCATACGTGGAACACTGCTTTGATGACCAAGAATCTGGAATCAGATATCCAAGAGACCTCGTCTAAAACCAAATACTACTGTTGTACTGAAATAATGTACTAAGAAAATTACTCCTAATGACATTCTACTAGACTTATAGATCTGTATCTTGCTCAGCCATCATCAGGAAAGCTTCATCCTGTAGTAGATGGGAATAAATTCAGAAACTCACAGGCAGAAAATATGCAGAGACCGAGAGAGTTTGATACACTCAGCCTTAAATGAAATGTCTCCATCAAATCTGTCAGGGCTCAGGCAACTCTGTAGAGAAGAGGAGGAAAGCGTGTAAGAGCCAGAGAGAGTGGAGGATACCAAGAAAGCAGGCTTTCTAAACACAACAGGATTAACGTCTACATGTGTTGGTGCACTTTGGGGGCTACTTTAGTTGGATTCTATTATCTATCACCCTTCAAACCCATATTTCTCCCCAATTTTCTCCAACCCTTTTACACTAGGTTGGAGAGAAAAAAGGGCAGAGAAAAAGGAAAGTATAGACTTCTTTAAACTTCTTCCTGCTGATTAGGGGTATCAGGTTCTTTGGGGCAAGTCCAAGAGCAATCCTCAGGATTCCCACCAGCAATCCAGTGAAACAGCAAAAGCAGCAATCCAGCAATAGCAAAAGCAGCAGTAGAAACCAGCAGGGACCAGAAGCAGTGGGGGCAGCAGCAAGGGACAAAGCTGCTGCCACAGGCCTTCTCAGAGCTCTCACATTTGTACCCTCTCAAGAGTCCCCAGAATTCCAAACATGAAGTACATGCGGCTGGCAAAAAACAATGCCTCTCCTAGAGCTCAAGACAAAATATAGTGACTGTGTACAATCTGAAGCAGCCACATACCCCATAACTGGGATTAAAACAAAAACATATAACATAACTGGGATTTTTAAGAAACCAAAATTCTCAAAATTTTTCCATTTTAGTCCAAAAAGTGGCTTTTCTCTAATATCAATAAACTATATACAATTTGAACAATTATGAGGACTACCAGGTAAAAATTACATTTACAGTGTCCAATCCATTTGTATTTGGTGAGTTCAAAATTCTGTATCTAAATAGCTTTCTTATTGTAACTTGCATTATCAACCTAAAAAAGTATTTTTAGACCCTACAACATTTTCTTAGATCCTTAACAACTATGTCTTTAATAAACTTGAACCTCACTTGTGAATATCTGATAACAAGGAAACTGTAAGGCTTTCACTCTCTAGACTTCAACCCCTCAGACAGGTGAGGAGGAGTAAATATTGCCTGAGTACACAGGAAGTGGAGAGCAAGCATCATCCAAAACTACAGAAATAACAGAGATTTAGGCTATCTGAAATATCTACATAGAATCCATGTAATAATGATAAATAATAGATTGAGGAAATTGCCTACGATTATTTCTAGTAGTTGTTGTATCAAATATTGCCATAAAGTTGGACTATTTAACATTCCCTGTGGAAAAACATGCCAGTGATATCTTTTTACTAGACCACTATTATTATAAGTAAGTGCTGAGAAAGCAAACTTTTCCCTATAACGCTCATGCAAAGTGACTGTGAAAAAAGCAATCTCTTAAATCACTATCATTGCCTGTGTCTTAGGTAATAAAGACAGTAAGGAAATTCCAGGCTGTAATGGACCTATTGGTTGTAATTGAACCACTCCCTTGCAATTTTAATTGGGTCTCTGATCATTAACCATGGTTTGACAGAACACATTACAAAGTTTCTGTAAGGCAAGGGACACTGTCAATAGAACAAAACAGCAGCCAACAAATTGGGAAAATATCTTTACCAACCCTATATCCAACATATGACTAAGAGCCAATATATACAAAGAACTCAAGAAGCTAGACTCCAGAGAACCAAATAACCCTATTTAAAAATGGGGTACAGAGCTAAACAAAGAATTTTCACCTGAAGAATATCATATGGCTGAGAAGCACCTAAAGAAATGTTCAACATCCTTAATCTTTATGGAAATGCAAATCAAAACAACCCTGACATTCCATTTCACACCAGTCAGAAAGGCTAAGATCAAAAACTCAGGAGACAGCAGATGCTGGCAAGGATATGGAGAAAGAGGAACACTCCTCCACTGCTGGTGGGATTGCAAGCTGGTACAACCACTCTGGAAATCAGTCTGGCAGTTCCTCAGAAAACTGGGCATGACACTTCCGGAGGACCCTGCTATACCACTCCTGGGCATATACGCATATACCAGAGGATTCCCCAGAATTTAATAAAGATACATGCTCCACTATGTTCATAGCAGCCCTATTTATAATAGCCAGAAGCTGGAAAGATCCCAGATGTCCCTCAGCAGAGGAAAGGATACAAAAAACATGGTATATATACACAATGGCGTACTATTCAGCCATTAGAAACAATGAATTCATGAACTTCTTAGACAAATGGATGGAGCTGGAGAACATCACACTAAATGAGGCAACCCAGTCTCAAAAGAACACTCATGGTATGCACTCACTGATAAGTGGATATTAGCCTAGAATTTTGGAACACCAAAGACAAAATCCACATATCAAATGATGTCCTAGAAGGAAGGTGAGGCCCCTGGTTCTGGAAAGGCTCAGTGCATCAGTGTAGGGGAATACCAGAACAGGGAAGTGGGAAGGGGTGGATGGGGGAACAGAGACGGGGAAAGGGCTTATGGGACTTTCAGGGAGTGGGGAGCCAGGAAAAGGGAAATCATTTGAAATGTAAGACTATATCAAATTAAAGAAAGAAAGAAAGAAAGAAAGAAAGAAAGAAAGAAAGAAAGAAAGAAAGAAAGAAGGAAGGAAGGAAGGAAGGAAGGAAGGAAGGAAAGAAAGAAAGAAAGAAAGAAAGGACATAAATAACTCCCTTAAGGAAATACAGGAGAACACAGGTAAACAGGTAGAAGCCCTTAAAGAGGAAACAAAAAAATCCCTTAAAGAATTACAGGAAAACACAACCAAACGGGTGAAGGAACTGAACAAAACCAACCAGAATCTAAAAATGGAAGTAGAAACAATAATGAAATCACAAAAGGAGACATTAGATATATAAAAACCTAGGGAAAAAATCAGGAATCATAGATGCAAGCATCAGCAACAGAATAAAAGAGATAGAAGAGAGAATCTCAGGTGCAGAAGGTATCATAGAAATAATTGACACAAAGTCAAAGAAAATGAAAAATGCAAAAAGCTCCTGATCAAAAACATCCAAGAAATCCAGGACACAATGAGAAGACCAAACCTAAGGATAATAGAGATAGAAGAGAGTGAAGAATCCCATTTTAAAGAGCCAGTAAATATCTTCAACAAAATTATAGAAGAAAACTTCCCTAACCTAGAGAAAGAGATGCCCATAAACATAGAAGCCTACAGAACTCCAAATAGATTGGACCAGAAAAGAAATTCCTCCTGTCACATAATAATCAAAACACCAAATGCACTAAGCAAAGAAAGAATATTAAAAGCAGTAAGGAAAAAGGTCAAGTAACATATAAAGGCAGACCTATTAGAGTTACACCAAACTTCTCACCAGAAACTATGAAAAGCTAGAAGATCCTGGGCAGATATCATACAGACCCTATAAGAATACAAATGCCAGCCCAGGCTACTATACTCAGCAAAACTCTTAATTACCATAGATGGAGAAACCAAGATATTCCATGACAAAAAAAATTTATCCAACTCTTGCTTTTCCTGACTGTTTGGGGTATCCAGGACTTGCTGTGGTGGGAGAACTGGGTTCTGATGTTGCCAAGTAGCCTTGGTTTCTGTTGGTAGGGTTTTTGCACTTGCCTTTTGCCATCTGGTTATCTCTAGTGTTAGTTGGTCTTGCTGTCTCTGGCTGGAGCTTGTCCCTCCTATGGGCCTGTAAGCCTATGCTCATACTCCTGGGAGATCACTCTCTCCTGGTGGGCTGTGCACAGAAGGCTGTAGAGCCACCTGGCTCCCTGGTCCAAATAATGATCAGAAGGCTCCTGTCCCAGCTGCCCCACTCATTGTATGCCCTATGAGCTCCTAGCTGGTCCCCTCTAGACAGATATTGGAGAGAAAGTGGAGATCTCACCCCTGTGCTCAGAAATGGAAGCACTGCTGGGAGATCACTGTCTCCTGAGAGGCTGTACACAGAAGGCTGTAGGCTATGGAGGCGCTTGGTTCCCTGGTGCAAATGGTTGAGCTTTTTTTAATAGCCAGGGTTTGGAGTCAGTAAGTCCAAATACTTTTTAAGCATCTACCCAATGTCTTATTTGGAATTATCCATTAAAGTTCATAAGGACTTAATGTCAGATACATTGGTGTCTTGAAGAAACACTAACTGCTCAGTGGTTTGGTAAAGAGGTTTACAATCAGCCTTGTGCTGTAATCTCAGTTCTCAGGAGGCTGAGGCAGGAAGAATGCCGTGAGTTCAAAGTTATCCCTGGCAAACAAAACCAACATAAACCAAAAAGTCCTCTAAAAACTAGAGAATTTTTATTTTGAAACACTTATTCAGCATACATATTGCTTTGTAATTTATTAATGAAAACTACTGAATGCTAAAGAGATGATTTGCCATTTATTTTTACATTAAGAATCAAATCTTGACTGAATATTTGGAGCGTTTTCAACTATTCTCAGAGCTGATGAATATTTTGGTTTCATAATCATCAAACTCAAGAATGCTGCTATGCACAAAAACACAGTACAAACTGGCAGCGGCATGTTTAGAGATATTTCAGAAATTGTTGGAAATTGTGTCCTAATCCCATTCCAAAATTCATTCAATGACCTTGTATAAAACTCAAACCATTATCTCAAACAGTACTTTTTATTTAAATTTTTATTGATTCTTTATAAATTTTGCACCTTGTACCCCAATCCTACTCATCTCACCACCCCTTCACACGTCTACCTTTGCAGCCTCGCCCCCAAAAGAGAAAGTTATCATTGTGGAAGCTATAGTGTTCCCACAGTATACACCTTTGTCCACATTTCTTTACTTGCACATGTTCACTGCAATGAGACATTCATCTGGTTGCAGGCCTCTCTTGCGTCCTCACCACCAGAACAAGTTCTCTAACACTGCCCTGGTAGTTCATCCAATGCCACTGCTAGCAAGAGGCGAGCCAGCGCGCCTGCTGTCCTTCCTTGGGGTTTGGCTAACCATGTCCACATCAGCAAGGCCAGCTATTGTGCTGCCCAGGCAAGGTGTAGGGCCTGCTCTCCTGAGTGCTGCAGCCAGTGAGGGTCAGGGCATTTTAAAAACCAAGCATTCTAGTACAATACAATCAAAGATACACTGACTAGATATGTGATATACAAAAATACATTAACTACACACATATATATACAGAGAGAGAGACAGAGACAGAGAGAGACAGAGACAGAGAGAGACAGAGAGACTTGGACTTTTTGTTCTCAGTCTCCATTGCTCTCCCCTATCCCCTCTCGGTGGTTCCCTTCCGCCCCTTAAATAGCCCTTCTGGATTTCATGTCATGTGGACTCCTTTACCATCCCCACATTATCTCTTCTTCCCTTCCATGATCCCCTTTCTAATTTTACAACACACATGTACAAAGCTAGATTCCACCTGTGAGAAAATACATGTATCCCAGTTTCTATCCACTTTCTTGCAAATGTCCTGCCTTCATTTTTTTCATGGTAGAACAATTCCATTGTGCGTGTGCACCACATTTTCTTCATCCATTCGTCCGTTGGTGCAAACTGGGTTGGGTTTGTCTTTCAGCTACTGTGTTGACATCTCTTTTCATGAAAAACTTCTGGGAATGTTGGCATGGCTCTGAGATGGAATTATCCTTTGCTGTGTGTTTACTGACAGAGGTTTGAGAGATTTACTGGAACAGGATTTCTGAGATTGCTACTCATTTATCTGTTGTGAAAAAGGGTTGCAGTATGGTATACATTACTCATGAAACCAGTGTATTGGGTTGGGTAGCAGAGAATATTCACTCAATGCAAACAATATGATATGGCAGGAACATCAGAGCCCTAGAAACTTCAGGCACAGTTGTAATCTACTTGATTTGTTCAGAGAAGGTATGTTGAATCCAAGTTGAATTGCCAAGAATTACATGATGATGAGTCTTTGGTAGGGACTTAAGTCTTTTGGAAGGTATTTAAGGTTTCCACAAAGGTCTTTTTTCTCTTTGTCTTGGTTCTATTAGGTAGAAGCAACCAGGAGAATTTGAATACCAGACAGCATATCACAAATCTTCAGCTCACTGTCTTTTCTTGGCGATGAATCCCAAGCATCTTGAGACAAGCAAGGAAGCATTCTTAGCCTCAAGACAGCTCTCCTAGTCCATCCCCTTCTGGCCTCTACCCTGCCTTCTGTATACTGCGTATACTTTTATTGACAAAGAAAAAGCCATTTTCTGATACTATCTCCAAGTGAGGTATACATGTGGTTTTAGGGCTGGCTAGATGGTCCCATAGGTAAAAGCACTTGCCAGATAAGCTGATGATCTGAGTTGATCCCTGGAATTCACAGGGAAGGACATAACCGAATCCTGAAAATTGTCCTCCAACATCTGCATGCACTTTGTAGCATATGTATATGTGCACAGAAAGAAACAACACATTGCTTATTCTATTTTATTTGATATATTAATTTACATTTCATATCATTTCCCCCTTTCCAGGCTCCCCCTTCCCCGCAAGTCCCATGAACCCTCTTCCCTCCCCCTGTTCCCCCATTCACCCCTTCCCTCTTCCCTGTTCTGGTATTTCCTTACACTGCTGCATTAAGCTTTTCCAGAGTCAGGGGCTCTTCTTTCCTTCTTCTTGAACGTCATTTGATATGTGGATTGTGTCTTAGGTATTCCAGTCTTCTAGGTTAATATCTGCTTATCAATGAGTGCATACCATGAGTGTTCTTTTGAGATTGGGTTACCTCTCTTAGGATGATGATCTCCAGCTCCATCCGTTTGTCTAAGAAGTTCATTAATTTATGGTTTCTAATGCCTGAATAGTACTCCATTGTGTATATATACCATATTTTTTGTATCCATTCCTCCACTGAGGGACATCTGGGTTCTTTCCAGCTTCTGGCTATTATAAATAAGGCTGCTATGAACATAGTGGAACAGGTATCCTTATTACATGCTGGGGCCCAGGAGTGGTATAGCAGGGTCCTCCAGAAGTGTCGTGCCCAGTTTTCTTTTCTTTTTTTGGGGGGGGATTTTTTTTTTTTTTGGTTTTTTGAGACAGGGTTTCTCTGTGTAGCCCTGGCTGTCCTGGAACTCACTCTGTAGACCAGGCTGGCCTCGAACTCAGAAATCCGCCTGCCTCTGCCTCCCAAGTGCTGGGATTAAAGGCGTGCGCCACCACTGCCCAGCTTGGGGGGGGGGATTTTTTATTGGATATATTTTTTATTTACATTTCATTTCCCTTTTGCTGGTTCCCTGCCCCTCAAAAGTCCCCCATGCCCTTTTCCCTCCCCGTGTTCCCTTATCCACCCTTTCCCACTTCTCTGTTCTGGTATTCCCTTACACTGATGCTTTGAGCCTTTTCAGAACCAGGGTCCACTCCTTCCTTCTTGTTGAACATCAATTAATATGTGGATTGTGTCTTTGGTGTCCCAGAATTCTAGGCTAATATCCACTTATCAGTGAGTGCATACCATGGGTGTTCTTTTGAGACTGGGTTACCTCACTTAGTATGATGATCTCAAGTTCCATCCATTTCTCTAAGAATTCCATGAATTCATTGTTTTTAATGGCTGAGTAGTACTCCATTGTGTATATATACCACATTTTTTGTATCCATTCTTCCATTGAGGGACATCTGGGTTCTTTCTAGCTTCTGGCTATTATAAATAGGGGTGCTATGAACATAGTGGAGCATGTATCCTTATTGCATGCTGAGGAATCTTCTGGATATATGCCCAGGAGTGGTATGGCTGGGTCCTCCAGAAGTATCATGTCCAGTTTTCTGAGGAACTGCCAGACTGATTTCCAGGGTGATTGTACCAGCTTGCAGTCCCACCAGCAGTGGAGTAGTGTTCCTCTTTCTCCACATCCTCGCCAACACCTGTTGTTTCCTGAGTTTTTGATCTTAGCCATTCTGACTGGTGTGAGGTGAAATCTCAGGGTTGTTTTGATTTGCATTTCTCTAATGACTAATGATGTTGAACATTTTTAAGATGTTTCTCAGCCATCCGAATTTCTTCAGGTGAAAAGTTTTGTTTAGCTCTGCACCCCATTTTTTGATAGGGTTATTTGGTTTTCTGGGGTCTAACTTCTTGAGTTCTTTGTATACATTGGATATTAGCCCTCTGTCAGATGTAGGGTTTGTGAAGATCTTTTCCCAATTTGTTGGTTGCCGATTTGTTCTTTTGACAGTGTCTTTTGCCTTGCAGAAACTTTGTAATTTTATGAGGTCCCATTTGACTATTCTTGATCTTAGAGCATAAGCTATTGGTGTTCTGTTCAGGAACTTTCCCCCTGAGCCAATGTCCTCAAGGGCCTTCCCCAGTTTCTTTTCTATTAATTTCTGGTTTAATGTGGAGGTCCTTGATCTACTTGGAGTTGAGCTTAGTACAAGGAGATAAGAGTGGATCAATTCTCATTCTTCTGCATGTTGACCTCCATTTTAGCCAGCACCATTTGTTGAAAAGGCTATCTTTTTCCACTGGATTTTTTCAGCTCCTTTGTCACAGATCAATTGGCCATAGATGTGTAGGTTCAATTTTGGATCTTCAATCCTATTCCATTGATCTACCTCTCTGTCACTGTACTAATACCAAGCAGTTTTTAACACTACTGCTCTGTAGTATTGCTTCAGGTCCAGGATATTGATTCCCCCAGAAGATCTTTTACTGTTGATGATAGTTTTAGCTATCCTGGGTTTTTTGTTATTCCAGATGAATTTGAGAATTGCTCTTTCTAACTCTATGAAGAACTGAGCTGGGATTTTGATGGGGATTGCATTGAATCTGTATATTGCTTTTGGCAAGATTGCCATTTTAACTACATTAATCCTGCCAACCCATGAGCATGGAAGATTTTTCCATTTTCTGAGGTCTTCTTCCATTTCTTTCTTCAGAGACCTGAAGTTTTTGTCATACAAATCTTTCACTTGTTTGGTTAGAGTCACACCAAGATACTTTATATTGTTTGTGGCTATTGTGAAGCGTGGCATTTCCCTAATTTCTTTCTCAGCCTGCTTATCCTGATTTGCTTGAGTTGATTTTATAATCAGCCACTTTGCTGAAGTTGTTTATCAGCTGTAGGAGTTCTCTGGTGGAGTTTTTGGGTGCCTTAAGTATACTATCATATCATCTGCAAATAGTGATAGTTTGACTTCTTCCTTTCCAATTTGTATCCCTTTGATTTCCTTATGTTTTTGAATTGCTCTAGCTAGTACCTCAAGTACTATATTGAAAAGATATGGTGAGAGAGGGCAGCCTTGTCTAGTCCCTGATTTTAGTGGGATTGCTTCAAGTTTCTCTCCGTTTACTTTGATGTTGGGTACCAGTCTGCTGTAAGTTGCTTTTACTATGTTTAGGTATGGGCCTTGAATTCCTGTTCTTTCCAAGACTTTTAGCATGAAAGGATGCTGAATTTTGTCAAATGCTTTTTCAGCATCCAATGAGATGACCATGTGGGTTTTTTTGCTTTGAGTTTGTTTATGTAGTGAATTACGTTGATGGGTTTCCGTATATTGAACCATCCCTGCATCCCTGGGATGAAGCCCACTTGATCATGGTGAATGATAGTTTTGATGTGTTCTTGGATACGGTTGGCAAGAATTTTATTGAGTATTTTTGCGTCGATGTTCATAAGGGAGATTGGTCTGAAGTTCTCTTTCTTTGTTGGATCTTTGTGTGGTTTTGATATCAGGGTAAATGTGGCTTCGTAGAATGAGTTGGATAGTGTTCTTTCTGTTTCTATTTTGTGGAATTATTTGAAGAGTATTGGTATTAGGTCTTCTTTGAAGGTCTGATAGAATTCTGCACTAAAGCCATCTGGTCCCGTGCTTCTTTTTTTTTTTTTTTTTTTTTTTTTTTTTTTTTTGGTTGGAAGACTTTCCATGACCCCTTCTATTTCTTTGGGGGTTATGGGAGTGTTTAGTCAATCTATTTGATCCTGATTTAATTTTGGTATTTGGTATCTGTCTAGGAAATTGTCCATTTCATCCAGATTCTCCAGTTGTGTTGAGTATAGGCTTTTGTAGTAGGATCTGATGACTTTTTGAATTTCCTCAGGTTCTGCTATATCTCCCTTTTCATTTCTAATTTTGTTAATTTGAATACTGTCTCTGTGCCCTTTGGTAAGTCTGGCTAAGGGTTTATCTAACATGTTTATTTTCTCAAAGAACCAGCTCCTGGTTTTGTTGATTCTTTGTATGGTTCTTTTTGTTTCAACTTGATTGATTTCAGCCCTGAGTTTGATGATTTCCTGTCTTCTACTCCTCCTGGGTGAAATTGCTTCTTTTTGTTCCAGAGCTTTCAGGTGTACCATTAAGTTGCTAGTATATGCTCTCTCCTGTTTCTTTTTGGAGGCACTCAGGGCTATGAGTTTTCCTCTTAGCACTGATTTCATTGTGTCCCATAGGTTTGGGTATGTTGAGCCTTCATTTTCATTGAATTCTAGAAATTCTTTGATTTCGTTCTTTATTTCTTCCTTGACTACGGTATCATTGAGTAGAATATTGTTCAGCCTCCATGTGTATGAGGATTTTCTGTTGTTTTTGTTGTTATTGAAGTCCACTCTTACTCCATGGTGATCTGATAGGAGGCATGGGATTATTTCGATCTTCTTATATTTGTTGAGGTCTGCTTTGTGACCAATTATATGGTCAATTTTGAAGAAGGTACCATGAGGTGCTGAGAAAAAGGTATAGTCTTTTGCTTTAGGATGAAATTATATATATATATGTGTGTGTGTGTGTGTGTGTGTGTGTGTGTATACATATATATGTATATGTGTATATATGTATGTGTGTATATATATATATATATATATATATATATATATATATGTTAAATCCAAAGTTTCAGTGAGTTTCCCTGTGTCCCTGTTTAGTTTCTGTTTTCCTGATCGGTCCATTGAGGATAGTGGAGTGTTGAGGTCCCCCACAATTATTGTATTAGGTGCAATCTGTGCTTTGAGCTTTAGTAAAGTTTCTTTTATGAATGAAGGTGCCCTTGCATTTGGAGCACAGATGTTTAGAATTGTGAGTTCTTCTTGGTGGATTTTTCCTTTGACCAGCAAGAAGTGACCTTCTATATCTCTTTTGATGATTTTAGGTTGAAAGTCAATTTTATCTGATATTAGAATGGCTATTCCACCTAGCTTCCTGAGACCATTTGCTTGTATAATTGTCTTCTAGCCTTTTACTCTGAGGTAGTGTTTGTCTTTGACCCTGAGGTGTGTTTCCTGTATGCAGCAAAATGTAGGGTCCTGTTTCCATACCCAGTCTGTTAGTCTATGTCTTTTTATTGGGGAATTGAGTCCATTGATGTTGAGATATTAAGGAATAGTAATTATTTCTTCCTGTTATTTTTAATGTTATTTTTGTTTTTGAGTGGTTATCTTCTTTTGAGTTTGATGGAAGAAGGTTACTATCTTGCTTTTTCCAGGATGTAGTTTCCGTCCTAGTATTGGAATTTTCCTCCTATTATCCTTTGTAGGGCCAGGTTAGTGGAAAGATATTGTGTAAATTTGGTCTTGTCATGGAATATTTTGATTTCTCCATCTATGTTGATTGAGAGTTTTGCTAGGTATAGTAGTCTTGGCTGACATTTGTGTTCTCTTAGGGTCTGCATGAGATCCACCCAGGATCTTCTAGCTTTCGTGGTCTCTGGTGAGAAGTCTTGTGTGATTCTGATAGGTCTTCCTTTATATGTTACTTGGCCTTTTTCTCTTACTGCCTTTAATATTCTTTCTTTGTTTAGTACATTTGGGGTTTTGATTATTATGTGATGGGAGGTATTTCAGTTCTGGTCCAGTCTGTTTGGAGTTCTGTAAGCTTCTTGTATATTCATGGGCATCTCTCTTTTTAGGTTAGGGAAATTTTCTTCCATAATTTTGTTGAAGATATTTGCTGGCCCTTTAAATTGTAGATCTTCATTCTCATCTATTCCTATAATCCTTAGGTTTGGTCTTCTCATTGTGTCCTGGATTTCCTGGATGTTTTGGGTTACAAGCCTTTTGCATTTTCCATTTTCTTTGACTATGGAGTCAATGCTTCCTATGGTATCTTCAGCATCTGAGATTCTTTCTTCTATCTCTTGTATTCTGTTGTTGATATTTGTATCTACGACCCCTGATTTCTTCCCAAGGTTTTCTATCTCCAAAGTTGTCTCCCTTTGTGATTTCTTAGTTGTTTGTACCTCTGTGTTTAGATCTTGGATGGTTTTGGTCAGTTCCTTCACTTGTTTGTTTGTGTTTTCTTGCAATTCTTTAAGAGATTTTTGTGTTTCCTCTTTCATGACTACTGCCTGTTGACTCAATTTCTCCTGCATTTCTTTAAGTGATTTTTTTCATTTCCTCTTTAGTGGCTTCTGTCTGGTGACCCATATTCTCCTGGAATTCTTTAAGTGACTTTTGTGTTTCCATTGTAAGGGCTTCTAACCTATTCATGTTCCCCTGCATTTCTTTAAGAGATTTGTTTATGTCTTTTTTGTGTATGTTCCTCTAGCAGCAGTGCTTTTAAATCCAGCTCTTATTTTTCTGGTGTGTTGGGGTATCCAGGACTTGCTGTGGTTGGAGAATTGGGTTCAGATGCTGCCATATTGCCTTGATTTCTGTTAGTAATGTTCCTTCGTTTGCCTTTTGCCATCTGTTTATCTCTGGAGTTAGTTGGTCTTGTTACTGGTTGGTGTTTGACGCTCCTGTGAGCCTGGGGTTTAGCACTTCTGCCGTAGAGGGTGTCTGTGCTCCTGAGGTGGAGACCTGAAGGTTTCTACTACTGGGCTCCGAAATAACCTCCTCAGCTCTGGATGAGCCTAGATGGTGACACTCCCAGTCCACAGGGCTCTGTCTGGTTAGCTGTCTGTGGTGCCCTGAGGCAAGATGTTGGCCTCCGGCTCTACTTCAGGCACAGAATCGCCCGTCCCACCCCCACCCCCGCCCCGAGCAAGTAGGTGCCTGCCCAGGTCGGCGCAGAGACCGCCCACCTAGCTGATCTGGCTCTGGGTGCACCATCGAGCTATCTGTGCACAGACCTCCCGCCTCCACTGAGCTGCTCTAGCTCTGGGTGCCGGCAAGGGCCTGACGAGGTAGTCAATGTTAGGTTAAGAGTTTGTCCACGCATCTGGAAGAGCTGCCAACTGCCCGCAGTGCCCTGAGGAAAGATGGCGCCCTCCTCTGCCTATAAAGTTTATTTTTAAGGTCAAGAACCACTCGCAGCGGCGGTCTCCATCTTGCCACCAGGTCACCAGTGGAGAGACAACAGACAGGCCCAGGTACATAGATTTAATCCGAGACTAACATCGCTTGGGTGGAAAACTGCCAGGCTTTCACCTGTAGCCAGGGCCTAGGCAGCTCAGCGGGCCATCTGTACACCAACCCAGTTATACACCAACAAGTGGGGGGTTCATCTGACCTGCAGAGTGATCAGCACTTGGATAAAGTCCCTGCAGCATCTGCCATCTGTGCACCCTGAAGGAGCAGACAGGCAGCACCAGGTTCACAGAGACAACCGAAGTATAGCAATGCTTGGGGCAGGAAGTGTTAGGGCTCCAAGGAGACCCAAGAGGAAGGTAGCACTGACCAGCAATCTGAGTCAGGGGAAACCCTGACATCCAGAGGTGCAGAATTACCCTTACAGGCTCAGGGGCGGTTCAACCACCAGCCAGTGACAACAAGACCAACTAACGCCAGAGAAAACCAATGGCAAAAGGCAAACGTAGGAACGTTATTAACAGAAATCAAGGCAACGTGGCAGCATCCAAACCCAATCCTCTGACAACAGGAAGTCCTGGATACCTCAACACACCAGAAAAACAAGATTTGGATTTAAAATCACTGGTCAGGATGCTGTTAGAGGAACACAAGAAGGATGTAAATAAATCTCTTAAAGAAATACAGGAGAAAATGGATCAAAAGTTAGAAGCCCTTACAAGGGAAACACAAAAATCAATTAAAGAAATTCAGGAGAATACGGGTCAAAAGATAGAAGCCAATAGGGAGGAAATGCAAAAATCACTTAAAAGAATACAGGAGAACTTGGGTCAACAGGCAGAAGTCATGAAAGAGGAAACACAAAAATTTCTCAAAGATCTACATGAAAACACGACCAAGCAAGTGAAAGATATGAGCAAAACCATCCAGGACCTAAAAATAGAAGTAGAAACAACTAAGAAAAATCACAAAGGGAGACAACTTTGGGGATAGAAAACCTTGGGGAAAAAATCAGGGGCCATAGATAAAAATATCAACAATAGAATACAAGAGAAAGTATCTCAGATGCCGAAGATACCATAGGAACCATGGACTCGACAAACAAAGAAAATGCAAAATGCAAAAAGCTTATAACCCAAAACATTCAGGAAATCCAGGACACAATGAGAAGACCAAACCTAAGGATTGCAGGTATAGAACAGAGTGAAGATTTACTACTTAAAGGGCCAGCAAATATCTTCAACAAAATTATGGAAGAAAACTTCCCTAACATAAAGAGGGAGATGCCTATGAATATACAAGAAGCCTACAGAACTCCAAATAGACTGGACCAGAACAGAAATACCTCCTGTCACATCATAACCAAAACCCCAAATGTACTAAACAAAGAAAGAATATTAAAGGCAGTAAGAGAAAAAGGCCAAGTAACATATAAAGGAAGACCTATCAGAATTACACCAGACTTCTCACCCAAGACCATGAAAGCTAGAAGATCCTGGGCAGATCTAATGCAGACTCTAAGAGAACACAAATGCCAGCCAAAACTACTATACCCAGCAAAACTCTCAATCACCATAGAGGGAGAAACCAGGATATTCCAAGACAAAACCAAATTTATACAATATCTTTCCACAAACCCAGCCTTATAAAGGATAATAGGGGAAAATCACCAATACAAGGAGGGAAACTACACCCTGGAAAAAGCAAGATAGTAACCTTTGGTCATCAAACCCAAAAGAAGAAAACCTATCAAATATAAAAAACAGCATCAAAAATGACAAGAAGCAATAATCACTACTCCTCAATATCTCTTAACATCAATGGACTCAACTCCCCAATAAAAAGACACAGACTAACAGACTGGATATGAAAACAGGACCCTACATTTTGCTGCATACAGGAAACACATCTCAGTGTCAAAGACAAACACTACCTTAGAATAAAAGGCTGGAAGACAATTTTACAAGCAAATAGTATCAGGAAACAAGCCGGAGTAGCCACTCTAATATTAGATAAAATTGACTTTCAACCTAAAGTCATCAAAAAAGGCACAGAAGGAACACTTCTTGATGGTCAAAGGAAAAATCCACCAAGAAAACACTCAATGCTGAAAATCTATGCTCCAAATGCAAGGGCACCCTCATTCATAAAAGAAACTACTAAAACTTAAAGCACACATTGCACCTAACACAATAATTGTGGGCGATTTCAACACTCCACTCTCCTCAATGGACTGACCAGGAAACCAGAAAGTAAACAGGGACACAGTGAAACTAATTGAAGCTTTGGATCAATTAGATTTAACACATATATATAGAACATTTCATCCTAAAGCAAAAGAATATACCTTTTTCTCAGCAAGACATGGCACCTTTTCCAAAATCGATCATATAATTGGTCACAAGACAGACCCCAACAAATACAAGATCAAACTAATCCCAATGCCTCCTATCAGAAGTGGTTTTCAATAGCAAGAAAAACAACAGAAAGCCTGCATACACTTGGAAACTGAACAATATTCTACTCAATGACATCTTGGTAAAGGAAGATATAAAGAAAGAAATCAAAGACTTTTTAGAATTCAATGACAATGAAGGTACAACCTACCCAAATCTATGGGACACAATAAAAGCAGTGTTAAGAGGAAAACTCATACCCCTGAGTACCTCCAAAAAGAAACTGGAGAGAGCATATACTAGCAGCTTAATTGCACACCTGAAAGCCCTGGAACAAAAAGAAGCTAATTCACCCAGGAGGAGTAGAAGACAGGAAATCATCAAACTCAGGGCTGAAATCAATCAAGTAGAAAAAAAGAGAACCATACAAAGAATCAACAAAACCAGGAGCTAGTTTTCTTTTTTTCTTTGAGAAAATCAACAAGATAGACAAACTCTTAGCCAGACTAACCAGTGGGCACAGAGACAGTATCCAAATTAACAAAATTAGAAATGAAAAGGGGGATAAAACAACAGAAACTGAGGAAATTCAAAAAAATCATCAGATCCTACTACAAAAGCCTTTTGTTCAACACAACTGGAGAATCTGGATGAAATGGACAATTTCCTAGACAGATACCAAATACCAAAATTAAATCAGGATCAATTAGATCAGCTAAATAGTCCCATAACCCCTATAGAAATAGAGGGGGTTATAGAAAGTCTTCCAACCAAAAAAAGTATGGGACCAGATGGTTTTAGTGTAGAATTCTATCAGACCTTCAAAGAAGACCTAATACCAATACTCTTCAAATTATTCCACAAAATAGAAACAGAAGGAACACTGCCCAACTCATTCTAGGAAGCCACAATTACGCTGATACCAACACCACACAAAGATCCAACAAAGAAAGAGAACTTCAGACCAATCTCCCTTATGAACATCGACGCAAAAATACTAAATAAAATTCTTGCCAACTGAATCCAAGAACACATCCAAACGATCATTCAACATGATCAAATAGGCTTCATCCCAGGGATGCAGGGATGGTTCAATATACAGAAATCCATCAATGTAATCTACTACATAAACAAACTAAAAGAAAAAAACACATGGTCATCACATTAGATGCTGAGAAAGTATTTGACAAAATTCAGCATCCTTTCATGCTAAAAGTCTGGGAAAGAACAGGAATTCAAGGCCCATACCTAAACATAGTAAAAGCAATATACAGCAAACCAGTACCCAACATCAAAATGGAGAGAAACTTGAAGCAATCCTACTAAAATCGGGGACTAGACAAGGCTGCCCTCTCTCTCCATATCTTTTCAATATAGTATTTGAAGTTCTAGCAAGCGCAATTAGACAACATAAGGAAGTCAAAGGGATACAAAATTGGAAAGGAAGAAGTCAAACTATCACTATTTGCAGATGATATGATAGTATACTTAAGGCACCCAAAAAAACTCCACCAGAGAACTCCTACAGCTGATAAACAACTTCAGCAATGTGGCTGGTAATAAAAATCAACTCAAGCAAATCAGTAGCCTTCCTGTACTCAAAGGACAAGCAGGCTGAGAAAGAAGTTAGGGAAATAACACCCTTCACAATAGCTACAAACAATATAAAGTATCGTGGCGTGACTCTAACCAAACAAGTGAAAGATCTGTATGACAGGAACTTCAAGTCCTTGAAGAAAGAAATTGAAGAAGACTTCAGAAGATGGAAAAACATTTCATGCTCTTGGATTGGCAGGATCAATATAGTAAAAATGGGACATCTTGCCAAAAGCAATCTACAGATTCAATGCAATCCCCATCAAAATGCATCCCAATTCAATTCTTCATAGATCTAGAAAGAACAATTCTCAAATTCATCTGGAGTAACAAAAAACCCAGGATAGCTAAAACTATTCTCAACAATAAAAGGACTTCTGGGGGAATCAATATCCCTGACCTCAAGCAGTACTACAGAGCAATTGTGTTAAAAACTGCATGGTATTGGTACAGCGACAGGCAAGTAGATCAATGGAATAGAATTGAAGACCCAGAAATGAACCCCCAGAGTTATGGTCACCTGATCTTTGATAAAGGAGCTACAACCATCCAGTAGAAAAAAAGATAGCCTTTTCAACAAATGGTGCTGGTTCAACTGGAGGTCAACATGCAGAAGAATGCGAATTGAGCCATTCTTATATCCTTGTACTAAGATCAACTCCAAGTGGATCAAGGACCTCCACATAAAACCAGACACACTGAACCTAATGGAAAAGAAACTGGGGAAGACCCTGGAGGACATGGTCACAGGGGGAAAGTTCCTGAACAGAACACCAATAGCTTATGCTCTAAGATCAAGAATTGACACATGGGACCTCATAAAATTACAAAGTTTCTGCAAGGCAAAGGACACCATCAGAAGGACAAAACAGCAACCAACAAATTGGGAAAAGATCTTCACCAACCACACATCCAACAGAGGGCTAATATCCAATATATACAAAGAACTCAAGAAGTTAGACCCCAAAGAACCAAATAACCCTATTAAAAATGGGGTACAGAGCTAAACAAATAATTTTCACCAGAAGAAATTCGGATGGCTGAGAAACACCTTAAGAGATGTTCAACATCATTAGTCATCAGGAAAATGCAAATCAAAACAACCCTGAGTTTCCACCTCACACCAGTCAGAATGGCTAAGGTTAAAAACTCAAGAGACAGCAGGTGCTGGCGAGGATGTGGAGAAAGAGGAACACTCCTCCACTGTTGGTGGGATTGCAAGATGGTACAACCACTCTGGAAATCAGTCTGGTGGTTCCTCAGAAAATTGGGCATGACACTTCCAGAGGACTCTGTCATACCACTCCTGAGCATATACCCAGAGGATTCCCCTGCATGCAACAAAGATACATGCTCCACTATGTTCATAGAAGCCTTATTTATAATAGCCAGAAGTTGGAAAGAGCCCAGATGTCCCTCAAAGGAGGAATGGATACAGAAAATGTGGTATATTTATACAATGGAATACTACTCAGCAATTAAAAATAATGAATTCATGCAATTTGTAGGCAAATGGTTGGATCTGGAAAATATCATCCTAAGTGAGCTAACCCAATCAAAAAGGAATACACATGAAATGCAATCACTGATAAGTGGATATTAATGAGCCCAGAAGCTCTCAATACTCAAGGCACAATTAGCAAATCAAAAGATTCCCAAGAAGAAGGAAGGAGAGGACCCTGGTCCTGAAAAAAACTGGATCCAGTTATGTAGGAGAGTATCAGAACAGAGAAATGGGGGGGGGGTGATTGGGGAATGGGTGGAGGGAAGAGGACTTATGGGACATATGGTGAGGGTGGAACTGGGAAAGGGGAATGCCTTTGGAATGTAATCAAAGAATATAAAAAATAAAAAACAAGAAGAAATACAGACAGCAGAGAGAAAGATCTTGAATCCCTTAAAGAAGTACAGGAAAATATAACCAAACAGGAGAAGGAACTGAACAAAACCGACCAGGATCTAAAAATGGAAGTAGAAACAATAAAGGAATCACAAAAGGAGACAATAGTGGATATATAAAAACCTAGGAAAGAAATCAGGAGTCATAGATGCAAGCATCAATAACAGAATACAAGAGATAGAAGAGAGACTCTCAGGTACTGATGATACCATAAAGCATTGACACAACAGTCAAAGAAAATGAAAAATGCAAAAAGCTCCTGACCCAAAACATCCAGGAAATCCAGGACACAATGAGAAGACCAAACCTAAGGATAATAGAGATAGAAAAGAGTGAAGACTCCTAACGTAAAGAGCCAGTAAATATCTTCTACAAAACTGTAGAAGAAAACTTTCCTAAACTAGAAAAAGAGATACCCATGGACATACAAGAAGCCTACACAACTCCAAATAGATTGGACCAGAAAAAAAAAATTCCTCCCATCACATAATAATCAAAATACCAAATGCACAAAACAAAGAATACGAAAAGCAGTAAGGGGAAAAGGTCAAGTAACATATAATGGAAGACCTATCAGAGTTACACCAGACTTCTCACCCGAGACTATGAAAGCTAGAAGATCCTGGGCAGATCTCATATAGACCCTGAGAAAACACAAATGCGAGCCCAGGCTGCTATACCCAGCAAAATTCTCAATTACCATAGATGGTGAAACCAAGATATTCCATGTCAAAACCAAATTTATACAATATCTGTCCACAGCCGGGCGTGGTGGCACACGCCTATAATCCCAGCACTTGGGAGGCAGAGGCAGGCAGATTTCTGAGTTCGAGGCCAGCCTGGTCTACAGAGTGAGTTCCAGGACAATCAGGACTACACAGAGAAACCCTGTCTCGAAAAACCAAAAAAAAAAAAAAAAAAACCAAAAAAAAAAAAAAAAAAAAACACCAATATCTGTCCACAAACCCAGATCCTTCAAAGGAAAATAAATAGAAAGCCTCAACACAAGGAGGGAAACTACACCCTAGAAAAAGCAAGAAAGTAATCTTCCATTAGCAAACCAATAAGAAGACAGCCACATAAACATAACTCCACCTTTAACAATAATAATACCAAGAAGCAGCAATCACTTTTCCTTAATATCTACTAATATCAATGGACTCAATTCCCCAATAAAAAAAGACATAGGCTAACAGACTGGATATGTAAATAGGACCCAGCATTTTGCTGCATACAGGAAATGCACTTCAGTGTCAAAGACATATACAACCTCAGAGTAAAAAGCTGGAAAACAATTTTCCAAGCAAATGGTCCCAAGAATCAAGTTGGAGTATCCATTCTAATATCCGATAAAATTTACTTTCAACCAAAATTCATCAAAAAAGACATGGAAGGACACTTCATACTTATCAAAGGAAAAATATACCAAGAAGGACTCTCAATCCTAAATATCTATGCTCCAAATGCAAGGGCACCCATATTTATAAAAGAAACTTTATTGAAGCTTAAAGCACACACTGCCCCTCATGCAATAACAGTGGGAGATTTCAACACCCCACTAGCATCAAGGGACAGTTCATGGAAACAGAAACTAAAGAGACAAACAGTGAAACTAACAGAAGCTATGAATCAAATAGATTTAACAGATATCTATACGACATTTTGTCCTAAAACAAAAGAATATACCTTCTTCTTGGCACCTCATGGTACCTTCTCCAAATTGACCATATAATAGGTCACAAAACAAGCTTTAACAGATACAAGAAGATTGAAATAATCCCATGTATCCTATCAGATCATCACAAATTAAAGCTGATCTTCAATAACATCAAAAACAATAGAAGGCCTACATATACATGGAAGCTGAACAACACTGTACTCAATGATAACTTGATCAAGAAAGAAATAAAAAAAAAGAAATTAAAGACTTTTTAGAATTTAATGAAAATGAAGGCACAACATGCCCAAACCTATTGGACACAATGAAAGCAGTGCTAAGAGGAAAACTCATAGCTCTGAGTGCCTGCAAAAAGGAACTGGAGAGAGCATACACTAGCAGCTTGATGGCACATCTGAAAGCTGTAGAACAAAAAGAAGTAAATACACTCAAGAGGAGTAGATAGCAGGAAATAATCTAACTCAGGGCTGAAATTAAGCAAGTAGAAACAAAAAGAACTATACATGGAATCAACCAAACCAGGAGCTGGTTCTTTGAGAACATCAACAAGAGAGATGAACCCTTCAACTCACCAGGGGGTACAGAGACAGTATCCAAATTAACAAAATCAGAAATGAAAAGGAAGGCATAACAACGGAGACTGATGAAATCCAGAAAATCATCAGATCCTACAACACAAGCCTATCTGTACTCACCAGCCTGAGCCCCTTAAACCCTGATTAGAACGGACTCAAGTCATAGAACTCAGTGAACTTCAGAGAAGCGTATCTTATTTGTGTATGTATACACTACATAGGCTGCCTATTTGAATGCTGGCTATGT
Source organism: Apodemus agrarius (assembly GCA_964023405.1). NCBI lineage: Eukaryota > Metazoa > Chordata > Mammalia > Rodentia > Muridae > Apodemus > Apodemus agrarius. The sequence continues at coordinate 5,394,975 of OZ030012.1, read as the reverse complement.
TTCTTTAATGCTCAAGAACTTAAAGCCAATTCTATAGGTATCAGGGGGAATACAATATACAAAACAACCCAATGAAGCCAGGAACATTCTCTGGAAAATCACAGCCAACTCTGTAAAATAACGTATTGGATCTTAGTCACAAGTAAGCCTTTCTGAAGATACCACAAAATCATAGCAATTACTCTTGGAAAGAATCCTAAATGTCTGTTACTTGCCTCTGGAGCTAAGTACCATACTCAGGGAACATATGGACCCCTTGATTCTCTTGAACAAAAGAAGAGATTGGGCAAGTGGAACTTTGAAATCTGGCCTGAGATTGACGAGTCCTTTTAGCATATCCTGGGATTCTCTATCAAGATCCAACATATACAGAGATGTAGAGATCTTCCTTGCCCAGTGACCTTAATCATTGATGGCTCCTCTTCCCATTCCTTATCTTAAATCTAATCAAAGACGTGCCTAATCCCTCGTCATTATAAGAGAGATGTGACAGCACCCCCTTTAGAATGTGACGGTCCCAATGGGAGCTCTTCAACTCTACTCTTTTAACATGAAAGAAGATATAAGCAAAACTGAGTGGCCATGGTGGCAATCCAGCGAGCGCTTACTGGCCAAGATGGCAGGGAACAACTGACCTACAGACACTACTTTGGTATACCCTGATTTTAGCCACACTCCCTTCCAAACTTAGACCTGTCCAGACAGCAGTAGGTCTAGAGTTTGCATGCACGTATGTATGGTAGAAGACTAATAAAGTACTTAACTCCCAGGATACCAGCTACTCTGATTCCTCCTTGTGTTACTAAGTCCATGATGGGTGTTACTTTGAGCTGTCTGTGGATCGTCCATGCTTTTTATAATACCATGTACATACAAGTATGAAATTACAATATTATTAACGATTAAATGTTTTCAAATTGTTTTTAGAAAATGTATACAACCTTAAAGTAATCAAAGATTTTATCATGCCATTTATTGCTGTTTCAGATGTCTAGGCTGACTGAATGAGAATGCTTCCACATTTGTGGAAAATTCAGTGCCTACAGATTCTTCACAACTGTGTAATGCATTAAATTTTTAAGTGCCACAGAATGAATATTTGATTTCTTAAATTTGGCATTTACCAAAAACAAAGGCATCTCAACACTAAAATAAAAATAGTCTCTTGTAATTTTTTTTTGCATTATTGTTTTTCTCATTTCTGCTTCTGTAGATCTTCTGAGGTGTGCTTATTTGAATCTGAGGCACAGGTCCCATAATCATTCCATGGATAGTGAGCCACTGAAATCATCAAAGCAAGCCTGAATCAACTTGATTCTAATCAACTATTACATCACCATGTGCCTTTCTAAACTCTTCCTTCACAACATTATTTAAAAGTTGTTTCATAATAGACTTAGAGATCAATTTATTCTTTACACGGAAGAACGCTGACTGAATGATAACACGCATAGTGGGAAGCAGATTAGAACAGGACTAGACATACATGAGCATTCACATAGCCCGCCTCACAAGAGTCTCAGTGGAAAGGACAAGGAGGTGAGACCTGAGCTGGAATTCCAGATCACTAACGTAAGTGATATTGCTGCGTCTACACACAGTTCAACTGTCTGGATCACCCTAACTTCATAGCACTTTTCTAAGAACTGAAATCCATGCATGATATGTCATGTCAGATACATGGCACACACTAAATGTCATTTCTGATCAGATATTCATAACCATGTACATAGATGTGATACATAAAATCAAGATAGATAAGGTATTTCCTCTGACTATTCCTTCAGCAAGGTTGCAGCAAGTTAGATTATGGATGGATGAGATCATCCAATAAGTATGGATGATCTCATTTCTCAGTTTCTGTGCAAATATTAGGTAAAACAGGTGTAAATTTTGTGATACTGACACAATTCTGTTTATTGACTAGTTGTATTAGGTCAAGTGCTACTCTTGCCATGTGCCTGCTTTATAAGGAAGTTCTTGAATTGTGTTACATCAAATGAAATGAATAGTCTTCCCTTTTCTGCTTTCCCCTACCTCACTCATCTCTAACTGATGCCTGGTCCAGACTGCTCCCTGCTTCACAGTATCTTTACCATCCATATCCTCTCAACTTAAAATACATGAGGAAATGGGATTTCCCCAAGAATGTCTAGACCACTGCCTCATCATGCTCTCTGTGGACCTCACTTACAGTTCATGCATTTGGTTTAAAAAGAGCCAAGATCCAAATGTGGTGGCTCATACCTATAATCCTAGCACTCAAGAAGTTGAGGCAGGCTTGCCCACAAGTCCCAGGCCCGCCTGAGCTGGATGGTGTGTGAGTTCTAAGACAGCATGGGCCGTACAGTAGTTCTAGGCATGGCTGAGCTACTAAGTAAAATGTTGTTAAAAACTAAAAATTAAAGCCGGGCAGTGGTGGCGCACACCTGTAATCCCAGCACTTGGGAGGCAGAGGCAGGCGGATTTCTGAGTTCGAGGCCAGCCTGGTCTACAGAGTGAGTTCCAGGACAGCCAAGGCTACACAGAAAAACCCTGTCTCAAAAAAACAAAAAAACAAAACAACCAAAAAAAAAACTAAAAATTAAAATTAAAAAGATTTAAAATACAAATGTTTTAGAATGTAACTGATCAGGACATATGTATAGAAAATATACTACAAATAAAAACAAAATTATTATTCATGATAAAATAGGAAGGATTTTATTTTAGCAGCAAATTCTTATAGTTTTAAAATATTGTGGTATCACTTGGTAAAAGTTTTAACCTTGTGGTGTTAATAAGTTGCTCCTTGTAACCATCTTCAGCATCAATTATCTGTACATTACATAAGCAAGCATAGGGATACACAATTACGTAAGCAAGCGTAGGGATACACAATTACATAAGCAAGCATAGGGATACACAATACATAAGCATAGGGATACACAATTACGTAAGCAAGCGTAGGGATACACAATTACATAAGTGTAGGGATACACAATTACATAAGCAAGCGTAGGGATACACAATTACATAAGCAAGCGTAGGGATACACAATTACATAAGCAAGCATAGGGATACACAATTACATAAGCGTAGGGATACACAAGTGTTTAAGATTTTCCCCTCAGTTTTCCTAACAGCTTACTATAATTTATATGCTCAAAAGAGAAGGCAAGCTCCACTTAAATCACTATGCATCTTGCAAACAGTCACGTGATGTTAGTATAATCAAATAGGAAGCACACCATGATGTGCCATGATTGCTTTTATAAAATGCTACAAAATTGAAGTTTACTAATTAAACCATAACACTAACATGCCATCTATACTCTTCTTGTGGTTAAAATATTAAACTCTAGGTTAAAAACCACTATGTTGGGGGCTGGAGAGATGGCTCAGCAGTTAAGAGCACTGACTACTCTTCGGAAGGTCCTGAGTTCAAATCCCAGCAACCACATGGTGACTCACAACCATCTGTAATGAGATCTGACACCCTCTTCTGGATGTTTGAAAACAGCTACGGTGTATGTAAGTAAATAAATAAATCTTTAAAAAAAAACACTATGTAACTATGTATTTTTAAAAAACACTTTTTTAAAAATAACTATAGAAATTGCACTACAATTTAAAATAAAATTACTTAAAATTTGGGTTGTAAGTTCTTTTAATTTTTTTGGAACAGATTTAATCTTGACAACTGAGCTGTTTTCGATCCATGTGCCCCATGAATTCCAGTTGCACCAAGTTTGCCAGGATTGATGCCATTTAGGCTTGTGAGACCACGTCTGTTGAAGCCCCAGCCAGTGTCTTTATGCAAGTGACTGCTGCTCTTCCCTGACTGGCTACTGAGCATGCAAGCAGGGAGGCGCCCATCATTATCAACGTCTGAGGTACTGAAAGGCATTGCATTCTGATTATCATCTCTCTGGAGCCCCGGAATGCATCACCTGCATAAAATGGATGATTTTCAAATAATGAATTCAGAGAATGTTTATGATTTTAATCAACCATTACTATACAGTCATACAGAATCACTGTATCTAGAAACAGATTTCAATTATTTTTCTACTATTTGTCCTGTTAAAATCTCTTACACACAATGTGCCAAAACCCTGACATTACTGGTATCTTTAAACGAGCAGACTAACCAATATGGACGTTTGGCTCTACATACAAAATCAGGTTATGGTACACATGCCTGCCATCCTTGACGGTGATCTGCATAGAAACTGATAATTTTATAAAAAGAAAATGCTTTCTCTAGTGCCTGGAGACAAAATCCCACAAGAATAAGGAAACTCTGAACCAGGAGTCATGGACGCCAAACCCAAGCTCTTTCAACTACTTTCAAGGCAGGGGAAAGATGGAGTGGATCCGCTGGCTGCTGGCTACGGCTGGAGTGGAGTTTGAAGAAGAATTTCTTGAGACGAGAGAACATGAGAAGCTGCTGAAGGAGGGACACCTGCTCTCTGGCCACGTACCTTTGGCTGAAATAGATGGGGTGCTGCGGACACAGACCGAGCCATCCTCGGCTACCTCGCTGCCAAGCACAGCCTGTATGGAAGGACCTGAAGGAGAGAGTCAGGATATACATGTGTGCGGATGGCACTGGGACCTGATGAAGATGATTGCCGGCGCTCCATTTAAATCCCTCAGGAAAAAGAGCAGAGCTACGCTCTAACAGTGACAAAAGCTAAAACCCGTTACCTCCCGGCCTTTGAAAAGATTTTAAAAGACCACAGAAAGACTTTTCTTGTTGTCAACCAACTCAGTTGGGCAGACATCCAGCTGCTAGAAGTCACTTTGGTGGTAGAAGAACTCCATGTTCCTGTTCTGTCCGACTTCCCTCTGCTGCAGGAGTTTAAGACATGAATCAGCAACATTCCTACAATTAAGAAGTTCCTGCAACCCGGAAGTCAGAGGAAGCCTCCTCCAGATGACCACTATGTTGAGGTGGTCAGGACCGTCCTGAAGTTCTAGTGGTAGCATGCTTTCAGGTGTCTACTGCAAGGTTCCAATCGCAGCGTCACCAAAGGCCAGCTGTAGAGCAGTCCAGAAGCAAGATATAGATCCCAGGAGTCAAGGTCTTCAAACAACACAACCACTCTGCTCACAACGACAAATACCAATTAAATACAGTGAAAAACTAAAAAGAAGAAGAAGAAGAAGAAGAAGAAGAAGAAGAAGAAGAAGAAGAAGAAGAAGAAGAACAACATACACTATATGTTTTCTTTTTGTTACATACGTTTTTACTTTTTTACGTGTGCAATTGTTTGGTCTGTATGTATGTTTGTGTATCACTTATACAGAGTGCTCATAGAGGGTACAGTGCATGCTAGATTCTCTGAAACTAGAGTAATAGACACTTTAGAAACCCCATGTGCGTTCTGAGCATTGAACCTAGTCTCCTAGAAGAGTGGTAAATACTCTTAACCAGTGGGCCATCTCCCCCACAGCAGGCTTTCAATGTAGAAAGGCAACTATAGCTGAAAATGAAGCATTTACCCTTAAGGATATAGATCTGTAGTTGCGACATGGTCCACTTTCCTGTAGGGGGTGGAGTGCTCCTGTGGCGTGTCTCATGTGCATGTGACAGATTCTCAGGTACTTCTTCCATCATGGTTCTCACAGTCTGTGTAAACTGTTCATTTTCAAAGCACTCACACTAGACAACTGTAATGAATATGCCCGATAGTCACCAGATCCCAAGGATTAAGTGTCCTGGCCAAGACAGTCCAGCTAATAATTAAACTACAGGCTCGGGAGTTGTATTTTACTTTATATAGCTTCATGAAAAAGAGTCTTAGTGGGCTCATACCTATATTCCTACAGGAGGGTTTTGACCAGTACATTTGAGACACCAGCTAAAAGAGAAGCTATGTGAAGTATCTAGGAAGCCAAGGCCTGCATGTTGTCATGTACTTCTGAATGCTTGAGATCTCTTCCCGTAAGTACTTGGGGAGCCCGAAGAGCTCCATTAGTGTGATCTATCTGAAACACAGTTCAACTGGCCAGTGAAGTCTCTGACTCTGCACAGTAAGGCACACCAACACACACTGAAATATGCATCTGCAAAGGTAATATAATTGTCAGCATCCATGCTGTGCAATACCTTTCGGAAGTTCACCGAAGAGGCTGGAGAAATGGCTCAGTGGACAAAGGCACTTGCTACCAAGCCTGATGACTTGAATTCACTCTCCAAAACAGGCATAAAGAAAGGAGGAAAACATGCCCCCAAGTTGTTCTCTGAGCTAAATGCATGCACTACGCCAAGCATGTGTCTGTACACAGGCACATGCACAAAGTAATAAAATTCATTTTTTTAAATCTGTAACTCATCTAGGGAGCAATGCTAAATACTATGACCATGAATAGTCTCCAATGCCAACGTCAACATCAGGAGCGTCTACACCAGATGACTTCTCAATGTATTAATCTTGATCACTCTTTTTAAATACACATACACATACACATATTATTCCTGGAAAAAGTCATTAGAACTTACCCACCATGTTTCATATGAGCGTGGCTCTCAGAACTTAACACTATAACTGACCACTGACCTCCATTACCTTTAGATAGATGATTAATGAAGCACACTTCTGGGCATGCCTGGGATGGCATCTCTGGAGACTCCTGAGGGCTCTGACCTCCTAAGGGGGTGGTTCCCTTGGTGGACCCATCACACAGAGACACTACTGAGAGACATGAAATGGTAACAAGGACGTACAGGTGGAGGTACGTCACTGGCACACAGCCTTAGCGCTACCTTGCCTCTGCCCCTTCTTGCATTCCCCTTCTTTATTTAGCCATCAAAATGTAAACTGCTCTCCTCCATCACAACCTCCCTGCCTTGAGGGACTCGTAGCTCTGAAGCTATCAGTCAAAATAACTCCCTGCTTCAGTAAGTTGTTTTTCTACCAAATTTTATTCACCCCAATGACAAAGTTACAATGCCACTTTCTCTGAGAACCCACAAAAATTTCTGTCAGGCTTACTATCGGGAATATTTGTACTGTGTGTGCGCGTGCAGTCTCTTCTCTTGATCACTGTCCACCTTTATCTTTTGGTTCACTAGGCTAGGTCGGCTGGAACAAGGATGTGTCTCCATGCCTGCCCCCATGTTCCAAGGCTGTGATACACAGTTTCCCCATAGGCTCTAGGTCTGAACTCAGGTTCTTGTGTCATGGATACCATGATGACTGAACAGTCTCCCTAGCCCTTCCCTACTTCTTATGAAACAATGGCCTTGCTCAAATGTTCAAGTTCATATATGTATTTTCCCCAAACCCAATGTCAAATTTGTGTCTAATCACATTTTATCTGTATATCTACTTTACACTATACCTTTCCCTTTCCTTAATTTAACTGTATCATGTGATTAACAATCGAAAGCTAATTAATGACCATGGGAAATTTAAGAGTTCTATAATAAAAATAAAGCATCCTCTAACAAAAGCATGGTCATTTTTGGAGAGCTCCACAGAAGCGTCCCGATATGGCATGCTCCAAGCTGAGGCAATTCTTTGCACTTTTGGGGGGTAAAACAAAGCCCCTAACATGTTTATAAGCGTTTGCATATCTATAAATACTTGAATCTTAATTTTCTACTAATATTTCGAGGCTAACCCCCATAGTAACATGTCATGGACGGCGGCCACAGCACGTAGCCCCTTCCTGCCATCTCCTCTCCTGTGCTGTGACACAAGCTGCCCTGCTTGACAAGATTCACTTGCCAAAAGCCCATTCTTTCTTCCGAGACCAAGTCTACAGTTCTCATGATGCTAGACTGCCCATCTGGTCTGAAGTGACTGGCTGAGATTCTGAAGAAATATCCATTTTCAAGAAGTTTTATCATTATACTCATTTTGAAACCTAGTCTTCCTCCCATTGCAACCAAATCTCCTGGTTACAATCACTCTTACGTTCTCTTTAAACCTAGATTCATCAGCCTTCTGTATTTCCAATGTAATTTGTGTTTCCCTCTGTGCGATAGCCAGTTTAACCAGTTGACAGTCAAGGGAGATATATATATATATATACACACACACACACACACACACACACACACACACACGCGCGCGTGTGTGTGTGTGTGTGTGTGTGTGTGTGTGTAGCATTCATTGTAAATTTCTAGCACTAATGTAGATAACCAACATGTATACAGTCAGGAACAACAGGAAGATGAACTCAAATGTCTTTAAAAGTATTCTGATGTTCTTGGACAGCCATGAATGCATCAAGGGCGAGTGAAAAGAGCTTGTTTCAGAGTCTCCGTGGACTAGGATTGAGTGGAAGAGGTGTGATCCACTGGAGGTCGCAGGCTAGACATTTCACTGACAAAGTTAAAAGGTTTGATGATGAGCTCTGACTCTGAGCATGAACTAGGAAAGCTGCTTACCCACCATTCCCCCAGGGTCTCCATCCTCAGGGCCAAAGGACAAAAGCACTTCAAGGTCATAAAGCAAACAGTATCCACAACAGACTTTCTAATGTATACATTATTCTCTAATCTATTGTCATCAGCTATATGTAATCCATGTATGCCTACTGGGCTTTTCTATCATTTTAGTAATTAAAAACTTACCAACATTTCCTGAATATCGTCCTAAGTGTATTTTAAAAAATTTTGTTTTCATCTTCTAGCCAAAAATTATCATATGAAGCATAACCAAGTGGGCTGTCTTCAGATTCCAGGGCCACATGAAACATAAAACTAGAATCTTTCTGGTTTACTATGTAAAAAATATTTTTCAGTACTAACCAAAATTCTCCTACAAGAGAAATGCTTTGCTTTAATACATTTAGCTCAGATGAGAACAGTCTCTTATTAGTGCATGCCAACGCTCTTCAGTGTTTCTGTAACTGAGGGGATTCACCAGAAACTGTGGCATGGGGAACTTGGCCCAACACATCTGCCAGCTGGTATTTGACTTATTTATTTTGCTAATAATTGCTAGTTAGAGTTCACTAGACTGAACTGAACCAGACTGATTCATTTTTTACTCCCAAATTCAACTTAAAGGTATATTTAAAGACTAAAGAAAAAAATCAAGTTTTGCTATCAGGGCATGTTGAGAGAAAACTTGTTGAAATCATGTAGAAACTAACAAATGATGTGACCCTATAAATGTAGGCATTTAAAACCCCAAATCAGCTTCTTCCAAAAAAAATGCCCCAAAAACACTCAGCTAAAGTTGCTTTTTCTTCCTTGGAGACTACTTATGAAAAAATATTTCTTTGTTTAAAGCAGCTTGCCATCTACCTATGAGTAGAAACAAAATGTGGGGCCTGGGTCCATCCTCTGGCACAGCACGCCATACCCAAGTGGCACAGGGATGCAGCTTAACCACCCAGGAGTTCAGAGATTGGCCTGCACAGGTAGGAACACCCCTGCTGCTCAGAGGATCACACCAGGAACCCTCTGGTGGAAGCCCTCTGGTTTCAGTCTCCAGCTTGATACAACCCTCTGCCACCACATACCATATCCAGGTGACACATGGAGGTAGCTAACCACTCAGGAGTGCAGAGAGGCCAAACAGCACAGGTAGGACCACCCCTGCTACTCAGAGGAAACAGCTGGAAACCCTGAGGACACAAGAGCTTAGGAGCAGCCTGGGACAGGAGTCTTCTGATTTCCGACTGCACCCAGAATTGATCAGGGCCACAGAGCTACATACCTAAATACAACCACAAGAGAGCGGGTTTCACAGGAGTACCCACATACCTCTGTACACAGAGAACGGATCTCCCAGGAGCACAGATACAGAGGCTTGCATGACAGATAAGGCACAGTCAGAGACAGCAACACCAGCTAACACCAGAGATAACCAGATGGCAAAAGGTAAATGCAGGAACATCACCAATAGAAACCAAGGCAACATGGCACCACCTGAACTAAGTTCTCCCACAAAAGCAAGTCATAGATACTCCAACACACCAGAAAAGCAAGATCTGGATATTAAATCACATCTCATTATGCTGATAGAGGATTTCAAGAAGAACATAACTCCCTTGAAGAAATACAGGAGAACATGAGTCAACAGGTAGAAGCCCTTTAAAAGGAAACACAAAAATCCCTTAAAGAAATACAGGAGAGCATGGATCAACAGGTAGAAGCTCTTAAAGAGGAAACACAAAAATCACTTAAAGAAATACAGGAGAACATGGGTCAACAGACAGAAGCCCTTAAAGAGGAAACACAAAAATCATTTTAAGAAATACAGGAAAACACAATCAAGTGAAGGAATTGAACAACACCATCCAGGATCTAAATATAGAAGTAGAAACAGTTAAGAAAAGAGAGACAACAATGGAGATAGAAAACATTGGAAAGAAATCAGGATGCAAACATCAACAACAGAATACAAGAAATAGAAAAAGAATCTCAGGTGCTGAAGATACCATAGGAGGCATTGATTCAACAGTCAGAGAAAATGCAAAATGCAAAAAGTTTGTGACCCAAAACATCCAGGAAATCCAGGACACAATGAGAAGACCAAACCTAAGGATTATACGTATAGAAGAGAGGAAAGATTTACAACTTAAAGGGCCAGTAAATATCTTCAACAAAATTATAGAATAAAACTTCCCTAACCTAGAGAGAGAGAGAGAGAGAGAGAGAGAGAGAGAGAGAGAGAGAGATGCCCATGAACATAAAAGCCGTCAGAACTCCAAACAGACTGGATCAGAATAGAAACTCCTCCCAGCACATAATAATCAAAATACCAAATTCACTAAACAAAGAAAGAATATTAAAAGCAGTAAGGGAAAAAGGGCAAGTAACTTATAAAGGCAGTCCTATCAGAATTACACCAGACTTTTCACCAGAGACCATGAAAGCAAGAAGATCCTGGGCAGATCTCATACAGACTCTAAGAGAACACAAATGCCAGCCCAGACTACTATACCCAGCAAAACGCTCAATCACCATATATGGGGAAACCAAGATATCCCATGATAAAACCAATTTACACAATATCCATCCACAAATCCAGCCCTACAAAGGATGGAAAATGCCAATATAAGGAGGGCAACTACATCCTAGAAAAAGCAAGATAGTAATCTATCAACAAACCCAAAAGAAGATAACCACTCAAACATAAAAAAAAAAATCAAAAATAATAGGAAGCAACAATTACTATTCCTTATTATCTCTTAACATGAATGGACTCAATTCCCCAATAAAAAAGACATAGACTAACAGACTGGATATGTAAACAGGACCTGCATTTAGCTGCATACAGGAAACACATCTCAGTGTCAAAGACAAACACTACCTAAGAGTAAAAGGCTGGGAAACAATTTTCCAAGCAAAGGGTTCCAGGAAACAAGCTGGAGTAGCCATTCTAATATCAGATAAAATGTACTTTCAACCAAAATTCATCAAAAAAGACATGGAAGGACACTTCATACTCATCAAAGGAAAAATCTACCAAGAACTCTCAATTCTGAACATCTATGCTCCAAATGCAAGGGCACCCTCATCCATAAAAGAAACTTTACTAAAGCTCAAAGCATACATTGTACCTCACATAATAATTGTGGGTGACTTCAACACCCCACTCTCCTCAATGAACCAATCAGGGAAATACAAACTAAACAGAGACACAGTGAAACTTTCAGAAGTTATGGACCAAATGGATTTAACAGATACATATACAGAACATTTCATCCTAAATCAAAAGAATATACCTTCTTCTCAGTACCTCATGGTACCTTCTCCAAAGTCAACCATATAATTGGTCACGAAACAGACCTCAACAGATATAAGAAGATGGAACTAATCCCATGCCTCCTATCAGATCACTGTGGCAAAGAACCCAAATGTCCCTCAACAGAGGAATGGATACAGAAAATGTGGTACACAATGGAATACTATTCAGCTATTAAAAAAATGAATTCATGAAATTCTTAGACAAATGGATGGAACTGGAAAATATCATCCTGGGTGAGGTAACCCAATCCCAAAAGAACACATATGTTATGCACTCACAGATAAGTCGATATTAGCCCAGAAGCTTGGAATACCCAAGACATATTTCACATATTAAATGATTCCCAAGAAAAAAGGAAGAACAAAGTATGGATACTATGGTTGTTCTTAGAAGGGGGAACAAAATACCCACAGAAGGAGATACAGAGATAAAGGGTGGAGCAGAGTCTGAGGGAAAGTTTATCCAGAGACTACCCCACCTAGGGATCCATCGCATATACAGTTACAAAACACAGACACTATTATCAATGCCCACAAAAGTGCTTGCTGACCAGAGCCAGATATAGTTGTCACCTGGAAAGCTATGCTAGTGCATGAGAAATACAGAGGTGGACACTCTCAGTCAGCTATTGAACTGAGCACAGGATCCCCAATGGAGGGGCTAAAGAAAGGATGCAAGGAGCTGAAGGGGTTTGCAACACCATAGGAGGAACAACAACCCAGTACTCCCAGAGCTCCCAGGGGCAAAACTGTCAACCATAGAGTACACATACTGTTACCCACCCATGGCTCCAGATGCATAGGCAGCAGAGGATGGCCTTGTTGGACATCAAAGGGAGGAGAGGCCATTGGTCCTAGGAAGGCTTGATGCTGCAGTGTAGGGGAATACCAGGACAGGGAAGCGGGAGGAGGATGATTGGGGAACAGGGGAAGAGGAGATGGCTTATGAGATTTTTGGGGGGAGGGGGAACCAGGAAAGGGGACAATATTTGAAATGTAAATAAAAATATATCTAATAATAAAATAAAAAATAAACTATATTTGTATATTTTCACCCAGAAAAAAAAAAACAAACAAAATGTGGCCACACTGAGGCCTCCCTAGATTTGAGTCAATATTTGTAAGACAACTGTAGCTCTAAGGTGGATTATATTAACAGAACTCACTAATTCAGACTGTGCTTCTTGCATGCACATTATAGCCACTGGCTTTCTATCTCCCCATATCCACCGTGGATTATAGCAAATGTGGACATTCCTGAAATACAACCTAATTAAACTAAGAAATTGCAGGATATAAAATTTCAGAGAGTTAGGATATAATGAGACAGACAGTATTGAAACTCAGGAAACTATGACTAAGATATTAAGTTCTTTTCCATGGATATTTTAGCTACCACCCTATTAGAATTGAAATGAATAAGTACAGGAAAAAATGGCCACATTGTAAGCTGGGCTGCCACAGGACCTTTTAGGATCATGGTCTGTATATGTTTTTAAACTTCTTTCATCTTCACTCCAATGTCATGTTTAACAGTTAACAGCACATTTTATTAAATCCCCAATATAGTTTAATTGTGCTAAGATTATAACAGTCTCAGTTTGAAAAAAGTGTCTGCCTGTAGATTTTCTTACTCAAAACCCTTACTATCTCGCCAAAGAAATAATCAGGAGGGAAAGTGACATGTGTAATGTTCTTTGAGTCCAGAGGATGTACTCAAAGGGAAGCCGGAGATTATGCTGACACAAAGCAAATACTTAACTGCCAGTAGCTTGGTAGGTATGTCACAATTGACCAAATGTCTTCCGAAATCACTAGTATGCCTAAAACCATAACTGACCAAATCCTTGGATGGCATTATGGGATATTAGGTATTTAAAATTATACTTCCAGTTTCTGCCTTTGGCCTGGGAACATCCCCTGCCACAGCACACCATCTCCAAGTGGCACAGGAAGCCAGATATCTACCCAGCAGCATGGAAGAGACAACCACCACATCCTGCACCCAGAGTTGATGGGGGCCACAGAGCTACATACCCAAATACAACTACAAGAGAGTGGGTCTCCCAGAAGTACTTACACATACCGGTATACACAGAGAGGATAGGTCTCCCAGGAGCACAGAGAAGACACAGTCAGAGAAAGCAACACCAGCTAACACCAGAGTTAACCAGATGGTAAAACCAAGTTCTCCAACAACTGCAAGTCCTGGATACCTCAACACACCAGAAAAGCAAGACCTGGATTTAAAATCACACGTCAGCCTGGCAGTGGTGGTGCACGCCTTTAATCCCAGCACTTGGGAGGTAGAGGCAGCAGATTTCTGAGTTCGAGGCCAGCCTGGTCTACAGAATGAGTTCCAGGACAGCCAGGGCTACACAGAGAAACCCTGTCTCAAAAAAAATCATACCTCATGATGTTGTTAGGGGATTTCAAGAAGGACAATGATAACTCCCTTAAAGAAATGCAGGTAAACATGAGTCAACAGGTAGAAGCCCTTAAAGAGGAAACACAAAACTCTCTTAAAGAAATATGGGAGAGAACATGGGTCAACAGATAGAAGCCCATAAAGAGGAAACACAAAAAATCACTTAAAGAAATACAGGAGAACATGGATCAACAGGCAGAAGTTCTGAGAGAGACAATGCAAAAATCCCTTAAAGAACTACAGGAAAATACAAACAAATGAAAGGGCTGAGCAAAACCATCCAGATCTAAAAACAGAAGTAGAAACAACTAAGAAATCACAAAAGGAGACAAATTTGGAGATAGGAAATCTTGGAAAGAAATCAGGAGTCATAGATGCAAACATCAACAACAGAATACAAGAGATAGAAGAAAGAATCTCGGGTGCTGAAGATACCATAAAAAGCATTGACTCAACAGTCACAGAAAATACAAAATGCAAAAAGCTTGTAACTCAAAACAACCAGGAAATCCAGGACAAAATGAGAAGACCAAACCTAAAGATTATAGGTATAGAAGAGAGTGAAGATTTACAACTTAAAAGGGCCTTCAACAAAATTATAGAAGAAAACTTTCCTAACCTAAAAAGAGAGAAGCCCATGAACATACAAGAATCCTACCGAATTCCAAACAGACTGGATCATAAAAGAAAAACCTCCTATCACATAATAATCAAAATACCAAATTCACTAAACAAAGAATATTAAAAGCAGTAGGAGAAAAAGGCCAAGTAACATATAAAGGAAGACGTATCAGAATTACACCAGAATTCTCACCAGAAACCATGAAAGCTAGAAGATCCTGGGCAGATCTCACACAGACTCTAAGAGAACACAAATGCCAGCCCAGACTACTATACCCAGCAAAACTCTTGATCACCATAGATGGAGAAACCAAGATATTTAATGATGAAACCAAATTAATATCTTTGCACAATATCTTTCCACAAATCCAGCCCTACAAAGGATAATAGATGGAAAAATGCCAATACAAGGAGGGCAACTACACCCTAGAAAAAGCAAGACAATAATCTTCTTTCAACAAACCCAAAAAAAGATAGCCACTCAAACATAAAAATAGCATCACAAATGACAGGAAGCAACAATCACTATTGCTTAATATACCTTAATATCAATGGACTTAATTCCCCAATAAAAAGACATAGAATAACAGTACTGGATAAAACAGGACCCAGCATATTGCTGCATGCAGGAAACGTACCTCAGTGTCAAAGACGAACATTTCCAGAGTAAAAGACTGGAAAACAATTTTCCAAGCAACTGGTCCCAGGAAACAAGCTAGAGTAGCCATCTTAATATCAGATAAAATTGACTTTCAACCTAAAGTCATCAAAAAAGACATGGAAGGACAGTTCATCCTCATCAAAGGAAAAATCCACCAAGAAGAACTCTCAATTCTGACTATCTATGCTACAAAGGCAAAGGCACCCTCATTCATAAAAGAAACTTTACTAAAGTTCAAAGTATATATTGTACCTCACAAAATAATTGTGTGTGACTTTAACACTCCACTCTCCTCAATGGACTGCTCCGGGAATCACAAACTAAACAGAGACACAGTGAAACTAATTGAAGTTTTGGACCAAATGGACTAAACAGATATCTAGAGAACATTTCATCCTAAATCAAAAGAATATACCTTCTTCTCAGCACCTCATGGTAGCTTCTCCAAAATCAACCATATAACTGGTCACAAAAATGACCTCAACAGATATAAGAAGATCAAACTAATCCCATGCCTCCTATCAGATCACTATGGAGTAAGAGTGGTCTTCAATAGCAACAAAAACAATAGAAAGCCCACATACACATGGAAGCTGAACAATGCTCTACTAAATGATACCTCGGTCAAGGAAGAAATAAGGAAACAAATTAAAGACTGTTAGAATTTAATGAAAATAAAGGTACAGTATGCCCAAATTTATGGGACACAATGAAAGCAGTGCTAAGAGGAAAACTCATAGCCCTAAGTGCCTCCAAAAAGAAACTGGAGAGAGCATACACTAGCAGCTTAACAGCACACCTGAAAGCTCTGGAACAGAAAGGAGCTAATACACCCAAAAGGAGTAGTTGGCAGGAAATCATCAAACTGAGGGTTGAAATCAACAAAGTAGAAGCAAAAAGAATCATACAAAGAATCAACAAAACGAGGAGCTGGTTCTTTGAGAAAATCAAGAAGATAGATAATCCCTTAGCCACACTAACCAGAGGGCACAGTATCTAAATCAACAAAATCAGAAATGAAAAGGAGGATATAACAACAGAAACTGAGGAAATCAAAAAATCATCAGATCCTACTACCAAAGCCTATACTCAACACAACTGGAGAATCTGGAGGAAATGGACAAATTTCCTAGACAGATAACAAATACAAAATTAAATCAGGATCAAATTGATTATCTAAAAAGTCCCATAACCTCTAAAGAAATAGAAGTGGTCATTGAAAGTTTTCCAAACAGAAAAAGCACAGGACCAGATGATTTTAGTACAGAATTCTATCAGACCTTCAAAGAAAACCTAACACCAATACTCTTCAAACTATTCAACAAAACAGAAACAGAAGGAACACGACCCAACTCATTCTATGAAGCCACAATTACGCTGATACCAAAACCACACAAAGATCCAACAAAGAAAGAGAACTTCAGGCCAATTCCCCTTATGAATATGATGCAAAAATACTAAATAAAAATCTTGCCAACCGAATGGAAGAACACATCAAAACAATCATCCACCATGATCAAGTAGGCTTCATCCCAAAGCTGCAGGGATAGTTCAATATACAGAAATCCATCAATGCAATCCACTACATAAACAAACTCAAAGTAAAAAACCACATGGTCATTTCATTAGATGCTGAAAAAGCATTTGACAAAATTCAGCATCCTTTCATGCTAAAAGTCTTGAAAACAACGGAAATTCAAGGCCCATATGTAAACATAGTAAAAACAATATACAGCAAAACAGTAGCCAACATCAAACTAAATAGAGAGAAACATGAAGCAGTCCCACTAAAATCAGGGACTAGAAAAGGCTGCCCTCTCTCTCCATATCTTTTCAATATAGTACTTGAAGTTCTAGCTAGAGCAATTAGACAACATAAGGAGGTAAAAGGGATACAAATTGGAAAGGAAGAAGTCAAAGTATCACTATTTGCAGATGATATGATAGCACATTGTTGCCTCGGATGAACGCGTCTCCGTACTTATTCTTCAGCTGTCCGTTCACATACTCCTCCGTCTGCTCCAGTGCTATGTTCATATAGCCATCCAGGCAGGCCAGGACCCCTCGATAATCCACACCAGAATTTAATTTCACCACAACTGGCCGCCCAATGATCTGCTTTAAGAAGTCACTAGGGGTTTGCTTCCGCAGACTCATTTTTAACAATCTTGGGAGGCAGGAAACCTGAGTTCTAATCTCCTCGGCTACTTAATTAGCTGTGCAGCTTGGGTAACTCATCCCAGCTTCACCTACAAGGCCCCAGGCTCGTCTTGCCGAGGGATCCAGAACCTTCACAGGCCGGGCCTCCGCAGACGCGCGCGCCGAAAACCGAAACCATAAGTAGCCTTCTTATATGCAAAGAATATACAGGCCAAGAAAGAAATTGGGAAAATGACTCCCTTCAAAATAGTCACAAACAATATAAAATATCTTGGGGTGACTCTAACCAAACAAGTGAAAGATCTGTATGACAAGAACTTCAAGTCTCTGAAGAAAGAAACCAAAGAAGACCTCAGAAAATGGAAAGCTCTCCCATGCTCATGAATTGGCAGGATTAATATAGTAAAAAATGGCCATCTTGCCAAAAGCAATATACAAATTCAATGCAATCACCATCAAAATCCCAACTCAATTCTTCATAGAGCTAGAAAGAGCAATTCGCAAAGTCATCTGGAATAACAGAAAAACCCAGGATAGCTAAAAGCTATTCTCAACAGTAAAAGAACTTCTGGGGGAATCAGTATCCCAGACTTCAAGCAGTACTGCAGAGTAAAAGTATTTAAAACTGCATGGTATTGGTACAGTGACAGGCAGGTAGATCAGTGGAATACAATTGAAGACGCAGATATGAACCACACACCTATGGTCACTTGATCTTTGACAAAGGAGATAATTTCATCCAGTGGAAAAAAGACAGCCTCTTCAACAAATGGTGCTGGCTCACCTGGTAGCAATCAAGCAGAAGAATGCAAATTGATACATTGTTTTTTTTAAATTGATACATTGTTATCCCCCTGTAATAAGCTCAAGTCCAAGAGGATCAAGAACCTCCACATAAAACCAGACACACTGCAACTAATAGAATAAAAAAACTGGGGAAGAGCCTAGAACCCATAGGCACAGGGGAAATTTTCCTGAACAGAACCCCAATAGCCTATGCTCTAAGATCAAGAATTGACACATGGGACCTCATAAAATTACAGTTTCTGTAAAGCAAAGGATACTGCCAATAGGACGAAACGTCAACCAACAAATTGGGAAAAGATCTTCACCAACCCTACATCCAACAGAGGGCTAATATACAATATATACTCAAGAAGTTATATACAATAAGAACTCAAGAAGTTAGACTCCAGAGAACCAAATAACCCTATTAAAAAATGGCATACAGAGCTAAACAAAGAATTTTCACCTTAGGAATATCAAATAGCTAAGAAGCACTTAAAGAAATGTTCAACATCCTTAGTCATCAGGGAAATGCAAATCAAAACAACCCTGAGATTTTACCTCACACCAGTCAGAATGACTAAGCTTAAAAACTCAGGAGACAGCAGGTGCTGGAGAGGTTGTGGAGAAAGAGGAACGCTCTTCCACTGCTGGTGGGATTGCAAGCTGATACTACCACTCTGGAAATCAGTCTGGCGGTTCCTCAGAAAACTGGGCATGATACTACAGGAGGACCCTGCTGTACCACTCCTAGGCATATACTCAGAGGATTCTCTCACATGTAATAAGGATACATGCTCCACTAAGTTCATAGCAGCCCTATTTATAATAGCCAGAAGCTGGAAAGAACCCAGATGTCCCTCAGTGGAGGAATGGATACAGAAAGTGTGGTATATATACACAATGGAGTACTATTCAGCCATTAAAAACAATGAAATCATGAAATTCTAAGACAAATGGATGGAACTGGAAAATATCATCCTGAGTGAGGTGACCCAATCACAAAAGAACACTCATGGTGTGCACTCACTGAAAAGTGGATATTAGCCTAGAAGCTTGGAATACCCAAGACACAATTCACATATCAAATAAAGTCCAAGAAGAAGGAAGGAGAACAAAGTATGGATACTCTAGTCCTTCTTAGAAGGAGGAACAAAATACCCAGAGAAGGATATACAGAGACAAAGTGTGGAGCAGAGTCTGATGGAAAGACCATCCAGATACTACCCCACCTAGGAATCCATCCCATGTACAATTAATTACAGAGCCCAGACACTATTGTGGATGCCCACAAGTGTTTGCTGACAGGAGCCAGATATAGCTGTCACCTGGGAGGCTCTGCTAGTGCATGACAAATACAAAGGGGGGCACTCTCAGCCAGCTATTGAACTGAGCACAGAGTCCCCAATGGAGGAGCTAGAGAAAGGACCAAAAGAGCTGAAGGGTTTGCAGTGCCATAAGAGGAACAACAATATGAGTTACCAAGTACTCCCAGAGCTCACAGGAACAAAACCATCAACCAAAGAGAACACTTGGAGTTACCCATGGCCCCAGACACATCAGCAGCAGAAGATGATCTTGTTGGACACCAAATGGGGGAGAGGCCCTTGGTCCTGGAAAGACTTGATGCCATAGTGTAGAGGAATACCAAGACAGGAAAGTGGGAGAGGGTTGATTGGGGAAGGAGAGATTGCTTATGGGATTTTGAGGGGAGGGCAGAACCAGGAAAGGGGACATTTGAAGTGTAAATAAAGAATATACCTAATTTTAAAAAGAGCAAAAAAAAGACTAAAAAATAAAATTATAATAAAAACTATAGTTAAAATAGCATAAAGAATATCAATAACAACTTTAGGTATTTCAACTAACGCAAAATCTGCAGGGCTCAGAAATAGTGGCACTCCTGTTTGCTATCAGAAGTTATGCTGCCACACTGCCATGATATAATATGATCTGACAATTCACCCAGGGTTTATAATATTCAAATTTAAAGAACAGTCATGAACTATCACTATAATTTTATAAAACTATTAGTAGAACCAAGGTCATATGCACTGATTCTACTTATTTTATTGTATTTTAAGTCTATGACTGCCTCTTTTTTTTTTTTCATTCTATAAACAATTAGGAAGCACCTTCTAGAACTACTGGGTACACACAACAAATATCTAACTGAGAATTTTCACTCAAATAACATTTCAATTCATCACTTAAAAAATTATATCTTTGTTTGTTTGTTTGTTTGTTTTTTGGTTTTTCCAGACAGGGTTTCTCTGTGTAGTCCTGGCTGTCCTGGAACTCACTCTGTAGACCAGGCTGGCCTCGAACTCAGAAATCCACCTGCCTCTGCCTCCCAAGTGCTGGGATTACAGGCATGCGCCACCATGCCCAGCTATATCTTTTTAATATATGTGTTTATAGGTGTTTTGCATGAAAGTGTTTGTGTGCCTTGTGTGTGCCTGGTGCTCTTGAAAGCCAGAACAGAAGTTTAGATCCCCTGGAACAGGAGTAACAGACAACTGTGAGTGCTGGCAATTGAACCCGGATTGTCTGGAAGAACAGCCAGTACTCTTTTTTTTTTTTTTTTTTTATTGAATATATTCTATATTTCATTTCCCTTTTTCTGGTTCCCCATCCCCCAAAGGTCCCACATGCCCTTTTCCCTCCCCTTGTTCCCCCATTCACCCCTTCCCACTTCCCTGTTCTGGTATTCCCCTACACTGATGTTTTGATCCTTTCCAGAACCAGGGTCCACTCCTTCCTTCTTGTCAGATATCATTTGATATGTGGATTATGTCTTTGGTGTTCCAAGATTCTAGGCTAATATCCACTTATCAGTGACTGCATACCATGAGTATTCTTTTGAGACTGGGTTACCTCACTTAGTATGATGTTCTCCAGCTCCATCCATTTCTCTAAGAATTTCATGAATTCATTGTTTCTAATGGCCATTGTGTATATATACCACATTTTTTTGTATCCATTCCTCCGTTGAGGGACATCTGGGTTCTTTCCAGCTTCTGGCTATTAAAAATAAGGCTGCTATGAACATAGTGGAGCATGTATCCTTATTGCATGCTGAGGAATCTTCTGGATATATGCCCAGGAGTGGTATGGCTGGGTCCTCCGGAAGTATCATGTCCAGTTTTCTGAGGAACCGCCAGACTGATTTCCAGAGTGGTTGTACCAGCTTGCAATCCCACCAGCAGTGGAGGAGTGTTCCTCTTTCTCCACATCCTCAGCAATACCTGCTGTCTCCTGAGTTTTTAATCTTAGCCATTCTGACTGGTGTGAGGTGAAATCTCAGTGTTGTTTTGATTTGCATTTCTCTAATGACTAATGATGTTGAACATTTTTTAAGGTGTTTCTCAGCCAACCGAATTTCTTTAGGTGAAAAGTCTTTGTTTAGCTCTGTACCCCATTTTTTGATAGGGTTATTTGGTTTTCTGGGGTCTAACTTCTTGAGTTCTTTGTATACATTGGATATTAGCCCTCTGTTGGATGTGGGGTTGGTGAAGATCTTTTCCCAATTTGTTGGTTGCCAATTTTTGCTATGCCATGTCTCCAGCCCAGACCTCTAGGCTGTAACTGAATTTTTCTTTAATAATTTGACATAA
Source organism: Apodemus agrarius (assembly GCA_964023405.1). Classification (NCBI taxonomy): domain Eukaryota; kingdom Metazoa; phylum Chordata; class Mammalia; order Rodentia; family Muridae; genus Apodemus; species Apodemus agrarius. Next base: position 5,373,001 of record OZ030012.1, on the reverse strand, counting down.
AATAGAATTTAAATCATACTTTTATGTTCATATAGAATTACCACTCTTAGGTTCATATAGATTTACCAATGATGGTACAAGTTAAACATAAGACACCAGAAAGGAAGAGAAAAGGTAAAACAGATATACATAAAATTTTATCAAAAAGGTCTCCAAATCCATCCAGGTAATCACACTACAGCCTTTGGAAGTCGGTTGCCCCATCAAGCCTTCTCTGAAGCACTGTCCATCCTCCTCCTCTGAAATCCATGTCACAAGTCACCTACAATGGGCCAGGAAAACACACCATTGTCCTCATTATCCGACGTTATAACTCATTCATAACCTAGAGACAGACAAACACAGGAAAGTTTTCAATACTATGCATTCTTATTTTTAATTCTCTAGATATACTACTTAAACTCATAATTAACATAACTGCAGCCCTGTGTGGGATACTTTTTAAAAGACATAACTGTTTGTAGTACCTTTATTTATTCCTCAGTACGTTCAGGAATCACAGAACTGCTATGGCAAGGCGGGGAGATTGCTCGTTTTGCACAGGATATCGCTCTTCCTGCTGTAGTGCTGGCTTTAACGTGTTAACCAGGGTTGCCTGCTTGTCTCCTGTTTCTCATTTCTGACAATCTAGTGTTTCTCAATCTGGTGTTCAGATTGACATGTCAAGACAGAAAAGCACGATCCGAGGCCAGTCAGCAGGTGCTCACAGGTGCCTCAGTTGAAATTGTGTGAAATGTACCTGCTGGGTTTCATAGAAATGACAGGGGAAGAAATCAACATGGTTCCCTCTACCAGAAACTTCCCACTCAGAGACAGAGAAGAGAAAGCTGAGAGAAGCTGGCCTCAGCACGTGCCAGGAGAGGCGATCTCACAGCTCCCCACCAACCCGCAGACTGAGAAGCCCTCCTCCTCCTCCTCCTCCTGCTCCTGCTCCTGCTCCTCCTCCTCCTCCTCCTCCTCCTCCTCCTCCCCCTGTTCACACCCAGCTGTGGGTGTGTAGGCAGAATGACTTATATGGTTTTAAAAGTACTTCCCACTTAATTTCCAATTTTATGACATCTTGTTAATAGAATTTTCAAGAGAAATTATGGTAATACCTCCAAGAAAATAAACTGGTTTTATCTACTTAGAAACAAAAAAGGTTGTTGTACAATATTGACTATTGGCAAACTTCAAGGATCATAATTTTTTTATACACTGAGAAAGTACCCAGAAAAATTATGTATAAACACACATATATCTTTCCAACCTTAAGCCTCATGTGCAGCAGGTTTCTACTAGAAATGCAGGCAAACGAGCACTAAGGATAGACAACGTGTAATTCATATTAGTCAAACTCAGCACAGATCCGTTTGTCAGCATCCTTTATGCTTAAGTAAAATATTTTTCTATTAATTTTTTTAATTTTTGAAACAGAGTCTCACACTGTAAAATCATGTATCATCAAAAGAAAGTATAACCATCAATAGAAAGAAAAGAGGAGGTACTTCAGAAAGGCCAAGTCAGAGCACATCTTTATTGTCTAGTTTCCATAGAAAATTAAAGCAGGATTTACACTGCACAGCTCTGCCTCCATAAGGGTAACATGAAACCTTGGAACAAATAGATTTACTTTAAATACTGTAATTATGGAAACTTAGACAGGAAACTGAAGTTCATCAGTTCAGCCAGGGAAGCGCCTGACCTACAGGGAATCCCATGGTTAGAAGGAACCCCACGACCCGCCACCATCTGGGCGAGGGCAGCGCAACCAGGGGAGCGTCTGACCTACAGGGAATCCCACGGTTAGAAGGAACCCCACGACCCGCCACCATCTGGGCGAGGGCAGCGCAACCAGGGGAGCGTCTGACCTACAGGACGTCCCTTGGTTAGACCCAGATCGCCACCATCTTGGCTCTAGAAGTCCAGCCAGGGAAGCGCCTGACTTCCAGGGAGTCCCACGGTTAGACTGACAAGGCACACTAAGGCTCCAACCATCCAAGAGTGGGGCAGCACAACAGCACTCTGTCCCAGGGGAAACCCAGTCATTCAGTGGTGCTGAAATAGCCTTACGAGCCCACAGGAAGATCAAGCACCATCCATTGACAACAGGACCAACTAACGCCAGAGATAACCAGATGGCAAAAGGCAACCATAGGAAAGTCACTAACAGAAATCAAGGCAATATGGCAGCATCTAAACCCAATTCTCCAACAACAGCAAGTCCTGGGTACCCCAACAAGCCAGGAAAACAAGATTTGGACTTAAAATCACTGGTCATGATGTTGCTAGAGGAACACAAGAAGGACATAAATAAATCTCTTAAAGAAATACAGGAGAAAATGGATCAAAAGTTAGAAGCCCTTACAAGAGAAACACAAAAATCAATTAAAGAAATTCAGGAGCAAATGGGTCAAAAGATAGAAGCCAATAAAGAGGAAACGCAAAAATCACTTAAAAAAAATACAGGGGAACATGGGTCAAAAGGCAGAAGTCATGAAAGACGAAACACAAAAATCTCTCAAAGAGTTACTTCATGTACACAAAGAGTTACACAAACAAGCAGGTGAAGGAACTGAGCAAAGCCATCCAGGATCTAAAAACAGAAGTAGAAACAACTAAAAAAAAATCACAAAGGGAGACATCTTTGGAGGTAGAAAACCTTGGGAAGAAATCAGGGGCCATAGATGCAAATATCAACAGCAGAATACAAGAGATAGAAGAAAGAATCTCAGATGCCGAAGATACCATAGGAACCATGGACTCAACAGTCAAAGAAAATGCAAAATGCAAAAAGCTTGTAACCCAAAACATCCAGGAAATCCAGGACACAATGAGAAGACCAAAGCTAAGGATTATAGGTATAAAAGAGAATGAAGATTTACAACTTAAAGGGCCAGCAAATATCTTCAACAAAATTATGGAAGAAAACTTCCCCAACCTAAAGAGAGAGATGCCCATGAATATACAAGAAGCCTAGAGAACTCCAAACAGACTGGACCAGAACAGAAATACCTCCCGTCACATAATCAAAACCCAAAATGTACTAAACAAAGAAAGAATATTAAAGGCAGTAAGAGAAAAAGGTCAAGTAACATATAAAGGAAGACCTTCCAGAATTACACCAGACTTCTCACCTGAGACCATGAAAGCTAGAAGATCCTGGGCAGACTGGTGGTTCCTCAGAAAACTGGGCATGACACTTGCAGAGGACCCTGTTATACCACTCCTGGGCATATACCCAGAGGATTCCCCTGCATGCAACAAGGACACATGCTCCACTTTGTTCATAGCAGCCTTATTTATAATAGCCAGAAGCTGGAAAGAACCCAGATGTCCCTCAATGGAGGAATGGATACAGAAAATATGGTATATTTATACAATGGAATACTACATAGCAATTAAAAACAATGAATTCATGAAAATTTTAGGCAAATTGTTGGATGTGGAAAATATCATCCTAAGTGAGGTAACCCAATCACAAGAGAATACACATGAAATGCAATCACTGATAAGTGGATATTAATTAGCTCAGAAGTTCTGAATACTCCAAACACAATTAGTATATCAAATGGTTCCCAAGAAGGAAGGAAGGAGAGGGCCCTGGTCCTGAAAAGGCTTGATCCAGTATTGTAGAGGAGTACCAGAACAGAGAAATGGGAGGGGGTTTTTGGGGGAATGGGCAGAGGGAAAAGGGCTTATGGGACATATGGTGAGGGGGAACCGGGAATGGGGAAAGCATTTGGAATATAAACAAACAATAAAGAAAAGAAAAAAGAAACATGGGACAGTGGTTGTCCTCATAACAGGAACAAGGAGAGGCTCGATCCCTGCCTGTTCCCTCCCTCTTCCCGTGTAAGAAAAACCTAGGGACATATATGTGAGCCTTAGCTACAGTTATTTGCTTGGAATTTTTATATGAATTCATATTTGTAAGACTCACAAGACATTTTTAGAAGCACAAGCATGTAGGAATAAATAAGTTACATTTTAGTACAAAAAAGTTATATTGATTTCTGCATTAAATAAATGTCTTTTTCCTTTTAATTTTTATATCTCAGTTTGAAACGTGAAAAAAACATTTTTCACAGGTGGGAGGAACTCTGAAGCTTCTCTTCTTTGTGAAAAATACTTATTAGTAAAAGGCCAGGGTGTGGCCCTCAGGAGAAAGCATCTACAGATACTTCGTCATAAACAGAGGCAGAATATTACTTTACAGCTATGGCTTCAGACAGTGGAAAAGTCCCTCCGCCTAGGAAAGGCACATGGAGTAACTGGGTTAATGGCAGATACCAGTCCTCCAGCTGTCAGGAAACTGTGAGCGCTGTGTTCAAACGCTTTGCAGTGAACCAAGTTGTCCAGAAATTGTTGAGTATTAAAACAGAAGTGTGAAGGCTGGAAAACCAGTACTCTTACCATGTGACTGAACAGCTCCGGGAGGAAAAGAACCCAGCTGTTTTCTAAAAATTTCTGTAGTCAAAAGGAGAACTTGATTCATGAGCTCATTAACCTAAACACAGACACATTAGGCAAGGTTATACTTAGCTAAATTATATAAATGCTGTCTCTAAGCCTGAAAGGGAGGCCTTCTCTTCTTCTAAGTTGGATTCTTAGTGTTTTAACACAACAAAGACATGAATAGCAATCATTCACTCAGCAGTGTTCCTGCCCCTGTGCCTGCTCTGAAGCACTGCTGGGCCTCGGGCTGCCTCTTCCCTTCTGTCTCATCCTCCACAGCAGCTGTTGGTGGGAGGGCGTTTCCTGCTCTCACACTCAGTGGCCCATTTCCACATTCCCATCTCCTAGCCCTTCCAGCCCTGTACCAGCCCATCAGCCCCGCGAAGGGACCGCGCGCCCTGCTTACCCAACCTTGTAGCATTTAAAGCGTCTCTTCATCTCTCACCAATCAGCTACCAGGCTCCCTCGTGGGAGAGGCTTCCCATATCATTCTGACAGAATTCAGATTATCTCTATTTTTCCATATTTGTTTCCTCATTATCCCTTGAATGAAGGCTGCTGCTTCATTGCAATATGTCACACTGCTTCTCAGATCATGGCTGCTGAACATCAACGCATAGAACAAAATGACCGTACTCCCAGCCAGCTGTGTCCGTGTTCACGCGCAAAGCAATGAAACGCCAAAAGAATTCCATACCTGGTGAGGTAAGTAATCCCAAGATGCTTGGTGCTCAGCCATTACGTTTCTTAGTAGTGTTTTTGGTACTTCTTGTATAAGAAACAATAGAATTTTGCAGATTTCCTTAATGAGAAAAAAGAATGACTTTTACATTGTTATATAAAACAATGTTATATAATGTTTTATAATATATAAAATTTTACAGGGCTGGGCGGTGGTGGCACACACCTTTAATCCCAGCACTTGGAAGGCAGAGGCAGGCGGATTTCTGAGTTTGAGGCCAGCCTGGTCTACAGAGTGAGTTCCAGGACAGCCAGGTCTATACAAAGAAACTCTGTCTTGGAAAGGAAAAAAAAAAAAAAAAAAAAAAAAAAAGGAAAAAAATCTTTACAGGGAAAATAATGAATTTTATTGATTTGTGATAAATAGATAATAGTATCTCAATTTATCTAAATGTATAACATATATTTTAGTTACTATATATGTTTAAGAGGCCAGAAAGATAGCTCAGTGGGCAAAGCACCTGCCACAAATGTGAAAACCTGAGTTAAATTCCTCGGACCCACATGGTAGGAGGAAAACCTGACTGCTGAAAAGTGTGCTCTGACCTACACACACACACACACACACACACACACACACACACACACAAACTAAATATAAAGTAATAAGTAAATAAATGTAAAAACATTAAGATCCAGGTTAGTTGGTTTCTGTCTAACTTGCATCATACTGTTCTCTTTGACTAATTCCTTTGATTGAAAATATTCAATATGCCTCACTTTTTTAAAGATTTATTTATTATATGTAAATACACTGTAACTGTCTTCAGATGCACCAGAACTCTTTACGGATGGTTGTGAGCCACCATGTGGGTGCTGGGATTTGAACTCATGACTTTTGGAAGAGCAGCCGGTGCTCTTACCCACTGAGCCATCTCTCCAGCCCTGGTCTTATTTTTTAAAAGGCTGCACAAACACTACAAATACTTTCCTTCAGGCATCTGAGATCATGTTGCCATCCTGTGGTAGTGTCTAATATTTTTAACACCAAAAAGCGTCCTCGGGGATGGAGAGGCGGCTCAGTGGGTAAAAGCACTGACTTCTTTTGCAGAGGACTCAGTGGTTTGTAGCCCGCTGTAACGCGGGTTCCAAGGGATCTAACAGCTTCTTGCCTCCTCAAGCACTGCATGCATGTGGTACACATACATACACTCATGTAGATAAAACACACACATAAAATAAAGATAAAATATTGTAAACATCAACAACAATAAAACTATGATGACCAGGAAATAAACATCAACTATGACTGCTTCCCAGACTGAGACTCTCACGTACGACAACAGTAATGATGTCCTCTTTACCAAAAGAACCCATATTTCACAGACACCTTTTGAAAAGGTGTGCATTTCTATGCTTGTTTACCCCTGCACTAGAATGGCATTAATAATTCCTAACAGTGCTGAGTCTTTTTCATTCGGCTACATCTCTTTCATGTTTCTGGTCTCTTGCTTTCTTAGTTTTCCCCTGAATTTCCACATCTCTCTTAATGGGACCAAAGTGAATTCATGGTTAGAGGTTACACAGAAACGAAGCACACTTGGTCAGCTACTTGCATTCCCTGACTTGCATGTTGTTGGTTTTTCCACGCAGTTCGGTGACCTGCAGCCCATGCAAGTCACCTGTATGCCTGCCATGCGGGCCGCGGGGTGCGGCGGAGATGTGGGCCGCAATGAGGGACCAGACCACACCAGACAGTTCCACGTGGCTTTATTTAAGATGGGGTAAAGGTGCAGCGGGCGGGAAGAAGGCAGGAGAAGAAGGAAAAGAAAAAAAAGAGAGGAAGAAACGCTACCCATTATATATGTGTGGTAATGTAAATTACAGGTAAAAGTGGGCCCATTGAATTCTGGGTATATGGCGGCCGTTGCCTTGGTAACAGGCCTATGCTTGCAGTCTATATGTCATAGGTCTTGGTACTAACACATGTGACTACCCATAAAAACTGGACCAACTATTAGTCCCCCACGCCAGCTGTCTTTCTTCCCTGCACCCATGCACATAACAAATGATAGGAACTACTGCACTGTGACTACAGCACAATCACATCGACTAAAACCCTAATTGTGACCTGTTTCTATGTCAGATGACTACACTGATTCTATGTTTATTGCATTAGTTATTGTAGTTTTCAATAATAATGTGTTTGTTTTTAGAAACAGCCTCAGTGGGGTGGGTAAATTAAACAAAGATTAAAGTGAAATTTCCAGGGGTCAGATGCAGGAAGTAAAACAGCCCCTAGTAAATTAATGTATCCCTATCATCAGATCCCTCTGGTTTGCTCTTCTTTCTGTGGTGTGTAGATACCACTAGACTCCCTGGAAGGAAGATTCCATTTGACTTACCAAATATCTATTAATTATGTAATTATTACATAAAGTGTCTGGCCTAGGTGACAAGAATATAAAATAACCCTTATAAAACTAAGGCGTATTTTTCTCTGTCAAATTTTGATCCCACTATACCTGAGGCAATTTTTAATACTTACTGCACATAGCATGCTTTTCTTCTCCGGTTGTCTTGGTCTTAGCATCACATGACTCTCTACAATCCTCCTTATACACAGTATCATTACTTTGACTTTTCTCTTGAGTCTTTATCTTCCACATTGTTACCTACTAGAGAATTCTTCAAGTTATAAAATAGAAAGGAGAAACAGCATGAACTATGCTGTCAGACCTTCTACACAGTATGAAGACTGTAGAAAAAATATTAGAATTCAGAATATACAATGAAGATGATCACTTAAAAGATAAGCTGGATTAACTGTTATAAATTACCACAAATAAACCTTACAGGTACAATCTGGTTTGGGTCAGTACTTGCATTGTCTCTTTTTCTTCCTTAACTCCAAGCACGCTTGCTTAGGGTTTGCTTCTACTATGACTTGGCCGTTTTCACCTGTATTTTCAACATACTTGAATGGGACAGGATATAAAATCCTTTGGAAAGGGCTAAGGAAATCCCTCAGGTATATCTCCAGTATTTCTAGCCAAATGAACTTTCTGCTACCAACTGCTTAACACTGTAGAGAAATGTGTAGGAAGATTTGCTTTCACATAAAATAAAGACTTGAAAAATAACGTAGATTTTAATGTTATCATTGATAAAATTAAAAATATGGAATTTTGCTTTGCAAAACTTGGTAACATATCACTAAAAAGATGATAATACCTCACATTAAGAAATATTTGTTTACATGCAATTAGTTTCTTCAATATCAAGATATACTTTGATTAAATTTTACCTATTTAACAGCCCTATTGAAAGTTGGAACAAGTCTGTCCTGTTTACTAGACACTAAGAGACTGGTATATAACTAACTATATTATAAAGATATTTGTCCTTGTAAAGAACTTATACTTTGCTACAGACTATACTCTAAATTTCTCTTTCTCTACACCTCAGAATTGATGTTTATTTAAAAATCTATTATAGATACCTGTTTTTTCAGTAATGCTCTTAAATTTTAGTATATTAAAGAATTAAATCATTAGTATCTGTGCTGCTGCCTTAGAATTTTTTCTTGTTTCAACCAGAGAATCTTAGGATTTATTTGGTTGTAATATAATGGTAAATATACTTTTAACATTAAAAAAATGTAAACCAACACTTAAATATACAAGCATTCAAATCCTCCATTATTCATAACATTACATACCCTATATAAGCTGTCACTCTGATATTTTTTAGATGATATTCTTACATTCTGTTAAACTTCCCACAGGGCTTCATTTGAAATGTCAAAGTTTAAAGATTACCCTTCTTTATAAAGAGTGATTTTTATTACCCAACAGATGTTTCATTATCAAACACAATAGGGAAGCAGTGAATTAAAATATCTTTAAACAATTGTTTGAGAACTTTCTTTAAAAGTTGATCTTAAATTTAGTTTCTTATCTAGAAAAAATGTAACATTTACGAAGCCTTAACTTTTGAAATGAAATTTTAATTGTTCCATAAATTATATTTGTTTTATAATTTGTATTTTCAAGGTTCTATTATATCTCGAAAGCTAAAATGGTTTTCTAAGCTAAAGTAATATTGCTGGAATTCTTTCTGAAGAATGATGAATGCAGCTGACCTGTAGAGCTTCTCCACAAATGAAAACATACATTTAAGAGCAAGAGTGATGCATGAGATGTATATATATTTTTCTTGAATTAATAAAAACACTTCCTCAAATATCAGCTCTCTGTGGAAAGAATGGTGCCATGAGTCATCAGTTAAAATTTTCTGGAAGTTGTACAGCACAAACACGCGTGATACTTACCAGCTTCCATGCCCTCTCTGGAAGTTATACAGCATAAATACATGCCAGTGCTTACTAGTTCCCAACCCTCAATCTGAAACAGCACTGCTCAGTAAAGACGGCAGCTCACATATTAACTGACACAAATCCTTCCCATGTGTCCCATTTGATTGATTGATTGATTTACTTCACATCTTGATGGAAAAGATTCCTTCTCCCTCCCCTCCTCCCAGTCCTTTCTCACTTCCCCTCTCCCATACCAACCTTCCTTTCTCCTCAGAGAAGGGGAGACCTTCCATATCAAGTTATAATAAACTAGGCACATCTTCTATTGAGGCCAGACAAGGCAGCCTCATAGGAGAGAAGGGGTCCAAAGGAAGACATCAGAGTCAGAGACAGCCCCTGCTCTAGTTGTTAAGGGTCCCACATGAAGACCAAGATGCATATCTGTTACATGAGACTATGTCTGTCCCATGCATGTTCTTTGGTTGGTGGTTCAGTTTCTGTGAGTCCCTGTGGATCCAGGTTAGTTGATTCTGTAGGTTTTCTTGTAGTGTCCTTGAGCCTTCTGGGAAATTAGAGAAGGGGACTAATGAGGTTGAAGGCTTAAGTTGGGGTGGGGGTGGAAGAATGAGGGGTAGGGTTGTAGTAGTGCACTAGCCAAAATTATGGAAATATAAAAGTCTTTGGAAGCCCACAAGTCTATAGGTCAATTTTTAAAAAACATTTAAAAATGGGAATTTGAGCAGAGCTATCATCAGTGGGTGGATAAAAGTTTCACCCAGAAAACATAGGTTAATAAATGAAAATCTCAATGCCAGGCATGGGATAACTTCCTATGAGTTATCATGGTTCCCCCAGCCAACAAAACAATATAAATTATTGCTATTGTTCTTCATTTCCTACCAAAACTAGATGACAAAATCATATTGCTGAAAACATTTGGTTACAGGGTATAGAAAAATCAAGTTGTAACTGACCTAGAAATGTCTCTCCTGCTGGCTAAACTAGTACTAGAAGGTGCTATGCACTCCTCTAGGGCAGAGAAGTCTTCAGTGGACCTACGCAGTGTGTACTCTGCATGCTACAACAAGGCAAGATGTATCCACAGGTACAACAGTGACATGACTTTACAGAGGTACCCAACTTCTCTGAATTTGAGGCTGGCTCCACAGAAAATTCACACTTGGTACTGCAAACCCTGTCAAAACTCCATATTTGGAGTGCAGCTGCCTGCAGCTACTGTGGACTGGGTACCTGGAAAAGAACCTGGGGTTACATGGGAATGTGGCGGAAAAAGAAATGACATCAGGACAACATTGCTGTTGAGATGTAATGTTTAATCGGGGTCTCAAAATATATATGGCTTTTAAGGGTGAGTCCCTTCCCCAAAACTCAGTGGGTGCTGGCTTCAATGTTTCCACACTGCTCAGCGGGTAACCTGTTTAATTCAGGAAACTGTAGGTCTGGCAGATCAAAGGACTTCAACACTCTGCCCAGGGCTAGCTCAGGTGTAGCTAGTGGCTCAGGGGTAAATAAACAGGAGGCTGCATTGTTCGATGGGGAACAAAGGGCCAGGAACTTCAAGGGCTGAGAACTAGTGATTAGCGCAGAGGTTTGAAAACCCAGCTCAAACGCTGGGGGAGGATACACTGGAGGAGTCTGGGGCAGGGAATATCCTACTTTTGTTTTGCTAAGTGGACATGCCAAACTGCCTTCAAAAATATTTATGTGCACAGCCATAGATTAGTGCTGGTATCTCAAGTTTGGTCAGAGGTGGTTCTTTTTGCAGTAGCAACCAATGGAGAGGCTCATAACTGGCCAAAGTCCCGAGACTGTTACATGATTAGCTCTAAATGGTACATCTATGTCAACCCTCTCAAGGTTCAAAGAATATCACAGAAAAGGGAGCAGAACGTATGGTAAGAGTCAGAGGAGAGGGAAGAATACTGTCAAATGCTGTCTTCTAGAAAAAGCATAGCATTATAGTCATGAATTCACAATAGCTGTGGTTATACACACAGGATCAAGCCAGTCAAAATTCCAGCAGGGACAGGAGAGGGACCCAACAGTTAAAATGTCACTACTGGCTATTAATGATTTCTGGGGAAGGGAAGTGGTTTTCCTTCAGAGACTTGACTATGGTAGTTTATCCATGTTCACACAGACAACAATAATTGAACTTGGGGTTATTTTTTTTTTTTTAAAGTAAAGGTTCCCACAGAGGGAGTTGATCTGTTCAAGATATATTGTATACGTATGTGAAACTGTCAGAGAATGAATTTAGGAGAGCTTGGACAGTTGGCTCAGTGACTAGGAGCAATTGTACTTTGTGAAGGACCTGGGTTCAATTCCCAGCAACCAATTATGGGCTCACTACTTCCTCAAGAACCAGGCATGCATGTGATACACACACGTATGTATAGGCAAAGCACTTATGAATAAAATCTTTTTTAAAAAAAGAGTGAATTTAAAATATTTTTAAATTTAAAAAAAAATCATTTCCTGAAAGACTCATGTCTGAATCTTAACTTTTTCCTTTACAGTGGCTTCTTTTCATTCTTGAACAACCTTAAGATTTCACTAATTTTACAAATAAAAGGAAAAGTAAACTTCTATTGGACCTGGGCTTCCCATCTGAGATGTTAGCTTCTCCACCTCCTTTTAGAATCAAAGCAGCTCCCTTTGGCGGTGGTGGTACACAAATATTTATTTAGTAAAGAAATATCTTAAACTAATGACCTCTTTTCTGGCTTTACTTCCTCACTACCAACTGTGTAAACTCAAACACTCTTATCTGTTATTTACTGAAATTACTTTCTCAGGGTTCTCGAGCAAAGCAAAGAAGATGGTTGGAAGTGTAGACTGCCTGGTTTGTATCTTGATTTCACCGTTCCTTTACTCTTGAGCCATTAGGAATTTCCCCAATATTGTAATAGCTCGGTTATGTCTTTTGTAGAACTGGAGTCATCGTGTGGATTAAGTTAGGAAAATATGTCTCTGCACTCACCACTATGCTAGAATCAACAAGCAATCAGATATGTGACAGTGTCACTTTTTTATTCTCAAGTTCTCTACAGACAGTTCCAACACTATTGACAATATGACTAGACTCAACATTGGTAGATGAGTATGTACCTTTAATTTTAAGCCTCTAGCTAAATTGCTATGAAAGTGAATGAAGAGATGACCTTTAGTATTCTGAATCAAATAGAACTTAAATATTTTGTTCTTTCCAAGCTTTCCCAGAAATAAACTCAGGAAACTCTCATTTGTGGGGGAAAAAAATACTTCTGCAGAAAACAGGGGAAAAAATCTTTTCAGGCAAGATCAAAGTGAAAGCACAAAACCTCGCCCAACAGAGGCTGCCACGTGACTTGCAAGTTGGCAACAGCTGGTAGATTAAATAAGCAGGAGTCACCCGTAAGGCTGACTCATACTTTGAGAATTCCTCTATTTACAATACCATAACCTACCCTCTGTTAGTTTGAGCTCAGTTCAGTTTCAGCCAATAGCGATATTCAACAGATTAAACCATGAGCAATATAACAAATGCCTAGCTAGTACTGGAGAGATGGCTCAGCAGTTAAAAGCCCTCGGTGCTCTGAGAGAGGACCCAGGGTGGGTCCCCAGAGCCCAAGTGCCGGCTCACAACCATCCGTAACACTGTGATCCAATGCTCTCTTCTGGCCTCCATAAGCACTACTAAACACATGGTGCACACAAGATTGATTGGCTCAACATTCCAGCAGAGATGGAGCTGAAAAGGCCCCACCCTACCCCCACTGTTCTTCCCCATTATAGTAAGTCACAATGCTTATTATTCCAAATCTGAAGGTCTTATTTTTAGTGTGTGTGTGTGTGTGTGTGTGTGTGTGTGTGTTGGTTCTCTGCTGCCACCATGTGGATTCCATTCAGGTCTTGGGGAATGGCAGCAAATGACTTTACCCGCTAAGCCGTCATTCATGCCCTGAAGGTTGTATGTGACTTTTTTCTCACACTTGCTACAACCATCTATCAACACAACTGACTGGCTAAAGCTTCAAATTTTCAAACCCTTCTTGTCATCTACCAGTGCAATCATAAAATCCAAGTCCCTTGTCCACTTCCACAAGACAGCCTGTGTTCATTTCTAGTCCTGTCTTCTGAACTATAGCAACCATGGGGATCCTTTCTAGAAAAAAAAAAAAAGGTAGCCAATGTTAACTCCAAACTCCCAAATGGCCTTCCCCCCATAAAAGTTGGCTCTACTTTAGGCCAAAAAGTAAGACCCACCAAATTCGGGTTATGTATGTCTTTATGCTAATCATCTAGATATCTGAGTCACAATCTCCTTCTTTTAGTCAAACCTACTTTCCCGTCTTTCAGAGGCCATTCGTGAGCAGCCTGCCTTATGTAGATATCGCTCTACCTATCTATCATCTATCTATCTATCATCTATCTATCTATCTGCTTCTATCTCCACAACTACATTTTTTATTCCTAAAGTAGTTTGGGGTACCTAATATATTCTATGGGGAAGAAAATCCAATAAAAACTTCAGGCCCATAGCATTTTCAAGATTTTTTGTTTTTTACTTTTTTAATTATGTGGATTCTGTGCAGGTGCCCACACAGAATAAGAACTGGAGTTACAGGGTGCAATAAACCACCAGGTATGGATGCTAGGAATCAAGTTCTGGTCCTCTTCAAGAGCAGTATGTGGTCTCCACCACTGAGGCATTTCTCAAGGCCTGTTTTAAAGTTTTATTCACCACTAAATTCCCAGTAACTATAAAGTACTTGGCATATAGAAGATGAAATGTGTGACACAGATACACAGAGGGTACATACACATCCTTAATACGTGACTTGTATTGCTAGAAAATACAAAAGAATTAAGTGTTATATTTAATGCATGTCTTTATTGACAAAATACTGGTGTTTTAGCTTTATTCTTTCTGTGTGGGTTTGGTATGTGTTTATACACAAGCACAGGTACAGAGAAATGTTTACGGAAGCCAGAGGCTAATGTCACCTCCAGTCTGCGATGGAGCCCACCTGAAGCAAGGCCTGACCCTTAGCAAAGTCTCTGGTCTAGATATGTGCCTCCTTGGGCCCTATATGTTACCTCCCAAGGCCCTAATAGAAGTTTGCAATCAGACCTTGCTGGTAAATGGTTCCTTTTAATATATTTCAGCACCTAATATGCCTACCTTGCCTGCTCTTCAGGATTGACCACCTTTATAGTTAACAGAACCTTTCTCACCAATCATGATTAGTGCATAGAAGTTACCCTTCTCCCACACCTAACCTTTCATGAAGCTGAAGAGTTCCTGGGGTTCTGGGAACGAGGAACTATGCTTCCCTCCAGGGCAAAGAGAGAACCCATAACTGCAGTCACATTAGCAGTCATCCTTGGACTGGGAACTGCAGGCGCTGGGACAGGAATTGCTTCCTTGATTACCTCTAATCAGCAATATGCTCAAGTCAGTGCAGCAGTCGATAGAGACATACAGGAGTTACAATCAGGTCTTAAAAATCTTTTTTTTTTTTTTTTTTGGTTTTTTGAGACAGGGTTTCTCTGTGTAGCCTTGGCTGTCCTGGAACTCACTCTGTAGATCAGGCTGGCCTCGAACTCAGAAATCCCAAGTGCTGGGATTAAAGGCGTGTGCCACCACCACCCGGCCGGTCTTAAAAATCTTAAAGATTCCATTTCCTCTCTTTCAGAAGTGGTCTTGCAAAATAGGTGAGGACTGGACCTCCTCTTCCTCCAACAAGGAGGACTGTGTGCCGCTCTTAAAGAAGAATGCTGTTTCTACACAGACGAGACAGGGTTAATTGAAGATAGTCTACAAAAAAAAATCAAAGACAGTTTAAAAAAGAAAAAGAGAGAAAGAGAACAAAAAGAATCTTGGTATCAAAATTGGTTTTCCACTTCTCCATGGCTTTCCACCTTACTCCCCAGCTTATTGGGACCCTTGATAGGATTTCTCCTGCTCATTTCTTTTGGCCCCTGGGCCTTTCAAAAGCTAACTCGTTTTGTTAAGGAACAGGTGGACTCAGCCTTTGCCAACAAGCCAGTATTGGTCAATTACCATCACCTGGAGATGCGGGATGGAGATCCTTCTACCTATGAGGAGCCGATAGATGTGCCTTCTGCTGGCCTAGATTTTTCAGTCCTGGCCACAAAGCATAACACTCCCTGGTATAACAAGCTATGGAGACGCCAATGGCGGGAGATAGCATGATGCCATGTGCCAGGTGCACACCTTTAAGGCTGTAGAGTGACTCCATGACGGGAAAGTAGCATGAGGCCATGGCCCAGAGGTCCTCTCTCAGGAGTGCTGGGCATAGCCCAGATACCCACTCTGGATAGCTGGACATGGATGCACCTCATATGGCCTAAGACAGAGGCTCTACCCACATACATTTGTGCACAAAGGTGCTGGCTATAAATGCACATTGTGTGGCCTAAGACAGGCTCTCCATCAGTTATACAAAATAGGGGGAGATGTTGGAGACTAATGCCTAAATTAGGGGGCTGGAGTGCAAGTTTCTTACAAGTTCTCCTAAGTCAGGTATGCAGCTGACTCAGCACCCTTCCTCACCCACAGTTCCAGGAACTAGCTAATTAATAAACTGACCTTCACCCAACCGTCCTCACCCTCGCATTCCGAGGATATTTCACCTGATTGTTTCAGATTTATCACCTTCCCCTGTTCCCCCTCCTTACTGCTTAAAACCAGCTGCCCTTGTTACAATAAACAGACCTTGACAACGATTTTGCTTGGTCTCGCTCTCCTATCTCACCCGTTCTTCTTTCAGGCCGGATCCCCCTCGAACCCACAAATAACTGAGTCCCGCGGGACGGGATATAGCTGAGGATAATCTTGAATTACTGATCCCCCTGGCCCCGTCTCCCAAGTGCTGGGATTACAGGAATAACACCATTTTGATGTGAATGAAACCATGGCTTTTAATAGTAATTACTATAGTATGCAAAAATACAGTAATATGGCTAGGGTTTTCCATTTACTAAATAACACAGTCTAAGCAAAGCTTCGAGGAGGGCTAAAATGCACATGCTGCACATAACAACCACAAACTTCTCAGTTTCTTTGCCTTTTGCAGTGCCTTACTTTGCTAAGGTTCAAACTAGCCCTGGTTAAGACAGTTCTAATGACAGCACTGGGAACAGAATGAAGTCAGTGCTTATGGCTAGGGAGTCAAAAGGTGCCAACGCAGCTAGCTGTCCAAGCATAATCTTCCTTTCCTCGTTAGGATTATGTTCTGTTTTGTTCTTGTGCCATGATATGGAATAAGACAAACACTTTACATTTAAAATCAAAACTGGACTTGTAGCACAATAAAAAGTTCAGTCTCCTAAACACATTCCAATTTGAATCGATACATCTCCATTTTTTAAAAAAATAGCCGGTTTTAACCAGTTTCAATTGGAAGGTTTATTATTTGAATTGCTACAAGTTTACAAAGTTGAATGGTGGGTGAGTGATATTTCTTTGGTCTGCACATTCTGCTAGCAATCTGGAAATTTTTATACACAAAAAAATAATTAAAATGTAAATCTACGATCCAGTCAGATTTTATGTTTTTACACTGGACTCCAACAAAAAGGCCCAGCTTAGTTCCACATTTTCATTTATATGGCCCATTAACCTAGTGGCTCAAAACTGTTTAATTTTTCCATACAGAAACCATTTCAATACACAGATCTCTTTTGGCATACCTTCCCAGGAGATTATTAAGCTAAATCTGGATTTCTTTCCAGGCCACTTTTGCTGTGATGGTCCATTTGCAGACTCTGGCAGTCAAGCAAGGACCGCAAGGCTCTTTTGAAGTGAAGTAGGACAGCAGAGAGAGAATGGCCCAAGTATCAAGGGGCTGATGAGAGCAAGTGGGGAAAGAAATTTTCCACTTTGCAAAGCTTTTTTTCTTTTTTTTCCTCCTCCTCCTTTTCTTCCTCCTGCTCCTCCTCTTCTTCTTCCTCTTCCTCCTCCTCTTCAAGGGACAGTGGTTTTGAAAAGAGTGGAAATGGGAAAGGTCTCACCGTCTGAAAGTTCACCACAGGATTCCATACCGAACAAATTATGCCCCAAATAATCATTTCCAGGCTGTCTGTACTCTTTGCCCATATCTAGAATTTTCCATTCCCTGTCTTTCATCTGTTAATGCTCTCAAGAAAACACTCATAAAGGGAGGGGCCGGCTCCAGCTCTAAAGTATGTAGTTCAGCCATGCTCTCTCACAGCTGCGAGTCTTCTGCCCAGCTCAACTTGCCCTGGCTTGCCTCAGTTTACTTCCCTTCTACCTCAGCTTGCTTCATCTCAGTTCACCCTTAACCCACCTCAGGTCGCCTTAGTCAAGTCAGTATAACTCAGCTTACCCATTCTACCTCGGTCAGTGGTAGCTCGCTTCAGCCTCGGCTTGCATCACCTCGCCTCAGTCTGCCTCACCGCACGGCGGCGTGCCTCGGTTTACCTCATCTCAGTAAGCCTGTCTAATTCCGCTTGCCTCCGTTTAGTTCAACCTCCGTTTACCTCAGTTTACCTCAGCTGGCCTCGGCCGGCCTTTGAGCGAGCCGGCCCCTCATTGGTCGCTCCGCCCTCGCAGCCCCGCCCCGCGTTCCGCCCCGCCCCGCCCCGCCCCGCGTTCCGCCTGGTTTCCGTCGCGAAGGACGCGGCGTCGGTTGGTTGTCAAGATGGCTGCGGCGGGGTCGCGGCCGCCACCTCCGCCGTCGCCCCGCGAGGTCGCCGCCCTCGCCGCTGCCGTCGCCACAGTCGCCGGGGCCGCTGCGAAGCCAGGACTGCCGCAGCCGAGCCTGCGACGCCCGTGACGCGGGGCCTGGGAGACGCGCGGCCGGGATCGCCGAGGAGAGGACGCGGGAGGCCGAGCGGCCATGCGGGCGGCGCGGAGGTGAAGGATGCTGGCGGGCAGGCCCGGAGCCCAGAGCGCAGGCGCGGGCGCCGGACCCCCGGACGCGCTGGGCGCCCGGGACGGCGGCGGGCGGCCGCGGCCCGGCGCTTACCTGTATCCTTCCCACGCCCTCCCCGGAGCGCGCACGCAGGGGCACGGAAACTGGCAAGTCATGTTGAGTGCGGCCACCCCACCCCACCCCACCCCACCGCGGCCTGAAGTCACACTCGTGTCCCCGACTTTGTGACCTCCTCCCCCGCCCTCCGCCTGCCCACACCCACGCTTCGACCTGGCTGGCAGAGTTCGTGGATTTTAAAATGCGCCGGTCCGGTATCGGATGGGCGAAGATTCGCCTTTTCGACTTACAGCGTTTTTTATTCCCTTTTCTTACAGAGTCGTGAGTCTTAGTCGTGCTCCTTAGAAAGAGAAATTGCCCAGAGACTAAAATACTGGGCTGTCCCGTTTTAGTTGTTAGCCTCACACCCGTCCCAGGGCTGCAGAACCCTAGCTCGTTCTGACCACTTTGTGTCCCTTCTCTGCCCACTGTTGTCAGACAGACGAAAGGAAAAGCAGGGGACCCGAACCTTGACAATGTGGATTATTTCTGATTTTCCCTCAAAAAAAAAAAATCGTTGAACTCCCACTTGATGTTACTGTTGGTAACATTGTGGAAATGTCGATAAGCTTTGTTTTTTAAGTACAGTTCTATTCTTCCGGAGAACATTATGATAATTAGAATTTACTCTCCGTATTCTCAGAGGACTGGCTGGTGGTGGTGGTGATGTTTGGTCATGTGTTTTTCTCGGGAAATGGAGTCCCCTCCACCACTACCTCCCTCCACTTCCTCAGCCCTAGGTCCCACTTTCTGCTAGGACATGCTCTTACAGCTGTACACCAGCAAATCAGTTTTCATGGACAGCTTCCTCGTCTGCTGACCCTGCTCTGAGTTCTAAGGATGCAGGTATGTTAGGGCTCCATTAACGCCAAAACACTCTCTTCGCAGGGACTTGTCTTCCATCCCTGGGTCTTTCTGAGCTCTGGACAGTAGCCCGCAGTAGCAGCTGCTAACTTTTCTCTTCTTGTCTTTCCTCTTGCTGCTTCCACAAACTCTTCACAGAGTGTGCTCTGAAGTGAATGCTCTTGTCTTATGAATTCAACACTTCACCTTTGACATTGTTTTGTTTATTTGTTTGTTTTGGGGGAGGGGTGGCCTGACTGTCCCAGAACTGAACCTTGAATTCTACCTGCCAATGCACCACCTCTGCTTGTCTGGCATTGAATTTTTTTATACATTAAACTCTTACTTACTATGTTATCCTAATTTATCTCTAAATCAGGATACAAGGAAATGGGTCGTGACAAAGCATCGATCTCTCCTGTTATTTTCATTAATGACATATCATTTTTTAATTTATGTGATAAGAACATTGAGCAGAACAAGTAGAGTAAGGAGACAAAATTTAAAAGTACAGATGTAGTCAAAGTTCTAAGAGACGAAAGAGTTCTAAGTGGAGGCGGGGGAAGAAGCCTGACTAGATCTGACAAGGAGAATGTGTTGTGTGGTAGTTACTTGTGTTGATAACCTAACTGAAGGAAGACGTAAATGAACAGTATTCTTTATTGTGTGATATTAACTAAATGAAACTTACATTCTTCGGAGTAGATGTTAGGGTGAATTGTTTTGAAAATGCATACAAAAATATTAAGCATCTATCTAAAAACTACCATTTTTTAGATGATAGAAAGACAGAAACATACTTTATAGTGTAGTAAGCAAGATCATACTGTACTATTATATATGCCTTATAGTATATATGCTAACATAGAAACGAGATTTTGTATGTTGTAGGATTCTCTTAATAAACTTAGGAATATATAGGTGTCAGGACATTACACTTGTAATTTTTCTGTACGTTCTTGGGATAAGATTTTGAACATATTGAAGAAAATAGTTTCCATCCGATGCACTCTCCCCATGTCAGCTGACCCAAACTAACTTAAGCTTGTCCTTCCTACAATGTTCTCTTAAAAGGAGAATGTTGTATTTTCCTCTATTGATGACTTGTGACTTTTAAATGCTAATCATCGCCTGACAGTGGTGGCACACACCTGTAATCCCAGCACTTGAGAGGCAGAGGCAGGCGAATTTCTGAGTTTGAGGCCAGCCTAGTCTACAGAGTGAGTTCCAGGACACCTAGGGCTACACAGAGAAACCCTGTCTCGAAAAAACTACAAAAATAAATAAATAAATAGATAGATAGATAGATAGATAGATAGATAAATAAAGCAAGCAAGCTAATCATCATCTTGAAGTCTGATCCTAATAAAGTATTCAACTAGAGAAGAAAAAGGTATAGCTAGACTTGTTTCCTATGCTCTTAAAAACCATATTTCCTTCCCCTTTATATTATGTTTACAAATCCTTCAGAAGGCACCTTTAAAAATAGTACATGTGTGTCTTTGAGTTTGTATTGATGTCGTACAGTATTTTAGTTGAAATGAAGGCAAAATGAACTCAAGCCTGTGGAGGAAGAAAGTTTACAAAACTGTTACAAACTCATACCCTGCGTAAAGTCTCAGACAGGAGTTCATATACATTTGATTATTCTGAAATAAATAAGAGTTTCTTTATAATATTGATGGAAAATACTATAAGATCTTGAAATTAACACATTTTGAATTAATAAATCATCTATACCCTAACATTATATACAATATTGTTGTTGTAAGTCTGCATTATACAAACCAACTTTAACCAGCTGTTTCCTATAAAACAGACAAGTATGTATGCTCTACAGTCTGGAACACTGCTGTAATCTCACTCATTTCTAGGGCTCATGTGGTTGCCACACACTCAAGTCAGTTGTTCTCAGCCTCTGAGTCGTGCTTCCTTTGGGGGTCAAATGACCTTTCACAGAGGTTGCAAATGAAATATCCTGCAGATCAGATATTTACATTATAATTCATAACTAACAAAATTACAGTTACAGAGTAGAATAAAAATAATTTTATCATTGGAGTCACCACAACATAAGGAACTATATTGAACTGCATAAAGGATTGCACCATGGTGAAGGTTAAGAACCACTGAGTTAAGTAGTAATTAATTGATCATTTATTAAGTATCAGTCATGAAAGATTCAAAAATATTGTGATAAATTTGATAACAGTCAAAACCCAAATAAATTGGGAGAGCCAATTACTCTTGTCAGTTCAGTTAAGGAATGGCTAGTTACATGTAAACTTCAAATTATTAGGATCACCAAAATACTCAATTTACTCCAGAAAATTCTGATAAGCACATAATGACATATGGCTATCCTTGTGTCTTTTCATAAGCCATCAACAGGGGTCTTCGGAGAGAATTCACAAATGTTATAATTGTTTATATTTGCATATAAATTTCACACTGTAGATTTAAGGATCCATTGAAGCATTTAATTCATCTACTCCGTGTTATTAAAATTTTTCATTTCCTTACATATAAACCTAAGAAAGACACCTTACTAATAACTATCCAAATATCTGTATAATAAACAAAAGTATGTATTTTCATTATCTTTTTTTATTAGATATATTCTTTATTTACATGTCAAATGATTTCCCCTTTCCTGGTTGCCCCTCCTGAAAATCATATAACCCATCTCCCTCCCCTTATTTATTCCCCAGTCAACCCTCTCCGGCTCCCTGCACTGCATCATCGAGCCTTCCCAGGACCAAGGGCCTCTCCTCCCTTTGATGTCCAACAAGGCCATCCTCTGCTGCCTATGCATCTGGAGCCATGAGTCCCTCCATGTGTGCTCTTTGGTTGATGGTTTAGCCCCTGGGAGCTCTGGGAGTCCTGGGTGGCTCATCTTGTTGTTCCTTCTGTGATGCTGCAAACCCCTTCAGCTCCTTGGGTCCTTTCTCTAGCTCCTCCATTGGGGACCCTGTGCTCACTTCAGTGGCTGGCTGAGAGTGTCCCCTCTATTTCTCATGCACTGGCAGAACCTCCCAGGTGACAGCTATATCCGCCTCTGGACAGCAAGTCCTTGTGGGCATCGATAATACTGTCTGGGTTTTGTGACTGTATATGAGATGGATCCCTAGGTGGAGCAGTCTCTGGATGGCCTTTCCTTCAGTCTCTGCCCCACACTTTGTCTCTGTATCTCCTTCTGTGGGTATTTTGTTCCTCCTTCTAAAAAGGACCAGAGTACCCATACTTTGTTCTGCCTTCTTCTTGTGCTTACTTTAAACTGTGAATTGCATCTTGGGTATTCCAAGCCTCTGGGCTAATATCCACTTATCAGTGAGTGCATACTATGTGTGTTCTTTTGTGATTGGGTTACCTTACTCAGGATGATATTTTCCAGTTCTACCCATTTGCCTAAGAATTTCATGAATTCATTGTTTTTAATAGCTAAGTAGTATTCCATTGTGTAAGTATACCACATTTTCTGTATCCATTCCTCCATTGAGGGACATCTGGGTTCTTTCCAGTTTCTGCCTATTATAAATAGGGCTGATATGAACATACTATCCTTATTTCATGTGGGAGAATCCTCTGGGTATATGTCCAGGAGTGGTATAGCAGGGTCCTCCAGTAGTATCATGCCCAATTTTCTGAGGAACCGCTAAACTGATTTCCAGCATGGTTGTACCAGCTTGCAATCCCACCAGCAGTGGAGGAGTGCTCCTCTTTCTCCCCATCCTCTCCAGCACCTGCTCTCTCCTGAGTTTTTAATCTTAGCCATTCTGACTGGTGTGAGGTGAAATCTCAGGGTTGTTTTGATTTGCATTTCCCTAATGACTAATGATATTGAACATTTCTTAAGGTGCTTCTCAGCCATTCAAAAGTCTTCAGGTGAAAATTCTTTGTTTAGCTCTGTACCCCATTTTTTAATAGGTTAGTTTGGCTCTCTGGGGTCTAACTTCTTGAGTTCTTTGTATATATTGGATATTAACCCTCTGTGGATGTACAGTTGGTGAAGATCTTTTCCCAATTTGTTGGTTGCTGTTCTGTCCTCTTGACAGTGTCCTTTGCCTTACAGAAACTTTGTAATTGTATGAGGTCCCATTTGTCAATTCTTGATCTTAGAGTATAAGCTATTGTTCTGTTCAGGAAATTTTCCCCTGTGCCCATGTGTTCAAGGTTCTTCCCCAGTTTCTTTTCTATTAGTTTCTGTGTGTCTGGTTTTATGTGGAGGTCCTTGATCCACTTGGACTTGAGCTTTGTACAAGGAGATAAGAATGCATTCTTCTGCATGCTAACCACCAGTTGAACCAGCACCATTTGTTGAAAAGGCTGTCTTATTTCCACTGGATGGTTTTAGCTCCTTTGTCAAAGTTCAAGTGACCATAGGTGTGTGGGTCCATTTCTGGGTCTCCTATTCCGTTCATCTACTTGTCTGTCCCTGCACCGATACCATGCAGTTTTTAACACTATTGCTCTGTAGTACTGCTATAGTTTGACTGTTGAGGATAGTTTTAGCTAACCTGCATTTTTTGTCTTTCCAGATGTATTTGAGAATTGCTCTTTCTAACTCTATGAAGAATTGAGTTGGAATTTTGATGGGGATTGCATTGAATCTGTAGATTGCTTGTGGCAAGATGGCCAATTTTACTATATTAATCCTGCCAATCCACAAACATGGTAGATCTTTCCATCTTCTGAGGTCTTTGATTTCTTTCTTCAGAGACTTGAAATTCTTGTCATGCAGATCTTTCACTTTTTTGGTTAGAGTCACACCAAGATACTTTATATTGTTTGTGACTCTTGTGAAGGGTGTCATTTCCATAATTTCTTTTCAGCCTGTTTATCCTTTCAGTATAGGAAGGCTATTGTTTGAGTTAATTTTATGTCCGGCCACTTTGCTGAAGTTATCAGGTTTAGGACTTCTCTGGTGGGGTTTTTTCGGTCACTTAAGTGTACTCTCATATCATCTGCAAATAGTGATAATTTGACTTTTTTCTTTCCAATTTGTATCCCTTTTGACCTTTTGTTGTCTAATTGCTCTAGCTAGAACTTCAAGTACTATATTGAATAGATATATATAGAGAGGACAGCATTATCTAGTCCCTGATTTTAGTGGGATTGCTTTGTTTCTCTCCATTTAGTTTAATGTTGGCTACAGGTTTGCTGTATATTGCTTTTACTATGTTTAGGGATGGGCCTTGAATTCCTGATCTTTCCAAGACTTTTAGCATGAAAGGATGCTGAGTTTTGTCAAATGCTTTTTCAGCATCTAATGAAATAACCATGTGGTTTTTTTAAGTTTGTTTATGTAGTGGATCGCATTGATGGATTTCCATATATTAAACCATCCCTGCATCCCTGGGATGAAGCCTACTTGATCATGGTGAATGATCATTTTGATGATCATTGGATTCAGTTGGCATGAATTTTATTGAGTGTTTTTGCATCAATATTTATAAGGGAAATTGGCCTGTAGTTCTCTTTCTTTGTTTGATCTTTGTGTGGTTTTGGTATCAGCATAATTGTGCCTTTGTAGAACGAGTTGGGTAGTGTTACTTCTGTTTCTATTTTGTGGAATAGTTTGAAGAGTATTGGTGTTAGGTCTTCTTTGAAGGTCTGATAGAATTCTGCACTAAAACCATCTAGTCGTGTGCTTCTTTTGGTTGAGAGACTTGCAATGACCGCTTCTATTTCTTTAAGGGTTATGGGACTGTTTAGATGGTGTATCTGATCCTGATTTAACTTGGGTATTTGGTATCTGCCTAGAAAATTGTCCATTTCGTCGAGATTTTCTAGTTGTGTGGAGTATAGGCTTTTATAATAGGATCTGATGATTTTTTTTTTAATTTCCTCAGTTTCTGTTGTTATATCTCCCTTTTCATTTCTGATTTTGTTAATTTAGATACTGTCTCTGTGCCCTCTGGTTAGTCTGGCTAAGAGTTTGTCTATCTTGTTGATTTTCTTAAAGAACCAGTTCCTGGTTTTGTTGATTGTTTGTATAGTTCTTTTTGTTTCTACTTGGTTGTTTTCATCCCTGAGTTTGATGATTTCCTGCCTTCTACTCCTCTTGGGTGTATTAGCTTCTTTCTGTTCTAGAGCTTTCAGGTGTGCTGTTAAGCTGGCAGTGTATGTTCTCTCCAGTTTCTTTTTGGAGGCACTCAGAACTATGAGTTTTCCACTTAGCACTGCTTTCGTTGTGTCCCATAAATTTGAGTATGTAGTGCCTTCATTGTCATTAAATTCTAAAAAGGTTTTTATTTCTTTCTTTATTTCTTCCTTGACCCAGGTGTCATTGAGTAGAGCATTGTTCAGCTTCCATGTGTATGTGGGCTTTCTGTTGTTTTTCTTGCTATTGAAGACCACCCTTACTCCATAGTGATCTGATAGAGGGTATGGGATTAGTTCGAACTTATGTCTGTTGAGGTCTGTTTTGTGACCAATTATATGGTCAGTTTTGGAGAAGTTACCATGAAGTGCTGAGAAGAAGGTATATTCTTTTGATTAAGGATGAAATATTCTATAGATATCTGTTAAATCCATTTGGTCTAAAACTTCAATTAGTTTCACTGTGTGTCTGTTTAGTTTGTGTTTCCCAGATCTGTCCATTGATGAGAGCGGGGTGTTGAGCATCTGAGATTCTCTCTTCTATCTCTTGTATTCTGTTGTTGATGTTTGCATCTATGACTCCTGATTTCTTTTCAGAGTTTTCTATCTCCAGAGTTGTCTCCCTTTGTGATTTCTTAGTTGTTTCTACTTCCATTTTTTAGATCCTGGATGGTGTTGTTCAAGTTCCTTCACTTGTTTGTGTTTTCCTGTAATTCTTTAAGGGATTTTTGTGTTCCCTCTTTGAGGGCTTCTACCTGGTTACCCATGTTCTCCTGTATTTCTTGTTTTTTTTGTTTTTTGTTGTTTTTTGTTTTTTTTGGGGGGGGCGTTTCGAGACAGGGTTTCTCTGTGTAGTCCTGGCTGTCCTGGAACTCACTCTGTAGACCAGGCTGGCCTCGAACTCAGAAATCCGCCTGCCTCTGCCTCCCAAGTGCTGGGATTAAAGGCGTGCGCCACCACGCCTGGCCTCTCCTGTATTTCTTTAAGCGATTTTTATGTTTCCTTTTTAAGGGCTTCTACCTGTTGACTCATGTTCTCCTGTATTTCTTTTTTTGTTTTGTTTTGTTTTTGTTGTTTTTTGTTTGTTTGTTTGTTTTTGTTTTTTGGGGGGTTTTTTTTGTTTTGTTTTTTTGGTTTTTTTTTTTTTTTTTTTTTTTTTTTTTTTTGGTTTTTCAAGACAGGGTTTTTCTGTATAGCCCTGGCTGTCCTGGAACTCACTCTGTGGACCAGGCTAGCCTCGAACTCAGAAATCCGCCTGCCTCTGCCTCCCAAGTACTGGAATTACAGGCATGCGCCACCACACCTGGCTCTCCTGTATTTCTTTAAGGGAGTTATTTATGCCCTTCTTGAAATCTTCTATCTTCATCATGAGATGTGATTTTAAATCCAGATCTTGCTTTTCTGGTGTGTTGGGGTGTCCAGGACTTGCTTTTGTGGGAGAGCTTAGTTCAGATGATGCCATGTTGCCTTGTTTTCTGTTAGTAATGTTCTTGCATTTGCCTTTTACCATCTGGTTATCTCTGGTGTTAGCTGGTGTTGCTGTCCCTGTCTGTGGCTTATCTGTCATGCAAGCCTCTGTATCTGTGCTCCTGGGAGACCCATCCTCTCTGTGTACACAGTTATGTGGCTACTCCTGTGAGAACCGCAATCTTGTGGTTGTATTTGGGTATGTAGCCCTGTGGCTCTGATCAGCTCTGGGTACGGGCGTAAATCAGAAGACTCCTGTCCCAGGCTGCTCCTAGGCTCTTATGTCCTCAGGGTTTCCGCCTGTTTCCTCTGAGCAGCAGGGGTGGTTCTACCTGTGCTGTCTGGCCTCTCGGCACTCCTGGGTGGTCAGCTATCTCCATGTGTCACCTGAATATGGCTAACTGTGGCAGAGGATGGTCCTAACCCAGAGGCAGAAACCAGTAGGCTTCTGCCAGAGAGTTCCGGGCGTGCTCCTCTGAGCGGTGGGCGTGGTTCTGCCTGTGCAGTCAGGTCTCCGCACTCATGGGTGGTCAGCTATCTCCCTGTGCCACTTGGGTATGGCATGCTATGCTATTTTCATTATCTTAAGTTTATGATTTCTAAAAGTAATTTATTTACCCCTCAGGGAAAGTGACAGATACCTTAAAATCCATGTGCCAAGTCTAAATGGGTGTATGGAGAAATTAATCTCACATTTTCTGGACATCTATTAATACTAATATCTACATGGATTAGCTGTCCCACTAGAGCCTTATGATGTGATTACCATGAGGCTCTAATTAGACAGTCTTGACATGCACTAAATATGTAAACTGTTGTTCTTAACTAAATGGCATCACTAGAGATATGAAAATCCATCTTGAGAAAAATTTAGAAGAAGAACGCCAGATACTACTACAGCAACAAAAACTATGTCGGAATCGAGCACGTAAATATTTTATGGAGTCAAACCGGAGAAGAAAGTAAGTAATTGTATTTTGTTCAGAAGTATAGAAATGCAAAGCCATTCTAAGCTAATATTTTCTCTAATTTGAGGTACTGCTTAGACTTGAGACCATGATTTATTTATAGTATTCAGTAATCTCATCATTTTGTAAGTTTTATTTTTCTGCCTGAAAGACCAAATCTTTATTCTAGTTCGTGGATTGTGACTATCACGTTTTTTTCTTGATACAGAACCAGAAATTTAACTACAAATAGGCTATAATTTTACTTTAATTTACTATTTAACTTATATAATTTTTATCTGCTACCCTCTTCCATTCAATTATAAAAAGAGAGGAGAGATCAATACTGATAAAAATCAAATTTTATAAATCATCACCAAAAAAAGCTGTATGTGGAAACTATAAACTAAAATGAAGTAAAATGAAAAGTATCCAACCACTTCTTAATCATTTTTAGGATTTTAGTTATTAAATTTTTAAAGATAACGGTTTTGTTGTTCTTTTGTGTTTAAGTGTGTATGAGCGTTTGCCTGGACGTATGTAAGAACACTGCATGCATGGCTGGCACTCACAAAGGCTAGAGGGAGCCATCAGAGTCCCTGAATCTAAAGTTATAGATCGTTGTGAGCCACACAGTCTCCTGTCCTCAGCAAGTGTTCTTGACCACTATGCCATCTCTAGTACCTGATGAAGATTTTTATTCAACTTTTCTTGGCAGAGTGGTTCCCCATTAGTTAATATTTTTTCATTACAGCCTTCTCCATGTACTTGTAATCTATGGTAGTGGAAGATCCCTGGAGCTTATACCTCATCATTGGGCATATGCTGCACATCCCACTTGGGGAATACAAAATTGTTTACTTGTCTTTTTTTTTTCTTACGTTGTATTTCTCTTGAGTTTAATCGTTTCTTTCTCTAACAACGCTAAAGTTATTTAATGAAGTTTAATTTGGTTTTGTTCATATGTTTCTGTTTTTCTGTTACTTTCTGACTCTTGAAGACATTACAAGGCACATGACAAGAGTTAGTAAAGATGATTATAAACTCTATCTAGTTATGCCCAAGGTGAAGTCAGAGGATTGTAGGGTGTTAAGTATTAGCATTTTCCCCTTTGGACAGAGGCTAAGTACCCACCATTTTCTCAGTTATCTTGGGAAGTTGTCTTTAACTCTTTAACATGTCATAGATTAGGATTCTCTAAAAATTCAGATTCTAGAAGATGAAAAATAAAAGACATGTAGGTAGATGCTAGAGGGGTGAGGCAGGAATGGTCAGGTAGACAGGAGAGCACACTCTTAGAGGCAAAGGCGAGGGGAGAGGGAGTTTGCAAAGGGGAGACTGGGAGGGGTCGACATTTGAAATGTAAATAAATAAAATAGCCAAGTAATTAGAAAGAAAAAGGAAAGGCATGACTCTTACTCTCAAATCACTAAAAACAATAATGAAAGATAAGTCAGTGAATGCTGTGGTTGACTATCCTCTGAAGTAGACAGAAGCGTATCTCATGTGCTACAGGACAAGACAAGGCTCTCGGAAGAATAGTTAGCCACGTGTTAGCCAGGGAACAGGAAAGGAGCCGTGCTTCTTGTAAGCAGAGCAGAAGAAAAGTCTGATATTATAAAATGTGACAGAAGGTGTGATTGGTGTCATGTGGGAAAATATGGATGAGTAGCAGATGACAGGGGTTAGTGTATGAAATAGTATGTATACCAATCTAAAGAAAGGAAAAAGAACTTGCCCAGGCTAGATTATAAAGACATCATATTTAAGATGTAATAAAGAAGCAAAATTAGAGATGTTCAATGATCAAATTCATATCTTAGCTCATTAGACCAAAGAAGCAGCAGATGAAAACAAAACAGACAAAAGAAAAGAAAAGAAAAGAAAACAACTTTGTAACAGTAGAAAACTGTTAGACTCTGTAGGCAGGTGAGAGGGGGGATGAGGGCTTGGAGCTGAGCAGACAGAGGCAGCAGTCGGGGTCTTAGAGAGAGTTGTCAGAGTTCCTACAGATTAGGAGAACGCTTACAAGAGTTTAATGTAAATCTTTTAGAATAATGTCACAGTTAAAGCTTCTCTACGCATTGTACACATCAGTAAAGGGAGTTTGATCTTGTCCCTTAGACTCACTGCTATCGCTCGACACCCTTGAGCTATTCTGCTTTACTGTCCTCTTAATTATCAACTGTTTCCACACTTTTTCCTTGGTTTGTTTTTTTTTTTTTTTTCTCATTCATACATGCAGTGTACAATAAGTGACTTCTGTCAGGTAACATTGGTGAATCTTCTATTGAAGATTTTCTAACTTCTCCACTGCTCATTATAACATCTTCTTAGAAATTCAACTCTTTTTTCTTTAAACTAAAAGAATACAATTTTAACTTCAGTAATATAAGATGCCAAAATGGGAAATAAGCATACCAAATACTACCTGACTTCACCTATAACAGTGATGTAAGATACTTAAATTTGTACTCAATACTTTCTTATAAAGTAATTGCAAAGTTTTTAGCAATTGTGAGTTTTCCATGTCTTTAGCCCAGTTTCCTCCAATGACAGCATTTTACAAAATTTTAGTATCAAAAACAGAATAGTGACATTCACATGGCCTGTTCACAAAGGTCACTCGTGTGTCCCTTTCATAGCTACAACCCTTCCTACCCCCGATCTATTGGTCTTCATTTCTGGTTTTGTTTTGTTTTGTTCACTTTTTTTACAGTGTTAAACAAATAAAATTGTAATATGCAACCTTGAGGAGTTACGTTTCCCCTCTCAGAACAGCTCTGTGGTATTCACTGATACTGCTGGGTAGTATTCCACAATATACGTGTACCATAAACATGTTGGCTTCAGGTTGTTAAGAGGTTGTTATTGCTGCTGGTGGTGGTAGTGATGGTGGTTGGGTTTTTTGTTTTTTGTTTTGTTTTGTTTTTGTCTTTTGTTTTGGTGACAGTTTTGTTTGTTTATTATAATATTTCTACCACTGAGTCTTCCACTGAGCCACATCCCCAGCCCTACAATTAAGGTGTTTAAAACTGTTTCCTCATTGATAGACATCTGAGTCATTTCTGGTTGGGAGTGATATAGAGAGAAACTGTAAATTCAAGAATAATTTTCATATAAACGTAAGTTTTGATTTCTCTGGAATATATGGCAAGGAGTACATCACTGACTCATATGTATGGCCTCTACATCCTTACAGCCTTTGTCCCGAGTGGCTCACTGCGCCCACAGCACTGTGGCATTTAGACTTTCTATGTAGCCTTGTATGCTGCTCTCACTGTTTCTGTGTTAGCCATTCTGTATGGCGGTTCAGAAGATCTTACCATGGTTTAAGTTTACAGCTCCTAGTAGCTAGTAGTGTAGAGTATTCTTTGGGTATTTGTTTGCATGTGTCTGTCCATTTCATGTTTTTTCTCTAATTCTTTGAACCGCAGACTGTTTGCACATTGGTTTAGTCACATTGGGTTTCGTTTCTTCACGCTCATGCAGCTTGCAGTTGTCATCTCCACCCGCCCTGCGCTGTCTTCTGCCTCCAGTCACAGGCTTACTCCCCCTCTATCCTCCATCATCCCCCTCACTCACATCCCAGACCCTGGTATCATTGCCAGTACTTGTTACAGTTTATTCTTCTACTGGGGCAAGATGGCATTTCTTTGAAGCTTTGACCTCTATTCCCCTCGATGGCTAATAATATTAAACATTTTCTCATGTATTTATTGGATATTTGTCTCCACAGTTTGTGAAGTGTATAGTCAGATCATTTTCTGAAATTTTTTACTGAATTACTTGGGCTTTGATAAGTTTTTAAGTTATTTATATATTCTAGAACATATCACCATGTTCTTCAGGTCTCAAAATCCTAGACAATCAACTTCCTCTTCCTCATCTCTCAGACTCTTCTTGTAAAATAAATAAATAGATGGATGGATGGATGGATGGATGGATGGATGGATGACAGGTAGGTAGGTAGGTCGGTAGAACACCACTCAACAGTAGAAGCATGTTCTGATAAGTGTTTTATTGGGTGACTTCACTGCTGTGTGAACATCAGTGCTTAACTAAGCCTTATCTGCCCAGAGTAGCATCTCTGATGTTAGTATGTCTCCTATGGAAGTGCCCTTGCCCTTTCTTAATATATTATGGTCTAGTACATAGGAGATGTTTGCTAGAATTGAGCCTAAAAATAAATGTAACTAGAACTTAATGATCTTAATTTTAGGATTAAAAGCTATGAGCTTTAGATAACTGATAGTTATACTCTTATTTTTGGCTGACATCACATCTTTTAGAAAAATGTAGTACTCATTTTATCTTTGTATTATATACATTATTCTTTCTGATAAATCAGAATGTATGTGTTCTATATTTGAATGTTTTCTTCACCAATATCTTTTGTTTGTTTTTCCAGCCCATTGAAAGAAACCCCATTGAAAAGATAGGAATTTCAGTATAGATTTGGGAATTTCAAATAATTTTCGATCTTAACAAGAACAGGGCTAGTAATGTGAAGCATGTGCCATTTTGCATGTAGAAAACTCAGGGTAGCTTCTTGATTTTCTTCCTCTCAGGCTATTAATACCATCATTTGATATATTTTATCCTTGAAAAAATATTTTTTCCAATTTCATTTTCATCCCTAGTTTTTCATTTCTAACAACTCACAATGTGGTTGAGTTTTACAGTATCATGTTTGACTGGTGTAGTTATCCACATTTGAATAGGAAAAAGAAAGGCATTACAAGGCAACCTCTCCAAT
Organism: Apodemus agrarius; assembly: GCA_964023405.1. Taxonomy (NCBI): domain Eukaryota; kingdom Metazoa; phylum Chordata; class Mammalia; order Rodentia; family Muridae; genus Apodemus; species Apodemus agrarius. The sequence goes on along the minus strand of OZ030012.1, from coordinate 5,340,424 downwards.
TTCACAGACTCTCTCTTGGGGCCTCAGGTACTGCTGCTGCTACTGCTTATTATGTTACTACAGAAGACTGTCACCATGGCACCTTATTTGTTCCTAGTAATACTTCCAGCAGGAGTAAACGATACTGCACAGTGGTGGACTCCTGGGAAAGCAAAACAAACAGCTTGGCATATGGTTATACTTAATGAGGTCGCTCACTTTGAGCTAAGATGCCTTACGCATTTCACCAGACAGAGCTGCACATGTTGAGCAGACCCTATGGAAGTCACCAAGGCAGAGTGTGTGTCTTCTGAAAAGTACTCAGGCCAGGGACAGTGGGTAATGACGACGTACTCTTCTGAGTCTAAATTCTGCAGAGGTAGCGAAGCCTTCCTTCTTGCTTTCACCACCTGTTCCTTCATTCCCACTGCATTTATCTAAGGTCCTGACAAGTCACCAAATAAAAGAAGCAGCAACTCCTGATAGCGTAAGGAGAGAACCGTAGGTTAAGCGTGGCTATACCTAATTATTAAGACTTTGTCATCAGGCCTATCACAGAGCGCGAGCAGAAGCATCGGCTTGCTGGTGATGCATACACTTAATTTAAACTATATATTCTATAGTCTTCATGTGAAATTCTTTGCTGGGCACATTTTAATATAGAGAACAAGACCACTGTGGTCTTGTAGAGATGGTATTTTTGCTATTAGAATAATTTTATATTGCAGCAAGAAACATACTACCTCTTACCTTCAGAATCTACCATTCCTCATTGGACAACCTAAATTGATTGTGTTTTCTCAGCTTACTTGTACAGGAAGTCTGTTTTTGTCTCTTTTCCTAACTGAGCATTTGCTTGCTGTTAATTTTGCTTCCTTTCTCCATAATTTTCGTGACTGTCCCCTGTCTAGCTTAAATGTCATGTCTCCAGGGAGAAATGAAATATGACTTTCTAATTAGTGTTGTTTGTTTTAATAAGAATGGTCACATAGAACTAATGAGTGTGAGTTTTCATTTTTAAATGTACAAAGAAATAAATAGGACCTGGTGTAGTGAGTAGATCAAGTCTCAGGCCGGCCAGGATACATAGTGAGAATTCCTCTCCAAAAGCAAAAGACAAATGAAACTAAAGTAGTAAATAATTTGTATTAAATCTTTATCCCCAGATCAAATAAATAACAGCTAAGTGGTTTAAAAGCAATCAGCTTGGACTTATTCCATGGCTCATTTGCTGTTTTATAACTCTAAGACTTGCTAACAACGTAAATAGTGTATTCTGATGGTCTGTGTTGACTGTGTAGCTGTCCACTCTCACTTTGAGAATGCTGTTGCACTCAGATTTCACCTGTGGCTCTGAAGTTTATCTGTGGTGATGTAAAGTTTCTTTTGAACTTGAAATTCATCATGCTTCCTCAGACATGCTTTGTGCTGGGGCTTGATTAGCCAGTATTGATGGACGCTAACCAGGTAGTTCTCTGCCTTTAGCTATGTGTCTCTAGCTAGCCTGGGCTGCATCTCAACATGGTGATCTTAAGATCATCAAAAATAATGTTTACATCCCAGTATTTCCTAAAGTAAGTGTGCTCAAGCTAAATGTTGTAAAACTCCAAGTGTGGCCTGGAAAGTCACACAGCATCCTTCTCAGAGCAGCCCGTCAGTTGTGAGAGTGACAGGAGCAGATGTGAAGAGGAGCTGCATAGTCGCAGGAGAGAGTGGCTGGAGTCTGTAGACAGCAGTGCTGGCGTGTCAGTGATGGAGGTCTTCTAGTCCGGGAACGTCCACTAGCCTTCCTGTGGAATTCTGTCATCTGTACTCAAGGCATTTTTGCTTCTTTGGTTGAGTTTATCCCTAAAATGTGTGTGTGTGTGTGTGTGTGTGTGTGTGTGTGTGTGTGTGTGTGTGAATAAAAAGGCTTTTGTAAACATCTTTTTTTTGGGGTTCATTATATAATGATATGCATAGAAACGTATTTTTTTTTAAGATGTTTACCTCTTTTTAAAGATTTATTTATTTATTTATGTATACAAATATACTGTAGATGTCTTCAGAAGAGGGCATCAGATCCCATTACAAATGGTTGCTGGGAATTGAACCCAGGACCTCTGGAAGAGCAGATGGTACCCTTAACCACTGAGCCAACTCTCCCATTCACAAAAGAACACACATGGAATGCAGTCACTGATAAGTGGATATTAGCCCAGAAGCTCTGAATACCCAAGACACAACCCACATATCAAATCATTCCCAAGAAGGAAGGAAGAAGAGGGCCCTGGTCCTGGAAAGGCTTGATGCAGCATTGTAGGGGATTACCAGGACAGAGAAGTGGGAGGGGGTTGATTGGGGAACTGGCGGAGGGAAAAGGGCTTAAGGGACTTATGGGGAGGGGGGAACCAGGAAAGGGGAAATCATTTGGAATGTAAACAAAGAATATAGAGAATAAATTTTTTAAAAAGATTTATTTATTTATATATATGAGTGCTTTATTTGCATGTGTGCCTGCATGTTAGAAGAGGGTGTCAGATCCCATTATAGATGATTGTGAGCCACCCCTTGAAAACCTAAGGCTCTGTCCCCCAATCCTGTAGCTCTCTAAAGGACCAGTTACATGGACAAGGTAGGCCTATAACAGTGACCCATGGTAACCTGGAACAGAAAGAACTTTAAAAGAGTTCAACCATCTACACAACAACAAAGTAGTGCCTTGAACAGTCCTGCCCGTGCCAGGCTGGCATTGCAGTCCTGCTTCTTATCAAACACTTCTTGAGTAATGCAAACACATTTTGCAAGAACCAAATTTAACTGTTTAAAGTAGCACAACTAAAATAGAGAAAATATAATAAGGAGAGCCTAGAGGCGACTATAAATAAAGGGGAAAGTCAAGCAAAGTGGGGCCTGGGGCAGGCAAGCTAGCCCAGGGGGTAAAGTGGGGGCTGGGGCAGGCAAGCTAGCCCAGGGGGTAAAGGTGCTTGCCTCAGCTTCTAAGTCGAGGGGTTGGACCTCCTAGAACCCCACACAGGTGGAATGAAAATAATATTTTTTTTAAAGATTTCTTTCTTTATTATATGTAAGTACACTGTAGCTGTCTTTAGACACACCAGAAGAGGGTGTCAGATCTCATTACAGATGGTTGTGAGCCACCATGTGGTTGCTGGGATTTGAACTCAGGACCTTCGGAAGAGCAGTCAGTGCTCTTAACAGCTGAGTCATCTCTCCAGCCCGAAAATAATATTTTTTAAAACTGGACATTCAGCCGGCGTGGTGGCGCACGCCTGTAATCCCAGCACTTGGGAGGCAGAGGCAGGCGGATTTCTGAGTTCGAGGTCAGCCTGGTCTACAGAGTGAGTTCCAGGACAGCCAGGACTACACAGAGAAACCCTGTCTCAAAAAATTTAAAAAAATTAAAAAAATAAAAAACCAACAACAACTGGACATTCATAGAGCAGATGTTTGTAACTGTCTGCTGAAGAGTTCTGGCTTCCATATTTATAAAAGAAGCCAAAAAAACCCCAACGTTTTAATAAAAATTGTATTTTTAAAACAGGCAAGACTTATATGACAGCCAATTTTAAACTTTGATGTGAAGTGGGAAGACGTTATTTCCTTGCCTTCCCCAAAATGTGCAAGGCTGCTTCTCTCCGCTGGTGAAGAGCAGAAACCGTGTGGCTCGTGGCTATAGAAAAGGCGTTTACCACAGCAGGTGGGGGCAGTGGCAGGCCTGACTGAGGTCAAAAAGACGCCCCCCTGCAGGGCCTTCTCCTAGTTACACAAGCTCTGAATGATGGGTTAAAACTCCATGTTATAAGGACATGGAAACTCAGCCAATGGCCTGTTACAAAAATTGAAGTTTGCGGTGTCTAAGTCAAGTGAAAATGCTGTTATTTCATTAGTGGTGCTGTTTGCAGACCCTCTGTTCTGCTTTGTTCAGCTGTGTCTACCACTCCTGTGTGCTTTATATGTTAATTCTAGAGCTTTTGAAGAGAAACGCCAAAAACAAGAGGAAAGAGAATATCAAATTAGAGAACGGATCCTGCAGCAGAGGAGGAAAAAGTTTGAAGAAGTTACTGAGAAGTTCCAGCGTGCCCATGTTCCTGTTTCTCAGAGAAGAAGAGCAGGTACCTTCATCTCTGGACTCATTCTAAGAACAAAAGTGGAAGTTGTAATCAAATTTAGATTGAGTAAACAATGACATTATACCTTTTTTAAAAAGTAGGAACCGCCTGGTGTGCTATGAGTAACAAGCATTTTAACCAAATGAAAAACAGGAATTTGATTTAAATTGAATTTGGAGAGTATTGTGTTGACTCCATTGGCAAATTCTCTATTCACTCACAAGTTTCTTTGAACTTCACACTAGTTCACAATATTTTGTCTTTTTTTTTTTTTCTTTACTTTTTTTGTTTTTTCGAGACAGGGTTTCTCTGTGTAGCCCTGGCTGTCCTGGAACTCATTCTGTAGACCAGGTTGGCCTCGAACTCAGAAATCCCCCTGCCTCTGCCTCCCAAGTGCTGGGATTAAAGATGTGTTTTGTCTTTCTTAAAATCAATTTTGTAAGTAACTTAACAGCAAATTTAGCAGTTGGGTTCAAGAAATGAGTGGCATAGTCATTCTGGCATTTCACTTGTACTTTGCTTCAAATTTTTTTTTATTTGAAAGATTGGCAAACAAAGGGTCTACAAAGTAATACAATCCAATAGTCTAAGATTCAGAAGCAATTACAAATTTCAATATAACTGGACCGAGGAGATGGCTGCGTGGATAAAGACAGCATTTGTGCGGCTTGAGGCTAGGGTCTGCATACCTAGAACCATGTAAAAGAGGCAGCAGCCTGTTCTCATAGCACGGAGGAAGCACAGACGGGGTCCCTAGAGCCAGCTACTAGCTTGTCCTGGTAAGCTCTGGGTTCAGTTCAAAGACCCTGCCTGGACAAACAAAGTGGAGAGTGATTGAAGCAGACACCCCACATTAACCTCCACCCTCCACACCCACACACTCTAGCACATACACATACCCACCCACCCCCACACACACACACCTGCAAACACACACACCTGCACCCACACACCTGCACCCACACACCCATACACACACACACACACACCGTACCCACACATACCTGCACCCACACACCTGCACCCACACACACCTGTACCCACATACCTGCACCCACACATACCTGCACCCACACACCCATACCCACACCCGCACCCACACACCTGCACCCACTCACACCAATACCCACACACACCTGCACCCACACATACCTGCACCCACACACCCTTACACACACACCATACCCACACATACCCGCACCCACACACCTGCACCCACACACACCTGCACCCACACACACCTGTACCCACACACCTGCACCCACACATACCTGCACCCATACACACCCGCACCCACACATACCTGCACCCATACACACCTGTACCCACACACACCTGCACCTATACACACCCGCACCCACCTTCCCATCCCCACACCAACACACTTACACCCACACACACCTACACACACCTGCACCTACATACACACCTGCACCCACACACACCTACACCTACACACATGAGCATGCATACACACATGCATATTCAATTATATTAAATTTAATGTTTTGCTTATTAATACTAAATATTAATTATGTATTTAAATAATTTTTATATATTTTAAAAAGAATTTTAAGTGTGAATATGATTGATGCTTTCATATCACATCCACATTTTTAGACTTTAAGTAGCAAGGCAGAACTAACAATATATCAAGCTCACTAAAGAAAGAGAACTGACTACCATTGTGTATACGGCTATCATGTGCTGTACTGTTCTACTCCGTCTCCAGCTATACTGAACCACAGAAATATGTAATTGTACTCTTAGCACTAAAAACCACAACCTATTTTGGATAAGATTTTAAACAGTATCATTGGTACAATAGCAGAATGTATAACTACTGTGAAACATAAGAAAGAATGCTAAACCTAGGTCAAGATGCTAGGTCATTGTTTCTAGAAAAATAACATACATGACTCCTGAATCAGTATCTTACCAGGCAAAGAGAACAATAAAGGGAAGCCCAGACAAAAAGAACAGCTCATACAAGTTAAATGTGCCCTTCAGTATATCTTAAACATACGTTTGGGAGGTAAAAAGAGAAAAATATTAATTGAAATTAAAAAGAGTAACTCAGAGCGCCAACTCCTGAAGAATTCTGTATGCCATACTAAAAGCTCATCTCTAGACAAAATGCCATTTCCTAGCTAGGAAGTCAGTCAGTTCTGTGTCGGTAAGGAGTCAGCGTAAATAGAAGCTGCAAAGAACACTGACATAATCAAAGACACGCAGACACACTAGGCAGTGTTTGTGTCCTAGAATGAGTCTGAAGTCAGGTCAGGAGCTGGTCCCACAGTCAGGAAGTGTCAGAGCAGCGCCTCTGCTCCATTCAGCTGTCAGTTTCCGGGTGCTTTCTGCATCTACTCCAGATCACCAGCTACGAGGTTGTTATTCTAGACAGAACAAGAGAGGAATCCCCCTTAACAGAGGCCTCGTTCATGTGTTTTTATCTGTTTGGCTCTATTTGGAAGGAAAGCTGGAAATTTCTCAGTGTTGGGTATGTTTCTTCTAACAATATTTTCTTACTAAGAAAAGGAAATATATATAAAACATAGAGGGGCCTCTTACATTGAGAAATGCTTATAAGAAGGGTGACCATAGCGACAACTTGGAATGTGGGAGAGGCAGAAACATACTGAAGGTCAAAGGCCGGAAGGAGACTGAACATTGGGAAGAGGTGTTAAATTTCTCAGTTGAGCTATAACTGTGTATAGACATAAGAGGTAATATATATTCAGATATCACAATCGATAGGACTATTAAATGTAGAAAAAGAAAAGCTACAAGGCAAACAGTACCTTGGACACTTGGCAGAGCGCATCACACATAATATGCAGTAATAAATAGCATTCTACACTAGATATGGAGTAGTTAGTATGCTAGCATATTTTCATTATATGTCATTAATTTACTTTGATATTTTCAGACATGTATATAATATATTATTATCATATTCACCCCCATTACCTTCTCTTGGTCTAGAGTTCAAGTTTAAATTAACTCCTATGCAATAGTATACTGGCTCTGTTCAAACATTCTGGAAAAGTTACAGACAATAGAAGAGAGGGGAATAGTTGACATGAATGTTTTAAAGTAAAAAGGGTTTTGTTTGTTTGTTGGTTGGTTTGTTTTTTAAGTGTTAGAAGAGTTAGAGCTAAAATCCTGTGCTCTACCTCTAGACCCGGAGAACCATGGACAGCATTTGATGCGTGGAGCATAGTGTCTCCGTGGAGCATAGTGTCTCCGTGGAGCATATAGTGTCTCCGTAGGCAAGGTATGCAAGAAAGACAGCGTTCCTGAAAGACAGTGCGGGCAGCGGTAGGAGAAGGGAAGAGGATGTGCTGAGTACCAAAGTGCGCGTGGGAAGGCTCTGAGGTGGATGTGTACAGGCGCGAGATCGAGGCGAGGTGTGCTGAGCAGTGTGGGCAGGGTCTGCACAGCAATGGTTCTGAGCATAAAGTGCGCATGGGCAGGCTCTGAGGTGGATGTGTACAGACGCGAGATCGAGGCGAGGTGTGCTGAGCAGTGTGGGCAGGGTCTGCACAGCAATGGTTCTGAGCATAAAGTGCGCATGGGCAGGCTCTGAGGCGGATATGTACAGACGCGAGATCGAGGCGAGGTGTGCTGAGCAGTGTGGGCAGGGTCTGCACAGCAATGGTTCTGAGCATATCACTTGCCTCCTCCCCTTAGCGTCTCAGCTATTAAATTTAAAATAGCATCTGTGTCAGGCAGGATGAGCGTACTGAGAAATGCTTGAAATAAGCTCTGTAACTGCTCAAATAGTTGATTTTTAAAATTTTATTCATGTGAATATTTTAACATTTTGTCATAAAATTTTGAGACTATGAGATCAAATATGAAGGAGTTTTTATATATGTGTGTGTGCCTACACATTTTTCAAAGTTTCATATTTTCAAATATTATAGAATTGATGTTGAAAATCTCAAAGTAACATTTTATTTTTTATGACTTACTTGTCAAATTTAAATATTTATTCTATTGTGAATATATTGTACAAGACCTTTGAAATATTTTATTGGCCAATAAAATTATATATCAAGAAACCACTGTTGATAGAATGATTCTTTATTGTTTTTTTTTCTGTTTGTTTTTTACTATTCTGTTAGTTTTTCAAAATCCAGTTCCTCCATTAGAAGAGGCCCTAAAACAAATTCAAGAGTCCAACTTAAAATCAGAAGTGAACGTTCCTCTTTCCCACAGGCCAGGGACAAGCTGGCGGTGAGTAATTTATTAAAACTATGGTAATGTTGTTAGGCTGTTTATCTCTTTTATATAATAACCTTTTATTATATAAACTGTTTATCTCTTTTATATAATATGGCTTTATACTTGCTGGATTTGTCATCATTTTCATGGTTACATCTTTGTTTTTGAGTTTTTTTTTTTTTCACAAATTAAGTCAGAATTTTAATTTGGTGTCTTATACTTGAGTAGTACAAATACTGCCAATAGTGAATCATTTTCTATAAAAAAAAATCAACACTTTTAATATATTGATGTTTATTGTCTATACTAAAGAGATACAATTGTTTAAATTGTTTCAATGCAAATTTAGTTGAAAAAAGTTGTAGCTGTGGTGGTGTGTTTGCCTCACTCAGAATGTTGTTGTTGTTGTTGTTGTTGTTGTTGTTGTCTCAATAAAAACTAGTTTCTATTTCTGGTTCTCTCCAGTATTTTCTAAGTAAAGCATATAAAAGGAACAGCATGGACTTGCCAATCACTGGGCTTCCTCTAATAAGTATATTTATCATTTTTGCAAATATTTTTATGTTATTATATGCAGAGAACTAGATGAAGCATTGGAAAGCAATGTGGAATACACTGCTCCAAATGCAATCCCTGTAGGCTGGAGAGATGTCTCAGTGGTTAGAGCACTAGCTACTCTTTCAGAGGACCTAGTTCAATTCCCAGCACTACATGAGCTCACAACTGTGTGCAACTCCAGTCCAGAGGATCTGATGCCCTCTTACAGATATATATGCAGGCCAAACACCAATGCATATGAAATTTTAGAAATCATTTTTAACTAAAATACATTTATAATCCATAGTATATAACCTTAAAGAGAAGTAAAATGGCATGGTGGGGAGCACTGAGACTGTGGGTGTGGCTCAGTGGAGTGTTTGCTTCGCCTGGGTAAGGCCTGGGGTGGGTCACCAGCACAACACAAAATGCATAGATTTACATCAAATGAGGAGTAATAATCAGAATATTCACGTGTAGGAAGTTGTTAATATTTCAGGCTGTACATTTTGTTAATGTTGTACCTATACAAAATATTATTTCATTTTTAGAACTTCTCTGGTCAGAAATTCTCTTGGTTAGAGCTAAAACATAATTTAATCCTTTGAGTATTCATTAGAAAAGAACTACTCGCCGGGTGTGGTGGCGCACGCCTGTAATCCCAGCACTTGGGAGGCAGAGGCAAGTGGATTTCTGAGTTCGAGGCCAGCCTGGTCTACAGAGTTAGTTCCAGGGCAGCCAGGACCACACAGAGAAACCCTGTCTTGAAAAAGAAAGGAAGGTAGCCGGGCGTTGGTGGCGCACGCCTTTAATCCCAGCACTTGGGAGGCAGAGGCAGGTGGATTTCTGAGTTCGAGGCCAGCCTGGTCTACAGAGTAAGTTCCAGGACAGCCAGGGCTATACAGAGAAACCCTGTCTCGAAAAACCAAAAAAAAAAAAAAAAAAAGAAAAGAAAAAAAAAGAAAAAGGAAGGAAGGAAGGAAGGAAGGAAGGAAGGAAGGAAGGAAGGCTTCAGCCAAGCTTTGAAGAAAATATGAGTTAATCAGGACAACTGGTGACTGGTACTGTAGACAGAATGGTGATCACATGTGACAGAGCAGTGATTTCTTCAGGGTAAAGTGTACTCTGACTTCCACAGGCATTCTCTAGTGTGTGCATATAAATGCACAAAGAAATACATGTAATTTTAAAGGAAATGAAATGTGCACTTATTCCTGAAGTTTTAAGAGGATTTTAAGCAAATAAACAAAATCATTTTTAAACATACTATTATAATCATTCTAGACTATTGTGCATAATGAGAGAGTGGATAAAGGAGAGAGGAAGAAAGGGAGGAAAGAAAACAATATTTCATGAAAAGAATACATTATAAGTTTGATGTGATAGCATAAAGAAAATAAAAATATCCAAGGTAGAGGTGAGAATATGCTAAGTAGAAGTTTGGAGACTTCTCAAAAATGTAAATAATGAACTACCATATAAACCAGCTATTCCTCTCCAGGGCATATACCCGGACAACTCCATATACCACCATGGAGATGTTTGTACCCCTTGTTTACTGCCTCTTTATTCACTAAAGCAAAGAATTGCAATATATATATACACACACACAGACACACACACACACACACACACACATACACACACACATACATGAATACTACTCAACTGTAAAGAAAAGTGAAGCTAAAAATGTACAGGAAAATGGATGGACATGTACATTATCTAGTGAGGTCACACAATCTCAGAAATAAACTACATGTCTTCTCTCATATGTGTCTCTAGCCAAAGTAGTATATGTATCTATATAAACAAATATACCATGGGTACAGTATAACAGGAAGAGAAAACAGCTAAATATAATAAGGTGATAAGAAAGGAGTGAATGCAGGAATAGATATGAGTTATAGAAAGGATATCATAAAACTAATTGTTTTCTAGTGCTAATTTCATTATGAAAGTTTTGGTTTTGTGGTGGATATGTACATGAAATATTCAATACTAAAAATGTGAATTTTAATGTGAAGCTTCACAATTCCCATTTCAAATGGCAATTCTAACTGGATCTAAGTTCATTAAGTTGTATAGACTTTGAATCTGATTAATTTTGATGTGTTATGTTTTTATTTGCAAGGTTTTTACAATGAACTTCATTGAAAAGGAGAATATATTAATATTCTAAATTTTTTTACTTAAACATTTTAATGAAACGATAGGAGTCCAGTTATAAATGTTAAATTTTTTTAGTCAAAATTGAGACAAAGAGGACTAGGAAGAGATATCCTGAAGGTTGTGATTTTATTGTTACTTAATTTTTTGAGTATTTTTTTCCCAAACCAGATTATACTTTTGTTCAGTATACTGAACTCTATAGTGCTGTACATGTTAGAAGATTTCCAGAAATAAGGGGAAAACACCATAGATATAAGTAAACTCTCTGAGGACAGAATTTGTACTGAAGCTATACAAACGAGTAAGACAGTCATCAAAGACAAGCACTTCTCCGTGTCCCATAGGAGCGCCTCTGGGAAGGCCGCACAGCACTGACAGCTAGCCTTTGCTGTCCATACCTCCTACACAGGACAGCCCACTGCAGAGCAGTGCGGCCACAGTGGGAGACTGTCCCGGAGACCCAGCTTAGAGAGGTGCCCCCTAACTGAGAAGAACAAAAGGATGGTGTTAACCCTGTGAGACAGAGAACGTCACAGTCAGTTTACACAAGATCCCACAGTTTCTGGTAGATACGAAGAGAGTCTCTAAATTCAAAACTTCAAAAAGGCTGGCCTTAAGAGTGAGCCTGAAAAGGGGGCATCCAGAGAATTATAAAAAGATGATAGCTAGAAAACAAAAGCTATTAAAGGCAGCGGCCACATTTCTATTTGTGCAGCAATTGTCCTAAGTAGTTTAGTACAAGCTAAGCAACACATTGACGTGAGGCAGGCTAGAACTGTGTGGAGAGCCGCAGTGGAGACATGAAGGCGGATGACGGAGGGGAAAGTCTGTCTGACGAAAGGTGCCTCACATTAACCAACGCAGTTGGGTTCCCAGGGACTTTGACTTTAAAACTTGTAAACTACTTAGTATTTCTATAGAGACCCTTCACCTTCCAGGTTTGTCCTGTGTTCAGTTGGTATTCTGTGCTGATCAGATAGTCTCCATTTTAAACACACCGCTGTTGTACAATGAATGAAAGCATGGTTTTTTGGTGTTTTTTGGTGTTATTGGTGCTTTGTTTTGCTCAGCCATGTGCAGTAGCTTACAATCTTAGAAGGGTTAAACTGTCAAAATAATTTCAATTTTTCTGAAGCATTGTTATTATTTTAGCAAATCTGTACTAAAATAACTAAGTATTATGTCCTAAATAGTTATTACTAAATAACTAAGTATAATTAAGTATTGTCTTTCTGAGAAATGATCATTTTGTATCAAAATACCTAGTTTTTGTGTTTTTCTAATATACTTTGACTGTGACTTTGATTACCTATATATATGTGTACATATATAGCATGTCTTCAAGTGAAAAGTAAATATATATAGTCTATGAGAAAAAAATACTATGGTTAACTAATAAAAAGTTGGATTGACCTCCCCAGATAATGGAGAGTATTAAAAATTATATATTAAGTATTTTATAAACTATAAATGCCATGTATAAGTATGAAATTTTAGACTATTAGTGTTTACTTATTGGCTTTTTGTAAATAATTTTATTGCAAATGTTTATACAAAGATAAATAAGCTATTTTCATGTTAGAGTACATTTCATTGGAATATCAACCTAACATGGGTTCACACATACCGTGAGACTGAGAAGCGCAGTAGAACGGGCTGTGGGGGTGGGGACTGAGCCTTTGCACAAGCTATGCCCCGAACCACAGCCCCAGCCCGAGGGCTGGCTCTAATATAGAAAATGCTAGCTGCAAATTAAAATATCTTAAGATGCTAATGTTGTCATCTAAAACAGAAATTTGTTTGGAAAAGTGGAAACTAATGCTTAAGCCTCAATTTAAATATAAGACTCAGTTTTAGGAACTACTTCAGGTAATCATGAGATATAAAAATATTTATAAGGTACTTACTTTTAAAATATCAAAAATAACCAACCTTCCATCACAACCAGTTTCTTATCACAAAGCTAATCTGTTTGGCATTTCTGGTGGATAAACTCTCTAGCAAAATGATTTTGTTAGATATCTATCTCCAATATCCATGTATCTGTGATGAGATGGTCCTTCTGAACCACCAGTACCCTGAGATGTCTGCCTTTGCTCCTCACACTAGTGGTTTAAACTAGATGTTTCAGCCCACATCTGTGCATCAGATTTGAAAAGGAGAGGACAGGTGAACTTGAATCATCTGTGTACTTGTTTCGGTCAGTCAGTGTGAGGAGTGTGGCTGACCAGTGGAGGATCAAGCATGAACCCCAAGGGATAAAATCAACCAGTACCCTAAAGGTGGTCCCGTAGCAGTTCTTCAAATCTTAATGAGGTTCTTTCTACTTGCCTGTCCAAATACTTTCCCACCTATGCAGATCCATTCCTGCTTGTCCAGCTATCTCCAATCCTGATCCCTACTTCTCTGGCCAGCTGTCTGCCTCATGGGCCCCATTGCGATCCCATCATCCCCAAAGTCTTCCTAGCCACCCAGTTGTTTTTCCCACCCGCAAGACCTGTGTCCTTCCATCTGTGCCCTCTACTCTTCCAAAGACCTTTTCACAAGCCCCAGTACTATCTTATCCTATCAGATATCTCCCTCACCCTCCAACCCCAGTTACTTCTAGCTTTTCTAGCAATTTCCCGAATCTACCAGCACCTGTTCCTTCTGGGCCACCTGTCCTCCAACCTCCCCCATCCCAAAGTTCTCCCAACATTCCTGATCCTGACTCACAGAACAGGTTATTTTATAAAACTTTCAGACCCAATCAGTTGCTTGCAGCACAGCATTCTACCCAAACAACTCTAATACCTGCACTTCTCCGCCGTTCCCTTCCATCTCGATTGGCTGTTTCCCCAAGCCCCTTGGAAAGTCTCCCCGTTTTGAAGCCTTCCAGTTTATCCAGGCATCCAACTCAACCAGCCCCACCCCTCTCTTGTATCACTCCTTTGCCTGAACATTCTTCTAGGTTTGATGCTTCTCAGTCAGTTCAGAAATCTGTTCCACAAGCCACCCCACTGTCAAATCAGTGTCAGGCCTTTGTAGACCATCTGCCTGCCTTGATGCTCTCCCACCCACCTCCCTGTCATACTCCATCCTCCTCCTTGCCGTCGTCACCCTCTATTTCCACACCGCCTCCATCCTTGGGAGCAGTCTCTTCCTCCTCATCCATGCATTCTTCTCCTTCACCTCCTGCCTCCACCTCCCCTCCCTTGCCTGTCTCCTCTGTCCCTCCTCTGCCCTCTCCCTTGCGCTCATCTCCCTCTCCCTGTTTGCCTCCAGCCTCTCTGGCTTTTCCCTCTCCAGTGCCTCCCCCTTCCTCCTCTTTCATGATTTCTTCTTCCTTTCCTCCAATGCTTCACTCTATCTCGATCTCTCCTTCCCCATCTCCTTTGGTTTCTATCGATCCCTTCAATCCTCCTCATTGGGGGAAGAAAGTAGAGAAGAGGAGAGAAGAAAGTGGAGTAGAGAAGAAAGGAATAGAGAAGAAAAAGTTGAAAGACGACAACTTTAAAGGTAAATAAATTCAGTTTATTAGACATTTCGTAGACTTAGCTCTTGTTTTGTTTGGGAAGGTTGACTAAAGGGGAAAGATGATGTAAAAGTAGAAAAGTGTCAAAAAAAAAAAAAAAACAGACAAACAGGTGGTCACTGTTGAAGAACGTGTACTGAATACCTTCTCACTAGCCCTGAAATCCTGGAGATGACAAGGGGATAATTAGGAACATAGTCATCTCAGCAATTCTGGTCCGTTTAAATAAAGACATATATGGATATTGGAGATAGTTATATGTCACATGTGGCAATATGCCACCTTCAAAATGTTTATCCTGATTTAATTGGAAATAACTGAGTTAATAATAAGTGTCCTTGGAATTCATACAATTGGCCCTAGTACAGGAGTCATTCTCTGTATCCTTCGTCACCTCCTTATCCTTGGAGGAATTGGATTTTTCACTTGGTGTATATACTAAAATGTAACAAACTATGAGTTTCCAGGAAGCACAAAAGAATCTAATAGAAGAGGTGCCCTGAGTTTCCAGGCAGAATAACACTGTTAAAGAAGGTAATATCCTGATTGGCCACACTAAAAGTGGACGGCATTGAGCACTCTCCTTCTGTTGCTCAGAAGTGTATGCTTGTACTTCTGATTGTATTCCGGAAAAACACCGAAAGCAACGGTTTATGTTCATGGGGGAGGAAGAGCCACACTCCCATAGAGGGAGAACATTCATAACTCCTGTCTACTGGAGTCTCAGCCAGCTCTTTCAGGGATTTAGGAATATCCACTGGCCATGACACCAAGAACAAAAGCTAGTAAATATTAAAATATATATCTAGAGAAAGGAAAACTGGCTATAAGTTCACAGGATTTCTCCCCCAGCCCAAGTGATGAAAGACTGGGATATAGTCATCAAAGTCACGAAGGAATGAGCATCCTTCTGGGATGCTCTTCTTGACTTGGCACTCTGGTCTTGTTGTCTTGAAGCCCCATTATAATATATCTATATTTCTCCAATATCCTTATATGTAATTATCTGGACACATGCACATAGTACACAGTTGTGTCATTTACATACTTAAATAAATAAGTTAATTTCAATTAAATGTACTAAATCTTTTCATATCTTGTTCACAGAGCTATAGATTCTGCCTTGTCTTCAACATTGTCAAAAAATGATCACAAGCATCAAAAACATCTCATACGCAGAATTAATCATAATAAAGAAATGAAGGAAAACAACATAGCAAACCTAGCTACTAACAAAAATGCGTTCCAGCTTAAACTGGAGGAGACACAGAAACTCCTAGAGAATCAGCATTTAGATGATTTGCAAGTATGAACTATAACTGTTTTAATCTGTAGTAGTAATTCTGCCCTAATGCTCGGTGTTCACCAAAAGGAAGCCAATAAAAAAAAAAAAATACTGCAGATGAGTCAGCACAGCTTCCGCACAGATGCTAAGAGAAAACTTGGGGGTTTTTTCCTGACCTTTTCCCTTTTTTTTTTTTTTTTTTGCTGCTTCTTTTTCCATATATTTAAAATATATATATGCTTTGTGAATGTTACTTTCTGACAAACATAAGAGGTGTTTGAAGGTATGGTGTAATAGAAGTATTATTATTTGAGACATTACAAAAAATGATCTAAAAATTATAACACATGTAGATATTGGGTTATTAATTAAAAGAGCAGCAAGTGCGCTTTACTACTGAGCCGTCTCTCCAGCCCCTAAAACCAAAGTTTTTAACATTAAATCCTCATACCTCCTTTAAAAAAATGTAAAACAAATTTAAGACCACTCCTCAGATTTCATTTGGGAATTGAACCAGCAAGACCCTGGCATAGATTTTGTTCATATTTTGTTTTAACACAGGATCTAATTTAGCCTCAAGCTCACTATTTTTTTTTGTTTGTTTGTTTGTTTT
Source organism: Apodemus agrarius (assembly GCA_964023405.1). NCBI lineage: Eukaryota > Metazoa > Chordata > Mammalia > Rodentia > Muridae > Apodemus > Apodemus agrarius. The sequence goes on along the minus strand of OZ030012.1, from coordinate 5,323,985 downwards.
GTTTTTTGTTTTTCGAGACAGGGTTTCTCTGTGTAGCCCTGGCTGTCCTGGAACTCACTCTGTAGACCAGGCTGGCCTCGAACTCAGAGATTCACCTGCCTCTGCCTCCCAGAGTGCTGGGATTACAGGCGTGCGCCACCACCGCCCGGCCTCAAGCTCACTATTTAACCAAGGCTACCCTTGAACTTCTGATTGTCCCTTGCGTATTCATTTTTATGAAGATCTTTGTCTATTACATAAAACCAGAGTTGAAAACCTTACTCCAGACCTTTATAAAAAGAATACATTTCCTACCAACAGAAAGTTCACATTAGGGTCACAGAAGTTCATTTTGTTTTTATTATTATTATTATTATTATTTTATTTATTGGAGTACACAGTTGTTGTCTTCAGACACACCAGAAGAAGACATCAGATCTCAGGTTGTGAGCTACCGTGTGATTGTTGGGAATTGAACTCAGGACCTCTGGAAGAGCAGTCAGTGCTCTTAACCTCTGATCCATCTCTCCAGCCCAAAAGTTCATTTTATTTTCTTTTTTAAATTATTCTTTATTGCTTGGGACTTTAATAAGTGCTCATACTCCTGACCTTCTAATTCCTCCCCTATTCCTGACAGCCACCACTTTTCTCTCCTAACCTAGCACACTTTGTTGTTTAAACCCACTGACTGCACTTAGAGCAGCCTATGTGGGCATCTGTGTAGATTGAGCAATTGGACTCTGGGTAGCCTCTCCAGGATCATCACAATATCAGCATGGAAGGGGGAAGGATTTATGAAGACACATTCTAGCTAAGAGCTACTGGTAATTGATGGCTGCTCTGTTTCCAAGAATCTCTTTAAGTCTGATGAAGGTTTCAGGAAGAATATATAATTTATAAACAAGTATTTTTCAATATTAATTTAGTATTAAGGAACTTCATACCCTAAATGGAATAGCAGTTATTCCTAAGCTATCCTGGTGGCCAGAACAATTGAGCAGTTAGTTTGGGAATTGAAAGGAAAGGAAGTATTATAATATTGTTACTTTCTTACTTTTTGCCATGAGGTGTGCTGTAGAGGTGAAGCTTATATTGTAGCTATACTATATACAGTCACATTATGTTCTGTGTCAAGGAGGATTAAACTCAGTAATAATAGTGTGAGTCTACAGCACAAAACAGTGTTCTTTTTTTTCCCCCTTCAGAAATTTTGTGATGAAGTTTATCAGATTACCAATTCTGAAACTCTCTCAAGTATAGACAGTCTTGAGGCTGGAGAGCGTGAAGAAATATACATCACACTTAGTATGGACCCTTCCACATCAACCCAGCAGAACTCTGCCCCCCTCAAGTCAGCAAGTCTACAATCAGCTCATTTAAACTGCTTTGATGAAGATAAACTGTCACTCTCTAAAACTCAGCATATAAACAATTGGCTTACAAATTTAGATGCTCAAAATACTCAGCCTGTTGCACCTTTTTCAGATACTTTAATTAAATCTAATGTTCTGCCCTCATGGGAATGTTTGAATAATAAGGAACAAAATCCACCTGCTTTGAGCAGAGCTGTGGGAAGAGCCACAGGAACTACTAATGACTCAGTGGTCTTTGTGTGCAGTCCGTCCGTAGTTGCACTAGATAAAAAAGAGGAAAGCACTGCTGAAAGCACTGCTGTGAGAACAAGTGATCCCACCGACGGAGCGCCCCGAAGGGAGAGGCCGCCGCAAGCTGAGAACCCAACATTTAAAGTCAGTCGAGCCTGGACTACTCCAGAACCTCTAACCCAAGAGACAGCTTCATTTTCCGTCCAAGAGAGACCGTCTAAGTTAACTTGGGAAAGCAGGGCTGCTTCAATTCCTGCTCCATCGGTGCCAGTTCTGTCGCCTAATCCACAGTCAGGTGGGCCTTTAGCAGAGAACAACACACAGACAAAACAAAGTGACCCTGTGCCGTGTTCTGATAAGTCAGATAAATTGAGAAATATGGAACATGAAAAGATAAACCATGTTAACTGTAGTAAAGAAAAGTCCTTATTTTCAGACAATTTTCAGACCACCTGTGCAAATTCTATTTCAAATAATAGAAAACAGAGAGAGAGTGGCCCATCGGTACCCCTGTGTAACTGCCCTCCTGACTGCCACTCGCCAGACCACAGCATGAAGCACGGCGTCCACGAACAAAATGGGGTGCGGCTGCTTAAGAGTATATTAAAGAAAGAATCCAGGTATGAACATAATTATTTGAGAGCATTAGTTATGAATCAAGGTTTTAAGTTTAGACACCAAAAGGCAGAAACTATTAGAGATAGTATTGAATTAACGAAACAGAAAGGGAAAGGTGCAGAAACATCAAAGACTAGTAAGAAGCTGCGGTGGTTTGATGAAAGTGCTAACACAGAAAATGGTGGCGATGACGGCCACGTGGTGAGGAACAGAGCAGGAGCGGCTCCACCGTGGTCACAGCACTGTCAGACCAGCAGTGGCACCTGCCACCTGACAGCCTCTCCTGAATGTCCTGTGCATTCTGCTGCTGGAAAGAAAACCAAGGCCGATTCTGTCTCAGAAAACGTTACTGATTTAGGAGGATATGAGGTAGACAGTGTGCCTCTGAACACTTCTGAATCTTCAGGTTATAGCTTTGCTAAACAAGCCTGGTCGGCCTGCAGAAGGGAAGAGAGCAAGGCTCCTGTGCATGCTAGTGACTCTAAGGCTCAAAAGACTAAGCCGCAGAGAGGAGCAAAACTCACTAGAAGAACAGGGTCTCCAAAGGTCCAGAAAGGCCTTGTACAGAACAGAAAACCCACTGTCAGCCAGCCACAGTCTTCAAGCAAAGCCAACACACTGGCCCAAACTCAGGGTAAACTAATTATACCTCATCCCCCACCTAAACCACCAACAAACATTAAAAGTGGTAAAACTATCCAAGTGTCTCCATGTCAGTCAGCCATACCTGAACACTCTCAGAATGTCCTGACACATAGCTGCTTAAGTTCAGCATCTATGCTTCCAGCAGAGTATCATTTGAACCAGGGAACTCAAGAAAGCAGACTCCCAGCCTCAGATACTTGTTCTAACCTCCCTGCTGTGAGCCCAGCCCTACCAATTCCTTATTCTTCTGAGTGCCAAACCTCAGCAAAAGTCAATTCAAATGGCACAGCTTTCCAGAAAGACGGAGCAGTATATTGTACCCATAGAAATCTTGTTTGTGAAGAAAGCTACCAGTCTTTGACTCATAGGACTACTGAAGAAGAATCAGTTCTCCCATGGAGAAGAAGAATCAATGGGCGCCAGAATGAGAGGACCACTGGTAAGTGTCAGATTTTAAATCTAGACTTTTATTTTTCACAGGGAGAGGCAGTTTCAAGACAGGGTTTCTCTGTATAGCCCTGGCTGTCCTGGAACAGAAGAGAATGTCATCCCCATGCAACTTGGGTTACAAATTCTTGTTAGCCACTTACCATAAGTGCTAACAAACTCCAGTCCTCTGAAATAAAGATAAGGGCTCTAAATTAATGAGCCATCTCTCTAGCCTCAAGACTTTTCATCAGTTAGATGGATACAAACTATATTAGTAGATAGAAAATCAAATGTAAAGAGTATAACCTAAATCTCTTCAGTACTTCTCTATAAAAATCTAGGTTTTAAGTTTCTTTCACTGAAAGTTTCTCATGGTTTAACATTAATTTTGCAATATCTCTAAAAACTGAGTTTCAAATTAGATAATATAAAATAAATAATGATGGATTTCCTTTTCACATTCTCTCTAACCATCATTGATATTTTAATTCAGTTCTCAGTGGCTCTTAATCTGTATTTCTTTTTTTAACTAAAACCCTATGATAAAGTTGTTAAGAAAATATGATAAATCATACTCTACGGGTAATCAAGAAAAGTAAGACTTGTTCAAATGGCTTATACATTAAAGGGTGTTATCTTTGTTCTATGGGAATTTATTCATTTGCTTCTATTCTGCTGAGATCATTTCTGTCCCCAATACATGGGCCTAAATGGATAGTGTAAACAGCATGTTGTTCACACTTCTTTCTTCTGAAATAAAAGTGAAGAGCAGAGAGACAGAGACAGAGGGGAGAGGAGAGGAGAGGAGAGGAGAGGAAAGGAGAGGAGAGGGGGAAACAGAGATTTGGAAGTGAGTTAGGAAAGAATTGGAAGGGCTGCCATGGCTTCTGTTATGTCAATTGAGTGTTAGGAGAGTGAGTATGGAAGCAAGACTGTAACAGGTTGTGAACAATGAAGAGACTGAGAAACGGAAAACACTGATAAGGATTAGTAAAATGATTGTGGAAATTATAGAGCCAAGAAGAGCAATATATACTGAAACATGGGATCCTATTCCAAAGCACAGACTAACTCCTTACAGTGAAATAATCATTCCTGTCTTCATCTAAACAGGAACAAAAATTTATAATGAATAAGCCTACTTAGAAGGGACTCAGATAAAGGTAAAATTAAACCTCAGGATCAAAGGATGCCAACCAAAAGAAACTTATTGAGAAGAGACAGTGTCAGAGAACACAGTGTTGCCTGCTACTGATAGAGCATGCTTTACTCCACAGACAGGACGGGACCCCATACTAAATACAAAGCTGGGTGGAAATGGCAATTTAAACAAAATTAGAATAATAACAATGTTTTAGGATTTCAAAGGTTCAGACCTAGACATTTTAATAATGGTATCTCTTAAATAACATTTAAAATATAAGCCTATAAGAATAATTGACTACAGATTTTAATGACTCCTATAAAAAAGACTTAAAATACCTTAAACAGAAATGAAAGAAGATCTGAGTGGAGAAGAAACTGCATGCATGTTGAGGCCAAATAGTTCCAACAGGCTCTGTGAAAATGGCCAGACTCTAATATTTACATTATTAAATGCACAAACCAAGAATAACTGAGACAATCTCAAGAACAAAGTTTAAAACTTTAATTACCAGATACTGTATCTAACGCTACAATAATTAGCACAGTGTGGCATCTGCAGAATGATATTTATATCAATAGAATACAGGTTCACATGATTAATTGCTTGATTTTTAACAAAGTTGGCGATGCCTACCAAGGAAAGGGGGTTTATTTTTATCATTCAGTTGGGTTACTATATACAATCAGTAAAAGTGACCCTTCATTCATTCATATAAAAATAAATAAATTCCATGTAAATTGTAGATTTAAATTTGAAAAATAAAAAATCTCTAGACATGATATTTTAGAATAATATGAGATTTCTTTTACTCTCTGTAAAACTAAACACTATTAAGAATGATACTTGTACAATAAAATTGGAGATTTTGTTTTTCATACAGGACAATCAGCAGGTTGAAATGGTACAACACCAAATAGGAAAAGATTTGTAATGCGTGGGCCAGGTGTGGTGGTGCACGCCTGTAATCCCAGCACTTGGGAGGCAGAGGCAGGCAGATTTCTGAGTTCCAGGCCAGCCTAGTCTACAGAGTGAGTTCCAGGACAGCCAGGGCTACACAGAGAAACCCTGTCTCGAAAAACCAAAAAAAAAAAAAAGAGAGAGAGATTTGTAATGCACTGAACTAATCAAGACTCATAGGCAAAATGTATAAAAGACTACAATAAATATAAAACTATCATTCAGATCTAAGCCAGAGAAGCTGTACCAAGGAAAGAGGTCTAAAGAGGTCTGTTGCAAAGCATTGATTTAAATTAATATGGAGCTCAGGTAGGCAAATCTAACATTTGTAGGACAAGTTATTAGAACAGACTAAACGACTGCACAAGAGCTAGCACCAGTATCCACAGTGGTTGACTCAAAGCCCATCCTAACTATCTAGGTTGTTTGCCTCAAAGAAACTGCATGTACAAAACGCTGTCACAGCCATATTGATAGTGGTCCCAGCACTTGGGAGACAGAGGCAGGTGGATTTCTGAGTTCGAGTCCAGCCTGGAACAGAGTGAGTTCCAGGACAGCCAGGGCTACACAGAGAAACCCTGACTCGAAAAACAGCAAGATAGATAGATAGATAGATAGATAGATAGATAGATAGAGGTCTTTAATTGAACAATGGCAGACTACAGATAGCTCATCAAAAAGATGATCACTGGACTAGGAAGATAACACATCCAGAAAGGAACTTGACTTGCAAACCTGAGGACCTGAGTTCATTTCCTAGAACCCATATTAACAAAAAAATTAAGGTTGGAGAAATAGCTTGTCAATTCAAAGCACTGGTTGTATGGGCTAGAATGATGACTCAGTGGTTAAGAGCACTGACTGCTCTTCCAGAGGTCCTGAATTCAATTCCCAGCAACCACATGGTGGCTCAAAACCATTTGTAATGGGATTCGGTACCCTTCTTTGGTGTGTCTGAAGACAGCTACAGTGTACTCACATATATAAAATAAATAAATAAATCTAAAAAAATTTTTTTAAGGCACTGGTTGTTCTTATAAAGGACCTAGGTTCAATTCCCAGCACCCACATGGTGGTTCACAAACACCTGGAACTCAAGTTCCTGAGGATCCAGTGTCCTTTTCTGACCTCCATGGACACCAAGTACACAGGTGGTACTTACATGTAGGCAAAACACCAGAAAATAAAATAAATAAACCTAATTTTAAAGTTTAATGCAACAAGTATGATGTCATATGCTTTTAATCCCTAAGTCTACACACGCATACACACAAAACCACAAAGCACAATGCTAGAATAAGTCCTCTGATCTACACATGCATACACACAAAACCACAAAGCACAATACTAGAGTAAGCTCATAAATCAAAGCCATCAAGTGGACAATAAACAGGCAAATGCACACTTAGACTTGTAGATACAGTTGCATACATCTGAGTAGCTAAAATTAGGCACATTACCAATGGCTGGTAAAGTTTTATATGAACTAAAAATTCTCATATCTACAAAAATTGGCATATGTGGATACTATGACCCAACAATTGTAGACCAACAAATTGTATGTATGTATGTATGTATGTATGTATGTATGTATATGTATATATGTTACATCACAATATATTTTAGATAATTGTAAATATTTTATTTTGAACTATAACATGTTTTTGCTCGTGTTAATGTTTCTTTTTTGTGTTAATGTTTCAATGCTCAGTTTTCAACCAATTATGAGGACATTAGTATAATATCATCACCTTATATCTCATAACAAAGTATACTTAAGGTAGATTCACTCTTCTACTTTTTTTACAATTTCTAAGTTTATGACACGAAATCTGAAGTAGACACAATGACATTACATTGTCAAGACTGATGAGGAAACTGTACCAGAATGAGGGCATGTCAATTTGCATGACTCAGCTCTCCTGCCCTTAAATTATTTCCATCATTTTTGGGGATTGGCATTGTAAGAATGAGGTCTTGGTTAAATAGTCGTATAAAAAGCACAGGAAAACAATGTCCCATGTCCCCATACCTCACCCTAAATACAATATGAGAAGCACCCATGTCCCCACCCCTCACCAAGTGCTAAGACATCACAAATGAGAAGCTGTTGAGGCACTACTTGAAGAGCACAAGTCCAGTTCCTGGGCACATCAGTGCACTGCTAAAGTGGGGAGAGAACAGATGAAGGTCAGGCCATTGACCACCTCTGTGCTGAGGCTTCTTCCAGGGTGACTGAACTTACTATACGGTATACCTCTGCCTTGCTGACAAATAATGGTGCCATGAAAAAGTTTCTGATTGTTTGAAAATGTATACTAGAATCCTACAATGCTCTTCCTACATACCACTAACATGTCTTGTATATCTTCATGGAATTCCTCATATTCTCCTTAGTAGGAACCGTGTTGAATGCATCCTTGCAAATGTCTCATTATAGAACTTGGACAAGCTTAGTAAACTCTGCTGGCCACATAGAGGATACACACACACACACACACACACACACACACACATATGAAACTTTCTGCATTGTTTGACAGTAACTTGAAATTTTGAGTGGATACATATTACCTACTCAGTTTTCATAATTTCTTATCTTAACATTTGTTTAAGATTCTACTGTTACAAGAAGAAAGCAAATTGTTGAAAATAAATGGAAAAAACTGTTGGAGCAGAAAAGGAAAAGCTCTGGATCTGTAGGGATGAAGTACACCGAGCAAATCACTGTAAGTGTGGTCTGAGCAAAATTCTCCTTTAGTGTTGGAAAACTGCTTAAAAGACAGATGTTCTTAGTGCAAACTGTAATCCAGCATAATGTGATACAGTCTTGGAAGCTTGTTGTACTCATTTGCTATACTTGAATGAGTTCGTATGATCAATTACCAGTAAAGACTTTTAACCATCTTTAAGTAGTTATTGCTCAAGCTAGAGCGATATTAAGAGAACTGACTGTTCTTCCAGGGGTTCCAGGTTCAATTCCCAACACCCACACAGTGGCTTACAACCATCTCTAACTCTAGTCTCAGAAGATCCAAAACCCTCTTTTAGCCCATTGGGGCATCAGGCACACCAGGCACACAAGTAGTATAGATGTACTTTTGGGCAAAATACACACGCACGTGCACATACACACACATATTACAGGTATTTTTCCTAAGTAAGAAAAAGCATTGTTTATATGTGTGTGTATATATATATACGTATATATATATGTATATATATATATCTAATTCTATAAAAAGGCCATTTGAGACAAAATTCCTTAAAGTTATTTAAATATGCATTAAATGGGTAGGAAGGTAATATGTGTAGTATAATATTTTTCAAAAAGACATTTTTCATCTAGGTACCTTTTTGGGAGGAGGGGGGCTATTTATTTATTTAATGTATATGAGTACACTGTTACTATCTTCAGACACACTAGAAGAGGGCATCAGATCTCTTTACCGATGGTTGTGAGCCACCATGTGGTTGCTGGGAATTGAACTCAGGACCTCTGGAAGAGCGGTCAGTGAGCACTCTTAACTACTGAGCCATCCCTCCAGTCCACTAGGTATCTTTTATAAGAGACTTTGAATCACATATGGTTTTGTCTCAAAGAACAGTTCAGCAAAACCTAATATGGCTTTTGAGACAAAGATCTTGAGTAAAAGCCAAAGGCATAATAAAAATTTGAATATGATGTGGAAGTTAAATTAGGGCCAATAAGTATAGTCTAATAAGACATTTTAGGGGTCATTAGGGATTGATTTTAGAATATTGAGAAGTGTGAGGTAAGTAAGTGAAAAAGTAAAAATGTTACTTGGAGCTTCTACTGTATCACTTCTTTGGGGGAGGGTTGGGTTTTTTTGTTTGTTTGTTTGTTTGTTTTTCTTAAGATAGGGTTGCTCTGTGTGGCCTTGGCTGTCCAGGAACTCACTCTGTAGACCAAGCTATCCTTAAACTCAGAGATTCCCTCTGCCTCCTTAGGGCTGGAATTTTAAAAGGTGTGCACTACTGCTGGGCTTCTTGTAGTATTTTATAGACCTGAAATAGTTGCCCTGTGAAAAATGTACATTTTGAGGCAGAAGTTGCTGGTCTTGCCATTCAGATAGGCAGTATTTTAAACACTTCTTCCCAGCGCTGGGGGCCAAGCTCGGAGCCTCTTACATGCAAGGCAAGCGTGGAGCCCCAACCACACCCTAAGAGGGGTTAGTCTTCCTAGGCATAAGATGATGGATACAGAGAGTAACTATGATCTAACCTTACCAGCAAGGCAGGCCATCTAGTTTATGTTTGTGTAAATTATGGTCTTGTTATCAATACATTCTTATAGCTTAGAAATAAATATGAATATACTTTCAAGATTACAAATGTAGTAACAACTAGTAAATCTTTTCTCTTTGAACTTCCATATTATGCCCACTAATATCAAAATATATAAAGGCAATACATTATCCTTTTTTAAGATTTTTATTAAGCTTTATCAGATTTGTTGAGTGTATCACGTACCTATAATCTTAGTGCATAGGAGGCAGAGGGAGGCGGATCTCTGGATCTCTGTGAGTTCCAGTCCAGTTAGAGCTACATGGTGAGATGCTGTCTCAAAAAGAAAAAAAAAATCTCAAATTTAAAATAATGTATAGTTGTCAAAATCACAAAGCAATGCACAAATTGGCAATGCCTGAAGCGAGTGCCCTCTGGGTCCTCTTTACTGTCTGGTGCTGTTCTAGTTCTTCTTGCCTTCTGCATCCTGCCTTACAGTCCTGCAAGTTTATGTTGGCCCCCACCCCTTCACGTGCCTGTCACCACGCCTCCTCGCCCAAGACACCGCACATGATCCAGCCACCCTTCCGCTGCATGAGTGTTCTGGATCAAAAGTGGTTTAAAATTGAAAATTGTATCATTATTTTGTTTGGTTTTATTCTTTATTCTAGAGGCTGATGAAGTATTCAGTTGCTATAGCAGTGGTCTTTGTTACCATGTCTCAGGAAATGTGTTTTAGCATCCCTAACTCTGTGTGCAACATCACACTTCCCATTTACTGCAGGGTTTACATCTCAAGCATAAAATGGAGCAGGGGCCTGTTGCAGCCATCTGTGTCACGTAGTCTTCAGACAGGCAGACAGAGCTAAATGCAAGTCACAAGTCACAGGCAGACTCTAATGCAGACTGCTTGCAGGATTCGGGTGGGTTTTTTCAGGCTGTGTTCTGGCATGCTTTCTGCTGGTGCACTCAGATTCTCTGCAGATAGATCTCTGCCTCCAGGATACAGTCTCCTGTCGGCAGCATCAGCCACACTCAGGAGGGTTGGCACTTACCACACTGGCTCAGCCGTACACACAGTGCGGTCCTTAGCAGTCCTTTATTTCAGACGGCGATTGCTGCCCAGCACTCGGCTCTCCTGCTGTCCAAGAGAGCACGACAAACTGAAATCTTACATTGACATAAGACATTTGAAAATAGTTATTCACCATGAAAAGGCTATAGCTCAGTAGGTCTTGATTTCTACTCCAAAACAAAAGAGACTGGCAACTTTTATAAACACTGATAACTAAAAATACCAACAATTAAAAGTTCTTTAAAGACTATGAACATATAATAAATTTTAAATGTGGAATTATATTTTTGTTTAAACTATTTTTATAGCATTTTGGACAAAATGTCCCACCAAGTACAAGTGAACCAATACAAGCTACAAGAGGTGTCAAGACTGAAGAAGGTATGTTTTACTGTATGCATTTTCCTGTTCTCCCCTTTTATTATGAGCAGATTTTGTCTCGCGTCGCCTTCTCTGATGACAGTGCCCTCCCTCTGCTTCTCCCAGGTCCTCCCCACTACTCTCCCATCTGGACCCACCCCTTCTGTGTCACATTAGCAAACAAACAGGCTTCAAAGGGGTAATAATAAACTGTAGCAAGATACAAAATAATGAGATAAAACAACAAACTAACACATTGGAATAGGACAAAACAAACAGAAGGACAAGCCTAAGAGAAGACACAAGAAATAGACCCTCTCCTGTGCAAACCCAAGACTCCAGAAACCGCTAGGAACCAAAATGTATACTCAAAAGACCTATAGCTTAAAAAGAAAACAAAATATATAAATAAAGTATAAGTAATAAGATACATTGCTGAAAAAAGGAAAAGTCTGCCAGGAGGTGGTGACATATACCCTTAATCCCAGCACTGGGGAGGCAGTGGGAGGCAGATCTCTGAGTTCAAGGCCAGCCTGGTCTAGGTAGGTAGGTAGGTACATACATGATGCATGCATGTATACATACATACATACATACATACATACATACTGCTGCAAGACATTTTCTCAATTAGTGATCGAGAAGGGAGGACCTCTTGCGGGTGGTGCCATCCCTGGGCTGGTGGTCCTGGGTTCTATGAGAAAGCAAACTGAGCAAGCCAGGGGAATCAGGCCAGTAAGGAACATCCCTCCATGGCCTCTGCATCAGCTCCTGCTTCCTGACCTGCTTGAGTTCCAGTCCTGACTTCCTTTGGTGCTGAATAGCAGTGTGGAAGTGTAAGCTGAATAAACCCTTTCCTCCCCAACTTGCTTCTTGGTCCTTATGTTTTGTGCAGGAATAGAAACCCTGACTAAGAGACAGACAGACAGACAGATGAAGGAAAAGGCCTGCCACAACATTATAAGACAAGGACTATCCAGAGATTCTATTGAGTGTGTTTGCTGTTAGCCATCCACACCTGTCCATGCAGACTACTCTTTTTAAAAGAGTAGTGTGTTTCCCCACAGACTTCCTTGAAGTTTCCATTTGCAAACAGTTATCAGTTGGAGGTAGCTTCTGGCCTAGGGATGAGAGTTTGTATATTCACTTCTTCAGCTCTAGGATCCCATCTGGTACAAACCCTGCGCATGCTGCCTCCGACTCTCTGCGTTCATCTGTTATCAAGCTTGGTGGTTTAGATTTGTTTTCTTGGTGTCCTCCATCCACTCCCTCTACTTCCTGTTTAGAGAGGGAGGGGTTTGATTGAGACATCCCATTTAGAGCTGAGTGCTCCGAAGTCTCCCTCGCTGCGTGTGCTTGGGCATTGCTCTCTAGTTGTCCCCTCTGCTGCAGGTGAGAGCTGCCCTGATGGATGGCTGCAGCAGAGTATCAGTGGGGGTCATTTTACTGCTACCTTTTAATCTGTTTGCCTTTGTTTAGTTTTAGAACAGTAGTGTTAGGTTTTATTATAGGTCCCGGGCAATCTTTTTTTGATTTTCAAGACAGGGTTTCTCTGTGTAGCCCTGGCTGTCCTGGAACTCACTCTGTAGACCAGGCTGGCCTGGAACTCAGAAATACGCCTGCCTTGCCTCCCAAGTGCTGGGATTACAGGCGTGCGCCACCACCGCCCGGCTCCCCGGACAATCTAATCTCAGGTTCTTGATCCCCAAAGCAGTGTGAAGTGGGCCTTAAGTCAAGTCAGACATTGCTTGGCTCCTCCAACAAGTTTGAGCCACCACTGCACTAGCATACCTTACAGACAGGACACTACTGCAGTTCACGGAGTCGACCTGGTATTTACAGTTCTTCCCCTGGTAGTGTACCAAAGCATGTTAGCTGGACTTCTCCACATTCAGTGAATTGTGTGGGTGTTATCTTTGGCAGTGAGGCTCACTGACAGTATGACAGTAGACAACAACCAATAGCAATGGACTGTTTAGGGATTCCCACAGGACCCCTTTGGACAACATCTCAATTAGATAAAAACCAACATTGTAAGACCCGAAAGAAAAACGGGGGGTACCCCAGCACCCCATGCCTCGGAAACCGGCACCCCGATCACTCACGAGAAATAGACCTGATGCAATTTGCAAGAGGGATTTTAATTTCCAGAGCTCTGGGGGTCACAGTCTCACCACGCAGGGTAAAAGAACGTGGGCAGACTTGGATTAGCTTTTTATAGGCTTATAACAGAACCCGCCTACCACAAGCTTCTAAGCCAATCAGTTCAAACCATCCGAACCCGAGCTCTCTGAGAACCTATCAGCCTCCCACAGGGGCGGGAAGAACTAGTTAAGTCATTTCCACTTACGTGGCCGCCACGCACAGGGTCACGCCCTCCCTCCCCCACTGGCAGTAGGTTTTGGGGACCTAAGTGCCCCCAGGCAGGAGCTCCACAGCCCCCACAGTGATCCTGCCAGCCCCCAGCCGCGCTTGTCCTTGCCACAGCCGCTCCGCAGAGGCGAGATGGGAAAAAACGCCAGGGACACTCCCAGAGGCTCGCGGCCGGACCCTAGAGGCAGGAGCGATGTGTGCATGCTTCCAGGCCAACAAAGAGTGGACCGAACCCCGGCTCCTTTGGGGTCACCCAAGACTCAGGCACGGGGGATTCCTAGCTTGCAACCTTATCCTTTCAACATGAGTACTGGAAGCTTCATTTGGTGGCCAGATGCCGAATTTGTAATTGTTTTCTATCACCTTTATAAATATATATATAAATTTTAGGAAGCTTCTACTGTATTAGGTTTCCATCCAACCCCTCAATTTTTACCATTTCTCTAAGTGTTCCTTTAGAGACTCCCTCTTCCTTTCCTCTCTTTCCTTGATCCTTCCATTCCAGTCTCCCCCACCCCAACCATTCATAGCTATCTATTCTAGTCCCCTGTCCCTGTCACTTATTCTATACCTAACACCTGTGGTTATGTCTTGGTTATCATTGACTTAACATCTGGTAGCCTCTTGTAAGTGAATACATGACATATTTTTGTTCCTGGGTCAGGGTCACCTCATTCAAGATGAATTTTTTTCTAGATTCTTCATTTATCTGTGAGTTTCATGATTTCATTTTTTGATGGCTGAGTAATATTCCATTGTGTAAATATACCACCTTATTCATTTATTTTTTAATTTAATTAATTATTTTTATTTACATTCCAAATGTTGCAGCCAGGCAGTGGTGGCGCACACCTTTAATCCCAGCACTTGGGAGGCAGAGGCAGGCAGATTTCTGAGTTTGAAGCCAGCCTGGTCTACAGAGTGAGTTCCAGGACAGCCAGGGCTACACAGAGAAACCTGTCTCCAAACAAAACAAAAAGAAAAAAACATGTTGCCCCTCCCAGTCCTCCTCCTAGGGTTCTTCACCTTTCCCCTCCCTTTTGCATCTGAGAAGGTGCACACCGACCCTATTCCTAGGGCATCAAGGATTAGATTTATCCTTTCTCACTGAGGCCAGACAAGGCATTCCTCTACTACATATGTGCTGGGGACCACAAACCAGCCCATGAATGCTCTTTGGTTGGTGGCTTAATCTCCGGGGGCTCTCAGGGGTCCCATTTAACTGATATTGTTCTTCCTGTGGAGGTGCCGTCCCCTCAATGCTTCCCCTGACCTTTCCATAGGGTCCCTTACCTCATCCCATGGTATATGTGAGTGTCTGCATCAGTCTCAGTCAGCTACTGGTAGAGTCTCTCAGAGGACAGCCAGGCTGGGCTCCTCTCTGAAAGCACAATGTGGCATCAGTAATAGTATGAGTGTTTGGAGCCCACCAGTCAGGAGATGGAACCTGAGAGACCACCTCCAGAAGATAGACATGGCCCCCAGTGCAGGGATAAGGCCACCAACTCACCTTCCAAATGTTTGACCCAGAATTGTTCCTGTCTAAAAGAATACAGGGACAAAAATAGAGCAGAGACTGAAGGAAAGGCCATCCAGTGAGGCCATCCAGTGACCAGCCTAACTTGGGATCCATCCCATGAGCGGGCACCAAACCCTGACACTATTATCCATTTATTTTTAATATATTTATTTATTTATGATTGAAATTTTATAATTTATCCATTCATCTGTTATCCATTCATCCAGGTTATTTCCAGTTTCTGGCTCCCATGAGTAGAGTAGCAGTGAACATGGCTGAGCAAGTGTCTCTGTAGTAGGATGAGACATCCTTTGGGTGCATGCCCAAGAGTAGTGTAGCTGGACGGGAAGGTAGAAGGATTGCCAGCTTCCTGAGGAATTACCACACTGATTTCCACAGTGGCTATGCAAGTTTGCACTCTAACCAGCAATGTATGAATGTTTCCCTTCCTTCATATCCTTACCAGCATGAGGCTATCACTTGTATTATTGATCTTAACCATTCTGACAGGTTTAGGATGAAACCTCAAAATAGTTTTAATTTGCATTTCCCTAATGACTAAGTATGTTGAACATGTTTTTTGTTTCTAAACAATTTGAGTTTCCTCTTTTGAAAGTTGTCTGTTTAGATCTATACCCCATTTCCTCCTCCCCCCCCCCCGCACTGGATTATTTGATTTCTTGATATCTAACTTTTTGAGTTCTTTATATATTTTGAATATTAGTCCTCTACCAGATGTGGAATTAGTTTAAAAAAAAAAAAATCAAGCCGGGCGGTGGTGGCGCACGCCTTTAATCCCAGCACTTGGGAGGCAGAGGCAGGCGGATTTCTGAGTTCGAGGCCAGCCTGGTCTACAGAGCTAGTTCCAGGACAGCCAGGGCTATACAGAGAAACCCTGTCTCGAAAAAAAAAAAAAAAAATCCTGCCAGGCGGTAGTGGTACACACCTGTAATCCCAGCACTTGGGAGGCAGAGGCAGGCAGAATTCTGAGTTCGAGGCCAGCCTGGTCTACAGAGTGAGTTCCAGGACAGCCAGGGCTATACAGAGAAACCCTGTCTCCAAAATAAAAACCAAACCCAAACCCCCCCCCAAAAAAAAAGAAAAGAAAGAAAAGAAATCCTCTCCATTCTGTAAGTTGCCATTTTGTCCAAATAATGGTGTCCATTGTTATTCAGAAGCTTCCCATGAAATCCCATTTATTAGTTGTTGATCTTAGTGCCTGTACTAACAGTGATATGCTTTTTAAAAGAAAAAGTCTTTTGAGTTCTGGGTTGCCCCCACTTTCTCTTCTCTCAGGTTTAGTGTGTCTAGCTTTATGTTGAGGTCCTTGATCCATCTGGAGTTGAGTTTTGTGCAGGGTGATAAGTATGGATCTATTTGCATTCTTCTACATGCAGACATCCAGTGTCTTCTTTCCAGTGTATATTTCTTGCTTCTTTATGAAAAATCAGGTATGCATGGGTATGTGGATTTGTGTCTGGGTCTTCAGTTTGATTCCATTGATTACTATGTCTCTTTTTGTGCCAATACCACGCAGCTTTTGTCACTATAGCTCTGCAGCACAACTTGAGATCTGCAGTAGTGAAGCCCCGGCAGCTCTTTGATTGTTCACAATTGTTCTAGCTCTCCTGGGCTTTTTGTGTTTCTATATGAAGAGAAAAATTGTCCTTTCAAGATCTCTGGAAAATTGTGCTGGAATTTTTATGGAGGTTGTGTCAATTATTTTGACAGGATGGCTATTTTAATCTTACCAATCTGTGAGCAGATTTTTCTTTCTGTCTTCTGATATCTTCTTCAGTTTTTTTCTTCAATGTCATAAACTTTTTAATCACACAACTCTCACTTACTTGTATAGAGTTACTGCAAGATATTTTATTTTATGTTGGCTGTGGGCTTGCTCTAAACTGTCTTTATGATCCAGAGGTATGCCTCTTGTATCCTGAATCTCTCCAAGACCTTATCATCAAGGATCAGATATGTCTAAAGCCGTATCCACACCTAATGTGATCCTGTGGTTCCTGTCTGTCAGTCTGTTTATACAATGGGTCACACTCACTGATGCTCATGTGGTGAACCATCCCTGCATCTCTGAGATGAGGCCTACCTGACCTGACCTTGGTGAATTGATTCTGTTGATGTGATCTT
The DNA here is from genome assembly GCA_964023405.1 of Apodemus agrarius. Lineage (NCBI taxonomy): Eukaryota > Metazoa > Chordata > Mammalia > Rodentia > Muridae > Apodemus > Apodemus agrarius. The sequence continues at coordinate 5,306,886 of OZ030012.1, read as the reverse complement.
GGATTCTGTTCCCATGTATTTTACTGAGAATTTCTGCATCTATGTTCATAAGGGAAACTAGTCTGTAATTTTCTTTGTTGGATCTTTGTGTTGGCTATAAGAGTAATTGTGGCCTTGTAAAACAAATTGTGCAGTGTTCTTTCTGGTTCTATTTGTAGAATAATTTGAGAAGTACTGGCATTAACTCTCCTTTAAAAGTCTTGACAGAGGCTGGAGAGAGGGCTCAGCAGTTAAGAACACTGACTGCCTTATGGGACATATGGTGGGGTGGGGGGGGGGACTGGGAAAGGGGAAAGCCGTTGGGATGTAAACAAAGAATATAGAAAATAAAGAAAAAATAAATTCTAAGCTTTACACATGGGAAAAAAAAAAAAAAAAGAACACTGACTGCTCTTCCAGAGGTCCTGAGTTCAATTCCCAGTAACTACATGGTGGCTCACAACCATCTCTAATGGGATCTGGTACCCTCTTCTGGTGTGTCTGAAGACATATATAAATAAATCTTTTTTTTTTCATACTCCTGCATCTGCTTTTATCTCCTCTGTCTTCTGGCCTGTTCAACCCCAATATTTTTTGACCCAACTGTTGGCTGTCAGATCTTTATAATTAGCAATCAGCGTTAAGGCATTGCCAGAATATCTTTGTGGTTGCCACCAGCCACAAATGTTTTGAGCAGCTGTAGATCAACAAAATTTAAAATCTAAAACACAATGATGGTTCAGAAATGACAATATCAAACTCCTGCCATCACTTAGCTCTTTGTCAGTACAGATTTAACAATTGAAAATACAGAGATGAGCCGGGCGGTGGTGGCGCACGCCTGTAATCCCAGCACTTGGGAGGCAGAGGCAGGCGGATTTCGGAGTTCGAGGTCAGCCTGGTCTACAGAGTGAGTTTCAGGACAGCCAGGGCTACATAGAGAAACCCTGTCTCGGGAAAAAAAAAAATACAGAGATGCACCTTCATATACAGTAAGGAGCATCACCTGAACAATGGGTGGAGATGTGCACACAGCATGCAAATGTGGAGATCAGAAGACAATTTCAGATGTTGCTTTATTTGCAGATGATATGATACTATACTTAAGTGACCCAAAAAAACTCCACCAGAGAACTACAGCTGATATGAATAAATCTTAAGGGAAAAAAAAGAAGAAAAGAATGCAGCACTAAAACCATAGCCCTAGGCTTTTTCTTTTTTGCTAATCACGGACTCTTTTACTAGGTGATATAGGACAGTTTAAGTTGCTTATCTGAGCCGGGCATGGTGGCGCATGCCTGTAATCCCAGCATTTGGGAGGTAGAGGCAGGTGGATTTCTGAGTTCGAGGCCAGCCTGGTCTACAGAGTGACTTCCAGGACAGCCAGGACTACACAGAGAAACCCTGTCTCAAAAAAACCAAAAAAAAAAAAAAGTTGCTTATCTGATCCTGATTTAGCATTGCTAATTGATATTTATAAAGACAAATCATCCCTTTCTTTTAGATTTTCCAATTTGGTATAGTACAGGTTTTTAAAGTCTGTCCTTTTGATTTTCTGCATTTCTCCAGTGTCTGTTGTTAAGCCCCCCTTTGACTTCTAGTTTTGTTAATTTGAATATTCTCTCTCCACCTTTTAGTTAGTTGAATAAGGGTATGTCAGTCTTGCTGATTTTCTCAAAGAACCAACTCATTTCATTGATACTTTGCATTGTTTTGTTTTTCTATTTTATTATTTCAGCTGTGAGTTTGACTATTTCTTACAATCTACCCCCTTTGAGTATGATGTGTCCTTTTTGTACTAGAGCTTTCATGTGTGCTATTGAGTTACTAGTGTGAGATTTGTATACTTTTTTTTTTTTTTTTTTTTACTTTCGAGACAGGGTTTCTCTGTGTAGCCCTGGCTGTCCTGGAACTCACTCAGTAGACCAGGCTGGCCTCGAACTCAGAAATCCGCCTGCCTCTGCCTCCCAAGTGCTGGGATTAAAGGCGTGCGCCACCACTGCCCGGCATTTTTTTTTAAACATTTTTTTAAGATTTATTTATTTATTACATATGAATAATATGTAGCTGTTTTCAGACACTCCAGAAGAGGGAGTCAGATCTCATTACAGATGGTCGTGAGCCACCATGTGGCTGCTGGGAATTGAACTCAGGACCTTTGGAAGAGCAGTCAGTGCTCTTAACTGCTGAGCCATCTCTCCAGCCCTTTTTTTTTAAACATTTTATTTATTTATTTATTTATTTATTTATTTATTTATTTTATATATATGATGAGTACATTGTCACTGTCTTCAGACACACCAGAAGAGGGCATCAGACCCCATTACAGATGGTTGTGAGCCACCATGTAGTTGCTGGGAATTGAACTCAGGACCTCTGGAAGAGCAGTCAGCGCTCTAAACCTCTGAGCCATCTCTCCAGCTGTATACATTTTTATGTAGGCACTTAGTGCTCTGCATTTGCCTCTTAGAACTACCTTTATTATGTCCCATAAGTTCGACTAAGAAACACAACTTGTTTCTTAGGCCCATTTACTTGTAATATCTTTTTCCAACCCTTTATCCTGAGTTGATGTTTGTTTGTCTTTGATGTTAATTCTAGAAGAGTTTTTTTTTTCCTTGATTTCTGCCATGACTCACTTAATAGTGAGTTGTTCATTTGCCATGAACAACTTTCTATTGTTTCTGTTCTTGATATTCAGTTCTAATCCATGGTGGTCACATAGAACATAGGATGTTATTTCAATTTTCTTGTATCTGTTGAGACTTGTTTTGTATTCAAGTATATGGTCAATTTTAGATAAAGTTCTATGATGTTCTACTACTAAGAAGGTATATTCTCTTGTCTTTGGGTGAAATGTTCTATAAATATGTTAGGCTTACTCGGCTTATAACATCTGTTAGCTCTAGCATGTCTCTATTTGGCTTTTGTCTGGATGACCTGTCCATTGGCAACAGTGGGGTACTGAAGTCTTCCACTATCAGTGCATGGGGGTCAGTGAGTGCTGCAGGCTGTAAGAGTCTTTCTTTTATGAACTTGGGCACCCTTTTGTTTGGGGCATAGATGTTAAGAATTTCAATGGCCTCTTGAAGTTCTCCTTTGATAAATATGTTCTATCTTTCTGTATCTCTTCTGATTAGTTTTGGTTTGAAGTCTTATTTTGTCAGATATTAAAATGGCTACACAGTTTGTTTCTTAGGCTCATTTTCTTGTAATAATAACTTTTTCCAACCCTTTAGCCTGAGTTCATGTTTGTCTTTGATGTTAAGGTGAGTTTCTTGGATGCTATGGAAGGATAGATCCTATTTTTGAACCCATTTTATTAGTCTGTGTTTTTTTATTGGAAAACTGAGACCATTGATATTGAGAGATAGCAGTGAACAGTGTTGATTCCTGTTATTTTGGTGTTTGTGGTGGTGGTTATGGTGGTGGTGTCATCTGGAACTTAAAATGTAGACCAAGAAGGCCTCAAACTCATAGTTTGTGTGAACTCAGTTATGTGAACTTCAGTCCCAAAGAATCAACCACCCTCTTTTTTTTTTTTTTTTTTTTTTTTTTTTTTTTTTTTTTTTTTTTTTTTTTTTTTTTTTTTTTTTTTTTTTTTTTTGGTTTTTTCGAGACAGGGTTTCTCTGTGTAGCCCTGGCTGTCCTGGAAGTCACTCTGTAGACCAGGCTGGCCTCGAACTCAGAAATCCGCCTGCCTCTGACTCCCAAGTGCTGGGATTAGAGGCGTGCACCACCACGCCCGGCTAACCCTCTTCTAACCTCATTCAGCACTTCATGAATGTGGTATACAGATAAACATGCAGGCAAAAAGCTCAAAGACGTAAGAAATAAATATTATCCAACAATATAGCTGCCTAAGACGTGGACAGGGACACCACCAACAAACAGGCTAACATGGAAGGCTGAAAATCTCACAGGATCTAAACAAAGGACAGGCAACTAAGAAATGCTGAGAGGGAAAAACTGCTCTTCCTCAAGATGAGTCCATACTTGACTTTCCAAGTGATCAGCCCTGAAAAGCAACACTAAGTGGATTCACACAGTTGTAGTAATGGGGGGGGGGCACGCACGAGAGTGTGTGTGTGGGGGGGGGGTGAACACAAATGAATGGGGGCAGTGCATGGGAGGGACTGGAGGAAAGAAGGGGAAGGAGGAAAATGATACAGTTATATTTTAATTTAAAAGTAAAACAAGGGCTGGAGAGACGGCTCAGCGGTTAAGAACACTGACTGCTCTTCCAGAGGTCCTGAGTCCAATTCCTAGCAACCACATGGTGGCTCACAACCATCTCTAATAAGATATCTGATGCTCTCTTCTGGTGTGTCTGAAGACAGCTACAGTGTACTCATATAAATAAAATAAATATTTTTAAAAAAAAAAAGATTGTTTTTTAAAAAAGTAAAATAAGTTTTAATCCTAGAAAAAAAGTAATAAATAATTAAATAGTAACAAAATATTTGCTGGCTTCTGTTGTGGCATGATACATATTGACATAATGCCAGTAAGTCAATATTTGGGCTGGTTCCCAAGATAAACAGGAGTCAAAGAATAACCATTGATGTCTGTAGTTTCAGATAGTACTTCTGAGTTTTTGGTGGCAGAAAACCTCGTGGATTCTTCAGTGTCTGAAGATGGAATTCTGACTGCCATAAACAGCAAGCAGCTACAGAAACCAAGTCTGTCCCAACCAGCCAACATCTGTGCCCTGTCAGCTGAGGAGCAGAAGATCATGCAGTCTCTCCATCACCTCGATGAAAAGCTGTACTGTAAGTGTGCGAGAGCAGCTCCCATAGGAAAATGGTACTTTATTAAGTCTTTAAAACTTTGAAGTAAAAATACAAATGTATCTAGATTACCACCTTAATAAATCATCTAAAAGTGAGAGTATTGCTAATATTTCAGATAATTGCAGATACACCATATCATTTATTATGATACCAATTTCTGTACTTTACTTCTTTGAGAAGTATATGAATATAATCCAGACAATCCCAGCACTCAGGAGGTACAGACAGGTGTGGATCTCTTAATTCAAGGCTAGCCTAATCTATAGAATTAGTACCAGGACAACCAGGGCTACACCAAGAAATCCTATCTTTAGGGGGAGGAAGCTAAAAAAGAAAGAAAGAGAGAGAGAGAGAGAGAGAGAGAGAGAGAGAGGAGAGAGAGAGGAGAGAGGAGGAGGAGGAGGAGGAGGAGGAGGAGGAGGAGGAGGAGGAGGAGGAGGAGGAAGAAGAAGAAGAAGAAGAAGAAGAAGAAGAAGAAGAAGAAGAAGAAGAAGAAGAAGAAGAAAGGAGGGAGGGAAGGAAGGAAGAAAAGGAAGGAAGGAAAAAGGAAAGGAACAAAGAAAGGAAGGAAAAGAAAGAAGAAAAGGAAGAGAAAAGACATATATGAACATGTTTATGTTTTTTTAAGAATTTTATGTATATGAGTACACTGTCACTGTCTTCAGACACACCAGAAGAGGGCACCAGATCTCATTACGGATGGTTGTGAGCCACCATGTGGTTGCTGGGAATTGAACTCAGGACTTCTGGAAGAACAATCAGTGCTCTCAACCTCTGAGCCATCTCTCCAGCCCCTATTATTTGTGTTTTAACAATAGACTAGGTGTCTATACTGACCATCATGAAAATAACTTTATTAAGTAGTTTTTTTTTTTAAACCTCAATGTTGGGTACACACACACAGAATTCTGAGAGCTAAGATAAAGTTAGGTGTATGTGGGCATGAAGCAATGCCTGCAATATCAGCTTGCAAGAGCCAAAAGCTAAAGGCCGGCCTCCGTAACCAACCCGATTCCAGACCACTGGGTGACGTGATTAGACCCTATCTCTAGGCAAAGAAAAAAGTAGAGAGGTTTCTCAACTAGGGACATAAAGATAGAACCACATGAGCTATCAAAAGACCTCTGCGTTTCACCACAAAAAAACGGGGAGGTTTAAAAAAAAAAAAGTTTATATTTTTAAACTTCAATATTGACCTGCTGAGGGAAAGATGGAAAACATCTCTGGTCCTTTAGAAATGCAGCCTAGTGGGTGCCTCACAGTAATACAGCTCTTGTTCATACTGCCTGGGTATAGAGCCGGAAGCAAAGAACTTAGCCTAAAGTATCTCAAACTTCTAATACCCACAAATAATTGAGAAAAAATATATTAATATCTCTTTTGGAGATATGGCCTGTTTCAGTCTTCAAAGAATTATCACAAATAAAATCTAAGGTGAATTAATAGTCAATAAACATAAAAAAAACCTAATCCATAAAGAAAATAACTCCATTAAAACATCAAAAGAGCCAGGCAGTGGTGGCTCACGCCTTTAATCCTAGCACTTGGGAGGCAGAGGCAGTCGGATTTCTGAGTTTGAGTTCTGCCTGGTCTACAAAGTGATTTCTAGGACAGCCAGGGCTACACAGAGAAACTCTGTCTCAAAAAACAAAAACAAAAACAAAAAAGAAACATCAAAAGAGCTCTCTCTCTCTCTCTCTCTCTCTCTCTCTCTCTCTCTCTCTCTCTCTCTCTCTCTCCCTCTCCCTCTCTCTTGTCCTGTCTTTTCCCCTGTCCCCCCTCTCTCCCCATTCCCTCCCCCTCTCTACGTGGCCATGGCCAGCTTCTATTTCCCTGCCTTCTCTCTTTCTCTCACTCTACTCCTCTACAATAAAGCTTTGAAACCATGAAAAAAAAATCAAAAGAATTCACAGTACAACATAGTAAATAGAACTAAATAGAAAATTATATATATCAAAATTATCAGATGCAAAAATGCTATAAAATAACTACTTTATTTTTAATCAATTTTTTATATATTTTTTACTTATTCACTTTACCCCCTCCCAATCCTTCCCCCCTACCCTCCTCTCCTTCTCTGAGTGGGTGGAGCCCCCCTGAGTAGTCCCCACCCTGGCACTTCAAGTCTTTGTGAGACTAGGTGCCTCCCACTGAGGCCAGACAAGAAGAACATATCCCCTGTACAGGCAGCAGCTTTGGGACAGCCCCCTGCCACCCATGCTGCAGTTGTTGGGGACGCACTTAAAGCCCAGGCTGCAGGTCCGCTACGTGTGTGCGGGGAGGCCAGGGTCCAGCCCATACATGCTCTTTGGTTGGTGGTTCAGACTCTGAGAGCTCAAGGGTCCAGGTTACTGACTGTTGGTCTCCTGTGGGCTTTCTATCCCTTTCAGGGCCTTCCGTTCTCCCCGCAGCTCTTCCGTCAGACTCCCCAAGCTCCAGCCACCGTGTGTGGCTCTCTGCACTGTGCGAGTCAGTTGTTGAGTGGAGCCTCCTGTCTGTCAGCACAGCGGAGTATCATTAACAGTGTCAGGGTTTGGTGTTGCCCATGGCATGGGTCTCCAGTTGGGCCAGTTATTGGTTGGCTGTTCCCTCAGTCTCTGCTCCATCACCAACCCCTGCATTTCTTGCAGACAGGATGCATTTTGGGTTGAAAGTTTTCTGTGGGTGAGTTGGTGTCCTGTTGCTGTACGGGGTTCCTGCCTGGCCATAGGAGGTGGCCTCCCCAGCTTCACACCCCCAGTGCTGGAGTCACAGCCAAAGACACCCGCATTGATTCTGGGGGACCTCCTTACCTCCCGTCTCCATCTCTTCCAGGAGATGTCCCCATTCTCTCCCCCCATCAGTTACATTTTCATTCATTCTCATACCCATCCAGCCATATCCCCCGCCCTCCCCACAGCTGACCCTGAACCCCCCACTCCCCTCGAGATCCCCTCTCCCCCCCAGCTCCCTCCCTCCTCCTGCCTTCTGTAACCATTCCACGTCTCCTCCTTTGCTTGTGCCCCTCCTGTCTGGCCTCCTTGGGTCGTGGGAGTGTAACATGGTCACCCTGTATTTTATGACTAATATCCACTAATAAGTGAACATATACCATGCATGTCCTTTTGGGTCTGGGTTACCTTACTCAGGATGATATTCTCAAGATCCATCCATTTACCTGCTAAATGTCTTTGTTTTATATAATAAAACGATCAGATGCAAAGAAAACTATAAAATAACTATTTTTTAAATCAGAAATATGTTTCAAAATACAGTAAGGCAATATGCAATATAAAATGACTTAGCCTCTTTGGAAAATTACAGCGCCTATAAATGGAAGATATGAATAAATTTGAAATTCACCTGATTGTTTAGAAACAACAGATTGTAGACATCGGAAAAGAGAGCTAATAACCTAGAGTAGAGATTAGAAAGCCCTATCCAGAGTACAGTACAACGAGGGGAACGGTAGTGCGGCGAAGCTTACACGGCAAAGGGATGGACCTGAGGCTCGTAAGGTGACACGTCTGCCACATCTCCAGCCCTCTCAGAATACCGCGGGGGCGGCACAGCACATTCCAAAAGAAAAACAGAGAGTCTCAGAGAGAGAGAGAGAGGTCCTGAGTTCACCTCCCAGAACTCATTACGTAGGCCAGGTTAGCCTCAAACTTAGAGAGAGAGCCACCTGCCCCTGCCTTCTCACTATTACATAAGCCAACACACACACACACACACACACACACACACACACACACGAATGTTTTTACTTTAAAAAAGGAAGAAAAAGAATAAAAGAAAAGTAAAGTATAGCATATTCTCAAGATATTACTATCACCTTCAGTTATATACAATTGTTCCTAATCAAATTGCTCTTAATTTTGGACCTAAATATACATATAAGGACTATTTGTGGGTTCAAGAGTCCTATATTCAATTTTCAATATTTTGACACATCAGAATTTCATTACTAATTCTTCAGTGATTCTCTGTACATAAATAATTATTTTTGTGTCGTGGTATGATTTTTCAGATGTACAAGAAGCAATTCGCAAAAACCCTTCAATCAAAAATACTTTACAATTAATACCACTCCTGGTAAGTATTTCCTAAGCTCTTTCTGTGGTTGGCTTAGTGACATTCGGCCATCGGGGCACTTCTTGTGCAGGGACTGACCGACGTTTGACTCCCAGCACCTACACGGTGGTTCCGAATCATCAGTACTCTAGTTCCTGGGGATCAGATGCCCTCTTCTGAACATGAGTACACATTCATGTGTGCAGGCAAAACACTCAGTTACATAGAATATAAAAAGTCTTTTTCACATGTAAGAACCATTGGAGGTCTTTTTTGAGGAAAGGATAAAATTGAGTGCCCTTGATTCTGAAATCATTATAGGAAGGAATAAAGTTATGCAAATCTGTATTTCTCAATACTGCCTTGCTGTAAACTGTGCCTGTGCATGCCCTGAGGCAGGCGGGCAGCAGCAGTGAGGAGAGGCGGCCGCTCCCCACCTCCGCCCCCAGGCACGGCTCTGGGACAGCCTTGCTGCAGTCGACTGGTCCCTACTAGCTTGTGTTTTCCCTAATTTTTTTTTGTAATTACCCTAATTTACTATTTCCAATGATATTTTTTCCTTCCTAATAAATATTTAATGGATCCAAAACTTGAAAATTCTAAGTATCTTTACTTTGGCTCATTCATTATGAGACATTGTATATGTCACATTTTAAGTACATTTTTTTTCTCAAAGGATCTTGCTCCATAAAGAAATGTCAGTTAATGACCTGAAAGATGAAATCCAGGACACAGACGCTTAAGCTGTTAGCATTTACCCACGCCCAATACAATGACCAGTGTACAGTAGCTCTCTCACGATGGCTCCAACCCGTTAGCAATGAGTAACATCTGACTATATTAGGTCCAAATGTTGTTTTAGTGGCTTTTTTTTCTGTTTTTTGAGACAGGGTTATACTGTGTAGCCCTGGTTGTCCTAAAACCCAATCTGTAGACCAGGTGGCCTCGAACTCAGAGATCTACCTGCCTCTGAACCGAGAATACTGGGACTAAAGGCATGAGCGACCACCACGTGACTAATATTTTTTTCACTGAAAATAGATGATTTTAAAAACAAACAAAAGAAAAAAGCCAGGCGGTGGTAGCGCACGCCTGTAATCCTAGCACTTGGGAGGCAGAGGCAGGCAGATTTCTGAGTTCCAGGCCAGCCTGGTCTACAGAGTGAGTTCCAGGACAGCCAGGGCTACACAGAGAAACCCTGTCTCAAAAAAACAAAACAAAAAAAAAAAAAAACAAAAATCAAAAAAAGCAAGAAAAAAAAAAAAGAAAAAGATTTCTCATACTGTACATCCTGACCGCAGTCTCCTTCCCTCCACCCCTCCCAGCTCCTCCCCTCCCACCTCCTCTCTCCCTCAGATCCATTCCCCCACCGGCTCCCTTCAGAAAAGATGAGGCCTCCAAGAGACAACAACCAACCCCGACAAAAGAAGATACAGTAAGACAAGGCAAAGGCCTCACACCAGTTCTGGGCAGGGCAGCCCAGTAGGAGGGAGCATCCCAAGAGCAGGCAAAATTGTAATATTTTAATGCCAGAAAGAGGCATTCTGGAACCTGCAGCTTCACCCTGTTGTTCCTGGGAACGTGTCCTCTCTCCTGGCACTTTGGGCCCCCGTTGCTCTGGCCACCTTACCTGCCTTTTTCCTGCCTGATCTTCAGGACAAGGCTGCCAGCTCCCATCTGGGAAGGCTCTGTCAGCCCGGGCTTTCTCCGTGTCGGCCCCTCAGCTCCGCTTCAGTCTGCCAACTCTGGCTCCTCCTGTGCATCTGGCACTCTGATAGGGCCAAGCTAGACAAAAGAAGGCAGCTCCCAAGGCGGCAGTGAGCTGTGCCGAGTCATGGAGCCACCATGAGACCACCCAGGCCCTCAGCTGCTTAGGTGTACATTATCAACACAAAAACCATACAAGTCTTAAAATTTTCATTTTAGATTATCTTATTTAGTTTTAAAATAAAATAAATTTCATGAATTTTTAAGAAGCAAGTTATTTCTTCGGCCTAAAATATATGTTAAACAACCCCAGAATCATAAATGGCTTCCAAGTGTTTATGTAAAATACAAACAAGGAAGGAAGGCCATTTATACAACTGATGACAAAAACGTTCCTCTGAACGTGTTGTGGTTTTGAGACAGGACATCATATAGCTAGCTACAAACACTTGGTCCTCCTGACTCTCACCTCCCAAGAGCTGAGAGTCTAGGGTGCATTCAGACAGCCACTCTACAGGATTTGGAGAGGGGCTCCGTGGCTCGGTGGCTCAGGGGTGGGGCCTGCTGTGCAGCATGAGGACCCGAGATCAGAGTCCCACACCCACGTCAGAAGGGACACGGAGTCTGGAAGCCATCCCTCAGGCCAGGGGCACCTCAGAAACAGGCAGGCCGCAGGGCTCCACTGGCCAGTTAACCAAAACGCCCATCTTTGGGTCCGGTGAAGAGACCCTGTCCCAAAAGAGTAATAATAATTAAGTTGGAAAGAGAAAAAAATGCCTAGAGATAACCTGTGCCTTCAAGTGCACGTGCAGATGAGCACATCTGCCCAGGCACAGCCACGCCACACACACCCAGAGGAAATCCCGTCAAAGCACACATTGCCAATAGTACAATGTGAACATTGTGAATTATTACTGTCCATATGGTGCCCTACAAAGAGCGGGATGCAGCGGCGTTGAAGTTGACGTATGTACTGTTTTGAATTGAGTTTTACTCTTCTTAAAAGCCATGAGCTGAAAGAGAATGACCTGTGAACATCTGCAGACATGACAGTCACGAGAACCTCTGACCTCTCTTACAGAGCAACCAGCCAAGGGCCAGTCTGTCTGCTGATGGTCGAGCCACAGTGCAGAGGAGATACTGAGGAGCTGTGTTAGTCACTGCTTAGTGGAGTCGTTATTTTTGAGAATTCCTGTAAATAAGTTCTGTACTTCTGTATTTATTAATAATTTAAAATACTAGACTTGTATGTTTATAAAAGTAAATCATAATGTACTTAATGGAAATGAATTTACTAGCTTATATTTATGCTACAAATTATACTTTATTATGTATTTTCTTGATACATTTTTAATGAATGAAATATTTCATTGTTTTCAATAAGCATGCTACTGGATATAAATTTTCTCTATTTAAAAATAAGAGACTATTTTATTATTCAAATTATGTATTAGGTATGATAGTAAATCTTTGTTTTCTGAAGTTCTAATAAATTTTTGTACAAATATACAAGAAGCTTATTATTAATAAGCCCCATAAATAATAAAGCTATTTGTTTAAGATTCTGCGGGGTCTCTGCTTTTTATGTTACCAGGAGGTTAACTTACTAGCCTACATGTTCATATCATTTTATTCAAGGGTTATTAGCCTTCCAAAAACCTGACATAAAAATTCAAAGTAGGGGCTAGAGAGATGACTTTTGACATTTAAGAGTTCTTGCTGATCTTCAGAGGATGGGGGTTCAGTTTCCAGCACCCATATTCGGTGATTCACAACACTCTGTACCAACTCACAATCCAAGGGCTCTGATACGGTCGTCCAGCTTCCACAGATGCATTCACACACACAAGCAAATGCAGCGCTCAGACACATAAATAATATATCTTCTTAAATACAAGGGGCAGATGGTAAACATGAAAACTAAAGTGTGCTGGATGTTTTTCTCTACTCAGTACTTTTTTTCTGTTAGAAATATATACTTGTACAACCAGACTTATATTAAAGATCTGCTTCCTAAACTAATGAGGCACCTGGGCATGGTATCGCACACCTTTAATCCCAGCACTTGGGAGGCAAAAGTAGACATATCTCTGAGCCTGGTCTATAAAGCAAGTTCCAGGTCAGCCAAAGCTATACAGATAAGCCCTTTCTTTAAAAACTTAGATAGATAGATAGATAGATAGATAGATAGATAGATAGATTATTGAAGCAAAGCCAAAACGTATATATTCTTTCAGAGGGGTTTATACAATTATGTCTGACAGGGCTAGGTGTGGTAGGTAGTGCATGCTTTAATCCAGTACTTTGGAGGCAGAGGCAGGTGTGACTCTGAATTTGAGGCCAGCCTGGTCTACCTAGGAAGTTCTAGGCAAGCCATAGCTACATAGTAAGACCTTGTCTGTCAGGGTCCAGATGTCTTGATCAGTTTGTAAACTTGAGTATTTAAAAATTTGATCTTCCTTAATAAATGCTGATGCTCCCATATTGGAAGGCCCTGCTGTGCCCATGTGTACTAGGAGAGAAGCTAGTACTGGAGCGGCCCTGGCCATCTGGGATCTGGGTAGAAGTCCTAGGTGTTCCCAGCCTCCCTCACCAGAATAATAGCATACTTAGGAGCTAGATGTACAAGTACAATAATGACCTAGAGTCTAGGCACCCCAGTTTCTTCTGTTCCTAAGGGGAAAGGAAGAACTCACGGGGTAGAGGGAAAGGTGGCCAAGGTTGGGGAGAGGCCTATCGGCTATAATAGCAGATTGCTGGGTGGTTCACTCTAGGCTAGGGGCTGTCTTTTCTGGATTAGGGAGATGGTTTCACTCTTCGTTGGAACCAATGGTGTCTAAGGCCCTGTTACTGGTGACCTGGAATCTCTAGATGATGAACATCATCCCAGGGTCACTATCAGACGCACAAAGACAGAGTCCCCAAGTCTTTCCTGTATTCCATACATTAGTTACACCATTTTATCTTAATTTGAATGGGGTTGGGTTTTTAGGGTTTTTTTAGACTGGCTCTCCATCCTCTGTAACTGAATATAATTATCAGTGACCGAGGGAGCTAATGTTTCATAGCCCCATGAAGCACAAAAGTACACATCTTGGCCCCCACAGTCAGTCTTCATCTGAGGGGCCGGCATGTACCTGAAGGGTGGCCCATTTTCCATACTCTGGACCCCACATCCAAAAGACTTAGAGAATGAGGGAACATATATGGTTGCAGTCTTTGGCTGACTATTCCATACTGGCCCAGACAATTTACATAAGCCAAAGGTGAGGGTGTTGCGGGGAGGGGCCCATAGGCAGATATATTCATAATGAGGCTACCATCTGTAGTTCTAATCAAAGATTATGTGTGTTGTATTGAAGCATGTGCTTCAGCAGCCCAAGGCAACACATAATAGAAAACTAGTCTTCAAAGTCTTTCACCAGTCTGATTTTTTTAACAGGTCCTGCAGATGTTGTGTGAAAACCCTATTGATGGTCCAGGTCCTGATGTTTGGGGCGGAGGGGGGTGCTTCAGATGAAAGTGATAAATCCAGGATTGGATCCCATCTACTTTCATAGTCATTGGCGTGGCCAAGATCACAAAGTGGGTCTAGCATGGGTCTAGGTTTCCTTTTTGACTTAGCACTTCAGCCTGTTTGGTGGGACAATGGGTGGCATTAGAGTATTGTGATAGAGGCCCAGGAAGGCTGAAAATGCTAGTCAGCGGTTGGGGCCTTGGAGCATTTCAGCAGTTCCAAAGGCGATCCTCTAGATGGAGTCTGTCAGCCAGGTGAACATCTACTAGGTCACATACAGACTAGGGACAGAAGTTAAAATTGTCTAGTAATTGAGAAAGGTAAGAAATTCCAAGACCAAGGGGGAAACCCCATGTTTTTTATCTGGAATCCATTTGATTCCTAAAACTAAAGTTCCTAAAACTCTTTGGTTCCTTGAAGCTTATATGGATTTTAGTTTACAAAAGGATGTACATTAGTATTTCCATTGTATTGAAATCTATATTTTAGAAAAAGTAGTTAACAGGTGTCTGTCTGTAAGACAACAGAGTAGACTAATGCCTTTGAGACCTAGTAAAAGCTATAGGTGTGGGTCAAAAGACACAGAACATTGTTTTTTTTAGTCTAGAGGGGTAGATATACAGATTGAACAGAGATCTGAATGAAAGGTGGCCAGCTGGGCTTCACCTCCTTCCTACTGAGACAGGGTCTCCCCTGTGGTCTCTGCTCCTTCCCAGCAGCCTAGGCCTGTCTCCCTGTGAAGGTCTGAGCCCAGAGACTGGCACTATTCCAAGGTAGGGCCTTGTTGGAGTAGGTGTGTCACTGTGGGGGTGGGCTTAGAAACCCTCCTCCTAGGCACATGGGAGCCAGTCCTCGCTTGGCTGCCTTCCAATCAAGATGTAGGACTCTCGGCTCCTCTCACCATGCCTGCCTAGACACCGCCATGCTCCTGCCTTGATGATAATGGACTGAACCTCTGACCTGCAAGCCAGCTCCAAATAAATGCTGTCCTTTGTAAGAGTTGCCTTGGTCATGGTCTCTTCCCGGCAATGGAAACCCTAACTAAGAAACTCCCTGTAGGAGGGCTGAGGTCAAAGGGCACATACCCACATCTGGATTCTCACCTGTAGGAGGGCTGAGGTCAAAGGGCATACACCCACATCTGGATTCTCACCTGCATGCAGGGGGGTTGCCAGGCCCTTGCTTTCAGGTTTACTCACAGAGCTTCTCAATGGCCCTCTTACCACTGGAGTCTGCCAACAGCCGTATCTACACTCCCTGCAAATAGAACCTTGGCCTCCACCTCTACATGAGCCTTGAATCCTGGACAAAATTGTTTAACGTGCATTGTTTTCTTAGTCTTTCTAGGAGATGGAAGGTTAAGAATTGGTCATTTTGAACCAGAGCTGAAGCCCAAGGTCTCTATCCAAGTTCATAAACCAATTTCTTCATCCTTATATAGTTCCAGGCTTGTAGAGATGTTATCAGACACACTAGGGTTCTCTTTCTGCACTATTACTGGGACAGGAGTTCAATGAACATCTGAGGTCATAATTTTCTCTCATATATTGTGATCCAACAGAAAGGCCTCTTGAGTGCAGGTCTAAGGGAAACATGTTAACTCATTTTTATCTAATTTTAACTGTCTAGAAAGGGCAATTAGAAGATGAAACATAAGGCAGCTTGAAATGAAATTTTTATTACATATTTTCACTTATATGTTAGGGGGAGGAAGGAAGGAAAGAAGGAAAAAAAGAAAGCTTTCCACAGTTCGCGTGTTGACAGAGGACGGGGTCCCTTCTCTCCGCCCATTGCGCATGCTCCAGGGGCGGAGCACAGGGGAGTTTCTGGCTAGTTCTCAACCCATGTAGGGTACGCTGTGTCCACGAGGGTATGTCTGTGCCCTCTCCTGACCTCCACAGAGGCACACCCAAACATTGTTTATACACAGAGATGTATATAAAGCAATTTTTTTTAAATCTTTGATTTAAAAAACTAAAGAGGGGGCAGTGGTGGCACACGCCTGTAATCCCAGCACTTGGGAGGCAGAGGCAGGCAGATTTCTGAGTTCGAGGCCAGCACGGTCTACAGGTCTACAGAGTGAGTTCCAGGACTGCCAGGGCTACACAGAGAAACCCTGTCTCTAAATAAATAAATAAATAAATAAATAAATAAATAAATAAATGAAAAAATAAAGAGAGGATGTCCATGTCCTCTGTAGACCTGGCACTGTTTTTGCCCTGGGCCTGGACTGAAGCACTCCCGTCTCACGGCACCCCGCTGCCACCATGCCTCTGCCCCGGTTGCTGGCCTGGACCTGCCGTGGAAGAGGCACTGCTTGCACACAAGGAAATGATGGAAGGGTAGAGCCAGGCGGCCCTGAGGACAACAGTGGCAGGATGATAATTAGTATTTTCAGGCATAAACTAGTTTACTATTCTAAACATCCCTGGAGCTTTTCCATTCAATTCTCTAAAAAAAAATACTTTCGTAGATACAAAGCCTAAGGTGCTGTTCTGGGAGACATTCATCCTGCATCCAACATACCAAATACAACAGCTGCAAAGGAAATAACCACCAGGCACTGAGCTTCTCTCTCTCTCTCTCTCTCTCTCTCTCTCTCTCTCTCTCCCTCCGTTCGTGTGTGTGTGTGTGTGTGTGTGTGTGTGTGTGTGGTGTGTGTGTGTGTGTGTGTGTGTGTGTGTGGTTGTGTGTGTGTGTGTGTGTGTGTGTGTGTGTGTAGAAGCAGTGTGAAGGTCATGGGACACTCTGTAGACTCCATCCTCTCCTCTACCTTTACGTGAACTTCAGGGAGTGAGCTCGGGCTGTGTAGCAGACATTCCCCCACCCCACCCCACCCCACCCCACCCCCACCCCCGCTGAGCCAGGGGTGCAGGTCCAGGGAGGAGTCTCCTCTGCGGAAATCCCTTGTCTAAGATGTTCCCGCTACAAACCGCTCGATCTCTCCCACGCTGTTGTCTCTTTAGTTCATTTTGGGCAGCCGAAAATATGCCTCCATCCCCACATTCATGTCTAGCTGTGTTTATCTGAGATGGATAGTGGAATTCCAAGTAGAGAAATACTAGATTCTCTGGGATACTGACATCAGTTCAAATCCTTAATGAATTTGGAATGGTGCCTGGAGTTGAAAGCAATCGTATATCTGCAGTCACTTCAAGAACTGCCTGGAACTTATAATTTCCCATTGGATAAACCAGGAAAAGACTGATTTCTCTTGTGTCTAAAAAGAATAGTGTCTGTTCAACTATGTTTTTTAAAAGGTTTATTTATTTATGTATATGAGTATTCTGTCTTCCTACATGTCTACATGATAGAAGAGGACATCAGACTCCATTATAAAAGGTTTTGAGCCACCGGACAGTGGTGGAGCACGCCTTTAATCCCAGCACTTGGGAGGCAGAGGCAGGCAGATTTCTGAGTTCCAGGCCAGCCTGGTCTACAGAGTGAGTTCCAGGATAGCCAGGCCTATTCAAAGAAACCCTGTCTCAAAAAACAAGAAGATTGTGAGCCACCATGTGGTTGCTGGGAATTGAACTCAGGCCCTCTGGAAGAACAGCCAGTGCTCTTAACCACTGAGCCATCTCTGATTTCTCAACTCTGAATTTTTAACTTTACTGATCAGGTACTTTATTCAAGCAAAATAAAAAAGTCCAGATTCCAATAGGACTTTGTCATCAGAGATCATTTCCCTTCTCTCTCTGGGTTTTGGCTTTATGTTATTTGTCTGTTTGGAAATTCTTCATCTTTATTACCTAACTATGGCCCCTTCCTTACCTGTTTGTCTACCAGAGAGTCTAGTCTTTCATCCCCCTCTCAGAGCTCACCCTAGCAGCCCTTAGGTCTTAACTGTTTTGAAATGATGGAGTGGCAGTTCACACAGTACCTCAGAGAAGGGGCTATCTAAAGACCCACAATAAGATTTAACTGATGCCAATGATCCAGAGCATGAGACAGCCACTTGCCAGTGGTCTATATCTCTGGAGCTTGTCATATGAGTGAGGTAGAATCCTGGTGAGTCAGTGATCCTCAGAAGAAATCCTGAAGTGATATCCCACAGTGATACCATCGTCAGAAGAAATCCAAGATGATGACCCAAAGTCCAGTTAAAGAGTTGAACGGTGGGGAAAATCCAGAGTACAAGAGGTGGCAGCAGAGAAATCTCGAGCACCAAGACACCAGCAGCAGAGTCAGCGGCTGAAGGAAGGTGTTAGAGGTAAGACACCATGCTTATAGCAGGCAACAGAGCAAAAGACCTGGGAAGCAAAGGGAGACTTGCAGAGCAGAAACGTTTCTATTTTTTGCATTAGTTTCACTTTCTAGTGATAATGGTAATATCTGTTTCTGGACTTTTTAATTTGGAGTTCACCCTGGCTTCCTGAAGATCAGGTCCTGCTGTTCTTGACTTTGGCGCCCGTGTGGTCTGGTGAGAAAGGTGGTCATCACTTCAGTATACCGGGGGTGGGCAGGGGGCATGTGCCCAGGAAGCAAACCTCGAGGATGGAGCTGAGTTAGCCTGGGAGCTTAGAAGTTTAAACTGAAGCACTTTTATTTACTTCTTCTATTGAGTTGTAAGGAAGATAAACTCTTCAATGCGTTGGCTCCTTCAAGAGTCTACCTCAGCACTCTGGGGCTCACCAGGATGAATTACTGTGGAAAACAACCAACATACAATTTTTTAAAAACATGTATGAATGTTTTGCCTGAATGCAATGTATATGTATCACATTTGATGCCTACTGTTGTTTTGATATTGTTTGTATTTTTATGTTAATTTTGATTCCTCAAGAGAGGTTGGCTCTGCCAAGCAGTCCATTGTGAATTCATTCAGACGAGCTCATGTGAATCTTCTCTCCATTTTAATTGGTCAGTAAAGGCTAGAGTCCAAAATTGGGCAATGGAGGAGAAAGGTGGAACCGGAGGTTTGAGAGTGGGGGCAGGGAGAGAGAGAGAGAGAGAGAGAGAGAGAGAGAGAGAGAGAGAGAGAGGATGACAGGGGAAGGAGAGAGGATGGAGGAAGGAGAAGCCATAATGGACCAAAACCACATGGTCAGGAGAAAGCGCAAGTAGTAGGGGGTCTTAGAGCTGGGGAATAAGTTGGTGTAGTGTTAGATCTACACAATCTAGATGTATAGTTTATAATAACTGGATTATATATTTTTATATGGGCTTATTGGGGTTGGAAATTCTATCAATAGCCTACTACCCAAAAGCCCTCCCCCAAAGGGTGCTGGGTCCCCTGGAACTGGAGTAGCAGTTGGTTGTGAGCCACCATGTGGGTTCTGGGAACTGAATCTGGGTTCCCAGCAAGAGCAACAAGTAGGCAGCCACGAAAACCCTCTCCAGCCCCACATTCGTCATTCAATGGTGTATAGTTCTGGCCTGGGTCTTGGTTAGTGGAATGCTTACCTAGTTAGCACAAACAAAATTGGGTAAGACGGCACATGCCTGGAACCCCAGCACCAAGGAGGAGGAAGCGGGAGGATCATAAGTTCAAGAGCACCTTTGGCTACATAATGAGTTTGAAGCCAACTTATGCAACATGAGATCCTTTCTATAAATAATTTTTCAAAGTATTTATTCCTAAACTTCTTCCTTCACTGTTTCTTTGTACTTGAGGATATTAAATTATGTGTTAGTTTGAAGCCTATTGTGGACCATAGTTTGGAGGTGTCAAGCCAGGACTGCAGACACACATCGTATTGGGCCTCTGGTGGCAGGTCAGCAGCACAGCACAGCAAGAACATCACACAACAAAGCAGAACACCTCGTGGCCAGGGTCTGAAAGGGAGGAAGAGGGGAGCTGGGTCCCGAGGTTCTCCTTGAGAATGTGCCCCCAGGAACTGGAAGGCCTCCCACCATGCACTGCTTGGAATGAAAGGTTATTTCACTTCCCAGTAGCACCAAGCCAGTGAAAGGCCTTGAGCATGTGGACCCCTGAGGCTCATTCTATAGCCAAGCAAGAGCAAACTGCCTTCGGTTTGGTTCCACAAGCAGACCTTCTTTGACTTCATACAAGCTAGGATGAAAGTGTTAAGTGGGAGAGCACTTAAATAAAAAGTTCTCTGGGAAAGCGGGAAGACAGCTCAGGGTCTTGTTAGAGTAACCATCCGATGACGAAACACCACGATCAAACAACTTGGGGAGGAAAGGCTTTATTTGGCTTATACTTCCATATGGTTGTTCATGAGCAAAGGAAGTCAGGACAGGAATCCAAACAGAGCAGGAAACTGAGGCAGGACCTGATGTAGAAGCCATGGAGGGGTGCTGCTTACTGGCTTGCTGTTCATGGCTTGCTCAACCTGTTTGTTGTTTTGTTTTGTTTTGTTTTGTTTTTATAGAATTGAGGACTATCAGCTTAGAAATGGCCCCATCCAAAATGGGCTGGGCAGTCCCCAATGAATCACTGATTAAGGAAATGCCCCTTGGGCTTGTCCACACCTTGGTCTCATGGAGGCATTTTCCCTATTGAGGCTCGCTCCTCTCTGATGACTCCAGCTTGTGTCAACTTGACAAACTATCAGGTACATTCAGTTGGTAGATTGCCTCACAAGCCGGAGAACCTGAGTTTGAACCTCCAGCATCCACACAGAAAGGCGGACATCGTGGTGACGGCCGTAAGGTCCCTGGGGTCCCTGGCAAGCCAGGCTAGCCAGCAGACTAAGGTGGAGGGCTAAGGAGATGTCTCAGCGAGCACGAGAGCTGGAGTTCAGGTCCACACCCACGGACGCACTGGCTGGGTTTGGGTGTCAAGTAAGCACAGCTGGAGTTACACAGAGAAAGGAGCTTCAGTTGGGGAAGTGCCTCCATGAGATCCAGCTGTGGGGCATTTTCTCAGTTAGTGATCAAGGAGGGAGGGCCCACTGTGGGTGGTGCCATCCCTGGGCTGGTGGTCTTGGGTTCTATAAGAAAGCAAGCTAGTAGGGAACATCCCTCCATGGCCTCTGCATCAGCTCCTGCTTCCTGACCTGCTTGAGTTCCAGTCCTGACTTCCTTTCATGATGAACAGCTGTGTGGAAGTGTAAGCTGAATGAACCCTTTCCTCCCCAACTTGCTTCTTGGTCATGATGTTTGTGCAGGAATAGAAACCCTGACTAAGACAACATAGATCAAGAGGCCGTGATAACCTACCTCTAATCCAAGAACTGAATGGGGTAAATATGGGATCTCCAGAGCAAGCCGACTGCCTGGACCAGCCGAACTGGCAAGCTCTAGGTTCAGACGAGAGACCCTGCCTCTAAATAAATATATTCAGTAAAGCACAGTTGAAGACTTGCGACCAACCTCGGCCTCTACATGAACACTGTACATGGGACAAGCACAAGCATGCAAGCACACGCTTGATACTGCTTCCATCTTGGAGCAGTTGGAACCACCAACCAAGATTTCTATTTATTCAATATAAACCAGTGGATGTGCTGGGCATCAGTGGCGCATGCCTTTAATCCCAGCACTTGGGAGGCAGAGGCAGGCGGATTTCTGAGTTCGAGGCCAGCCTGGTCTACAGAGTGAGTTCCAGGGCAGCCAGGGCTACACAGAGAAACCCTGTCTCGAAAGACCAAAAACAAAAACAAACAAACAAACAAACAAAAAACCTCGATAGTCTCTTCTAAACAGACAGGGTTAGCTTTTCATTAAGTCCATTTGAACAACCTTTCTCTTTCTATGGTTTGGGGCCTAATCTAAGAAACTTTTGCTAACTCAAAGATCTTTCTCCCATATTTTTTACAGACGTTTTAAATTTTAGATTTTGTATCTAAGTCTAGTATATTTTGAGTGTGTTTTGTATTTGACACAATATGACTCAAAGTTATCTATTTATTCACATTTAATCAATCCATTTGTTTGAAAAGACATCTTTTTTTCACTGAACTGCTAGCACTTATATTTAAGCCTATGGTCTAGTAATACACTTCAGCCAGAGACGTGACAAGGTCTTTTAACAGGGTCATGCAGCTGTGATAAGGAGACTCTGTTATAGCAAACACAAAAACAGAAGAAAAACCGCAGCCAGCGCTTAGGAGGCTGAGGCAGAGGGACTGATGAGAATCCCAGGTGAGCCTGGGCTACAGCGGCTGGGGAGGAGCACTGCGGGGAGGAGCACTGCGGGGAGGAGCACTGCGGGGAGGAGCACTGCTCAGCTGACAAGGAAGGCCCTCGCCTCCAAGCCTGACCTGAGTTCAACCCCTAGAGCCCAATCAGTAGAACAGAAACCAGGGCCCACAAGTTGTCCTCTAACTCCACATGTGAGTGCACATCTCACACACACACACACACACACACACACACACACACACACAGATGTGCAGCTCCATCTTCTTGTGGGTCCCCAACATGCCTGTCTGTGGATCCTGTTCCCTTAACTGAGTAGCCTTGTCTGGCCTTAGTAGGAAAGGAAACTTTGAGGCCTTCAGAGACTTGATGTGCCAGGAGGAGTCGGGAGGGTGTCCCCAGCCTTTAAGGAGAAGAGGGGGGGGGGAGCAGCGATTGGGATGTAAAATAAATAAGTTAATTAATGGGGAAAAAAAGAGAACAAAAACAATAGAGATAATGTAGATTTGTAGTCCAGGTCAGAAATGAGGGAAGGTTGGATCAGTGGTAAGCCGAGTAAAGATGCAATTTGCTTTAATTGGCATTTTCCTGGTGACTGAAGGTGTCAGCGCTCTTTATGGGTTGTTTTCCTTCCATTTAGCCTCTGGGCTGAGTGTCTTTTCAAACCACCAAGTCCTCACCTTTCTTCTTGACCCTTGGCTCTAATATTCACTGGACAGTATAAAACAATGGAGCAACAGGACCCCACAGTGGCTTAGGGCTCGATGTCTAACAACAGTGATAGTATTGTTGATGTGGTTATTTCTCAACCGTTTTATATCTTCACAGATGCACCTGTTCTAGTCGCACGTCCATTCCATGAGCATTAGTGTTTTGCCTGCATGTATGTCTGTGAGAAGATGTCAGATAGCCTGGAACTGGAGTTACAGACCGTTGGGAACTGCCATGGGGGTGCTGGGAATTGAACTCTGGTCCTTTGGAAGAGCGGCCCATGCTCTAACCACTGAGCAATCTCTCCAGCTCGTGCTTCTTTTTTCAAATGGTTCAGGTCTATGATCCTTTGGGAATTTTAAAGAGAGTGACAGCATCCTTCATGGGGGAAATGCCTGCGGCTCGTCCTACCAGAGTGGGAGCCGACGGGAGAAGGGAGCAGATCTAGAACGCTCTAGAAACAGTTTATTTTATGTGCTTTCTTATTACTCCTTTCTTTAAGATACGGTTTTGTTTTGTACGTGAGCGTGGACACGTCTGAGCGCTCATGCCGCGGCACATGTCCAGGGACCAGAGCAGCAGGAGCCCTTATGTGCTGAGCCGCCTCACCAGCCCTGCACCTACACATATGGAGACAGCCTCTTGCTGCAGAGCTCTGGCTGGCCTAACACTCCCTATGTAGATCAGGCTAGCCTGAAGCCTTTGATGACCCCCTGCTTCTGCTTCCCAAAGGCTGCCATCACAGGTTTTTTGTTGTTGTTGTTGTTGTTGTTGTTGTATCACTGTTTTTGAGACAAGTCTCCTCCAGCCTCTTGCACCTGGCTTCTGAGTACTGGGATCACAAGTGTGGGCCACTATGCCTAGCCTTTTGGGTGTTTGGTTTAGTTTTGAGACACGGTCTAGCAACACAGGCCATGCCCCCACAATTCCTACATTTTGGACTCAAACTGTAAAGTAGGAGACTGGAGAAATGATGAAGAAGCAGAAGAGAAGGTACCTAGTGTTGAGCATATGAATGTGCCTGCTGACTACACACCCGTGCCAGACGGCGAGAAGGTAGATGACAGAAGACCCGGGTTTACAAATTAGCCTATTGATGGTATCTTGGTTACTTGTCTATAGGTGTGAAGAGACACCATGATTAAGACAATTTACAAGAGAGTTTTGGAGGGACTCACAGTTCTAGAAATACAGGCCACAATTATCAGGATGGGCACATGTCAACAAGCAGGCAGGCACAGCACTGGAGCAGCCGCTACGATCTTACATCCTGATTCACAGGCACAAGGGAGAGGGGTCTGAGTGGGATGGTATCGGCTTCGGAAACCTAACTTTGTCACCCAGCTTCTAGTTTACCAGGTCTTGGTAGTAGAGGGGCATGTGAGGGACAGTTAATTCAAAGGAGGGTAGCAGGGAATGATTCTCTACAAAAGTGGCATGGTCAGGCCTGGGAGAGAAACAGATTGCAGCGGCCAAGGCAGGCGTGTGTGGGTCAAGTCAGAGAGCCAGAACCAAGCCTGAATTTGTCCTTCAAGTCTGTGCCTGGCTTCCAGCCCCCAGGCCAGACATCTCAAGTGGTCGGGCTCCATCACTAAGCAGAAACAGAAGGGAAGTGTCTTTTCCCCAGAGCTCTCAGTCCGGGAAATGAAAGAAGCCAGTGTTGTCAGAGTTAGGAGAACAAGCGAGACAATGTGGCCCTAGTCGGGATGAAGAGGTGGGCAGGGGCCAGAGTGCTAATGTCCTGGCATAATTTCAGGCTTCTAATACACACAGCTGGGTGTGCAAGCTCGTTTCTATAATCCCATCGCTCAGGATCCTGAGGCAGGGGATTGCCACAAGTTCAAAGCCAGTCTGCGCTACATAGCAAGATCCTATCTCAAAAAAACAAACCAACAAATAACAACACTGCTGTTGCTGCTTGTTCTGAAGGCAAAAAAATGTTCTCGGAACTTAACCCATGGTCTCATGCCTGCTGAACACGCGCCATACTCAAACAGCGAGCCATGCCCAAGCCCGAAGGTGATTCTGTAAGTGGGAACTCCCACTGTAGTGTGGGCGCCATCTCCTTCCTACCACATCAGTTCTTAGAAGACCCTCTCTGCCGCTAAAAACACAGTCCAGCATGTGTTTCTTTACGAATAATGCAACTCAGTAAGCAATAATGGCTAGCACTCGAGTGCCTACTGTGTGCTGAGACTGAAGTAAGTACACCCACGTATTAGCAACTCATGAATCCTCAAGACATACCATCTCAACGAGCTGACTGAATTAGGGGCAACGGATTTACTTGGATTGTAGGAGCCTGGATTTACCCAACCAAGCATCTTAAGAAATCCTTGGGCATCGAAGAGGACAGGAAGGAAGCAACAGATGGAAGAAACAGTAAGTACCAAGTACAGCTGCACAGGCCACTGCACCTTTGCCACACAAGGGTTTAAAGTAACTCTGACAGTGAGCCGCGGGCTTAGCGATGCACAGCCCTGAAAACTCTGGTGACCAACCCCAGGACCCTACATGAGCTTGTCTGGCAAAACAAGCTTTCTAAAGAACATTTTATTTCAAGACACAACAATCTCTCAAACATACCAGCAAAAGCCCTTCCCTTTCTGGAAAAAAAAAAAACATATATATAAATAACGATTTTAAAATGTCAAGAATTTGTTATCTGGGATCTGGAGAGAGACTTGTCTGGTTGGCGTCTCCCAACCTGCTCTGCCGTGGCCTGACATTGCAACACAAATGGAAAAGGCTCACCTGTGGCCTGAAAGCAGCTGCACTCCTTGACTAGGAAACAGATAAATATCGCACGTACGGGAGGCCCCGGGGACGGTCGCCACCTGAGCTTTAGCGAACCAGTCACAGTTCCAAAAGAGAAAACAACCCCAGGCGTTTTAAAGGACGGAGCTGAAGAGGCGCAGGGCTTAGGCAGCCCAGCCCGCCCCTGTTAACAAGATGAGGCTTTACCAAGCTCAGCTCTATAGCTCACAGGGTTGGCAAAGCAGCCAGAGGTGGGGTTGGGGGAGGGGGTGGACTGCTTGGCAGTGTGAACTTGAAATCCCAGGACTCTGGAGATGAAGGCAGGGAGAGCAGGAATGTAAGGTCCTCCTCAGTTATACAACAAATTCAGGGCCAGCCTGGGTTACGTGAGACTTGTCCAAAAACAAAGGCAAAACAAAACAACAAAAACCAAAACCAAAAGTCCCACTAAACCAAACATTGTGAGCCAGTTCATCCTTATCAATCTGGCTTCGATGCCCGCATGTTTAAAGGCTCAGTCCCGAGGCTGACGCATAGTTAAGAACCTTCTGGAAGTGGGGCTCAGTAGGAAATGCATAGGCCCTCAGAGTGAGTTATGGGGCATATCTATCTATCTATCTATCTATCTATCTATCTATCTATACATACACACACACACACACACACACACACACATATACAAAGGACCTGTAGGGTAAAAAGATACATATTTTTTAAAAAGAGAAGAGAGAGAAGATAGATGATTGATAGATAGTGGTATACATTTTTTAATTTCTAGAAAGGGAACAGTCCAGACATGACATTGTGAGACCAGGAGTCTCCAAAGCGGCCCCTGAGTTCATTCTCTGCTGGCGTCCTCTGCTGGGCGTGCAGCCTGCCCTTAAGAGTAGTTTGTTTCCCCAGTAAGACTCCACTGAAGGGACTGGTGAGATGGCTCAGCGATTTAGAGCACTGACTGCTCTTCCCAAGGTCCTGAGTTCAGTTCCCAGCAGCTACATGGTAGCTCACAAGCATCTGTAACGGGATCGATGCCCTCTTCTGGTGTGTCTGAAGAGAGCGACATTGTACTCATATAAAATAATAAATATTTTTTTTAAAAAAGACTCCATTGGAGGAAACTAAATTTCCATTTGCAAGTGGTTCTCAACTGGAGCTAGCGTCTGGGATGGGGATGGGAGCGTATGTCTACCTCTTTCCGTCAAGGACGCCATCTGATGCAGCCCCGTGCAGGCCTGTGCAGCCCTGTGCATGCCGCTCAGTCTCTGTGTGTCCATGTTGACCCTGTTGTGCTTAGATGGCCTTGTCCCCTGTGTCCTCCGCCCCCTCTGGCTCTCACACCCTTTCCTCCTCCTCTTCCACAGGGTCCCCTGAGCTCTGAGGGGAGGGATCTGATGGGGACAGCTCATTCAGAGCTGAGGGTCCCAAGGTCTGAAGCAGGCAGCTTGTCTGGTGATGGTGGAGCAAGGCACTGACCTTCGAGAGTTAACTGAGGTGTCGATAGCAAGAATGCAAGTTGGTTTCCTCTCTTCCGGGCACTAACAGAGTTTCTGAGTTAACGACAGATTCTACGTTTATCCATATTGAAAAGCTAACACTTCTCACTGGGCACGATGACCCACGTCTGTGACCCTAACACTCGAAAAGCAAAGCAGGAAGATCAGGAGTTTAATGACCGTCTCAGCTAATTGTGAGTTCAAGGCCAACCTGGGAGACATGAGCCTCCCCTAAAAAGGTCTAAAGAAATCACACGCTGGTGACGGCGTGTGGTTTAGTTAGTACTTAGTCGGCAGCCTGGTGATCTAGCATGCACTAAGCCATATGGTCAATCCCTAGTACCATGTAAAACCTAGCAAACAGGCTTTTCCCTTGACGGCAGGACTCAGGATGTAGATGGAGAATCAGAAACTCAAACATCCTCAGCTCCGTACCAGAGTCAACCACCAGCCTGTGTACAGAACAAGAGATCTTGCCTCGAAGGAAAGAGGAAAGTCCGTCACCTGGGCTGGCACGACACGACGACGGCTCGGCAGGCAATGGCACTTGCTGCCTCATGACCCACGTTTGAGTCCCACCGGAGAAGAGGACTGATCCCCAGCGTCACCGTCTGACGTCACTCACGCCGGGCTCACCGTCTCCCCTTCCGCTTCCTCCACCGCCCCTCCCTCGGGCTGCAGCCCTCCTCCTCCCCACCGGCCCATGGCCCCTCCTGATGGGTCTCAGCCCTCACTTGCCCGGCTCAGCCACGCGTTCCCGGCCTGGCCCTCCAACGTGCTGCGGATTTATCTCAGTGGGGTACTGGGCGCCTTGCTTTGTGTCATTTTGTAAACTGTGTTTAAACGGATGTAAACCTAAAGCTGGGATGCGGCAGCTGAAACTAATTTTTATAGAAACCAAACAAAGGCCACTGTAAGCTGTTACACCCAGCCATGAGGCCGTTGAAAGAGCCGCTCTGCCCGACAGCCCTGCAGAGCTGGAAACTGGTAGGAAGGCCAGCCAGCATTCCTGTCTAGGAAGAGGCAGGTTCCAGCCAGCCTCTGCTTGTTTACATCTTCCTGGGGCCCTAACTCCTCCCAGGAAATCTGTCTTCCAGAAACTGAAAGCAGTCATGTTTAACCCCAACTTTCTATCCACAAACACATTCCACCATGAACAGGCTGGGGCTGCACTAACCAAACCTAATGGGTAATACGGTCAATGGTCAACTCATGCTGCAGCAGTCACAAAGCCCTGTGAGAAACTGTGCGTATGTGTACACACACACATACACATATGACACATATACACCACACACACACACACACACACATCCACACACATGGCACATATACAACACACACACACACACACACACACACACACGCGCGCGCGCACACACATCACACACACACCACACATACATACACATACACCGCGCACACACACATCACACACACACACACCACACATACATACACATACACCACACACACATACACACACACACACACACACACACACACACACGCTCTCATGGGGAAACAGACTTAGAACCTGTTGGGTCACCATCTCTGAAGTCACTCAGGTAGACAGGCAGGCAGATCTGCTGAATCCTAAAATCAGCGATTTAACTATGCAATGTATAAATTAAATTTATGCTTAATACATTACCTACAGAGTTAATGTGAATTTTTTTTATAGTCGGGGCCAGGAGATGGCTCAGAGGGTAAAGGCCTAAACACGTGAGTTTAATCCCTGAACTGTAATGGTGGAAGGAGAAAGCTGACTCCACAAAGTTCCCTCCAACTTTCATATGCATGCCGTGGCATACACACATAAACACACACATCACACAAACACTGTGGTATTTTTTTAACTATAAGAATATACAATTTTGCAGGGCAGTGGTGACACACACCTTTAATCCTAGCACAACGGAGGCAGAAGCAGACAGATCTGAGTTTGAAGTCATCCTGGTCTACAGAGAGTTCCAGGACAACCAGGACTACACAGAGAAACCCTGTTTTGAAAAAATAAAAGAAAGAAAGAATATATAATTTCATTGGGCATGGTGGTGCATGCTGTTTACCCCAGCACTCCAGAGAGAGAGGCAGGTAGATAGATCTCTGTGAGTTTGAGGTCAGGCTGGTCTACAGAGCAAGCTCCAGGCCAGCCAGATCTATACAACAAGTCTCAATACATACATACATACATACATACACACACACACACACACAAAATAAAACATAAAAACTACAATTTTAAAATTAAATGTAATTTGTAAGTTAAAACATATATAAACTGGGGCTGGCGAGATGGCTCAGCGGTTAAGAGCACTGACTGCTCTCCCGAAGATCCTGAGTTCAAATCCCAGCAACCACATGGTGGCTCACAACCATCCACAATGGGATCTGATGCCCTCTTCTGGTGTGTCTGAAGACAGCTACAGTGTACTTAGATATAAATAAATAAATCTTTAAAAAAATAAAAAATAAAAAAAAAATAAATAAAAAAAAAAAATAAAAAAAAAACATATATAAACTGTTATTTATTTAAAGGTATTCCTTGAAAAATCAAGGATCAACTTATTTTGTTTTATTTTCACTTCTTTTAAGTTAAGGTATCCTGTGACCCAGAGCTGGCCTCCAATTCTGCGAGTACCCAAGGATAACCTTGAACTTCTGACCCCCTTGCCTTCACCTCCCAAGTTCTGAGATTTCAGAAAAGCATCACCTCCCCTTCTAAAAGATAATTCTCTTTGCAAAACAACCTATCTGACACTATCCACACCCGAAAGCCCATATAAGGCCGAAAAGGAGCCAGGCATTGTGGTTCCTGCCTATAATCCCAGGAATCTCGGAGACCAAGGCAAGAGGCTAAAGCAAGGGGAATGTCCCAAGTCGGCTAGCCTGAGCTACATTGTGAATTCAAGACCAGCCTGGCCATGGAGGTGCATGTTATGTATAGCAAGACCAGCCAGACCCTGTTTCAAAACACCCTCTTCCTTCCAAAGACAGAAATCCAGAGAAGGGGGATGCCATCCCATTTCTGAAAGTCCTCACCTTTCCCTCCACAAGCCATGGCTTTCCCTCTTTCCAGTACAGTCTGTGTCTTAAACGGGCCCTCTCCTAAGCCGGAGAGAGACATCTCTCCTCTCGCCTCCTCTGTAGTTGGTAGGCTGGTGAGTTTTATGTCAACCTGAGTGTCTGGAAGGAGGAAACCTCAGCTGAGAAAATGCCTCCGGAAGACCTGCGTGGCATGTTCTTAATTAGGGGCTGATGGGGAGGCCTCAGCCCACTGTGGGCACTGCCAGCTCTGGACTGGGGGTCCTCGGTTCTATAAGAAAGCAGACGGAGCAGGCCAGTGAGCCGCGCCCTTCCTCAGCTCCTGCTTCAGCTCCAGGTTTCTGCTCTGTTTGCATTTGTGTCCTGATTTCCTTTAATAAAGAATGTAAGTCAAATAAACCCTTTCCTCACCAACTTGCTTTTTGGTCATGATGTTTCATTACATTTATAGAAAGACAAGTTAGTATCAGTAGTGGGGTTTTGCTGCAACAGACCTGACCATGTTGCCTTGGGGGAAATTATGCAAGAAAAGTATTTGAATGTCCAGTGCTTGGTAAGTTCTTCTGTGGGAGCTTGGAAAATAAGAATATTGAGGGTGCCGGGCGTGGTGGCGCACGTCTGTAATCCCAGCACTTGGGAGGCAGAGGCAGGTGGATTTCTGCATTCGAGACCAGCCTGGTCTACAGAGTGAGTTCCAGGACAGCCAGGACTACAAAGAGAAACCCTGTCTCAAAAAACCAAACCAAACCAAACCAAACCAAACCAAACCAAAACAAAACAAAACAAAACAAAACAAAACAAAACAAAACAAAACAAAACAAAACAAAACAAAAAGACTCTATCAGGTCCTTTGTTTTTTAAAATTAAGACCCTGTGGTTCTGGATAACTGGGACTGAAAGAATCAGCTATGATTAACAAGATACCAGAACCACCTTTGCTTTGCTGGGATGCTGGATGCTGGTCAGCTAGAGCTAAAAAATTAGCACCGATTAAGACGAGACCAGTGTTGTCGGTAAGGGGAAATCTGTGAAGTGTCTCCTGACAGTCAGCACACAGAAACCATGTACCAGAGGCAGACAAGGTTGTCCCTCATGCTGGCAGCTGGTGAGAGTAACCCAGGTCGTATGTATTTTGAAGGGACGAAGGAGTCAGCTGAGGCTTGGCACTGTGAGAGACCAAGAGAGGCCATTGGCGAAGGTGCAATCCCGGTTGTCATTGGAGACCCTGGATTGAAGGGGATCTGGGGTGTGGCATTGGGAAGAGAGCCTAGGAGAGGCTATTGGTGAAAGTGCAGCCCAGCTGCAGCAGAGCCCAGAATTTTGGGAAACTGGTTCAACGGGATGCTGACCAGGAGCAGCAGCAGCAGCGGGATAGTCAGGACAAGCTGTGTATGATGGAGAAACGACCCAAGCCCCTTGGAGGAACCCACAAGATGGCCAGTGAGTCCAAGACCTTGGATGCTGAGTTATTTACACCTTTGGAGTATGGTTTTGCTTTGATTTGATT
The DNA here is from genome assembly GCA_964023405.1 of Apodemus agrarius. NCBI lineage: Eukaryota > Metazoa > Chordata > Mammalia > Rodentia > Muridae > Apodemus > Apodemus agrarius. The sequence continues at coordinate 5,275,272 of OZ030012.1, read as the reverse complement.
GTGACTGTTCCCTGATTCTTCCCTCTTGAAGTAAGAAAGTATTTATTTTTTTAATTTTACAAGAGCCCACAGTTGAGTTAGAATTTTTAAAAGACTTTGAGTTTTAAAAGACATTGACTATTTTAAAGAGAATTAATTTTAATGTGTTCAAATTTGTAAGGACTGTTGGATTTAAGGTTTTTTATTTTTATTTTTTGTTTGATTTTTTTTTTTTTTTTTGAGACAGGGTTTCTCTGTGTAGTCCTGGCTATCCTAGAACTCACTCTGTAGACCAGGCTGGCCTTGAACTCAGAAATCCTCCTGCCTCTGCCTCTGCCTCCCAAGTGCTGGGATTACAGGTGTGTGCCACCACGCCCGGCGGTTTTTTATATTTTTAATGTGATATTTTTGGAGATGAATGAGAAAGAAAAAGTTTGTGGCTTAACAGTGATGTGCTTGTGTGTCAAGCTGACAAGGAGTCAATTGTGCTGGATAGCTTTAAGTCAACTTAACACACGCTAAAAATCATCTGACATGAGGAAACCCAATTAAGAAGATGGCACCATAGATCTGGTTGTAGGCAAGCCCTACAGGGAAGTTTCTGATGTAGTGACAGATGGGGGAGGGCCCAGGCTGCTCTGGGTGGTGCCATCGCTGAGCTGATGGTCCTGAGCACTCTAAGAAAGCTGGATGGGTAAGTCGGAGCAGCATCCGCCATGACCGCCATGACCGCCATGACCGCCATGACCGCCATGACCGCCATCACCGCCATCACCGCCATCACCGCCATCACCGCCATGACCGCCATCACCGCCATCACCGCCATCACCGCCATCACCGCCATCACCGCCATCACCGATCCCGGCATCTCCCGCCTCCGGGTCCCTACTGTGTGTGAGTTCCTGTCCTGCTTCTTTGGTGATGAACAATGATATGGAAATATAAGTCAAATAAGCCCTTTCCTACCCAGCATGCCTTTCGGTTATGGCGCCTCATTGAAGCAGTAGAAATCCTAAGACGCTCTATACTTACACCTCATAATAAAATGCTGTTTCCATTACAAAAATACTTACGAGGGGCTTAGAGACGTGACTCAGGCAGTGAAGAGCACTTTCTGGTCTTGCAGTGGACAAGGGCTCTCAGTACCCACAGGACAGCTCACAACTGTCCGATGGGTCCGATGCCCTCCTCTGGCCGTGCTCCCATGTGGCACATGCACATGCATACAGGTTAACACTCATACACATAAAAAATAGACAGACAGAAAGCCGCAAACTTATGAATGGGAGGACTGGAAAAACCCTATATAAGAATGTTCACTACTGCATTCCTAATAGCTTCAGATTGTAAAAACCCAAAAGGACAAACTGTGGAATAACGTCCGTGGCACACAAAGACAGGGTGAAAACAACGAGCCTCTCCCGCTCTCCCTCCGTCCCTGCTCCCTTCTGTTTGACCTCCTGGTTCTTAGGGTCAAGCAGAAGGAAATGCAGTTAGTAGAGGTAAAAACATTCTTCCGCCTAAATCCTATAATAGCGCCTAGACAAAACTAAAATTTTTTGGCTCCCGAATGTGATTTTCAAGAGGGATTTACACTGACTCGCGTGGTGTGGTGCAGTGCCCGCGGGAGCCCGAAAAGCGCCCCAGACAAGCATCAGCTTTCCCTAAGCAGTCCCTTTGTCTTTCAAATCAAACCAACTTAGGTAGACTTTTGCTTGGTGCAGAAGAAAATTGTCCGTTTGAAACTGTAGGTTTTGATGTTAGGTCACTGGCCGGCGTCTAGTTCTAACTAAGAGTTCGGGTCAACACAGAGACTGGCAACCTCCCTCGTTTCCTAACAACCGGGCTAACAGGCCTGGGCGTCCAGGCAGGGACCCAGAAAGCCACAGCGCATGCGTGCCGAGCCAGGCCCCGCCCTCAGCGGCGCCCCGCCCCCGGAACGGTGCGTTTCCGACAGCTGTGTCGCTATGGAAACGGCGACTGCTCTCTTTCCCGCGGCGGAGGGAAGGATGGCGGCTGGGGAGCCGCGGGATAGCGGCGGCTACTACTTCAGATTCCTGCCTCGTAGAACCTTCTCGTCCCTGAGCGCCCGGGAGGTCACCAGCCGGCTCCGCCAGTGGTGAGGGCCGAGGGGCGGAGGCGGGCGTGCGGCGGGCTCGGTGGGCTGGGGGCGTGGCTCCGCGGTCGGGGTTCTCTCCGCGTTGCTGCTGCTCCTGGGCGAGCTGGGGCTCCGGCCAGGGCCCGCTGACTCTCCCCCTCTGCTAGGTCCATGCTGGGCAGAATCCAGGCGCAGGCGTTCAGCTTCGACCAGACGTTCCAGCCCTACCAAAAGGATGATTTTGTCATGGTTGGTATGGGGGTCTCTTTGTTCTTGGGAACACTTCATGGGAGTAATTAAAAGTGCAGGTTGGGTTTTCTCTTGTTTCTTAGCGGGCTTTTTGACACCGTGACTTATTCTGTAGACCAGACTAGCCTGGCATTCACTGGAATCCCTGCCACCCAAGTGCCACCATGACCACCTTGCCAATATCTTTTACCTACCTTCGGGATTCTGGCTTAACTAGCTTTACAAATCTGTAATTATTTAAGACAGACTCACGGTGTAATTGCTGATGGCCTGAACCCATCTCGGTCACTCAGCTTCAGCATCTCCAGTGCTCAAATACAGGCATGTGTTACCGATTTTGACTGAAAGTTGTAAGGGATTTTTTTTTTTTAAACAAGCACATCTTGTTCTTAAATACTATCGCCCGGATTTGCCCCTGACTTTATTAGGCTTAAGTCCAGATACTTCTGGTTTCTGAGAATCGCACTCACCCAGAGAAGTGGGCGTCAAGCTCCAGCAGCAGTGCCCAGACAGCATTTCCTCCCAAAGGCTTTGAGCGATGGGCTGCTTGGAAAAGCCTGTAGCTAGAAGGTAATTCTGTAAAGAAGGCAAAGTTCATTCAAAGGTGTGAGACTGTTCTGTGCATCTTAAAACCGAGCCCCACCGTTTTCAGGGTTGCCTCCTACCAGACAGTAAAGTGTTAACTCCGGTTTGTGCTGTGACCTTCCTTCCTCACCATTCTCCTCTGAGCACTGGCATGTAATCTATTCACTATAACACTTTCTAAAGGTCCACTGTGTGCGAGGAATATAGCTTCCTCAACAGCCAGAGAGAGAAACCTCTGACGACTGTCTTGGGCCCTCACCAAAATACCAGCAAATGACTTGAGTCCTCTTACCCACTGCTGTGAGTGAGGAGAGCAGGCAGTCCATCGATTGGCCCCGGCTCCGCACAGGAGTGGTTCACTCTCACGAAACTTGTAGAGGTGATGCTTCCCCTGCTGCTTGCTCCAGCCGGCCGGCGTCCCCTGGCATGACCCCGTCTCTCCTAAAGACACCTGTCGTACTGAATCAGAGGTCTGCCCTACGCCAGGACAGCATTAACATCTACAATGACCGTCTTTCTGAGCACACTTTGAAGCTGAAGAAAGGACGTGAATTCTGAGCTACATTTTCCAATCTGTTGGCCGTAACAGAGGGCAGATTGGTCTCATAATCCATTTCCCTTTCCCTGTGGCAGGGTTTTAATGCCATATTACGTTAGTCATGGTTAGATTTTGATTTTTTTTTTTTTTTTTTGAGACAGGGTTTCTCTGTATAGCCCTGGCTGTCCTGGAACTCACTCTGTAGACCAGGCTGGCCTCGAACTCAGAAATCCGCCTGCCTCTGCCTCCCAGAGTGCTGGGATTACAGGTGTGCGCCACCACCGCCCGGCTTTGATAATTTATCAATACCGACCCTCTACTGCTTTTTAAGATCAGAATTGTGAAATACTACATTTTTTTTCTTTTTAGTTATTTATTTTTAGACACAGTTTCACTGTGTGGCCCTGGCTGGCCTGAAACTCAGAGATCTGCCAGCCCAAGTGCTGGGACTAAAGGTGTGTGCCACCACAACCAGTTTTTTCTTTTATACTTTTTGTTGTTTCCATATATAACATTTACTATGCCTGTGTATATTAAATACTTGTTAAATGCTTCCTTTCTCCCACTTGGCAGTTGTTAAGAGGCGCTCTCATCCCAGATTATAAGGCGCCACAGTTTCAGCAGATCAGTCTCCACAGCATACTGAAGTAGTGTTCTAATAGATCCTGGGCACAGAGGGAAGTGTCACCTGGTGCAACGTGACAAAGGGGACTTTCATTCCCTCCTTCCTTCTGGTTGCTCAGTAGAGGTCTTCAGTGGGCCCAATATTCATCCATAAAACTCAACAGATTTCTTTCTAATTCCAAGCATTTCTTTCTAATTTTAAAGTTCTTCTTGGGCTAGGGATGCAGATGAATTGGTAGAGTGCAGGTTTATAAGGCCCTGGGGTCCATCCCCGCACAGCATACCCCTAACACAGCGACATATACCTATAATCTCAACACCGCGAAGGATGGAGGCAAGTGGATCTGCTGAAAATCATTTTTGGCCCAGGCTAGCTCAAAACCAAATAGAGCAAGACTCATATTTAAATTCTGGGGCTCCACGCATGGTGACACAGCCTCTAACTCTGGTTCTTTGAGCTATCCTTAGGGTTATTCCGAAGTGAGTGCTTGCTGAGGGCCTCATTTCCCACCAACCCTGAGAAGGGCCTGGAAGTACTGAGGAGGAGGCTTCGGAGGACGAGATGCTCCCCCCCTTCGGAGGGGGAGACGAAGCTCTGGGTAAAGCTCAGGGTTCTGGCAGCTGACCAGAGCAGCTGACTTTACTAAACACATTAAAGATGAGAGAGTAAATGATGCAAATTAAGCTTATCGTTAGGCATGTTCGACTACAAGGTGCAAGCAGGTGGCTGTCTTCTAGCTCATTAACTGTAATGTTACTTTAGGGTCTCAAGAGAGCACTGTCAGATCAACATGTAGGGCTAGGAACCTCACCCTGGTGTGGCAGATAACGAGTTTTCCCTGTAAACGGTGACAAGCCTTTTATCTTGCAGAATTTTGCGTAGAGGCCTGCACAGGTGCCTGTGTCCACTTGAGGAGCAGAGCTTAGGCCCATGGCTGCACCCATCAAGCCTGGCAGATCTGGATGAGGGAACACTGGCTCAAAATTCCTTCCAGGAGACAGGGCTGACAGGGACTGTAGGCGGCAGCAGGCAGAGCCGCACCCAGGACGACGGGCTGGACTTACAGCTCAGCCCCTGTGGCACCTCCCTCATGGGGCAGGCCCTGGGTTCAACTCCCATTGCAGGGAGGGGATGGCACACCCTTTTCATGTTATCACATAGACTTATTTAATCCCTGTGTGCATCAGTACCTTTGTCACTGCAAACTGTTTTGATATTTTCGAAGAGTACGTCATTTTACTAAAGTCGACATTTAGGAAGCCCTGCAGATGCCTTGATGGTTCTTTAACAAACCAAGAAAAACATTTACTTATATACAGACCCCTCTGTTCTTAAATATATATTTTAGTTATATAGTTGTGATTTCAATTTAAGGAGAAACCTTGCTTTGCTTTACTAGTGGGCCTTTATAAGAGTATTTCAGGGGCTGGAGAGATGGCTCAGCATTAAGAGAACTTGCTGTTACTACATAGGACCTGGGTTCAGTTCCCAGAAGCCACATGTCAGTCACAAACACCCACCTGGAACTCCAGTTCCAGAAGATTACTGTGCTCTCTTCTGAGGCACATTTATGCATGCTGGCCAAAAACACTACACAAACAAAAATAATCTTTTCATAAAATCTGTTTTTTTTCTTAAAAACAAAACAACACAAACAAAAAAAAAAAACAAACAAACAAAAAAAATGGGCAGTGGTGGCGCTTGCCTTTAATCCCAGCACTTGGGAGGCAGAGGCAGGCAGATTTCTGAGTTCGAGGCCAGCCTGGTCTACAGAGTGAGTTCCAGGACAGCCAGTGCTACACAGAGAAACCCTGTCTCGAAAAACCAAAAAACAAAAATTCAATTGGCTCCCAGCCAGTTGCTACAAGTCAGTTGGTCTACTTTGTTTATGACATCTAAATAGGATTAAAGGAACACCCAGTGTTTGAGCCAGGCTGGCCTCAGACTCTGAATCCTCCTGCTGAAGACTGTAAGCACGTTTTCCTGTCTAGTTGACTTAAGTTCTTTTAATTAAAAAAATTCTGTTTTCTCTGTCTCTCTGTCTCTCTGTGTCTCTGTCTCTGTCTCTGTCTTTCTGTGTGCATGTGTGCGTGTGTATGTGTGTGTGTGTGTGTGTGTGTGTGTGTGAGTGTCCACATGTGTGTTTATGTGCGTGGGTGAGCTTGTGTCATAGAATGCATGTGGAAGCTGAGAGGTAACTTTGAGAGTCAGTCCTTTCTCTTGCACCACATCGAGCCTGGATTGGACTCCAGGCCTAGACTTGCTTGTTTTAGCTTCTGAACCACTGTCCCTTGGTTTCATTACTTTTCTTTCTTTAAAGAATAAAATACAATAAATAACCTTTTTCTTGATTTAAAGTTCTTCTAGCCAGCGTGATGCTATACATCTTTAATCCAACACTTAAAGATAAAAGTGGGGGCCTCCAGAGTGCAAAGTTATCCTTGGATATATAGCAAGTTACAAGTGTGTACAGGCTAGCTTGGGAACACTGTCAAAAAGAAAAGAAAAAAAAATCCTTCAGGCTGGACATAGTGGCTCATCCCTGTACTCTTAGCACACAGTGTTGAGACCAGAGGATTTATTTTTATTTATATGAGTACACTGTAGCTATTTTCAGACACACATCAGAAGAGGGCATCAGATCCCATTATAGATGGTTGTGAGCCATCATATAGTTGCTGGGAATTGAACTCAGGGCCTCCAGAAGAACAGTCAGTGCCCTTAACTGCTGAGCCAGCTCTCCAACTCTGCATAGCAAATTCAAAATCAGCCTGAGCTACAGAAGGAGACCCTGTCAAAAGGTAAGGGCTGAGCTCGCAGCTCAGTGGTAGAGCGGTTGCTCAGAGAAGACAAGGTCCTGGGGTTGCCCAGTGAAGACAAGGTCCTGGGGTTGCCCAGTGAAGACAAGGTCCTGGGGTTGCCCAGTGAAGACAAGGTCCTGGGGTTGTTCAGTGAAGACAAGGTCCTGGGGTTGACGGCCAACACTTAAAAAAAGGCAGTAAGTAAAGCGGAGTGCTGCTTCTTTGTATCCAATGGTGTTTTATTACTTTTGTTCTAACATGCTCCCTTGCAATTTGTATTTTAGGCTTTTTTCAAAGACCCAAATGTTATTCCACATTTGCAGTTACTCTCAGATTCCTCTGGACAGTGGACTACATTAGGTAAAGATTTTTATATTTTAACTTCCAAGTTACTATTTTAATAAAATTTTGCCTCAGCAATCACACTAGTGACATGTATCAGTAAAATACAAATTGTGACATCATGATAATGTGTGACCAGCTGTGCCGGGCCTTCCCTACATCTCTGTCCTGGGAGTCTCTTGCTGTCGTCCTGGCATAGCACGTCAGGACAATTTTCTCTCAGTACTTCAGAAAAATATACATCGTATATTTTATATTTAAATATCCTGCTAATGGCAAGTCTCGCTGATGTGAGTGAGAGGAAGCACTCACTCCCGGAATTCATTGATACGTTAAGTGGGGCCACATTGAGGTCCCCAGCATTCCAGTGAGTCAGGTGTAGCTGTACACACTGCAGCACCTGTAATCCCAACACTGGGGAGACAGGGCAGCAGGGTCCTCTCACACAGGGGCAGTCTAAGAAGGGTGGAAGGAAAGAAAACTGCCTCAGCAGTTGAGAGACACGGTGCCTTCCAGAGGGCCCGAGTGCACTTCCTAGTGCCCGTGTCTAGCATAACACTATTGCCTAGGACTCCAGCTCCAGGGGCCTCGATGGTACCTGTGTATACCCCCACACCCCCACGTGGACATATACACACTCATGTAATTAAAACTCTTGAAAGAGATAGGGAAAGAAAGACTAATAGTGTGTTCCAGATCTCTCCATGGAAGTGAGAACATGGTGAGGGAGATGGTCAGGCTAGCCCAGAGGGGAGGGAGGCTCAGGGCAGTATCCACTGGCGGGAGGGCTGGGCACAGCGTAGCCACAGCTCTCATGGGGTCCTGACATTAACTGGCTGCCCTGGAATTTTTAGTATAATAATAAATCATAGAGAAACGACTTCTTAAAGGGGGACTTTTTTTTTTTCTATTTGATGCTAATAAGACACTAAGACAGTCCTGGGAAATTTTAGTTTTAAAAAGTGAGTGTATGTGTTGTCTTCACGTGCAAGCACGTCACAGGGCGATGAGGGGGTCCCAGGCGCATTCTCAGGGATCGGCTCTTCCAAACTGAAGCCAGCACGCTGGCCTGGGCAGCACTCGGATCAGTTCAGCCATCTCTCCTAAAAGACTGTTTTGAAAACCAGCATGAATATCACATTTTAAATTCAGAATTGAGGTCTCAGCCATGCAACAGGTTACACCATTCCACTTAGAAAAAAATACGTAATATCAATTTGTATATACGTAAATACAAAGTGCTTAGAAATTAGATGTTTTGTTTTAGGAGGGAGCCTTTTGTTCAACTTCCAACTGAGTGTCTTCTTGGAACTCGAAGAAACCTTAACACAAAGTAACTTTTTAGTATTAGTCAAGAACAGAGTTACAAAAAGGTTTCTGTTAGACTCAGCAGGTCGAATTTTCTTGGTTTGGCCAAGGACTGCTGCCAATTCACAGCGGAAAGCCGGTACAGCCTGGTCTGCAGACTACGCACCAAGCTAAGCTCAGTTTCTAAACTCAGGCCTTTGCCAGCTTGGATCTTTCAAGAGCGAATAATCAGAGCTAGGTAGCATGGAGTTTTTAAACCGTTTATAGTAACTTCAGTTCACTATGTTCACAGAAGGACGCAGCGAGTCACCTGGTCCCAGCGCAGGCGTCACAGACCAAGGCTCCCTTGCTAAGTTTTTTTCATGATTTCCTTTTTCAAAACTGTATTCTGTGAGAATTCCATACATGTATACAATGAGCTTTGACCATAACTCCTCCCTACCCCCCCCACCCCCGCGTGGTCCCTCCCCCAAGCAGACACGCCCTCCCCAGACACTTCCCAGCCCCTCCCACCTGCACCTTTTTTTCTCAGCGAACTCTCCCGCCCGGTAGGGCCGTCCACTCGTGCATAGGTGTGGGGCACTGTCCAGAGCATGGGTGGCTTACCAGGGGCCACACCTCAAAAATGAGCCCACCCCCACCCACTCCCCAAGACTTGCAGCTGCCAGTATCTCCTCAGTCTGGGATGGGTCCTCGTTAGCTCCTCTGATCTCACGGCATGCAGCCGCAGCCGCAGCCGCAGCGCCACGGGTTACCGAGGAGACAGGCCTGTGGCTCAGTGCCTGGCCTCATCCTCCAGCTCTGAGCATTCTTTTCACGTCCCCTGCCAAGGTGTTTCCTGAGCCCTCGCTGTTGAATTCCTGGAGTGATGGTGGGCGCAGAGGTCAGAGAACAGGTGGCGGGGGTTGGATCTCGGTCCACCAGGTCCACCGTGCAGGTCCCTAGGATCAAACTCTGTGCTGACCACACTGGGTCAGTTCCCCTCTGCACCGGTTTACCAGACCGTGTTCTAAGCCGGGGATGAAGCCCTGCATAAAGAGAGCTTCTGAAGTATCATGTCTGCCTCATGGGGAATAATTACAAGTTTAAAATTAGAAACACTCCACTTGGGTCTGTTTTTTAAGATGTATTTTCTATTTGTGTGCACGTGCATGGATGTGCACGTGCATGCAGGCGCCTAGAGACCAGGAAAGGGTATTGGATTCCCTGGAGCTATGGGTGCTGAGGTCTGGAGGGGCAGGGCGTGTTCTTAAGCATGGGGCCCGTCTCTGCAGCCCCGCACTTTTATTTTGAAGAGGATTTCCTGTATGTCCCCGGGTTCTTCAGCATCCTGTCTCCCTCCTCCCCTCTCTTTCTGTTGCTGTCACAGTCCTGGTAGATTGCCATCTTGCCCTCAGTTTCCATCTGGAGTCTTTATACACAACAACAACAACAACAACAACAACAAAAATCAGCTTTTTATGGTTTTTTTTTTTCTCTGAAACAGTCTTACTCCATAGAGCAGGCTATTTGAAACTGTGTGCAGTCTGGATTTAACTTTGAACTCAGAGCAATCCTCAGAGTGCTGGGAGTGCAGGCCTGTAGCACCACATCCATTTTTTACAGTGCTGGGAATTGAACCAAGGGCTTCATGCGTGCTAGGAAGTGCTCTCGCAGCTGAGCGGCTGTCCGCGGCCCCAGAAGGAGGCCTTGCTGAGTGGACTGGAAGGGGAAGGCTGTGAAGGTTTCAGCCTTGCTAAACTGTGGGAAAAAACAAGAAACCTTATTCTGTAGAAAACACCAAGGCTATGGTAGGAACCCCCTCTGTGAAGGGATCAGGGTGTGGCTTACGGATTTAATTAGTCATTTCAGCAGAAACCAGAAATAGAAGTAGGATAGTATCAGTAGAACCGCTGCTGGCTAGAGCTAGGAGCTCAGGAGTGTCTTAGCCTGGGGGCTGGGCCACTGAGCTCCTCAGCTTAAAAAAAAAAAAAAAAAAAAAAAAGGAAAGACCCAGAAGGCGGTTCCAAGCTGGAGAGGGCTCAGCAGCTAAGAGCTTGCCCTGCCCTTCCAGACGCCCGAGTCCTCTTCCCAGCAACCTATTAGGCCGCTCGCTGTCAGGGGCTCCAACACCTCTGGCTCCTGAAGGCACCTGCACACACCTCACATGATTTTAAAAAATAAGAGAGAGAGAGAGAGAGAGAGGGAGGGAGATGAATCAGAGGTCATCCTCCCAGATCAGATAGCCTCTAATCTTATCATCAAAGGATCAAAGGCAGGGCCACCCATACAGAGCTTGTGGCCAGGTTAACTCCTAGAAACCTTGGGACTTGGTTCACCTGGTGCCTGAAGCACTCTCCTCCAACCAGGTGGGCGGTGGGAACACTCCCAGTAGGCCCTGAGGCCCACGATAAAACTGAAATGAATTGCCTTGAGCCTAAGAGTGCAAGGAAGTTGTCTCTCAGGCTTGCTGGGAAGCCGTCATCCAGGCCCTGGTCCTGCTCTTTCTGGTTTGAAGTGGAAATGACTCCCATGTTCATCCCAGTGCTGTATTTTATTTTTTGTTTTGTTTTGTTATGTATGTTATGTTATGTTATGTTATGTTATGTATGTTATGTTATGTATGTTATGTTATATTATGTATGTTATGTTATGTATGTTATGTTATGTTATGTATGTTATGTTATGTATGTTATGTATGTTATGTTATGTATGTTATATTATGTTATGTATGTTATGTTATGTTATGTATGTATGTTATGTTATGTATGTTATGTTATGTTATGTTATGTATGTATGTTATGTTATGTTATGTATGTTATGTTATGTTATGTTATGTATGTTATGTATGTTATATTATGTTATGTTATGTATGTTATGTTATGTATGTTATGTTATGTATGTTATGTTATGTATGTTATGTTATGTTATGTATGTATGTTATGTTATGTTATGTATGTTATGTTATGTATGTTATGTTATGTTATGTATGTTATGTTATGTATGTTATGTTATGTTATGTTATGTATGTTATGTATGTTATGTTATGTTATGTATGTTATGTATGTTATGTTATGTTATGTTATGTTATGTTATGCTTTTTCTTGGATTTTCACTCTGTAGACCAGGCTGTTCTGGAAGTCAAAGATCCACCTGGCCCTGCCTGCTGAACACTGGGATTAAAGGTTTGCACCACCAGAGTGTTTGAGGAGCACGTGTTTCCATGTTACAGGTTTACATACAGAAAGGAACACTGCCTCGGAGTAAACGCCACCTCTGTCTTACTTGTATCCATTTTAGACGAAACTTTGAGGCTTAATGAGGAAAGTCTGGAATCTTCTGAGGTAGGATAAGTAGTCGTTTGCACGGGAGGAAACTATTTAGGAGGTAGGGACCGAATCCTACGACTAAATTGTATTGCCCTGACTTGGTCTGCTCTGTTACTCTCCGGCAGCCCCTGCTCAGGACGCAGCTGCACTGGGGTAAGCCATCATCCTGTGAACTGATAGAATGCACCAATCCAGGGTAGATAGTCCTTCACACCTTCAAATCTGAATTTACTTTAGTAAGTCAGACTTATTAAAATGACGTGCTAGCCAGGTTAGGGTACACACCAGTGGACCCTTCCTGACGGGAGTGAGAGTGGCACATGCAGGTTGCAAGTTATTGCCAGTTCAGGGCCAGCCTGGCTTACAGAAACTATCTCAGCACCAACCCCTGCCATGTCACCGCTTCTCCGTGCAGTGGCCACCAGCCTGTGCCACCGCCTGCCAGGCTCTCCTGGAGGCCCTTTGGTCTTTCAGAAGCACCCAGAGTTACTCCATAATCTTCTGTAGGCTTTTGTATCTGCTCCCAGGAGGGCTGAGCCTCAGAAACAGCAGGCACAGCTTTTTAAGTCACAGAAACACACGCAGGTCCTGGCTTCAGGCATCTTTCTCTGCCCCATGTCCAGGATTATAACCTGCAAAGGCAGGTTCCAGCATGAGCTGGTGGGTAGCCAGAACAGGAAGTACACGCAGTTGCCAGGGTTACTTTTCAGCCCTGACATTTCTCAGGCTGGTGACAGCAGTGGGCCTGTAAGGTCCTCAACAGTAGCATGGAGGGCCCTGGGTTCAGGTCCCAAGGCCTGCATCCCTTGAAAACAGCAGGGTAGTCGGAAGACAAAAGAACATTATATTATAAGATTCTGTATGCAGGTTAAAAGGGGGAGCCCTGATTGAGATGATAATAAAAATATTTGTCTTCATCTTTTTTTTTTGTTTTGTTTTGTTTTGTTTTGTTTGTTTTTTTGAGACAGGGTTTCTCTGTATAGCCCTGGCCGTCCTGGAACTCACTCTGTAGACCAGGCTGGCCTCGAACTCAGAAATCCGCTTGCCTCTGCCTCCCAGAGTGCTGGGATTACAGGCGTGCGCCACCACCGCCCGGCTTGTCTTCATCTTTATAGCTGTTTAACTTAATTTGTACTAGCAGAAAGATCTTCGTTTTGTTTTGTTTTGTTTTGTTTTGTTTTGTTTTGTTTTGTTTTGTTTTGTTTGGGACAGGATTTCTCTGTGTAGCTCAGGCTGCCCTAGAACTCACTCTGTAGACCAGGCAAACCTTAAACTCGTAGAGATCCACCTGCTTCTGCCTCCCTTGTGCTAGGATTAAAGGCTTGTATCACCACCATGCTGGGGAGAATTCTATCTCTAAAAGAAATATTCAAGGACTAAGTGTGCCTGGGGAGTGGGGGCAGGGGCGGGGGTGGGGGTGGGGTGCCGGAGAGGAAGGAGCCCGGGGCAGGGAGTCAGGCCACACTTCCCTGGACATGCGGGACTGGTCAGAGCTGCTCTAGGTTTTACCTTGGCCTGGAAAACTGTCATACACACTCTCAGTGAGACCTAAAGGAGACTTTGTAATGAAGAGAAAACATTTCAAGGCATCCTCAAAGACTTCCCAGATGATAATTAATTAAATTATTGTTTTGGTTTTGATGTTTTGTTTTCTGAAACAAGGTCTCACTGTGCAGCCCTGGTTGGGACCTGCTATGTTGATCTGTATCCCTGCCTTTGCTTCAAGTGATGACATTGTATATGGAAGCCATCACAGTGCTTTTTGTTGCTCAGCTTTTTGTTGTTAACATTTATGTGTGCACACATGCCCCAGGATAATTTTCAGGAGTTGGTTCTGTTCCTTTATTGTGTGATTCCAATGGATTGAATTTAGGTCATCAGAATTGGTACCAAACACCTTTATCCACTGACCCATTGTTCCAACCCTTGGTGCTTTGGTTTGGTTTGTGGTGGTGGTGGTGGTGGTGGTGGTGGTGGTGTGTGTGTGTGTGTGTGTGTGTGTGTGTGTGTGTGTCTTAAGATTGATTTATTCTCCACCACCTTATAGGGGCAGAGGTGACAGACACATGCCTTTGATCCTACCACAAGGGAAGCAGAGGCAGTCAGATCTCAGAGTTCAAGGCCAGCCTAGTCTGTACATGTAGAGGGAGTTCTAGGATAAACAGGATTACACAGAGAAACACTGTCTCAAAAAAATTGAAAAATAAAAAAAAAAAAAAAAGAAGGAAGGAAAGAAAGATTTCCTTTTTTACTTTATATTTGTGTGTTGGGGTGGGGTACCTACTGCAATCTCCTTGGAGCTAGAATTATAGGTGGTGGTGAGCCACCAGAGGCGGGTCCTCCGGAGGGGCAGCAGGTGCTCTTAACCACTGGCCCCTAACTCTACTCCAGTTTGAAATGTATTGGTTGTAGTAATGGTGTGTGCCTTTATCTTCCTGCATGCATTGCAGACGGTGCCTTGGGGGTTTTGTCTCCCGCAGAAGTTGGGAACTGAACTCATGATGTTGTGAAGGACTTCAGCCTCCGAGCCACTGAGATGCGTCATACTTAGCTACTTAGAATCTGTACATAGTGGTTGATTTTAGAAATAACTAGGGCTGGAGAGATGGCTCAGTGGTTCAGAGTACTGACTGTTCTTCCGAAGGTCCTGAGTTCAAATCCCAGCAGCCACATGGTGGTTCACAACTATCTGTAATGAGATCTGACTCCCTCTTCTGGAGTGTCTGAAGACAACTACAGTGTACTTACATATAATAAATAAAATCCCCAGGCAGTGGTGGTACACGCCTGTAATCCCAGCACTCGGGAGGCAGAGGCAGGCAGATTTCTGAGTTCGAGGCCAGCCTGGTCTACAGAGTGAGCTCCAGGACAGCCAGGGCTACATAGAGAAACCCTGTCTCTAAATAAATTAAATAAATAAATAAATAAATAAATAAATAAATAAATCTTTAAAAAAGAAAAAGAAATAACTAAAAATGGGGGCTGGAGCCAGGCATGGTAGCACACATCTTTAATCCCAACTCTCAATGAAAGGCAACTGTCTGTGAGTTTGAGGCCAGCCAACTCTACATAGTGAGTTCTAGGACAGCCAAGGCTACATACCAAGACATTGACTCAAAAACAAAATAAAACAAAGAGAAAAAACAAAAACAACAACAACAACAAAAAAAAAACAGAGGAATGGAATTTGAATCTAAGTCATATGCTCATGACACTTGTCACTTCAGCTCCAGGGGATCTGATGCTGCCTTCTGGCCTCCACGGGCTCCTGCACACACATACCAGACACACAGACCACATATACACAGAAGTAAAAACACGTCCTTTTTAAAGGGGCTAGAAATAACTAAAATCGCTAAATTCACTTTTGCATCTTTGTTCTTCACAAAATATCTTCTTTCAGGAACTGAAGTGAAAAAAATTGAAGCTATAAATGTTCCATGCACACAACTGTCGATGTCATTTTTCCAACGGTTATATGACGAAAATATTGTACGAGAAAGTGGACACATTGTCAAGTGCCTAGACTATTTCTGTGATCCGTTTCTCATTTCAGATGAACTGAGAAAAGTAAGTAAAGGATCTTAAAATTCCACAGTGGAACTTTATTGAAGGAAATATAAAATATCAAAACCCAAAGCCTTAGGAAAACTCTTAGGCTACCTCTAGCTAGTCGTATGACCAGGGCTCTTTGTTCTTCGTGTGTGTGCTTAGCGATTTGTGTCTGTCACAAATGTCACTGACATGTCAGAGTAAAGATCTGGTTAACACCAGACATTTATAAGACAGTTCCTCTCAACAGTCATCTGGCTCATTGTGTCTGCAATTCACAGGTAGAGAAATTCCGGCCTATTTAATGAGTAGCTATTGTCTTCTGTAGAAGTCTTTAAATCAACTGAATAATAAGAATATTTATGGGAGAGTAGTTATAATGCCACATCCCTGTAATCCTAGCACTTAAGAGGTGGAGGCGAGGGATCAGGAGCTCAAGGCCAGCCTGGCCTACATGGTTATAGACTATACTGCAAGACCTGTCTCAAAGGCAAAGCCAACAAAACTAAACTAAAAATGAAAGCTGGGCCATAGCACAGCTGTGGTAGCCCATGATCTAGTCAGAAGACAGCAGCAGACTCCCGGGACTAACATTTGCACAACACCTTGTGCCTGAGTCCCTAGCCCTGCATAAACATGGCATGGTGGCACGTGCCTATTAAACTGGTAGTTTAGGCTGGCCTGACCTTCTGACCCTGTCTCCACCCCCTGATATTGGGTTTATGGAATGCACCACTACACCATGGCCATGACTGGTTCTCTAGATAAGTATAAATATAAGGTCGGGCTGGGAGTGTAGTTAAATGGTAGAGCATGCCTGTCAGGAACATGACTCTGATTCCCCAGTACACAAAAAGTACTAAGTTTAAAATCATCTAATGTATATGTTAAAACTCCCAAAGCTTCAAATCATAACCATAAATTCAATATGTTACATTGTATCAAGATGATATTTTTAATCTTAGGTTTTGCTCATAGAAGACTCTGAAAAATATGAAGTCTTCAGCCCAGCGGAAAGGGAAGAGTTCCTGTTCTGTCTCTTTAAGCATCTGTGCCTCGGAGGGTCCCTTTGTCAGTATGAAGATGTGCTGAAGCCCTACCTGGAGACGGCAAAGCTGATCTATAAGGATCTGGTGAGGTAATGCTCTCACTGTGGGATTGAATTATAAGTGGGCGGAACCACCCAGTGCCGCTCACGGTCTTACTGGCAGCGCCACTGGCCCTAGTGTAGTTTGCCTCTGGCTTCTGGAAGCAAGGATTTCATGACTATGGCTTGTTTTTTGTTTGTTTGTTTGTTTTTTATTTGTTTGTGGGATGATGTTTTTCTTCCCAGTGCTGGTACTGAGCTCAGGACGCTGGTCCACAGGCAAGCATTCTAGCACTGAGGCAGCAGCCCTGGCCTTGGGGCTCTTATCAGCGCTTGTGTGGTTTGGTTTGTCTCCTTCTGTGAGACAGTCTTACACTGCAACTCAAGCTGCCTTCGCACTCACTCTGTAGTTGAGGCAGTCCCCCTGCATCAGCAGCCCGAGTGCTGGGATCCTCTGGAGCCCAGCTCCCCAGACTTAGTTTCCAGTCTCTTCATTCTTGTCCCTCTCTCATTCAGACCTGTCACTCGCTCTGTCTCACCCAGGGCCCTGTCAGCAGCTGCCACGCCCGTGCCTCTTCCTCCAGCCGTGCTCCCTCCAATACCAGAGGAGCGGGAGAGATCCGGAGGGGGTGGGGGTGGGCGAGGTAGGGGGAGCTGTGCTCCCTCCAATACCAGAGGAGCGGGAGAGATCCGGAGGGGGTGGGGGGGAGAGGTAGGGGGAGCTGTGCTCCCTCCAATACCAGAGGAGCGGGAGAGATCCGGAGGGGGGGAGGGGGGGAGGTAGGGGGAGGTGTAAAACCTGGGGAGAGATCCGGAGGGGGTGGGGGGAGGTAGGGGGAGGTGTAAAACCTGGGGAGAGATCCGGAGGGGGGGTGGGGGGGGAGGTAGGGGGAGGTGTAAAACCTGGGGAGAGATCCGGAGGGGGTGGGGGGGGAGGTAGGGGGAGGTGTAAAACCTGGGGAGAGATCCGAAGAGGGGGTGGGGGGGAGAGGTAGGGGGAGGTGTAAAACCTGGGGAGAGATCCGGAGGGGGGGTGGGGGGGGGAGGTAGGGGGAGGTGTAAAACCTGGGGAGAGATCTGGAGGGGGGGGAGGTAGGGGGAGGTGTAAAACCTGGGGAGAGATCCGAAGAGGGGGTGGGGGGGAGAGGTAGGGGGAGGTGTAAAACCTGGGGAGAGATCCGGAGGGGGGGTGGGGGGGGAGGTAGGGGGAGGTGTAAAACCTGGGGAGAGATCCGGAGGGGGGGGAGGTAGGGGGAGGTGTAAAACCTGGGGAGAGATCCGAAGGGGGTGTGGGGGGGGGAGAGGTAGGGGGAGGTGTAAAACCTGGGGAGAGATCCGAAGAGGGGGTGGGGGGGAGAGGTAGGGGGAGGTGTAAAACCTGGGGAGAGATCTGGAGGGGGGGTGGGGGGGGGAGAGGTAGGGGGAGGTGTAAAACCTTTATTCTAAATACGAAGAAGAAGTTTCATTTAGACATAATCTTTACCCTTCCAAGCTAATGCCAAAGACATGCAGTTAATCTCCGTGTTCCACTAGGCCCACCCTCCCTCCTCCCACCGTCCTTACTCAGTTCAAGAAGAAACTATGAACGTGAGCCTGAAGAGATGGCTCATCACTGAAGAGAGTCTGCTACTTGTCCAAAGGACCCCAGCTTGTCCCAGAAACCACAGGGCAGCTTACAACCACCTGTGCCTCCGGGCCCAGTGCATCTGATGCCCTCTTCTGGTTCCTTTGAGCACTACATACATAGTATCACATATATGCATGGAAGCAAACATTTATACACATAAATCTTTTATTTTTTTAAGGCAATGAATTTTTTTAAAGATTTGTTTATTTATTATATGTGAGTACACTGTAGCTGCCTTCAGACACTTCAGAAGAGGGTGTCAGATCTCATTACGGATGGTTGTGAGCCACCATGTGGTTGCTGGGATTTGAACTCCTGACCTTCAGAAGAGCAGTCAGTGCTCTTAACCACTGAGCCATCTTTCCAGCCCCACATAAATCTTTTAAAAAACATAATTTCAAGATTATGAATTGGGGCCATGCCTGTAATTGCCGCCCTGAAGAGGCAGAGGCATGAAGATCACTGCAGTGCCTGGCTGACATGGTCTACGTTCTGATGTCAGGACAGGTCAGGAAACACAATGCTCGGCAGGCAAGGGCCCAGCTGCACTGGCCAGACACCCTGAGCCCGTCCCTGGACACCCATGGGAAGGCGAGAACAGACCCCACCACGCTGACCTCTCCCGCCACAACAAGGAAGAAGAAAACCTTTAAGAAAAGCATGCACGTCACCAAATAGTCAAGTGCGTTCTGCCCTCTTGTAACTCATGCGGGCCGGGCCGAGGAGACTTCCCACCACGCATGTACACGCTCTCAGTCTGCCGCGTTAGCCTGAGGAATGTCTCACTGTGAGTGAGAAGGGCTGACTGAGAAACACTCTTTGCCATGGTCACCTCTCACAGTCTGATCCGCAGCTTCCTCTACATTTCAGAAGGGCCCGGTTAACATCCCTTAGCTAACCTAATAACGGGTTTCATCAAGATGACTTAATTATAAACGTGTGTAATGTGCTTTAGGTGTACTCCCCCATTGCCCTTGTTTACATTATTGTGTGTTAAGATTTTTTTAAAGACCTGAAGAGTAACGACAGTTCATAAAAAGAACAGGTGAACGGATGGTGTCTTGTGACTTATTTGCATGTGTATGCATGTACAAGTCCAGTGAGGGCAGAAGAGGATGCTGTACCCCCTGGAGCTGGAGTGACAGGAGTTACAGCCTCCTGATATGGACTTCAGGGACAGGGCCAGGTCCTCTGCCAGAACAGTGGCTTCTCTGAACTGCTGAGCTCTCTCCAGCCCAGGCTTGTCAGATTTTAAATGTGCCGTTTTTTCCCATCTTAGTGTTCGAAAACATCCTCGGACCAAGGAAATACAAATTACCTCGTCTGTCTTTAAAGTAAAAGCCTACGTGAGTATTGAGCGCGGTATTCGTCATTATGAATACAGTTGCTATCCTGTGGTTTACACTCTCCATTGTTATGTGCATGTCTGTTATAATGGCACTGAGGACTCAAGAAAATCAAATGTGACAGGGTTCAGCCGCATGAGGACTCAGGCCAGGAGCGTGCTCTCAGGAGGAGGAGCACTGCTTACTGCTGTACTCTGAGTTCTGTCCTCGAGCTCTGGGAGAACAGCTCACTCCACTCTGAGCTCCAAGGGCTTTTCCAGCACAAAGTTCCCAGCGCCTTCACCGGAGCCTTCTTAGGGAGGGCGGGGCTCCTTGCCTTACGGTCCCAGATCACTACTGAGGGAAGCCGAGGCAGGAACTACAGCAGGTTCCGTGGAAAGCGCTGCTTACCACTGCGCCTCATGGCTTGTTCGCCGGCTCTCCTATATGCCCAGTGTTGGCTCACCCCACGATGGGCCAGGCTCCTCTCCATCCATTACTAATGAAGACGATGCCCCACGACATACGACACACCAGTCTGATGGAAGTAATCCCTAAAGAGAGATCCTCTCTTCCCAAAGCTGGTCTGGGTTTGGACCAAGTTGACGACAACATGTGGCAAGCACGTGGACTCCCCAGGTGTCTCATTAGTCCACAGCATGCCTTCCTTAGACTGACAGAGGTAGAAAAGCTACAAGCTTAGAGTCCTAGCATTCAGAGCACTGAGGCAGAAGGCTATCAAGCTCTAGTCTAGCCTGGACTACCTAATGAAACCCTATCTCAACACACACATACCCCTAAATAAAAAAGCAAGCCAGGCATGGTGGCTCACCCCTGTAGTCCAGCACTAAGGTAATATTGCCATGAGTTTGAGGTCAGCCTGGGGCATACAGTTAGATAAAGCACAACAAAACAGCAAAATACCATGGAAAGACAATGATTGGAATATACATTCCTTAAGAGCAGGCGGTACAGTTGTGATACATGTGTGTAATAGACTTGTACTATTAATAATACTATTGGTGGTTTATTGCCAATTCATTATCTAACATTTCTATATATGTTTAATAATGTCTGTTTATTGAGACAGACACCTTGCTGTGCACTCCAGACTGGCGTCAAACTCAGACCGTCTGCCGCTGCCCGCAGAGGGCTGGGGGTGAAGTTGTGTGCCGTCATACTTGGCTGTGTCCTGATGCTTGGGCAGACATATGCATGACAGTCAAAGTCTTCATGTGGCTGAATACTAGATAATCACAGCTTCCCTTTGCAGGACTCTGTTGGCGTGTGCTACCCTTCACCTACGGAGCATGAGCAGACATTCTCATATTTCGTTGTGGATCCCATCAAGCGCCATGTGAACGTCCTCTACCATTGCTATGGTGTAGGGGAAATGGCTTAGTAGTCTTTAAGGCATTTGTTATACTGTTCCTCAGCTCACCGTGTCTGTGTCAGCACTGTCGGGGAGATATGTGGGCTCTTTGCAGACCAGTGGAAGACCACTGTAAAGGGCCCGTTCTGAGCTGAAGAGAACAAACACCAAAGTGCCTGTTTCTCAATTTGCCCAGCATACTTCTGCTGGAATCCCAGGTAGATCCTGTACGAAGTAGAAAGTCAGAAATTCATGTTTGTTCTATTAAGATGCAGCCATATTCAGAATTCCTTATTTTTTTTAATTGTTTCTAGTTTTGTGAGGAAGTGTCTCATGTACCCTGGGATAGGTGAGCCTTGAACTCACTCTGTAGCTGAGGTTGGTCTTGAACTCCTGATCCTCTTGCCTCTATCTTTTGAGTGTTGTAATACAAACATGTACCACCAGGCCTGGCTCTGCGTATACTCTTTGGGTATATTCTTTGAGTAATTGATTCTGGATTAGAAATGAAACATTAAACTTCTCCACCAGCCATTAATGTGAATTAATATGACTATTTGATTTCAGTTCATGTAATTACATTTTTATCATTGCAGAAAGGTTTATGTCTTGTTGGCATGATAGCACATTCAATCCGAGTACTCAAGGGAATAGCAGCTTTTCTCTATGAGTTCAAGGCCAGCCTGGTCTACAGAGAAAATTCTAGGATAGCCGGGGCTACACAGAGAAACCCTGTCTTGAAAAGAAAAGTAAAAGCCGGGCGTGGTGGCACACGCCTGTAATCCCAGCACTTGGGAGGCAGAGACAGGCGGATTTCTGAGTTCGAGGCTAGCCTGGTCTACAGAGTGAGTTCCAGGACAGCCAGGACTATACAGAGAAACCCTGTCTTGAAAAAAAAAAAAAAAAAAAAAAAGAAAAGAAAGAAAGAAAGAAAGAAAGAAAAGGAAAGAAAAGAAAAGAAAAGAAAAGAAAAGAAAAGTAAAAAAGGTTTATATCTCTACAGATAGGAAAACCAGAATTCTTTTGCTTCATTTTCCATAGTAAGTGTAAACTCTCGCAGCTACGTGAATGGCTTTGTGACTAAGAGTACTGACTGCTCTTCCGGGAGACCTGTCAAAACACCAATGCACATAAAATAAAAACAAATAAAATTTTAAAAATAATTGTAAATTTTTCTTATATAACAAATTAAACCTCTGGCTGCCACACAGTTTCTAACTGATACAAAGCAGTGATACGTGGACGGTGCAGTGCATGGCGGGCGTTGCTAATACTGAAACCAGCATTCCATGCGTGCTAGGCACTGCTCTGCTCACTGGGATATGTCAGCACAAGCTCCTGGTGGGTCAGTCTGGCCTCCAACCTGATATGTAGCCAAGGATGACCTGAACTCTTGATCCTCCTGCCCCTACATCCTAAGTCCGGGGTTACAGTATAGGCCACCAAGAACTATCTAGTCCTTGAATTTTAATCCTATAATTATTATTCTGTGATCACGAGACTATGTAACCTTTCTCTCTTTAGTTGCCTTTTCTCTAAAATGGAAGAAATAATAAGATCCCTTCATACATTATAAAAATTAAAATATATCTCAAGTATACAATGTTTCCAAGTATATAGTTTAAGGCTACACTTATGCTCAATTAGGGAAATTCAAATAAAGCCGGGCGTGGTGGCGCATGCCTGTAATCCCAGCACTTGGGAGGCAGAGGCAGGCAGATTTCTGAGTTCAAGGCCAGTCTGTTCCAGGACAGCCAGGACTACACAGAGAAACCCTGTCTCAAAAAACCAAAAAAAAAAAGAAAAAGAAAAAGAAAAGAAAAGGGAAATTCAAATAAAACATAAAAAGCAAAACAAAACAAATCTGAGAAGCAAATTATCTCCTGGCTTCCTTCGGGTCAGAATTGCTTTGTACAGACTACTGTTAAAGAGACTAGACTGTAAACAGCAGGAATATTGCCACAGTCCTCCCTGGGCCCAGAGGATGTAAGCTCCTCAGGAAACTTGGGTACCAAACAGTTTGTTATTGTCATTTTTAAAAATGCGTGTAAGTCTGCATTTGTTTCTGAATATAATGTGCATGCCTAATGCCCCGGGGGACCAGAAGAGGGTGTCAGGCCACCCCCAAGTAGGACCAGTTTAACTGCTGAGTGGGTCCTGGGGACAACCTGGGGTTTCTGCAGGAGCCACGAGAGCTCTTACCTGCTGAGCCCTCTCTCTAGGGCCTGCCCCCTTTTAAACATTTGGACTATTTTTTTTTTTTGAAAATGTTATTTATTTAATATACAGTAAACTGTAGCTGTCTTCAGACACACCAAAAGAGGGCATCCAATTACAGATGTTTGTGAGCCACCATGTGGTTGCTGGGAATTGAACTCAGGACCTCTGGAAGAGCAGTCAGTGCTCTTAACCGCTGAGCCATCTCTCCAGTCCTTGGACTAAACTATCTTAATTCACTAAGTCATTTACCTCTCATAAAAACAGGGTCTGTGTCTAGTGGTGTTTTGTATTAATTTGTTTGTTTGTTTGCTATGTGGAGGGTTTGTTTGAGGAAGGTTCTCATGGTAGCTTGAACTCACTCCATAGACCAGGCTGGCCTCCAGAGTGTCCTCAGAGCATGGGGAGGCAGGTGTGGTGCCGCCGCCGCTGCCTTGTTTGCTTTATATACCCTTGCGGCAGGGCACGTGGGAGGAGAAGCTGTTCCTCAGAGAGAGCTTGTTGGGCGTGTGGAGTGAGGCAGAGGGTCCCTTCGGAGCCGGGGACCAGGACAGAGCCCTGTGCAGCGCTCGTCCAATGGCTCCACGCACACCCTATGCTCTGCTCAGTGCCTCCAGTTATCCCCGAAGTGTTGTACATCTTTGAACTGTCACAACCTCTGTTTAGTTGTGCAGTGTGGGGTGAGCTATGGAGCCTGGGATTATGCCTCAGGCCACACAATCCCTGGAAAATAGCAACAGCCTGGAGAAGCCTTAAAAAAATGCAGTCACCTGAGAGTGGAAAGGTTGTCAAGGTTCAGACAGCTGGCCATGTGACAGCAGACATGACCAGAGTCATATGAATGGCATTCTGGGACTTCAAAACAGTCTTCAAAAATCCCAGATGCTACTTAAGGAAGAAGGTCTCAGAATTATAATTTGGACAATGGAGACATAGGGAAGGCTGGGAAATGCTGGAAGCTGTGATTCCTGTGAGCGAAAATGAAGAGACGGGCATTGGCGCAGGGGGCGTGAAGAGGCTCGGGCGCCTGCGAGGGTGCCCGGCGCTGGCCCGCGAGGGTGCCTGGCGCTGGCCCGCGAGGGTGCCCGGCGCTGGCCCGCGAGGGTGCCCGGCGCTGGCCCGCGAGGGTGCCTGGCGCTGGCCCGCGAGGGTGCCCGGCGCTGGCCCGCGAGGGTGCCCGGTACTGACACCCTGTCCAGGACTGTGCGCATGTGAAGGCGGCTTCCCAGGGACCTCGCCGAAGCCAGAGCCACGGTGCTGAGATGGTTCCTGCTGTCTTAGGGGTGTAGAGCCACCGTCAGGTGACTGACTGGCGTGGTCACATCATAAAGTGGTACCATGCAAAGATTACTTTCACTAAAGAAAGTCCAGAGACCAGAGAGACGCTTGGAGCTGTTAGGGCATCAGACTGACCAGCTTTCAGTTTATACCAACGACCTGCTGTCTGGCTGCCAGGAGTTAAAAACAGTGACTAAATACTCCGGAGAACAAAGCAGGCTGGGACGGAACTCCTCTAGTAGAGTGCTTCTTAGCAGGCAAAGAGCCCTCAGAAACCAGACAGGTGCAAGCAGAAGAAACGAATCAAGGTCATCTGCACGTGGAACCCCCCCCCCCTCAAAACAAAAATAACAAAGAAAACAAAACCCAGCAGCCACGGGGAAAGGATGGGCCAACAGGAGGGCTCGGTGGTGACAGTTGCTTGCTGATAAGACTGACCTAGCAGGGTAAGGAGACAATTGCAAGACGTCCTTGTCCTCCACACCCACACCACAGCTCAGGCCTGTCTGCTTGGACACAACACACAATAAATAAATGCAATTAAAAATTTTAAATCAGGACTTGGAGCACATCCCCAGGCTAGAGTACTTGCCTGGGGTGTATAAAGTCCTGGGTTCAGTCTCAGCACCCAGGACTTTATACACCCCAGGCAAATAGAGTAAGACAAAATCCAGTGTGGCCCAAAAGAGGAAGAGTTAGCAAAATGACTGAGTTCTGAGGTGACAGGGCCCTAAGGACCCGGAAGTGGGATCTGTGGGAGGAAGTTGTGGTTAGACAGGGGAAATCCCTCAGCCGCCCCTCCCTTTCTTTATTCTCAGGCCTTTGTGCTCTGATTCACAGGCCCGTGGGTATTGTTCTAAACCCTGCTCAGCCAGCTTTGGGCCCTCGAACTTCACAGAACAGGTTTGCAGATCCTAAAAGCTGGTCTGAGGCTTCTTAAGGAACAAGATATCCTAAATTCTCTTACCCAATTAATCACCACTAAATGTTACAAAATAATCTAGCCGAGTGTGGTGTCTCACACCTATACTCCTAACACTTGAGATGCGTGAGTCCCAGGCCAGCTGGGATATACAGTGAGCCTCTATTTCAAAACAAACAAAATCTTGTACTCAGGAGGCAGAGACAGGTAGATCTCTGGGAGGTGGAGGCCATCCTGGACTACAGAGTGAGTTCCAAGACAGCCAGAGCTACATAGAGAAACCCTGTCACACAAAAAAAGAAACAAAACCCTAGCAACTATCCATGGATGTTATTATAATCGCCTACTGTGTTCTAGCCTCAGTCCACATAGTATGTATGAATAATATTTTGGAGTGGTGAGCCACACGTGTAGTCTCCATGCTAGAGAGGTCAGGGCACATGGAGGGAGGTGTTGCTGCCAGGGAGGGCCCCTGTCTGCAAAGCGGTGCCTTGACTGAAAACAACATGGGGCTGGAGAGCTGTCTTAGTCAGGGTTTCTATTCCTGCACAAACATCATGACCAAGAAGCAAGTTGGAGAGGAAAGGGTTTATTGAGCTTACACTTCCACACAGCTGTTCATCACCAAAGGAAGTCAGGACTGGAACTCAAGCAGGTCAGGAAGCAGGAGCTGATGCAGAGGCCATGGAGGGATGTTACTTACTGGCTTGCTTCCCCTGGCTTGCTCAGCCTGCTCTCTTATAGAACCCAAGAATACCAGCCCAGAGATGGCACCACCCACAAGGGGCCCTCCCTCACTTGATCACTAATTGAGAAAATGCCCCACAGCTGGATCTCATAGAGGCACTTTCCCAAGTGAAGCTCCTTTTCCTATGATAACTCCAGCCTGTGTCAAGTTGACACACCAAACTAGCCAGTACAAGAGCTGACGCAAAGGCTAAGAGGAATCACTGCTCCTACAGAAGACCCGGATGTGCTGCCCAGCACCCACGGCAGGCTGTGCCACCATCTGGAGTTCCAGGTCCCGGGGATCCAGCACCCTCCCTGACATCCCCAGGTACCTGCATGCATGTGCACACAGTCACACATTATACAGAAAGTTAAAAAGTTTTCAGAGAGTACACTCTCCTCTTATCCTGCCATCCTCTATAAAAAAAAAGTTACAATTTAATACATTTTTAAAGGCATATTTTTATCTTCTGTGTGTGCTCATGTGTGTGCGTGCGTGTGTACGTGCATGTGTGCGGGCCTCTGTGTGTGCGCTCGTGTGTGCTCGTGTGCGTGCCTGTGTGCTTGCCTGCATGTTCATGTTTGTGTGTGTGTGTGTGTGTGTGTGTGTATGTGTGTGTGTGTTATTCAAGTGCTCATGGAGGCCAGAAAGGGTGTCAGATCCCCAGAAGCTGAAATTCAGGGAGTTTCCCCACAGCCCAGTCTAAGTGCTGGGCACTGAATCTGGTCCTCTGGAGGAGTGCTGAATATTCTTATCCCTACCCTGTCTCTTCGGCTCCGATGATGTCACTTTGAAGGGAGTTTTGCACACTTTGAAAGACCCCCGTGACTCTTATGTGGTAAATGAGTTCGAGAGGCCACACAATAACTCATAACTCTGAACTCATAACTAAGAAAACCAGCATGAGCTCCAGTGAAGATGGAGCTAGGAAGACCTGGGCCTCTCCTCAACCGTGCCTTGCAGTTGGAACTGCTGGTACCCAGAAGGTATTTGGAGACAGTGCCTGTAAAGAGATAATTCAAGTAAAGTTAGACCCTACGGCTGTGCCTGTGGGTAGGTCAATCTTTTTGGTGTTCTTAGAAGGAAAACAGGTAAAAATGCAGATAGGATCTGGGCAAGATGTCTTAGGGACCGAGGAGGTGGTGGCATAAGCCTGGCTACCTCAGTTTGGTCCCCAGAACCCACACTGGGAAGAAAGAAACAACTCCTAAACATTATCCTGTGGCTTCCACAATACATGTCACACACACAGAGACACACCGACACACAGACGTACCACACACACACACACACACACACACACACATGCATACCAGTAATCTATGTTTAAAATATTTGGACTAAAAGGGAAGAGTGTGTAGAAACCAGGAATGGAAAATAATTAAACCTCCCGGGAAACCAATCTCATAAAGGCCTTGGCCCCAGGCCTCAGGCCTCTAGGACTGTGGGGAGAGTTTTTGTTCTTCAGTTGCCCAAGTCTGCGTAATTTCTTGTGAGAGCCTTCCAGAATAGTGTAAGGAGGAAAGTGAGTGTTTCAGATGCAGCCTCGAACCCAGAAGCACTGGTTTGCTGGTGGATTGCAAGGACATGTGTGCTCCTGGTTGAGACCAATTGGAAGTTAGTGCGGTGACAACAGTGAGCAAAGGCTTTGAGACCCAGAGGGACCTGAGGTAATGGGAGCCTTGGGAATCATACTCGTGTGCACGTGGCGTCCCCACTGTTAACTCCTTCACAGCGGGTGGTACTGGGAAGGACATGGGGGTGCACACAGTTCTCAGTGTGCGAGGATGAACACACCCCATGAGAGGACTGGGGTGGGATGGGGAAAGATTGATGGGAACAGGAAAGACAAGCTGGAGTCTGGGAGAGCAGCCAGGAACTGACCGGAAAAGCCGAGGTGTGAGCTGAGAAGGGGCTGATGTCCCTGAGAAGGCCAGCAGGACGGAAGGCACCTCAGCAGCACACACATGCACATGCGCGCACACAGCCGCAGGCACGCCCCATCTACCATCCTACCTAAACCGTCGTGCCCCTTAAAGCAGCCTATTTCAGTAAGGATGTTTGTACAATAGAAAAATAATCTGACCTCCAGTTGATGATAAACCTCCTGCCTCTGCCTGCCGAATGCTGGGATTGCAGGCGTGCACCCCACACCCAGCTAGAGAAGGGATATGTGTTTTCTTTCTAGTGAAGTACCTTAGGACCAGGAACAATTCTTCAGGGCTGAAGAGCCCTCTGGTCTGAGCCAGTCACTCACACACACACACACACACACACACACACACACACACCACTGTATCCAAGAAGCCTGTGATGAAGGACTGCCCCATGTGAGCACCACACAGCGCCTCAGCGGCAGCCACAGGCACCAAGTCCCGAGCGCCTTTAGCAGCGTGTACATGTCTGACCATATTTGTGGAGACGAATCTGTCCTAGCAGACAGCACAGCACAAGCGCCATTCCAACTCATAGCAAACGCGGGGGCCTCACAGGAGAGAGCACGCTCTGGCCTCCCCTGCAGAACATCTTACCGAAGACTGAGACGCCTTGCTTTGTGCAGAGAGAGAGGCAGCCAGGGCTTAATCAGAGGGTATAGGATGGTAAGGGTCAAGGAGTGGCCGGAGTCAAGTAACTGACAATGTCAAGAGAAAAGGACAGCTGAGCTTGATTTGATTTAAAAAATTTGGGTTTAGTTGTAGTACTCCGGAGGCAGAGGTAGCAGATCTCTGACTTTGAAGCCAGTTTGGTTTACAGATCAAGTACTAGGACAGACATCTAGGCTATACAGAGAAACTCTGTTAATAATAATAATAATGATAATAATAATAATGACAAAACTTATTTTTATTTTAGTGTGTATGCATAATGTGTGTGCACGTATGCATGTGTGTGTTCTTGCGTGTACATGTCTGACCATATTTGTGGAGATGAATCTGCAGACAGATTACCTGGAGCTGGAGTTCTGGGAGTACGGAGTCTGGACTCTGGTCCTCTGCAACCATAGCAAGTACAGTAAGCCATGGACCCATCTCTCCAGCCCTGAAGTACAGTTCTTAATTAATTTTTTTTTGTTTGTTTTTGTTTTTCGAGACAGGGTTTCTCTGTGTAGCCCTGGCTGTCCTGGAACTCACTCGGTAGACCAGGCTGGCCTCGAACTCAGAAATCCGCCTGCCTCCGCCTCCCAAGTGCTGGGATTAAAGGTGTGCGCCACCACCGCCCGGCTAATTTTTATTTGTTAAAAATGAATTTTACTTTGTGTGCTTGGGTGTTTTGTCTACAGGTATGTCTGTATACCAAGTGCATGTCTGGTATTTGCAAAGTCCCCGAAAGGGTGCCACATCCTGTGTAACTGGAGTTACAGAAGGTGGTATACCACCACGTGGGTGCTGGGAATGGGACTTAGGTCCCCCGGAAGGACAGCAAGCATTCTTAACTGCTGAGCCCTCATTAAATAGCTCTAAAGACATTTCTGAACCATAGGCCATGTTAAAGATATGCATGTGTCGAACAGCATTCACATTATATCTATTAAAACTACGAACAGCTGGGCATAGTGGCATCCATCTTTAGCCCCAGCACCTTGAAGGCAGAGGCGGCCTTATATCTGTGAGTTTAAAGCCAACATGGTCTAGATAGTGAGTTCCAGGACAACTGTGGCTATATAGAGAGACATACATACAGGTAAGACTCATACACATAAAGATAAATAAATCTATTTTAAAATGATAACCCACAGGTTTTGCTCTCCTAAAGTGGTTTGCTGACACAGGTCTGTGTGAGTGGCTAACCCGTTGTCTTGCTCTTCTATATGCTAATGTCCAGCCTGTTAAAGAAAGGCCCACTCCTTTCAAACGTGTGTGTTGCTTAGCACTATAACAACTGTAGATGCATGCAGGCTGCCTCCATAAAATACAGTTCTACATGGGAGCTGAGGCGGGAAAGAGAATTGCTTGCTGCAAGTTCAAAGCTAGCTTGACCTAGAGAGTGAGACCTTTTCTCAGAAAACAAAAGCAGAAAGTTGCGCATACTGAAGTGTACTTTCCACTAGAATTTCTGTTTGCTCTGTTTTGAGACAGGGTTCTGATTTGTGATCCAGGTTTTGAGCTTAATCCATAGCTCAGGCTGGTCTCAACTCCTGGCAGGCCTATCCCACCATTCCCAGCTGCACACTGGTCTTATCGAACCGTCACGGTAATTCCTTTATATGCTAACATTGGAAAAACAACACACTATGACATATTCTACATTGTTTTGTTCTTAAAGTTAAAAAAATCATTTGTATAAATTTTTATGCATTGAAGTAAAACACTTTCACTGTATAACTGCATTACCTCATCATTTATACCAGAAGTGTCTCTTTCTAGTAAATAATATATTTTTAGTTGATTGTTGAAAATACTTAGTTGATAAATTTCCAGTTCATTTAAGGTGAGTTTGTGGCTTTTTCTGCGATGCTAGGAATCAAGCCAAGGCCTTATGTGTGGTATGCAAGTATGCTACCACTGAGCTGTATCTCCAACAATTTTTTGTTGTTTTTATTAAAAACTTTTTTCCGTTGTCATCCTCCTCCTTCTTCTTGGTGTATTTAGGCATGCCATCACACTAAGAAAGGGTTACCAAACCAATGGTCACTTTTTTTTTTTTTTTAAATTCAAGACAGGGTTTCTCTGTGTAGCTCTGGCTGTCCTGGAACTCACTCTGTAGACCAAGCTGGGCTTGAACTCAGAGATCAGCTTGCCTCTGCCTACCTCCCTACCACTGAGATTAAGAAGTGTTCCACCACTGCCTGGCTACTTTTGATTTTTTTGTCCAGGATATCCCTATGTAACCCCAGATGGCCTGAAATTCATTTCCCAGGCTGGGCTCTAACTTGTGGTCTTCCTTCTGAGTCAATCTCCCATGTGGGAATTACAGACAGGCACCACCATTCTCAGCTGCTTATTTATCTTATCATTGTTTATTTGTTTGAGATGGAGTCTCATTCTGTAGCCGGGCTAGCCTGGAATTGTTAGGTAGCACAGGCTGACCTTGCACTTGCTGAAATCCTCCTTCTTTAGCCTCCCAAATACTGGGATTACCGTCATAAGCTCAGTACCTAGATATTTACAGTTTAATGCCTTTAACACATGAAAAATAGATAGAATGTTCTTACAAGACTAATTCATAATGAGCATAGTGCCATCTGAT
Source organism: Apodemus agrarius (assembly GCA_964023405.1). NCBI lineage: Eukaryota > Metazoa > Chordata > Mammalia > Rodentia > Muridae > Apodemus > Apodemus agrarius. The sequence goes on along the minus strand of OZ030012.1, from coordinate 5,244,142 downwards.
GAGTGTTGCAGGAAATGTTAAAAAATAAGAACCCTGCCGGGCGGCAGTGCCACACACCTTTAATCCCAGCACTTGGGAGGCAGAGGCAGGCAGATCTGTGAGTTCGAGGCCAGCCTGGTGTACAGAGTGAGTTCCAGGACAGCCAGGGCTACACAGAGAAATCCTGTCTCGAAAAAACAAAACACACACACACACACACACACACACACACACACACACGCTCTGTCCCTTGGGCCACCAGCTCTGCCCCGCGGCCTGGCGGGCTATGCACGGCAGGCAGTGGCCAACCTGCTTCATCTCATGGATACTCTGACAATCTCCCCACCCAGCTTACTAGGTTCCCACTGGTGGGTCGCTATCATGCCAATCCCGAGATTCAAATCCCCCACAACGTTTGTGGTGTACATCTGGTAACCTTTCTCTCTTAAACCCCGACGAGCCACCATGTGAAGGAAAATGCAGCACAAACTTAGTTCAGAAACAATGGTAACTCCGTCTCTGCGTACAACTAAAACCTAACCTTGTAAGCCTTATTAAAATCTGATTCTTCTGGTGATGAATCCTTGTGAATCCACCATGATACAGGGCAACTCTAGCAGCTACATCTTACCCTCATGCTGTCCCTGTTCCAAAAAGGTCTCACTGTCTCCTGCTTCCTCTCTTCCTCTGTCCAACCCAGAAGTCCCGCCTACTCGCCCAGCGATTGGCTCCTTTATTCATTAGGGGATTGGTTCACAAGAACAGCACCAGGCCCATCTACAACAGATGATGAGACAGAATTTAAAGTTCTACAGTGAATGGCTTCATGCAAATTGCATAGTGCAGCCCTACTTCTGGAATGGTAGTACCCAATGCTTGGTTCTAGGAGTTGTGCGCGGCTATGTAGATAGATGCTGGGAATCGAACCCCAGGCCCCTGGAAACATACCTGTGCTTTTCACCCCTTCTTGCATCATGCCTCCAGCCCGCAATGGAGGGTCTACGTTAGAAGTGGGGCATGGTGGTACATGCTTTAAACTCAGCAAACAGGAGGCTGAGGCAGGAAGATTGTGAGTTCAAGACCATTCCCGACTAGAACTTGAGATCTTATTGTAGGAAACCACATACAAAGAAGAGCTACCTTTCAGCTTCAGGAGGGCTTAAAAAAACTCAAAAAGGGGGGAGTCGGGCAAGGAGACAAAAGACTGAGTACCCGTTTGTCCTCGTCTCTTACTAACTTCTGACTGAAATATGAGAAAAGAGTGGTATGGTGGTTTGTATATGCTTGGCCCAGGGAGAGCCCTATCAGGAGCTGTGACCTTGTTGGAGTAGGTGTGGCCGTGTTAGAGGAGGTGTGTCACTGTGGGGGTGGACTTTAGAACCCGCCTCCTCTCTGCCCGGGACAGTCTGCTCCTGGCTTCCTTTGGATGAAGATATAGAACTTTCGGCTCTAGCTCCAGGCCTGCCTGGATGCCACCATGCTTCCTACCATGACAATGGACTGAACCTCTGACCTGTAAGCCAGCCCCGATTACGTGCTGTCCTTTATTACGACCTGCTTCAGTCATGGTGTCTCGTCACAGCCATGGAACCCCTGACTGAGACAAATGGTAAGGGACACATCTCGATCCAGTTATTCAATTTAAAGGCTGGAGAAACAATGTTGGCCAAAGCACACAAGTCCATTAATTACAGCGTCCATAGTAGTAAAGCTATCGTTAGGGGACAGCTTCCATTGCAACCTGCGGTTAGTCGCTTTTGTTCTAGAAGTTTCCTTTCAGGTGTAACTTTTGCTATTTTGAGGCAAGATCTCATATAGGCACAGTTGCTTTTAAACTTACTTTGTCAATGAGACTGGCCTTAAGCTTTTTACTCTCTGCTTCCCACCAGGCCACAATGCCCGCTTGGAAGGTATCCACTGTAGCTCACCCCAGACTAGAAGTAGTTGCAAGTCTCCTACCTGCCTTCCACCTTTTGGTAGAATTTCAACTTTTTTTTTTTTTTTTTTTTAATAGAGTCTATGTAGCCCTAGCTGGCTTGAAATTCGCCATGTAGAGCAGGCTGACCTGGAACCTGCCTCTGCCTCTGCCTCTCTAGTCCTAGATTACAGGAATGCACCACCAAATCCGGCTTCAGTCCACCCCATCCCCACACACACACAGAGATCTGCCTGCCTCAGTCTCCTGAGTGTAAGCATTGAAGGCCTCCACCGGCACGGCCGCCATTTCAACTTTTTACTGCGGGTATTTTGCCCAAAGGTTTTGTTTGTGGCCTGACCACTGAGTTTGAGGAGGGAGTGCTGTTGGGGTTCTAAAAGAGCTGTGGCCCGACAGGCTGGGCCACTACAGTGACGTAATCTGTAAACACAGGGCAAGGATAATGGCTGACTACTACTGAGACCTCGCCTTGGGCCGCGAGCTGGGCCACTTGCTTTGTGTCCATTGACTCACTGACTGTCTCGGCAGCATGAGAGACGTGAGGTGGATGTAATTACAGAATCAAAGGGCAGGAAGCAGCTCGCTCCCTCTCTCACTGCTCCTGAGTGGGGAGCGGGGACCTGAGCCCCAGACTGTGGTGAAGTGCTCTTGGCACTTGGTGGGGGTGTGAACCAATCCTGGAATCAGTCCTAGGGGGACGGTTACCCTTCCTCTCTAGGACAGGAAACTGAGGCTGCTAAATAGTTGATTCAAATCTTACCTGTCTGAAGCTAGCTCGCCCCGCTCAGATCGCTGCTCAGAATTCTTCTGGGCATGTCTTGACTAGAGAGAGAGATTATCTTTTTGCTCAAGGGTCCTTACTTTGCTTAATCCTATTTATACCCATTTCACTCACACTGCAGACAAAATCATTAAAACAAGAAACCAGATTTCTGGAGAAGAAATTTGTGTGTTTAAAATCAGTGTTGCGCAACTCTGGGAATACATTCAAAAAGCGCCAAATTGCTTAAGTGGAAAACTATAGTTATGTAAGTTATATCTCAATAAAGCCATTTAGCTCATGACTTCAACCAGGGGCTCCAGGGATGGCCAGCCACTACAAGTACTGATTCCTAAGAAGACTCAGGTTCGAATCCCTGAACCCACATGGCTCCCCAGAATCAGTTGTACCCCACTTCGAACACCCTCTTTTGGCCTCTGTGGGACCTAGGTAAAGACATATACTCAGGCAAAGCACCCAATACAAAATAATTAACTTAAAAAACACGAACAGAATTTTTATCGTTTTTTGAGTGATTCCAGACAGGCTCCTGCTAGAAGACTGACACACAGAGAATCGGGGGCTAAGGTGACCTCCATTGAGGCTCATTTCTTATTCTCTTCGCATTGCCCACCCTTGTATTAAGCACAAGAGGAAAAACTATGCTCCTTAGATAGTGTTGTATGTTTTGAGTTGAAGTTTCCAGAGAAATGTCAAGTTTTGGTGTTAAAAAATTGACTTGATTTTCATTTAAAAAAAAAAAAGTTTGCTGAGCAAGGTGGCCCACATTTGTAATCCCAGCCCTTTATAGGCTGAGGTAGGGGGAAGCAGAAATTTTAAGCCAGCCTGTTATGTAGTGAACTGGAGGCCAGCCTGTGCTACATAGGAACCTACCTCGAAATAACAAAACCAGGTAATCACGTGAAATGGCTCAGGGTACCTGAGTTCGATTTCTGGGACCCACAACCAGGAAAACAGATCCCACAAATTGTCCTCTGACCTTCACCTCTGCAAGGGTGCTCACTCATTCCCTCATACACAATCAATATAAGTAGAAGGAAGGAAGGAAGGGAGGGAGGAGGGAAGGAAAGAAAGAAGGGTAGGAGAAAGGGGGGGGGTGGGAGAGGGAGAGAGACCTACAAAAACCGGGGCTAGCAGTCGGGAAGTCTGTGGCTCAAAGATTGTCCGGAGTTGGAGATTATCCGTAGCTACAGAGTTAAGCCTGTTTAAAACAAAATTTAAAAAGTAACACTGTTTCCTTTTGTAGGGTACTCGGAGTGCAACTCCTGGTCTCCGAGTTCCACTTTGTAATCATTTGCACCCGCCCTCAAGTGTTTCGTTGTTTCTTCTTCAAACTTGGTAGCAAATGGAATCAAAGTTAAGACCGGACCGGATTTACAATCCGTGCGGGCGGACCGTGTCGCCCTTGCACCCAGCCTGCCCAGCCGGCTGTCCCGACTCCCCGCGGCCTTGGCGTTGCGCGCGGGTCGGCGGGGTCTGCGCCCGCAGTCGCAGCGCTCGGGGCCGGCCGGCGGGTGCGCACGCAGCGCGGTCGCCTCCGGGTCACGTGCGGCCCCGAGTCTGCAGGAATGTAGCGACGCACAGAGAAAGTTTCCCCGGGGGCCGCGGGCTGCGGATTCGGTGCGGGCGGGCACGCAGAGGAAGGAAGAGCGTCGAGGAGGCGGAGCCCGCGAGGCGCGCGGGCGGGCGCTCCTCGCAACTTTTTAGTTTGGGCGTCTGGGGCCGAAGTTTCTGTCTCGGTTGGGACGCCTCCGCGGCCGGGGGCGCAAAGAAAGGGAGGAAGGAAGGAGCTCGCGGAGGGAGGGGACGAGGCCTCGGCGAGGAGCGCAGGGCGATGCGGGCGCGCGTCGCGGCCCCCAGGACCTGAGCGCAGCGCCCCGAGCGAGCGTCGAACGAGGCCGCAGCCATGGAACCCGCGCAGCAGCCGCCGCCCCAGCCGGCCCCGCAAGGCCCGGCGCCGCCGTCCGTGTCCCCGGCCGGGACCCCCGCGGCCCCGCCCGCGCCCCCGGCCGGCCACCAGGTCGTGCACGTCCGCGGGGACTCGGAGACCGACTTGGAGGCGCTCTTCAACGCCGTCATGAACCCCAAGACGGCCAACGTGCCTCAGACCGTGCCCATGCGGCTTCGCAAGCTGCCCGACTCCTTCTTCAAGCCGCCTGAGCCCAAGTCCCACTCGCGACAGGTAAGGGCCGCGCGGGGGGCTCGGGGCCGCGCGGGGGGCGCGGGGCTGGGGCTTGTTTGCGCGGAGGTGGCGGCCGCGGGGGACTGCACAATGCGCGCGCCTCCGCTCCGCACCTTCGCTCCGACGGGGGAGGGGGAGGGGCGGCGGCTCGTGCGGGACCCCAGCCCGGGGGGGGGGGACCCGCTGTCCCCCTCCCGCGCCACTGGAGCCTCCCTCGGAGCCGCGTGAACTGCCCTCTTGTTTTCCGGTGGCGGTGAGGGGTGGGGGTTGAACCGGTCCATTGAGTTTCTGGTTCCTTCTCCCCGTCCCCTCCCCCTCCCGTCCCCTCCCGCTCCCGAAAGCTTTGCTGCTCGCGCGGCCCAGGCGCGGTCCGGGTGCAGGGTTCGGGCTCCCCGGCCCGGGCGATCGCGGGAGTTGGCGGAGCTCCCTCGGCCCCCGCTCGCCTCCGTGGTGCCCCGGACCTCGCGCGGGCCGGATCCTTTCACACGGTGGGCTCACGTGTCCCTTCCCTCATCGTAACCTATTATTTACTGCTCGGCCCGAAAGCTCTTAAACGAGCCACGTCTGTGCGTTGCGCAGGAGCTCGGCTGCGCTCGCTCGCGGTGCCGCCTTTGATAGCGCGTTGCAGGTTGACTCATAGGCCGAGTTCTGCCTGGCTCAACTGTGATTAAAGGTGATGTTTGGGAAGCAATGACTAATTCCAGGCTCGCCATTGCTTTTTAACTGACTGCGGATGCGAACATGGCTGCTTATCCACATCCACGACGCCTGGTTATTTTCCCAACTGGATCCAGCACAGAAGTGAAACTGTTTCAAAGTATTAACATTCCGATAGGTCCTGGTAGATTTCTTTAGTGTCGCGCTCCCCCCTCCCCACCCCCCCCACCCCCGTTTTAATTACTTAATTTTTAAAGAACTTGCTTTAGGGCTAAACCAGCACAGGAACTTTGCCCAAAACTTAATTGGTTTTCCAAATACTGCCGTGTTAGCCCACTCGGGCTGTAACTTGAGTGGAAAGGAGTTGCCGCCCCCACCGCAGTCCCCCTCCTAGGCGGGCCTGCTGTAGAACGGGGTTTTTGGAGCTCTGAAAATCTCGATTAACCTCCCTACAAAAAGCCTCTTAAGGAGGAAGGAAAAGTTATTTAGCTGCTAGCCTAAATACATTCTTAATTTGTAACAACAGTAGACCTAGAGACCATTTGCTCCCTCCCCCACAAGTGAGTTTCTGCACTCACTGAACTAAATGTAGGTTGGCATGCAGTCGAGAAACGGCCAGGGAAACTTTGAAGGAATACACAGATTGCACGCTCCATTTTGTAGCCATCAGAAGTCAGAAGGAATGAGCCCGGGAAAGTGTACTTGTAATACCGGCTTCTTGCCTTCTCTCTCAGCGTTTTTTAAGAGAGCTGTTCGTCAAGAAATTTACCTTTTCTGTGAGCTAATGATTTCCTAAGGTTTAATCTACCTGGAAACTCAAAAACGGGCTTTAAATGACTGCTGGGTGCTTTCAGTTTTCTTATCAATAGTAATCTAGAAAAACATTTTGATAAATGCTAAATTCAATAAGAGGATTAGATTATGAATAGTATGTATCTGAGTTTGTAAATAATCGTCTACAGGCCCGAGAATTCTTATATCCCTATGTCCTCTGGCTCAGAAAAACTAATTTACAGACAAGTTTATTTATGATACCTGTCTAACACTGGTCTGGTTGGACGCAAATTCGAATCATTGGGGTCTTTACAGGTTTTTCCTTTCTTCCTCCCCCTGCTGTTGTATGTGTGTGAATCCACAAGTTATAATTGAATTGATAGTCTTTATCCTCTAGGCACAAAAAGAGTTATTGGGGAGCTTTTAGCATTGGTGCAGTTCTGAGCCTTTGGATTCATTAAATGTTGTATAATTTATAATGGTTGACTTGTTGATCACATTTGTTCACAGTCAAAAAAGTGACAGATGGGGGAACATTAGATATTTAAAACAAAGAAAAAAAGTGCACCATCATCCCCAGGTTTTTTGTTTTAGGACCTGGAAAAGCAGCCCCACTGCTTAGAAAAAGTCCTGATGATTGTGGCCTGGGCGGGGAAGCAGTTTTTCCTACCCCTGGATGAGGTTGTTAGGCCCGGTGTTTGTTGTTTTCACACTATCTAGGAAGTAGACATTCAGATGGGCTGTTCATCAGTAAAATACACCTGTGTTCCTTTGTGTAAGAAATTAAACCTTAAAGTTTGCATTTGATACTTAGGTACTTGGTTGCCTGACGTTCTGTTGGGGAGGTAGGGGTGGTGCTGTTGTCTCTGTGGTCAGCTTTCCTTTCGCTGTCCTGACAGGCCAGCACGGACGCGGGCACCGCCGGAGCCCTGACCCCTCAGCACGTCCGGGCCCACTCCTCCCCCGCTTCCCTGCAGCTGGGCGCCGTGTCTCCAGGGACGCTCGCGGCCAGTGGCGTGGTCTCGGGCCCTGCCGCCACCCCTGCAGCCCAGCATCTCCGCCAGTCCTCCTTTGAGATCCCTGATGACGTACCACTGCCGGCAGGCTGGGAGATGGCCAAGACGTCTTCTGGCCAGAGATACTTCTTAAAGTAAGTAGTGAGGGCGGAGCTGGGAAGTGGCAGTGCGGGGCCTTCGCTCCTCTCCACCCCTTCCAAAGCACTGTTCAGGTCTCCATCTCTGCTGTAGCTAAAGACGGGCTCAGCCTTCTACACGGTAAACAGCATCCTTTACCATCGAGCTGCGCGCCAGCTCGCTCTGTCTGTCTGTCTGTCTCTCCTATCTGTCGGTCTCTCTTTCTCTCTAGGGTTGCTCATATCTTGAAAGCCTGATTTATTCTTGGTTTAGAGGGTTTTTGCAAACTTTTGTTTTGTGGCAGAATGAGATAATCTCTCATTTTGAGTTTGTACCAGATTTGGTAATTAGCCTGGCACAAAACAAAACAAAAAAATACCATGAAAAAAAATAAATTTTTAAATATCAAACCTGGCGTAGATATGTTATATTATCTACATTATGTAACCTCCATGTTTCTCTCTCTCTCTCTCTCTCTCTCTCTCTCTCTCTCTCTCTGTCTGTGTGTGTGTGTGTGTGTGTGTGTGTGTGTGTGTTGGAGGGGAGTGGTCTTTAAGCCAGGACCTTGTGCATTCTTTCGGCATAAATGATTGGTAGAGAAGGAAATACAGGACTGGGGAGAGATGACTTTGCAGTACTTAAACTGTGAAACAACAAATACTTGAGCAGTATTTTTAATGTCATTTAACAGATTTTCCCCTCAAAATGTGAAGAAAATGTTAGTTGGGGGGGTTTGGCCTCCAGTCCTGTCGCTACAAAGCAGTACTGCTCTGGGGATGTGTAAGCAACACCCACTGGCCACCTCCCTTCCCTGTCTTTTTTCTTCAACAGAGTGGCAAAATTACCTTCACCCAAAAAGGACAAAATGAAGTAAAACTGATTTTCTAGAGCTTATTTGAATTAAGAGTGTGTGAAGTCACTCGGACTGCAGATTGCCAGGGCGCTCTTTGAATTGGTGAACTGGGTTGAGATAATGCAGTGAAGAACAATGCTCATTTTGATTCAGATTTGTCTGACAATCCACAGGAAACATAGCGATCTATTGGCTCTCGGTCCACCAGTAACAACATTGTTTTGTGTGTGACACCCCTCCCTCCAGGCTCTCCCACCCTGCCCGGATCTCTACTCTCTGTTGATTATCTTCAGCGCGCTGCCACTTTGTGTTTATTTTGGTTTTCCAGGCAGGGTTTCTCTGGAATGTGCTCTGTAGACCAGGCTAGTCTCCAGCTCAGATAGTCCTGCCTCTTCCTCCCAAGTGCTGGCCTTAAAGGCTTGTACAGATGCTCCACTTTGCTTACTACTTCGTAATGTAAGGATGCCGGCTCAGGGTGGACACTAAAGGAGAACTGAGAGAGAGTTGATCCCGAGCTTGGAAAGGGACCCCACCCCACCGCTTGCTTGCTTTATTTATTTATTTATTTAAAATTTTTTGTTGTTGTTTTGTTGCCATTTTTCCCCCTATAATTTTTGTCTTTTTAAAAAACCTTTTCTGACGTCCTGGTACTCGTTTCAGAGGGTCGGGCTTCAAGGAGAACAATAAAGGGCCTGCTGGAGAGGACACACAGGCCGGGCACTCACCCACTCAGCCAGCTCTTTCCTCCTCTAAGCAGCAGTCCCAGGCAAAGGACTGGGAAGAGGGGCTGGCTGGGAGAGGCGTGTCCTGAGGGAAGGGAGGGGAACTAACCGGGTTGTTGGGAGGAAAAGAAAGGCTCCGACTGCGGGGTCCATGCTGGCCCAGGGAGGGTCTCCACAACTCCACACTGAAGCCGGCCTTCAGTGTGGCTGCGGCTGAGAGCAGGAGGTTAAAGAGCAACATTTATGCTGCTTTTACTCTTTTGTGTTTTCTTAAAATTGAGTGTTTGGTGACACCTGCATTTTCATTATTTGAGCAGTCATTTTTTTGGGGGGGTGTTTTTTTTTTGTTTTTTGTTTTTTTTTTTTTGTTTTTTTTTTTTTGAGACAGGGTTTCTCTGTGTAGCTCTGGCTGTCCTGGAACTCACTCTGTAGACCAGGCTGGCCTCGAACTCAGAAATCCACCTGCCTCTGCCTCCCAAATGCTAGGATTACAGGCATGTGCCACCACGCCCATCTTGAGCAGTCATTTTTTTTTGGAACTGAAATAAACCTCATTGTAGATTCTTGCTTTTAAAAACTTTGGATGATTCTTTCCACAAAAAGTAATTGCTTCGTGGATGGGTTAGTGTAGGTACTGCATACGGCTCCGTCTCCCCACTCAGCACCCTCACCCCTTTCCAAGGTAGGCTCGGCCGGGGCTGCTGCTGCGATAGATGCATGGGCCTTTGGTTCTGCACAGCCTTTCCACACTGTGCTCTGGACAGAAGGCCTGGGCCCGAGGGGACCCGGAACAGCAGGTGAGCCGGGCTGTGTGGAGACCTGGGAGAGCTGCTTGTAGAAGATGGTTTCTAGTCTTTGGTGGTTTCTGAAGAGTGAACTGCTTTGCCAACAGGGTGCAGTTTGGAAACGAGCTGTGAAGCCGACCTTTCTCTCTCCCAGCTCTGTTCACTGGTGTGCAGTGGAGTTGCGGCACCGTGCCCGGCACTGACTGACTTCTGGTGCGGAGTAGCTATCTTAGTTCTCTTCACAGTCAGTCCTTTCCTTTTGTTTGCGGTTCCTGTCAGGTCCCACGTGATGGAAGGAAGGGACTGACTCCTGCTTGGTGTCCCGCATTCAGTGCTGTGGTGCGTCCGTATGCACACTCATGTGCGTACAGAGATGCAGACACAATGGCTGTGATAACATTTCCAGAAGGCGGCTCCTGCCAGCCAGCCGTGGGACGGAGATCTGAACTAGCTTCTGAACCTCAGCTCGTTCCAACCACAGGAACTAGCCCTTTCTTTCCTTCGTCTTCTTAGGTACTTATTGGAACTAACTTTCATGTTATAAAGTATGTCATTTCTTGAGATTTATACTTGGCAGGAGGAATTCTAACCCCAAATGGTCCAAGCTGGCAAGATGGTGTAACTTGAGAGATCTGGGAGAATTGTTGACTTGGGAACAGCTAATTGTTGCCTTGTGACTGCAGATGAGGAGTTTGCAGTCAGTTGGCCCGTCCTTCAGTTTCAAGGCCACCCGTCTAATCTCGGTGATTGTGTTGAAAGGCCTAGGTCAGTGAGATCTAGAGACGTGGACTCTGTTGGCAAAGGATGGGATGGATCTCTAGTCCAAGCACCTTTATTCTGAACAGGAGCACAGACTTTACGCTGCACCTAAGAAAGGCTCAGTCTTTGTAGATGGCACGTCTTTGCGACTGAACTTACTGACTGATTGAAACTAATTCCACCACTGCACCTTGAGTTTTTATTTTAAAAGAACCAATTCTCTTTATGGCTCAGCACTTCTGCAGGTTTGCCTGCAGGAAACAGTTCTTCAAGTAGTTGGTCAACAACTTCCTATTTCTTTCATAAGCTGCTGAATAACTTCCTGAATTAGCAATCTATAAGATCTTTGGTTACACCGGGTTCTTCTACTTTTCAGTTTATTTTATTGAATCTGGTACCTTGTAACCATTGCCAAGTACAAAGAACTTATTGTAAACTGTGTACCATGGAGGCGTCGGAATTTGCTGTGCCAGATGTGACCCAGTGATTTCGTACATTCGTAGATATACATTGTCTGAATAATGTTATCATAGTTTTAAAAAGGTGTGTGTCATTTTCTGAATAGAGCCAGTTCTAGTGATTTTAGTCTTTGAGATTCAAAGTTCTTAGGGCTGTGTTTTGTTGACAGTTGTAGAGGATTTTAAGGGGTGGGGATGTAGTTCTGACAGAGCAAGCATAAGGTCTCGGGTTGTTGAAGCTTTCCTGTCACCTAGGGCAGGACGCAGCCGGAGGTGAGATAGTCGGGGTGATGGGTTAGTGGGTTAGTGGACGAAATCCCTGCTCTGCAAACTGACCTGGCTTCAATCCCTAGACCAAGGGAGGAGGAGAAACGTCCCCCCAAAGTTGTGTGATCTCCACACTGCCCGCATTTGTGGTGTCTTTCACTGTCTCATTTCTTTTTCTTCCGTCCTTTCTTTCTTTCTTTCTTTCTTTCTTTCTTTCTTTCTTTCTTTCTTTTTTTTTTTTGGCTTTTGGCATTTGGTTTTTCAGAGACAGGGTTTCTTTGTATAGCCCTGACTGTCCTGGAACTCACTCTGTAGACCAGGCTGGCCTCGAATTCAGAAATCCGACTGCCTCTGCCTCCTAGAGTGTTGGGATTATGGGTGTGCATCACCACCACCCGGCTTGTCTCTCATTTCTTATGAACACAGAGTAATGGTCAATTTGAAAAAAAAGAAAAGGAACCAGCTACGGTAGTGCACCCAGCAGTCACAGGGAGAACCAGGTGAGTCTGGGGCCATGCTGCACGGAGAGGCCCCGTGTCAAAAAAAAAAAAAAAAAAAAAAATCACCCTTCTCTCTCTCTCTCTCTCTCTCTCTCTCTCTCTCTCTCTCTCTCTGTGTGTGTGTGTGTGTGTGTGTGTGTGTGTGTGTGTATACACACATATATATGATAGAATTAGAGGATAAATTAAATGGATTATGGCTTTGAATGACTTTTCTGAAAAAGTATTAACTAGAGTATCTCATTATCTCATTCCATCATTTCAAAGGGTTACTTTCTCAGATTTTTTGGGGAGTTACTCAACATTTAGCTTAGCTGCATACCAATACAAACTACCTGCTTCATGAGTAGATGAGTAGTGTCTTAGTAGTTCACACGGTTCTTTTATTCCACGTGTGTGTGTGGGGGGGGAGCGAGTGCGTTGGAGAGTCTTTAAGACACGAATCTCATTGTGTAGCTCTGGCTGTCCTGGAATTCACTCTGTAGACCCGGCTGGTTTCAAACTCAGAGAGATCCATCCCTCTGCTTCTGCCTCTGCCCCTGCCTCTGCCTTCCAAGTACTGAGATTAGATTAAAGGTGTGGACTACCCATGCTAGCAGTAGCTGACACTTTAAAACAATGTAAAACAAATACCTTTGTGAAATCAACTATTTTGTAAGGTAAAGGAATAGTTTTAATTGCAGTTAGAGAAGGAATGTGAATTAGACCCTTAATGGCTCTACCCATGTGATCTTCTGCCTCAGGGCTCTGGGGTAGAGGTTAGCTCTGGTTGTTTCCTTGTGTTAGGCTGCTAAGTTGTGAGGTCATTTGTTTAGAAAGAGGCCCCCTGTGTTTGTCTGAGGTGAGAGCTTGTGAGTGCCCCTGGGTCGCCTCTTTAACCCCCCCCCCAAGCATCCTATGATGACCTTGAACTCTTGCTAACTCTGTCGTGCCACGCCTGGCTGAGTGCATTTTTGGAGTGTTTTTGTTGTTGTTGTTTTTGTTTTTGACACACTCCACTTCTCCAGGCTCCTTTGGGGACTGGGATCCGGAGCTGCCTTTGAAGAGGTGAGAGGCAGCTGTCAGAGAGGTGGGGCACGAGGAGGTGGCTTCTCACTTTCCCCTTCACGGAACTGAGTGGTCTCTGCGTGTGCGTGTGCGTGTGCGTGTGCGTGTGCGTGTGCGTGTGCGTGTGCGTGTGCGTGTGCGTGTGTGTGTGTGTGTGTGTGTGTGTATGTGTCAGCATCCATCCTCAGGGCAGGCTCTTCTCCCTGACCTGGAGCCCCGGGACTCCTCAGTGCTCCTAGCCAGTACTAGAGCTCCAGGTCCGCCCTCCACACCTGGCCTTTGACACTTGGCTTGGGGGGGGGGAGCCACCTCACTGACGGGCCATTCCCAGCATGCCCTTGTGTGTATAAACTTGGTAAAATATGCTGTTCTGTTTAGTTTTCCTTACCCCTTCTTCGCTCTCCTGGAATAACTGCTAGATATTTATTTATGTCTTTATTTATTTTTATATTGTTAGGACTATTTATTTGGGGTTTTCCTATAGTAGGTATGTGTAATAATTACTGTGGTTTTTTTCCTCCCCCTGAACAACTTTTACACTTTCTTTAGAATCATTGCTTCCCGCTCCGTGGACGCTTGCCAAGAGCTCTTTGTGTCCGGTTCCGTCAGCCCGTGGCTTTGGAGTCCTGGGGCTGGCTGTGGCCGCCACTGCAGGACCCTGCTCACATGGTTGGCTTGGTCACTCGCTGGCTCTCTGTTCGATATCTGCCGAGAAAACCGCACAGACTCCCAGCCAGTGACCGAGACGCTTAACTCTTAAACAGCAGTTTGGGTTGTAGAATTTTCGGGGCTAGGTTCTAGTTTACTCTAGTTTCTAGTTTTACTGATAAGTTAAAGCTACTTTTCCACAGCCCGCAGGAACTATAGTTTTTGTGGTCTTTCATGAAGAGCCCGGGTCTGTACTTGTTAAAACTCCTTGTGAGAGCAGGTGGGGGGGGCACCTCAGTGTGAGGTGGGCCCTCGTGGTTATGCTGCGCAACACTTGACCTGCAGTGGCACGTGTCTCCTAGTTCCCAGAGGAGCCTCCTGTGACCCTGCGCTGTCAGGATCTTTGGTTTTCTTAGTTTGATTCTGTTGGTTTCTTTCCTTTTAGTGATTGATTTTATGAGCATCGGTGTTTTGCCTACATGCGTGTCTGTGTGAAGTTGTCAGATTCCCTGGAACTGGAGCCACAGACAGTGGTGGGCTGCCCTGTGGGTGTGGGTGTGGGTGTGGGTGTGGGCGCTGACCCACAGTTCTGGCTGCTCTCTAAGTGTTCGCTGCTCAACTGCTGAGCCACCTCTCTCCAGCCCTGAGCTTTGATTTTCTTATCAATCCCAAAACCTCTTCAACGTTGACTTTTAATGCTGTAGTTGAGTTTTGTCCCTCTCAAAGATACTTATTTTTGCCAGGCATGGTAGTATATGTTTGTAATACCAGCACTTGGGAAGCTGAGGCAGGAGGATTGCTGTTTGAGGCCAGCCTGAACTATATACCAAGGTCTACAAGTGAACTCTCCAGAAATATGAGATGAGAGACAGACAGAGTGGGGAGCGAGCGTGGGAGGGTGAGAGCGCACTCCCTCTTGCTTGTGGGGTTCCCTTTCTGAGTTTTGGTGCTGCACCTTCACCTCTGGGCTGTGTCGTCCCCCCTTTTCAGTTTCCTTTGCCTTTTTGGCTTCACAGCACCAAGCCCCGGCGGCTGGCTGAGACTGTGGCTGTTGCTTCATCATTCCCCCTGCTTCCAGCCCGTTTCTCTACATGAAAGTCTGTCAAGTCTTTAGTGGCCTTGAGTAATGTGACTGGGCACCAGTGTTGTAGAACTGATCAGTGGGTTCGGCCATGTTCTTGGCTGTCCCTCAGAGACCGAGCACAGAGCCTCAGGCCCCACTGGGGCCCACAGATGTACATCTCAACTTTCGCTTTGACTTGAAGGAGATTCTGTTTTTGTGTTTACTAAGTCACGTTTATCTGGTGACCGAGTGTTTAGCTCACATGACAACCTGTAGGACATGGTTCTTTCCTTTCCTCTCCTCGTCCAGGCTCCAGGGCTGGAACTCGGGTTGTCAGGGCTTGGCAGCAGGCCTTGGTTTCCGTTTGGTTTTGTTTTCAGAAAGGGCCTGTCCCAGAACTGCCTGTGTAGACCAAGCTGTCTTCAAATTCAGAGATTTATCTGCCTGCCTCTGTCTCTGCCTCCCAAATTCTTTATTAGAGACATGTGTCCTGCTTATTAAGACAGGGTCCACGTAGGTCAGCATGAGCTTACTGTGTAGCCCTTCTAGCCTTGGACTCTGGGCAGTCTTCCTGTCTCAGCCTGACAAGTGCCAGACGTACAACCCCGCCACTCCGTGTCTGTCTGCCCTCTGCTGCACGAGCTGTGGGACGCAGGCCACGGCTGCCCTCTCTGCCTCCGAATCCCAAGACAGCGGATGTACAGTTGGTGGTCATTGAAAACTGCGTGAAGGAGGAATGGATCTCCACGGGACTTCTCCTTGTGAACTGCTACAATATTCGTGTGTGTGTGTGTGTGTGTGTGTGTGTGTGCGCGCGCGCGCGTGTACGCGTACTAGTGTGCATGGATCCTAGGTATCTGGATATCAGGGGACCCTCGTGTTTACACGAGTTCTTCCATGGAGCAGGTGACAGTAGGAAGGCGCCACTGCGTGTTTAATTAGTTGTGCACCTGGTGGTCTACTGTCTCTGGTGGACATGCTTGCTTTTTGGGGTGAACATGTGTGCAGAGACCCAAGGAGTCATTCTGGTGCTGTTCCCCTTTCTGTTCTGAGTGGGCTTGACTGGCTGGCTGGCCAGGGAGCCCGAGGGACCCACCCACCCGTGTAACCGTTCCCACCCTCGGGTACCTGCCTTTTCTCCTCTGTGGGCTCTGGGGATCAAACTCAGGCCCTTTACTTGGAAAAGCACTCTCTCACCAACCAAATTCTTACCCCCACACGCACCACGTGCTGTGTAGCGGCTCACGCGATGAAGTCGCTTCTGCTCAGTTGTGATGGACCACTGTCCCTTGCTCAGACGAGAGTCCACCACCCCCCATCCCCCGTGTGGCCATAGAGCTCCTTAGAGCAGGAGTCTCAAGTTGACTTTGTCCATGTCAATTGAATTGGTCTCATCCCCATTTTGTTCAGTTGGGGGACTGCCACCCAGGGGCTGATTGCCACCCAGAACTGTGGCTGTTGTCAGCAAATGCTGTGGGAGCAATGGCCAGCTGAGGACTATGGGAGCATCGTCGGTGAAGCCTCATTGTCCCTCCTCTCAGCAGACACCCCAGGGCGGACTCGGCGAGAGCAGCAGCCATCTCCAAGTGCTTCTCTGGGCTTGTGTGCTTGGTTGGTTTTGTTTTTTTGACAGAGTTTCTCTGTGTAGCCTTGGCTGTCCTGGAACTTGCTCTGTAGACCAGACTGGCTTCAGACTCAGAGATCTGTCCACCTCTGCCTCAGATGATAAGACGTGATCCCCTGCTTTGTTTGCTTATAAGATGAAAAGAAAATTCCCCACAAAAGAGGCGAAGTGCAGACGCTTCTGTTTCCCTCTACCCCGCTCGGACTGATATCAGTTGTGTGTCTGAGTCCGCAGCTTGGATGGGCCCCAGGTGATGAAACTGGGTGTCCTGCAGCAGCCATCCCGCTGGAGTCGGCCGGCACAGCCCTTCCTGTTGGACTAGTTACCAAATCTCTTATGGGTGGAAAATTAAACCTCCGTGCTTGGGGACAGGCTTGCTCGGGGTTCCTGTGTGTGCTGCACTTGTGAGTTAGTACTGACGTACTTCAGTTTAGAACTTGTGGGCCAGCAAAGCCAGCTTACCTGGTAAAGGCACCTAATTGCCAAACACGGTAGAAGAGGAGAATCAACTCTCACGGGTTGTTCTGTGACTTACACAGGCATGTCACAGAGAGACACAATATACAAGTTTAATATATCTTTAAAAGACTCTAAACCCGGGCTTGGAGGTGGGGTGGGGTGGGGTGGGGTGTGGGGTTCGGGAATGGAGGGGTCCCCAGTCCCACTTAAGAGCACTGTGTGTACTCCTCGTACAGGCACGGGCATAGCAGTCAGCAGGGCAACTCCCTTTACTTCAGACCACATGGTGGCTTTTTACCACAGAGAACCCACTCTGTGGCCTTTCTTAGTTTGCTCATTTTGTTGTGGTGACGGTTTCTTCCTGCTCATCTCCTGGCATTTCGAGACCCGGTTGATCTTAGACTGGTCTGCACTCTACATAGCGCCCAGGCTGCCAGCAGTCTCCCCCCTGCTGCCTCAAGCCGCAGGGATTCCAGGCTCTCTTCCTGAACGCTTAAATGCTTTTCTTCGCACTCTGTGTGCTCCGTGGTCTGCCTGTTTCATGAGCTCGAGGTCTTTATGCCACAGGCAATATTAGGGCTTGCTGGATACCACTCGCGACACTTGGGAACCTCTCCCACGTCAGCACCTTGGCTGTTCCTCACGGTGGGCTTACTTAGCGACACACTCTCTAAAGGCGGAAAGGTACTCCTAGCTCTGCTCCTTGGTTTGGAGTCTACAGATCAGTGGTCATCCTGGTTAATACCTGTGCTCCTGGTGTAATTGTTGTCCGTGTCTCCCCAGCGCTGTGGGGCAGCCGTGTGGGTGTCCTCATCGCTGACACGGTACCTGTGGGGAAGAGGACTCACTCAGTTCACAGTTGGACAGTGGGGCAGGCAGGGCTGCTGTCCTGGCAGTGGGGGCCTGCGGTGACCCGACTCACCTCAGCTAACAGGAAGCAGAGAGCCAGGGCCCGCCAACCTTAACTCTCCTACAGAAGGTCCCGAGCTCAAAGGTGACTTAAAGGTGACTTAGCCCCCTAAACGCTAGCTGCCGGCTGGGCAGCAGATATGTGAATGTGGGGACAGTTCCCATCTAAACAACACAAGTGACCCGAATACTTATACATTATGTATTTTTTTCCTCAAAGACTGTTCCTGAACTTATTGTGTAGTTGAGGCTAGCTTTGAACTCCTGATTATCTTCCTGCCTCCATTTTCCAGGTCCTAGGATTACAGGCAAGGGTTACCACAGCTAGCTTCTAAAAACAATTTTGTCATTTCTTATCCTCCTCCTCCCATTCTTTATTCTGCCTGGCTGGGAGCTCCCTGTGTGGCCAGAGAATGACCTCGAACTTGTGACCTGCTTCCTCCTGGAGGCTGTGCCCCAGGCCGGTGTGTTAGGCACCTGTTGTGCTACCTGAGCTCTACCCCAGCCCATTGTTCCAGCTGGGGGCCCAGGGTGTTTTGAAAACCAAGATCCTCCCTGTCCCCTGGAGCAGCTGAATGGGTGCTGACCTTGCCCCGTGGCCTTGGCTAGCCCGAACCCTGTTAGCCCTGGCAATCCCTTTTTATCCGCTAGGCCAGTCGTTCACCATAAACCAGCACAGACCCAGTCACAGAAACAAGGTGGTTTTTCTTTCATTTTAAACATTGTATTTGTATGAGTGTTTAGCCCGCCCGCCCACATGCGTAAGTCTGGGTAGCATGCATGCTTGGCGTCCACGTAGGTCCCCTAACACTGGTACCTCTAAGCCACTGTGGGTACTGGGAACAGAACTCCAGTCCTCTGTCAGAGTGATAATGCCCTTAACCTCAGCATTCTTTTGAGTCCCCCCCCCCCCCCCTGTTCCCAACCCCCGTCTGCCTACCCCCTCTTTGTGTTTGTTTTGAGATGGGACGAGTTTGCTGAGTAGACAGAGCTGGTCTTGAACCGGGAGCCTTGGGGCGGCCTCTCCCTGCTCTGTAGGACTGGAGTGACTGGGGTGCCTTCACACCTGCTTTATGTGGTTATTTAAAAAATAGTCTTGTTAAATGGTTCCAGGCTGACCTTGAGTTCTCAGTCCTTCCTCTCCTGTCCCCTCAACCTCTGAAGGTCCATCTGGAGTTACTGTGTCATTGTGCTGTGGGGTCACCATGCCAGGGCTCTTATTTTCTTCTTTGATGGGTTTTATGAGACTTAGAAATACCAGCTTAGCTCTTTGCATCTCTAAACGAATTCAGTGAATCTTTCTCTCCTGGGAACGCCTGAGTGCCTGGCAGTCAGCCAAACTATCCTTAGCTGTATTTTCATTCCGAGACAGGATTTAAGTTTCCCAGGCTGGCCTTGAACTTAGTTTCAGTCTCGCACATGACTGGGATTATAGACTCACCGCCAGTCCTGGCTGCCTAGGTTCACATATTTCTACAGCAGTACTGTCTGCTGTTGACCAGATACAGGCTAAACTGTTGCACTATGGAAAAGCGTGAAGTTGTTAAGTAATAGTGTTGCAGAGCGCCCGTGTGCCTGGGCAGGCTCTACACGTGTGTGCATAGGAGTCAAGGGTCTGGACTCAGAGTGGAATGCAGTGGGGCACACTGCACATCAGGACCCCTCCTGGGACCCGCCTGCCATCACATCAGTGCCTGGGTTACAGGCGTGCACCGCCGTACATGCCTTTAACTGTGAGTTCTGAGGATCCAGACTCGTGTCTTATTTCCTACAAGGCAAATACTTCACCGACTTAGCTATCTTTGAGCTTGGATTTCCTTCTCTGAATTTGATGAGCAAGAGGATCCTAGTTGTTCTTACTGAGGTGTGGTGCATGCCTTTAATTCTCAGGAGGCAGAGGCAGGTGGATCTCTCTGAGTTCGAGGCCAGCTTGGGTCTACAGAGTGAGTTTCAGAACAGCTAGGGTTACACAGAGAAACCCTCTTGAATAACAAACAAAAACAACTAACCAACCAAAGATTATCCTGCAACTGTTGTCTGCAGTGCTCGACTCTGGAGCACGGTAGGTGGAGGTAGGTAGGTAGGTAGGTAGGTAGGTCGGTCCTGCCAGGTCTGTAGACACTGACATCTGGTGCTGCGTCCTACCTCTTGTCTTCCTGTTTTTGTGCTGGAAGCACTACATAGTTACAGAGTTAGGAACTTCTGGTGGTGTAGACTCCATGTACTCATCTTGCACTATACAGGTTTAATGTGTAGCCTTCAAGTTAGAGAACTAACCCTTCAAATTCTGCTCGGAACTTGTTGATGGCGTGAGGTGGCTGCACACCTTTGTGAAGTTGGCCTCTCTGAGCCTTCCAGTGTGTGAAAATTGTGTGAACACCATCTTTCTTGCTTTCTGGTCTTGATGCTAAAAGTACATTTATCTAAAGATTTGGAGTCAACCAGCTTGGTTGAAACTTAGTTCTGGTGCTTCCGGCTCGCCTGTAGAGAGTGGCGCGAGCCAAGCCGCTCCAGAGAGGTCTCAACCTGTTATCGTGAAGTTGTGGAACGCTCGTTTTTAAGTTGATGCCCCTGCAGTGTTATTTGTTGGCAGTAAAGGAATTAAGCTTATTGGTTTATCAGGTTCTTTCCAATGTCTATGGGTAGAACTTAGACCCTGATGTGTCTGTGACCTGTCCTTCGGGATTCTTCCAATCTTATATTCTTGAAATTTTCATAATAATTTTGAGACAGAGGTATTTTATGAAAAGCAGCGTTTGAAAGGAATTTTACTTTTGTCTGTTTCCCTGTGTGAGTCCACAATAAAGACAAGTTCAAGTTGACCACTTACGTATTCCTTTTCCCAGTATTCAGGCTATACCAGCTTAGATTTGCTCTAGAACATAGGCCTACCCTAAAAATGAATGTGCCGGATGTGTTAGGGCACGCTGAATGTCACCAGCACTTGGTGATAGAGGCAGGTAGATTGTTGATGAGTTTAAGGCCTGGTCTACAAAGCAAGTTTCAGGCTAGCTAGGGCTATACAGAGAAGACCCTGCCTGGAGGCTGGATATGGACATATAATAATAATCGATTAATTAATTGATTAAGTAGCCAAATATTCATAGTTGATAATTAAGTAGTTTCCCTCATAGGAAAACAAGCGTTTTGTGATTTTGAAGAAACTGGTGTGTGTAAATGCTGTTTGCTCCTCCTGCAAATGAACACCAGGACCACGCAGCCACTGTCAGCACAGCCATTGCTGTAAAGAGAAACCATGACCAAGGCAACTTTTTAAACAGTGTTTAATTGGGGCTGGTTTACAGGTTCGGGGTTTGGTCCATTATCAAGGTGGGAACATGGCAGCATCCAGACAGACCTGGGCTGGAGCAGCCAAAAGGTCTCCATTTTGATCCAAAGGCAGCTAGAAGACTGGCACCACATGGTTAGGAGGATGGGCTCAGAACCTCCCCACAGTGGCACTCTTTCTCCAACAGGGGCACACTCCTGTTTGTTTTGTTGAGACAGGGTTTCTCTGTGTAGTCCTTGCTGTCCAGGAACTCACTCTGTCGACCAGGCTGGCCTCAAACTCAGAAATCCACCTGCCTCTGCCTCCCAAGTGCTGGGACTAAAGGCGTGCGCCGCCGCCACCACCTGGCTAAGGGCATACTCCTAATAGTGCCAAGCATATTCAAACCACCACAGATACTAACTAGGATGATATGCACAGTTGAAAGATATTCCATGTGGGAATAATAGCTAATTTTTTAAAGGGGGGAAAAAAAGACATAGTCAAGAAAAATGTTACAGAGCGAGCAACCCAAAGCGAGCGTCTTAAGTGTGTCTCCAGCACAGTACGCCATCTAGTTTATGATGGGTGTTTAATGAGGGTGTTTGACCAGCTCGCCCCAGAGCACTGGCCGCCTCCATAAAGTTAACAGACCCAAGATGAGCTCTGCCAGCTCTAAATGCTATGAAAGTCAGGGCAAAACTTCCCCTCGTTTCCCAAATCCATCCACCCCCCATCCCCCCTCTCTCAGATCCCCCATTAAGTTCTCACTTTTTTTAAAAAAGAAAGTTTCTCATCTGTGTCTTTTCTGGGCTGAGGCAGTCATAGCCCTGCAGGACTTCTGAGAGAAGAGCTGTTGACCGCGTCAGCTAGACACAGTCACAGGCTGTCCGTCCAGCTTTTGAGATGTCTTCTTTGTCGCCATTTTAGTTTGTGGCCTTTCGATTGTCAAATACAACTTAGAATTATTTGAACCCATTACAAAAATGTGAATGCCATGTTGACTCAAATATATGGGGAAAATGCTGGCATTATTTAATACACTCACTGTTAGTAGGATATTGAAGAAGTTGGGTGCTGACTCTGTGTGTGCAGGCCTGTGTGTGTACTGTGTGTGGTACGCCTGCCTCGGTAGATCAGCCTTAGATGTTTGTCTGGGTGCATACTGGTGCTCTGGTGGGTGCTGCACACAGCAGTCTTACAGAGGGCATCTGTTTGACCTAGTCACCTCTGTGCGTGTGATGGAAGCTTGGGCAGCTTCTGTCCGTCTAGACTGCTGCTTTTCAGCACTTAAAGGCTTTATACATTGTTTTGGGTTTGCCTTAGAACCCTTTGTAGAGTAGGGCAGAACTCTTCTGTGTCTCCCATGGCTCTCATGTTGTCTTGTTAAGTGATCATAAATACTTGCTAAGTTAACTAAGCCAAGACACCTACCATGTCTGTCTTTGACCGTAAGTGCGGCTCAGAGGCTCCAGTAATTCAGATGTGCTAGCAGTCACTTGTGAAGGAGTGCTGGAATGAGCGGAAAATTCTCGAAATTCAGCAAGTCCTTGTTATCTACTCTTTCCTGTCATCAAACAGGGTCAGGCTAGAGGTAGGCAGAGGCTCGTCTGACAGTTTTAGACCCTCAGCTGACAGGCAGCCCCTCCCTCCCATCCCCTTCCCCTGTCCTAGGCTTCAGCTGCTCCCGCTAGATGGACACTTCCTGTGCCGTCTTCTATAGATATAGGGTTGTGCATGGGAGTACACGAAATCTGTGAGGAGCCATATAAACGTTCTCTTCCTTTTTTTTTTTTTTTTTTTTTTCTCGAGACAGGGTTTCTCTGTGTAGTCCTGGCTGTCCTGAACTCACTCTGTAGACCAGGCTGGCCTCGAACTCAGAAATCCGCCTGCCTCTGCCTCCCAAGTGCTGGGATTAAAGGCATGCGCCACCACCGCCCGGCCTTCTCTTCCTTTTTTTAAAGGCTAACAGTGAGTTACATAGGGACTAAAGAAGTTTTACTTTATCTGAACAGCAGTAGTGATATTTTGAACTTAACATTTTTAGCTGCACATATAAAACTTTTACAAGCTTTTTTCAATTTGTGTATAAAATTAGCTCAAGTTTCATCATGGTCTTAATGTAGAATGTCTTTTGTGTTAGTAAAGGAATCAATTTTAAGTAGAGAAAAAAGGACTATGGAAAGAAACTTGCATTATGATACTGTGTCAGTGGAAATACTTTAAACAGTCTCCTAGTGCCTTACTTGATTTCATTCTGGTGCCTCTTCAAGTAGGGATTACACGTGTCCTTTGAGGAATACAGCCGAGCACTCTGGGCGACAGCTTGGGCATCGCAGCATTATTTATCTATTTTTGTAAAGGGTTGCTAATCGCCTGGTGCCTCCCTGTCTGACTTGTGTGCTGTGGACTGTCTACGGAGAGCCCTTGATAGGCACTCTCCTCTCCAACAACGTGGCCTGTATTTTTAGTTCACCACCCTGGCTTAAAGTGAAATTATTTAATAGAAACATTTAGAGACTAGCAGCTTACTTTGAATAAGGCTGATATTAAGCGGACCCTTTTTAGACTAGGTCTGTGTTTAAAAACCTGTGTCAGTATCGTTATGAAATATAATCCATTTATCCTACCTTTGGACAAGACATATATACAGCCTCTCTTTAACTGTTTCTACACATGGGCTTTTGTTTAAAAGAAAGATTAGTGTGTCCATTTTTTTTCTTTTTTTGTTGGCAGAACTTTACTCTGTATCCCAGGCTGGTTTCAAACCCACAGTGATTCTCCTGCCTCGGTCTCCTGAAAGCTGTGACTCCAGGCATGAAACAGCACGCTCCGTTTACCCAGGCTATCCCTGTGTTTAGATTTGAAGACCTATAGGCTGTTAGACATCGAGGTTTATTTTAAAGCCCCTTGAGCTGTTCTGCACAGGAGTTGGGAACTGGAGCTCACATCTGAAATCTGAGCCGGTGACCTCTGGTCCAGAGCCCGAGAGAGTTGCGACTGCGCCAACCCCTGCTGTTTCCTAAGAATAGCCTTCTCCTGCGGCGGGTCTGGGCCTCGGGTCCAGCTGTTGCTCTTGCTGTGTTCTGAATGGGTGAGGGGTGAGGGGTGGTAGAGAGGCTCAGAGGGGTTCTCTGACACATTGATAATGCACTAAGGGCTGGGACCTCCCTCTCCCCTCCCCCACAGGAGTTCTGAAAGTGAAGAGGATTCTGTTGGTAGGGGAAATCGTCTGAGAAGAAAAGAAAGGCATAATAAGTGTGTCGTTTCAGTCTCTGATGATGGGAAACTAAGTCTTAAACCATGAACTGATAGGGAGATTGGGGCTAAAGGGACCAGGGCTTGAGGCACAGAACTTTAGGGTACCAGAAGGCATTTTTAATATCTAATACTTTGGGTCTTTTGAGGATTTCATGCAATAGATTTTGACTACATTCATCCTCATCTCCCCCCAGACTAAGACGTCTGTAAATTCTTGGGATCAGGGTCTCGCTGTGCAGTCTGAGCTCACCTGGGCGTCACTGTGCATGTGGGCCAGGCTGGTCTTGAACACATGGCACACCCTGTATCCCGGTACCCAGGAAGTGAGGGCTGAGGGCGTGCACCATCCGACCTGGCATGCCACCACCTTGCCCACGAGTGTTTGTTCGCATAGCATTTCTTCCGCTCTAATATGTATAGCTTTGTTATTTTACCTCTGAAATTTAGGGTTTTCTTAGTTTTAAATTGCTTAGGCAACTTTGGTGGGCACGAAAGGCCTGTTTCAAAGTCAGGAAGACACAAAACAAAGTAGAGAGACATACCTGATAATATCTCTAGTCAGGCGAGATATTATCTCACCCGAGAGACTGTCCTCTCTCTGCCCTCTGGCTGACAGAACCGCAGAAAGCTGGCCATGTCGACAGGCTTCTGAGTCAACAGTCTGGAACCCAGGTGCCCGCCTGGGGTCTTAGTATATCCTGATGTGGGATTTGTACTTAATTAGCATATGCTCTTGGTTTTTGCTGAATTTCTTGTTTAGTCTCATCGCAGTGATTCGGGGATGGAACAGGCCGCTCTGCCAGGCCTGGTCGTGTTTGCATCCAGATCCCAGCACTTGATACAATAAAGAAATCACAGAGAAACGTCCTGTACGAGGTTTAATAAGTTAGTTGGTCTTTCAGTGTCTGTACTGTAGCATTTTTGAGTGACCTGCCTTCTTGTGTACACAGGGAGTTGGGCGTTGGCCCTGATGTACATGAGAGGCGTGGTTAGAGGGTGAAGGAGTCGTGCGTGCTTCATCTCCCGAAGGTGCATCTTTGCTCCGGAAAAAGACTCAAACAGCAGATTGTCCTGGTGTCACCTTTAGAATTTTAGTGAGAGCATTCTTTTCCCTTTTTATTTACTATATTTTGTATATACCTTTTTTTTTCCCTAAATTTTTCTATGCTCTTATGATACCAGTGAATTGTCTTTAGAATGCCCATGCATCTGTCTTTGGTTTTATGGAACTTAAAATACTAAAGAGCTCTCGCCCCAGGCTTCCCCCTTGCCATATGGTTGCTGGGAATTGAACTCAGGACCTCTGGAGAAGCACTCAGTGCTCCTAATCACTGAGCCATTTTTCCAGTCCAGAAAGTAGTTTTTTTTTTTTTTTTTTCCATAGTGAGTTTCAAGACAGCCGGTGAACAGAGTGAACATTTCTTGAGGAACTCCCCATCGCCTTATACATGTATTTATTAATACTTAATATTTAGTATAAACCGTTTGTCTCATTAACTTCATGGTTATCCTTAATTGTTTAGAGCAATGATTTACTCTGACTTGAAACTTAGAATTCTGTATGGTTTTCTGTTTGCCTGCTTGCTTGGTGTTTGCTTGTTTGACACAGGGTTTCTCAGTGCAGCCCTGGCAGTCCTAGAATCACTCTGTAGACCAACCAGGTTCTGCCCTCCAGCTTGGAGGTCCACCTGCCGTAGCTCGGCCTCCTGAGTGCCGGCCTCGGGGACTGCTGATACGTGATGAGCACCATGCCGGCCGGCCCTGTGAAATGCCGCTCCATGTTGGCGGAAGAGGTTAAGCTTGCTCTACCCGCCAGCAGTGTCTGCTTTGCTGATGAGCAGCCAGCAGTATAGGCTTCTGAGGAGCCGAGCACCGCCCTGATTGGAAAGCTGGGGGTTGGGCATCTGTTAAGGCTGTCTCTGCAGGAGACAGGTCTGCCTTGGCAGATCTGTCTCAACTAAAAATCAGGGACAAGACTCCCAGCACAGATAAAGGGTCCTATGAGTGCCTATGCCTAGTATTTGTGTAAAGTTTGGGGTTAGCCATATAACATTAGGATCGCTGTTGAGATGTGGTGTGGGTTTTGTTTTGAGGCAGGGACTGCCTTACCCCAGGCTGACTTCAGGGCGTGTTGTAGTACTTCCATCTTGCGCACGGTGGTCTGTGACTCACGGTGGTCTGTGACTCGAGCTCCTCCTGCTCTTGCTTCTGCCTCCCAAGTGTGTGTGCCCCACACCGCACAGGCTTGAGGGCTTGTTTGATCGGTGCTCTACAGCCTTTTCAGGTGTTCCCATGCGTGTGCTAGGCGGTCAGAAGACTGCTTTGGAATGCGCTCTGCCTTCCTCTGTGACATGTCATTAGACAGCCCTTCCCCCCCCTGGCTTTTCCTTCTTTCTTCCTTGTCTTCTTCTTTTTTTTTTTTTTGAGATAGGCTCACAATTAAACCTGACTAGCCTTTAACGTAATGGAATCCTTAGCCTCCCAAATGTTGAGATTTTGCGTCGTATCTCTCCCGAGAATGTTTTTTTTTTTAAATAGTGTCTCATGTTCTCTGAAGATCACACTGTTGTCTAAGGTACCTGTACTTATAACTGATGTTTACTGTGGGGGTGGGGACTGGAAAACACTGGGAGGTGAAAAGAATAAATAATTCCTTATCTCGTAGCACATGGATGACACTTGGCTGTGTGTTTTCAGGCTGTTTGAATTACAGACTTTGGATGTTACCCAACAGTTCTTCAGTACAGGTCACTGCCTGTCTCCCGCTAGCAGCTCGTGATAGAGCACATCCAAGGACGAATCTTCTCCTCGCCTCACCCTGAAGTGTATGTGTTATGTTGTGGTTTGTAAGTTAGTTTTGATACTTGTGTGTGTGTGTGCCTGCATGCACACTGAGGCAGAGGGATGCTTCACTTTCAACTGAGAACATGTCTTGAAAGTTACAAAGCTGGTCTAGAGAAGGCTTGTGTGCTTCTGTGCCCTGATGTTGAGGACAACTTTAGGAGTCCGTTCTCTCCTACCAAGTGGGTTCACTGTTTCAAACGTGGGTTGCTAAACTTGGCCGCGGTGCCTTTGCCCTAGCCTTTTCTTTTTACCTGTCTTCCTACCAATGCTTGTGTATACCACCTTTTGCTAGTGCACGTTTGGGTTGTCTCACAGTGAGCTGCTGTGGATAACTCCGCTTTAACACAAGTGTACAAGAGAGAGCCTGAGTCTTTCCGGTGGATCTAGAAATAGGATTGCTGGATCATGTGCTGGTTTTATGTTCAGCTTTATCTTGATGAGCTTTGAAACCTTCTACTTAGCAGTGTTTTTCGGCAATGCACAAAGCTAGTGCTTGCTTCAGATCTTGGAAGACATGTAGTTTCTTCATGGAAGGCATGGCAAAGGGCGTTAGAGCAGGTAGGTCTCTTTCCCTCTCTAGTGTTGGGATGAAACCCAGGAAATCACATGTTGTGAGCTGTTGCTCTGCTACTGAACTACACCACCAGCCTGGTTTGAACTCTTATCTTCCTCTGTGTGATACGTGAGGATTTCAGAAAGATGCAGACTCTTCAGGGAGTTCCCAATAGCATCTTTACCATGCTCCCACACTCCTATTCGAAGGACTTTTCCTTCCTTCCTTTAAAAACAAACAAAAAAACCCAACTGTGTATCAGGACGGGCTGGGTTATATGGAAACCCGCCTCTTCCGTGTGACCTGCAGTCCTTGCCCTTGCGGCCTCTGCCTTTGACATGTCACCACACAGAGCCGATGGGCAGGAGGCTGGGAGCCTCATTTGGAACCTGCCCGTGAGTGTCACGTGTTGAGCAGCTACCATGAGTCTCACTTCTGTCATCCATGGAGTGAGGGAGGATTAGCCTGCAAGAGTCAGAACTCCCAGCAGGCAGTTTGTCGTGACCCACTTCTCTGAGGCCAGATGGTCTAATCGCGTGTCCAGGACTAAAGGGAAGAGGTGTGACTGTTAGGTTCTTCCTCCGTGACGTAAGGAAGCAGAGATGGGGTTCACGGGGGGGGGGGGGCAACACCCTGCTGAGTCCTTGTGGGAGCTGGTTTTGTTTTTATTTTTTTCAGCTCTTGGTTTCTTAGACAGTGAGAATGAAACGTAATCTGTAAGATAGATCTTAAAGAAAGTGAAATTCGTGTTGGTCTCAGCCCTCCTTCAAACAACAAAAACTACCCACTGTGTAAAGTGCAGATGTCACTGCTGAGTAGATCACAGCCATCCACTGGGGATTGGAATCCCTGCACTGATCTGGTTGCAAGGTGGATCAATGGCCGTGCTCACGTGCATTGATTGTAGGAGCTGAAGCACGGGAAAGGGACAAAGGAGGAGGAGTTACCGATTACATGTGCGCTCTGTTTGGTTTCCCGCCCTAGCTCGTGACGTCAAGTTATTTATTTTTATAGTTTATTATACGCGGTGGGTATAGTTTTTGTAATTTGTGTATGTCTCTGTGTGACCGAATGGTACATGTGCTGGTGGTGTTAGAGGCCAGCGGAGAGCATCAGATCCTTTGGAGCTGGAGTTACAGATGATTGGGTGTGGGAACTCAATTCCAGTCCTCTATCTACAAGGGCAGCAAGAACTTGATGGAGGATTAAAAATAGAAAATGAATGGCTTGCTTATAGAGAGTGAGAGTCTGTTGTTAAGTCCTAGCGACCCGTCACCTCATGGATCATCTGTGCCCCCTGCGAAGAGGGGTTCGTATGTTTCCGAATGTAGTGGGATTTCCCAGTCACCGAAGGCCCAGTGAGGAGAGGTGTGATGTCAGCCGTGGCAGGGCCGTGTTTCAGTCAGTCGCACTGTAAGTCAGCCGTGGCAGGGCCGTGTTTCAGTCGCACTGTATTTTACCTGAACAAATATCCAGGATCTAATCAACTACAAAGTGACTTTTCACTTTAATAAGTGTGTAAAACTTATATCAGACCAAAGGAGACATTAATTAGTATTTAAAATTTAGCGCTGAAGTTCACTAATATTCTACATAAGGTAGCAGTGCTGCATTCTCGGCTTGGATGAGAGTCTACCATTCTCTTTCTGAAGAAGAATCGGTGTAAGATGTGATTCCAGGCCTGTGACTCAGTATGAGCCCAAGCAGCACTGTCGATCTCAGACCCTCTCCTCACGTTACGATGGCGAAGCAGGGAATATATGTAATGCGGTCACTGAAGCACTTGTCAGTCAGGCGTTACCCCGAGTCTGTGACCCCAGCAGAGATGGGGGGGCTGCTGTGGCTTCAGCCGAGGCAGCCTCCCCAAAGGAGAAGGCCCGAGGTCCCACGAGAGTCTCTCAGAAGCTAAAGTGGAAGGTGACGGGGTGGGGGGATGGGGGCAGGGTGCTCCATGTCACTCTCCCGGCCCACACAGAACACACGGTGCACTGTGTTCCTGTGTGCTGGGTTCTGGTCTTGTCACAGCTCCTATGTGGGGGGACCAGAAAAGGGCCTGCCTGGATGAGACAGCTTGTCCGCTCCATTTACTAAAATTTATAAGTTTCTGTTTTTGGTTTTTTCGAGACAGGGTTTCTCTGTGTAGCCCTGGGTGTCCTGGAACTCACTCTGCAGACCAGGCTGTCCTCGAACTCAGAAATCCGCCTGCCTCTGCCTCCCAAGTGCTGGGATTACAGGTGTGCGCCACCACGCCCGGCTTAAGTTTATGAGTTATTAAAAAACAAAGCAATAGCTGATGATGAAATAGCAAAGCACAGCAGGGTTTGCACACCACCGTTAAGACATGACTGCTTAGTGTCTGTCTGTGTAGAAGTCTCGTCTCCTCGTCCTCTGAGATAGGGTCGTACATTGTAGTCCATGCTGGCCTAGAATTCACTGTGTAGGCTAGGCTGGTCTCGAGCTTGTGGCTGTCTGCCTTAACCCAAGTGCTTGAATCACAGGTGGGAACCACCAGGCCAGGCCTGCACGGTGTCTCTTCATCCCGAAACGTGGCATCAAAGGAGCAGTAGGTTAACCCAGTCAAGGTTCAGGGTCACTCCCCAGGTTGCATTATTGATACTGATAAGAATCTTTAATAAAAATATTGGCATTTTATAACGTTATTCAATGGTTGTTGAAAGAAAATACGGTATGTGGTGACTTCAGGCTAGGCCCGGCACGCTTACGGGCACTGGCTGCGCTTGCAGAGGACCTGGGTTTGATTTCCAGCACTGCACGGTGGCTCAGAACCATCTCTAATCTAGTTCCAGGGGCCTGTGCCTTCCAGTCGCCCTCCCCCCATGCAGGCAAATCCTCACACACATGGGATAGCGTGCTGAGGCCGGTAAAGGAGCTGGCCAGCCTGCCATTCCTGGACCGCCCATGGCGGAGAAGGGAACTCACTGCTCTTCTGCCCCTTCCCTTAGCCCTGCCCCTGCCCAGAAAGAAAATACTATCTTAAGAGTCTTCTGTTAGGTTCTGTGGGAGCCAAAGTTCATATGAATTGTCGTCACCTTCCTGCTCATTTAGTGTCTCTTCTACCATTTGGGGAATGTTTATAAACTAGTAGACTCTTTCTGTCATAGCCGTTTGGGTGGCTAAGATCGTGTTGTACTGTTAGCAGTTAAAATGTCAGTGTGGCCATAAGTATACGGTGGATGCAACCCCAGGTCTTTTCTTTAGTAAGATGGCTTCCCTTGAAGTAGGTCTGGGAGGCAGCACAGCCAGAGGCCTTATTGCGGTCACGTGAGCACGTTCACTGAGCTGGTCGGCTGTGGTGGCCACAGAGCTGGTGAGAGTCTGGATGGATGTCTAAACGTGTCCTCCTGCCTGGGCCTGAGTCCTGCGCCTTAGGCTGAATTCCTGTCACAGCAAAGGAGGCTGAGGGCCTGGTCTGAACTGAACATCTTGGCCTCTGACCCTCCGTCTTCCCCGCCTGACTGACAGACATAAAGTCAAAGGTCAACGCTGCCTTTCATCTCTGAAACGAAGCTGTTTTTTCTGTGTGCTGTAGTTGCTTTTAAATACCATTTGCTCAGGACTATCAGTTTATTTAACGCCAATACAGCCATGAAGCAGAGAGGTCCAATCTAGCTTTTTTTGTTGTTGTTAAAACAGCATGTCTATAAGTAGATTGAAGAGAATATTTAAAATTGCTAGGGGCCAGCCTGGTTTCCTTTCTTTCTCCTTCCTTTCTGATTCCCTTTGGTTTTTGAAACGGGGTCTCCCTTTCAATTCATCAGTCATCCAGTCTCAGCGTCCAGACTGCTGGAGCCTCACCAGACGCCACATATAACTCTGTGTGTGTGTGTGTGTGTGTGTGTGTGTGTGTGTATGTATGTGTGTGTGTGTAGGTGGAGCGTGGAGTCTCAAGGAGTGTTGGGTGGCAGACCTGCTCTAACCACCAAGCCATGCTCGCCACTCCTGGTAGTTCTGTAAGTTATTGGGAGATTCCACTTGGATTGTTGCAAATGATAGACTTCCTGAGAGTTTAGACTTCTTGGGGACTGGTGCGGTGACAGGGAAGGTCTATGGAGACCTTATCTGGGGACTCATGACTCTTGAATTCTGGCTTTTATTCTCAGCCCATGCCATGCTGACATCTCTTCGTTTTCTGTATCATAACGGGGAGGGATCAAATTGTGAACTTGGGAGAACTGGTTACAACATTATGAAATTATGAAACAATTAATACAACGTTATGAAAAACATGGTGTTGGTTTGGAGGGAAACCATTTGGCTGAAGATGAGAGTTTCTGCCCATGAATTTTTGCGCACTTGACTGACAGCCCAGGCCTTTGAACTCCAGTCTTAGATTTTGGTTTCTGACAATACTGAAAAACTTACCATAGAAGAAAAGTGTATAAATTGTCTCATCCTTATCAAAGAATTATGCCATGTGTCTCTCAGCCTTTGAGGACTCTAAAGAGTATGTGATGGATTTATAAAAGGATTGGCTGTGCTCTCAGAACTGGAGCTGTAGGAGGACTGGGTTGGACAGTGTATCCTTGTCTAGAATCAGTAAAGCACATAGGCTTCCCTGGGTAAGAGTGTCCCCCAGCACCTGGCTGTAGCTGGCACTCCACAGTGTTTCACAGTGCGTAGGTTTGATAGGGTCAGGGACCCTCCCCCGCACTGCCACTAGAGTCTTCTGAGTTCCAGCAGTGACCAGCACTCTTCACACCCAGCTTCCAAAACAGCCTTGCTCCTTTTCTAAAGTCAGGGCCTCGCTGTGGATCCTCCACCCGATCCCTCGCTGGCCTGGAGCTCACTGCTCTCCTGGGTCCTGGGATTAATGGTGTGCACTAACACATCAGCCCTGAGTCGACTTTAGAGTCAACTCAGTAACTTGATTTCTCATTAGACAATTCACAAGTCTTATATTTAAGTGCAAATTTTTCACACTTTTCTACTAAAAACGTGTGTGTGTGTGTGTGTGTGTGTGTGTGTGTATGTGTGTGTGTGTGTGTGTGTGTGTGTACAAGCATATGCACCTGCTCGTGTTACCTACTCCTCTGTCCACTTAGTCTTCCATTTTCATTCTTAGCAGCTATCAAACAGGCATCTGGCCCCATTGCAAGATTCGGTGTTAATGGTGTAATCTATAAACTTGATGAATACAAACATTGAAAACACAGACACACTACATGTTTAATTTAACCTGGAAGTCACTTTCAAGACTTGCTACAGAAGAGAAAGAGTTGCACTGCGCTTGGGGTAGCCTGCTCTGGCAGCCTGCGTCTCTGCCAGCTCAGCTTTCCCTACTGGGCTAGATTAGGGGGCTTTTCAACAGTTAAAACTACTTATTTTTCCTAATAAAGATAAAATGATAATGTACATAGCTCTGGTATCCTGTGTGTAGACATGTGTAGTGCATCACTGTGTAGACCTCGAACTCAGGAGATGTACATGCCTCTGCCTCCCAAGTGCTGAGATTAAACACTCCTGCTGTGCTCAGCCTTTGAGAGTAGACTCTTCGCCCCTCCCACCTTTACATGTGTGGGATTGAACTTGGGTTGTCAGGCCCGTGTGACAAGTATGTTTAGCCCCCTGAGCAGACTCACTGGCTCCAAAATCAAGAGTTTGAAGAGCACTAAGAGTTATTGGGCACAGCTTTTAGTTGGTACATGCTTATTCTTTGCCTTGATTTGCAAATTGACCATATTATGTTGTAAGCAAGAACTCTTTGGCTCAGTGGGTTAAAAGCACTGACTGCTCTTCCAAAGGTTTCGAGTTCAAATCCCACTAACTACATGGTGGCTCACAACCATCTATAATGAGATCTGATGCCCTCTTCTGGTGTGTATTGAAGACAGCTACAGTGTACTTTAAATAAATAAGTCTTTAAAGGAAAAAAAAGAACTCTTTGGAGGTTCCCGTAGTTAGTTTTTGGGATTCTCTCTGAGGAGATAGTGTGTCTGTAGTTGCTTGTTTAGTTTCCTAACTCATTCTTAATTCTAAGCTTGGTGTAGGTTGCATTAATTGACTAGAAACTTTATTTCAGGTTTGTTTATTCTGTATATAGTATTTTTTTCTGCCTACATGTAGGTCTGCATACCAGAATAGGCCACCAGCTCTCATTATGGATGGCTCTGAGCTGTCATGTGGTGACTGGGAATTGAACTCAGGACCTTTGGTAGAGCAGCCGCCGGTGCTCTCAACCTCTGGGCCATCTCTCCAGCCCTAGAAAAATGTTTACTGTTTCTGTGCTATCACTTTATCACCTACCAAGTGATAGCCATCTGAAACCTCTAGACCTTTTTGTCTCTCTTACACCTACATTATTCTTTTTCTTTTAATAAAAGATTTGTTTTTAAATGTATTTGTGTGTGTGGGGGGGGGAGGGGGGTTGTGCACATGCCCATAGAGGCCAGGAAAGCAGCAGACCCCTGCGGGGCTGTAGATACAGTCATGTATGGCCCAGGCCGGCCTTGAGCTCACAGAGAGCCACCCTTCTCGGCCTCCTGGGGCCTGGGATTGAAAGTGTGCACCACAATGCGGATCTCACAGCCTTTATAGGAGCCACAGATTCAGTGGCTTTTAAATCTGAAGCTGATTTTCCGGAAGTAAATAAAACAATGTCCACTACCCATTTCCGGAAGTGGAGCAGGTTGCCCAGACATGTCCTCCGGATTGTCTCTGTTGGGGCTGTCTGGAGTTTGGTGTCCGTGTGGTCACATGTGCACTCTTCCATGTGTGGAGGAGCCCAGAGTTGATGTTGCATGCATCCCCCCCATTGCTTCCCAGCGAGACGGGCTCTCTCAGTGGGCCCTGGTCCTGGCCTGGCTGGCCACTGAGCTCTGGGGGCCCATCTGTCCCCTCCCTCAAGTGTGGAGGTCAGTGTGGCGTCCCCCCTGTTCCCATAGCTAGGGTTTTCACATACATAGGCCTGGCGTTTTATAGAGACTTCCAAAAGCACTTCTAAAAGAAGTCTAAAAGACTTCCAATCTTGATCTTGAAAAGATTAGTAGAAATTAGTGCTGTGTAGTAGAATATTTGGGGAACAGTGCCCTCAAGAAGTACAGCTTAAATTTAAAAGTGCCTAAAGGTGCTCCTGTGAGACGCGGACTCTGTAAAGGCCGCTCAGACGTGAGCAGTCAGAGGCCATGCCCCAAGGAAGAAGACCGCTCTTGGCAACCGTCTCACGGGAAACGAGATTGGTGGCGCCATCTGAAGTCCAATCGCCGAATCGCTGGAGTTCAGCTGTGAGGAGGGTGTGCCTTCCAAGCCTCTCCTAAGACTGCTGCGGCCGGGCCCCGACACACTTCACACACTTACTCAGTGGGATAGTGAGAAAGTTACAGGACTGTCTCAGTGGTAGAACACTTACACATACCAAAAAATAGAAATAACCTTTTTGTTTGTTTGTTTGTTTTAAGGGGAAACCATATACTGGTAGTTCGGGACTTGCACAGGTGGGGAGGCAGAGTAGGCTCTGAGTCTGATGAGGGCCCGGCCGCTCTCTGGATGGGCTTTTTCTTCATGGCGATGGCGATGGTCTGACTTTCACTCTGCTTTGTCTCAGTCACAACGATCAGACAACAACATGGCAGGACCCGCGCAAGGCTATGCTCTCCCAACTGACCGTCCCTGCGCCCGCCAGCCCAGCCGTGCCCCAGACGCTCCTTACTTCTGCCTCAGGTGAGCCCCGCCCTGCTGTTCGGATCTTTGTCTTCCTTTCTAGCAGAGCCAGTGGGAGTCAAAGGAGCACAGGTGGTGCCTTGTTTGGTCTTAATCCATTGCGACTGGTCATTAGACAGGAGTTCTAGAGCTTGGGCTTCCCGTAGTCACGTGGTTGTAAGTTGTTTGGGTTTTGACTTTTGGTTTTTGACATATTTGTTTTTGTGACCTATTTATTTATTTGTGTGTGTGTGTGTGCGCGCTGGCATCTGAGAACAACTTTAGGGAGTCTGTTCTCTCCCACCACCATGTGAGACTCACTCAGGACCACACTCAGGTCAGTAGACATGGCACCCAGCTCCTTTGGCCCTGGACACCCGCTCCCCCGAGCCTTCCCGAGATGGCCGGCCTCGTGCCGCCTCTGCAGCCTGTGAGCTGGTTTGCTCGCTGCTGTCTTCCTTCTGGGCAGCACTCACCTCACTCACGCTTTTGTGCCGCACTGGAAAGCGCAGTTTTATTTTCATGACTTTAAGGATGAGAAGAGCCAGGCCGCTGCACTGCACGATCACCTTAGGGGTGCACGATCACCTTAGGGGTGCTGGGAGCCACGCCTCGGTATTCAAACTCCCCTTTTTATTTGTTTGTGAGATGAGGTCTGCCACAACTAGCCTCACACTTGCAGTCCCCCTGCCTCTGCCTGTTTCTGTGCCACCTTGCTATAGTCAAACTCTTTTTTTGAGACAGGGTTTCTCTGTGTAGCCCGGGCTGTCCTGGAACTAACTCACTTTGTAGACCAGGCTGGCCTCCAACTCAGAAATCCGCCTGTCTCAGCCTCCCAGGTGCTGGGATTAAAGGCGTGCACCACCACCGCCCAGCAGTCAAACTCTTTAAAGCAGATGTTTGTATTACCTTGACGGGACCTATAAGGGCACTGATGCCATAAACCACAGAGCACCCCTCTTCCTTCTAGATCCAGCATGCATTGCTACACTGTCTTCACTGCTGGGTGCAGTGAGGGACCCTCTATCCCAGCACTGGGGACGCAGAGCTTACACAGGAATGATTCGGCAGTTTAGGTGACTACAGCTTTTCCTCATCTACATAACAAGCTGTAATACTGCTGACAGAGGGGAGGCATTAAGGAAGTTATATGACCGTTTAAAGCCCTTGCTTGGTTGAATTTCTTTGCTGTATATGAGATTTTTTTATTTGATTTTTTTAAAAAGATTTATTTATTTATTATATGTGAGTTCACTGTAGCTGTCTTCAGACACACCAGAAGAGGGTGTCAGATTTCATTACGGATGGTTGTGAGCCACCATGTGGTTGCTGGGATTTGAACTCAGGACCTTTGAAAGAACAGTCGGTGCTCTTAGCCGCTGAGCCATCTCACTAGCCCCTTATTTGATTTTTTAAATAATGTTTTTAGTTGAAGTGTATTGGCTTTACCTGCATGTATGTGTGGCACACCGTGTGCATAGGTGGTCGTGGAGGGCACATCTTGCAACAGAAGGTACAGATGGTTATGAGCCGCCACATGGGTGCTGGGAACCCATCTCGGTTCCTCTGCAAGAGCAGTAGGGGCTTTTACCCTCTGAGCCGTCTCTCCAGCCCCGTAGAAAGCGTTTGGCGGAAATGACAGGCAGTAAGCAGAAGCAGCCTCCCCGCCGCCCTAGTCAGGCGCAGTGAGCCTTTCTCTTCAGTAGCCGGCCCAGGGCCACAGCTGCCTCATCTCATCGGGGAAGAAGGGCTCCTCCCTCTGGAGTCTTCCCTCTTTGCAGTCGTGCTAGATGTCTGCTTGTGCACATTGGTGGTAGCAAACACCAGTGACAAAAAAGTCCTCATGTGCCTCCTGGCCCTCCTGACTGTGGAGCTCCTGACAGCCCGTGGCCAGGTGTCTGGCAGCAGACTTATTAACTGGAGGCGTGAGGCCTGAGACTTCCTCCTGCCCAACCTCATTCTTGCTAGTTGAAAGAGTTCTAAGTGCCGGGCGTGGTGGCGCACACCTTTAATCCCAGCACTTGGGAGGCAGAGGCAGGTGGATTTCTGAGTTGGAGGCCAGCCTGGTCTACAGAGTGAGTTCCAGGACAGCCAGGGCCACACAGAGAAACCCTGTCTCGGAAAAACAAACAAACAAACAAACAAACAAACAAACAGAAAACGAGCTTTAAGAGGTGATGGCCGAAGGTGAAGAAAGGGCGGGCAGAGTGTGGGTGAGCGAGGCCAGTTACAAAGGTGACTCGGTGAGGGGTAAGGCCCCGCAGCAGGAGTATACTCGGGCACGCACAGAATCTGTGATTTAAATCCTAGAGTTTGAAAGGCGACAATGGTGTGGGTATTTTTCCGCTGGTAGTTTTACTTTGGTAACTTTTTTTCTTTAACTACCAGATTGCAAATAAAAGTCAGTGGCCGACCCTTCCCACTGCGGGAGTGAGGTGGGCACCGTGGCCTGTGTCCGGCATGGTCGCGGGCGTCATGGGCATCGTTGTTGTTCATTGTGTGCTTTTTTTCCCCTTCCCCTTCCCCTTCCTCTTCCCCTTTCCCG
The DNA here is from genome assembly GCA_964023405.1 of Apodemus agrarius. Taxonomy (NCBI): domain Eukaryota; kingdom Metazoa; phylum Chordata; class Mammalia; order Rodentia; family Muridae; genus Apodemus; species Apodemus agrarius. The sequence goes on along the minus strand of OZ030012.1, from coordinate 5,206,479 downwards.
TCCCCTTCCCCTTCCCCTTTCCCGTCCCCTTCCCCGTCTCCTTCCCCGTCCCCTTTCCCGTCCTCTTCCCCTTCCCCTTCCCCTTCCCCTTTCCCGTCCCCTTCCCCGTCCCTTTCCCCTTCCCCTTCCCCGTCCCTTTCCCCTTCCCCTTCCCCGTCCCCTCCCCCTGTCCCCTGTCCCCTTCCCCTTCCCCGTCCCCTTCCCCTTCCCCGTCCCCTCCCCCTTCCCCTTCCCTGTCCCCGTCCCCATCCCCTTTCCCTTCCCTGTCCCCGTCCCCGTCCCTGTCCCCTTCCCCTTCCCCTTCCCCTTCCCCTTCCCTGTCCCCTTCCCTGTCCCTTCCCCGTCCCCTTCCCTGTCCCCTTCCCCGTCCCCTTCCCCTTCCCCGTCCCCTTCCCTGTCCCCTTCCCCTTCCCCTTCCCCTTCCCCTTCCCCTTCCCCTTCCCTGTCCCCTTCCCTGTCCCCTTCCCCCGTCCCCCTTCCCCTTCCCCTTCCCCTTCCCCTTCCCCTTCCCCGTCCCCGTCCCTTCCCCTTCCCCATCCCCTTCCCCGTCCCCTTCCCCATCCCCCTTCCCCATCCCCCTTCCCCTTCCCCGTCCCTGTCCCTTCCCCGTCCCCCTCCCCCTCCCCTCCCCCTCCCCCTCCCCCTCCCCCTCCCCCTTCCCCGTCCCCTTCCCCGTCCCCGTCCCCTTCCCCGTCCCCTTCCCCTTCCCCTTCCCCTTCCCCGTCCCCCTTCCCCTTCCCCTTCCCCTTCCCCTTCCCCTTTCCCTTCCCCGTCCCCGTCCCTTCCCCTTCCCCGTCCCCCTTCCCCTTCCCCTTCCCCTTCCCCTTCCCCTTCCCCTTCCCCTTCCCCTTCCCCGTCCCCGTCCCTTCCCCTTCCCCGTCCCCCGTCCCCTTCCCCTTCCCCTTCCCCGTCCCCTTCCCCTTCCCCTTCCCCTTTCCCTTTCCCTTCCCCGTCCCCGTCCCTTCCCCTTCCCCTTCCCCGTCCCCTTCCCCTTCCCCTTCCCCTTCCCTCTTCCCCGTCCCCTTCCCCTTCCCCTTCCCCTTCCCTCTTCCCCTTCCCCTTCCTCGTCCCCTTCCCCTTCCCCGTCCCCGTCCCTTCCCCTTCCCCTTCCCCGTCCCCTTCCCCTTCCCCGTCCCCTTCCCCTTCCCCTTCCCCGTCCCCTTCCCCTTCCCCGTCCCCGTCCCTTCCCCTTCCCCTTCCCCGTCCCTTCCCCTTCCCCGTCCCCGTCCCTTCCCCTTCCCCGTCCCCCTTCCCCGTCCCCGTCCCCTTCCCCGTCCCCGTCCCCTTCCCCTTCCCCGTCCCCTGTCCCCTGTCCCCTTCCCCTTCCCCCGTCCCCGTCCCCTTCCCCTTCCCCTTCCCCTTCCCCTTCCCCTTCCCTTATTTGGTGTGATTCTTTTTAAAACAAGAGTGTCTCCATGTAGCTCTCTGGCTGTCCCAGAACTTTGTAGACCAGGCTGTCCTCAAACTCCCAAAGATCCACCTGCCTCTGCCTCTGCCTCCCTAGTACTGGGATTAAACGTGTTTGTGACCATGCCTATCAATAAAAGTTATATTTTGGTTGTTTGTTGTTATGTGTGGGGGAGGGGCTTCGGTGTCAGAGCATCCGGTTTGGGGTTGAATTCTCTTCTTCCACAGGGCCAGGAGTTGACCTCAGGTGTCAAGCTTGGGCGGCTTTACCTGCTGATTACCTGTAATTGCCCTCTGGTGGTCTAAAACAGTCACTCGTAGAGTTAGCAGTGTAACAGCAGCGGGTTTTTAGGTGATAGATGTCTATTCAGAACTTGCTAGTAGCTCTTAAGACCCCACTCCTAGGCTCTAAACCCTGTGATGAGTGGCAGAGGGGGCAGAAGAGGACAGGGTGACGCTGGAGACCAGAAGCTGTGGTTGCTCATAGAGATTTGTTTCTAGTAATTACACTGTCCTTCAAGGAGGACTTTGTGGTCAGACGGTAGAGCGAGTTAGGAAGAGATGGGTCAACAGAAGCAAAGACCTTAAAGATATAGTCACCAACTTCCTCAGAAGGAGGCTGAGTAATGACACATACCAGGAAGCCAACACTGCAAGAGCAGAGGCAGGGGGATGGCTGCAGGTTCCATGCTAGGCTACATGGTGCTCGCTACACACACACACACACACACACACACACACACACACACTGATTTCAAGACTTCCGTCCCAGGAGTACCAAGTCAGAAATTTCCAGGTCGCCTGTAGAATGTAGGTGTTTTAAATGGCATGCTTTAAAATCCTGTGTGCTTTAAATGGCCTCTAACTTATGTGTGTGATCTGACCATGTAAATAGTTGGTTATGCCGGATTACTTGTGAAGTAACAAAATATCTATACATTTTAATTTAATTTCTTTATACATGGTTGGTTTAGTCAGTGCATCTAAAACTGGGGATTGTTGGGGGTCTATTATATATGGAAGTCTTGAGAATGAAACACATTCTAGCCAGAGACCATGCTACTTCATCCGTTGAGCGCTGAGGTCACTGGTGGTGTGTGGTATGGCTTTTACTCTGGAGGTTCTTGTTTTCTCCCCGTAGAGAATTGAGTTCCTGGCCTCACACAGACGAAGCAAAGGCTCCCCCACTGAACTCTCTCGTGTCCCCTGTCTCCCCCCCCCCCTACACTGGGGCTCCAGCACACACACACTCTAGAGATCATGTACACTAAGTGACCGAGGCTGGCTCTGAACTCGTCATCTTCCTCTCGGGGGCTGAGATGTGAACCACTGTCCCCAGCTACTACACTTGAAATTAGAATATTTTAGCCATTCTCCATTTGGTTATTTAAAAGTGAAATGAAATGCTTTAGAATGAAAATTAAAAGAGCTATGCAGTCTGGGACCTGGAGATCACACCAGATCACTGCTCGTGCCCTAACCCTGAGCTGCACCAGGAAGCTGTAATCTCAGCAGGCCTTGTGCCCACCATAAGATGATGGCCGTAATGGCCTGTTGATAAGATCTCAATCTAGAGGCGTGTATGTCTGAAAGGCAGCCCTGCTTGGGGTATATGGGGATTTGGAGGGAAGGGGTAATGATGTAATTATCTCAAAAAACAAAAGGTATAAAAAAAGATTCATTTAAACATAAAGTAAGTGTGACTCAACTATTTTTAATTACTGGTAGCTGGTTATTACTTCATTTAAAGTAACTTAAAACATCTGTCAACCATGACAAAGATGAACTCTGTTTATCTTTGAAGCTTTCTGTGATCAAGACCTCAAGCTTTTTATTTATTTTCTGCAGTACAGTATTGCATATCCAAATAACTTTTTTCCTTTGATTATTTTAAGAAAATATTTCAGCATCATAGTGCTGTATTAGTGAGTACAGTACAGTGCTAACAAGACTGTATTAATAAAAACTCAAGCAGGGATGATATTTGAATGAAGCCCACAGTCAGGCAAACAAGGAACCAGTTTGTCCTGGCAGTAATTCCTGACACCTCATAAATAATTGTTCACAAAGTTCTGAAGTAAAATGGCTGTGTCTCCTTTCATATGCGACTGTTCAGGTGATCTGAGGTGACAATCTGGAAGGGGAAGTTTTGAGGTGCTGTTTACCAAAGAAGAGGTAGGAATGCGGGAGGAAGATGCTGGCCTGGGAGTTACATCAGCGTAAACATGGTAATCTAAGCCCTTAGAAGTGGCCTGCAGCCGGTAACCAACCTTTTACTCTGCAAATGGTGTCAGGAAGGTTAGGCATTAAGACTAGATCAGCCACATAGTTCAGATGCCATCCTGGGTTACATGAGACCTTGTGTCAAAAGGGAAAAAAGGGAAGAAATTTGGTTTGCCTGTAGCTTTGGCAGCCTGTTTTAATTTTTTTGTGCCTGAGAGCTCCTCTGAGCCAGGCAGAGACTGGACGCCCAGCCGTGCACCTTGGTTAGTGATGTAGAACAGGCCTCTGTTCTTACATCATACGGGGAGTTGAGGATTGGGCCTATAACTGATGGTACTTACAGAGCCTTGCACGAGATTTTATTCCCCACACTGACCCCAGCTCATCCTGACCCTGTTCTCTACCTCTAAACACATCTAGAAGTGCACACAAGCAGCTTGAAGGAAATACAAAAATTTTTAAACTTCTTGCTGAAATAGAAACTGTCAGTCACCCAAGATGAAGTGGCCGATTGGTTTGCGGATGGCCTTAGGCCCAGGCCCAGGCCCTATGCTTCTTTCCTGACTGAGCCAGCACAAGGCTGGCCTCACTCCGCTCAGCGCTTCTCACGAACTCCAGATGGGGCCTGACAGAACCCAGCGCTGCTACGCCTTAAGTTTTCTTTTCTCTGTTTGTACATACCAGAGTAGTTGTGCTGAGTTGAATTTATAAGTAACTTTATTGTGTTGAGTTTGTTTATTGTTTGTTTTTTGATGCGGCTGGCCTCAAACTTGGAATCTTCTTGGTCTGGCTTCTGAGTGCTGGGGTGATGACACTGCTTACTTTGTACTTTAATAATGCCGCTTTCTCCCTCTTCCCCTCTCCCCCACTTCCAAAATAGGGGCCAGGGCATGCCTTGAGGGGTGGGGAGTATAGGGGCCAGGGTGTGCCTTGAGAAGAGGGAGTGCTGAGCAACTTGGGGATCATTTTTCTCCTGACATGCAGGACCCTGTTTACTAAGCCATCCTGCTAACCTTTTTATTTTCTAATCAAGAGTTTAAAATTTTTGCTTATTGCCTTACTATGCATGTCTGGGTGATATATTTGTATCACTTGCGTACAGGACCCTTTGAAGGTCCAAAGAGGCCATTGGATCCCTGGAACTGGAGTGGGCGCTGGAAACTGAACTCACCCAGCGCTCTTCAGATCTGTCTAGCCCAGCCTTGATAGGATTTTATAACCCAGACAGCGCTCTTCAGATCTGTCTAGCCCAGCCTTGATAGGATTTTATAACCCAGACTAGCCTTGAACTTTGGACCTTTCTCCCTGTGTCCAAAATATCGGGGCTTTAGGCTGGTACTAGATATATCTTGCTGCACTGTTTTTTGTTTGCTTTGAGGTGTAACTGTTGCAGGTGAGACATTTCCAGGCTTTGAGTTAAACCAAAGGGATTGGGTAGGAATCCAGGCTCCCTGATCTGACCTGGGAGCACATTAGCAACACTTTCCATAGATTTAGGAGCTTTTTGAGCTCTAATAGTTACTATTTCGTGTAAATTCCAAACCTATAAAAGAGTCAAATGCAAACTTTTGTTACCAGGCCCACCAGCCAAAAGAACGGGAGCGAACACGGAGAGCGTAGGGGAAGCTGTCGCTGTGTTAACAGCCTTATCCAGTTCTCCTGAGGAAAGCAAGCTAACAGCTTAAGACGCAAAGATAGACATGCCCATGTTAAACTCATTCCTCAGTATGTTTGTAGTTGTTTTGGAAACTTTGTGAAAAGAGATTAAATTATTTACATTTAAGGACCAAATGCAATGCCTGTTTTGTTTCCTCCCTCAGTGGGTGCTAGGGTTTTATTTTTGTCTTTTCGCTGATTTCTAAGTCCCTCTGGTCTGTTGCTCCAACAGCTTTTGTGACTCATAGAAGGAGTATTTGTGTGAAAGATTAAGATGTGAATTTTTCAAAAATGGCATCGAGACTACCAGACACAGACAGGAGTGTAATGAAGTGGAGTAAACCCTGCAGCAGAAGCCAGACTGTTCCTAAGTCATACTTTAAAAACATGTATGTAAGGATGGATGATCACTTTGGTGTTAATGAGACACAGCCATTGTTTTCCTTGGGCGTTTGAAGTCTGAATGAGCACTTTCAGAAAACTGATCTTACCAAGACACTGAGCTGTTGCATTAGGTTCAAATCTGGTACTTAATGCACAGCCCTAAACGGGACATATATAACAGACCCATGTCCTCCTCAGTGTTGTGGAACATCGTGGAAAGTGGGGAGAAAGACTGTAAGAGCCAGGAGAGTGGGGGGAGTGTTGTGAATGCTGGTGTGTGTGAGCGCTTGTGCGGAAGCTCACACACAGCCCGTGGCCTGCGGCCTGCGTGCCAGCCGCTGTTTAAATCAGAAGACCAGGTTAGAGACAGACACATAATCTTTTCCTGTCTTAAAAATGGCAAAGGGGAGGTTCAAACTAGTTACAACCTTAAGTGACCGGCGGCTGGAGGGAGATAGTCCCCTTTTCCTGTGGCTCCTATAGCTGTGGTCTGTGGACCTGAGACTCAAGGAGGAAGCCATGCCTCTCTGTGGATGAAAGAGAAAGGATCCAAGCAGGATATGGTGGCCGTTAGTGATCTGGAGCCGTGTGCGGGGAATACAGTGGCATCAGCCGGAGGAGCCAGTCACAGTTAGCGAGGAAGGCGCTGGAGTCTTTGGTTTAACATGGAGGATAGCAGGAGGTAGCCGGTGAGTGGTGACAGTGCTTGGTTCTGGACCTCCTGAACAGTTTAGTGAGAGGGAAAGAAAGGTTAGGTGTGAGGCACCTGCTGAGACCTGAAACTTAACCTTGACAGTTGTAGAGCCCGGGAGCAGACAGAAGACAGATACCTGGGAGGGGCCCAGAGTACTGAGTCTTCTTCTGAGCATTCCGAAAATTCCATTCAAACCAACCACGCACAGCTCTTGGCTGGAGAGATGGCTCAGTGGATCGGAGTGGCTGCTTCTCTAGAAGCAGGACCTCTTGTTCTAGAGCACCTACAGCAAGCGTCCGTGTGGTGCGTTCTTCATTATCTGGGCGTGTTACTCTTCATTGTGTAGATACTGAAAGGAACCATCCCTGGCCAAGGAGCTTGCCCAGGATTAGAGGGTTAAGAAATGTTCAGCCAGTGTGGGCCAGGTCGTCAGCTCAGGGTAAGGACACCGGGAAGCAGCAGGGCTCTACCTCGAGTTTGCAGTCTGGTCCAGGGGCTTGTCTCTCACTGCCACTGGTGGTCCAGAAGGGTGTTGAGGCATACCAGCAAGGCCTCAGTGAGACTTTGGAGCCATGGGCGTGGGTGGGGTTCTGAAAATTCACTGGGCACTTGTTAGCTAACATGAGTTCGTCGGTATATTTATGATTGTCTTAGATTCAAACAGCTAACCTTGTACAGAAAAATGGCACTACTTCAGAAATTGAGGCAAAAGGATTTCATTCATTCTCTCTCTCCTTCCCTCCCTCCCTCCCCACCCCCATTTTGAATGTGGGGGTATGCCTTATGAACTGTTAATCAGCACATAACTGTCAGGAGAAGGGGCTTAGTATTAACTCGTGCAAGGCTTTAAAGGGGAACTGGTCTACAAAACCCAGAATGTCTGAGACATTTTCAATTTTCAGAAAGTTTAAAAATGAGCAGAGCAGCTTTGACTGCTGTTGGTCAAGTTTGCAGTGTTCTAGAGAACTCTACTGGGTTTGAGTCCCAGGTCTGCCACTTTCTGACTTGGGTGGTAGATGATTGTTTCTGTGTTGTGAGCTTTTTAAGTGAGTTAATAGTTGGTTGCAAACAGTGCAGAGCTGTCCTGTTGTGTAGTGATGATAGCTTGGACCAGATTTTAGAGCTGCTTACTCCTAGAAGTTCTTTCTAAGGCAGCTACTGTGTCCAAGGTGTGTGCGGCCAGCCTCTCACTGGTGAGGCGGGGCCAGTCTAACACAGGGGCGGTGATGACTTTGCTCTTTGAGCAGAAATTACAAATGGTTTTCCTGAATTATTACCAAGGCCAAGAACACACAGGCTGTTGAGTCTTGTCCTGTGTTGCAGTCTTATCTGTTTAAAATACTTCAAGAAGTTAGTATTTGTTTTAGTAGATAATTATAGATCAAACAATATTGGCAAATTCTATATAAAATTTTATTTTCTTAGGGATAAATCTAAATTTTAAATTATTTTTTAGTTTTAATAATTTTTAATCTTTTTTGGGGGGGCTTTTTGGATTTGGTTTTTTCCAGACAGGGTTTCTCTGGAACTCACTCTGTAGACCAGGCTGGCCTCGAACTCTGCCTGCCTCTGCCTCCCAGAGTGCTGGGATTACAGGCACCCGGCTAATCGTTTTTCTTGATTATTCTAATTCCACCTTTTTTTTTTTTTTAACCCTCTTCTTACATCTCATTTAAAATATTGATCTCTTTCTCCATCTTCTGAAAGGATTTTTCTTTTCCCTTCAATATTTACCATCTCGCCCACATGGCATTAGTATGGGGACCAAGCATGGCCATCAAGTTTTGAAAACACTGCCATCTTTTGTACACCCCGAGGACCAAGCTCCTCTTCCGGACCGCATCTGCTGAAGCCCAGATTCGTATTGTTTTACGGAATCTGACTAACTACAGATGGTTGTTTTCATCTGTGAACACACTGACACTCTAGGACATTCTGGCTAGCATCATGTGCTGGGTGAGCACCCGACCTCAGGGCTATAGCCTAGACCTCTTTCTTGAGCTTTACTGTCCTTACTTCTACTACTAAAGGTTAAATTGTCATTGAGCTGTAAATTTTTTATCTCTTCTTGCTGTCCGTACCTCAGCCTGTGTCTGCATAACACTCTAGTTCTGCACAGGAAACGGGAAAGACAGAGATAAATAGGTAAAGTAGTCTCTTTTGCTTTGAAGTCATATTTTGATATGGAGTGCACATAAGGTCGTTAGCATCATCTTTAAGGCAAGTCTGCGGTTTCACTCGTAATTAACTGACGAGGGAAGAGAAGATGCGGTTCTAACTGATCTCGCCACCCTCGTTGTTCATGTCTGTAACTGTTTCAATGTTTTCATTCAGTTTTTTAATGGTAAACTGATAATAGTAGAAAATTTTCTGAACTAATGTTTGTTTTCAAAATTAGAAATCAAAACCCAGGATCTAACTGAGCAAGGCCTCCCCATTGGCCTGCGTTGCTCACCCTCTAAAGTTGTTTTAAAGATAAGGTTCGTTACATTAATGCTGGCCCTGGATTGGTGACTGTGTGAGATGGCCTCAGTCTCCGGGATAATCGAGACTACAGGTGTGGGGGAGGGGGCTGTAGACATACTTGCATTTAGTTCTTGTAATCTACCATTCTTAGTGAAGTTATTAACAACGAATAGAAGCTTGACGGAGTTCTTGAAATGTAGGAATGCAGACAAAGGTTTGGGCTAGTAGATTTACAGCTCCAGGAGACAGAAGTGGAAACAGGTACACGAATTCCAGATTACCCTGGGCACCCCTGGTTGTTCGTCTGCGTGGGGACATGGTGGAGTCGTGGTGTGGTTTTAAAAGTGAGAGCGCAGTCACTACACAGTGGGGATGAGTGGTCACTGCCTGTCGCTTCCCTGGGCTGAGGAGTTCTCAGATGGGCTAAACAGAGTATTAGTGCCGTCTTTAGGGTGAGCTCTGAGCAGAGGAAGAAGGCCATGGTGGCGGTGACTGGCAGGATGGTGGCCAGAGGCCGGGTGATCGAGCACGTTCAGCCCCATGTTCATGTCTCTTGGGATTGTCCAGGTGTGGCTCCCTAAGTAATCACCGTGCGCGTCAGTCACTCGGCGTCCCGGGAGTGAGGCGCTGTCCGGTGGATGGTGCGGGTGCTCCTTCCGGCATGGTTATTCTGGGCTCTTTCCATTAGGCGCTTTGTAGATGCTTCCTTCCTTCTGTGAAAATAGGACACTGTTTTTACCTCACCATAGGTGTCAGGGCTCAGAGCCCTCTCTGTCGACCAACACACTCGCAGTTTCCCTGGAATCCTCTCTACCAGCAGAGATCTGTAGGCCAATACTGCATCTGTAGTCTGGGTGTCTCGGTGTGAGGTAGTCGCATAAACAATGGGGCATGGCTGTCGGCTAAAGTGTGCTTTAATCTGCCCGGTTCGCTGTCTCATGTTTTCTTTTTCCTGGAGGATGACCAGGTAAGTGTCCCTGCTCTGTTCTCTGAACACGGCTGCGGTCTGTTTGAACGCGTGACGTCGGATCTCGTGTCCGTGCTTCTTTAAAAGCACCACTCAGCTTTTTGCGCCTCACCATATCAAAACCAACCAGTCTGCTCTCTGTGTTGTAGGACCTCTTCCTGATGGATGGGAGCAGGCCATGACTCAGGACGGAGAAGTCTACTACATAAACCATAAGAACAAGACCACGTCCTGGCTGGACCCGAGGCTGGACCCTCGCTTTGGTAAAGCCTTACCTCAGAGCCTTCGGGGTCACTGATGATGGTGTGGGGGTCACTTAAGGCAGCTCTAAAGAACCAGACTCTGCACCACCTTTGGCTGCAAGTGCTGTGTACCCAACCTCCTTCCTTGCTGGGCTTTTGTTGTTGTTTGTTTAAGTGTTTCATTCTTTAAACCTGAGAAATCTAGGTCCAGATTAGCATTCCAGCCTGGGCTGTGGTGAGCGCAGTAAACCCCTGGGCCATAGTCACTGCTTCAGTCACGTGGTGATCCGCTTGGAAACGGGCCAGCACGTGCTCTACAAACTGGACCAGAGGTCTCCCCAGAGGTGGACACGCACGCACGCTCGCTGTGCTGCACCTTCAGGGCTGAAGGTGGAGACACGGCTCTGAGCCACAGAGCGGGCCTAAGGACAGAGTCTACAGTCGGTGGTTTAACCTGGTTTTCCATTAAGGCCCTTTCCTTCGCTCTTTACTTAGGGAGGGAATGCAAAGCCGAGCAGAGCCCTCCTCCCGGCCGTGCTCGTGTTGGTGAGGGTCTCCTTCCCATTCCCACGCGCTGCCTTTTTGTCCTGTTTGTAGTTTCATCTGTTGGCTTTCTGAAGTTTCTTCCCAGAGCATGGAAAATGAATCTAAAAAGGAACATATAATGTGGTTTGAGCACTCATCTTGGCCCCATGCTGCTTAATGGAAACAATGTGCGGCTCAGCGCTCCGGTCAGACGCTGCGCGGAGCCTTTGAAGCTTCCCAGGGGCTGACCTGACCACGCCACAGGCTTTACTGGAAAAGAGAATTAACTCTGTGAATGCCACCAAAACACAACCCTGGGGCTGGGCAAAAATACCTTCCCCAGAGAGAGCCTTCAGACCGCTGATACAGTCCTCCAGTGTCATCTGCTTACTTGGAAACAGACAGCACAACATGAAAAGCAGTGTTTGGGTTTACCTCCGATGCCAGCCTTATTGGCTAGTTAAGCCCCTCACCCCCTCCAGAAACATCCGAGGGGTTGTGGCCTCGGCCATCATTTTGACAGATAGCTGGTTTGACTTAAACCAGCTGTTGGTGTTTCAAGACCTGTTGTGTTAAGAAAGTAACATACATGTTAGCAGTTTGCAACTTCAAATTCTGTTAGTACTTGAGTAAGTCTTTGAAGCAGGCCACTTTGAAGGTAGGAAATCCCTTAAACGCTGCACTAGTGTCAACTGAAATGATAAGAGTCACATTTCCTTAAAGCATATTTGATGATTCCGTTCATCTGCCCTTGGAGAGAGAGCATGGAAGAATTGTGCTGTGTGTCCTTTTAACTATGTGTATGTGTGTGTCCACAGTGCGTGTTGTTGTTGTTGTGAGAAGCTTAGCTGTGGACTTAGTTTTATCTGCTGCTCGGACCTACAGCTGGGTTTTTTAGGAAAGAGTGGATATTTGGGGTGAGAACAGAAACCCGCAACCACCCCCCAGCGCACACAAGTGCTGGAGATCCTGCCTGCGGCCGACCCCTCCTCCCTGCTTCCTTCCCCGGCTTGGGCCCACTGTGCATGTGCGTTCCAGACAGACTCGGCTGCCTGCCAGAGCCAGACCTTTGCAGTCAGAGCTGGAGTGGAACTGACGGGTGGGCGGGCGGGGGTGGGGAGAGCGCAGTGGGCTTCTCTGATGTGGAGTAACAGCAGAGAGAAGCAAGCTGTTAGCTGCTGCAGTTGACTCCTGCCTGGAACCCAGAGTTTGCTGGAGTGGGTAGTGTTTTATCTCTGCCGAAGAAGAATAAGACCCCCGGGCCCTGTAAACGGCTCCCATGCATGTGGGGCTCACGGGTTTCCTGTGTTCTCCACATCTGTGGGGAGACAACCAGGTATCAGCCAAGCCAAGCAGGAAGGCAGAAGGGTGTCACACTTTCAGTCTTGTAGGATGGAGGGGAAGCTGTAAATTACTACCCGCTTCAAGTATCAATTTCCAACACACACACACACACACGCACGCACGCACGCACGCACGTACATAGATTCACATATGTATGTATATAAATGTTTCTTACATTTTTTTAAATGTGTGGTTAGCTGTAGAAGATGAGTCTCTGTCGGTGTTGATGCTGGTTATTAACTTCTACAAGAGGCTGTTGGCTTTTTAACCCGCATTAAAGAATATGGGTCTTGTAGTATTTGTGCGGATGTTAAATTATGTCGTATTTTAGGCTAGGGAGATAGATGGCTCAGTGAGTAAAGTAGTTTTAATTCAAACATGAGGAATCTGTGCTTCTGTTTTTGTTTTGTGTCAGATAGGTTTTGCTGTGTACCCCTGTCTGGCCTGGAAATCATTATGTAGACTAGGCTGGCCTCAAAGGGATCTCTGATTTTGCCTCCTGAACGCTGGAGGTATGCACCTCCACACCCAGCTTTGGAGTTTATCATTTCCCTTAATTTTTTGTCATTTTTTTGGGGGTTGGTTATTTTTATTTTATTTTATTTTATTTTTTTATTTTACTTCACATACATGAATGTTTTGCCCTTATGCATATCTGTGTACTGTGGGAGACTACCAAGCATAGGAAAAAGGAAAGGAGTCTTTGTATCTGGACCCTTGTGTGCAGTTGGTTCTCAGCAACTGTACACTGGGGGCTCTGGGTTTCAGAGGCCACGTAAGGCCTACTGGGAGTCTTCTGGGCACGGCTGGGGTTGACTTTGAAGAGGAGCCGGGCTCTGTTGTGTTAATCTTTCATCTAGAGATAAGCCCTGTCTCCAGAAACAGTCCTGGCAGATGCCGGGTCAGGGTGGGGTGCTGGTGGAGCAGAGTGGACTGCACTGGCGTCCTTAGCAGGGTCGGCCCCACGTCCTGAAGGTGCTCTGTCGGTCACAAACCCGCTGTCCCACTTTTAGAGCCTGTATGAGACCTCCGTGACCCAGAGGCTGCTTCGAGCCAGTCCCGCCCAGCTCCCAGCGCTTCGCCAGCTTAAGACTTTCTTGACATGAGTGTTTTGACACAAATATCCAAATAGTTCCGGGAGGCCAGTTGTTAGAGGTGCTTCCCTGCCCGGTGACCTGAGGTTAGTCGCCTTGACCCGTGGCAGACAGAGAGGACTGACTCCTTTGGGTTGACAGGCACAGTTTGGTTATACTCCCCCACCCTCAGTAAATAATGTTCCAAAATAAAAAAGCTTAGTGCTTGGGCTTGGCGTTTTTATCCCCGTACCCCAGCAGGCTTGGGCTTGGCGTTTTTTTACCCCGTACCCCAGCAGGTTCTCAGCTGTGCTGAGCAGTCCCTGCGTTGCCCACCCAGAACTCTCAGTGTGGCAATACAAGCTCAGCCCTAACCCCGGCGCTCTGACCGCCCAGTTGTCACGCACCAGAGCTGCGAGCAGGGGCTACTGCTAAGCTAGTGATTGTATTTGGTTTGTTTTATTTGAGGCAGGGTTTCTCTGTGTGTAGCCCTGGCTGTCCTGGAACTCACTCTGTAGACCAGGCTGGCCTCGAACTCAGAAATCCGCCTGCCCCTGCCTCCCAAGTGCTGGGATTAAAGGTGTGCGCTACCACCGCCTGGCTAAGCTAGTGATGTTTAAAATCCAAAGTCTGAAGAACACTGTAACTAGCCTAGCAGTTTGTGATTCGAAGCTGTTATTATCAAATGTGTACACGTGCACACAAACTTTAAGGTTCAGGTTCTGCTTGTATCAATTGTAAACAGTGCTGAAGATGGTCTAGCTGGTGCTTAAAACCGTAGACTGGAAGGAAAGTTGCAGATTGGGGTCAGACCAGGTGGTCTCGGGGTTTAGCTCTGCTGCTTGTCATTTTCCTTTGTGGTCCCGACCCCAGGTCAGCTCAACATGTCTGTCCCTCAACAGCATGGCACCAGCTCAAGCCAGGAGTGGTTATTAACTGTGTCCCACACTGAAGGGATAAAAGGTGAAGAAACAGGACCGGGAAAATAAAGGAAAGGAGCCACAGGCTGGGGTGTGTGTGCGCCCTGTAGACCATTGGGAATCTGTCAGTTCACAGGCCGGGGGTGTGTGCCCCATAGACCATTGGGAATCTGTCAGTTCACAGGACGGGGTATGTGTGCCCTGCGAATGGCTGGCTGTGGTGATGTCCACATGGACATCAGAGGCGAGCCCATGTGGGGAAACCGTGCCCACCCCCCCACCTCCCCCCCACCCACCCCCCAGTGCCTGTCACTGTCCGGCCCTTCTCTCCAACTAAGACTTTCAACATCGTTTCCACAGCAGGGAGCAGCATGGCCTGGGATAGGAAGTGAAGACCAGTTAGAGCACACCCTCCATCTCACCTCAATCCCATCTCCTTCCCCAGAGTGCAGAAGGAGGGGGAAGACTTTCGACTCTATCTGTCTGTCTGTCTGTGAGGCCTTGTCCTCAGCACGCTACCCTGCCTCAGTCTCCTGTGTGCTGGGATCGCACAGGTGTGCCCTGAGATACTCTGCTTTGTTGACTTCTTTTTCTTTTGTTCCATCCGGATTGTGCTGTTGGGGAAAGGTCACCTTTGGAAGGTTGGAGGGGGAAATGGACTGAGTCACCTGCTTGTCCTCCCGTATTCCAGTCAGATAAAGATGGGAACACTTGCCTGGGTGTAGTGGGTCTTTAACCCTAGCACTTGAGGCAGGGGGATTGTCAGCTTTGTTGACACCACTGCAGCCTACAAAGTGACACAGTCTCAGGTTGGCAAGGGGGTGATGCTACTTCAGTTATCTTAGTTCAGAAAAGAATCACTGCATCACTGGTGTCTGCTGTGTCTTGTTGGCCAAGTAAGGTGCTCAGGAGGTGAGTGTGCTGTGTCCCGACAGCGGCACAGAGGTGAGCACATACTCCGTGCCCACCCCGCCTGCACCACGCCGCATGTCGGTCAGATAAGCTTAGTTCTGAAGCTGCATCCTGACCAATCCAGCTTGAGTTTACCTCAGCAGTCAGCAGTGACGGTGACTGCTGTGGTGCGGATTCTGCCTAGGGTGAAGTTCTAGAAGCTGGTGGTAAGAAAGACAAAGGATATTTATTTTTATGCAGTTTGCTGTTGTTCCGTTTGCTGTAGTTCTCTGGGCCTGGTTGTCTTCTGTTTGGTTGGAGACAGGGTGACATTCTACACAACTGGCCCGTCACTCACGACACTCCAGCTTACCTTCAGTCTGTGGTGAGCCTCCTGCCTCAGTTTCCCCAGTGCTGGGACTGCAGAAACAAAACACCATTCCCAGCCCAGTTTATTTTCACCAAGTATGCTTTATAGTAACTTACTTAATCTATTATCACCAGCAATAAAAAAAATCTAGCCGGGCGGTGGTGGCGCACGCCTTTAATCCCAGCACTTGGGAGGCAGAGGCAGGCGGATTTCTGAGTTCGAGGCCAGCCTGGTCTACAAAGTGAGTTCCAGGACAGCCCGAACTACACAGAGAAACCCTGTCTCGAAAAAACCAAAAAAAAAAAAAAAAAAAAAAAAAAAAAAAAATCTAGTATAAAACACTTGGTTATTTTCTACACTTTTTAATACATGGGATGCTTATGGGACTTAGGCTCTGTTTTGATGCTTGTCATATTTCATAATCCCAGAACTTCTCAAGATAAAAGGTTGTTTTCTAACACTATTCATCTATTTACTGAATAGTTTTCAGGTTCCAAAAGTATTTTTGTTTTGTCTGCATATATGTCAGTGTGCCACATGTGTCCTGTGCCTATGGAGGCCAGAAAAGGGGCATTGACCCCTGGAACTGGAAATACAGATGGTCGCGAGGCGTGGTGTGGCTGTGAGGCCGCTCTCATACCGTGTCATCTTGGACTCTTCCAATTAATCACAACTAAAGACACTTTTCTTCACAGGAGGGTTTTGCTCTCAGCTTCAGCTTTTAAATAGCTCAAATATAAATAATTGTATTTGTTCATGCGTCCATGTTAAGCTGAGGTCATTGGAGCTTGGCAAGTCTTCACTCAAGCCGCTAGCTTCTTCTCTTGTCCATGCCCCCGAAAACACCCAGCTTACTATACAATCATTTAAATCGTTTGCTCTGTGTTTATCCCGGCTGTAGGTGTACACCGCGTGTACCGGATATAAGAAGAGGTGCGAGACCCCCTAGAACTGGGTCACACAGCTGGGAGCCATCACAGTAGGTCCTGGGAACTGAGCCCCGTGTCTCCGGCAGAGCCATGAGTGCTCTCTGTGTGGAGCCAGTTCTCAGGCCCCCATTTATCCTTTGAAGGGGTGTTTGTAAGTCTAGAGTGGTTTTGTTGTGTGGGAGGGGAGCAGACTTTGAGGAAGGCTGGAGTCGTTGTTTGTGCTTTGACCTTCTTTCTCTGCTCCTGAGACAACATAGTAATAGACCAGATAACCAGGAGGACATCCCTGGGGCGTGTCCTCACTGGATGGAAGGGATAAAGACGAGAAATAAAGAGGAAGCAGAGTTGGGATCCGCAGGCGGGAAGGCTCGGCCCCTCGCATGCCACTCAAGGGAGACAGAACTGTACTAAAGGCGGCCAGCACCTGGCCCTGACTTGTGTCATATAGACACTTGAGCATTAACTGCATGGGAAGGCTCCCCGAACTCACAAGTGCCATGGCGCCTGGAGAGGCAGCTCAGGGTTAAAAGCACTGGCTGTTCTTACAGAGGGCCCAGGTTCGTTTCCCACCATCCACAAAGTGACCTGAAGTCATCTATGATTCCAGTTCCAGAGGATCCAACACCCTCTTCTGACCTGAGGGCACCAGACGCACAAGTAGTGCACAGATGTACTTGTTGGCAAAACATCTGTACATACATAAAATAGAGATGAGTTGTTTGGGGCTGGAGAGATGGCTCAGCGGTTAAGAGCACTGACTGCTCTTCTGAAGGTCCTGAGTTCAAATCCCAGCAACCACATGGTGGCTCACAACCTCTCTGTAATGAGATCTGACTCCCTCTTCTGGAGTGTCTAAAGATAGCAGCAGTGTACTTACATATAATAAATAAATAAATGAATCTTAAAAAAAAAAAAAAAGAAAGAAATGAGTGGTTTAAAAAAAAAATAGCACACCCTGTTCTTTTACCAACAATCGGTTAAATTAAAGCCCACAAACTGGAAGTTAGCTTTTAAAACATGACCTGCTTTATTAGCTCTTCAGACATGAAGTTTCCTGGTGTTTGACTACACCATATGGAGCCGTAGTGCTGTGGTCTATTAGACTACACAACAGAATATAAAATTTAGAGATAAAAAGAAAGAACTAGTGTAGGTGATAAAGATTATTAAGTGAAAGCTATAACCCACGAAGAGAAAATAAGGGAAGTTTAAAAGAAACGTGAAAAGCTGAGAAAGCTCATGTCTGCCGGCCACATAAGACTGAGGGAGCTGAGTAAGTGTCCAGCCTGACCGTGCCTGGGATCCCGGCACTGGCAGACACACAGAGAAGGGTTGGATCGAGTCCACTGAGGGAGCCGAGTTAAGTGTCCAGCCTGACCGTGCCTGGAACCCCGGTGCTCAAGCAGGTAACCAGGAAAAACCAGTTATCACTCAGAGACACACACGAGGATGGGTCATGGACGAGACCCCAGTAGCACGGCCGCAGCTGTAGTTTGTGCTGTTCTTGAGGCCCTGGGATTGCTCTTTATAATGGGGTGACAATGGGAACCGGGAAATTGATGTTCAGACTTTAGAATAGGCTTAGCAAAATGAAGAAACCCTGGGCTGGACAGATTATCTGACCCTCGTGAGCAGAATCGGAGGATTTTACAGACTGTGGAAGAAGGGCTTCCTTCCTGCTAAGCACTGAGGGGGAGACTGGGGTCTGCGCCTCTGGCGGGGAAAGTTGCCAGTCCCTGATGATGATGATGATGATTATGTAGTCCTGGATGATCTGACTGGCTGTTCCTTTTTGTTTTGTTTTGGTTTTGTTTTTCGAGACAGGGTTTCTCTGTGTGGTCCTGACTGTCCTGGAACTCACTCTGTAGACCAGGCTGGCCTCGAACTCAGAAATCCACCTGCCTCTGCCTCCCAAATGCTGGGATTACAGGCGTGCGCCACCACCGCCCGGCCTGACTGGCTGTTCTGTACAGCACACATAGCAAGAGTGACAGCCAGGCTAGAAATTGATTATGAATGAATCACCTATTTCACACCTGTGTGTGTGTGCGTGTGCGTGTGCGTGTGCGTGTGCGTGTGTGTGTGTGTGTGTGTGTGTGTAGCTTCTAAGTGATGTCAGTTCTATGAAGTAGAGGGAAAACCCACCAAGTATCCCCAGACCTCATGTTCTCCTTCTGCATATCTTCAGAGGGGATGCATGTGTGTTCACGGAGATGGGAGGGGGTCTTTTGTGTTGGGAAGGTGGATAGTGAAGTGGTTTCTGAACAACAAAGCCCTTGCATCGACATGGTGGCCTAGTTACCTAGAGAGAAAATATTGGAAATCAGAAGTACCATGTTTTCAGTGGGGGACTATAACAATGACAAGCAACAGAACAATACTAGGACTATTCCCTAATTGGGTGACATTGAACTCATTGATTTCTGAATGTTTACCTAATGGAGTAACTTAAGAAAAAATTAGAAAAGAAATCTGAAATCATTTGGGGGTAGGGAGGTAGATCGTGGGAAGGGTTTGAGGCAGAGTCTAGGGTGGTCCAGGCCATCTTCAACTCTCTGTGCAGTCAGGGGTGGCCTGGAGCTCCCGGTTCTCCTGCACAATCCCTCATGTGCTGAAATTATAGGTGTGTAAGCATCCCAGCACCTCCAACTGTGGTCGGAAACTTCGTAGGATTTATTGATCGTGGTTTAATCGCCATGCCCTTCACATGGCTGCATATGCAGCCCGTGTATAAGGCATTGTAAAATTAGTCTACTCCCTAGAACCGTGACTCGGGTTGTAGGACAGGTGCTCCTAAGCAGACCCGACTGCCTGCCGGGGGCTCAGGGGGACTAGTCAAGCCTGCACACACATGGTAAAGTTTCCAGACAATTGGAAAAATACTCCAAATGATAAAATTACTTTTTTTTTAAAAAAAGATTCATTTTCATTTTATGTATATGTGCATGTTTTTCCTGGAAGTATATCTGTGCGCTACTTGTATGTCCAGTGCCCTTAGAGGTCAGAAGAGGTCAGAAGATGATCGAATTGAAGATGATTTCAGGTCACCTTGTGGGTGCTGTTCTGTAAGAACAGCCAGTGCTTTTATAAGAAACAAGCTACATAAACCCGTGAGCTGTAGAGAGGGGTCAGAGGTCCGCGTTCTGAACGGGCACCTCTGAAGGCGGTGACCAGCAGGAGGCCGGAGCCTCCCTGACGGTACCTGTCTGTCAGTTTCCCAGGCCCCTCAGCACAGGCTGGACTGGAGTCTGAAAGGGTGGGCCGCAACACCCTCTGGTCACAAAAGGAGCTGCAGAGGGCCCTGTCATGACACGGGGACACAACTCAGGCTTCCAGCAACCACAGTGGCGCGAGAGCACCATCGGGATACCCACTGGTGTAGGGCGCAGACGTGCCGCCGCCAGCCCGTGCCAAACAGTATTCCAAGGTGTGAGTCAGACTCAAGAGTCTTATTGCTGGGCGGTGATGGCGCACGCCTGTAATCCTAGCACATGGGAGGCAGAAGCAGGAGGATTTCTGAGTTCGAGGCCAGCCTGGTCTACAGAGTGAGTTCCAGGACAGCCAGGGCTACACAGAGAAACCCTGTCTTGAAAAACAAACAAAAACAAAACAAAACAAAAGAATCATTTTATTAAAAACGTTTAGATTTTGAGTCTGATGTATCCTGTGGACATTGTTTAGATTCTATTTTGGACAAACTAAGTAATTTTAAAAATCCAATGGACGGATTCCTGTAAACAAGATGATGAGGATCTAACAGCTTTGGGCAGTGTTGTGACTGTGTGTGTGTGTGTGTGTGTGTGTGTGTGTGTGTGTGTGTGTTTGTGTACCATGGGACACTCGATATATGGATGAATATAATCTTAAAAATTATTTTTAAAAGCTGAAGCTGAGAGCAAAACCCTCCTGTGAAGAAAAGTGTCTTTAGTTGTGATTAATTGGAAGAGTCCAAGATGACACGGTATGAGAGCGGCCTCACAGCCACACCACGCCTCGCGACCATATGCATTTCCAGTTCCAGGGGGTCAATGCCCCTTTTCTGGCCTCCATAGGCACAGGACACATGTGGCACGCTGACATATATGCAGACAAAACAAAAATACTATTGGAACCTAAAAACTATTCAGTAAATAGATGAATAGTGTTAGAAAACAACCTTTTATTTTGAGAAGTTCTGGGATTATGAAATATGACAAGCATCAAAACAGAGCCTAAGTCCCATAAGCATCCCATGTATTAAAAAGTGTAGAAAATAACCAAGTGTTTTATACTAGATTTTTTTATTGCTGGTGATAATAGATTAAGTAAGTTACTATAAAGCATACTTGGTGAAAACAAACTGGGCTGGGAATGGTGTTTTGTTTCTGCAGTCCCAGCACTGGGGAAACTGAGGCAGGAGGCTCACCACAGACTGAAGGTAAGCTGGAGTGTCGTGAGCGACAGGCCAGTTGTGCTACAGAACGTCACTCTGTCTCCAACCAAACAGAAGACAACCAGGCCCAGAACCACAGCAAACGGAACAGCAGCAAACTGCTTGCAGGCTCTCTTGGAGGGGGCACACTCCAGTCACCACAGACATTCGCTTCATGGAAATGCGCTAGGAGCCAGGGTTGGCTATTTTGTTGGTCAAGTTCTCAGAAAGTGACTTTGAGCTATGGATTCGATGTATACCCTTTGTTTTAATGATTTTGGTTTGGTCGTGTGGGCCTGCGTCCCCACACACTCTACGTGACCCCGGGCCTCGCAGCAGGGTGCTGGCATTATAGATGTGCGCCAGTGAACTCTGCTCGCCTGTGGCCTCTGGATTAACCGACCGCACAGGGCTTGGGTGGCAAGCGCCCTCCCCGCCGAGCGCCTTGCCGCCCCTTACCGCTGTCTGTGCGTCTGGCCACTTGGATTCCTGCTCTCTGATGCTGCACTTTGCCTTCGGGGTCTGTAGTAGTTGTGGCAGCCATGACATTTGTGGTGGCTTCTCAGGACTTGCAGCTGGCCGTCCGTCCCCTTGCACCTTGAGTTATCCTTTTCTAGGCTCTCAGGACAGTCTTTGTTTCATTGCAGCCATGAACCAGAGGATCACTCAGAGTGCGCCGGTGAAGCAGCCGCCACCCTTGGCCCCCCAGAGTCCACAGGGCGGCGTCCTGGGTGGAGGGGGCTCCAACCAGCAGCAGCAGATGCAGCTGCAGCAGCTGCAGATGGAGAAGGAGAGGCTGCGGCTGAAACAGCAGGAGTTATTCCGACAGGTGAGCAACCACAGGTCAGAGTGCAGCCTTGTCTGCTGGGCTTCCCCTCCCACGAGTCTGCCTGTCTCATGTTAGCCTCAGTCAGCTGCCAAGCAACGCTGGGTCTGTGAAAGTAGGCTGTCCGCCTGCCTGCCTTTGTCCCGTTCCTTGGCCGGCCTTGCTTCACATGCACTGTAATTCATGGTCCTGCATCATAAAGAGCTTGCTTTGTTAATTAATTAATTTAATTAAACGTGAGTACACTGTAGCTGTCTTCAGACACCCCAGAAGAGGGCATCAGATCTTGTTACAGATGGTTGTGAGCCACCATGTGGTTTCTGGGATTTGAACTCAGGACCTTCAGAAGAGCAGTCAGTGCTCTTAACTGCTGAGCCATCTCTCCAGCCCCAAGAACTATATTTATTAGCCAGAGTGGTGGTGCATACCTCTCCCTCTCATCCAGAACTTGGGAGGACATTGCAAAAAGATCAGGAGCTCACGACCAGCCTGAGCTACATTATAATGTGGCGGCTAACCTGAGCTACATGAGACCCTGTTTCAAAAAGAAAAAAGAAAAGTCCCTGAGCAGTTGTCATTGCAGTTGAGAAGAAATGCTTCTCCCCAGGTACAGGTGGATCACAGACATCATTTCTGAGAGCTTCACAAGTGGCGGAACTCTGGGCTGTTACTCAGAGAAGAACAGCTTCTACCTTAAATGAATTATTGGTAGAGTCTACTGTGTAACATTTTCTTTAATGGCAGATGTTTCAGTATTGCTAAGTCAAAGAATTTCATTTAAAACAATGCAGATTATCCCCGAGTTTATAAGTTCCCACATCTTAGATTTGTCTAGTGTGTTTTCTGACATGGGGGGGGGGGAGGACCTGACAGTGATGGGCCTGAGACCAATTCCCTCCAAAGACAGTGTTGGTCACCAGGCTGAAGATGGAGGAGTGGCCTCACGACAAGTCTGCGTGAAGTGTGGTCAGTGAGCATTTTCCTAGCATGCGTGCGGCCCTGGTCCAGGAAATCCCTCGCCCCACCCAGTTATTTTGTTTATCTTACTTCAAGATATTGTTACCATAGTAGGCAGTTGGTCTTTGGTTAAGCAATAGATCTTTCCAAATTTGTACAGACACTGTTTAACTGAATGGCACTGTAGTACAGTGGTCAGGAGTATACAGAAGAGAGAACACGGGAAATAAATCTCCCCAGAGACTCTAGTTTGGGTTGTAAAACACAAAGTTTCTTCTTTATCCTCACCACCCCCCAAATGTTTACCAACAAAATAGTCTCTGTTCTTCGTAAGTTTCCTTTTCTAAAATCAGAGCTTCTGTAAATATTTAAAATTAGTTTTACATTACACTTCTGTTCCTAGAATGTTGACCTTAAAGACAGATTAACTTAAGTCATGGAATCTCAGACAGACTCCTCCTTAGGCTCTCGGTGCTCGTTTCTAATGTGTCCCCGTGCTCCAGGTGTGCTGGCAAGCTTAGTGGCAGGGGCGGTGAGAGGACGCACAGGGAAAGCCACGCCCACACGGCGTCTCTCCTTCCCATCTCGCTGTGCAGAAGGAAGGGACCTTCCCAGTTACATAAACCACTAAGACCAGGCAGCATGGGAAGGATGCGGTGTGTGCAGTCAGAAATGA
Source organism: Apodemus agrarius (assembly GCA_964023405.1). Taxonomy (NCBI): domain Eukaryota; kingdom Metazoa; phylum Chordata; class Mammalia; order Rodentia; family Muridae; genus Apodemus; species Apodemus agrarius. Next base: position 5,183,518 of record OZ030012.1, on the reverse strand, counting down.
GAATGATAAAGCCTGGTTCATTGTCTTTATTCCGTGGTGACCACGTGACTGATTGGTGGGCACACAGTCAAGTTGCAATTTCATATGCATATGGACTGCCAAAATGACGGTTGTTACGGACTGAGAAACTCTGCTTGCGCTGCCCTCTCGGTTTTAACCTAGAGCTACACCTCTCTCGCTGCGCCATGTCAATTAGTCAGGGTTTCTTGGGCCAATTCTGCTACTTGTAAAATTCTTCCTTCCAAAGAAGCTTTCTGGCTGTTCTTGGGTGGTGGGTCCTGAGCAGAGTGGCCTTCCTTCTTTAGAGGCGGTCTCTGCTACTTTTTCTCTGCTGCTTACTGTGTCGTCTCGCCCAGTGTGGAAGGGTCAGACCTCCTCTGTTCTGATGCTAACGGACTGCATTTTATTTTAGAACTGTTTCTTTAGCGATCTGTGAATTGCGTGCGTCCTAAGGTCTCTGGCTTCCTGTGACCATCTGCCATCCACGGCTGTGTCTGATCACTGAAACATTGAAAATTACTTCTCCCTGCTGCATCTAACACAGAAACAAAGCGCCTGCCCGGTTGTTACTACCTCCGCCTTGTCTCGGCGCCGAGCCTTGCTCTATCCTCAGTGCTGCTGGACTGTGAGGGGCAGTGTGTTCTGTGGTGACTCCTCCTTAGCCTGCTGTTTCTGGGTAGCTTGGGAATTCTGTGCTATGGTGAGGTCTGGATACAATTTATAAGTCAGCCTACACAGCCAAACCATGTGGCTTAACGTAATTTTTATCCGTCTTATTTTTTACTCTTAGGCAATACGGAATATCAATCCCAGCACAGCAAATGCTCCAAAATGTCAGGTAGGCTCTTATATGATGTTTTAGCATTGGGGAAAAGATAACTGAATTAGGACAGAGAGGCGCCCGTGCCTGGCCCTGCTCTCCCTGGAGATGAGCCAGAACCGATGTGTTTGAGTCGTCTTTCTCCCGAGACACTTGGCATTACTTTTCCAGGGGACTGACAACTGTCTGGCCGTGCCGATTCTCCCAAAGTGTGTGGCATTTGAGACTCTCAGAACTTCCTAATCCATACACAGTATGTCTCGGGGGTCATTTTGCCAGCCTCCAAATGTGTATGATTTTTGTTCGAGCAGCTTAAAATAGATTTTTGTTTCTCACTCTGTTTTAAAAAGTTTTTTTAAAAGTCAGTGGATTGGTGCTCGCTTCGGCAGCACATATACTAAAAAATTGGAACGATACAGAGAAGATTAGCATGGCCCCTGCGCAAGGATGACACGCAAATTCGTGAAGCGTTCCATATTTTTATCAAAAAATGGGGCACAGAGCTAAACAAAGAATTCTCACCAGAAGAAATTCGGATGGCCGAGAAACACCTTAAAAGATGTTCAACATCATTAGTCATCAGGGAAATGCAAATCAAAACAACCCTGAGATTCCACCTCACACCAGTCAGAATGGCTAAGATTAAAAACTCAAGAGACAACAAGTGCTGGCGAGGATGTGGAGAAAGAGGAACACTCCTCCACTGTTGGTGGGATTGCAAAATGGTAAAACCGCTCTGGAAATCAGTTTGGCGGTTCCTCAGAAAATTGGGCATGTTACTTCCAGAGGACCCTGGCATACCACTCCTGGGCATATACCCAGAGGATTCCCCTGCATGCAATAAGGACACATGCTCCACTATGTTTATAGCAGCCTTGTTTATAATAGCCAGAAATTGGAAGCAGCCCAAATATCCCTCAAAGGAGGAATGGATACAGAAAATGTGGTATATTTATACAATGGAATACTACACAGCAATTAAAAATAATGAATTCATGCAATTTGTAGGTAAATGGTTAGTCCTGGAAAATATCATCCTAATACTCAAGACACAAATAGCAAGTCAAATGATTCCCAAGAAGAAGAAAGGAGAGGACCCTGGGCCTGTAAAGATTGCTTCCAGTTTAGTAAAGAAACCGAGGGGGGAGGGGGAATTATTGGGGAACAGATGGGGGGGAGAGGAACTATGGGAACTATGGTGGGTGGGAACTGGGAAAGGGGAAAGCCTTTGGAATGTAAACATAGAATATAGAAAATAAAATTTAAAAAAAAAAAAAAAAAAAAAAAAAAGTCAGTGGATTGAGCCATAGCAAAGAAAGTAGTTAGTTTATGTGCGTGCGACTGTGTTTGGAAGGCCTAATGAAGGCGGTGTTCTCGGGAGCCCTTCTGAAGGAGGGCGTTGGGAATGTCAGGGTCGCCTCCACTGATGCCTCAGTTCTCCTCCGGGACACACCGGTCCCAGAGGCACCAGACTCTACTGAGGCCGCTCTCCTGGCCAAGCTCTGTGAATGGTGGCAGTCGAGGTCCCAGTGCGGCTCCAGCATAACTCTGCTCCGGAAGACTCAAATTAGGAGGTGAAGCGCGCTCTTGTGCCTCTCTTAGATGGGCAGAAGTGGCCATAGACACTCCCCGTCCTTCCCTTGCCCCGCCCCCTCCTCCTCTCTCTTGAGGTAGCGCTGTATTATGACCCAGGTGGCTTCAGTGTTTTCTATGGTTGTCCTGCCTCGGCCTCCTGAGTGCTGAGATTGCTGCCACGGCAGCAGCCAAACTCACACTCTGTAGCTCCTCTGGGCTATGAGGAGGAGCGCATGCTGTCAGGTTGGCCACTAGAAGTACTTGGTGATAAAGCCAGATGCCATCCTTACTAAGAAAATAAACTATTTTTTTCCTTTCTTTTTTCAATTTTTGGGTTAGGCTGGCCTTGAACCCACAGTTCTGCCTGCCTCTGCTTCCATGTCCTGGGATTAAAGACATCTGGCCCGAACTCTGTTTTCTTTATCTCATAATGACTTCATTTAACCGAAACCCAGAGTAAGGGAGTGCAAACGCTAGCACAGCCATTCTCAGGGCGAGGAACATGCACATCTGGCTGCAAAACTGCATAGCACTGGATCTTACCAACGAAGGCAGTCTTTCCTTCTGTTTCTCTAAAGTAGCGGTGGTTTCCATCAGTGACTCTCAAGAGATGAAGGTCACTCTTGATTTGCATTCAGATCATACGTCCTGTAAGTCAGAAATCAATTCAGAGGCTCTCATTCTTGCTCATATCTGAAACCCAAATCTAGTGACTATAGATGCCGTCAGGACTGCATTTAACACTTGAATAGACAGTCTTTGTGTGGTGAAGGCAAACATCTTCCATTTTTTGTGTATTGTTTTGTTTTGAAGAAAAGATTTCACCAGATAGGCCAGGCTGGCCTCGCACCAACAGGTCACAGGTGTGTGCCTTGGCACAGGGCCCAAGTCGGTGATCATCCACGTCCCCAGGTGTGTACAAGGCTCTGGGTACAATTCCCAACACACACACACACACACACACACACACACACACACATACACACGCGGGCGCGCGCGAGAGAGAGATGTAAACAGTATAATTTTAAGGTGTTTTAATTGGAGCAGTTGCTTTAGATTTGTATAATCTAGATCAAAAATATTTGAGAAAGATAAGTTTTGAAAATGCCACTACACATGCTAAAGATTTAACATAGCCGTTTCTGTGGGTATGTCCGGGTCGTCCAGACCCGTGGCCGCTGGCCTTGGGAGGTGAGTGCTGCAGGGTGAAGACTTCAGAGCCCGCCTTGGCTGCGTAGCAGGTTTGAGACCGGCCTGGACGTACATGAGACCCTTTCTAAAACGAAATGGTTTGCTCCATGTGACTAAGTTGTCAGCACATGGGCGGATGGCTGTGAAGCTGTGGGTGTGTATTCCGACGGTGGTGGTGGACTCTGACATTGAAGTTTCAGTATGTTTTTCTCTCTCATCCTACATGTATTCTCCATGACCTTAAGACATTGTATATGGAGAGAAAAGTGACATTTCTCATATCATGGAGGGTGCGGCTAGTACTTCTATAACAAAGCCAGAACAGTAGACTTTCCAAGTTATTTAATCTGTGTTTTGCATCACGCAAGAGCCTTTAAAAATGGAAGCTCAAAGATCCAGTGGAAACAATTTGATACTGCAGTTCAGTGAGCAGTAGGGCCAGTGTTGGTCCACATCTAGCAGAACCCCAAGAGGGTCGTTGAGCTCACCCTTCTGGACAATGGGGCATGGAGACTTCCTTGACAAGAAGAGAAGAGGTAATGTTCCTGGACCTCATGGCTTGTTCTGCAGAAGAATGATTTTATTTGCTCTGACTCTACTTGGAGAGAAGGAATTCTCAATCTGGCCTGCCTGTGAGGGGAGGGAGAGTGCATGAGGAAGACAGGCAGGAGAGGGTCAGGTTAGGAGGGCTTCCTCCGGCCTCCTCTTCAGATCACTCAGCTTGCCAAAGGTGTCAAGGAACTGTTGGGTTCGGAGCTGGGCAGAGGGTGTCCGTTTGTCAGGGTTTCTCTGTGTAGCCCTGGCTTTCCTAGAACTCCACTTGCCTCGACTCTCAAGTGTGGAGATTAAAGCATCACACCTGGCTGGGAAGATGGTGGAGGGGGGGCTTCTCACAAGGCACATGAGAATCAAGTCAGCCACACAGTGCTCAGCAGACATGGGAAGGACTCAGGATATGCAGACTTGATAGTTGTTGCTTTTTCTGCTTCTCCAGTAGAGAGCTGCGTCTCATTCATAGCCGTGGCCCTGTGTATGCAGGTATCGGCAGCTCCAGACTCCCGAGTTTTATTCATTTACTTGGTGTGCAGCGCTGGCTATCTTGGAATTTGCTAGACCAGGCTAGCCTTGAACTCCCGGCAGACTTCAAGGCCTCTCTCCTGAGTTACAGGATTACAAGTGTGTACAGGCGCTGTCAGCATTTTTAAATAACTACAGTCAGAAATGTCTTTAGCACTTTTAATGAGGCTAACAAATCATGTCTGTATTCTGGGTTTTTGTAGCATGCGTGTACTCGTGTCCCTGTGGGTTAATGAAAACCTCAGGCATGTGCTGTGAATCATATCAACAGAGAAAGACCTTTCAAGATATTTTTAGATCTTCAAAACTAAATATGGAACTTGTCACCATAATTTGTTGTAGTGTGTTTATAGGATTCGGGGAAACTGTCCTTATGTAGAGCTTAAATTTCCATTTCTATAACCCAGAAGAAGCTATCGCCGTGTGACCGTCTCTGCTCTGGGTGAGCACACCGCCTGTGGCGTGTGCAGGTCTCCCAAGGCAGCCCTGCACCCTCCAGCTCTGTCACCGGTCTGCGGGAAGACTCGTTTTAAGGAAATGGTTGTCTTTGGGGGTACACTTAGCCCTCTTTCTCTGCTGAAAATGGGGTTCCAGGTGTCTGGGGTCCCCCGCCTGCAGGGCTCCCTGGCTCATGCGTCATGGTTAGTAACTCCTCTGTGTTGGTAAGCCAGCTGGCCCCCTCTCCTACGTTAAGGCTTTCTGTGTTCGCTCTAAGGCCAGGTCTCATCCCGGAGTGTGCTCATCAGAACAGCTGAAATACCCCAAACAAGGCAGTCATATAAATGTCTTATCTCAGATTTAGGTGGGCAAAAGTCACCTTCATTCTTCATAGAAATGACAGTGTCGGTGTCTTGTGGCTGGTGAGACAGTTGTCCCTATTCCTGGCACAGCTCGGGGTACCTCAGGAGTTACTCTGTGACTGAGGAATAGCGTTGGAGGATTTAGCTGGCCACATATTAACACGTGATAGAAAAAAGGCTCAGCTGCCCTATGTTTTTGGGTTTGTTTTTTTTTAAAGATTTATTTATTATATATAAGTACATTGTAGCTGTCTTTGGACTCACCAGAAGAGGGCGTCAGATCTCATTACAGATGGTTGTGATCTACCAGGTGGTTGCTGGGTTTTGAACTCGGAACCTTCGGAAGAGCAGTCAGTGCTCTTAACCTCTGAGCCGTCTCTCCAGCCCTGCCACATGTTCTTTATTAACTGAAGCTGTCTCTTGAGGAAGGCGAGGCCATGAAGAGCTTTCTGAGTTTTCTTGTTTGGTTTTTGCTTTTAAGTTTTGAGCTAAAGACCAAACTCTAGAAATCTGTCAGAAACAGACCAACTTAATGAGTTTATACTTAAAGGTGAGTTGGAAAATGAGACAGATAAGACCCCAGTCTGTCTTGGTTTGTTTTTGGTTTTTTTTTTTTTTTGGGTTGTTTTTTTTTTTTTTTTTTTTTTTTTAAGACAGGGTTTCTCTGTGTAGCTCTGGCTGTCCTGGAACTCACTTTGTAGACCAGGCTAGCCTCAAACTCAGAGATCCACCTGCCTCTGCCTCCCAAGTGCTGGGATTAAAGGCGTGTGCCACCACCGCCCGGCTTGGTTTGGTTTTTGAAGTGGGGTTGGTCTTGAACTCACTCTGTAGAACAGACTGACCTTGAACTTGGGTCACAAACTGCATCACCACGCCTGGCTAAGACTCCTACCTTGAGCAATGACCCTTTTGCTGTCTTTAGAATTGTTGGTCCAGACTGCTGTCGCCAAGACAGGCCGTTTATAAGAATATGCATTTTGGAGTTAACTTTTTGTTCCGCACGTTTAGATTTCCCACTCACAAAGGCGGCCCTCCTTAGCAGGTGATTGTGAACTAGTCAGTGCCCAGAAGCACCAAAGACAGGACGGCAGACTGAACGGCTGCTCCTCGGGTCGGCTGCCCTTAGTATTTGCATATGCAGCAAAACCTGTGGGTTATGCTTCAAGAAATTATCAAAAGCTAGAAAGCTAGAGTAGTGATCAATTGCCATGAGTGTTTTCCACAGAAACGACAGGGAGAGGGGTAAGGGGGTCACTTTGTCTATGGGTTTTTACATAAATAATGGAGTCTCCTGGGCTCGCTCTCGCTCTCTCTCGTGCCCTCTCTCTCTCTCCCTCTCCCTCTCCCTCTCTCCCTCTCCCCCTTTCCCTCTCCGTCTCCTCCCCCCCCCCTTTTGTCCTGTTTTGTTGTGCTTTCTGTTATCTAGCCTGGCCTTGAACTAGAAACAGTCCTTCTGCCTCAGCCCCTGACTGCTGATTAAAGGCTGGCGCACACCTGGCTTCCTCCCCGCTCACCTTTTCTTAAACATGTCTTGGGCATTCGTTGAATCTGAAAACAACTTCTCTTCCTATAGAAATGGACCCACGTGCATGTGATGCTGTCCCCCGTGTCACGTGTCACTTCCCGGAACCAAGGTTGCTGCAGGGTTCCTGTTCCTTAGTCTGTGTGCATGTGTTTTCAGTAACAACCTTGTGAAATGGCCTGTGACAATCACACTTAATAACCAGAAAGCATTCTGCATGTTATCAGTGCCTTTGAGAAGGCTTTAGGCCGCTCAATGCCTGAGTGGAAGATTGGGGGCACCCTACTGGACCTCGGTAGGCACTGGAGGAGGGGGAGCTGGCTTCCAAGGGTCCCTGTGAGCTGTCCTGTGGAGCCCAGCCGCTGGGGACGCAGCTTCAGTGCTGCAGCGCCTGCCTCTCCTCTCCAGTGTGCTCGTCGGCACAGAAACACATCCACTGTCCTTTAGCTGGGTCAGTGTGGAATCGCTGTGGCAACTGAAGCCTGGGACGTCATTGGACGGTCTACAGGAGTGATCTCACCCGAAGCCTTAGATGTTGCAAGCTGCTCTGTCTCCAGGGAGCTTGGGAATATTTCATCTTGAACACAGTGCCTAAAATTAGACAACTGAGCTAAAAATACAAGTTTGTTAAACTTCTCTTTTCCCAAAGGTAGTTGGAAAAGTTTGAAAGTCTTAAAAATGGGGAAACAAGCAAGTCAGAAGAAGTTTGGCCAGAGTCCGGTCAGGCTTCTGCCCTGTGTCAGAGGTCACATAGTTCTTCTACTAGAGTATATTGGACTTTTTCTAAATCAAGTAAGTATTTTTAGCGCATTTTCTTCTGTAATAATTCAAACATGCAGTAGCTTTTCCCAGTGAGCCTGAAAATCTCAGCTAATCTGGGACTTGTTTAGAGTCCTGCCCTGTGAGTAACATCAGTGGTCCCAGCCTGACCTGGAGGGAGCGTTCTCTCCATGATGGTTCATAAGGAAGAGGAGTCGGCCTGCTTTCCAGGAGGAAGCTGAGTCTCCTGCACCTGGCTTCAATGTCATTTTTCAGAATGCGTGTCCGGCACGTGTGAGGTACAGGGTTTGATCCTGTACAGCCTGGAAAGAAAGGAAGGCAGTTGGTCTGTGGCTCCATATTAAAAAATGATGTCATCTTTTAAAAATGAAAGATAAACACAGTGGCAGTGGAGGTTGAAGAGGACGGAGTTAGACTGGTTCCAGGGTGTGTGCCTGACTGGTAAAGCAAGGCTCTTCGAGCCCAGGCTTTAGGACTGGGCATCCTCAGCTTCAGCCTTCCAGGCGCTGGAGTTACAGGTGTGCGCTACCTCCGTACCTGGCTTAGGTCTGCATAGGGGTGTGTGGTTGTGTACACTAAATAAAGGGGTACACACCATATGTGTGTGTTCACACAAAACTTGATCTAACTGAATTGTGTTAAAGGAATGGCAGGCAGCACAGAGCCTGGTTTTCCGAGGACAGGAGAGGAAGCAGGAGGAGGAGACGGGGCTGGGGCTGCGTCAGAGCACACTGCAGAGCTATGTGTGCAAAAAGAAGGCATGGGCCTGCCTGAGTCAGAGCAAAGAACGACTGAACAAGAAGGCCTGGGCCTGCCTGAGTCAGAGCAAAGAACGACTGAACAAGAAGGCCTGGGCCTGCCTGAGTCAGAGCAAAGAACGACTGAACAAGAAGGCATGGGCCTGCCTGAGTCAGAGCAAAGAACGACTGAACAAGAAGCAGGTGTCTCGACTTGAACTCTCCAAACTGTTTCAGGCACCACTCAATCAGTTCTGTCTTACAAGTCTCAGAATTCGGAAAACCTTGCCGTGCGTATCTGTGTGTGGGCAGGACGATGTCTTTGTGGTCGTGGTTTCCTGCAAACCGTTGCCAGCGTCGCCCAGAGTGCTGTCATTTGCTCTTATTGATCCAAGGTCAGGGTGGCTGGGTGTCTGTCGTGGCTCAGGGACTCTTCTAGAGGCTCCTTGAGTGACTGGGAATGAGCAGCTGCCCTCACAACCACACGGTGCCTTTCCTGGTGACTCTCGACTGCTGGGTCTGCGGCCTACCCGTGTGGTAGAGCACACCTGTCTGTAACTTCAGTTCTAGAGGGTCCTCAAACATACAAGTAAAACACCAGTGCATGTGAAATAAAAGAGAAATTAAAGGGGAAAACCAGTAAAAGCAGAAGAGCAACAGAATTCAAAGCAGTAAAAACACAAAGGCTTTGAGACAATTTCTCTGTGTAGCTCTGGCTGTCCTGGATCTCACTCTTGTAGACCAGGCTAACCCGGAAAAGATCTGCCTCTGCCGCTGAGTGCTGAATTAAAGTAAAAGTGTTTGCCACAACCAGCAGGGGCTGCTGTTAGTTTTAAGCCATGTAGTAATCTTGGAAAAGTATAATCTTCAAAAGAGCCAAGATAGATATTGTTCAGATACTATGAAAATTCATCATACTACAATTATTTCTATTAAATGTTTGTCAGCTATGGGCCATGCTGCTGCTGACTGAACAGAATTCAAAACCAGGCAAGCAAAACTATGCCTGTTTGGTAGAGTGCATCTGAGGTGCTCGGATATGGGGAGGTGGTGGCCGCACTTGCCTAGCACGCCACAGAGCCTGGGCATGTTCAGTGTCAGAATACTATGGATTATTCCATGTAGCTACTGTTTTATTCAATAAAGCAGTCTCTTCACTCTGTCCTTACAGGAAATGGGTTAGTTCGATATGCTAAGCATCACGAGCCTGCTATGTGCTTTAAAGATATGTTCAGGGTTTTAAAGACATATCCTAAGAACTTCAGTCTCAAAATGCAGCTGGGGTCGTTGTTGGAGTTACACGGGAAAATCATTGCCTTTCTTGAGCCCTAAATAATAGAAAAGAAAGATGTCTTAGCCAGAAGCCACGTGTGGGAAAGCGTAGTTTTGAGAAACTGTATTAGAAGTGCCATTAGAGTCACTTCTTACCTTTCAGGGTGATGTAGTCAGTGAGAGAATTCTGTCAGACAGAAATGGGGCGTCGCTGGAACCACTGCAGAAAGTGTTGGCCTTTGAGCAGAACAGGAGGAGGCCACAGACACAGCCAGAAGATCCAAGTCTGGGCCTGATGCTCTCAGTGTTCTCGCGGACATGAGAAAGCAGGGGACGCAGGCAGAGACAGACACTGAGCATGACAGACAAACTTACACACACACACACACACACACACACACACACACACACACACCACCTAGAAAGGTACAGGGCCGTTTAATAAGTCATGGGCTTGTAGAGAGAGGACAAAAGAAACCAGGAAAGGCTAGAGCAGGAAGGGCCTGGCATGCGAAGGGTTAAGTGAGGGGTGAGGTCATTCAAGAACTGGTTTCCCAAAGCCACACATGGAAAGCACAGCTGAGAACGTGCAGGGGTGCACAGTACCTCCACGTTAGCCAGGTGGTGGAGACAGGCAGGCGGATCTCTGAGTTCAAGGCCAGCCTCATCTACAGCGTGAGCTTCAGGATAGTCTAGTCTGGGTGAAATGTTGAATATATGAAGAGTGGGTTGTGTTGTGTTTCATACATGCTGGTCATCATGTGCCTTCCTCATATGTGCCTCACACACATCCTCTTGATCTGTCCTTGTTGGTCTCCCTCGCCCAATAACCCGCCTTTCATGTGGGTGTATGTACTTCTTTTTAATTGAGAGTCTCAGTAGGAGAAACCACATGACACTTGTCTGAGTTTGGCTTGCTTTGCACGCTATGCCCACCCCCATTTCCATGAGCTCTCTTTCATATTTCTATCATATTTTCTTTCTCTACACATCTGTTGCTGGGCCTCTAGGCCTCTTTGCCTCAGACCTTGGCTGGCACAGGTGTCTGAGGGAGTTGAATCCCTGTGGTGTCTGCTCAGGAGTGGTTCTGGGCGGATGGTCCTGTCTGTCTGCAGTGTGCCTTTGTCTTGTACTGATTTACTCGCCCTCCAGCAGCACCAGGTTTCCTTCCCTCCCGGTCTTTACTGCATTTGTTGTTGGGTTTCTCGATAATAATGTGGACTAGTTCGATCCTGCCTTTCCCTAGTGGTTAAGGAGTGTTGTGGAAACATGAGTTATGGAAATACTGATGAGAAATCAGCCGGGCGGTGGTGGCGCACGCCTGTAATCCCAGCACTTGGGAGGCAGAGGCAGGCGGATTTCTGAGTTCAAGGCCAGCCTGGTCTACAGAGTGAGTTCCAGGATAGCCAGGACCACACAGAGAAACCCTGTCTGGAAAAAAACCCAAAAAAAAGAAAAAGAAAAAAGAAAGAAAGAAAAATCAGCTACAACAGATACTGTTATTATCCATTCATAATTGAGAAAATTTAAAATTGGAGTTTGAATTTACCAAAAATTTAAGGTGATCTTTCCCTCCAAACATCCCCTCGCAAGTTCACCAGCCTGAGTACTCAGTGCACCTCCAGGTAAGGAGCTCCAGTGTGAGGGAGTTAGGCCAGAGGGTGTAAATCAATAAGCCTGAATAAAAAAGTCGAGTTTAAGGAAAGGAGGCCCCATAGCAGTGCTGTGTGCGGAAAGAGGTGTCGCTGGCTTGTGCCCTGAGTGAAGATGGGGCTCCAGGAGCTGAGGAAGCTGTGCCTTACAGGCAGCCTTGGGTCTGGGAAACTGCAGAGACCTGGCAGCTTGCTTTATAGAAAACTCCATGTTAAAGGTGGAAGAGGGGGCCTGTGCACTAGCAGGGGTGGCTTCTGCTCAGGAGACAAATCCACAACTCATAGGGTGGGGTGGGGTGCTGAGGGCACTGGGGAGAGATCCTGGTCCAGAATATCTGAAGCATCTCCAAGGCCCACCAGCCTGTGGCAGATTTCCAGGTAGATTCTGTTGAGCACTGTTTGATCCTGAAGAAATGTCACGGTCCCCAGAGGAGAGAACACAGCTCTATATAGTCGAGGAGTAAGTCCTAAGTCAGACGAGGCTTGGTGTGAATGGCGGGGGGTGTGGGGCTGGTGCTTGACCACAAATCACACGTGGTGTGAATGGCGGGGGGTGTGGGGCTGGTGCCTGACAACAAATCACACGTGTTCTCTCCATTCTGTTTTCACTGCTGGCCCCAAACCTTCAGAGCCGGTAAGTACTGACAAAATCTAAGACTTGCCATTTAAAGCCTGACTGTCCTGAGGGAAGATCAGGGATCTTTGCAAGTAAAGAAAAATAAGATGGAATAGTTAATTATGCATGTTTGGGGGTTAGTGCCTGCAGCAAGCTTACTTTCTAATCACTTGAAATGCATAGAAGAATTTGGTTATTCTAATTAGGAAGTGTTAAAAAATACGTGTTAATGTTTTACCCTTTTTGTATCTATTTACCCCTTTTGTAGTATTTTAAGTCTCTTTTTAAATCTAACAATGAATTCACTACTCAGCAGACTAATTCTCTTTACACTTGTTTGTTTGTTTAAGGAACTAGCTCTCCGCAGCCAGTTGCCCACACTGGAGCAGGATGGAGGGACTCAGAATGCAGTGTCTTCTCCCGGGATGTCTCAGGAACTGAGGACAATGACAACCAATAGCTCAGACCCGTTTCTTAACAGGTCGGTGGGCACGCTGGCCAGTGTCTGTAGCGGGCCCGTGCTTTGTCGCTCTGCTTTGAGTTTATGGCTGTGTGGAACATCTGTGTGCGCCAAAGCCCACAGCTGTCAGCCGCGTTTCCACCGGTGACCATAGGACAGGGCCAGCTGTTCAGGCCTGTGCAGGGCTCTGGGTCACAGGTCAACATGCTTGCTTCTGCCTGCACTCTATGCCAAAGTCCCTTAAAATTAGTCCTGAAGGATAGACGGACTGCTTCTCTGTAAACGCAAGTGGGCAGCGTCTTACCCCAAGGATGTTAGCGAGGGATGGAGGGGCTCTGTGCCCCGCCCAGCCCTTCAGAGCAGCGCTGGCTGGCCCTTCACTCCCTCAGCTGCTATTGTCAGCCATAACCCAGGAAAGTTTTCTCTTCAGGAAGTTTAAGGCTGTTTTCTGCTGCTCTTGGGTTAATCTCTGAAGCTCGGGCCTCTTAGTTGTGCTGAGGTGTTTGAGTGTTTCCCTCCCCCAACAGACGCAAGGAGATGGAGTTGTGGGAATTTTATCTTCAGTGACAACTGTTTTGACAGAAAGGCATCTGGCTCTTTATTTGGGCCTGGCTGTCCATGGCTTAACTTCTGTGTCTCAGGAGCTGGGAGTCGAGCGTGAGTCTAATGCGGGTCTGACCCCTCGGCCTAGGGACCTGAGACCTGGGAGGCCCCAAGCCTAAAATAGTTAGCAGGACTCGTCACTTTTCTCTGTTACCGCCAAGCTCAGAACCTTCAGGTAGCTTTTTGTCTAGCAGCTGCCACGTTAGTTAGAATCAGTGTGTCTGTCCCACTCCAGGGCAGAGGCCCTACAAGGCAAGGGTTGTCCGCTGTCCTCTGAGAACCGTGGCCATGCCTAACTCGTGTTTATTTTTGCCCTGAGTTGACCGAATGTCTCTGTGTGTCTTTTCGATATTTTCATAGTGGCACCTATCACTCTAGAGATGAGAGCACAGACAGCGGCCTCAGCATGAGCAGCTACAGCATCCCGCGGACCCCAGATGACTTCCTCAACAGTGTGGACGAGATGGACACAGGTGAGATGGGTACAGGCGTGGGTTCGTTCCCTCTCAGCCGGGGGGGGGGGGGGGGGTTACTGCCTGTGTCAGCCGCAGGGGGGCACTGCCTGTGTCTCTCCTGCCTTCCTCCTCAGACAGGATCACCCTGTAGCTGGCCTAGGCTGGCCCGGAACTTAGAGGCTCTTGAGTACTGAGATTCAGGCACAAGCTGACACACCAGGTTTTCCTTTCTTTTTGTTTTTTTGTTTGTTTTTGGTTTTTTTTGGGTTTTTTTTGTTTTTTTTTTTTTTGTTTTTCGAGACAGGGTTTCTCTGTATAGTTCCGGCTGTCCTGGAACTCACTCTGTAGACCAGGCTGGCCTCGAACTCAGAAATCCGCCTGCCTCTGCCTCCCGAGTGCTGGGATTAAAGGCGTGCGCCACCACTGCCCGGCCGGGTTTTCCTTTCTTTTTGAGTGGCCCACATGCCTCGTGACCCTCCTGCTCAGCTTCCACAATGCTGAGATTTCAGACATTCGCCACCATGCCCATTGTTTGAGCCTGTTTTGTTTTAACGTGATAGTTGGTCCTATTAGAACTCTCTTGTTTTATATCTGTTCTGAATTTTGAATAAGTTTTTGTGACCCACTGTTTATCTCTTTTCTCTGAATACTTTGGGTTCAGCTGAGTTGTTTAAGGTGTTACAGGGCTCGGAAGCCATCTTTGGGGAAGAGGGGTGTAGACTTTATCTTGAAATAGTTGTACAACTATTGAGGAACTAAGACCTCCCTGCCTTGGGGCTAGGGAGAGCACACAGGACAGTGATACATTTTCTTCAAAGTGTCTTTTGTGCCTGCCTTTATCTGACACAGGAGGTTGAGATTTTGAGAACTTGTCCCCTGCTTCCTCTGGTTCACCCAGATCAGAAATCCCGTTTAGGAGCCACGGGGGCCCACCTCATGCCCAGCCCGACCTGGCCGACCTGGCCCTCGCCCCTGTGTAGCACTTAGAAAGGCGATTTGTTTTTTGTTTTTTTGAGACAGGGTTTCTCTGTGTAGACCAGGCTGGCCTCGAACTCAGAAATCCACCTGCCTCTGCCTCCCAAGTGCTGGGATTAAAGGCGTGCGCCACCACCGCCCGGCTAGCGATTTGTTTTTCTGAATATATGTTCTGGCAAAACTCTAGGGAGGAGTGCTAATATCATATGTAAATAAAAGTTCTCTTGGCAGTAAGTGCAAGAAATTTAGAAATAAGACAAAGGAGGCGAGGTCACATGTCTTCAAGGACTCCTGAGAATGCTGTTCCTCTGTTGCGTGTGTGAGTCTGCAGAGCTTAATGTTTGTCCCTGAGTACAACCTAAGACAGAAGATGCCCCACCTTGGCATGCTAATTACCTAGAAATGGTGGTGCACTTTTAGGAGAAAGAGGCAAGGCGTGGCCGTCATCTCTCACCCCTGCACGTGGAGTTCCAAGGGAGTTTCAGCTCCTCACAGCCCGCCAGCTAACACTTGGGAGTAAGCCGCAGTCTGTGCATCTATGGTGCATGTCTGAAGTGGTGGGGCGTGGGAAACGGCATTGCACCGAGTTGCCACTGTGCGGCTTTCTAAGGTGGTGCTGGGTGCTTCCATCTCCCATAGCTCTGTGCTCACACAGGCAGCTCGGACGCTTCTCACAAGGCATTGTGTTCATCCCTCCCCAAAACTAGGAGACACCATCAGCCAGAACACCCTGCCGTCGCAGCAAAGCCGCTTCCCCGATTACCTGGAGGCCCTCCCGGGGACAAATGTGGACCTTGGCACTCTGGAAGGGGATGCGATGCACATAGAAGGGGAGGAGCTGATGCCCAGTCTGCAGGAGGCGCTGAGCTCCGAGATCCTGGACGTGGAGTCTGTGCTGGCTGCCACCAAGCTAGATAAAGAAAGCTTTCTCACGTGGCTATAGAGCTGCAGGGAGCCACTCTGAGTCCGTGAAGGATCCACAGAACCTAAGATGTGCACGCCTGCCTGAAAGTCATACATGCCAGTGGGGGGTTCTCTGGCTAACACAGGAAACAGATGAACCAGTGTCCAGCAGGGTCTTCCATCACTGTCCACTCTTGTCTGCCCATGGCTGCTCTCACATTGCTGGCCTCTTCATGGCCGACCCTAAAGAACCAGAACCACAAACAGAACCCTTGTTAACTTTGCTGTGTAACTACCGTTCTCCGGGATGGCCGGGGGACAGCCTGCTGGATAATGGATGTTCTGCTTTTCGTCCAATGGCCTTTCGCCCATCGTTTTAACGGAACACACAGACTGGGAACTGAAATGCTCTAGAGCATTTGTTCAAGAGGTGGTTTCTTCAGCTGCCTTTGGCCCGTGGGTCCAACAAGCCAGGAGCATTGCGTCTGATCTCACGGAGGATGGAGAGGGCCCACGCTGAAGACCGATGGACTCTCCATGTCTTCTCTTAGTGACAGCATTAGGCGCATAGGGACCTGGATTTTATCTTAGAAGCTTATGAGGCATGAGACAGTTTCCATAGAAATATATTAATTATTACCACATACTCTAGATTAGGTTTGAATGGATATTTTCTGTGGGTGTTTTGGTTGGTTTTTCTTTTTTCTTTTCTTTCTTTTTTTTTTTTTTTTGTGGTTGGTTTTGATGAAATGTAGGCAAATTAATGAAGTTGTTATAGCTGTAGCTTGGGGTGGGCAATACCATTCTTTTGGTGGGAAATCTGTATTTCTTAGCTTTTTAACATCCTATTTAAATTTTGGTTATCTCCTCTACGTATGTACACACTCTTATAATGTCTACAGTAGTGTGATAGCAGAATGTATCTTTATAAACATTTCCTTCTTTTCAGCTTATTTTTTAAATGGTAGTCTTGAACATATGAATTTAGACACAGTAGCTTATGTTTCATAAATAGTTTAAATTCTGGTTGGGGCAATCTGCAGGTGTTTGAGGGAGGGAGGGAGGGAGGGCAGTGTTGTAGAAAGGGCTCTTGTTGTGGGTAAAGCCAAGAGGTGCTCTCTGGCCCTGTGCACTGTGGTGAACCGACGCCAACAGTGTCCTCGCTGCCCTGGGCCTGCCGCAGGCCGTGTGGCCTCTGAGCTCCGAGCTTTGGAGAGGCCTTCCCTGTGCCCCCACCTCAGCTTTGGGTGTGCACTCAGATACTGTGAGGCAGGTGAGTGTTCCCTACCAGATCAGTCTTAGGAAAGCTGCATATGTGTCTGCTGGGTGGGCCCAGGGGTGGCACACAGAGTCTGAGAGGTCCCGGTTGGCCGGTAAGTGTGTGGGGGTAGTTGGACTTAGCATGATCGTGGCTTTTTACAAGAAGATTACTAGAGTATGTGCTTCCGGGAGTAATAATGGTTCCCAAAGATTATTTTTTAAAGAACAGGATAGGCATGAATGAACTCTACGTATAAGCTATGGAGTAACGGTTGGTTATGAATTGTCGTGGCGCCAGCCAGCACCTGTCATCTAACGGTTTTTGAGTGCTTCTAGAGGAATCCCTTATTTTCAAGGGTTCATAATGAACAACAACGAATCACACACACACACACACACACCCAAAGCTGCTACTATGAAAAGCCTCAGCTTAGGAAGATAGAAATCTAAGTATTTTGGCCCTTTGATTTAGTATAGTGCAAGAATAAAGTAGAAAAGTTTTACTCAGTACTTTGAGTGCTCAAAAAATACAATCAGTGTATTATATATGATTCATAGGTCAGTCATTTGAGGCCATCAACTCTAAGGCTTTTAATTAGAAACTAGTTGAAGATTCACCCTCGAATTATTAAGTGTGGGGAAATGGCCACCCAGAGGATGCATTGACTTTAGAACAGAGATGAAATTCTACTCTGAAAACTGAACAGTTGAGCTGGGTGGTGGTGGCGCACGCCTTTAATCCCAGCACTTAGAAGGCAGAGGCAGGAGGATTTCTGAGTTCGCTGGTCTACGGAGTGAGTTCACAGAGAAACCCTGTCTCAAAAAAACCAAAAAAAGAAAGAAAATTGAGCAGATGGGTGATCCACAACAGTGTGTGGGGAATGGGCAGGTGATGGGCGTGCCGAGTGCCTGTGATTGGCCTGTAAGCTGCGGAGTAAAGGACCGCATGCGTGTGTCTTCTGTGGGCAGAGTAGCTTTAGTGTGGGGAGGGAGGGCAAGTGGGCACGGGCTGGGGGAGGAAATAGGATAGGAAAGCTTTTATGGACTTGTTTCCCTTCGGTGAAGACTTACCTGGCTCTCAGTAGGGAAGTTGTTCCTGAGTTTCCAGCTGCTTAGCCTCCCCCCAGAGTGAGTTGTGCCACCTTCCTCCTCCTCCTCCTCCTCCTCCTCCTCCTCCTCCTCCTCCTCCTCCTCCTCCTCGCCGCACAGCGTGTGCCTGGTTATACCTCAGCGTCCCGCAGCCCCCGTGCCTGACAGTCTCTGACCTTAGCAAACCCTCCGTGCTGACTGGGGGATCTGAGCACCCACCCTTCCCCTCACTAAATTTGAATTGTGGCCTCAGTGCGGTCCTTCTTGTTGCGTCTGGCAGTGTTTAATGCTTCCTGGCTGTAGTGGGTAGCTCGCAGATAAGAATTTAACTGGTTATTCTTGAATTTCTTTTTACAATAAACCAATTTTTATAATCTTAAAATGTATCAACTTTTCTTTTACATCTGTGCTCTTTTCAATTAGGACTTCTTCTGAGTCCCTCGGGAAGAAGGCATGAGGTTGGTTGGGGTTTCAGAGCAAGCAGGGTTCTGTTTAATAACTGTTTCCTAAATGCAGAGACTTAACTTTGAAAAAGAAGGGGGGGGGAGAACAAGGAGAAAAAGGCCCCGGGAGGCAGCTGTGGAGCCTGTGATGTCACCGCTGCGTGCTCATGAAAGTGTGCCTTAGGAGAGCGGGGCAAGCTGAAAAGAACGCTGAGGAGCTCAACTCTTCACAGCTCCGGAGTGCTCGCGCACCTGGGGGCAAGATGAATTGATTAACTCGGCAAGTGTGTGTTTATAGATTATGGATATAAGGATCTCTGCATTGTTGTCAATTCTTTTAAAAATATTCTCCAAGTTGGTGTTTGGTTGGTTTTGGATTTTCAAGACAGGGTGGGTTTCTCTGTGTAGCTCTGGTGGTCCTGGAACTCATTCTGTAGACTCAATGTCTGCAGACCCATGCAGGTCTGTGTCTTCCAGACCTGGGATTCGAGGACCTTAAAGAATGGGCGGGCGGCAGTGTAAGGCTGTAGACTGCTTTACTTGGGTTTCAGTATAGTTTTATACCCAAAGGAAACAAAGTGGTGCTCCAAGGAGGGTCACTTAAGTCCTGCAAAACGTGTAAATGTCAATAAGCATGTACTAAATATTAACAGCCCTTCCTTAGGACTGACCAACGTACACACAATGGCAGGCACATATATATGTCTGGGAAGGCATGCAGGTGGGGTGGAAGGCCATATCAGATTCAGGGGATGCTGACCAGTTTGGGTTCTTTAGCTGTGATCTGCCAACCAACAAAATTAAACACGTCTTATGAATTGAACATAAATGTTGCAGGAGGCATGAAATCATGTCCAAGGACAATCCAGGGGACAAAACGCCTCTGAGATCAAAAGCCCTCTGCCAGCCGGGCGTCGCGGCGCACGCCTGTAATCCCAGCACTTGGGAGGCAGAGGCAGGCGGATTTCTGAGTTCAAGGCCAGCCTGGACTACAGAGTGAGTTCCAGAACAGCCAGGACTACACAGAGAAACCCTGTCTCGAAAAACCAAAAAAAAAAAAAAAAAAAAAAAAAAAAAAGCCCTCTGCCTGGTTTCCTGGGGCCTCCCACTGCTCACTGCCCACCATGTTTTTGACTTTAACAACAGTAGACCAGGCTGGCCTCTAACTCACAAAAATCCACGTCCCTCTACCTTTTGAGGGCTACAGTTAAAGGTGTGCACCACGGCCACCCAGCTTCTCCATGTTTTTAATATTTTTAGAATGCTTTCTAATGCACACTTATCATATATAGACACATGTATATAACTAACATTACATTTCTATTTTAGAAGTGCATGCTCGCTGGGCATGCTGGCGCACGCCTGTAATCCCAGCACTCACTCGGGAGGCAGAGGCAGGCGGGTTTCTGGGTTCGAGGACAGTCAGGGCTACACAGAGAAACCCTGTCTCAAAAAAACAAAAAGCAAAACAACAACAACAACAAAAAGTGCATGCTCATATATTTTGAACTGCCGTTTTGTTCATGTAATAAACTCTTAAACTTTGAAACTTTTTTTTTTTTTTTTTGCATAATGATTTTAGAACAAATACTAAACATAAAATGCCATTTGCAGTAGTCCCTGGCAGACCCTACAGATGTTGGCTTCACCTCCTAGAGGCATGGCGTTTGGAGCTGTCCCAGTGCAGGCAGTCCTGTCCTGTCGGTGATCCCATCTTAACATGGGATCCTGTCTGCTCTGGTCTCCCAAAGACTCCACGTGCCATCACATGGGAGGCAGGTGGCCATGTCACTGCCTTTTGTGATGGCCCTGAGCTTCTGGTCCTTTCCCTCCCGGGTTTTGGATTGACCAGGGTGTGGTTCCTCAGTTTATGCAGCGCTTCAAATGGAGCTGAGGCTTCTGCACCCCACCCCAGCCTGCCCCTTCCTTTAGTTTTCCGAAGCATTCTCACATGATCTCTAAAATATATTTGTGAAAGTCTTGTTTTTATAAATACAAAAAGAATATGGCCTAGATATACTTTGGTTTTTGTTTTTTGTTCCCCCACCCCCACCCCAAGTCAGGGTTTCTCTGTGTAGTCCTGGCTGTCCTGGAACTCACTTTGTAGACCAGGCTGACCTCGAACTCAGAAATCCGCCTGCCTCTGCCTCCCAAGTGCTGGGATTAAAGGCGTGCGCCACCACCGCCCGACATCTAGATATACTTTGAATAAGAGATAGATTTGATTTTGTTTCTTATATGTGTGTTGACATAGTCAACTTTGGCCAGGCAGATCTGCAAGACTTTTTAGACATTGCAGTGTGGGCTTTTCACATTGCTAAACAGCATCTTAGAGCATTGTCGTCCCCCCCCCCCCCGCCTCCCCCCACACACCTTAGCACAGGGACTCTGCATCTCAGAACAAACGGCCTGGTGCTCATGCAGCGCCCCTTGTGGGCCGTGCCCAGGGCCAGGCACATCAGCTGTGTTGACAGGAGTAGCTCCAGAAGAAGGCTAGGCAGTCGCTCCTGCTGCTCCTGGAGGTGACTGGTGCCTAACTAGCCCCTCACTTGCGTTTCTTCAGAGCTGAGGTTACATGGGAAAAGGAGACCCAAGGGCTAGGTCATGTCCCCCAGGACAGCCAACCTCTCCCTGACCCCCAGCAACCACACTAGTCCTAAACTGGGCTCTCTGAGAGTAAATATGGAGGCTACTGTCCTCTGGCTCCGGGGCTGGCGCATTCATGTCCTCCCTGTGGCCCTACCGCAGGTTATTCGTGACTTCTGTATCTGCTGCATGAGTATGTCTGTGCACTTGCCTACAGAAGCCAGAACGCTCAGACTTTCCTACTGGGATAAGGGGATGTGTGCAGAGAACAGCACCTCAGATGCTGTGACCAAAGCCAGAGGCTAGAGGGCGTGGCTGTGAGGCTAAGGGTGTGGGCAGTGCTTCCAGAGGGCCCAAGTCCAGTTCCCAGCACCCACCTCAGGTGGCTCACAGTGTCCTCCGAGGGGCCAGCGCCCTCTTCTGGACTTCACATGCCCCCACACAAACACATCGTGTAATTTTAAGAAAAGAGAAAGTTGTTAAAGTATTAACTAATAAGCTGTCCATATTCTTTCAAAACATTCTTTTAAATTTTATTTGAAGACAGTCTGAGGTAGTAGCCCAGGCTGGCCCTGAGTTCTTTGTGTAGACAAGAATGGCCAGGGCTTTGTGCCTCCACCTCCCAAGTGTGCTCCATCGCACCCGGGTTACACAATGCTGGGAAACGTATCTCATAACCCAATTTAAAAATACAACCGGAAGAAGGAATCGTAGAAACATGTACCGTGACAGAAGCAGGGGATTCTGGGCATGGCACGCAGGGAGGACAGTGGGGGGGGGGGGGCGGAGACAGGGTGGCGTGTGGAAAACTTCATGGAGATGCACTAACTATAACAGACCGTTTCTAAAGGGTGTGAATAGAGGTCCCCTGCACTGAGGGGCCCACAAGACACGGATTATTAAAAGCCGTATGGGACCCTTCCTACCCGCTGCTGGTCAGGGAGCCCCAGGAGCGTCCAGAACCTGGGCCACTGCCACCGCTCCCAGCTTCTCCCAGTGCTGAGGACGCCACACATTTTGTTCAGGACACAGAAATCAGCCTCACGCTTTCCAGGAAACCTCCTTTCTAGTTGCTGGTTTCCGTGGAGCCAGCGGCGTTGTGCAGGCCAGTGGGGGAGGGGAGCTCGAAGTGGCCTTGCCCAGTCCTGGTCGCACGTGCGGTGACAGTCTGCCGGGGATGTGTGCCTCACTGGTACAGTGATGGCACAGTTGTCAGGGAGGTAGCCTGCTGCCTTCTGACAGGATTTGAGGTAAGTGTCACAGAAGGAATTCGTGTCTGGTACCGTAATCCTGGCCAAAGTGTTGGTCAGTTATAAGCCCCGCGGGCGGGAGAGCCTGTTGTTAGTATTTTGCTAAATGGTCTTGCCAAATGACCTTCTAAATGTTTATGCCCATGAGTCTCTGTTTAACTCAACCATGGTCAGAGGCTTCCTGTTTACAGTTGGCAGTGACCCAATTTGGTGACATATGACTTTAATCCCAGCCCTCCAAGGCAGAGGCAGGGGGGTCTCTGGAGGTTCAAGGCTAGTCTAGTCTACAAAGTGAGTTCCAGGACAGCCAAGGCTAAACAGAGAAACCCTGTCTCCGGGATGGGGAAAAATCCAAATGATTATAACGGTGGTGGTGGTGGTGGTGGTGGTGGTGGTGGTGGTGGTGGTGGTGGTGGTGGTGGTGGTGGTGGTGGTGGTGGTAGTGGTGGTAAATCCAGTTGGCAGTGGTGAGTACAAAGAGTCATGCTAGTCAAAGGTGTGAATAGGTAATTGAAAATGCCGAGTCCTTAACATGTATATGAATCTCATCAAGGCTCAGGGAGCATCAGGAAATGGGGACAGAAGGAAGCCACACGAGGTAGACAGCATGAGGGATGTGAATGCTGTCCTTCGGAAGCGAGCGGCTGTCGCACTCACGAACGCGGCAGAACAAGATGAAGCCGGTAAGACCGTGGATGGGAGGAGAAAGCAGCGGTGAGGCCGCACCTCTGCGGGGCGCCATTAGCCACTGACGGCCGCTGCCCTTTGAGAGTGTGGCCACTGGGGCTGACTGCTCCGATGCATGGCTCCACACTGAAGGACAGACAGTTGGGAGAGCGACTAGACTAGGCTAGAGTCTGTGGGAAGCCCGAGTGGGGGATGGGACGACCAAAATACACCGCATAAATTTTAAATATTATTCAAGAAAGAGCGAGCCTTGAGAAAGGGGTGCTGAGACACTGCCAGATAGACCAGAAGATCCTGAAGGTGGGACAGGGAGTCATGGTGCCGAGCTGGTGTGCCCTGTGCTGATAGGACCGAGTCCTGTGGGAGAAGCTCGTATTTTAGTCAACCTGTGGGTGGTGAATGCGTACGAGTAGTTAAGAAGTCTCTGTGGGAGAGCTCGGACGTGGGAGAGCACTGGTGTAGCATTCATGCCCGGAGGCTGGGGGAGAGCTGCTCCACAGAGCGAGCTGCAGGTCAGCCGGAGCTGCAGGGTGAGACCCTGCCTCAAACCCAGCAAAAGGCCGGACTGCCTCGCCTGCCGTAGCAGATCAGAAAATGCCGGAGAAGAGCCGCGCAGAGGCCACGCCAGCCGTGGTTCCCGCCCTGACGGTGGACCGGTGTGGGGAAGAGCCACTGGCTCAGCGTGGCCAGCGACATCTCTCCTGCTCCTCCCCGAGAGTCACAGCGAGGACACCGGACAGCGCTGCCAGGAGCCCTCTGAGAAGGTGGCCGAGGGGGCCGCCCTGTTAGTCTCCACGCTGGCACAGACAGTGAGCTTTTGAATTGGAATTATCAGCTTAATGAGATGTTGCATCTCCATGAAAATATACCTTAGGCATAGCTCAGGGCGTTTCCAGAAAATTCCACCCAGAGTAGAGAAGAGCCACCCTGAATGTGTGTGTGGAGGAGGGGGGTTAGGGCATCCTATGGATTTAGGGACTTTGACTACACAGCGTTGTCTCCCACCTTCAGGCCCGCGGACCCGCAAGGTTGTCACGTGATCTAACGTTGTGGCCACGGGGCTTCCCACTCCAGACACACGGTCCCCACAAGCAGGAGAGTTGGCCCTTCCTCCCCGAGTCAGAGCAAGCCTGTCCTCCAACAGAGTCAGAGCAAGCGTTTTCTGCCTCTGTTGGGGATTTGGTTGCAGCGAGGAGAAAATTAGCTAATGTGATTCTTTACCATGGGAGCCTGGGGCCTGGGGCGCCGGGGACTTTGGGCACCGCTGAGGCTGTGCATGGGCCTTGGTTTAAGATTATAGTGGTCTGGGGTTTTCTCTTATGGCGGCGGCGGTGGAGGTAGTTGGTTGGTTTGAGTTTGAAAAGTGGACTTATGTATCTTTGTGCAGCCTACGCTGGCTTTGAATTCCCGGCCCTCCTGCCTTTCGATCTGGGGTGCTGAGATTACTCAGTGCGCCCCCACACTGCGCTGTTTGTTTCACAGGACAAATGGAAGCTCTACAGTTCGCTTGCAGGGAACCCGGAGGCTACAAGGCGCTGCCAGGTCCCTCCGGTTAGAGCAGGCTGAGGCCCGTGCTTACCCTGCTCCTGCACCCTCAGCGCTGCCCGTGCGGCCTCCAGCCTCCTGCATCCGCAGGCAGCCTCCTGCATCCGCGGCGCTGCCCGTGCGGCCTCCAGCCTCCTGCATCCGCAGGCAGCCTCCTGCATCCGCAGGCAGCCTCCTGCATCCGCAGCGCTGCCCCTGCGGCTCCAGCCTGGCCTCTGCCAGCGCCGCACCATGGGCTTTGTCCCGCTGGAAGCCAGCTGGGGTGGAAGCTGGGTTGTTCTTCCCAGCGCCTCTCAAGATCTTAGTGTCACTTCAAAGTTCACGCCAATGTTCTTTTTTTTTTTTTTTCTACTCATGACACAGATTTTTATTTACATAAGTTTCACTTTGTGCTGGGCCGGGGAAATAATCTAATGGCCTAGAGTCTTCCCAGATCCAAGGCCAGAGGGGTGGCAGGGCGCCCTAGCCCCACCCCCGCAGGGCTGATAATAAAAACCAAGGGCCGAGGCTCCCCACCCTCCCACATTTTTACCACCCCCACCCCAAACTTTGAATTATTTCTTTTACACTACCCCAAGGAATTCCTGGCATCTCAGCTTCAATTAGCAGGGGTGATGGGGGGCAGGACGAGAAGGCGCCCTACCTTTGCACATAGGTGAGAATGACAAACTGACTTCACAAGGCTTCTCCCACTTAAGCACACAGGTGGGCATGAGTCACCCCCAGATCCCCTCTGTGACTTGTAAGTCTGCTAAGCTGGTGGTCGGTGGAATTCAGAAGCCCAGACAGCTCATCCCCAGCCTCAGTTCAGGCAGGCGGAGCGCGCAGCATCCCTCAGGAGTGCACCACTTCCGGCATAGAATCCCTTTCCCCCTCCTCCCCCTCCCCTCCCCCTCCTCCTCCTCCTCCTCCTCCTCCTCCTCCTCCTCCTCCTCCTCCTCCTCCCTGTACTTTTCTCCTCATTCTCCTCATCTTCCGCCTTTTTTAAAAAAAGATTTACTTTTATTTTTAAATTATGTGGAGGTGCGTGTCTGTGTGAGGTGTTTACATGTAGCTGCTGGTGTCCTCGGAAGCCAGTGGTGTCCCCGGCACCTGAAGTTACAGCCATGATGCGGGTGCTGGGAACTGACCTCAGAAGACCACTGAGACCTGAAACCCAGGGCTTCAGAACCAACGCTTAGGTATTGTGGACAAATTATGAAAAAATAAAAAACTCACGAGAGTTTGTTGCAGTGTAGCCTACACTAGGAGCCAGTCTTTGAAGTGTGTGTGTGCATATATATGTTTAGATATACATGAACACACATCACACACTTTCATATACACATATATGTATGAATACACACACATATATAAACACTTTAATTGCATTTAATTTTTATGTGTATGACTATTTGGCCTGCAGGTATGTCTACGTACCACGTGTGTGCAATGCCCACAGGGGCCAAAAGAGGGCGATGAAGCCCCTGGGGATGGCGTTGTCACGTGGGTAAGTGCTGAGCCACTCTCCGCTCCTGGAGGTAAGCTTTAGGGTGCCGTCGGCTTAGTTAGCTGTGTTTGGAGTTGGTGGGCTTAGGAGGAGGCCAGCGAGATGTAGACCAGCTTCCTTCAACGTTAGTCAGCTGCTGACAACTCATACCTTCAGGGAGGGAGGGCACCTTAAACTAACTTTAAATAATATTTCAGACAAGTAAAGTGTGGGCTGGAGAAGCGGCTCGGTGGTTAGGAGTGCAGACTGCGTCTCCAGTGGCGCAGGAGCCGACGTTGTCTTCTGGCCTCGGCAGGAGAGCAGGGAGCTGAGGCGAGGAGGCCAGGGTGGCTGGCCTCTGGGAGTATAACCGTCCTTGTAGGAGCCTGGAGGCTCCGCTCTGCGACCGCAGATAGCCATATGTCCTTATGTCCCTTCTGTCAGCGCTAAGGGAAAGGGGTCCTTTGGGCAGGTGGGAACGAGTTTCACAAATCTCCGAGCAAAGCTGGCTTCTCTCTAACAGAAATCCTGCTTTCTCCTGTTTGAGCGCATTGCTGGATATATGGACTGCCTGAAAACTAACAGGCTCGCCATGAAATAGTTGGAGAGATGAGACGGCGTTCATCTGAGGATTTTTTTTTCTTTTCTCTCTTTCTCTTTCTTTCCTTCCTCCTTTCTTTCTTTCTTTCTTCCTTCCTTCCTTCCTTTCTTTCTTTCTTTCTTTCTTTCTTTCTTTCTTTCTTTCTTTGGGAGGATACAGGGTCTAATTATGTAGCCCTGGCTGGCCTGGAACTCTATATAAACCAGGATGTCCTAAAACACAAGCAGATCCTCCTGCCTCTGCCTCCCAAGGGCTGCAGTTAGAGACGCTTATCATCACACCCAGCTCATGTGACTATTTAAGTTAAAAATTTTAAAGCATCCGTGATTTTAAAGGATGAATCATGCACCAGTTTGACTGTTAAAACGTTCTCAAGTTCCTATACTTCTCAGGACTTAGGAAGTACGCAAAGATAAAACCAATCAATCTCTGGAGAGAGAGAGAGAGAGAGAGAGAGAGAGAGAGAGAGAGAGAGAGAGAGAGCTGCATATATGCCTGTGTACCACGTCCCTGCCTGATTCCCAAGGAGGACAGAAGAGGCCATTGGAAACTGGAGTCACAGACAATTAGGACCGACGGTCCGGGTGCGGGAACCGAACCAGGGTCCTCTGCAGGGCCTCTTAACTTGAGCCTCTTCTCAGCTCCCTCTCCCTCCTCTTTTGGTTGGTTGTTAAGATAGGGCCTTCTCTGTAGCCCAGGTTTAGTGGCAGTTTCACACCCTCCTCAGTCTCCCCCTGGGGAGATTAAGGGCATATGATTAATACAAATCTTTGTATTGAATGTAAACACTTAACCAGATTATTTCTTTTCTTTTCTTTTCTTTTTTTCTTTTTTCTTTTTTTGGTTTTTTGGACAGGGTTTCTCTGTGTAGCCCTGGCTACAGACAGTGTAGTTCCTGTCCTAGAACTCACTCTGTAGACCAGGCTGGCCTTGAAGAAATCCATCTACCTCCACCGCTGGGATTAAAGGCGTGGGCCACCACTGCCTGGCCCAGATTGTTTTCTTTTTTTAAAAAAAAAAAAATTATTTATTTATTTAATGTATGTGAGTACACTGTAGCTGTCCTAAGACATACCAGAAGCAGGCATCAGAGTCCAGATGGTTGTGAGCCACCATGTGGTTTCTGGGAATTGAACTCAGGACCTCTGGAAGAGCAGTCAGTGCTCTTAACCACTGAGCCATTTCTCCAGCGCCTCCAGATTGTTTTCTGAGTCAGTTATATTCACACAGCTGTGGAAGAACTGAGGCAAGGCACGGGGGACGGTTGTCTTTCAACAGAGCTGAACCCCAGAGGAAGGACGTCCAACCTGCCTGTTCTCAGCCTGAGACCTCTCCGGTGCATTCTAGAGGGGTTCTCCGTGGTCCACAAGACAAGATGGTTTCCCTGCTGTCAGCTGCTGCACCCCAAGGCTTCTTCACACACCCGGCTGACTCAGGAAGGGACTGTCTCCACCCAGGGAGCAGATCGTCAAAGAAATGCCGCTCCTTAAAGTGCAGGCTCACTGCAGACATGAACGTGAGGGGGCACTCAAGCGTTTATAGCAATAAAAGATGTCTGAACTCTCTGTCCAAAGATGAAGATGAAACGTGTAAGGAACCCAAGGTGGGTGTGGCAGTGTTCCCCTGTGGTCTCCTGTGGTTTTGTGTGCACGAGTGTGCACGCTGTGCATTTCCACTGTGAGAGGCAGTCACACCCCTCAATACCAGTGACCATCCTGAAACACGAAGACTGAGACTGGAAATGACCATAGGCTATGAGTTGAACTGCAGTATTTCTACTGTGCACACAAAGTTATCTGCTTTTATAGAAGCATTATAGTTTCTTAGAGAATGTAGATATTTTGGATATAGCTACAATTTGGAATGTAGATAGCTTTGGATATTTTTCTACCATCATTTCTCAGAATATTATCATCACATTAATATAGCTTTAGCTTTTGTAGTGTTTGAATGTTTGATTTTAAAAACTTCTGTTTGAGCTGCCAGCTTAAGTTTCTTAAAACTATTTACTGAATTGTTATTTGGGACTAGGACATATTTTCCAACGATTTCTGAAATAGTCCTAAACTTACGTACTGTTATCATTTTACTATGTATTGATGCCAAATAGCATTCTCAGGATTTACGGCTACAAAATTAAAAGATGGATCAACTTAGAGAAATGTTGACGGTGTTCTATGGGTAGAGTATGAAATACTCAGCTTAGATTCAACTCTTCATGGAAAAAATAAGCAAACACATTATAAGGACGCTTGCTTGCTTGTTTCATCTTTAAGGTCTATGTATACCGCAGCAGTGCCGGAAGTAAACAGCTTTATGATTTATTATCGGCAATTGTTTGGTTTGCATACCTAGTCTATACACTGTATACCTGGGCTTGGTAAAATTTCACAGTCAAATGGGGTCCTAGGTAGGAGAGTTCAAGAAGCCCCTGTTTAGACAACAGATACATTGAACTCTCTTTGAGAAGGTGTTACATTTCTCCTGATACAATCTATTTTAAGGTAATTTAAGCTCAACTAAACTCAAAGGCCCAAGAGGCCCGTTGCTAATATATGTTGATTTAATGCTTTATACAACCCATTCGTAATCTAAACATTTCACCTATATATAAAAGTGCTTTGCTTCTATGTATGAAGGGTATGCCTGGCGCCCGCAGGGGTTAGATGCATGGAGCTGCCTGGCGCCCGCAGGGGTTAATGCATGGAGCTGCGGTCACGGATGTTTGTGAGACAGTCTGAGTGCTGGGAACCGAAAGCCGGCTCTGAACACTGAGCCAACTCTCCAGTCCCATGCAGTTTGTTTACGAAGGACCTGGTGGCCTTGTTGCTGGATACTCATTAGGTTTGTAGGCTTGTTATACAGCGATCATTTCTGTGTTGCCAAACTGACAATTGTAGATTGTGTGGCTGTCTAATATATACTCTTTTGTTTTTAGCATGAGCTGTATATTTCAAACTTAGGCCGGGCAGCGGTGGCACACGCCTGTAATCCCAGCACTTGGGAGGCAGAGGCAGGTGGATTTCTGAGTTCGAGGTCAGCCTGGTCTACAGAGTGAGTTCCAGGACAGCCAGAGCTACATAGAGAAACCCTATCTCGAAAAACCAAAACAAAGAAACAAACAAACAAAAACAAAAAAACAAACTTAGAAGCAGTTTTGAGGGGCTGGGGGTTGTATGGCAAGGAAGCGTGTTGAACTGTGGCTGTTTATCCGAGGTGGAGGGACAGGGTCACGGGTCAGAGCCGGTAGGATCCAGAGCCTGAGGTCCAGAATGCACGGGTGGATCTAGCGAGCTGTGGGGCTGCTCTCCAGGATGGGCACTTGCCAACCCTAGACACTAGTCCATGTCCAGCCCTGGAAAGCGCAAAGGCAGGCGGGCGCACTGCGATCCACGGGAGGAAGGCGTTCCCCGATACCCTACGGAGAACGTGGCCATCGTACCCTCTCACAGGGTCTTTTTATCTCACTGCACCTTCTAAGGCAGAACCGCTGTGTAGAGCCTGGTGGGGCTGGAATATTCCAGAAAAAAAAAAAAAGAGTTTGCGGTGGAGGATTGGAGTTTCACAATCATCCTCTCCATAAGTGAGAAGCCGGCGTTCGCAAGGCTCCCACCACCTAGGCCTGCCAGCTTGGCATCTGCAGAGGAAACACTGACGCTCAGATTTATGGGCGACTTTTTGCCACGCCTCCTGGCTACTGTGACTAGTTTCCTGGTTTCACAGAGCATTTCCGGTATGCCAGGGCAGGACTCGTGTGTCAATCGTTCCTGCCTGGAGGCTCTGCTCTCCCGCCCTGCGCTGGATGGGCGGGGCATCCTGAAGCGCGCTGGGGGGGGGGGGGTGTCCTGCGCACCGCGCATGCGCAGAGCCTTGCTCGCCTGCTGAGCCTTGCTCGCCTGCTGAGCCCAGCCAGCCGGTTACAGCTCCTTGGGTGCATAGCCCTGTCAGGCGCTCGTTCACACTCTGGAGGCCATCACTGTGTGCTTACACCCTGTACTCTCAGCCAGGGTCAATGCCCCTTCTCTCCCCAGTCACCTTTTCTTCTCCCTTCCCCTTCCCCCTTTTGAAACCGAATTCTATGAGCCCAGGCCGGCCTAGAACTTGCCATGAAGGCTAGCACTCTGCCTTTAGTGCGCATCAGTTAAGGCCGGTTCTCCTGAGGACTCGTCCTCTCCATCAGAGTTCTCCAAGTGGGAAAACTGATGCAGGGGTGGAGAGATGGCTCCGTGGTTAAGAGCGCAGGATGCTAGACCCAGGTTTGAGTCCCAGCACCCCTGTGGCTGCTCATAGTGTCAGTCGTTCCTGCCGAAGGCTCTGTTCTCCCGCCCTACGCTGAAGGTGGGGCGGACACCCAGTTCTGGATGGGGGCGGGGGCTAATGCAGACAAAACACCACTAAAGGAAAGAAAATGGGCTAGAGAGATGGCTCGGCTGTTAAGAGCACTGACTGCTCTTCCAGAGTTCAATTCCCAGCAACCACATGGTGGCTCACAACCAGCTGTAATGCGATCCAATGTCCTCTTCTGGTGTGTCTGAAAACAGTGACAGTGCACTCGCTTTTATGAAATAAATAAATAAGTCTCTTTTTATTATTTAAGAAAAGAAAACTAAAAGAAAGCTAAGAACTGACTTTCTAAAACTTTAGAAAGCGGTTGGGACTTCCACCACGACCGCCCTCAGCTTCCTTTCTGTTCACCGTGATTCTTGGGACTGCAGGGCTAGGGTTCACCATTGTCGCCCGCCCATGTGTCTTGCCCCTGGGGAGACTGTTCTGTTAAGGATTCCATCACTCCCCAGCTCGGGCGTCCCTGGCTGTTCCTTCTGATCTTGTCAGGCATTGCAGTGAGCCTAGTTCTGTCTCTTACTCGGCAGGCCTCCCCTCCCTGTTGCTTCAGGGTCTAACCTCCGAAGAGTTCTTAGAGATCCCTTCTTCTGTAATGGTGTCTCCTGCACCCGTCCTGTCCAGCAGAGCCGGCACGCCCTGGGGCTAGCTCGTCAGTTGGCGCCTCCACAGCAAAATAGCTGACACGTAGTCACAGGCGACAGCAGATGCCGATTCTCGCATCTGTGCAAAATAAATCCAAGGCAGTGCAGGCCGGCTCAATTTTGTGATCTTCCTGAGGGGAATCAAGGCTGGGGCCTGCTTGTGGGAAGGTAAAGGGCACGCTAGCTGAATTTGGCACAGAGCCTCCTCTAGTCCCCCACACACGGTCGGTCTCATGACCTCAAGGGTCCCACTTCTTTTGCTATCATGTGGTAACACCTGTCTTTGGAAGGGGACATATTCGAACCATAGGCTTGAGGCTAGTCCCCTCTCACTAGTGCACTCCTCACACAGCTTTGGTGAGAGCCTTTCTGGACTTGAAGTTGCAATCAGCCTCAGCAGCATGAATTCTCCTCAGCGACCTCTCTAAAGCCCACTGTTGTAAGCTCCTGCCAGGGCCTTCTGCTTCACCTCACTGGGCCTTGCTTTCGCTCTGCCATGGCTCTTGAACACCCCGTAATGGTCCTGTGTTGAAGGCTGACTCCCCAGGCTGTGGGCATGGAGAAGTGTGGTTTCCAGCAAAGTTGACCACCGGGCGGTGGCAGTGGCGCACGCCTTTAATCCCAGCACTTGGGAGGTAGAGGCAGGCGGATTTCTGAGTTCAAGGCCAGTCTGGTCTACAGAGTGAGTTCCAGGACAGGACACAGAAAAACCCTGTCTTGAAAAGACAAACAAAATAACAACAAGAACAGCAACAACAACAAAAACCCCAACAAAGTTGATTTCATGTAACGCGTGTAGCACAATTTGCCAACTGTCCTTGCTTCTTTCAGCCACACGAGCTGCGTCTGCAACACCTCCTGGCTGTGTTTGCAGTCACTGAGCCCTTTATTTTGCTCTGGGCTAATGAACTAACTTCCTATATCCATCTTCTGTTCCAGTTTTTCAACTTGTCTCTAAGCAGGCTGGCTCCTGGCTCCGCCCCTGGCCACAGCTTTGCAGTCGCTCATTTCCTTACCAAAGCCGGTGTGACCCCATCTAGGTTACACCGTAACTTAACGATGTTATTAGCCTTGGGGTCAGAAGCTTCCTTAGGGACTGACCCTGGACGGGGCAGTAGGTAAGGCCTCTTGAGTGTAAATTACTTTAAGGGTAAGCCAAAATCTTGCTTCCAGAGAACACGGACGCTTTTGACTGTAAGCACTGGATATAATTATATTCCTTCTAAAACGGTGTGTGCAATGATAACTAATTGTTTTAAGCCCCAAAGCAGTAGAATACATTTCCTTCAGGTTTTCCCCTGTTTATGCCTGATTGCTATTTTCCATATCCTCTTCCAGTTATCTGAGCCCTAAGGATGCTGTGATTAGGCTGAGATGGCTCAGCCATTACAGGCAAGGCTCATAACCAAAGACACGACAGCACTGTGGTTTATCATGTGCTTGGTGTTTATAATACAGCGTCTCACGTAGCCCAGCTGTCTTAGTTTGGGTTTTATTGCTGTAAAGAGACACCATGACCAAGGAAACTCTTACAAAGGAAAGTATTCCATTGGGACTGGTTTACAGATTCAGAGGTTTAGTCCGTTATCATCACGGAGGATAGCACGGCAGACATGGCGCTGTGGGAGGAGCCCGGAGCTCTGCGTCTTGCTCCACAGGCAGCAGGAGACAGTGGATGACACTGGGCGTGGCTTGAGCATAGGAGACCTCAAAGCCTGCCCCCACAGCGACACACTTTCTCCAACAAGGCCACCCTCTGAAGAGTACCACTCCCTGTGGGCCAAGCATTCAGACACACGAGTTTACGGGGGAGGACACACCTAGTCAAACCACCACACCCGTATATCACCAAACATCTAATCCTCCTGCCTCTACCTCCTTAGTGCTGGACTTCTACACCTGAGCCACCAGGCCTGGTTTATGCCGCCTCTCTGGGGCGTTGTGCACACAGATGCACTACCAACTGACGTACTCAGTCAAGCTTTGACGCTCCGAGCAAGGGCGACCTTAGACACCTGATTGTCTCCGTTGTCATACTAAACTTCCAGGCGCGGGACACCACGTCCGTTTAGTCAGTGTGGGGCTCAAGCCCCGCCCTTCCTGCACGCGAGGCAATCACTCGCCCAGCACACGCCCCGCCTCTGTTATTTACTGAGAGATAGCTTTTGTACTTGATGACAGGCAAAGAAAGTGTGAAAGTTGGTCTCCGTTCCTACTGAGCAGCGAGTTGGTAGCAGTAAATAGGTAGCAGCTGATTTACAGCAGCAAAGTGAAGAGTCCTTCAGATATACGACATGCTCTTCCGCAGAGCCTCGGTTTGACTCCCAGCACCCACGTAGTGGCTCATGGCTATCCGTAATTCCAGTTCCAGAGGCCACGATGCCTCTTCTGCCCTCCCTGAGCACCAGGCATGCATACAGGAAAAACATCATAATAATAATAACAACAACAACAGCATATGCTTGTCTTCCCAGTGACGTTCACTGACACTGGCATCCGGGAGGCTCCAGGCTCCAGCTCCCAGAGCAGCCCATCCCAGAGCTCGGATGGCCAATGCTCCAAAAGTACAATTGAAAATCGCCCTAGAGGCCTGCGCACTGCTTCCACAGCAACGGTAAGCGAGGGTCAATCAGACCTGACCTCATCCCCTGCCTGCCTCCAGCACGCGGACATACCTGAAATCTGTCTGGCAGTGGGACATTTGGCATGCCCTCTGTCTCCTTCCTGTACCACAATCCTATCTGCTCTCTACCGTGGCCAGTGGCACCTGAAACAGAGGCCTCATCCGTCAGTCATACAGCCTGGTGCCGGGAAGCCCACGGAGCACTCTGCAGCAAACAGATTTGGGGTTTAATCCCCATGCCTTTCTTTACTCTTTAAACATTTCTGTCTGTTCTCTTGTAGGAGATACACACATCGAGCATGTCTCCACAGCTCTAGCAGTTCTTTGTCCCACGCCTCTCTGCTGACCACACCTAAGCTACACATGTGTGTGTGATTTCCGTGGCAGCATATGATCTAGGAACCACAGATTTGAGAAAGCATTCTTCCTGAGACTGGGGTGGTGATTTTAATCTGTTGTCTGTCTGTCTGTCTGTCTGTCTGTCTTTCGATAATCTCTAAGTTGTCCTCTACCCTCATGGC
This sequence comes from Apodemus agrarius, assembly GCA_964023405.1. NCBI lineage: Eukaryota > Metazoa > Chordata > Mammalia > Rodentia > Muridae > Apodemus > Apodemus agrarius. Next base: position 5,149,022 of record OZ030012.1, on the reverse strand, counting down.
TAGGGGATCAGTTTTGGCTGTGATCCAAGTTTTGCTTGGTTTTGTCTTTTTTTTTTTTTTTTTTTTTTCAAGATTTATATGAGCACACTGTAGCTGTCTTCAGACACCCCAGAAGAGGGCATCAGATCTCATTACGGATGGTTGTGAGCCACCATGTGGTTGCTGGGATTTGAACTCAGGACCTCTGGAAGAGCAGTGCTCTGAGCACTGAGCCATCTCTCCAATCCAGTTTTTGTCTTTTAAAAGGTTTTATTTTTATTACATTGTGTCTTAATCAGGGTTTCTATTCCTGCACAAAACATCAGGACTAAGAAGCAAGTCGGGGAGGAAAGGGTTTATTCAGCTTACACTTCCACACAGCTGTTCATCACCAAAGGAAGTCAGGACAGGAACTCACGCAGGTCAGGAAGCAGGAGCTGATGCAGAGGCCATGGATTTTCTTACTGGCCTGATTCCCCTGGCTTGCTCAGCTTGCTTTCCTATAGAACCCAAGCGCAGGGATGGCACCACCCACAAGGGGCCCTCCCCACTTGATCACTAATTGAGAAAATGCCTTACAGCTCGATCTCATGGAGGCACTTCCTCACCTGAAGCTCCTTTCTCTGTGATAACTCCAGCCTGTGTCAAGTTGACACACAAAACCAGCCGGTACACATTGTATCTTTTTATTTTGTGTGTATGTATGTATGTATGTATGTATGTGGCCGTGTGTGCTGGAGTCCATGTGGAGGTCAGAGGAAAATCCGAGGAAGTCAGTTCTTTCTTTCCACCACGTGGGTTCCTTCCAAGGACTGAACTCTGGTTGTCAGGCTAAGTTGCAAGCACCCTCTGAGCACGCGCGCTCACAGACCGCGACTCATTGATGAGACCTGGTTTGTTTTCACACCGACTCAAATACTACCATATAGTATTTTCTTTATGTGGAATTTCCTGAGAGATTCCTGATTAAAACCAAGTGGGAACTGCTTTGGAGGTCTTCCTGCAACGAGAGAGAGAGAGAGAGAGAGAGAGAGAGAGAGAGAGAGAGAGAGATTACTTGTCTCTCAGCTTCCTAAGCACATCATAGCTGGGAGTGCTAAGTAATCCATGGGATTATCAATATGAGAGGCTCGAACCCTGGCCTGTCTGGCCTGTCACCTTAGCATTTGTGAGGAAGAACAGAGGCTCTTCAGGATAATCCTCAGCTACACCATGAGTTGAAGCCAGCCTGGATATGTGAAACCCTGTCTTAAAATCATATCAACAGCGACTACAGTTCCCTCTCCTATTCTCTGGAGCTCACTCTAGACAGAAACAGAAATCGAAAATTCGGAGACCTGTGAGGGCCCCTTCTGCAGGCACGTTTGGGAGTCTGTGGCGCCAAGGCCAGAGGAGTGGCTAAGCTGACTGCGGTCGAGACCTGGAAGTAAAAACTGAGAAGGTGGCGCTTGAGGTGACTCGTGACTCGTGAGGGGCAACAGGAACTTCTGGATGTTGTAAGGGAGAGAGGCATTGCAGAGAGAGAGAGAGAGAGAGAGAGAGAGAGAGAGAGAGAGAGAGAGAGAGAGAGAGAGAGAAACAAAACCTCAGCGGCAGGGCTGGAGCCCTGACAATGCGGAGCGAGGCTCCAGGGCGCGGCGTGCGTGCCCGATCAGCTGCAGAAGTGTGTCCAGCCGAGAAGGCCATCAAGGAGCGCTGTGGCTGGCCTCGTGGCTTGACCACACAGGCTGTCACCGCCAGGGGGGGCACGGCGTTGGAAGAGGCTCTAGCTGTGGCAGCTGGGAGATAAGGCCACTGCTCACGTCGGGGCACATGAGATCAAGCAGGCAGTGGGACTAAGCCATGAACACCAAAGCCAGGAGCCCAGGGATCCACTTCATCCAACATGGCCCTGACTCCAGAAGGATCCAGAGCCACACAAAATAGCACCACCCGTGAGGTGACCACTCACACACACAGCGTGTGCGGGAGGACGCTGTGAACCTCAGCCGATGCCCTAGGCATGACATTCCTACTTCATATTGTACAAAGACCCAGGCATGGTGATGCATGCCCATGGTTCTCATACTTCAGAGGCGGAGGCAGGGGATCATTCAAGACAGGAAATTTAGGGCCAGCCTACCTCCGAGAAGACTCTCAAAGTAAAATGATTTCTGTGTTGTCCATATCACCTCTGGCATCCATGAAGCGCACGAAGCAGGCCTTCTGTTTTATATTTTAGGTAATTTGCTGAGTATTTTTGTGGTGCTGAGGTAATCAAGCTCTGGGACTCTGTGTGGTAAGCAAGTGCTGTCCCGCTGAGCAACAGCCCAGCCCTCGAGAGAGATTTAAAATAGTTCTTGCCTTCTCCAGTTGAAAAAGTCTGGGAAATATCCAATAAGCCTGGGAGCCAAGTCTGTTAAAAAACAACAACAACAACAACAACAACAACAACAACAACAACAAAGAGCTACAGGGCAACGGCTTATGTCTTTGTACATTTTCTGCCATTATTTTAATATAGAAAGAAATTGAGATACACAAAAAATAATGTGCCAACACTCCCCAAATAAAACCCCAAATGCTGAGGCTTGGCGAATGATTCCCCCAAGTCACCGCCCAGGGGATGAATGAGTTCATTTCGAGCCCCGGCAGCACTGCACTGAATCATAGATGACTTTTGGGAGGACAGATTGGATTTTTCCCTCTCAGACAATGAGTGGTTTCTTTTAAAGTAGGTGAAAGGTAACCGTGAACGGAAGGGGGAGCCCCGGGCTCGGCAGAGGGAAGCCTTGACGCTTGCCAAGCACTTAGCTGAGGGCGACGCCGACTTCAAAGGGTTGGGAAGTATAAAGAGTATAAAGTAACGTGAGAAGCTCCGACCCAGAGGTCGGGCCTCTGGGTCAGCTTGCCCCGCCCGCCCTGCACAGTTTCAAGTCACGGCTCCCCTGGTGGGCGGTGAATGAAATACAAGAGGAGAAAATCCGAGATTACCCCTGGGTTTAAAAGACTTAATTTTGTGTGTGCGAATGTTTTCCTTTGTGTATTGGTGCATATCCCAGGTGTACCTGGTACCTGGGAGTCACCATGTGGTGCTGGGAACTGCACCCTGGTGTTCTAACCACTGGGCAACCACTGGGCCATCGGTGCCGTGAGATGAGTAACCTCTTTGTAAGGGGACCCTATTAACCCCGAACATGAAGAACCCTTCACACTGTCCTTGGATAAGCAGTTAAGAACACTGACTGCTCTTCTAGAGGTCCTGAGTTCAAATCCCAGCAACTACATGATACCTCTCATGTCTGTAGCTCCAGTTCCAGGGCTCTGACACCCTCACACAGACATGCATGCAAAACACCAGTGAACATTTTTAAAAAGGAAGAAACATTTTCCACCACATCCCCTGTCTTGATGAGATGTCTGTTTCTTGGTGAGCCTGAGGGTTTGTGTTCTAGAGCATTATGTGATGACGAAGGCGCTCTGACATGAAGAGAGATGTCTGTAGACCTGCTAGCTCTGAGTCAAGCCCTTCGGCCTTCCTGCCTTCTACGGCGGGGCTCAGGCCAAGCCAAGCTGGCATGCCCTTGTAGGGCCGGCCAGCATTCAGGAGGCTGAGGCAGGAGGGTAGAGTCCCAGTCCGTCCCGAGCTAAATGGCAAGGCTTTTTTCTAATAAACCAAACCAATGGGAAGCTGGAGAGACTCAGGTCGGAACTCCCTCTTGGGACTCTGTGCAGCTGCTTTCTCTCCACAGACCTCAGGCGTGGGTGTTTCCAAGGTGCAGACAATCTTGTTTTATTTCACTCTTAGAGAATACGATTTGCCTCGGCCTGCCCGACCTGGGGTAGAGGACAGGTTTGGCCGGCGTTTCTGGCTGAGAGCTCTGAATTCCACCACAGGCAAGCTGAGGCCCTTCCACCTGGGGACAGGAGCCTGTTTTTTCTCTTACAAGAAGGAGGTGACTTCCTGCGTGTGGGGTGTCTTTCTGGAGTGAGAGTGTACCTGAAACTTTAGAAAGAAATGCCTTAGCCACCTGCTGCTTCCTGCATCTCAGATGAAACTTCATTTTAAAAAGATTATTATTATTTTTTTTTTTTGAAACAGGGTCTTACCAGATAGTTCTGTACTTAAACTCACAATAAGCCTCCTGCCTCAGAGCCAGGATTACCAGCCCAAAGCTTCATTCTTTTTTGTTCAAATGCAAATCAACACTGTATAGCAGAAAAGAGCTCCCTGCTTGGTATCATCTCCATTATAGCTAGAACGAGATCCTATTTATTCTGAACATAAGGAACATGGACATCTGGAGGCCTCGGTGGGAGAGGGGGAAGGGAAAGGTTGCTTTCGGAAGAGTAAAAGCCGGATGACTGAAGCCAGCCTGGCTGATACAGCAGGACCCAGTCTCAAAAACAAACAAACAAACAAACAAAGCAAAACAAAAAACTAAACCCCCCAAATCACAAACCAGACACAAATCCAGGCCACATGTCTTGGTGCATGCTCGCAACCCAACACTTGAGAGGCTGAGGCAGGAGGACTACATTCATTTGAAATTCTGGATTCTGTAACAAGACCCTATTTTAAAAAATCAAAAGCTTAAACTATAATACTGATTGGTTTGCCTAGCATATACAAGGCCCTGGGTTTGATCCCTGGTACTGCAAAATATACTTTAAAAGAAGTAGTGGGGCTGGAGAGATGGCTCAGTGGTTAAGAGCACTGACTGCTCTTCCAGAGGTCCTGAGTTCAAATCCCCGCAACCCCATGGTGGCTCACAGCCATCTGTAATGAGATCTGATGCCCTCTTCTGGGGTGTCTGAAGATAGCTACAGTGTACGTACTTAATAATAAATAAATCTTTAAAAACACAAAAGTAGTAAGTGGGTATTGCGTGCTGTTTAACCCCTCCTTCCCTTCAGTCCCAATTTTTGTTTCTTAGGGTCTCATTATGTAGCTGTTGCTACCTAGAGCAGCTGGCCTTGAACTTGTGTCTGTCCTGCCTCTGCTTGAATACTGAGATAGCAGGTATGCTCTGCCCAGGACAGTAGCTCTGCCCATGCAGCAAGCCATGTGGAGTGCTTCTCACAAAAAGCAGTTACTCTTTTTTTTGGGGGTGGTGGTGGTTTTGTTTTGTTTTGATTTGGTTTTTTTGAGACAGGGTTTCTCTGTATAGCCCTGGCTGTCCTGGAACTCACTCTGTAGACCAGGCTGGCCTCGAACTCAGAAATCCGCCTGCCTCTGCCTCCCAGAGTGCTGGGATTAAAGGCGAGCCACCACTGCCCGGCTAATCTTTAAATTAAAGTGAAAGTCAACCTTAGAGAAGTGTATGCCTAAGTTTTCCTGATGGTTTCGTTCTCCAGAAAGACATGTCTGTCTGTGCATGCAGCATGTGCATGCAAATGCCCCTGGAGGCCAGCGGAGGCTGTGGGATCCGCCCCCACCCCGCCGCCCCCCTGAGCTGCCATGTTCGGTGCTAGGAACTCACCTGGGGTCTTTGCGAGAGCAGCCAGCGCTCTTCAGCGCTGAGCCACTTCTCCAGCCTTCTCCCCCGCTCCATCTTAGGGTCGAATTTAGCAACCACAACTTGTGCTTCTGTCTAGGTGCTCTGAAGAGCTGCCATTCTGTCGGCGAGACCCACACCTCAGAGGACATCTGCCTCAGTGGAGACCCAGGCGGGGCAAGCAGGCTTTCTCCGGGTCCTGTGTGTGCCTTACTGAGGTCTAGAAAGAGAGCACCTGCACTGTGTCTGGAGAGTGCATGCCACAAGCTCTGACCCGTGCTATCTGAGAGGCCCCGTGCCTGCGGGAGCACACTGCCTCTCCTTCCTCACGCGCCAGCGGTGTGGCCACCGCCCCTGGGACCGTCACACCCCACTTCTTCCTAGGCAGTGTGTTAGCCTTAGGCACCCGGCCCTTGGCCGTGAGTTTCATGTTTTCTATGCCTTCCATGCCTGTGTGTATGCTGGTAAATCTCTTTACCTTTTGTCCTGTAAGTCTACTGCTGATTTATTTTAGTAGATTCAGTGTAGGCTCTTGTTTGTGGAGGGGGCGGGGAGGCGGGGACGGGAGAATGGGTATGACAGGGCGTCCGTCCAGGCTCTGCGCGTGCGATGTGCATCGCACACCCGCAAAGCGTGCACTTCGTCATTGGGTGACGTCACAGTCAATTACTGAACGTTCAGAAGGAAAGTTTTTGAACTTTTTGTCTGTTTTTGTTTTATGTAAAAAAAAAACCCTCTAAAATATTTCCATTGCAGTTCACTTCATTTTTCTTTGTATTCAATGGCAGTGGGGAAGCTCACGAGCATTAAGTGGGAGCTTGAGGAGGGCGTGGGGATGGCACAGGTAACGGCTTGGAGGGGCCTTCAAGGCCACTTTCTTCAGAACTGCTTAGTGAATATGTAACTAGTCCGGGTTCATGCTTTTAATTGTCACAGCTGGGAGCTGAGGTAGGATGATTACGCAGGTTCTAGGATACCCTGGAGTATACAATGAGATACTTTCTCAATGAGCACACAAGCAAGAACAAACCACGGGTCAGTATGTTATGTCTTTCAGATCTGGAGCACTTGAACTAGGCCATCTGTTGAAGGGTGGAATCACTGTGAGACTTGTGATCTGTCCCCGTGGGGTGGAGATATCCCCGTGGGGTGGAAATATCCCCGTGGGGTGGACCTTACAAAGGACGGGCGGATGGGTGAAGTTCAAGCGATCGCCACTAGATGGCAATGCTCCCTTGCGCCTGCGCATCTGGGTCCAATCTTGTTTCGCCAGCCCAGCACCAACTCCTTCAACAGTGGAGAGGCTAACTGCAGCTGCGCTGACAGAGCGCACGCCTAGCTCGTGAGGAGCGCTGGGTCAGAGGCCCAACCCTGCACCATCAGGAGTGGCCGTACACAACTGTGACTCCAACAGTCTGGAGGTGGTGGCCAGTGGTCAGATAGTTAAGCTGACTTTTGACTATCCAGTGAATTTAGGCTAGCCTGGGTTATTTGAGACCCTGTCACTGACCAACGTTTTTGTAATTTGTTTGCACAGTTCTGGAGTGGAGTATTATGGTCTGTATATGTTTAGCCCAGGGAGTGGCCCTGCTGGAGTAGGTGTGGCCTTGTTGGAGTAGGTGTGTCACTGTGGGTGTGGGTTTTAAGATCTGAGTTCTAGCTTCCTGGAAGCCAGTAATCTGCTAGCAGCCTTCGGCTGAAGATGTAGAACTCTCAGCTCCTCCTGCACCACGCCTGCCTGGATGCTGCCATGCTCCCGCCTTGATAATGGACTGAACCTCTGAACCTGTAAATGTCCTTTACAAGACTTGTGTCTTCACAGCACTAAAACCCTAAGCCGGTGTGAGTGTGTCTTAGGGTTTTTTATTGCTGTGACAAAACACCACACCAGAAAGCACGCTGGGGAGGAAAGGGTTTACTCGGTTCACACTCCAGTTCACACTCCCTGTAGTCCGCCATCGGAGGGAATCAGGACAAGGAACTCAGGTGCTGTGGAAACCTGGAGGTAGTAGCTGAAGCGGAGGCCTGAGGGGCGCTGCTGACTGGTGTGCTTCCCTGGCGTGCTCCTCCTGCCTTCTTACAGAATTCAGAACTACCAGCCCCAGGATGGTGCCACCCACCATGGGCTGGGCCCTCGCCCACTGGTCACTAATTGAGAAAATGTCTTGCTTCTCATGGAGGCATTTCCTCTCTTTCTCTTAGCTCTTACTGTCTTGCTCTCTCTTACTCCTCTTGCCCCTCTCTGCCCCTCTTGGGCTCTCCTCCCCTCCCCCTCTCTCCACATGGTCATGGCCGGCCTCCACTTCTCTCCTCTCTCCTCTCTGCCTTTCTCTGCCTCCGATAACCCCATCAACTCCCATCCTCTGCCCTGAATAAACTCTATTCTATACAATGTCTGTGTGTGTCTGGTCCCTCGGGGGAAGGGATGCCTGGGCATGGGCCCGCTGGGGCACCCCATTCCCCACACTGCAGTAGAACACATTCTCTAAGCTGCTTTCTCTTTTTAGGATCACAGCACTGCGATCACAGTTCTGGTGTTTGGGGTTTTGTAAGAAGATTATATACTTAGCCAGCTTGATGTTTCCCTTACTTGGGTGCTGGGACAAAACCCTGGGCTTTGCATGTCTGCTAGGCAAACACTGGTCAATTGTTAGAATTGTTAGAGGGCAGTTTTTGATAGGCTCTCACTGGGCACAAACTGAAGTCAGTAAGTAGCACAGTCTGGCCTTGAATTTCTTATTCCTCTGCCTCTACTCCTTGAATGCTTATGTAAGTAAGTTCTATCTGGCTGTGCCTTAATTTTTAAAACAAAATTATTCCTTAAGAAAAAATTATAGGCCGGGCAGTGGTGGCACGCCTGTAATCCCAGCACTTGGGAGGCAGAGGCAGGCAGATTTCTGAGTTCGAGGCCAGCCTGGTCTACAGAGTGAGTTCCAGGACAGCCAGAGCTACACAAAAAAAAAAAAAAAAAAAAAAAAAAAAAAAAAAAAGAAAGAAAGAAAGAAAGAAAAGAAAAGAAAAGAAAAAATTATATTTGTACATTCATCCAACAAAGACTATGTCGTGTTCTGCCCCACCCCCCAACTCATCTATCTTCTAATAAGTGAAGACAAGAGAGACAAAAGGTACGTCCTACCCAGAGGGTGACCACACCGGAATGCACTGGACCACAGCGGACTACCCTACATATACTGGAGTAGCACACACCAAGGGAGAAAGCAGCAGGGACATAGGCGGTGGTTACAGACGCTATCGGATCGCATCGTGAGGGTTCGCGCAGGCCACTGGGAGGTGCTGCAGAGGGGCCTCCCGTCTGTCAGTCTGTCAGTCCGCTTTCCTTTCTGTCTCTAGAGAAGAACCATTCCTCCTCTGTAAGAAAGCTGGGCTTAAACCCTTTTTTATTTCAGGCTCACAGTGTGGCCAACAGAGGGGAAGGAGGGAAAGACCCCTGAAAGTTGTCCTCTGACATCCACACGAGTCAGCTAATTAGCGTTTTTACTTGTATTCCATCTTATTTTGTTTTCATGCACGCGTCTATGTTTATGTATTTTGATATATTTAGCACTCTTCATTACCCCCTCTTGTCCTCGCCTGGTCCTGCTGAAGCTCTTCTTGGCTGGTCGCGAGCACAGGAGAGACCACGTGAGTTTCATTAGGGATGCTTGCAGGAACTCCCGTGAGGGGTTGCTCACAGGGGCATGGCACCCGCGGGGGCTCCCCCTGAAGAAGCCGTCTCCCCCGTCTCCCTCCCCCAGGACCATGAGCTGCCCTCATCCCCAAGAAGGGACAAGGACCTGTGCGTCACTGCCCACCTCACGACAGGATGTTGACAGGTCCAGTGTGCAACAAGAAGAGTTTTCCACTGCGTGCTGAGCCGTGGGAACTCCGCAGCTGGTAAGGCTGGAGGGAGCCGACGCCTCACGACCCGACCCGGGGGCAACTGAGTCGCAGGACAGAGATTGCGCTGGAGAGTGGCAAGGGCCTGTGCCCACCCACAGGGCGACAATTCTGAGCACATTAGTGCCAGCTACCAAGGTGGCTGCTACTGTTCACGGGGGTGGGTGGGTGGGGATGGAGTGGGGGGGGGGCGCTGCGGGGTCTGTCCGGGGAAGGGACAGATCTGAGTGTTGTGAGGCCACGACCAGTTTTCCTGGGCTGCAGCGATCGATCGCCATTCCCTGTTGTTCATGCCTCTGTAGTCAGATCTCAACACGAGGTGCAAGCGTGCCACGTCTCCACAGTTCTGTCACACGAGCTTTAGACTGAGACGAACTCTCTCCACATTGCCCAGTCTGTCCTCCAACTCCTGGGCTCAGCCGTCATCCCACCGACAACAGGAATTTTAGTAATAAATCCTAATTATTTCAATCCTCCTCCTCTTCTTCCTTTTTGTTTGAGACATAATTTCTTGTAATCCCAGCTGGCTTCAGACTCAGCACGGGGCAGACAGAGGAGGAGGATTTTAAATTTGAATCCTCTTGGCTTCTCCCATGGGTTGGTGCTATGGGTGTACACCATTTGTGCGGGACTGTGGATCAGTTCCAGGGCTGCCGTGTTGGGGTCCAGCAATCACTCCACAAACCATTTGGACACCAATCGCAGTCACACAGGGATAGTGTATTGAATACCCTCCCTGCCCGCCATCCTGGGACCGATCAGTCCCTGGGGTAAGGGTCAGATTTAGGAGCTGAGCCTGCTACCCTGACTGTTTCCCAGGGCAGCTTATAAAGGCAAAACCCACAAGAGCTCATAGTGACAGTCAAAGCTCATACCCAGGAAGCACTGCGGGGCATGTGTGGTGTTGACCCAGGCTTGTGGCTAACTAAACAGAACAGTCCTAGCTGGCCTTCACTGCAGTGGCTCTAAAGGGGGCGAAGCGTCTGGGGAATCTGCAAGACAATCAAAGCGCAGACCTTAGCAGGAGATGAAGTTAAAGGTTAACTCACACATGAGAAAGTTCCTCTGTTGCGATGTAAGATGGCAGGGATAAAACTAAATGGCTATAAACCCGCAAGAAGAAAAGGATCTGTTGGCAAGCACCAAGTCTGACTGAGCGCCAGAGAGCAAACCGCACTCTGGTGTACCCGGTCCGCGCCCACTGATGCAGAGGTCTGGCGAGAGGCTTTTTCAGGTGCTTCCGTAAGATGCCCACATCTGCAGCATTACCCCGGCCTCAGAGTTTAGCAGAACAGGAGTTAGGTGTCTTGGATCCAGGCTGTTCTCTCTATATGAGGGAAGGTATACTGACTATTCTTGTGTTAACTTGACACAGGCTGAAGTCGTCTGAGAAGAGGGGACCTACATTGAGAAAATGCTCTCAGAAGGCCAGATTATAGGCAAGCCTGTGAGGGGGCCACGGCTGCTGCTGCTTCTTCTTCTTCTCCTCCTCCTCCTCCTCCTCCTCCTCCTCCTCCTCCTCCTTCCTCCTCCTCCTCCTCCTCCTTCTATTTTATTTATTTATTTATTTATTTATTTATTTATTTATTTATTTATTTTCGAGACCGGGTTTCTCTGTGTAGCCCTGGCTGTCCTGGAACTCACTCTGTAGACCAGGCTGGCCTCGAATGCAGAAATCTGCCTGCCTCTGCCTCCCAAGTGCTGGGATTACAGGCGTGCGCCACCATGCCCGGCTTCCTTCTATTTATTAATTCTTCCTTTCCTTCCTTCCTTCCTTCCTTCCTTCCTTCCTTCCTTCCTTCCTTCCTTCTCTCTCTCTCTCTCTCTCTCTCTCTCTCTCTTTCTTTCTTTCTTTCTTTCTTTCTTTTTCCAGAATAAGGTTTCTCCATGTAGTCCTGGCTGTCCTGGAACTAGCTCTATAGACCAGGTTGGCCTCAAACTTAGAGAGTTATGTCTGCCTTTGCCTTCTAAGTGCAGGCATTAAAGGTATGTGACACCACCAACCAGATAGGGCATTTTCCTAACTAGAAATTGATGAGGGAGGACCCAGTCCATTGTGGGTGGTGCTATATCTAGGCTGGTGGTCCTGGGTTCTATAAAAAAGCAGGCTGCCAGGCAGTGGTGGCGCACACCTTTAATCCCAGCACTTAGGAGGCAGAGGCAGGCAGATTTCTGAGTTCGAGGCCAGCCTGGTCTACAGAGTGAGTTCCAGGACAGCCAGGACTACACAGAGAAACCCTGTCTCGAAAAACAAAACAAAAAAAAAACCAACCAGCCAACCAACCAACCAAACAAAAACAAGCAGGCTGAATTAACACCAGGAGCGAGCCAGTAATCAGCACTCCTCCATGCCCCTGCATCAGCTCCTGCCTCCAGGTTCCTGCCCTGCTTGAGTTCCTGTCCTGACATCCTTCAATGATGGGCTACAATGTGGAAGTGTAAGCCAAATAGACCCTTTCCGCCCCAACTTGCTTTTTGGTCTTGGTATTTCATTACAGTGATCGAAGCCCTGGCCAAGGCAGACAGTGATCACTACATTTTCTGACCATTCACATGTCCACCTTTGTCCAGTTCATACTGGGATCTTGCTTCTGATGGTCCTTAAATACGTGTAAGTGGGATTTTCTGTAGGATCTTTCCTTCATCCTGAAAATTAATATTGGTGTATTTCCAGCTCCTCCTTTGTGCGATTTTCAACAGTCGTTGTGTCAAGGGCTCTGTTAATCTTCTGTTTGTTATATCAGTTCTTCATCCGAGACAAAACCCAGGAAGTGGGGCTGGAGAGACGGCTTGGCCGTTAAGAGCACTGACTGCTCTTCCAGAGGCCCTGAATTCAAATCCACATGGTGGTTCACAACCATCTGTATTGGCATCTGATGCCGTCTTCTGCTATGTCTGAAGACAGCTACAGTGTACTTAATATATAATAAATAAATCTTAAAAAAAAAACCCAGGAATTACTTAGAACTGTTATTTGTTGTTTTAGGCTTCTATATGTGTCTTTACTTTGATTTGTTTTTTTGAGACAGGGTTCCTCTGTGTAGCCCTGTATGTCCTGGAATTCATTAAGTAGACAGGGCTGGCCTCAAACTCACAGAGATCTACCTGTCTCAGCCTCCCAAGAGCTGAAAAGACATGTACCTATGCCTGGCTCTCTCTCTCTCTCTCTCTCTCTCTCTCTCTCTCTCTCTCTCTCTTATATATATATAAAATCTTCTTTAAAAAGAGAGGGTCTTACGGAGCCCAGGCTGGCCTTGAACTTGCTACATAGGCAAGGATGACTCTGGATTTCTGCCCCTCCTGCTTATGTCCCTTCCCCACCTGCTAGTGCTGGCATGACGTGTGTGTGCCGCAGAACCTGGTTTTGCAGTGTTGGGGAGCAAATTCAGGGCTGTGTGCACATCAGGCCAGCATGCTATGCACTGAGCTGCACCCTCAGCTCACCCCGCCCGTGTGCCTTGACAGCCTCACTTCTTCCCAGACTTCCTCTCAGCTCACCCCACTCGTGTGCCTTGACAACCTCACTTCTTCCCAGACTTCCTTGTTCCGTCTTCCAGGCCTCAGCCCCACCTTGCAAGGAAGTCAGTTTGGTCTGCAGGAAGTTCTAACCAAGAGGCAGCTTCTGAACCAAACCAGATAGTGTGTAAACAAGATAGTGTCTGGTGTGTTTATAAAAAGATAGATATGAGGAGATACGTTCTATGGAAGTGTGGTGAGTGGGCCCATGGCAAGGCACCCCTCCCCCCTAAGGGACGAGCCACACGATGGTATAGTATGGAATACAGTTTATTCAGGGCATGGGGAGGGGAGTTAAGAGGGTAGTAGAGGCAGAGAAAGGCAGAGAGGGGGAGAGGGAATGGGGAGAAGAGGGAGCGAGCGAGCAAGAGAGGCGAGAGAGAGGAGGGGCAAGCAGCCCTTTCATAGCTGTTGCCAGGTAACTGTAGGGAGGAGCATACCTGGCTGTTGCTAGGTAATTGTGGGGTGGAGTTTAGACAGAAAGCTAACGTTCCCCCGTTTTAGTTTAATTAAAAAAGAAATAATTAGAAAGAGGTGATGGCGAAGCAGCAGTAGGGTCATCGTAAGATCTGACCGCTTCCTGCTGGCACGGGGGGCGATGCGTCTCTGACCGCTTCCTGCTGGCACGGGGGCGACGCGTCTCTGGGGGACCCAGAAGAATGGGTGTGGGGAATGCTTGTCTAGTCTTAGATTTGGCTGTTTCCTTGTCCAGGGTCTGTGGTCCCATCTGAGGATCGGTCAGAAGGAAGAGGTCTAGCAGAGCCTCTGTGTCTGAGAGGCCGCTGTAGCCTCTGAAGGTGGCTTCTGTGGAGCTGTCTTGGATGTATTAAGAGAGCGGACTTGACAAGATGTCGAAACACAGTATTATAGGTAGACTAAGATTAAGTATGTTTGTGAGAAAGAACACAATTTCTTTTTTTTTTTTTTTTTTTTTTTTGGTTTTCGAGACAGGGTTTCTCTGTGTAGCCCTGGCTGTCCTGGAACTTACTCTGTAGACCAGGCTGGCCTCGAACTCAGAGATCCACCTGCGTCTGCCTCCCAAGTGCTGGGATTAAAGGCGTGCGCTACCACGCCCGGCAGAACAAAATTTCTTAAGATATATATTTAAAACCCAGAGGACTCCCACCCGCTGGAACAGGTAGTAAAGGGAACTTTGGGCAGAGGTACGGATCTGGATGGAGCTTATTTGGCCTGAGAGGTAGATCTGAGTGGATTTCTTGTGGCTTATAAGTTTACAAAAGAGATAACAACATGAGTTAACCACATGAACACTCTTTAAGATGAGCCTTTTGTGGAGCAGACGGAACAAGAATTTGTGATTAAAAAGTTGAAAAAGTTGGATCATATAGTGGAATGTTTTATTAGAGTTAAGCGAATTTATAGGACCTCAGATAATATTAGGACAGTGGCACAGCAAGAGGAGGAAATAGGACGTGTTTAACTAATGGAAACAGTTTAGGTAAGGAGAGAACAGACTACATCTGTGAAAGTCTGTTTCTAGCTGTCAATGTAGTCAGAAGTCTGAGAAAGAATAAACAATATCCTATCAGTTATATACCAGTTGTTTATTATTTTAGAAACGGCAGAGTCCACTAGCCAACAGTTCTGTGGGCTCCATAGTCTCCATGGCAACGTGGGCAGAGTCAGTCTGGCTTTCAAGCGCAGAAGACACAGGGCTTTTCCTGTGGAATGGATATGCATGACGTGAGAAATGGCTTACCTCGATTTAGACAATATAAGTCATTTGACTCAGGGTATCCGGTTTTGCCCACTGTTTTTCAGTGATTATCATCTCACAATCCAGGCAGTATCTTCTAGCTGTGTCCACAGCTTCTGAGACTTCATGGGAGAAGCTGTTAGAGGCTTTTGGGAAATCTGTCCATCATCAACTTAATAATTAACAAACTTCTGACAGGATTGAGGCCTATGGTTATAACTGAATAGAATTTAATGGAATCATCATCTGTAAGTAACTTTGACAGGTTGTGCAGGTAGATAAAAACATATTTTTGGCCTGGCGGTGGTGGCGCACACCTTTAATCCCAGCACTTGGGAGGCAGAGGCAGGCAGATTTCTGAGTTTGAGGCCAGCCTGGTCTACAGAGTGAGTTCCAGGACAGCCAGGGCTACACAGAGAAACCCTGTCTTGAAAAATCCAAAAAACAAAAACAAAAACAAAAACATATTTTTGTATTGGCAAAGAGACATATGGCTAGGACCAGAATAAGAAAGCTGGCAGCAGTGGCATAAGAGTGTGGTGACAGAAAATGAGTTTGTCTAGGCAGGTTTAGGCCTGTAACACAAACTGAGCATGCAGGCCGTGAGAACAGGCCAGGGGTGTGGGGGCACGGATAGGTAAGTGCTTGGGCCTTTTTCATTTACCAGACTGCTAGCAGTGTGTGTGAAGATCCCTTAAAATATACATTCAAAGACATCACAGCGCCCGTTGGGAATTATTAAGTTATTCATACTGGTGTCCTGAGAATAATTTAATAATCAAAAATTTCAGCCAGGCTAGAGGCCTAAGTCATTACTAGGACTCCTTAGAGGCTATACACAGTAAGTCCCTGACTTGCCAGAAAATGTCTCTAGCCTAGGCCTAGGGATTTCTTAAATAGCTGCAGGAGCCCAGGGGTGGGGTGGGGGTGTGTGTTTGAGAGCTGCTTTTGCGGGTATGGTCACCCAAGGGTTGATGTCCTATTGTAAGAACCGAAAGAAAAAACGGGGTACTTCTGCACCCCATGCCTCGGAAACCGGCACCCCAAAACACTCTCGAGAGACAGACCTGATGCAATTTCGCAAGAGGATTTTAATTTCCAGAGCTCTGGGGGGTTACAGTCTCCCCAGCAAGGTAAAGATGTAAGCCCGCCGAGGACTGGCTTGCCTTGGCCTTTATAGACTTATAACAGAACCCACCTACCACAAGCTTCTAAGCCAATCAGTTCAAACCATCCGAACTCGTGCTCTCTGACGACCTACCAGCCTCTCACAGAGGCCGGAAGAACTAGTTAAGTAATTTCCGCTTACGTGGCCGCCACGCAGTGTCGCGCCCACCCTCCCCCACTGGCCTTGCGGATTCAAGTGCCCCCCACGTGCCCAGGCATGGGGGATTCCTAGCTTATAACCTTATCCTTTCACTATGTTGTATGTCAGCTGGGAGGGTGCTCATAAGGACCGTGGCTGTGAAATGCCAACCCCTTGCCCCCCCCCCAAAAAAAATGCTGGCCAGGCTCTATGTGGGAAATTAGGGTCCTTTCTGCTGACTGGAGAAACTACCAATCAATGTGCCGGTGCGGTGCGTGTTTTCGAGTTTCTGCAGTCTGGTTTGGGCCTGTCTGACTGGGCCTCAGCAGCTCCTGTGGCAGAGGTCTGCCATTTATCTGAATGACAAATCTGACCTAACTTCTATCAGGACAGAATTGAAGGTGGAGCAAAGAGTAAGGTAGAGACCAGATTCAAAGGCAAGCCTGCAGCGGGGAGCGGTGGCCCGCACAGTCGGTCTTGTGTTTGGAAGGTAGAGTCAGGAAGATCGGGAGTTCAAGGGTATCATCAGCTGTATAACAGGACAACAGAGCTGAAGAGGCTCTGCCTTGAAAAAGCAAAAGTCACGAATTTAAAAAGGAGAAGGAGGATGCACCGGTTAGCTTTTGTAGCTTGTCAGCTGGTTTACCTGGGGAAAGGGAACCCCAACTGAGGAACTGCCCCAAGCACTTCCCCCTGGGCCTGTCTGTGGGAGCATTGTCTTGATTAGTGATTGCTGTGGGCAGGCCCAGCCCACTGAAGGTGCCATCACTGGACAGTGGTCCTGGGTTGTATAAAAAAGCAGGACGAGCAGGCCCTGAGGAGCAGGTTAGTCAGGAGCTAGTAACCTGCATCCCTGCGGGGCCTCTGCTCCAGTTCTCCTCAGCCTCCTGCCCTGACTTGTCTCCATAATAGGCCTGAGATGCTAGGGATACCTCACCTGGTGTGGAAGGGCTTGTGGCGTTGCCCCTACATGACTGATGGCCACAGATCTCTCTATGGGGGGCTGCAGCTATGTGACAGGGCCTGGTTGGGCATTTCTAATCCTCCCTCCTCCCTGCAGCTAACACCCCCCCGCCCCCCCCCCGCCCTCCCCGGCCGCCCCCCTCCCGCCCCCCCCCCCACCGCCGTATTCCTGAGTTAATATCTTTTGAAATCTACATTTGTATCTTTGTTGCTCTGGCTCCCTCTGGACAGCCCCCTATCTTTGCGACCCAAGACACGTCTGGGCAGCCCCTCTGGGCCCGCTCTCCTTCTTCTCATTTTGGCTGTGATTCCCTCCTGCTTCTTCCTGGAGTGGTCCATCCTACTCCATTCTCACGGAGGAGATCCTTTCTTTCTCCCCCTTGTTCCTCCCGCAGGAACCTAGAAGTCCCGCCTCCTAGAAGTCCCGCCTCCTTCATCTTGCCCAGCCATTGGCCATTGACTCTTTATTGATCAATCAAAAACCAATTGGGGACAGGGACGTTCGGTGTTTGGACATGCAGATTCCCGATTGGGGGGCTGAATTAAGACAAAGGATTAGAAACAATTCCTAACACAACTCCCTACAAGCTGTCCTCTGAGTTCTATATGTATATGCTGTGACATGTGCACACATCCACATATATACATACATGCGTACATACATGCATGCATACATACATTAAAAAAGTATAATATAACTTTAAGATCTGTGTGCTTTGATGACAGATAAATTTTACTTCATCATGATATCATCAGGATAAATTAAAGTAAGCGGCAATTTATTAGGGGCAAGTTTTATCATTAAATAATTTATGAAATGTTTCTTTGTTCATCTGGATCTTCGTGATGGGTTTGTTAGAACTGCTCTAGCTGTATCTGCCTATCTTTTTAATGTTGAACAGATCTGGCTGACCCAGAGCTTGCTATGTACACTAGGCTAGCCTCAGACTCCCAGAGATCCACCTGCCTCTACCTCTGCGTCTTGAGGTCATGCCGCCGAGCCTGTGCTCTCCTTACAGGATGAAGTCATCCCTCAAGCAGGAACTCTCCCTCACACTATCACTTTGGAATCAGGATGGCATGGTTTCTTTTGGATTTTATTTTTGTGTTTGGGAGTAGAGGCTGGTAGATCTCTCTGAGTCCAAGGCCAACCCGGTCTACATAGTGAGCTCCGGGATAGTCAGGGCTCAGCAGTTAAGAGCACTGACTGCTCTTCCGGAGGCCCTGAGTTCAATTCCCAGCAACCACATGGTGGCTCACAACCATCTGTAATGGGATCTGATGCCCTCTTCTGCTGTGTCTGAAGACAGCTGCAGTGTGCTCACACACATGAAATAAATAATTCTTTAAAAAAGTATTCTAGTGGGAAGATGAGGTTCAACAGGAGTTTTTACATTCTTTTTATAGTGTAAAATCCTCAGGAAGAAATCGTGACAGTCTTTGAGGGCGAAATACTTTCAATTATTTAATAAAACACCTGGGATGTGTGAAGTCAGGGTCTGGGAACAAGTCAGCCTGGCTTTCATACTGACAGCAGAAGAAAACTGGCTGTACAGAGGAAGCAAAGGTTATATGTCTACCTCTCTACTTCCTTAATAATGTCTGGTTTCAAAAACTGGTTTAGCACTCAAGAGAGCGTGTGCTATTATTGCAGAGACCAGAATTCTGTTCTCAACAGTCACACCACCCTTTATACCTTCAGTTCCAAGGCATCTGTTGTCCCTTCTGGCCTCTGTAAGCATTGCACTTCTGTGCATGTGCACACACACACACACGCACACACACAATACACATAATTTGAAAATAAATTAATAATATCGTTAGATGACTATTTAGTGAGCTACTTCTGAAGGTTTAAATGCAGGTTGAGAATGGAGAAAACCCAGAGGATTGGTTGGCTCAATTTATTAATCAAGATACTCAGCACCTATTATTACAGGTATTCTGCCGATGCTAGACTAGAGCATCTAATAAAAGACAACTGTCCCTGCCCATGCAAGTTAGGGTTTATCCAGAAAGTGACGGATCTTAAGTACTCTCTTATCTATTTTCAGGCATAGTTCTGATCCAGGCTCAGTTCCAGGCTGTCCTCTCTCTGCTCCAGCTTCTCAAGTTCCACGTCACAGGCATGACTCTACAACTTGCTTAAAAATTAAAAAAACAAAACAAAAACAAAAAAGGCCCGCAGCAAAATTGTGCGAATGCTGCAAGGAAGTCCATTGCTCTCACAGGTGTGATTCTGCCCTCAGATAGAGGCTTGAAAGTAGGTGGAAATCCCAGTATGATCACAAGCCAAGTTCTGCTAGAGCTCCGGTTGGAACTGTGGTCGGTCTCAGCTGAGCCCACCATACAGCATGTTATCTTTAGACTGGCCAGGTTATCTCTAGATTGTCCAAGGCGGGTTTCTCACCCTTAGATTAAGTCTCCTTAAGTCTGATGCTAATTGGCTGAAGTCGGAGGAAGACAAAGTTTCTCTGTGTAGCCTGGCTGTCCTGGAACTCACTCCATAGATCAGGCTAGCCTAGAACTCACAGAGATCTCTCTACCTCTGTCTGCACTGTGAGTGCTGGGATTAAAGACATGCATCTCCATGGCCTAGCAGGGGTCAGGCTTTTACAGGAGCATTGATATAGCTAAGTGTCTTCCCTTGAAAGAGAAAAAGCTAAAAGAGGAGTTTTGTTTTTCTAGATTTATTCATCTTGTTTATAAAACAAAATACAATAAGGAAAACCAAAACAAAAATACAAGAAAAAAAATCATTAAAACAGGCGAAGGCAAACAAAACAAAACAAAACAAAAACCCAAAAAACCCAGGCTTTAAAAATTACTTTTAAAAAGTATTTTTATATGCATTTAATATGTGTATGAGTGTTTTGCCTCATGCCTGTGCGCATGCAGGTGCAGTGCCTGAAGAGACCAGAAGACTGCGGCGGTGGGTCTCCTGGAACTGAGTCTGGAGCCGGCAGTCCTGTGGATGCTGGGAACAGAAGCCTGACCCTCTACAAGCCGCCAGAACTCTTTAACTGCTTAGTGGTCTCTCCAGCCCGCAAACAGACCTTTCAAATACAAGAATCAGTGTAGTTCTAACACATTTTTAAAAAAACAAAGTCTCACTGTGTAGCCCAGACTGGCCTGGAACTCACAGAGATACTCCTGCCTTAGCCTTCTGAGTGTTGGGATTAAAGGCATTTGCTGCTACCTGTAGCTGTAGTTCTGATCTTTGAAACAATAAAAATAACCCGAAAAAATGATATCCATATGTGTGTGTGTGTGTGTGTGTGTGTGTGTTTTTACAATGTTTCTTTCAGCTTTTTACAAAACAAAAAGTGAAACCAGAGAGACTTTTACAGAGTTACTCGGGTTTTTTCCCCTTAAGGTCAAAGTTACTTTTTAGCAGTTGTAACCGGGACAGACAGTTGTGGCTCATTTCACAGTGGAGGACTTGGAGGCTGCAGGAGGGGAGCGGGGTGGGGATGGGGTGGGGATCAGCCTCTTCAGGCGCAACCCATAGGCTGCACATCTGTTTTCAATGTTTTGTAAGAACCGAGCGCCTTGAAGTAAAAACTTTCAGTAAATGACGCGAGGAGGAGCCGGGCCCAGGAAGTCACGCACAGGAGGGCCACGGAAATCCCCGGCCGGGGCGGCCACCAGGGGTTAGGAGGAAGTGCGTGTGGTTTTCACCCTGGAGTTCCCCGGAGCCCCGGAGGAAAGCACCGCAGGTCCGAGCAGCCCTGGGAAGGGCAGAGTCGGGGCGGTGGCCAAGGTCCAACTGGCGACACTCAGCCACACCCCACAGGCCAGGCGAGGGTGCCACCCCCGGAGATCAGAGGTCATTGCTGGCGTGCGGAGCCTAGGAAGAGGGCTGCGGTGAGTCTGCGCGCGGGGATCCGGCTAGGGTCCGCGGGGTGGCTCGAGGATCACCAGGGTGACTAGATCCGAACGAGGACCTGCCAAACCGGTGTCTGTGCCCCGGTGGTCCTGCGGGAGGGCGGCGAGCAGGCTGGCCACGCTGACGCTGGCTGCCCAAATCCGCCCCCAGGCCCCTTGCGGGAGCTCCGGGTCTCTAACTTCCTGAGCGAGGCGTCAGCGCCGAGGAGTTGGCATTTTAGTTAGCGGCTGCGGGAGGCATCGGGGAGACTCGGCACAGAGAGCGTCGCTGTGAGCAGGGCGTCTAAGGGGCTAAGGACGAGCCTCTGGGAAGCGGGCGTTTGGTTTCTTAGTGATCCGCTCAGCAAAACACGGGGGCTCTTTCTTCTAGGGGAGCGATGGGTGTGTCGGGGAGCATCTGACACTGTGGCTGAGACTGGCTTTGAACTCCGGAAAAATCCTCCTGCCTTAACCCCTTCAGTGCTGGGATTACAGGCCTGAGTCACTGTGCCCAGTTTCGCAGCAGTGCTCTTACTCTAGTCGGTGAATCTCTGGCGTCGTTTCTGCCCACGGCATGCCAGGTTCTGATCCTCGGCTGTAAGAAGCAGGTGCCTTTACTATCCCCATTTTGCACCGAGGAAACTGAGGCACATGTGGTTTTTGTTAGTCTCATTATGTAGCACTGGCTGGAACCGGATAAATAGAACAGAACTGAAGGAGACAGTGACATCTACCCACCGCTGCCTCCGAGGTTTCAGGGATTAGGGGTGTATCTGGCCACTAGGTGGTTTTCTTGCCCAACATCACACTCGGTGCAAAAGGGACTGACTCGCTTGAAATCCCGTGACTCCAGAGCCTGGAATAAATTACCACTAGGCCAGCTGCGAGGCGCTGGAGCTGTGGGTACCACAGAGGCTAAAGCGCCTTCCTATTCTGTGGGAGATGTGGACCATCCACCCTGTAGTGTCAGGGAAGTGGCCCGGCTCACTGCCCCAAACGGTGGGGACCCCCAGTAGTCCCTGGGTCTGCTGGACATGGTGGAGTAAGCAGAGAAGAAACTGGGGTGCCAAGGAGCCACTGGAAAGAAAGAAGGCTCCAACACACTGATGAGGACAAGGGCCGGCATCAGGACATGCCGAAGAGGAGGCGGCCCGGTGGTAGGCGCCAACGCTTCCAGCAAATTTGATTTTATGTATATGGAGAGTGAAGGGTCCTGGTGCGTGGGCTGACTGTGTGATCCACAAACAAACGTTCTGCTGCCTTGGCTGCGGGGTGGAGAAGGGGCTCCAGCGTGGTGATTACCGTGCTGGGGGACGGGCGTCCTGCAGGGCGCGAGGGACTGTGAAGAGAGCCCTTCCGAGCGGTCGGAGAGAGTCGGTCACGAAGGGACACTTGTTCCTTTGAGGTGGCCAGTTGGCTTGTGCACGGAGGGCAGGCCGAGGGCCTCCCCAGTGAGGGGCGGAACCCAGTACGTGGGACAGTAGGCTTGGAAGGACTGGGGGTTAGTTCTGCAAACGCAGCTCAGGATGTGGAAAAACCGAAAGGCTCTGTTGCTGGGTACACAAGCTAGTCTAGCCTTTATGGAAACCAGTGGAACAGACCCTCGGAAACATTGGAAACAGAATGCCCATAGGACTCAGCTCTGCTGGCCCTTGGTAGGCACATGGAGGAGTGTGCCTGAGCGCCCGTGGCTTAGCGTCGCACTGCTGCTGTAGGGAGACACCGTGGCCGGTACAACTTATCAAGGAAAGCATTTAACTGAGGCTTGCTTACAGTTTGGGGGTGGGGGGCGGGGGGAGCCCACGGTCACCGCAGGGCAGCATGCAGGTGGGTGCTGGAGCAGTATGACTTAGTTAGGGTTTTACTGCTGTGAACAGGCAGCACGACCGAGGCAACTCTTAGAAAGTCGACATTTAGTTGGGACTGGCTTGCAGGTTCAGAGGTCAGCCCGTAATCATCAAGGGAGGAGCACACTGGCATCCAGACAGGCACGGTGCAGGAGGAGCTGAGAGCTCTACATCCTCATCGCAAGGCTGCTAGTGGAAGACTGACTTCCAGGCAGCCAGGATGAGGTCTTAAAGCCCTCACCCACAGTGACACACCTACTCCAACAGGGCCACCCCCACTCTAGCAGGGTCACACCTTCTAACTGGGCCATTTCCTGAGCCACACATATACAAACCATAACACAGTAGCTGAGAGCATTAGGCAGAAGGTGGGGGAGGGAGAGGAAGGAGGAGGAGGAGGGAATGGGGGGAGGGAAAGAGAGGGAGAGAGGAGAGGGAGAGGGAGGGAGGGAAGGAAGAGAGAATGAGAGAAAGAGAGAGAGGGAGAGAGAGACTGAGAGACTAGGCCTGGTGTGGCCCACCCTCAGGTGAACCACCTCCTCCCACAAGGACACACCTCCTAATCCTTCTTAAGCAGCCCACCCACTGCAGACTAGACAGTTAGAGGCCTGGGGGCCATTCTCATTCAAATCACCACACTCTGTTTATTATCTTATTATTCACTATGGGACAAAAAGGATGCCTGTTAACGGGACAAAGAAAAAGAGAGAGTGTGTGTGTGTGTGTGTGTGTGTGTGTGTGTACATTGAAATTCTAGTAAGTTGTAAAGAAAATTAAATGGTATCCTTTGAAGAAATAGATGGAACAGGAAATCATGTTAAGCAAAAAGAAAAGAAAATCAGATGCATAAATGAAAGCAAGCCTTCATTTTTCCAAAGAGGGACTATTAGAAACTGATGGAGAGGTAGGAGGGGCAGGAGAGGATTGAAGAAGGTCAAAGCACAATATATATGTGTACGCGCGCGCGCGCGCACACACACACACACACACACACACATATATATATATACACACACATGCATACATACATATTTGTGTGTGTGTGTGTCACAGGCAAATCCACTAGTTTAATCAATATACATTAGTAATTCTAATGAAAATTATTAGAAGCTGAGTTGCTCGCTTATGCCTGGAACCTCAGAACTCAATAACTCATGTTGCTGTGAGTTTGAGGCCACCCTGGGTTACAGAGTGAGTTCTAGGCCAGTCTGTGCTATAGCGTGTCTGTCTGTCTCAAACAGAAAGCAAACAAAAACATAAAGAGGCAGGGTAAGCTAAAGTACTGGACCTGTCGAGAAATCGCTGAAAGATTCCAGAAAAGTGGGGCTGGAGAGGTGGCCTCGTGGTTAAGCGGTCCTTCTGAGTGCGCATGCGCTCTGGTGTGCCACCCACGGCTCCGAGAGACCTCGCGGCCGATGGGCCCAGTGCAACATTATTCTCTGTGCCGGCGACTGTGGCCGCCCCTTGGGTGTGCTGCGCATGCGCCTCTGCCACTGAACCCCAGCTCCTGCCCAATGTGCATAGCATCTCCATATATACCAGTCGCTCGTTTGGAGAAAACATCTTAAGGAAAAGGTCGTGGTGGTGCTTGCTTGGAGTCCTAGCATTTGGGGACCTGAGACAAGAAGATTATGAGTTCGAGGCTGTGTTCAACCACATAGGGAAATCCTAGCCTCCGAAAACAGGGAGTGGGGGGAGAAAGAGAGAGAGAGAGAAAAAAAGACCGTTGTGTTATAACACAGTGAGTTATTTGACGTTAATTTCTCTATTTTAAACAGGTTTACAAAGGACACAAACCCTTCTACTACTAACTTTTTTCTCAGTTTCTTCTGTAAGGCAAAACAGCTCAAAATAGACACCTAAAGGCCTTAAAAGGGACTTGGTGCGATCTTGGGAGGTGGTTTTGTGCATGGACAGACAAATGCCTAAAAATGCTCATTCAAAGCATGTGGTCTCATTCTCTGAGATGTGGTTGTTATGACTTGGTTGTGAATTTGACTTCTGGAAGGGAAAGGAGTTCTGTGGCAGGGGCACAGTTTTGGTGCACCCTTCAGAAAATTACCTGGCAACCTCCCAGGGGGTGCCAGCTTTTAAAACAAGTGCCTGGAGGCCAGAGAGATGGCTCAGTGGTTAGAACACTGACTGCTCTTCCAGAGGTCCTGAGTTCAAATCTCAGCAACCACAGGGTGGCTCACAACCATCTGTAATGAGATATGATGCCTTCTTCTGGCATGCTGGTATACAGTCAGATGGAGCACTCATAAAAATAAAATACATGCATGCATACATACATACACACATAGGTACACATACATCTTTTTTAAAAAGTGCCCGTGTTCAGGAAAGATCCAAAAGAGTGCTAGCTATCCAGAAGTTAGTAGTCATCCTTGTCCAGGATTACACAAGTTTGCTGAGGTCACTGGCATGTTGTAAGACTTTAGCAATCAGAGAGAACAAACGGGAACGGAACGGACTGTTCTGATAGGCACTACACACTTAGAGGAAGTGAGATAACTATGGGAGTTGGTAACCGCCCACCCACACGGTCACTGACCTTTGAAAGGTCTGCCCTGGAGGTCTTTTCAGCAGACTTCAGGGGTTAAAATGGCAGAGGCTCATTTGGACAAGTGAGCCAGCTTCTTCAGAAAAAAAACGTCATAGAATGACCAAGTTTTCATAAACGCGTGGAGGGAGAGGGTTGAACTAAACTGACTCCATGACAGGCTTTGACTCACCAGCTCAGGGATCCAGCTCTAAGTTTCTATTTCCCAGAACTGAACAAACCAGTTCCAAGAAAAACCATAGCCTGGGGGCCGTCAGTGAGAAACTGCCCCGGCCCTGTGGCCTGAGGTTCCTGCTCTGCTTTCCCCTCTGCCCTGAGGAGGACTTCCGTCCTCCTCCTTATGTTTCTGTCCCCAACATCCCTGCTGCTGCCTCTGATCAGCTGGTGCAGGCAGAGCGAGAGGAAAATCCCATCCCCAGTGGCGTCAGCCCCACAGTTGGGCCCAAACCACCACCTGCTCAGGGGAGAAGACAGTTTATGACATACCTTCCCTAATTCCCTTTTCCGCTAATGATCTTTACGATTGGGAGCTGCAGATCCCTAACGTCTCAGAAAAGCGTCTGCTCTGACAGAGCTCTTGCACTCGCCAGCCGCCGGGGTGCCTGCCAACGGCTGCTCTGGGCCAGTCAGGACTGAGGGCAGGGGCAGACTGTGGGAGCGGCCCGCAAGTTGGTTCTGGGAGAAAGTGGGCTGCCCACCTGGATCCAGGCCAGTACTGGTGCGGCCTTCCCTCTGACTTGGCCTGGTTAGGACCATCACGTTGATGCAGGTAGAGACTCACAGTCTATTGCCAGTTTCTAATGGGGGAGGTGGGGCTCCCAGGGGCTGCTAGATGGCCTACAAACTTGTCCAAAGTAAGTGACATAGTGCAGGGAGAAGATGGGTCATCCAGAGATTTCCTGGAAAGTGTGAAGGAAGCCTACAGGACCTACACTCTGTCCGATCTGAGGCCTGAGAGAACCAATCTGCCATAAACATGGCCTTCGTCAATCAAGCCACCCCTGACATCTGCCCAAGACTTCGGCACCTGCGCAGCTTTGTGGGTAAGCAACGAACGGAATCAATGGCTATAGCTGAGAACGTTTTCAACAGTTTAATGACCCCTGAGGATGGACAGACCAGAGGTGAAAGTGCTGCTCACCGCCATAAACCAGGGCTGCCCCGATGAAAGAGAGCTGAAAGACCCGGGCTGTGGAAGGGCCAGGGGTAAGTCAGTCCCACTAAAGGAGAAACCCAGCCTCCATTACAGAGGGACCAGTGTGCCTACTGCAAAGAGAAAGGCCATTGGGGAAAACTGAATGCTCTAAGAGAGGACACAAAGATTCTGGAGTTGGGGGAACTCGATGACTGAGAGTATCGGGGCTCAACTCCCTTCCATGAGCCCTGTATAACCCTAAAGATGGAGGGGAAGCCCATAGACTTTCTGGTGGACGTAGGGGCATGGGTGCAAGGGATAACGGGCATCAAGCCCTATCCATGGACTACCCGAAGAAAGGTGGATTTGGGAGTGGGATCCACTCATTTATGATCATCCCTGGATGTCCAAACCCCTGCTGGAAGAGACCTCCTCACCAAAATGGAGCCCAATTCCATTTTGCGCCAGAGAGAGTGGACATTGCTGGATAAGAATGACCCACCCATGTCCTGACCTTGGCCCCGGAAGAAGAATGCAGATTGTTCCCTCAGCCAGCCCCATCTCCGAGCCGTCAGCCCAGGGGTTTCCAGCAGAAGTCTCCAAGGTCTGGGCAGAAAAAAAATTCCAATGGGACTTGCCCGACATCAGGCCCCTTTTCTAGTCCAATTAAAGGCTGGGGCTAAACCAGTGCAAATCAGACAATACCCAGTGCCCAGAGAAGCCAGAACGGGTCAGCCCATACAGCAACTGGCGCGGGGAAGCAGGGATTCTGATTCTTTGCCGATTAGCACGGAACACTCCTCTCCTTCCAGTCAAGACACCTCGTTCCTGTGACCATCAACCTGTGCAGGATCTGAGGGAGGTAAACAAGCGAGTTGGAGGCATCCATCCCAGCGTCAACCCCGCCCGAGCACCATGCACACTGCGCTCGACCAGAGGATGCCTTCTTCATCCTGCCTCTGGCACCCAAGCCAGCCTCTATTTGCAAAAATTGCAGAGAGGCTTTCGTGGACAATGGCCTTGGGCACATCGGCCTCAAGGATTCAAGAACTCACCTATAATCTTTGATGAGTCACCACTGCATGAGGACCTGGGTGAGTGCCAGAGGGCTTACTCTCAAGTAACCTCACTCCAGTATGTAGATGACTTAATTGTGGCCCCTGACATGCCTAAAGGCCACACCAGGCCCTACTACAGCAGCAGAGTCCACTGGGTTACCGAGTGTCTGCTAAGGAGGGCCAGCTTTCCCACTTATCTGGGGTACATACTCAAGGGGAGCCGGGGCATGCTGTCAGATGCCTGTCAGCAAACTACCCTCGGCATCCCAGGTGCATCAAACCAAAGGAAAGCACAGGAATTTGGGGGGTCTGCCAGGTTCTGTAGACTCTGAAATAGCAAAGCCATTAAATGAGGCCACCAGGGATCAGGAGGATAAGAGAGAACAGACCTATGAGGTGGACATGGCCTTTAGCCATACTGGAGGGGCTGGCTCTGTCCAGCCCGGACATGCACAAACCTTTCCACCTGTATGTAGATAAAGAAAAGGGTTGGCAAAGGGAGTGCTCATCCACACTTTGGACCCACGGAAAAGACCTGTGGCCTCTTTATCTAAGAAGCTGGATTCGGTGTCTCGGAGATCACCAGCCTGTCTCCGGACTATAGCTGCCTCCAGTTTGCTGGCCAAGGATGCTGATAAGATAACCATGGAGCAGGAACTTGTATCACCACCCCACCCCCACCCTACCCCCGCCCCCACCCCTGCTATTGAGGGGATTCTCAAGAATCCACCCAGCCAATGGCTATAGCTGCCACCAGTTTGCTGGCCAAGGATGCTGATAAGATAACCATGGAGCAGGAACTTGTATCACCACCCCACCCCCACCCTACCCCCGCCCCCACTCCCGCTATTGAGGGGATTCTCAAGAATCCACCCAGCCAATGGCTATCCAATGCTGGACTGGCACACTTCCAAACACTGCTTTTGAATCCCCCTGTATGAGATATAATTCATTATCCGCCTTAAACCCAGCCACCCTGCAACTGGACCCTTCCTCAGACATATAACATGACTGCTCTATAGCTTTTGGGCATGTTCAAAACCTTAGGCCAGACCCAACTGGCACACCCTGGCTGGGTCCTGAGCCCATCTACTTCACAGATGAGGCAGCTTCCCTGTGATGGAGCCGGGTATGGGGGCGGGGTGGGAGTGGCAGAGGTAGTGAGCTTGGACTCTGTTATTTGAGCAACTGCTTTGCTGCCAGGAACTTCAGCCTAGAATGCTGAACTAAAAACTCTAACCCAGGCTCTAAAACTGGTGAAGAGGACCATTGCTAACATTTACACTGACAGTAGATAAGCCTTTGGCACAGCTCATGTGTATGGGTCTGTGCACCAAGAGAGGGGACTGCTGACCGCTGAAGGAAAAACCATCAAAAACGAGGGAGAAATGCTTGCGTTATTGGAGGCATTCTGGCTTCCTGTCAAGGTGGCCATAATTCATTGCTGTGGGCATCAAAAAGGGACATTAGAAATAGCCGGAGGAAACAGGCTAGCTGATAAAGCCACAAGGCTGCCTGGGCCTCCACTGCTCACGCCCTGCAGCTGTGCCACCCTCTGCACTCCAGATGTGCCCAGATATACGCTGAGGACAAACAAGGTCAGGCCAAATGCCAGGAAATTGCAGAAGAGATGGATGGTTGCAAATCACCAAGATCTGGACCATCTTATCCAAGAGTTCGCTAAACGCCTCATTTATCAAATCCATCGGGCCTTGCATCGGGGTCGCCAAAGATGAAAGGAATTGCTGCAAGGGGTGAAATATGAAATATTTGACTTGGGACACGTGCTTGCTCCACCTGCCAGACTGAACCCCTGGAGCCTCAACAAGGAGCTCTGGAAGCCAGAACTAGAGGCTAACAGCCGGAGGCCAGTGGGGAAATGTTATACAGGAGTGAAGCCAGGAACATATGGATGTAAATACATGCTAGTTTTTATAGATACCCTACAAAGAAGGAAACTACCAACAGAGTGGCAAAGAAGATTCTAGAAGACATCATACCCAGGTACAGTCTGCCCACCCTGCTTGGGTCGGACAATGGACCAGCATTCGTTTCTCCGCTAATTTAATCTTTAATACATGTCTTGGGGATCAATTGGAAACTTCGTTGTACATACAGACCCCAGAGCTCAGGACAGGTAGAGAGCATGAACCAGGCCCTGAAGGAGGCCTTGAACAAATTAACCCTTGAAACTGGCGGTGACTGGGTGTTTCTTAGGCCTTATACAGGGCTAGGAACCCCTATACCTTGGCTCTCACCTACTTTGAGATCCTGTATGGGAGGCCCCCTCCCATGTTGCCTACCCTCTAGTTGATGTACTAGCTGAATATGACCAATGTAAGTTCTTGGAGTTTTGGGGGGCCTCCACAGAATCCAGAAACAACGCTGGCCTTCCATCTGTCAGGCTTATGAATCTGCTCCTCCCCCAACCCTCACTGCTTTGAACCAGGGGACGAAGTCAGGATTAAAGGAAAACCACAAGACCCTGGACCTCGATGGAAAGGACCTCACTCTGTGATCCTGACCTTGTCAACAGCTGTGAGTGTGGATGGGATCTGGACATGAGAACACCACTCCCAAGTCAAGCCTGCCAGTAGAAAGACAGCCCACCTTAGGAGCAATGAAGGCAGCTCCACACTCCGCCAAACCACGGAAGCTTCGACGCAGACACTCCTAACCCTGCCTGCTTCCTGCTTCCAGCTGCATCAACCACAAACATCCCCCCACCCACCCCACCCCCTACCCCCGCTATCCCCGGAGTCCAACTTGACAGATCATTAGTTCTGCAGTGGGTAAGACTGCCAACTCTAACACCCACTCGGCTTCCCAGGGTACTTGGTTCCCTGACCTTCATTTAGACCTGTGAGACCTGGTGGATGGGGGATGGGAGCCCTCAGATCAACAGCCCTTCCCGGGTTCTGGTTGTAACTCTCCTGGGGCCCGAAGGGACTCAGGCCTTTTATGTCTGCCTGGTCGCTCTCGGACTGGAGCCATCGTGCCCAATGCAGTGGTCCAGGGTCCTTTTTCTGGGCAGCACGAGGATGTGAGTCTCCCAGATGGATGAGCTAGAAACCTGCTACAGACGACCTCATCCCTGAACCTGGTTTGGGGACACACAGACACTAGGAGCCCAGTCCTGCACATGAAAGGACACCCAGCCCCTAGAAGAAAGATGTGTGGACCTTGCTTTGAGCCCCTTCCTGTCTGGGTATCCCTGGGAGGGGGGGGTGATGCAACAACCTTATTATTAAGTTTACAGATGCTGGTAAGAAATTGGATTAGACTGAGGGTAAAACATGGAGACTAAGCCTCTGGCTGTGATCCGGACTCCTATTCACCATCTAACTGCTTCCACACGGCCTCTCAGGACCCCGGTCCCTTTGAGCACCAACAAGGTGTTAGTAACACCAACACACCACACTCACACCCCAGCAAGGTCACCTGAGTCAGGACCCCTGAAGTTACTAAAAGCCACTTCCTAGGTTTTTAACTCCTCTAGGTCTAACCTGGGACTGTTGGTCATGCTTGGATACTTAGCCCCTTATAATGACAGAATAGCAGTCTCCAGGGACTATGCACAGAGCACAGATGGTAACCGATGCAGATGACAATAGTCAGGCAGAGGAACGCTGACCCTGAAGTCAGTAAATAACAAGACAGGGACTTTGTGCTGGAATTCAGGTACGCTCTGACCATTCCCACCTCGGAGACCTCACTGTACCCCGACCACTGCGGGATGCCTGCTGCCGCCACTCGGCGATTGCCGGGCTTGGGCCTCAGGGCTCACCTCATGCACTCATGCCCTAGTTTTAAATGTGCCTGAGGAGTTTGGGTTCTGGTACAAGCTGCCCCTCAGGTGGCTTTCGTAGGGGAGGCTATCCTAACCAGCCGGCTCCTCCAGTGGACCGGGTCGAAGGAGTTGCTGCAGCCGCGTCCACCCTCTGAGGGTTGGCTGGCCCTGCTGGCCTGGGCGCCTCAGCTTTGGCTCTCCAGGATAAAAACTATAAAGTGGCCCTGCAGATGGCCATGGATGCTGATCTGAGAGGTAGAAAAATCCATTACTGCCCAAAGGAGTCCTTCTCTTCCTTGGCAAAGGAGTCCTACAAAATAGAAGGGGCTTGGACTTACTTTTCCTTCAGCAAGGAGGTCTCTGTCTGGCCTTAGGGGAACAATATTGTTTTTATATACTGGGGTCATTGAAGAATCAGTGGCCTTGCTGAGAAAAAGATTGCATGGAAAGAGAACTGCTTCAAGGAGGGCATGAGCCCCTCTTTAACTGGTCCCCTTTGTTAACGACCCCTTGCTTCAGCCCTGGCCAGACTTATCATCCATTTACTCTTAGCCTTAACTTGTGGACCCTAAATAATTAATCCTTTAGTCAGGTTTGTCAAGGAATGAATTTCCACTGTCCAACTGATGATTCTCAAGCAACAATACCAGCCCATGGCAAGGAAACATCTCAAAGATTCAAGATGGATCATTACTCAAGGGGGGAATGAGAGGACTGAGGTAGACTGACCCCACACCAAGGGGACTGGGCCTAAGTTTGTTTCCCAGAACTGAACAAACCAGTTCCAAGGAAAACCATAGCCTGCAGCCAACCAATCAGGAACTTCTGGCCTGGGGCAATAAATAGTCATCAATAGTTCTAGAAAGTCCTCCAAACCCTAGCCAATCCCAGAGACACTCATACTCCTAGAGATAGAGCCACCCAATCAAAACAAAGGTCCCCCACCTCTCCCTGGAATTCCTGTAATAAACTTTAAATTGAACCTGCAAGCTCCCCTCAGGATTGCCAGTAACGGTAGACCCCTGCATGCTGGATGTCTGCAGGATACACGCTCTTCAATTTTACATACTGTTTGAGTCTGGAATGTTATTTTCGGTGGTTCGTGTACTCCTGCAGGAGGGGGCAGGAGCCACATCGGTGCACAGCGGGAGGGCCCGCCAGCCAGTGGCAGCCAACGCTGGCGCCTTGACAGGATTTGCTAAGAGTTAATAAGTCTTGCATGAGAAATTCTTAATTCTGAAGGTCTCTGCTGTTTGGATGGTAATGGGCTTTTCTTTTTCTTTTGTCTTGGTAAATATGGGCACAAGGAATACCATTTGAGATAATTTCTGAACAAAACTAAAAGTCTGAGTCTCAGGCTGGCAGCGGTGAGCACGCCTTTAATCCCAGCACTCAGGAGGCAGAGGCAGAGGCAGGGGCTGTCTGAGTTCAAAGTCAACCTGGCCCACAGAGTGGGCAGGTTCTAGGACAGTCAGCACTCCGCAAAGAAACCCTGTCTCGACCACCGCCCCCCACATACAGAAGTTTGAGTCTTGAGGATAACTCAGTGGAGAGGCACAGGCTTTGTGTACCCAAGGCCCTGGGCTCAGACCCCAGTGCTACCAATGAGCAGCAAAGGTGTTCTGAGTAGGGGATTAATTAATAACTCTGATCTTGGTCCTTTGAAAGGAAACAAAAACTAATCAAAAAGTTTTGAAGGGATTTATTATTTCAAAACTATCTAGATCATGCTTTCCTTTTACATGAAACATAGTTTTTAGTGCGGCTTGGGTAACTGGTGCTAACGCGTTCCGGTGGCAAAGGGAAGCAGACCTGTCCTCAGGACGCCTGGCATAGAGGGGCTGCAAGCTCTGTGCTTCGGAATGGGATTAACCTTAGTCACACATTGGCTATTAGGTAGAATCTAGTTTTTATTATATGCATGACGATTATACAAAGGTATGGCTGTGTGTAATTGTGCCTTAAAATGCATCAGGGCAGGATTTAGAATTTCATCCTACTGAAACCCAAAATACATAAAAGAAAAAAAAATGAGTTTGCTCTTATTTTAGGTATCAGCCTAGAAGCAAAACTGACCAGAGCCATGCACAGAACTACATCCCCAGAGAAAGGCTGGCCCCTTCCCCTCCCTGTCATCTCACCATGAGCATGGTTCAAGGCAGCGCCTTCCTGGCCAGGCTGATGAAGAGTGCCGACAGCTTTGAGCTGAAGTACGACTGTTCGTGTGAGCTGTACCGCCTGTCCACATACTCGGCTTTCCCCAGGGGCGTTCCTGTCTCAGAAAGGAGTCTGGCTCGTGCTGGCTTCTACTACACTGGTGTCAATGACAAGGTCAAGTGCTTCTGCTGTGGCCTGAAGCTGGACAACTGGAAACAAGGGGACAGTCCCATTGAGAAGCACAGAAAGCTGTATCCCAGCTGCAGCTTTGTGCAGACGCTGAATCCAGCCAACAGTCTGCAGGCTAGCCCCCAGCCTTCCCTTCTCCCCACAGCGATGAGCACCAAGTCTCCATGCTTTACAGGTTCCGAGAGCACTGGCTATTTCAGCGGTTCTTACTCAAGCTATCCGTCAGACCCCGTCAACTTCCAAGCAAATCAAAATTGTCCTGCCTTGAGCACAAGTCCGTACCGGTTTGCAATGAGCACAGAGAAGGCCAGATTACTCAGCTATCAAACGTGGCCGTTGCCTTTTCTGTCTCCTGCAGAGCTGGCCAGAGCCGGCTTCTACTACATAGGGCCTGGAGACAGGGTGGCCTGCTTTGCCTGTGGTGGGAAACTGTGCAACTGGGAACCGAAGGACGACCCCGTGTCAGAGCACCAGAGGCATTTCCCCAGCTGCCCGTTCTTAACAGACCTGGGTCGGTCTGCTGCGAGCTACGCCGTCTCTAACCTGAGCATGCAGACTCACGCAGCCCGTGTCAGGACGTTCTCTAACTGGCCTTTTAGTGCTCCAGTTCATCCCCAGGAGCTTGCAAGCGCGGGCTTTTATTATACAGGTAAGAAACGATCTGAGAATCATAAAGATCCATCATGTGTTATATTATATATGTGGATGGACAAATTTTATATATTTATGAGTTTTGGTTCAAAATACATTTTAGGACACAGTGATGACGTCAAGTGCTTTTGCTGTGACGGTGGGCTGAGGTGCTGGGAATCTGGGGACGACCCCTGGGTGGAACATGCCAAGTGGTTTCCAAGGTAACTGCTTTGAAATTATTGCATCTCTTATGGCTTTTATGAGATACTTTATCTTCCTTTACAGCAAGTGTGCCTCTTAAGTCCTGCGGACTTGATTTTATTCTTACATGTGTGAGTGTTTTGCTTAAGTGTCTGTGTGTTTGTGTGCAGTGACTGGTGAGGCAGGGGAGGACCCTGGAGCCCCTGTGACTAGAGTTCTAGATGGTTGTGAGTCAACATGTGGGAGCTGGGAATTAAACCTGGGTTCTCTGAAAAAGCAGCCAGTGTTCTCACCTGCTGAGTCTTAAACTCCATCACTTCAGATTTTAAAAATCGTGAAGAGTATAAAGAATATTCACATTGATTTTTTAAAAAGATTTATTTATTTATTAATACATGTAAGTACACTGTAGCTGTCTTCAAACACACCAGAAGAGGGCGTCAGATCCAATTACAGATGGATGTGAGCCACCATGTGGGTGCTGGGATTTGAACTCAGGACCTTTGGAAGAGCAGGCGATGCTCTTACCTGCTGAGCCATCTCTCTAGCTCCACACACTGATTTTTTTTTTAAAGACTTCGCATTGTGATAATTAACACTTTTTTCTTTTACATTTATTTGTTTTATGTGTATGTGGTGTGGAGGTCAGGGGCAACTTTTGAGGGCTGGTCCTCACCTTTTACCCTGTGAGAGTGAACTCCGGTTATTAGGCTTGGTGGAAAGCACTTTCACGAGCTGAGCCATCTCGCCAGCCTCCATTGTGGATACGTAAGGACTGTGAGCCTGCTTTGGCGCGGCCATGGTTTACTTTGGAGTTAGATTTAACAATCTACCTGTATTTCCTAGGGATTGGCAGCCTCGCTAGTAGAGGGGCTGTCATGAGTGTCACAGCCTTCCCTGAGAGTGCCTCTATGCGTGTGTTCAGCCCATAAAATTGTCATGGAGATGGTCAGATGGCTCACTTAGGAGACTCCATATTTGCTTACGGGTATTTTTAGGAATCTTAGAATCATGGAGAGCAGGAGGCGCTCTGAGGGGCCGGCTTGAGGGTGGTGGCTGACGGGCTCCTCCTGGCCACTGCTCAGGGGCTCTTCCTGCTTGCTTGGTCCCCAGAACCTGTGTCAGGTGCTCGCAGCCGCCTGTAAGTCTGGCTGCCGAAGGATCGGATGCTTGGTGCTTGGCTTCCCTGAGTCCACTGCATTTACACACACCACACACACACACACACACACACACACACACACACACACACCACACATAGACCCAGAAATGTACACAAGCAAAAACCCCCGAACCTTTAGAAGGAGAGCGGTCCGCACAGTGAGTGTGCGCTGAACGGGGCTCATTAAGAATCTGACGCAGCGGCCCCTCACCGGGTGCTTAACCAGCTCTCGTGTGAGGTGAGCATCTGGACATCGTTTGTCATTAAGTTTCATTTCACTTTTTTAAAACCAAAGTTAATTTTCGATCATAAAACATGAACTGTACCTTATGAAGCTGATGATGAGAGCAGTGTTGTCTTAGTAAGTAATTCCTGACGTTTATGTTTTAGGTGTGAGTACTTGATCAGAATCAAAGGCCAAGGATTTGTCAGCCAGGTCCAAGCCAGTTACCCTCATCTACTTGAGCAGGTAGGAGCACTCCCATTTTGTCTTTAATTATTGGTTTGCAAAAATGATTTTTAAAAATTTATTTGTAGAGCCGGGCGTGGTGGCACACACCTGTAATCCCAGCACTCTGGGAGGCAGAGGCAGGTGGATTTCTGAGTTCGAGGCCAGCCTGGTCTACAGAGTAAGTTCCAGGACAGCCAGGGCTACACAGAGAAACCCTGTCTCAAAAAACAAAAACAAAACAAAACAAAACAAAAAAAATTATTTGTAAAAATAAATCAGAATACTATTTCAGTGAAAAAGTGAAAAACACACCTTCCTTTCTTCTCACAAACGTTAACAGAAGTGTACAAGGTACTTCTCTTTTGAGGAAAAACAGATCTGTATCTATTAGCCACATGAAAGATAGTATTTGTTCTATTTCTCTTTAAGCTGTTGTCTAATCAGCTAATAATAAGTTAAACTCTGAAATTAATAAATTAAATAATAAATTTGAGGAAGATAACTTTAGTGTATAACATTTTCGTAAGTGATTTGAGAAAGCATTTGTTAGCTGCTCCCTGGAAAAGCTAATGAGATCTTATTTCATTGTCTGAGGTTCAAAAACGGGTTTGCCATGGCCAGCAGAGCTGACTGGCATGGACTGGTCCCAGCAGATGACTAGGGAACATGACAAGTGCAGATTCAGGGCCCACATGTGGCTTCCCAGGAAACCCAGCCTGGCCTGCCCAGTGAGGGCGGCCCAGCTCCCTGGAGCGCAGTCTCCGCAGAAGCTGTTAGTGTAGAGCCTTGTTATCCAAACTGTCGTGGGTGTAAATGAAGTATTGCTTCCGACCGAGGACATGTCTTGCTGACCACAGAGTCGGGTGGTGGTAGGTTATATGGAGCAGCTCTGTTGGCCATTTTCAGTGCAGCGCTGGGATGCAGCTTATATTTTAACATGTGTATGTTTTCCTGCAGCTATTATCTACGTCAGAGTCCCCGGAAGATGAGAACGCAGAGGCAGCAGGTACGTATAAGAATCACAGTTCCTGCGTTAAAGCGATGCGCTCTGTGTCGAGGTGGAAGGGATGCTGCATGCAGCTGTAACTCGGCGTGAGGAAAGCAGGCGTGGGAGGCCTCTGCGCCCAAGGCCCGGCTAAACTATGTCAGACCCTGTCGTAAAAATAAAAACGATCGAAAGCTTACCATAGGAAATGAATATTCATGTTGGTTTATAATTTATAATTGAAAATGTGATTTATAATTAAGACTCCCTGCTACTGTCAATCGAATGTAAAAGAGTTGCTGGGAGAACATGTAAGAAACAGCATGAATGTCACTTATGCTTCAGGCCTCGTAGATTTTATTTTTTTTTTAGTTTTTCGAGACAGGGTTTGTCTGTATAGCCCTGGCTGTCCTGGAACTCACTCTGTAGACCAGGCTGGCCTTGAACTCAGAAATCCGCCTGCCTCTGCCTCCCAAGTGCTGGGATTAAAGGCGTGTGCCACCACCGCCCGGCTCCAGGCCTCGTAGATTAATCAGTGTGTGTGAGTGTGTATCTTGGGTCTCTATGTATAGTTGTTTTTGATGGCCCAGGGGATCGAACCTAGGACCTCAGAGGATGGAACCTAGCTCCACCCCACAGCGCCGAGCAGCTACACTACATTCATCTACCCTTGCCCTGTGGTTGGGCAGTTGTGGAAATAAATATACCGTGCACCGTGCTTTCTGTTGCTGGCATACTCTTCCTGTCTGTAAAGAGGGTAGAACACAGAGTTCCATTTTTTCACTGAGACCCCCTTAGGCCCAGATTGTCACTGGAACGTACTTGTTCCTTAGACCCAAGAGGATGGAGCGATAGTTTGAGCAGGTGCCTTGTCCCTAGGTTTTACTGTTCAAATGGACAATACGTTCTAGTCATCTGCTTACCTTCATGCCTGTGCACTGGTGTTTTGCCTGCTAGTATGTTTGTGTGAAGTGTCCGGTCCCTTGGACCTGGGGTTACAGACAGTTGTGTGCTCTCGCTGGATGCTGGGAATTGAAGCTGGGTCCTCTGGAAGAGCAGTCAGTGCTTTTAACCACCGAGCCCTCTCTCCGGCTCCAGTGCAACAGTTTCATTGTGGATTTTTGTTTGGTGATGTTGCTCAAAGGGAAGAATAGCAAACAGGATAAGCATGTGGCTGTCCTCGTGAGCTAACGACATGGGGGACAGGATCTGAAGGAGAAAGAGAAAGGATGAACATCTAAGTCTGGGGAGTAGAGAAGTCTTTCTGGAAGCCAAATGTAGCAGCATCTGTCTGGGCGGGGCCTGCTGCGTCTGTGTGGGGCATCTGTGTGGGGCGGGACCTGTGGCGTCTGTGTGGGGCGGGGCCTGTTGTGCCTGTCTGGGGCGGGGCCTGCTGCATCTGTGTGGGGCGGGGCCTGCGACTTAAGCACTTGAAGGGTTAAGGCGCAGGGTCATTCCTCCTAGCCAGCCTGGGTTATACAGTGAGTTCCAGGCTAGCCTGGCTGAGTATATGTCATTTTAAAGTTAGCAAAATGCATATTGTGTAGTACTTATTTTTTATTTCTTATGGTTTTGATATTGCTTTAACTTCCTATTTAAAAAGTATATGAAGCCAGGCATGTTGGTTTGTGCCTAGCAGTTTCTGAGGCAGGAGGATTGGCATGAATTTGAGATCAGCCTGGGATACATAATAAGCTTGAGGCTAGACTGGCTAGAAGGATTCCTAAAAGAACAGCCACAGCAGAAAGGCGTCCGGGCGCTGCTAATGTCTTAAATGCCCCTGTCCACACAGTGGTGCGGCTCGGCGCTGGAGACAGTTCGGAAGATGTCGTGATGATGAGCACGCCTGTGGTGAAAGCAGCCTTGGAAATGGGCTTCAGTAGGAGTCTGGTGAGGCAGACTGTCCAGCGTCAGATCCTGGCCACGGGCGAGAACTACAGGACGGTCAGTGACCTCGTGATAGGTTTGCTCGACGCGGAGGACGAGATGAGAGAGGAGCAGACGGAGCAGGCGGCCGAGGAGCTGGAGTCAGGTACAGAGCAACGCGGCCTTCCCTCGGAGAGATGCGAAGTCGCACATGCGCGTTCGAAAAAGATGCCCATCCACCCAACCTGGCCTTTCTTAGGTTTCGTGCTCTAAATTCAAATTCTGAAAGTAAATTCTTCACAATGAAGTGCATTGTGGAGGACCAGGGAGACGGCTCAGCAGGCAAGGGCGCATCCTGCTGAACCTGACTGCCGTAGCTTGATCCCCAAACCCATTTGGTGGAAGGGGAGAACTGATTTGACTCACACAGGTTTTCCTGTCCTCTACACACATGCTGTAGCACATGTACACACAGACACAGACAGACACAGACACACATGCTCTTAAAAATACGTCAGAATTGCTCATTAAATTAAAAAAGTGTGTGTTGAGCAACTGCTAACGGTTTTTTAGATGTATTTATTTTTCTTTTATGTGTATGACCATTTTGCTTGCATGTGTCTGTGCAATGCCCATGGAGGCCAGAAGAGGGCGTGGATCCCCCCCAGAACTAGTGTTACCAAGAGGGTGCTGGGAATTAAACCCAGATCCTCTGGAAGAACCGTCACTGCTCTTAACCACAGAGCTCTCTCTCCAGGCCTGCAATTTTTTTTAATTCAAATTTTTAGATGAGTTGTTGGCTTTGCATATAATTATTCATGGAGCTCAAAAATAAAAACAAAAACAAAAAACCCCCAAACTTTAAAAAAGTCCAAAACAATCACACTATATGTATGATTTTTATTTTATGCATGTGTACACAGATCTTCTCAATCAATACACCTTTATCTTTCCTCTTAAAGCACAAATTGTGCAGTCAGGAGCTTGATTTTAACATACTTCTGTTATCAAATCAGTTCTTAATTTTTGAATAGGTGTATGATGGGGGGCTGCTGTGCCAGAGAGAAAGAGATCAGAGGACATCTTATTGGTGTTAGAACTCTCCTTCCCCATCTTTTGGATTCTAAGTATCAAAGTCATGTCATTAACCTTTAACACTGAGTGATTTCCACACTGTGCCAGCTTACTGACCCAAAGCACATTCTTGGTCCCAAGATGGTTGCTCATTCCCTTTCTTATAGATTGGGATGGCATCTGGAAGAATTATTCATTTGAATATGTCTCAGACTATATTGTCTTAATCAATGTTTAATTTATGTGTGTATGTGTGAGTTTTATGTGTATCACGTGTGTGCAGGAGCCCTTGAAGCCTAGAAGAGAGCATTGGCTTTCCTAGAGGGTATTGTGTGGCTGTCCCCCCAGCCTCCCCTCACCGCACCCCTGTGAGACAGTGTCCCAGGTAGCTCAGACTGGGCTTGAGTTCATGACCTTTCTGCTTTAGCCTCCTGAGTACTGGTGAGCTCCAGACTAGCTTGGGTTAGAGCAGAACGAGCCTCAAAAGCAAACAGGGCTGGCAGTGCCACTTAGCTGACAGGGTGCTTGCCAGGCCTGTGCACGCCTGTGTATAACCCCGGGTGTGGGGTACATGCCTATAGGCCTAACGCCTCTGCAGTGGAAGCAGAAATTCAAGACCATCCTCAGCAATGAGGTGAGTATGAGGCTAGCCTGGGCTACATTAAAAGGCAAAACCAGCCGGGCATGGTGGCGCATGCCTGTAATCCCAGCACTTGGAAGGCAGAGGCAGGCGGATTTCTGAGTTTGAGGCCAGCCTGGTCTACAGAGTGAGTTCTGGACAGCCAGGGTTACACAGAGAAACCCTGTCTTCAAAAAACCAAAAAAAAAAAAAAAAAAAAAAAAAAAAAAAAAAAAAGACAAACCCAAACAGAAAACAAAAATGTTCATGTATGACTGATTCTTTTTTTTTTTTAGCTAAGCACAATTTCTTTTGTCCTGAATGTGGTTTTGTATAAGTGTCCCAGTGACAAACTCAATAATCTAAAATCTAACTGCTTCTCCTAAAATATTTTTCCAACTGCTTTTATTAGAATTCATCATTTTTATGAATATAGTAGAAAGTATCTTCATAGTAGAACATAGAATAGTAAAAATGAAGATATCATGGGCTATGGACATTGCTAGATTTGCAGAGCGCGTGCCTAGCAATCCCAAAGCCCTGGGCTGATCACTGTGGATGTGTGAGTTGGGCCTGGGGCCTCTGTCTCAGAGGGTAGCAGCAGAAAAGTCAGAAGTTTAATGTCATAGCGAATTGGCCGCCCAGGTGAGGTGCATCTTTAAACCAATGTGCTCTCGTTCATGCGTTATGTAGTTACAAAAGGCAGCTGTGAGCAGAGCCTGTCTCTCTCTCTTCATAAAGATGATCTAGCATTAATCCGGAAGAACAAAATGGCGCTTTCTCAACATTTGACGTGTGTGACACCAGTGCTGGACTGCCTCCTAAGTGCAAGGGCCATCACTGAGCAGGAGTCCGATGCCGTGACACAGAAACCACACACCTTACAGGCACGAGCGCTGATTGATGCAGTGCTAGCAAAAGGAAACACCGCAGCCACCTCATTCAGACACTCCCTTCAGGAAATTGACCCTGCATTATACAGAGATATATTTGGTAAGTGCTAGGAAATTAACTGGGGGAACTTTCTAGATCAATTGCAAAGAGGCTTTTTACTAGTAATTGGAGATTGTTGAAAAGGACTTAGTCGAGAGGTTTTTGTTTTTGTTTTTGTTTTTTAGGTTTTTTTGTTTTTTGTTTTTTTGAGAAAGGGTTTCTCTGTGTAGTCCTGGCGGTCCTGGAACTCACTCTGTAGACCAGGCTGGCCTCGAACTCAGAAATCTGCCTGCCTCTGCCTCCCAAGTGCTGGGATTACAGGCATGCACCACCATGCCCGGCTGAGTGTATATATTTTAATTGCACAAAATTAAGGGATCTTGTTGA
Organism: Apodemus agrarius; assembly: GCA_964023405.1. Lineage (NCBI taxonomy): Eukaryota > Metazoa > Chordata > Mammalia > Rodentia > Muridae > Apodemus > Apodemus agrarius. Next base: position 5,107,250 of record OZ030012.1, on the reverse strand, counting down.
GTTTTTGTCCAGAGTGTAAAGTGTTTGAAGTCTGTTGTGTTTGGAAGGTTCAGGGGGGCTGGTGAGATGGCTCAGCAGGGGAAGTGTGTGCCTCGTGAGCCCTCGCAAGCCCAGAACGGCTCACCCTCCCCACGCTTGCTCATGTGCTCGCTCGCTCTCATGCGCACACACACACACACACACACACACTTTCATACTCTCATGCACACACGCGCACACACACACACACACACACTCTCATGCACACACACACACTCTCCCAATATACACAGACTCTCTCTCCTCTCTCTCTCTCTCTCTCTCTCTCTCTCACACACACACACACACACACACACACACATACTCTTTCATACACACATACTCTCTTTCTTTTTCTCATACACACACACTCTCTCCCATACACACAGACTCTTTCTCTCACACACACACATACAAAACCTCTCATTTACTCTCTCTCTCTCTCTCTCTCTCTCTCTCTCTCTCTCACTCTCACACACACACACACACACACACACACACCACACACCACACACACACACACACACACACCACACACACACACACACACACACACACACACACACACACACGAAGTAAATAAATTTGCTGCTGGGCATGGTAATACATACCTATAATCACAGCATCCAGGAGGCTGAGGCGGGAGGATTATGAGTTCATTGCCAGCTTGGGCTACAGAATAATTCTGTGTCTCCAATAAACATTAATACTAGATAAATAAAATTTGTAGAATGTAAATACCAGCCTTGATTCCCATGCTAACGTGTTCCCCTTTCCTCCCCCAGTGCAACGGGACATCAGGAGTCTTCCCACAGATGACATTGCAGGTAACGGAGCTAAGACTTTAAACCTGCAGAGGTCATCATTTTTATTTTCTTGCTCTTCATTGGAAATCCTTTTCTCTTTCTTCACATGGCATCATATGCTGTGTGACCAGTGCTTGGAAGCTGGAGGTGGGAGGATCAGAAGCCAGGCTCTGTTTTAAATAAGAAATTTCCCCTCTTCACAGGTCTACCGATGGAAGAACAGTTGCGGAAACTCCAGGAGGAGAGAACATGTAAAGTGTGTATGGACCGAGAGGTGTCCATCGTGTTCATCCCCTGCGGCCATCTGGTTGTGTGCAGAGACTGCGCTCCCTCGCTGAGGAAGTGTCCCATCTGTCGAGGGACCATCAAGGGCACTGTACGCACATTTCTCTCCTGAATGGGACTGATGGTCCAGGGCTGCACCCCAGCCTGGAGGAGCAGAAGGTCAGGGTCACTCCCAGCTCCACGAGGCGCTTGAGGCCAGGCTGGACCACACAAGACACTGCCAAGCAAACAAACGTAAAAATGAAAAGCATGGGAAAGAAAGAAAAAAATGTGCTAAACTCAAGAATGAATGAATTACTTCTATAATAATTTTAATTGGCTTCCTTAAAAGTGCTATTTATTCCCAGCTCAGACAACTGTTTTCTGTGAACATTTGCATACTACCTGCGTCTAAAGCTTACCTGTTCGTATATCCAGATGCTATGAGAGAGGGCTTTGTTCTTGTTCCTGAAAAGCAGGGATTGCCTGCTCTCCTGAAATTCTCAGAGAAGATTTACAATGTTGGCATTTGTGGTTCAGAAATGAGAATCCTCTCGAGTTGATTTATGAACTAGGAGCACAGATTTCCATGTGTTTTATGCATAGAAATTCCTGTTATTTATTGGATGACATTTTAGGGATTATGGAATTTTTATAAAGAATTTGTGAGAAAAACTAATAAAGCAATATATTTACAGTTTTTAAAACAAAATGATGCCACGCAGGTTAATCACACCAAGATTGCTTTAATATCTTTTAAAGAATTCTTAAATGATGGGACTAAAGAGATGGTATAGTCAAGAAGGTGCTGGGCATGAAGCACGAGGCTCTGAGTTGGAATCTCCCGCAGCCCCATACAAAGTCAGGAGTTGGAGTGACATTTAATTTACAGGAATCGGTTCAATGCTTTGGTCTCACTCAGGGTTTTATTACTGTGAAGAGACACCACGACAGGGGTGACTCTTTTTTTTTTTTTTTAAAGATTTATTTATTGTTATATTTAAGTACATTGTAGATGTCTTTGGACTCACCAGAAGAGGGTGTCAGATTTCATTATGGATGGTTGTGAGCCACCATGTGGTTGCTGGGATTTGAACTCAGGACCTTTGGAAGAGCAGTCAATGCTCTTAACCACTGAGCCATCTCTCCAGTCCCGACAGGG